>CM029650.1:13455748-14705114 GCA_017311315.1 Dendrocalamus latiflorus | reverse complement strand
GGTCCAACGAGGACGTCGGGTCCTTTGAGGGGGGTGTATGTGACACCCCGGCCCATGTTGGCCCATGTGTGTGTGCACATGAATTTATGGATTAGTCCCACCTTGCTAGTTTAACTTGAGTATCCCTTACATATAAGCCTAGGAGTTCCAATGGTAGCACCCCCGGTTAACCGTTTTGTGTAAAGCGAGGACGAAAGCGCAAGCGGGTTGCTACGTGTGCGTGGCCTATCCAGAATGTGGTTAGGTCTGAGCCGATTTGGACCCTAGGGCGTTACAGCCTCCTTCTCTCCCCCAAACCCTCGTGTTGAGCCTCCTCAGTGCCACCACCAATTCCTTCCCCGTGCGGCAGCGTCTGGTCGCAGTCCCCTAACTTCCCCTAGCAGCGTCGCATCCACTTGTAGCTGCCTCCCCAACACATTTGCCCACCGCCTCCTCTCTCCATCTACCCACTGCCGCCTCCCCACCTCTCGCAACTGCTGCCTTCTTTTCCCGCAAACCCTCGTGCCGTGCCTCCTCCTCCTCGGCGCCGCCAACAATTCTTTCCCCGCGCGACAACGTCTGGTCGCACTCCCCCAACTTTTCCCAGGGCACCGTCACCAATTCCATCTCCCATCGCCCCTCCAACCAGCGGTATGACGCTCGACGATAGCAGTCGGTGGATTAGAGAGAATGGCGCTCAGCAATAGCGGTTGGTGAATAAGAGAGAATGACACTCAACGATGGAGGCAGTGGCTTCCTCTTACTACACCCGCCCATGTGGCTCTCCCCTCACCATCGCCGCCCAGCGGTCACTCGCCCAGTGAGCATCTCTACCTCCTCCTGCTCTTTGTTCAGAGCCCGTTGTGCTGTCTGGCAATTTTGGTCTCCCAAGATGGTCGTCAAAGTCGGTGCCATGGTCGAATGGGGCTGTCGTCGAGGGGCCATGGCCAAAGTCGAGGGGCCATGGTCGAAGTCAAAACTGTGGTTGAAGGTGCCATGGCCGAAGTCAAAAATCTGTGGTCGATGTCGAAGCCGTGGTCGAAGGGGCAGTGGTCGAAGTCGAAGGGCCATGGTAAAAGTCTGGCCTTGGTCAAAGTCAAAGGGCCGTGGTCGAAGTCCAAGCCGTGGTCGAAGCTGGCAATGATTGAAGTTGAAGGGCCGTGGACGAAGTCGGTCCGCGGTCGAAGTCAAAGGGCTCTGGTTGATGTCAGGCCATGGTCGAAGTTGAAGGGTCATGGTCATAGTCCAAACCGTGGTCGAAGGGGACAGTGGTCAAGGGGGGCAGTGGCCGAAGTCAAAAGGCCATGGATGAAGTCGGTCCACGATCGAAGTCAAAGGGCCATGGTCAAAGTCGAAGGGTCGTGGTCAATGTCCAAGCCGTGGTCGAAGGGGATAGTGGTCAAAGGGGCAGAGGTCGAAGTCGAAGGGCCATGGACAAAGTCGGTCCATGGTCGAAGTCGAAGGGCCATGGTCGACGTTGGGGCCGTGGTCGACATCAGGGCCATGGTCAAAGGGGGGCGTGGTCGACGTCGGAGCTGTGGTCAAAGGGAGCCGTGGCCAAAGTCGAAGATCCATGGTCAACGTCGATGCCATGGTTGAAGGGGGCGGTGGTCGAAAAGGAAGTGGTCGATGTTAAAGGGTTGTGGTCATGGAAGGGGACAATGGTCGAAGTCAATGCCGTGGTCGACGTCGAAGGGCCATGGTCAAAGGGGACAATGGTCGAAGGGGACGGTGGTCAAAGGGGGAAGTGGTCGACAATGAAGGGCCGTGGTTGTTGAAGTTCTGTAGTCGAAGTGGACAGTGGTTGAAGGGGGCAGCGGTCGAAGTCGAAGATGCATGGTCGAAGACGAAGCTGTGGTCGAAGGGGGCTGTGGTCGAAAGGGGAAGTGGTCAACGTCGAAGGCCATGGTCGAAGGGGACAGTGGTCAAAGGGGCTGGTGGTTGAAGTCGCATAACCGTGGTTGAAGTCGAAGATCCGTGGTCCAAGGGGGCCATGGTCGAAGGAGGAAGTGGTCGACATCAAAGGGTCATGGTCGAAGGGGATAGTGGTTGAAAGGGGCAGTGGTTTAAGTCAAAGGTCCGTGGTCAAAGTCGAAGATTCTTAGTCGAAGTCGAAGCCATGGTCGAAGGGGGAAGTGGTCAGCATCAAAGGGCCGTGGTCAAAGGGGACAATGGTCGAGGAGGGCAGTGGTTGAAGTTGAAGGCGGCCATAAGGTCGACGGCAAGACCTACAAAGTCTCATACTCTCCATGGATTGTAACATGCTTTTGACCACGATGTGTGATCGATGGCTTCCAATTTATGGCCACGAGTGTTGGTCGATGTGTTTTGACTTACGACCACGAGGTATGGTCAATGGCTTCCGACTTACGACCATGAGCGCTGGTCGAAGTCAAAGTCAAAGCCATGGTCGAAGGGGGAAGTGGTCGATATCAAAGGGTCATGGTCGAAAGGGATAGTGGTTGAAGGGGGGCAGTGATCGAAGTCGAAGGGGGCAGCGGTGTCGAAGTCGAGGCCGTGGTCGAAGTTGAGGCCGTGGTTGAAGTCGACGCTATGGTCGAAGTTGGGGCCGTGGTCGAAGGGACCATGGTCATAGGGGGCCATGGTCGACATCTAAGTGCTATGGTCGAAGTCAGGGCCGAGCAGACTGGCGCTGGCAGTCGAGTGACAGGGCACAAGTGCACTGGAGGCCTGCCAATGTACAACCACCAGCGATGGTCGACCGCTCCGACCTATGATCACACGCGATGGTTGACGGCTTCTAACTTATGACCACGAGGTGTGATCGATGGCTTCTAATTTACGACCATGAGCACTGGTTGATGTGTTTCGACTTATGACCATGAGGTGTGATCGATGTCTTCTGACTTATGACCACGAGTGCTAGTCGATGTGTTCCAACTTACGACCACGAGGTATCCTTGATGACTTTCGACTTACGACCATGAATGATGGCAGTTAACTTCTGATGTATGACCATGAGCCATTGTCGAAGGCTCCCATTTAGGACCACGATCGATCTTCAACCGCTGCCAACTTACGACCACCAGCGATGGTCGACCGCTCCCGCCCTATGATCATGTGCGATGGTCGACGACTTCTGACTTACAACGATGAGGTGTGCTCGAGGGCTCCTGACCTACGACCTTGAGGTGTGGTTGATGTCTTCCGACTTGTGACCACGAGGTGTGATCAACGGCTTTCGACTTACTTGACGGATTTAAAAATTGTAGAACATGTTTGTATACATACTCTAAGAATTTTTACCACCCGTGAGTTTTAAAACATTTAGTATGATAAATTTTAAAAATCCATTGCAACGCACAGTCATTCAACTAGTTCCAGAAAAATTTAGGACGAGCGAAAGTACAGCAAGCCAAAGGCCAGTACTTCCGCACCTATTCTGACACGACAGAAACTATTATGTCAGAGCTTCTAAACTAGCTATTAAAAGGCGGCGTGGAACTACAGTCATTATAAATCCAGTAGTTCTGTAAACCGGTAGTTCTAAAAAGTCAGCACAATACTTCTGTTTGAACCGAGGCCAAGAGTTTGCGCTCTCTGGAAAAAAGGTTCTGCCCGACCTTTCGGAGCTTCCGTGCTCTAGAAGTACCATTTGAGGCTGTGAAACTACCACACAACGGAAGTTCCGCCATTGAAACTCTGGTACTTCCACTTGCCATGGACTCAGAATCGTTCCGAGGGTGCTCTCTGGAAAAAAGGTTCCGCCTGACCTTTCAGACCTTCCTTGCTCCAGAAGTACCATTTGAGGCTGCAGAACTATTGCTCGAAGGTAGTTCCACTATTGAAACGCCGGTACTTCCACTTGCCACGGACTCAGAATCGTCCCGAGGGTGCTCTTTGGGAAAAAAAAGGCTCCGCTCGGACAGCCGAAGCTTTCAGGAAGCGGAAGTGCCGTGATTTGCACACCGATACTCCTGATTGTCCGAATAGAGCACCAAGCGACTTCGGGGGGTGCTCTCAGGAAAAAGGTTCCGCTCAGTTTTTTTTGAGCTTTTGAGCGCCAAAAGTACCGCTCAAGCCTGCAAAACTTCTGCTCTACGGAAGTTTCACCGTTAAAACTCCGGTACTTCCGTTTTTCTAGACTGAGCACAGATTTGGCTATCAAATTAAATTTTCAATGAATGCATGATCCTAAATTAATCCAAATAGCACAAGAATACGCTATAAATTTACTTGCCATGATCCCTCTTTATGATACGACATTTAGCCTATAATCTGGTCATCCTTTCTCCTAAGACCGGTAAAAATAAAAAGAGGGTCCTAGTCTACATATACTTGTCTTGAGCCGCGTTGATCTTCATGTTGATCCTTAGCATGTGTCTTATCATCATTTTAGGGACTTAACCTTTTAAACACTTAACAAAAACATTAGTCCTATATTCACATAAATTCATTAATTGCCAAAACCATTTTTAGGGGTCTAGATGCTTTCAGTCTCCCCCTTTTTGGTAATTGATAACAACACAAGTTTTATGTGAGAGATAAAGTTTTGAATATACCACTTGTTTGAACAACTAGTTGTATATTTTTTTTGTGACTTTGAAAGTAAATAATTCTTGCAATGGTTTTACATGAGCTTCAGAGAATTATTTCCAATTTTTCAAGTCAAAATAGGGAAAGCCCCCCTAAATATGTGCATATAATTGAGAATTTATTTCAAGCACATGAAACGGCAAATTTAGCATACACCTTCAAATTTATCATAAACAAGGCATAAACATATATAGAGATAAAGCACATGTTCATTACATCACAAAGACAAGAAAGTTCATCACACCACATATAGTCATTACATAAATAGAGGTAAATTTGAGCTAAAAACTTCTTCATTTCCTTACCCAAGCTCTCATCTTCTATTCTTCTCCCCCTTTGGCATCAAATAACCAAAAAGGCTACTCCTGGGGTCCCTGAGGAGAAGGATCATGAAGACGACCACCATAGCGGATAGGAGAAGGAGGATGAGCCAAAGCCTGCTCGATCGATGCGACTCTCCCATCAAGTGCATCCATCCGGGAGGAAAGGGAGGCAAACCCCTCAGCCTAGGAGTCACAGAGCTGATGGCAGGAGTCATGGAGTTGAAGAATGGCCGAATAAATCTGAGAGAGGGAGACCTGAACTTCTTCCTCTGGCTATGCTACTGCAGGTTCTGCCTACTGAGGGACTTGAGGACGGGCAGCAGGAGGAAATAGAGGATCAGCTCTAGGCTTATAAGCTTTGTGAACACCACCCAAGCCTCCATGGAACTCAATCTTCTTCTGGATCAAGACCATAATATATGGAGCATAGTTAATGCGCTTGATCCTGTCATTCTTTAAAGAAGCTATCTCCTGATTATGAGATCAACCACATCAAACTTGCAACCTTCTATAACATAATTGATAAGGTTCCATGCATTGCCTTTGATCGCATCATAGTTTTCACTCTTTGGAAAAATGGTGTGGTTGATGATTCTGTTGACCAGGCTGGGAATGAGAAGAAGTCCAACTAGCTTGCCTGGAATGAACCTTGAGGTTTGGTCATAGTATTGTGACAGGGCTGGAAGCTCAAGTGCTGGCCTGTCATACACCTTCTCATAAGCGCTAGACTCAGTCCTCAAGGCCAGCTCAAAGTCATGCTTGTTGGCGTCAAGCGGTTGGCAGCCTGTCATCCAGGAGATGTGCTAGAATTCTGGCAAGATGTAGACAGTGGCATAGAACTGCCTGATGATGTCCTCATTATAGTCTGACTTCAATGCCACCAAATTCTGTATGCCAGCCCTATGAAACAGTCTGTATGTCCCATCATATTTGTCAGTTGAGTCCAGATGGTCCCAATCAACATACTTATGATCAACAGATAGTCTTGATTTACCATACAGGTGTTCATATACTTGCTCCTGGAATTTTGTGTGGAACCTCAGGTTGATAGAATTGCAAGGCAGCACAAATTGGTTCCTGCGGCTCAATCTAGCGTACTCATCTGCCGAAATCTTTCTCAAATCAATCTGAGGATCTTCATGATCATGCAAGTCTTCCTCGAACTCTTCCATGGGTGAGCTCACTTGTTCTTCTGACTCTATCTCAGAATCAGAAGATATCGCCTTTCTTCTATCTTTTTGTGCCTTTTGAGCAGCCTTAGAGGAGGATGGGGCTGCAGGAGGAAGGGTGCCTACTACCGGAGTCTCTGAAGATTCTCCTGAAGCAGCGGAAGAGGAGTAAACTCGGTGATCGACATTCCTTGTCTTAGACATCTAAGAACAAGGAGAAAAGATATTAGAGGGTGTGAGGGAAACAAACAGGAAGGCTTAAAAAATGTGGAATGAGATTGCTGTTCTATCAGGAAGATCGGAAGTACCAGCGTTCAAGGCGCGATAGTACCGCTCTTGTCAAGCGGTAGTTCCGGTCTCCCTGACCGTTTCTAGGGCAAGTAAATGTGTGAAATTTTTATGGTGTTTTTCTTGGATTGAATCCATGGAATGGGTGTGCAAACACCATTAAACACCAAAACTAACAATTTGCCTGAAACAAACAACCTAAAATCATCCACATTTTCAATCAAACTGATTTTAAACCTAGGGTTCTAGAACAAGGCAAACAGGAGGATTTGATCTATATTACCTTGAGGATTGGAGGAGGTGAATCCTAGGATGCAAGAAATCATGAGAAATTGAAGAAGTCGCCACTAGATTTGGAGATTTGAGGGGCGGTTTTGGAGTTTTAGAGGAGAGGAGAGGAGAGAGGGAGAGTTGTATGGTTGCAAACGAAAGTGAGGGCAGAGGAACTGGAGCAAGAGGGGGGTCTGTGGGTTAAAACCTTGAGTTTTGACAGTTACTGCCCCAAAAGCAAATGTGGAAGTACCACAATTTTGCTGCCGGTAGTTTCGGAAAACGAAAGTACCGCAAAGAGGACCGCGGTAGTTCCGATGAGCGGAAGTATCGCAAAAACAATAGTGGTAGTTCTGGCAGGGATTGGAATAAGAATATATGCAAATGATCCCTAGTTTTTGCACTCAAATTGCACTAAATATACCTTTCAAAAATGGCAATATAGATATAGATATTTTGGAAAAAAAATATGAGGCAAATCCTTTTCACAAAAACCTCAAGCAACTCCAAATAAGCATGAAATAAATGAGCCATGGCTTTAAGCAATGTTGGAGTAGTCTATGACATTTAATTAAGTCCTCAACTTGTAAAAGTGGCTTTCATCTAGAGGTTTGGTGAAAATATCCACTAATTGGTCTTCTGTTCGGATATGGTTAATTGTGATATCTCCTTTGCTCATATGATCTCTCAAGAAATGGTGGCGAATATCTATGTGTTTGGTTCTTGAGTGTTAGACTGGATTATTTGATATCTTCACAGCACTATCGTTATCACACAAAAGAGGCATTTCATCAAATTTAATTCCATAATCCATCAAGGTTTGCCTCATCCATAGCAATTGGGCATAACAACTTCTGACGGAAACATATTCGGCTTCGGCGGTTGAAAGTGCTATGGAATTTTGTTTCTTAGAAGACCAAGATACTAGTGACCTCCCTAGCAATTAACAACTTCTTGAGGTGCTTTTTCAATTAACTTTACACCTGCATATTAGAATATGAATATCCAATTAATTCAAATTTAGCACCTTTAGGATACCAAAGTCCTATGCTAGAGGAATGCTTTAAATATCTTAGAATTCTTTTTATAGCCATTAAATGGCACTCTTTTGGAGAAGCTTGAAAGCAAGCACACATGCACATACTAAACATGACATCGGGCCTAGATGCGGTAAAATAAAGCAAGCTACCAATCATTAATCTATAAAGATTTGTATCTATCGACTAACTCCCTCGTTGAGGTCGAGATGCCCGTTTGTTACCATAGGTGTCTTGACGGGTTTTGCATCTTCCATGCCAAACTTCTTGAATAGATCTTTCACGTACTTCATTTGACTTATAATATTTCCATCTTTATATTGCTTGATTTGAAGTCTAAGGAAATAGCTTAATTCTTCTATCATTGACATCTCAAATTTCCTAGACATCATCTCACCAAATTGTTCGCAAAAATCTTAATTACTAGAACCAATATAATATCATCAACATAAATTTGGCTCACAAATAAATCATCACCAATAATTTTTGTGAATAGAGTTGTATCTGTTTTTTCAATTTTAAATCCTTCTGAAAGAAGAAAATCTTGAATGTGCTCGTACCATGCTTTAGTAGCTTGTTTTAAGCCATATAATGCCTTTGAGAGTTTTTAAACATGATTATGATATTTTGAATCTTTGAACCCTGGAGGTTGTTCAGTATAAACTAGTTCGGAGATTGTTCCATTTAAAAATGCACTTTTAACATCCATTTGAAATAATTTAATATCAAAACTAGATGCAAAGGCAAGTACAATTCTAATTGACTCAAGTCTAACTACAGGTGCAAAAGTTTCATCATAATCTAAACCCTTAGCTTGAGTACAACCTTGAGCAACTAACCTTTCCTTATTTCTTACCACAACTCCATTCTCATCTTGCTTGTTGCGGAAGACCTATTTTGTACTAATTACGTTATTCTCATTAGGTTTTTCCACCAAAGTCCAAACATCATTTTGGACAAAGTTGTTTATTCTTTATGCATTGAATTTACCCAATCCGGTTCATCTAGAGCTTCATCTACAAATTTTGGCTCAAGAGAAGACACAAATGAATAATGTTCACAAAAAGAAGCTACTTTAGATCTAGTTTGAATACCCTTACTCACATCACCCAATATTTGATTTATTGGATGATCTTTGGCGATTGCGTTGTGGAGCTTGAAAGTTGGAGGTTGTTGTTCCTTTGCTTCATCATCTATAACTTGTATATTGCTTGTTGTGGAGGAAGTAGGGGATTCAACTTGTCTTGATGAAGTAGGTGAACTTGGATCATCCTTTGGTTTGATATCTCCAATTTGCATGTTCTCCATGGCTCATTGTAATCCTTCATTTCCTACATCATTCAAGTTCTCTTGCTCTTCTTGAGAGCTATTAGTTTCATCAAATACATCATAAGATTCTTCAACTAACCAGAGTTTTTGTTAGCCCCCGATGCTCTTATATGTTGTTAGCCCAAACAAATCCATATGTAAGAACTCCAATGGACTAGAAGTTGACATGATATTTTTGGAAGGATGAGAATTTGCAACTTGCTTACCGGCTTGGCAAGTACTACGTAGTCTATTTTTCTCAAACTTAACATCTTTCAAGCCAACAACTAAGTCATGTTTAAAAAGTTTTTTAAGTTAAATCATACCCACATGACCTAGCTTTCTTTACCACAACCAACCCAAAGAAGTTTTTGCCATTAAACAAATTTTTAAACATGAATAACTAGAAGAAAAATCAACTAAATAAAGATTTCCAAATCTAAAACCTTTGAAAAACAAGTTTATTTCCATTTCCTTTTGAAATGGTTACATCTTCTTTAGTGAAGGAGCAAATTAAACCTAAATCACATAATTGAGCAAATGATAGCAAGTTAAAATCTAATGTTTCTATTAGAAATACATTTGAATTTAAAAGGTCATTAGAGATACCAATTTTACCCAATCCAAGTACCTTTCCTTTGCTATTGTCCCCAATGTATTTTTTTCATTGTTTCCACTTTCGAATGTAGTGAATATCTTTCGGTCTTCGGTCATGTGTTGAGTGCACCCACTATCAAGCACCCAATACTGTCCACCAGTTTTGTAGTTCACCTATAAAAGGAAATCAAGTTCTTTTAGGTACCCAAATTTATTTGGGTCCTTAGAGGTTAGTAACCAAGGCTTTGGGCATCCAAATGGCATTCTTTTTAGCACCTAAAATCGAAGTGCTAATAAATTTAGTAATAATATTACCATTTTTAGATTTCTTGAGCATGTAACATGAATCATATAGACCAGTAGATTGAGTCTTACCCTTAGGACAATTTTGTTGTTCATGTCTCAATTCACGATACTTGTTACAATACCTACCATTTGCCTCACAAATCTTGTGGGCTTGCTTGCCGGTTTCTTGCCTTTCTTGGGTATGCTAGACCTTCCTTGTTGAATGAGCAAGGTGCTCGTTCAACAACTTGTCAAGAGTAGCCTTACCTTTGAAGCATCTTTCCAAGCTTTTATTTAATTTTGTCACTTGTTCCTTTAAATATTTATTTTTAATAACAAGTTTATCATCATATGACATGGCTATTTCATTTTTAGAATCAATATTTGAAGAACTGGCATAGCAAGCAAGTCATCGCAACAAATAGATATGCTAGCTTTAGAAATTTTTACACTTGGCGTTTCATTTAGAATATCACAAGTGATGCCAATACTAGTGCAAGATTTACTTAAATCTTCTTGGATAAGCAAGTCATGAGCTTCCTTTAGCTCTTCATAAGATTCTTTTAGAGAGATATGCTCTCTTCAAGACCTTAAATTTAGATTTTTCTTTTCTAAGAAATTCATTTAATTCTACTAACATATCTATAAGATCATCATAGGAGGGTTTATCATCATCAAGAATTTTTACCTTCTCTCCTTTTGCCATAAGGCATATTGGAGATGAGAAGAGTGATGGAGCCTCCTTGATGGCAATACCGATAAATCCCCTTTTCTTAGGAGACTCATCTTCGCTTGACTCAGAGTCGGAGTACTCCTCATCGGAATTCCACTCACAATGTGAGCTTCATTTTTGTCATTCTTTTGAAACTTCTTGAAAATCTTTTTCTTGCCATTGTAGTTCTTCTTCTTGGATGATTTCGCCTTGTCATCCTTCTTCGTAGGGCATTCAGAGGCAATATGCCCCTTCTCATCACACTCATAGCAATGAATGTTGCTATAGCGTTTGTTGGTGGAGTAAGAGTGCCCTTTCTTTGCTTTCGCATGACTAGTGCTTTGGTTTGAGCGTCTTCTCATGAACTTGTTCATTCTTCTTACTAGAAGAGCCAACTCCTCTTCAGAATCCTCCTCATCATCTTTGAACTCCTTGCTTGACACCGTTTTTAGCCTTGAAAGCGATGATCTTCTTACCCTTGAAGGAGGATTGCTTCAAGAGCTCCTCATCTTTCTTGTACAACTCATTTGTGATGAGGTTGCCTAAGAATTGCATTGGTGTCAGTCTTGTCAACTCGGATGAGTGAGAAAAGAGTTACCAACGTTTCGTATTTTTCCAGTAAGGCCTTAAGCATTTTCCTTACAACATCAACATCGGTTAGAGTAGTACCAAGGCCCTTGAGCTCATTTACAATGTTGTTGAGTCATGAGTACATTTCATTAATATCCTCATGAGGCAACATTGTAAAGTCTCATACTTAATCCGAAGCCTATGCAATTTGGCTTCTTTAACTGTAGATGTCCCTTCATGAATTTCAGAGAGAGTTGTCCAAATAGCATGAGTAGTTTCTATGTTGCTCATCCTATTGAACTCATCTACATTTAAAGCTCCAAATAATGCATTCATGGCTTGGGCATCTAAATGAGAGTTACGTCCATCTTGTTCCGTAGGTGCAATGGATCAAGAAGCATGACATAGCCTTCATTTATGATTTTTTCAAATGTTCGAACTCATGGCCTTGAGATATATTGACATTCTAATTTTCTAATAAGAGTAATTTGAACCATTAAAGAAAGGTGCATTTCCTATAGCAATCCCCTCGCTAGCCATCATTTCTCTCTAGATGGTTAAGTCTAATAATGAGAGATCAAGATCTGATACCACTTGTAGGATCAAGGATAACCGACTAGAGGGGTGAATAGGAGGTTTTAAATTTTTCTTGCCTTTTAATTAATTTCTACAATTTTAATAAGACAAGATTTAAAGCAATTTAAACCTATACAATTCTAGTAAGTTTAGTTCTACAAGAGACACTAGTACAAATGAATAATCACAATATACTAAATATACAAGAGCTAAAAGGAGACAAGAGGGAACCAATGTACACATGAGTTTTTTTACCGTGGTGATCGGAAACTTGCCGGTTCCCCTAGTCCACGTTGAGGAAATTCTAAACGAATTGGACTGGTCTCCACGAATTAAACCTTCGCTCCTCAATCCACTATTAGTAGTTCTTCCTCACTCCGAAGGTGGTGGACTCCAACCACTCACAAGTACCGCGATTGCATGCAGGTACTTCCGGTTATCCGGACAGAGCACCGAGCGACTTCGGGAGTGCTCTCTAGAAAAAAGGTTCCACTTGGTTTTTCGGAGCTTCCGAGCACCGGAAGTACCACTCAAGCCTGCGGAACTTCCACTCTACGGAAGTTCCGCCGTTAAAACTCTGGTACTTTCGTTTTTCCAGACAGAGCACAGATTTGGCTATCAAATTAAATTTTCAATATATGATCCTAAATTGATCCAAATGGCACAAGAATATGCTATCAAGCTACTTGCTATGATCTCTCTTTATGGTATGACATTTAGCCTATAATCCAGTCATCCTTTCTCCTAAAACCGGTAAAAATAAAAAGAGAGTTTTAGTCTACATATACCTTTGCCTTGAGCTACTTTGATATTCATGTTGATCCTTAGCATGCGTCTTGTCATCATTTTAGGGACTTAACCTTTTAAACACTTAACAAAAATATTAGTCCCATATTCATATAAATTCATTAATTACCAAAACTATTTTTAGGGGCCTAGATGCTTTCAGCAGAGGGAGTGGAGGAGCGGAGGCAGGAGTTGTGGATCTGGTGATGCTTGGTTAGGATGACTGGTGGCAAACTTGGAGATGGCAGTGTAGGTGGTGGTGGAGGCGACAATGAAGGTGGAGGCATAGCCAAGACGTGGCCTACCCCCGACGAGGGGGGGGGGGGGCAAGCAGGCCATGGAGGGGGGGGAGATCTGGAGGAGGGGAATGTGGATTTAGTGGAGGGCATGGGATTGCGTGGACGCTATGGCCGAAGTGGCCAGCGGTGGGCTAGGGTTAGGGTGCCCATGTAGTCGTGAGAGCCCCTCCTTTTTATGCTTGGTGTATTTTTTCTTTGCTCCTTTCACAGTCACCTCCCCTAGTATCCTTCCCTAGAAACAACCTCCTGAAGATGGTAATTAACTGAATCTCCCAATGTTTGATTGTTGTCTTTTAATGGAGAAGCTGTGGCGGATGGATGATAGGAGAATGTCAGTGACTGTTCTTTGTGTTTGCAGCAGCCACACACAGATAAAACCCTTGACATACCATATTCAAAGGACGGACCACTGGCTTGGTGGTAGGAGTGAGGATGATAATTCGCACCCACCCGAAAAGCGCACACACACGCTCCATTAAGTACTCTTGGAGATGTATTTGAAAATACCATCCATATAAGGTTGATAAGTGGGCCTAGGGCTAAATTCAATGATGCATGGATGGTATTGTTCGGTGAATATAAATTGAAAAATACTTAGTAATTTGCCCTCTAAGGCCCTATTTGGATTGCAGGATTAGTTTTTTAGATTCCTACTGTAATTAGGCTCCACTTGGCATTACGATGAAATATGATAATCTTATTTGGTTGTGTTTTTTTTTTTTTGATTTTTTTTTGCCACTTTTAGATGTTCGTGTGTTTAGCTAACAACTTTTTTATAATCAAGTTGCAAAGGCATATATTATTGCATTCCAAAACATATCTAATAAAATGTGAAAGGATAACCATTTGATAAAATAATTATCTACCTTTAATCTGATTTACCAACAGATTAATAAACTTTTCATAGCTTACCTTTCACAGCAGCTTAAAAAATAAGCACAACAACACAACAACCGCAAACTAAGCCTTAAATTGTTTCATGTAAAATTCATACATTCCCAACCTGCCTTGACTATTTATACATTTTATCTACGAATTACACTAGCAAGCATTTAGCCTAGTTCCAAATGAACAAACTGCAATGATAAATATTTCCATGTTGAGGATCCCGTGGGTCGAATCTCACTCCCAAAATGTGAGTGAATCTTTAAACCTTCCATTTAATGCACCTTAGGATAGCATAGAAGCCACTTCTCTATTCATGAAAGACTCGCATACCTGTCCTACCCAGACCAAATAATACAAAGCAAGCAAAAATTCCTAAATTCCAAAATAACTTGCTGAAACAATATATAGTTTTAAATCATCCATGATAACTCAAACAAGTCTAATTTGTCAATCACATCGCATTGCCCCTGGTACCTTCTCTTACAAATATGTGAGTTTTCAATATGGCAATATTCATATTGGCTTCTAAAAACTGATTTTCAATGGTACATATGTTTTAAATAGAGTATTTTTTAAGACGAAATCTACTAATTAATTGTAGTACACAGTATATTGATTTTATTTATATTAACCAAAATCGCACTCAAATTTCTCTCTCTCTCTCTCTCTACTAGTTGTTACTATTCATAAACTGAAGTCAAAAGATAAGAGCAAAAGTTAATATGAATGGACCCATTGATACGTCTCTAAAACACAATTTCAACTACTAATTTCTATCTAATATATTTTTACACTTAATGAAATTATATAATATCGTGAAAGTAGTTTTTAAGGCAAATCTGAACATGTTATTTTCATACGCTCGATCTAAAATTCTAAACGTTTATGAAGATTTTGACCGGAGAGAGCAGTAAACTGCAACTCATGTATACCTCTTAGGCATCGAATTAGATACTTCAAACACATCGTAGTGAAAGCAAAGATAAACATCTACTCTCAGTGAGAAATGAGTTTTTGGCATTTTTCGCACATTTCAAATCCGTATTTATAAAAATAGCCGTAGTCACGTGAAAATGACAAAATGACACTTCTACCGCTCGGTCACCGAACGGCAGTAGCGTGGAGTTGACACGTGGGCCTGCCGCTCGACCACCGTATGGCTCCCTGCCTGCCGCCCTGCCACCAGACAGTAGGTAATTAAGCCGGCTTAATTTCTTGCCTTAATTAGTCAATGGCTGAAGTAGTTTAGGTGGTCGAAAGCTACAGTGTGCAAAAAGTGGTCAGGACTCGAGAGTGATCAGAAGTGGTTGGAGTGGCTGTGGTCGTGAACGACCGTGGTCGAATACAACAGTGGTCGGGGAAACGTAGTTAGTGATCGAAGGATGGAAAACGGCTGCGACTGAAACAACTAATTAACGCAGACAATTAAGCCAGTTTAATTACCTACCGTCTAGTGCAGGGCGGCAGGTAAGGAGCCCCATGGTGGCCAAGCGACAAGCCAACGTATCAGCTCCACGCTGCTGCCGCTCGGTGATCAGGTAACAAAATGTTATTTTTACCATTTTATATGACTATAATTATTTTATAAATACTAGTTTAAAACGTCCTAAAAGTGCTGAAAACTCGTTAGAAGTTACAACGCTCATGCCGCAGATGTTGCTTGAAGCCACCGAATAAGTAATTGACATCCACACCGCCGGGATACACACACCAAATCCCTTCATGCGCTCACAAACTTCTCTGCTACAAGTGCCCGGCACCTGGGCCCCAGCTACCAACCCATCTGTGTGTCCCACACGTCAGTGACTAAGCAGCAATTCCATGGCACGAACACGAGGGAGTTTGCTCTCCCCTTCGCCTTTGCCCCCACACTCCGACACCTCGTCCCACACACCAAGAACCAACCGACGAAAGCCGACAGCAATTCAGAGATTACACGCAGTTCCCCATCATAACAGCACCTCCCCTCCTCTCCTTGCTTCCCTCCCCACATCATTATTGGAGAGTCGTCTCAGTCAGTCGCCTCTCCTTCCCCCTCCGTTTCTCGGTTAGATTCACGCTTCTCCAACCTCAGGATCCCCAATTGGTTGACTGGCCGATGGTGTCCGTGGATGCGTGCCCCTTGATCCTCGCCCTGAAAGCCCAATTCTTGTCCTGAGTCCCACTCCGCGAACGGGGGCAATTTGGGGGTAAGGATTTCATGGATTCTTGGGGAGTTGGGAAATTCTCTGTGGTTCTTGGGCGTTTGCTTGGATGATCCCAGCCGATCATGATCATCATGGGGATGGATCTTGGCGCTGTTTTGTTGTTCTGATTGGTGATTTGTGCTGAGAGATGATATCTTTGTCTCAATTCTGGTGTCTCTTTACCAGAATCCAAGCAAATAGCATGGATCCTTTGTTGTTTGGTCCAATTGAGGTCCTTCTTTGTTGCTAGACTGTTAGTTGGTGTGATCTTTTTGCCGCCGGTGATGCAGTTGGAATCTTGCTTGTGTGCAGTGTTGGTGAACTGAGGATTGTTGATAATTGTTTGATAGGACAAGAAAGGTAGTCTTTTGGGGTGGAGTTGGGGCGAATATGCTTTCTTTGTGAGGGGTCGCAGTGGCACCTTTTCCTTGGCCATTTCCATGGTCCTCTTCTGACTTCTGCATCAAGCTTCCTGCAATCTCTTCTTGGGGCAAGCCTCACAACAGGTTCTAGTGCTCTTGATTGGGTCTGAGTACTGTTTGATATTTGAGTCGCTCTCTTCCTTCTTTCCTTGATTTGTGCAGCTTGTTTTGCGTCTGATTTAGTGCCTGTTTGTGTGCCAGAAGAATATGGTATCTCTGTCTGTTTGATTAGATTGACTTTTGGAATGCTTTCAATAATACAATTTCTTTAGTTGTTTGTTTACATGTGTTGGAAGGGTTCTTGCTCATCCACTTTTCTGATTTGGGTGAATAATATAACAAACTCTTGTTTAATTGTGCTAACCAAAACTGAGCGTGTTGATGAGCTTGTTAGGGAAGTAACCCACAATCAATGATTGTAGTTGCATGTCATGGTTATCTTAATGCATTTCACATTGCAGAATGGTCGAGTATTTTAATGCACTCTGGTGTAGAGGCTTGAAGCTAGGGCACCACAAGTTTGAGTTAAAAGCACAGGGCAGTGCAAGTCCCAGACGTGGCGGATGGACGCCACGACGAGCAGCGGAGCTTCATCTTCTCTCCCCCTCCATCTCATCGTGGATGAGACGCTTGCCCTTGTTTCTCCCTTGCAGCAGTCATTTCAACGGTCACAGCGTCATTGCTTTGGCGACTCTGCTCCTGGGGAATTCCCCTTGGCTGCAAACCCGTCAATTGTCCTCCATGTCCTCACATCATGCAATCTAGAACCTGAGGACCTCGCTCACTTGGAGGCAAGTAGTGTTTTATTGTTTTTCTCCAATGTAGAATTGATATTGCCGCTGATGATCTTTGTGCTTGTGATAGGCAACATGCGCGTTTTTCAGGAAGCCTGCCAATTTCCTCCAGACTTCCAATTGTCATTGTCAGAGCTTGCAGCGTTGGATATGTGCCAGAAACGGGCAATATTTAAGCCTATGACTGCACAAGAAAGAGAACTGTTTAAGCAACGCTGCGGCGGGAGTTGGAAGCTAGTTCTTAGGTTTATAATGGCAGGTGAAGCATGTTGCCGGAGAGAAAAATCTCAGGCAATCGCTGGACCTGGTCACAGCATCGCTGTGACAACAAGCGGTGCTGTGTATACTTTTGGGTCCAACAACTCTGGTCAACTTGGCCATGGCAGTTTAGAAGAGGAGTGGAGACCACGGTTCATCAGGTGCTTCTCGAATCTACATTTATTATAACTTTAATCATGACACAAATGTCGCTGAACAGCCTGCTAAACATCTATCTGTTGGTGCTCCTGTAGATCATTTCAGGGGATTAGAATTATTCAAGCGGCAGCAGGAGCAGGACGGACAATGCTTGTCAGTGATGCTGGTAGGGTGTATACATTTGGAAAGGATTCCTTTGGAGAAGTTGAATATGGGGTTCAAGGCTCTAGGGTTGTGACTACACCACAGATGGTAGAATCACTGAAGGACATATACATTGTCCAGGCAGCAATTGGGAACTTCTTTACTGCAGTGTTATCTCGGGAGGGTTGTGTATATACATTTTCTTGGGGGGACGACATGAAACTTGGTCATCAGACAGAGCCAAACGATGTGCGCCACATCTTCTCACAGGTCCTCTTGAGAACATTCCAGTTGTGCAGATAGCTGCAGGCTACTGCTATCTCCTTGCTCTGGCATGCCAACCAAGTGGCATGTAAGATTTTTCACCCAAACATGCAACTTGTGATAAACTCTATGATGTCTGACATAGTAACATGTTATTTTTTTAAGAGAAAACTTCTTTATCTGCATTTAGCCTCACACTTTAGCTTTTGTTAAATTTATGAGTTGAGAAAGTAAATTTCTGCGGAATGTAATCCCTTGGACACGACAGAAATAGACAAAGCAAAGGTCGCTGTCTACGTTTCGCATGTAGCATAACTGCTGAATTGGAGTACATAAGAAAGCTTGGTTCACTCTTTTTAAATACTATTTTCTAATAACATTTAAATTCTATCAATAACCCTTGAAGAAAGATTCTAGATTGATCAGCTGAACTTAGTAAAACACTAATCTCTCTTATTAATGTAACTAATATTTATTGTCTTTGACATTTTCATTGAATTGTTGTGCTTTGATAGGACAGGTGAAATAGTAGGCAAGTTTTGATTTTCTTAATCTCAGCTTTTGCTAGATAGGACTAACTTGATACTATTCCAATGTTTTGGTCTCAAATTATATTGTAGGTCTGTTTATTCTGTTGGTTGTGGTTTAGGAGGGAAGCTTGGCCATGGTTTGCGAACTGATGAGAAATACCCTAGATTGATTGAGCAGTTCCGGATTTTGAATATACAGCCAGTGGTCGTTGCTGCTGGTGCTTGGCATGCTGCTGTTGTAGGCAAGGATGGACGTGTTTGCACTTGGGGATGGGGGCGTTATGGCTGCTTGGGTCATGGTAATGAGGAATGTGAGTCTGTTCCCAAGGTAGTTGATGCCTTGAGCAGTGTGAAGGCTGTCTATGTAGCAACTGGAGATTACACCACATTTGTTGTATCTGATAAAGGTGATGTTTACTCTTTTGGATGTGGTGAATCATCAAGTCTTGGCCACAACACTATAACTGAGGTTAGGCACAATTTTGGTTTTGACTATTTGAAGTTATTTAACAGAAACATGCTATTTTATTTTCATTGTGCTTGTATATTAGCACTAGCCTGTCAATGTCTTGTGATTCTTTTTGTAGTTTCTTTTTTATGAGCCACATAAGGAATATAATTTGCCATTCATGTGCACCATTCTACAAGAACTATCTAGGGTTTTGTTGATGTTAGATCCTTGGTGACAAATTCTGCTATTGAATGATACCAACAGCTGTATTGCAAATTGCAATATACTGGTGTTAAGTGTTAACTCTTTTTTAGTGGTGTTGTTTCGTCAGAGTATTGACCAGAAATATCCTCTCTTTTTTCTCACAAGATTGTCCATTCCTGTGTTTCATGTTTGCTGCTTGCCTTTTCGCTCAACTTTTCTCACGCAGATGATCTTCACAATGTATATATTAGTTTTACAATTAGGAACATATCTGCTGTCATGTATGAGGAAGAAGGAAAACACAATTGCTCATATTCCTTTTAGGCTTTTACTACTTTGTAATTTTCTTCTTTGTTCTGCCAAGTTAGAATCAATAAGCATTTTTTTACCATCTCTGCTTCTGAATCTGAATGCAATGTTTTTTCCAGGGTAACAACAGGCATACTAACGTGCTTAGCCCTGAGTTGGTGACTTCTTTGAAGAGAACTAATGAAAGGGTGGTGCAGATCAGTCTTACGAATTCCATATATTGGAATGCACATACATTTGCATTGACAGATTCAGGGAAACTCTACGCATTTGGTGCAGGGGACAAAGGGCAGCTAGGTACTGAACTTGTTGCGCAGCAAAGTGAGTGGGGGACCCCAGAGCGGGTTGAAATTGACCTCAGTTAGGTCCAATTGCAACACCACTACCTCCTTTCACTCCAAATGCACTCTTCTAACCTTCACTTTCTAATTCTTTGCATTGCACACACGTAGTTTGTGCCCTGATCAATCTCATCCTGCACCGCAGCTGATCCTTGTTAAAATAGTTAACAGCAATCAAACATTGTGTATATAATTGTTATGTAAATATAACAATCAGGTCTGATTGCCAGTTCCTTCAAACATAAGCAGCTGGATAATTTAACATGTTGTGAAATTTACCTTACTATGAATCTTTCATCTGTACAATTGCTCCGTGCTTTGAATCGAAGTACATATTTCTAGTTTCTTGACATTCCTGGGGAAATGGTATGTGTGCACGTTGCGCCAGTTAAATTCGGACGCCGTGTACTGATATTCACACTACTGCCCATAGGGTCAAATATTCAACTTGTTTTCATCCTAAAGGAAACCCATATATGCACTCCTGTGAGATCTGCCGCAACTATTCTTTATTTGCCCTTCGGTATATTTCAACATAGATGTGGCGTTTGGTTTAGGGAATGGGTTGGTTCTAGCATCAACTACCCCTCATGACGTTTGGTTTGAGAAGTGGATTAATCTTGGGATGGATTGGTCCATACCATGAGGTCATTACATGATTTTTCTGAGATGATCCTATTTCTTGTTTTTAATTAGCATTGTGCTTCCAAAGGATGAGGTGATAATTGATCAATTCACTCCATTCTTCAAAATAAACAAAATCAATTCACCTACATCATTTTATCCAGGTGATGAACATATATGAAAATCATATATCTCCTCGAAGACAACTCTAAATGTCTTCTCGTACTGATGTCACGACACGTGTAACACCCGGCTTAATAATAACCCAAGATATCACCGAAAACTACTATCACATCCAATTTTAACCAATAATCAAGTATTACCAGCAGCTAGACTTCAAGAATAAACATTCAACAAAATACTAAACATAAATTTCAGCAATATGATATACCACAACTTGAGCTTAAGATGAAGCAAATAATTTCCAAGATGAGTCATAAATAAATCTAAACTAAGGGACACTTCAAGTAGCAATATTATGAACCCTTAGCAACTAAGGAAAACGACAAATTATCTAATTATTATAATGAAAGTTACTAAATTGTTCATGACCGTAAATGATGAATTGCTAGGTGGAGTGAGGAGTTACAAAAGTGAAACGTTCCATGTTCTACTTTCACCTAATGAATATCGCCTTTAACGTTTCACTTAAAAACAATAATAAAATAAAAGCGAGTCCAAGACTTAGCAAGTATACAGTAAAATAATACGAACAACAACATACTCATGTCACTTTTCAATCTCCACCATTCTCTTTTCTCATCTTAATTCTTTTAGTGCAATGCAATGCTCATACTCATGTCTTATTCTATAGCTTATACCGTTATAATAGAGGGAACACCCATTGATGTTCATCCTCTACCTCCATCCCGTGGAGGTGCCTACTAAAGTAGGTATTTTTCCTCTAACTCGTGGAGATGTCTACCAAGTAGGTCTTTCTTTTCATCTTATGAAGGTGCCTATTTCTGTAGGTCTTACTTAAGAACACCCCAAAATGGTCAGATAGCTTTACTCATAGCTATGACTTTCTCACCACTATGACTTGTATGCATATGTCTTGTCATGAGTACAATCTTCCATCATTTTACCACATATCACATTTATCGTCAAATTAATATCATACTGAATAAAAGATAATCAAATATTGCATAACATGAATAAATCAACAACAATGAACAATTATCAACTATCATTTCACTATGCACTTACCTGCCTAGTTGCAATGACTAGGTTGATTAGATGATGACACTAATCCTGAAGTTACTCATACTACAGTAAACACACAAATGCAATACAAACCATAGCAATATAATATAATGCTTAATCGACAACACTGTTACACACTCCCTAAATCCACAATTTTCCCCTTTATGGACAGTCACCCCTGCTGTCCGATACTAAAATCATCATAACTTTTAACTCCCACATCGTATTATAGCAAACCATACCATTGATGATAACAAAATTTTCTACAACTTCTTGGTTGATTACAAGTCCATATTAAATAATCTAAACCCCTGCTTTTAACCCTGAAGACATATGTCATTCTCATGATAGCAGACTTAAAATTTTTATATCTTTTAATAATTATATATGCAAATATATTGAACCATGATATTTTTATAAACTAAAGACAATTATCTATCACTTTATAGTTATACCCAAAATTTAATTCTACCATTAAATCAGTCAAATTAATAAATTCCCACGTTGCGTCCAGCAGCAACCCGATTCCAGACAGTAGTCTTCCAAAATTCATAACTTTCTATTCTACTTGTCCGAAAATGATGTTTTTGGACTTTCTAGAATTCTGAATAAATTATGTAAATTTTTTATGTACGCCAAATCCCTAAATTACTCCATCTTCTATTTTTAATCTACAGATTAATACGTGCTACAATAGATAACACAATTACCAGACAACAAGCTTACAAAATTTGTGACTCAAAATCTATTCATTTGATCGACATAAATAAATATTCTACAGAAATCTATCAGAACCCCCTACAACTTTCTACTAGATGGTATTCCCAAATTATGCCCATACATTACCCATAATTACAGTACAACAAAATGACAGATTAAACTGATCTACTACGCGATCCCTCTAACGAACATGCACCACCCCTTGTCAAATCTGGATTTTAATCTCTAATTAAAATAATTAGCAAAATAGAGGAGAAGCATAAAGATCGTTACACAATTGATGGACGCCAAAACCATGATCTCTTCCTTACTTTTCCTTCCCTTCTCCCCCTCATCTTTTCCCAGCGGCTACTCCAATGCCAAAACTAACCACATCTGCACGGGGCTGCGTGCTGCATGCTGATTCATCACAGCCCTATGTGACATCCCAAAAATTTTAACTTAATTTAATTGGATTTTTTGGATTTTATTTTAGCCTAGAAAAAGATCTATGAAAACTTGTGACTATTTGTGCTCAAATTAATTTGGTTTTATTTTTGTTGAGTTCCTTGTGAATTTTAGAATTTTTGAGAATTTTTCAGGATCTATTTGGAGTTTTTTACTATTTTCTAGGCTTTTACTTAATTTTTCAGCTTTTCTGAATATCAAAAGTGCTTAAGTCTCTCCCCCTCATTTGGGCCGACACATGCCCGGCTCGAATCTCTGTCTTCCGCCAGCGACAACCATCCAACCTCCAGGTCTCGCCCGCCTCTCTCTCCTCCTTCCCCTCTCTCACCGCCAAGTGGGTCCTCCCTCCTTTCTTCCTCCTCCCGCCCGTCCCCTTTTCTCTCTCCTGTGCGGGTGCCACCGCCATGGTTGTTGGCCGGCCGCCGTCCTCCCCGCCGTCTTTTTCTCCCACGCATGCCATCTCCCCTCTTTCCCCTTCTTCTCCCACAAGTCTCGCGCTAGCTCCCTCCTTCTTGCACTTGCCCCCGTCCCTATATCCTCTGCAACCACCACCACCGCCCATGGTCTTTGGTGTCAAATACCGACTATGCTCCTACCCTCTGCCCCTATATAAGGCCCTCCCCAGCTCCACCTCACTCCACCCCACCCTGCCCTCAACTCCTCTCTCTACCTCGAGAGTTGTACATCACCTGCACCATGCACCGATCTTCCCAAGCACTGGCGAGCACTGCTAAGTCTTGCTGTCGTCACCCTCGGCTCCCCCACGTCCCCATCGCCCTCGCTCGTACCTCCACCAAGCTCGAGCATTGCCAGAGCCACCCTACCGCCGAAGCCCGTGCGTCACCGTCGCCTTCTCCTCATTGACAGCCACCCCCGGTCATCTCCTACCACCGTGCGAAGGTGAGATGGGTTCCCTTCACCCTCTTCTCTATTTCTCCCATCCCAGGCCAACACTATCCATTGGAACGCCGGCGTCCCTTAGTTCCTAAGCGCCGCAACCGGCCGACGGTGCCACCTCAGCACGGAAGTTGACGTGGTTGCCACATGCCTGCCACGTGCGCGCCACCTCAGCGCCCGAAAGCCATGCGGATGCCACACGACACCCCTTGGCACCTCAGCTGAGAGAAGTCCATGGACTTGGTCCACAAAGATCGGGCCCACACAACAGCCTCTCACCAAATTCAAAAAATAAGGGCTGATGTCAGCATGATGTCATAAAACTGAATTTTCTTTAGAAATTTAATTTGACCAAAAATGAAAATCCCCTACAGACATCATAAATCTCTTTTTCTTTAGAAAAATAATTTGTAAAATTTTATTTATTCATTTTCTATAGAAATAAACTTACAGGAGCTCGTTGTCTTTCACCCTAGCTCCGATTGGACCCATTCTAATTTATAAATTCATCTAAAATCATGATCTATACAAATCTACCATGTTTTAAACTTTTTTGCAGTTTATTTGTATTCTATTTGAATTTGGGTGGTTATTTTTCACGTGTAGATTGCGACAATTCTGATGAATTTTTCTACGACGATTCACACCAGTCAGCGGTGAAAGGCAAGTTACACACCTTGACCATGTTGAACCCAATCTACAAATAAATTTATCTTATTTTAAATCATATTACATGCTTCATTTTATTCACAGTATTTCAATTCCTATTTTAACTTAGTTAATGCCCATTATTTATGACATCTTTGACATTGCGAATCTTTATACCTTGTCACACTAGAATAAAACTCTGGTAAGTACACTAGTATTAGCTGGAACATTTTTTATTAGCCCTGCTTAGAAATAATTTTAGGCTTGAGGTAACTTTTTCACATAAAATGATGAGCTTTTAAGAAGTATTCTTGGATTCGGTGAGTCAAGAAAGTCTATGAAATATTTTAAAATAAAATATAAAACTTGGTTTAGATTTAGACAAATGGATTGGTCGTAGGTGCTTGCAAGCAGATGTTGGTCCTTCGTGGCTCAACGTGGTTGCTAGGCATAAGGGGTATGTGGGAAGTGCCTAAGTCAATTAAGAACTAGTTTGTGAGCTACTACTACAAATCTCTATCGTACTACCACAAGGCTAATATGAGATTGTCCTAGCTGACTAATTAGCTAGTCCCAACCTAAGTTTTGCTACAGACTGAATGTAAGCATGGCGTAGGCCATGGAAAGTCTCACATGGCATAGGAGGGAACTCGATCTGGTGGATTCCCTATTGGGGTGAAACGTTAGTCGAGGCATGGCCAGATTGACGGCTTTGTTTTGTAAAGGTCTTGTTTTGATTACTCAGTCGCACGCCTACGGAAGTGTGTAGTGGCCGACATCATGAGTTAATCTGATCTTGTAGGTAAAGTTGTACCACCTACTAGGGTGTATAAACTATCCTAGATAGCCATGCCCATAGTCATGGGCATACTGAGTAAAGTTTTCATAGACTGGACTTTGTTTTTCATAAAATAGTTTTGGATGGAAATGTGGAATCTTTTTGAAGAAAGATGGTCCGGGTGGGATACCCGTGATTAGGTTAATGTCAGGTCGATGCCTACACTAACGATATTATTTTGCATAAGTAACTGTCTTTACTTATTGTATTAAATTCAGTAATTTTATATCTATTTACTATATTTCTTTAAATTATGCTTTGCACTCAAATAGCCATGTATGCCTTCACTTGTTAGCCTTGCATTATTATTTCATTTTCCGTGTAACTTGTGCAATACAACTTTGTACTCACCCTTACTATCGCTACTCAGAGGAGGACTGCTTCGACTATAGTGAGGATCAGGATGAGTAGGCCACGTCTTACTGTCATCTGCCTATGGGCAGGCTCTTTGGGCTTCATTGTTTATTTAATTGTTTCCGCTGTTATTTCCTTTATTGTTTTGCCAATGAGTATTTATGATGTAAACTTTGGCTATAAGGTTGTACTCTTTATTAATAAAGTTTGTCATTGTGCATGATATGTATCTTTACTACCATTGTGTACACTAGCTGATCTTGTACTAGTGTGGTTTACATAAAGGATCCCGAGTCACTGCTCCAGGGTCCGACAGAGATGGTATCAGAGCCGCGATGACTCTAAGATGTGATCGTAGATAGACTAGAACTAGTTTCCCCTAAGTACTTATTTTATAAAGTATAATTTCAAAGGTTCTCATAAAAAACGTCCCTCTCTTCCTCTTACTCAGCTACTTTTCCTAATTAAAAATTATTTTCTAACTCTTTCCTCTTTTCAATTTTCAGATGCCCGAGACTCCCACTAAGATAACCCATGGTGTCCAAGCTGGTTTCCTAGCCACCCATCTTTGGGAGCTCCTTCAGAAGCTGAGATTCAAGGCTTGACCCATCTACCAAGGTTATCTCCAGTCCTACGGCAACCAGGAGCGCTGGAGAGTAGAAGTGCTAATCTTCGACAATACATTGGACGAAGCTTGTTAGACCATGTGGTTTTGTCGTAAATTTAGTGGTGATGAATAAATGATATTTGGGTTGTATTAAAATTTGCATTTGTCAAAGATCTGGTCAATAAGCTATTGTTGTTGGAGTTTTCAGGATAGAAAATGACCACAGCAGACAAGCAAGGTCGAATGACCATGGTAAGTCGACCACAGCTGGCTTCGACCATGGTATTTCGACCATGTCAAGCTTCGACCATGACATTTCAACCGTAGCATTTTGATCATGGCATTTAAACGATCACAATAGGTTGACCACGCAAATCGACCATGGCTCATCGACCACGGCAAAATGACCTTACTTGGTTGATGACGGTGAGTTATAGTGAACTGGCCATGACTACAGTGCTTTTCGATGGTCGTAGCTATAGTGTTTTTGTGATCGATAGTCATACACTTCGCAATCTGTTGTCATAGTCGTAGACTTTTATAGAATGTTGTCATAATCGTAGGCTTCATGATCAGTAGTCTTAAGACTTTGATGACCGATAGTCATAGACTTTATGATCGGTTACCATAGACTTCATGGTCGGTACTCATAGGCTTCGAGTACTTCTGTTCTTGTGATCTTTGAGTACCTTGAGTACTCGTGTCTAATTAGTTGTGAGCTTTAGTGGACCAGTCGGTGGTCGGTGCTACAGTACCAGGTCAACACTCGATTGTCGGTGCTACAGTACCAGGTTGGTACTTGATAGTCGTTGCTACAGTACTCAGTGATGGGTAGCTATAGACTTTGTGATCTGGTGTCTTAGACATTGCGATAGGTACTTGGTAGTCAGTACTCGATAGTTCTATGTTGTTTGATGGTTGGTAGCAGTACTTGTGATTCCCGAGTGTTCTGAGCAGAGTAATGGTAATTCCTGAGTACTTGTTTTTTCAAGTACTCGTTGAGTTAGTGGTCATAATGAGTGATCTAAGGCGATATGTCGGATCCCAGAGCAACAACTTCGAAAACCCTCTATGTTAATCGCACTAGTCCAGGATCAGCTAGTGCACACAGTGATAACAAAGATAAATATCATGCATAATAACAAACTTTATTTAACTGAATATGGGCCTGATGGCCAAAGTTTACATCAATGGCACATAAGCCAAAATTAAATATAAGCAGCGAAAGAAGCCCACTGAGTCTGCCCACAGGCAAACGATAGTAAGATGCGGCCTACTCGTCCAAATCTTCACCGTAGTTGAACTCGTCTTCATCTGTGTGGAGATAGCAAGGTGAGTACAAACTTGTACTCCGCAAGTCACATGGAGAAATGCATCAGAATGATAAAGGCAACAAAGGAAGGCATATAGGGTTATTTGAGCGTAAAGCAGCATTTAAAGAAATACAGTAAATAGATTGAAATTGCTGAATTTAATACAGTAAGTAAAAATAATAATTATAAATGAAATTAATATCGTTAGTGCAGGCACCGGCCAAACACTAACCTAACCACGGGCATCCCACCCAGACTATCTTTTTCAAAAGATCTCGTATGGATTTCATCCATCCACACGCTTCTAATCTCTCATGGATTCCATCCATCCTTAAGGTTTTTATAAACCATTTTGAAAAAACAAAGTCCAATCTATGAAAAACTTTACTCAGCATGCCCATGACCATGGGCACAGCTATCCAGGATAGATTATACACTCTGCAGAGGTTGTACAGATTTACCCACAAGACATGATCATCCCATATTGCCACCGGATTAATACACTGCCTAAGGTGTGCGGCGAGGAGATCATGACAAGGCCTTTACAATGCAAAGCCTTCAACCTGGCCAAGCCAACACTAAGTTCTCACCCCAGTAAGGAATCCACCAGACCGGGACCCCCTCTTGAGCCGAGTGAGACTTCTCATGGCCTACGCCACGCTCACTTTCAACCTACGACATAACTCAGGTTGGTACACGCAAATTATTCAGCCAGGACTGTCCCATACCAGTCTTGTGGTAGTACGATAGGTCTTTGCAATAGTAGCTCACAGATCGGTCCCCCCTGTGTCCGACAATCAACACTGTGTCACCGAACAATAGTGCATGCCTGCACTCACCACCTAACCATTAGCCCAAGTCTAAACCAGATTTTACATTTTGTTTTGAAAATATTTCATAAACCTCCTTGACTCACCGAAGTCAAGAATATATTTGAAAAGCTTCATTTTATGTGAAAAGGTATCCCAAAACAAGATTATGTCTAAGCAGGTCTAAGCATTTGATATGAAACTCTCTAGCCAATACTAGTGTACTAACTAGAGTTTGATTCTAAGGTGACAAGGTATCGAGGAATTCAATTCAATGTCAATGGAGGAATTAACAAGTAGGCATTAACTATATTTAAAACTGGAATTGAAATACATTGAATAAAAATATGCATGCAGAATAATTTAAAACAACATAATTTTATTTCATAAACTAGGATCAACATGATCAAGATGTGTGACTTGCCTTGTTCTACAGTCTGGTGTGAATCGTCGTCGAATTCTTCCGAATCGTCGCAGTCTACACGCGCAGAACCAAAGCGAATAAATTCAATTAAAATCCAAAAATTATAAGATATATATTAACAGATAGATTATGATTTTAGATAAATTTAGGAGAAAGAATCAACGGATTCGGAGTTCATATGAGGGAGAATGAATATATGGAAGTTTTGGATATCATAATAAATGATAACAAAATCCGAGAATTACTTTTTGAATAGTACAGTATCGGTTGGCTGCGAGGTGGCCAGCGAACAGGCAAAATGGAACCCCGGCATTGAGGCGAAGGTGGTGACGCGGGTACGGCGGCGAGGAATGGCGGTAATCACCAGCGGTGAGAGAAAAACAGCAATGACGACATGATAGTGACAACGACAGGTTGGAGAGAGATAGTACCCAGGTATGAAACGTGGAGATGTAGGGTGAGCACGGGGTAGAACACGGTATGGTGAAGCTAGGAAAATTATTGTCTAAGCTGAAAATTCATCGGAGATGATACAAGTGACGTTTGAATGACGATAGTAGAGAAAAAGGAAAAACTTGATATCTTGGTCCTCGGTGAAGCGAATCTAAAACCACTTGGAAGGTAGCTACCTTGGATGGTTTGATACGTTTTGACGTGAAAGAATTGGAGAAAGCATCACAGGATAGATGGGAATATGAGATGGCTTAGGCGGCAATGGCTAGGTGTCAGAGGCAAAAAATTGTGGACAGTTTTTCAAGGAAAGGAGGGAAACACAGCGTAGAACGCGATGAGACAAGTCTTACAGAGGTGATGGCATAGGCTAAAACTTAACGGAGGCGACGAATCGACGTCGAGAAGTCAAAAACGGCCGTTTCCGCGGAAAGCTCAATTTCTGACAATTGGCTCCACAAACAATTAAGTAAAAATGGTAGATAAATTTCTTAGAGGCTAGGACACGATATGGCATGAACAAAAAATCAAATAGCTCGCCGAAAAAGTGGTGTACGCGAAGACACGATTTTGGTGTCGTGGCTCGACAAGGTCGGCGAGGACTCGGGGATCTTCATGTGATGACGATGGAAGCACGATATAGAACGCGTCGACGTGAACTCAACGGTATAGATGGCTCGGCCAAAAAACATAGGATGGTGGCGGAACATGGTGGAGAAGACCTTCGGCGACCGACGGGTTGACGTCGGCATTCCGGGCAAACGGAGAGGAGATACCGGGTGAGGTTTGCGGGTAAACTAAGAGGAGAACACGGGGAACACAATGCTCACCTCTGTTGTGGTGGAACAAGCACGGTCGGCCGATGGCGATGAGAGACACGACGGCGTGATTTGGCCATAGTGCTCTGGCGAAGCTCCGGTGAAGGCGAGGGAAGCACCATGTAGAACGCGCGAAGGCGAAGCCGGTGATGTGGTCAATGGTAGCTAAAATCACTGTAGGTGGCACAAACGGCCAAGGAGCGCCGTTCGGTTGGCAAGAGAAAAATGCCGATTGCGGCAAGGAGGAAGGGAGGGAGGACTTGAGATTTTTGGGGGGAATGCGAATGAGTAGGGGCACCCAATGCTCCCTTTTATAGTGGCGGAGGTGGACCGGATGAGGAGATCAATTCGGCATGTATTTCGGTGGCATGGCACATTCCGGCGAAATGTGTGCACAAAATTAGGGCAAAGGTTGGAAATAGAAGAGTCTTGATGAGAGGGATTGAATGCCCTTGATTGCGCAAAAAATCACGGAGGCAATCACGGGTTTGAAGAGCTTCAAAAACGCGTTCAAGTTGACTGCGCACATGCGTGCTCGGGACAGACAATTGGAAGAAGAAGAAAGTGAGGAGAGAGAAAATGTAAAGAAAAAAATATTTTTTTTCAAAAATAAAATAAATTCAAAAAATTCAAGAAAATTTTACAAAAATCCTTGGAATCTGAAAAGATCAAATAAAACAATTTCGGATTTAATTGAAGTTTATTTTAATCATTTAAAATATTTTTTATTTTCTAAGCTATAATTTAATCCAAATAAATTTCAAACAGACTCTGAAAATTTGAAAAGTGGATAGAAATGGATAGATTAGGATTTTTGAAGAATTTAAAATTTTGAACAAGCTCAATCTGAGTTAGGATGAAGGAGAAAGGGCTTCTAGAAATTTGAAACTGACAAAAAGGGAAAAGGAGATTTATTATTTTTGTACTAAAAACGAAAGATTATGACGTCAGCAAGGAATTGAATTATTTTTCTTCAGGAAAAGAGATTTATGACGTCAAGGTGACGTCAATGATTTTTCCACCGATTTATTTTTCAAAAGGAAAAGAATTATATTTGACTGACAAGTGGATTTTGCGGACTTTGTCCATAGTGAACTGGGTTCATGGACCAGGAATGGTATCAAATCGGGCAGCCCAGATTGAATACAGGCCGTCGGATGGAGATGGAGTGGGTTAAACGAAGATGGGGGGCCAATATTTAATCGGGTGCGGAAGATTGGATCTGGGTATGACACTTGTCAGTCCGAGAAGAGAGAGGGTTTAAAATTAGATTTAGATTTTCACAAACTTTCAAAAACACTTAGGAAATAGGAAATAAAGTCTAAAAATTCTAGAAACATTCACAGATATTCCTAGAGATAATTTAGACATAGGAAAAAAATTTCCGACTTAAAGTTGATCTTTTAATTTTTACAAAATACTTTATAGCTTTGAAATTGATTTTTAAAATCTAGAAAAACATAGAAAATCCAGATAAATGCCAAATGCTTCCAAATATTTAATTTGAAATAGGATTTTTTTATAGAAAATCATAATATCTTTTATTTAATAATATTTTTATGTTTTTACCTAAATTACTTTTCAAATCCAACATTTTTAAAACAAGAAAAATTAGGGCAAATCAAAAATAAAATTTAGGCAACCAAAACTCTTATTTTTTAAAAACTTATTTTTACTACTATTATTTTCTTATAAAAACCTGGCCTGTTACACGATAATCATTCACCCCCTCTGATTGCTATACTCGATCCTGCAAGTGGTATCAGAGCCAAGTTGCAATGGCATCAGATCGGGATCGGTTCTTTAGCAAGCCACCGTTTTTTGATGGATCAGATTATCTCTATGGGAAACATGCATAGAGATTTTTCTACAAGCACAAGGTAACGCTATTTGGCAAAAAGTTGAGAATTCATATATAGTGTCTCCTGTTGTTACTATTGAAAATACTATTAATGTTGAAGCTGATGCTAAGGCTTGAAATATCTTATTGCAAGGTTTAAATAGAAACGAGTTTGTCAAAATTGCTCAAATTAAATCTGCAAATAAAATCTATTCTACTCTAGCTGATTGTCATGAAGGTTCTAAAGTTGTTAAAGGTGTTCAACAGAACCAATTCAGAAGGGAGAATTCTAAATTTGAGATGAAACTTGGAGAATTAGTTGATGCACTTTTTGATCACTTTTTGTAATCTGTTGATGTTGCATACTTTGATTCTGACAATGGTCGTCAAATTTTAAATGATTTGGATATGTCTGTTTGGAATGTATTAGTCACGACTATCGATCTATTTTAGATAAACAGTTAGAGGAGATTCCAGAAGAGTAGCTGGAACTTATGTCCAACAGAGTGACCAAGGTGATTAATAACATCAGATCAAGGTATAGATGAGGTCCAATCAGATGCTATGAACATGGTGAGCAAAATCACATGAAGATAAATTGCCCCAAACTAAGGAGCAAGGAGGTCAAGAATGACAATTCACCAACTCGCCACTCTCAAGTCAGGATTGATCTAAACAAGAAGCGCAATTATCGCAGCATGGCCAACAAAATAAATCAGCACTTGATGAGATTGATTTGAGTGATGATGATTCTAGAAGTGACGATGAGGGCAATGGCAAGAAGCCAAAGATGATGTCTACAGTGATCCTAATGAAGTAAAACCTTCTCATGTAGATTTATCTCGTGTTATGTTTAGATTGATAGAGGAGCTCAAGAAGTATAAAAAAAATTAAAAATCATGATTTTGTTGTTGAGAGCATAAATTCTGAAATTCATAGACTTGGAGCTTCTATTCCTGATAATGAATCTTGTGAGTCTTATCAAGTTTTATGTTCTAAGTTACAGTCTGCTAGATTGGCACACTACTCTTGCGATGAAAAGTTAAATCTTGCAAGTGATGAAATTCAAAAGCTCAATCTATTTCTTCTACATGCTTGGAGATAAGTATTTCAAATGCTCAAACTAAACTTGCTCTAATTGTAAATTGTTAGAAGTTAGACTTAATTTATCTCAGAAATCAATTCAAAAAATGCTTTATCATGAAAATCTTTCTTGCTCTAACTGTTCTAAGTTAAATATCGAAATTGATGCTCTAATTGCGCAGTTGAAGGAATTTGCTAAAAAAGAAATATTGGCTCAATCTAGTGCTTCCAGGAATCATGTGATAGAATCTGTTAATTGCACAACTTGTACCTCACTGGCTAGAAAAAACGAGTACCTTAAGAACACTTTAGAGAGGTTCTCATTTGGCAAGAAGAATTTGAATATACTCCTAGACAAGTCAAAAACAAGTGTGAAAAATCATGGTGTAGGATTTAATTTCATTGAGCATGCTAAGAAAAATCCTCCTAAAGTTGTCAAGGTACTCAAACTAGGAAAATTTGAAGTAGAGTCTAAACCAAAATAAGTTGTCTTTAGATCTACTGGTTGTGCAAAAGCGATCTCTACCAAACTGAGTGCTACCAAGTCAAGTATTAGTCCATTCATTGTGGTAAAGTCGGTCATTTGATTCAATTCTGCTTTAGAAAAGCAAAGAAAGAGAAGAAGGACAGAGTGAGGAAGTATTCCCATGGTCAAACAAGCGAGGCTAGACTAGACATTCGACCGGTTGTTTTTCATGGTCGAACTAGAGTGGTCAGACAAGATTTTTGACCAGCTGTTTCTCGTGGTCAAACCAGTGTGGTTGGACCAAACTTTCGATCAGCATTGCCTACTCGTTTAGACCTCCCGGGGCTCATACCATCTTTACTTAGGTAGTCAGATCATTTTTTACCAGTAGTGTCCATGCGATTCGATCAGACCAGCTCTGCTAAGGAGATTAGACCGCTTCATGGTTGAACTAATATCTCAATGACTGTCTGGTCAAAATTTGGCAGATGTTAATACTTCATTTAAATCTTTACTAGTGCATGCTTCTGCTCCTATTCATCGTGTGTCACAGTACTAGTTTCCTAAATCTTATTTCACTAATCCCAGTACTGTAATATCGATATTTTCTTTGATGTAAGACCAGCTAACGTGATGGTGTACATGTGTTTAATTGGATTCCAGTCTTTTACATCATTGCTTAACTAGAATACTTGATAGTTCTTCACTTTCTTTGATAACTTTCAGGAGTTTTCACCTTCTGGTTAGACCATGTCGAAAAGGTTATATTGTCCTACACCTGATTGAGTTCATTTTTCAGTTTGCTCTTTTTCTCTCAAAATTGCCTAATTCTTCCTATTTGGTCTTTTGCAAAGTGAATTGGGTTTGTTGAATCTTTTGGAATTCTAAGGGGGAGCTTGTTATTTAAAAATTTTAAAAGTCCAAGCCATTGAGATCAAATGAGTTGTAGAGCTTTCTTTATCATATTTACTCATATGATGTGTGGCTTTGATCATGATTAGTTATAATCAATTCGCTACATTTAAACTAGAGTATGACATGGCAGAATACTTTGACTAGATCGATTATAGATAGTACTTTGCGATGTTCATCTAAAAGGATTAGCTTATTTGTGAGTCTTATTTTAAATCTTGGCTATGAGGCTCACATGTTCCATATTGTAATCTTTTATATTCACTCGAGTTGTATGTTATATAAAAAATGATGAAAATGAGAAAGAGAAGATTGAAAAGATGAGAAAGGGAAGATTAAAAATATGTATGCTTCAAGCTTGTCATGGTCAAACAAAAAGACAAAGCACAAAAAGTGCACAAACAAAAAGAAGTTTGCTTTAAGCATGCCACCATCTAAAAGAAGTATGCTACAAAGATGGCATCATAAAAAAAAGTATGCTACATGCTTAAGAATTGAGTGTGGAGCAATAGGTTGCTATATAAGACTGCTAGTTCATCTAGATGTAAAGTTTGCTTCACTTTTAGGCTTACTATATGAGACTGTTAGTTCATCTAGATGTAAAGTTTGCTTCACTTTTAGGCTTACTCTTTTTGGTGTGATACCCCTTTGTTCTCTTTATAGATTGGTTTAGTCATTGTTGAGATGCTTGTCATTTCTCCAATTTGTTTAATCATGCTAAAGACTTGTTTTGACTTGCTATATGGTACATGACTTTATATGATCTTGAGAACTCTACTCAAAAAGATGGCTTGGGTACTTTCTTAAATCAATGCAAAATGACTTGGATAATCTACAAAGCTTATGGATGTTTACTCTCATAGCTCCTTTTTAGAATTATTCTCTCTGAATTTCTTGATGATTTCATTGCCAAAGGGAGAGAGTTTGTAGAGATTGGGGAGAAAAATTGCTATCTTGTGTTGAAGGTGAGTTTTCTGAGCTTTTGGTTTTCTGCTATGGTCTGCTAGCTCTTCTTGCTGTGGTTTGTAGCTCTTTCTGTTGTGGTCTGTTATCTGTAACTTTTGATTTTTTTTTCTCTTCGCAAATTTTCTCATTTAAGAGTTTTTTGAGGTGTTGTCAATGTATTCATCAAGAGGGAGATTGTTAGACCTTATGGTTTGGCTGTAAATTTAGTGGTGATAAATAATTGATATTTGGGTTGTATTGAAATTTGCGTTGTGAAAGGTTTGGTTAATGCACTATTATTGTTGGAGCTTTCTGGATAGAGAATGACCACAGCAGACAAGCAAGGTCGAATGACCATGGCTGGCTTCGGCCATTTCAGGTTGCGACCACGGCATTTTGATTACGGTATTTCAATCATAGCATTTTTACAATCACGGCAAGGCAACCATGGCAAATTGACCATGGTTACAGTGCTTTTCGATGGTCTTAGCTACAGTGTTTTTGTGATCGATAGCCGTACACTTCACAATCTGTTATCATAGCCGTAGACTTTACATACTATTGTCATAATCGTAGGCTTTGTGATCAGTCTTAGACTTTGATGATCGGTAGTCTTAGACTTTGCGATTGGTTGTCATAGGCATCATGGTCGGTACTCGTAGGTTTCGAGTACTTAAATTCTTGTGATCTTCAAGTACCTCAAGTACTCATGTCTGATTGGTCGTGAGCTTCAGTGGACTAGTCGTAAGTGACGGTAACCGGTCGGTGGTTAGTGCTACAGTACCAAGTCGGTACTCGATGATATATGCTACAGTACCAGGTCAGTACTCGATGGTTGATGCTATAGTACCAGGTCGGTACTTGATAGTTGTTGCTACAGTACTCGGTGAAGGGTTGTTGTAGACTTTGTGATTTAGTGTCTTAGACATTGCGATCGGTACTCGGTAGTTGGTACTCGATAGTTATGTGTTGTTTGATGGTTGGTAGCGGTAATTGTGATTCCTGAGTGTTCTGAGCGGAGTGGTGATTACAGTTTAATTTTCAGCAAGCAATGATCATAAAGATACTTAAAGTAGTTCATTCTTCTACTATTTAATTTCTTCCTTTCTTGCCATTATGGGTTGATCGTGCAAAGTGCAACAAGATTAATCCTTCCTTTTCCCCATGCATGCCAATCTCATAAAGGTACCTAAAAACACAACAAACAACAAGAGTGAGTCCAACGACTCAGCAAGTATAACAAAAGGTAACAAGAACATACATGAACACCATTTCATAAGAACATCCAACAATTACTTATATAAATCATGCTATGCAGTATGATCAACAATATCTTTATCTCTTTCTCTTTTGCATTTTACCGGTAATGCAAAGTGTGCATCTGTCGATGCACACCCATGCCTGTACCATCTGGTACAAGGACCAATTGCCCATACTCCGCAAGTATGGGGACCTTTAGCCCGTCAACAACATGACAGGGATCTCAGCAAATGCTTGGTCATCACATGACCAAGACTTGAATAAGCCAACATGATGCATAAGTATGAAGGTCTCAGTTTAATAAAAACATGCATCCACAACAACTTTGCACAAGGAGTACTCATGAAATTCATAACTTACAAACAACCATGAACATTAATAGGTGTTCCTTCATCACAACTATGAACACAATTGCTCACAATATAAATCCAACATTGACATTCTACAATATCAATTTAAACCATCATTATACTTGCCTTAACCGCGAGAGGACGAGGGACGTGCAGAAGGTGCTGCCCCCGGGATCAATCCACCACCTGAATAATAATTATAACGCATTCTAAGATAACGGTAGTGGACCAAAACTATATAAAAAGAACAATCACGAACCCTCAAAAACGTCTAACTCAACTTCAACCCCAAATCCTAAGGGTCTATCTGTCCCCTCTGTGAACAGTCAACTTCAAAAATCCATATCTATTGGTATAGGAGTCCGAATGAGGTGTTCTTAAACTTTCTGGAAAGATAATTAAATTCTCCATCTAAACCTAGCTGGTGAACCTCCCTGAATTGGCCAAATTATACACGCACAAGCCCGTTTTCTAAAACATCAATTTCACGTCGGGTTCTCTGGACAGGTACTAAAAATACCATAACTTTCAGTACAAGTGTTCGAATCATGAGTTCTTGAGCTTTTTGGAAATATGAGACAATTATCTACAACTTTAATTATACTGAGCTTCTCTAAGTCTCCCTTTGTCCAATCGCATAACCCGATTTACCAAAACCAGACAGAAAACCCACAAATCTGCAGAACAGTCCCACTAATAAAATCATAACTTCTGCTACAGAGGTCCAACGACGTGTTCTAGCACTTCATGGAAAGATGGAAACGTCCTTTACAATACTCTAGGAGACGTCCAGAACTGAATCCACACAAAACTATATCAAAACGACCATCTAACACAATCAGTCCTGAGCAGACCACAATACCGACATTGCTACAACAATTAAATATGCATCTAACCGGGGGAAATAGGGGTTACTTTTGACAAATCACTGAACAACAAGATGAACACCACGCGATCTCTCTCTCCCTTCCTTTTCCCTTTTTCCCTTCCTCTTCTCCGTCTTCCGGATCAAAATGCCTCCCGGCGATCGATCACCTTCCTCCGCTCGACCGGTAGCAAAGGGGATCTCCTTCACCAACAGCAGGGGGCTTCAATGGAGGAGGAGGAGGTTTTGCTGCTGCTGGACAAGGGAGGCGCAAGGGGGAGAGGGAGGTGGCGGCTCAAGGGAGAAAGAGGAGGGGGCTTAGGGGGTGGCGGCTAGGATTTGGGGGAGGGGTGCCTCCCCCCTTTGGCCGGCCACCACTTGGGCCAGGGCCCAGGCCCAGGTTGCTATGGTTTTACAGAAATCCCCCCTAAAATCCCTGTTAAACTCTTTTCTATTTGGCCCTTTTTCCCCGATTAATCTATTCTCTCTCGAATAACATTTGGGGTATTACAATCTAGCAGTCATAATGAGTGATCTAAGACTGATTTATGGAAAGTGATATAATTTGTGGTCGTGGCTAATCTAGCTGATGTTGATGGATGGATAAGGGTGTGATATGAGTGTGTGGACTAATGTCGGTCAAGTTAGAAAGAACTTGTGCTGGTAGAAAGTTTCTTTGGTCTTGCATGTGCAAGTTGGCGTGGAGGCGATCATGGTCGGTGACAAGGAGAACTGGACAAGGATAGGGGAATCTGAGGTCTAGGAGATCGAGGATGTAACATGAGGTGGTTGGGCTCACACTAGGACATGTGGAGATCAAAGGTGGTGATGTGTGGAGAAGCTACAGGAGGTGTGGTCCTAGAGGCTTCAACACAAAAGTTGATGATGCGTGAGAAGCTATGGGAGGTGCTGTCCTAGAGGCTTTATCACGTGGTGTGTTAGGAGTTGTGGATGGAGTCCATAACTGAGAAGATTGGGAGTTTGAATAAAACCCGTGTTCAGAAGGGTTTTGGGTCCCTTGGCTTTTGGAAGAGATAAAGTTTTCAGTCTGTGTTTGAGATAGACACAGTTTGTGATGTTAACCTACAAAAGTAGGGAGAGGTTGTGGGTTAAAATATAGTTTTTAGTGGTTTTTGTGGGGCTTTGGAGAAAAAGCTTTTGTGCTAGGGTTTAAGGGGTGCCCGGAGGGCATTTTGTAGCCACAGAATATGATTCAGATATAAAAGCTCAGATCTATTCCGATGAAGTTAGTCAACGTCGATGGCATATTTTCTAAGCATCATTTTCCTGTGTCCTCGACGGCGTGCTCACACATCATGATCTTCCAAGCAGAGCACATTGGTGTCAAAGCGTTCGAGGAGCGGTTGAATGCCGAGCAATCGAAACCTTCATCGAGCACATGCAAAGTAGTCAAACGAGCGGTTGCGATCGAAATCTATATCTTGTGATTAGATTGTTTTTCTTTTGGTTGAGTTTTAGTTTCAGGTTCCAAAAGTGGCGAAAATCATTCACCCCCTCTGATTGATGTACTTGATCCTACAAAGCTGCCTTCCACACCTTTGATGCTCCACAGCCCTGGTGTATCTTCAACACTGGTATCCAGGATGTAGCTCGAGAGGCCACCTGCAAGCTACGGGACATCTACGAAGTGGAACTACAAGGCACTACTTTCCAGTACTACTCCAACCGATACCTCGCTAGTTCCAGGAGTTTATATGTGAGCACTGAAGATGAAGATGACCCAGGCTGGTTTAGCAGGTGCAGTTCACCAAGTCCTTGGACTACCTGTACCAGCCACCATAGATGAGCCCAGCTTTGCCACCTACCAGCTTCACCGTGCAGAGGAGGATTTGGCAGAGCTACGAATAGGTGATGACAGCTCCTCGGTTCAAGGGAGAACAAGATCGAGTTGCCACCCAAGAAATGTCACGCTGGCATTAAGAAGTACTTGGCTCAGTTCAAACCAGCTCAGTAGGATGTCTTTTTAGATTTAAGTCTTAGGCCAAATAAGAGCGTACTTCTGAGCTGTCATTCCTTTGTCAATAGTCACAAGATTATTATAATAAAATAATTAATAAAGTTGCTTTTGCGTTGTGAGTATACTTTCATTTGGCTATTTTCTTGTGTTTGCTTGTGGGATGGACTTAGTAACCCCCTTAGTTCCTTCTGTTGCCCCTCTAACCCTTGGAAGTGCCAAGCAAATGGTTAACACAAAAAGCAACGGCAACAGGAATGGCAACCACACTGGTGCTTATGGAGGCCAGCATGCTCCCATTCCTCCACCACCACCTGCCGATGGACCTGATTGAGACCAGATGATGGCCAATCAGAACCACCTCATCTAGCTGTTAGTCCAAACAATCAGCAACCCCCTCCACCAGCTCATCATCCACCGCCAGCTTAGGCTCTCTAGTCACAGTTGTTGGAATTCATGCAGATGCGACCGTCAACCTTTGTAAGCAGCTCAGAGCCCATGGATGCCGATGATTAGCTCCGAGCCATCAGAAAGAAGCTGGACATTCTTTAGTGCAGCTATCGGGAGTGAGTTCTTTTTGCCTTCCATCAGTTGCATGGACCCGCTTCTGAGTGGTGGGATACCTTCATCGCCTCTCATCCCAATGTTCTAGCCATTCCTTGGGTGGAATTTGTGCAACACTTTTGCAAGGCCCATATTCCAGCCAGCATCATAACACTGAAGAAGAAGGAATTTCAAGCTTTGTGCCAAGGAGGACGAATTGTGAATGGGTACCTCCAGAAGTTTAACCAATTGGCGTGATATGCATCGAAGGATGTCACCACTATTGAGGTGAAGTAGGAGAGGTTCTTGGAGGGCCTCAATGACAAAATCTTGGTGCAGCTCCTCTCCAAGGACTATGCTGACTTCCACCAGTTGATTAGCAAGGCAATCCACCAGGAAGGCAAGAGGAGGATGGTCACCCAATAGGTCTATCTAGGAGGTTTTCCTAAACCTCATGGCACTCTGTCGACATCTGATAGCCTCAGGCTAGTAGCTCATCGCCCACCTTTCTTGGCCAGCTGCCCTACTTCCCAGGTGATCCGCGCCCTTCTTGCCAGCGGGCAAGCACTAAAGAACCCTGCCCTGTGCCGATGGAGTGACCTATTTCTATTGCAAGGAGATTGGCCACTTTGCCAAGTCCTACCCCAAGAAGCTCCAAGTTACAGCCAATGCGGGATCCTCGGGAGGATAGAACTCTGGGCAAGCCTTCAAGAAGCCCTAGAATTTCATCAAGGGACATGTGAGTAGAGGAAGCCCAGCCGCACCAGTCATTGTGCTGGGTAAGTTTCTAGTGAACTTAGTACTAGCATCTGTTTTGTTTGATTTTGGAGCTTCCCATTCATTCATTTCCAAAGCTTTTGTGGTCAAAAGTAGGCTGGGTTTAGTTTCTCTTAGCAACCCCATGCTAGTCCATTCCCCTAGAGTAAAAATGGTAGACGGGACCCTATGCCCAAAAGTAGAGTTGCTCATTGAAGGAGTTGCTCCTAGACTCTCAAGGGTTGGATATCATTCTTGGCATGAACTAGTTGTCAAATAATAGAGGTCAAATAGACTATGTCACATGATCTATCACTCTCACCACTAGTCAGGGATTGGAAGTGACCTTTGCACCAAAGATCCCTGAATAGAAGAGTGTGTCCTTAATTGCCTCCAAGTCCTGGAAGAAGTACCAGTCGTGCAGGAATACACAAATGTATTTCCAGAAGACTTACCCAGAATGCCACCAGATAGGGACATCGAGTTCATGATTGACTTAGTCCCTGGTACAGCTCCCATTTCCAAGAGACCGTATCATATGCCAACTAATGAGTTAGTTGAGCTAAAGAAGCAAATCCAAGAACTAGAGGATAAAAGCTATGTCCAATCAAGTTTATCACCTTGCGATGCACCTATTCTCTTTGTTGATTATAGAGCACTTAATGATGCCTCCATCAAAAATAAGTATCCATTGCCTAGGATTAATGATATTTTTGATTAGTTGAAAGGAGCAAGTGTCTTCTCCAAGATAGATATGAGGTCTGGGTACCTTCAGCTAAAGATTAGAGAAGATGCTATACCCAAGACTGCCTTCATGACTCGTTACGGCCAGTTCGAGTTCACTATATGTCTTTCAAACTGACAAATGCACCAGCTTACTTCATGAGTATGATGAAAATGTGTTTATAGAGTACCTGGATAAGTTCGTGGTGATCTTCACTAATGATATGCTCATTTACTCTAAGAATGAGAAAAAGCATGAAGACTATCTCAGGATAATCCTAGAAAGACTTAAAGAGCACTAACTCTATGCCAAATTTAGCAAGTGTAAGTTCTGGCTAAAAGAGGTGGCTTTTCTTGATCACATTATGACAGCCAAAGGAATCACAGTGGATCCTTCTAAGGTTGAAGCAGTAATGGACTGGAAGCAACTGACGTTTGTGATAGAAGTTAGGAGTTTTCTTGTACTTGCTAGTTATTATCAGCACTTCATAGTAGGATTCTCTGCAATAGCCAAGCCCATGACTCAACTTCTGAAGGAGAAAAAGTTTGATTGGTCAAGAGATTGCGAGCAGAGTTTCTAGACTCTCAATAAGAAGTTAGGGTCAGTCCTCGTGCTTGTTTTGCCAGATAGCCACAAGGATTTTAAGGTATTATGTGATGCCTCCCAGCAAGGACTTGGTTGTGTTCTGATGTAGGAAGGCAAGGTCGTAGTCTATGCATTATGCCAGTTGAGACCTCATGAGTGTAACTATCCCACTCATGATTTGGAGCTAACCTTAGTGGTTCACGCTTTGAAAATCTGGTGACACTATCTTATTGGTAACTAGTGTGAAGTTTATATGGACCATAAGAGCTTGAAGTATATCTTTACTTAGGCATAGCTCAACCTAAGGCAACAAAGATGGTTACAACTGATCAATACTATAACCTTGGGATCTATTACCATCCACGTAAGGCTAATGTTGTAGCAGATGCACTGAACAGAAAGTCTTATGCAAACTGCACTTTGGTAGAAGAAGTTCATATGCAACATCAGGAGGGAGTTGCCCATCTTAGCCTGAATCCAGTGGATTAGAGCATTCTTTCAACTTTGGAAATTCATCCCACTTTGTCGGATCAGATCAAAGAAGCTCAGAAAGTGGACAAAGATATCCAAGACATAAAGAATAACATGAGACGAGGAAAAAACCACCAGCTTCAGTGAGGATAAATATGGAACTGTCTAGTTCAAGAATCGTATCTATGTACCCAATAATAAAGAGATCAAGGATATGATTCTGTGAGAAGCCCATCACACCCCATACTCCATCCACCTAGGTCATACTAACATGTACCAGGACCTTAGGGACAGGTACTGGTGGGTAAGCATGAAGAGAGAAATCACTGAACATATCGACACCTGCGACACCTATCAAAAGGTTAAGGCAGAACATCAAAGACTTGCTGGACTTTTACAGCCATTGCCGATTCCTAATTATAAGTGGGAAAAATTGGCATGGACTTCATCACTGGACTTCCCAAGACTAGGTAGTAATAGACCGACTGACTAAGGTAGCTCACTTCATGCCAGTCAAGACTACCTATTCTGGAGGCAAATTAGCATAGCTATACATATCCAAAATTATATACCTTTATGGGGTCCCCAAGAAGATCGTGTCAAATCGAAGAAGCTAGTTTACCTCTCAGTTCTGGCATAAGCTTCATGAACAGTTGAAGAGTAAGCTCAACTTCAGCACTATTTACCATCCTCAGACTGATGGTCGGACTAAGCGAGTCAACCAGGTGCTAGAGGATATGTTGAGAGCTTGTGTGTTGGACTTTCGAAACAGTTGGGATCATGCCCTATCCTATACTGAGTTCTTCTACAACAATAGGTATCAAGCTAGTCTCTAGACGGTGCCCTTTGAAGCCCTTTATGGAAGAAAGTGTAGAATGTCACTGTTGTGGGATCAACTAGAAGAATCTCAAGGCCCCAGACCTAATCTACTCCAAGACTCTTATGAGAAAGTCAAGAAGATCAAGGACAAGCTAAATATAGCCTAGTCCAAACATAAGAGCTATGATGATAATCATCATTGAGACATAACCTTTGAAGTGGGTGACTTTGTCTGCCTCAGGGTTATAACATCCCAAAATTTTAATTGCTTCTTATTGGTATTTCTGGAATTTAATTGGATTTATGTTGATTTTATTTCAAAGCCTAGAGTAAGAAAATTTACTTTAAGTATTTTATTAAAACCAAAAGGAATTTATTTTTCTTTTCTTGAGCTCTCCTTGATTTATAGTATTTTTGAGAATTTTTTGGATTTAAAAATCAATTTCAAAAAGCCAAAAAGGTATTTCTGTAAAAAAATTTAAAGGCCAAATTTAAATTAGAAATATTTTTCTAAGTCTAAAACCAGCTCCAGGAATTTCTATGAATTTTTCTGGAATTTTTAGACTTTATTTACTATTTTCTAAGTATTTTTTAAGCTTCCTAGTATTTCTAAAACTTTAAAACAGAATTTAAAATCAAAATCATCTTAGGCTGACACGTGGCATGCCCAGATCAAGTCCATCACTCTGCCTGATCTAATCATGGCCGTCCACCTCCACTTACCCCTTTGTTTCGCATCAACGACTGAGATCCTCTTCCATTGCCACGTGCCCTCCATCCGTCCGTCCGCCTCTTCCTCTCCCCTTCTCTCTCGCCGGCACGCAAACCCCACCTGTCAGAGGTTTCTTCCACCTCCCCTTCTTCATCCTCCAGCCGAGCGCCATGACCACCCGTCGAGCTTTGTTTTCCGGCCGGTCTCTCCTCCCAAAGCACCACCTCGACTTCCCCCTTGCCGCCACACCTCATGTCCCGGCCATTAATGGCCTTCCCTTTGCGTTCACACCGCCCAAACCGGCTTCCCTCCATGAAGTCAGCAAGCCACGCCGTCCCTCTCCCGTATAACCCCCCCCCCCCCCCGGGCGCACTCCCTTTCCTCACACCTCCGCTCTCACTCCCCTCTCTCCGAGCTCCCCTCGCCGCGCCGTACACCTCTCTCTCTCTCTCTCTCTCTGAGCCCCAGTGAACTCTGGCAAGAAATTGCCATTAGTCCAGAGCACCCCTCGCTTCGCCACCACTACCTCCGGCTTCCCCGTGCCCCAGCAATCACCGTCCGCCCCTCAGTCGAGCCCCAACCTCACCAAAGCGCCGCCGCACCGAGAGCCGCCTGCCACCGCCTCTGCCTCCTTGTCGCCAGCTGCCAACAAGCCTCGTTGAGCCCCCCCCCCCCACCAGGTAGCACTGGAATCCCCATTACTCCCTCTTGGTATTGCGCCACCAGCCGACCGCCGCCGAGGGGCAGAGCTCCGACGAGCCCTCGGGCTCAATGCGTCGCCGCGCCGGCCCAGGCCACGTCAGCGCTCCTGCTTGCATGGCAGCCACGAGGCAGCCACATGGCGCCACATTAGTGCTTGGCCGCCATGCCAGCCAAAGTACCACCTCAACCTCCACCACGGTCCGTGGACCTGGTCCACGATAGGCCAGGCCCACCTGTCAATCTCTACCCAAAATTTAAAACCAAGCTGACGTCAGCATTGCATCCTAAGACACGTTTTTCTTTAGAAAAGTAATTCAATCCAAATGATTAATCCCCTGCTGATGTCATAAATCAAATTTTCAGTATAAAAATAATTCTAGAAAATCAGCCTTTTCCTTTTTCTCTTTTAAAACTTCTGGAAGCCCGAATTTCTTCATTTTAACTCCAGTTGGACCCGTTCCAATTTCTAAATTCTTCTAAAATCCTAAAATACCCATTTCTAGACTCTTTTTGAATTTTGTTTGAATTTATTTGCTTTGGTTCTTCTCATATAGATTACGACGAATCCGGAGAGTACGACTTCGACGACTCGCACCAGGACTTTGAGCAAGGCAAGTTACACATTTGATCATATTTTTCCCAGTAGTTTAAATTATTTATGTTGTTTTTAAATTATTATGCATGCGTACTTTTATTCAAATTAGTTCAAATATGATTTAAACTTTAGTGAAACCGGATTCCTTTGTATATGGCCAAATTTGCTATTGAATACTCTTGCCTTGTCACCCTAGATAAAATCCTAGTTAGTACATTAGTATTAACTAAAAATTTTATAGAATTGCTTAGCCATACTTAGAATGAATTAGGTGGAATCAATTGTTTTACATAAAATGATACAGTTTTCAAATGTATTCTTGACTTTGGTGAGTCAAGAAAGATTATGTAATATTTCCAAATAAAATTATAAAAATTGGTTTAGACTTAGGCATTGGTATGGTGGTGGGTGCTTGCTGGCATGCATTGTTGTTTGGTAACACAATGTCGATTGCCAGGAACAAGGGGATGTGGTTAGGCCTAAGTCAAATTGAGGACCGATCTGTGAGCTGCTATTATAAAATCACACTGTACTACCACAAGTCTGGTATGGGACAGACCTGTCTGAATAATTTATGAAGTTCCAACTTGATTTCGCTATAGGCTGAATGTGAGCATGGCGCAGGCCGCAAGAAGTCTCACATGGCACAAGACGGAGCTCCAACATGTGGATTCATGTTGTGGTGAAACCTTAGTGGCGGCGTGATCAAGTTGACAACGGAACATTGTAAAGGCCCTGTCATGAACTCTCAGCCGCACACTTAAGGTAGTGTGCTAATCGCGTGGCAATATGAGAGGACATGTTTTGTTGGTAAAGTTGTACACCTTTGCAGATAACAAACTATCCTGGATAGCCGTGTCCATGGTCAAGGACATGCTGAGTATGATTTTTCACATATTAGACTTTGGTTTAATAAAATATGGTTTATGGAAAAACTTGGATACCTTTTTGGAAAAGATGGTTCAGGTAGGATACCCGTGGATATGTTAGTGTTTGGTTGGAGCCTACACTAATAGTAATATTTTGTTAAAATCTTGTTTATATTTATTGTATCAAATGCAGCTGTTGAATCTACTTATAATATTTACTTCAATTATGCTTTATGCTCAACTAACCTTACTATGCCTTCCTTTGTCAATCCTTATGCATGCATTAACTCTATTAAACTCCTGGTGTAACTTGTGGAGTACTTTATGTGCTCACATTGCTCAATTTATCATCTTTCCAGAGGAGGCCTTCGACGACTACGGTGAGGATTGCAACGAATAGGCCACGTCTTATAGTCATTTGCCTGTGGGAAGGCTGGATGGGCTGCTACTTTATTCATCTTCCGCTGTCTATTTTATGTTTTGGCTTCGAGCTGTTATTGTAAACATTGGCCATAAGGCTCATACCTTTGTTTTATAATAAAGTGTGGTTATTATGCGTGATATCCATCCCTTTTAAACCTGTGTACACTAGATTTTCTTGGGATAGTGTGATTTACGCAGAGGGTTCTAGAGTTGTTGCTCTGGGATCTGACAGAGATGGTGTCAGAGCAACTTTATGTATAACTTTATGTTTAATTATCAAGTACAACTTTATGTGTAATTCAATTTAGGATAGATTGTTCACCACTTGAAATTGACATGTACCTAGATTAGTAGTGCTAATATCCAATGGAAGCAGTTTTGGCAGATTGCCTTCTTGTGCCTTTTCTACTGTCACTTTTCTGCTACCTCCGTCTTAATCTTCACCGCTAAGACACTGACAATGCAAATAAGATAGTTTATGTAACATCCTGGACCGACATAAGTTCATAATATCACCACCAACTCTGATAAGGGGGATTTGACCTGATCTTCTAATGAGAATGATATTACGATTGATTGATATGACGTTAACGATGAACCTACTTGACCAGAACAATCAAATCCGTCCTGTAATCGCTACATCACACCTTTGTCGTTATCAACCGTGCCCAACACGGATGATCTTTCCTGCAAATAATCGAGAATCAAGCAAGAAAAATAAGTGCAATATGAATTTATGAATGAAATATGAAGTTTCATTGAACAATTAAGAGGGTCGAAGTCGCTGTAGTTGGTCTAGTCGACATAAGTACACAATTGATGTTTTCTGAATGAAAATCAATCTAAACAAGCCGAAACCCTGAAAGTGGCATCCCTAGCAGTATTTGAGGGGCTAGAGATGTGGGGAGCATGTCCATGAGGAAGAGGGAACATCCCGCTACAACTCTCCAGTTGGGCTCAAACTGATACAAGGCATAGGGCCCAAATTTGAAATTGATTGAACTTGTTTCATCGATTGTGACACACTCGATTAGATTTTTCAGGCAGAACTAGAACCATTGGAAAGAGGACTTCATAAGCTTTTCAACGAGTCTAAGATCACCCCATTTGGACTCTGTATGCATCTTCTATGCTTATTTAAAGTCAGCGTCGTTGTCTCCAAAGGACAAAGTAGATTCTAAAATATCCCCAACTTTCATCCTTGGTTGTCCTGGCCTCAAAGTGACGTTGTGACATCTAATGTTCATCCCAAGGACATCTATGACTCCATTTCCCTCTCCTTGGTCCTTACCTATGTTACTAAGCACAATCACATCATATGCATCAAGCTACAACCCATTCTCAGAAGATGAATTAAACAACCATAGGAATGAGCTCACCTAATAATTCCACTGTCGTGCATATGCCCTCGTCATAATTCCTTACCTAGCATCTTGTGAATAAATATTATGTGTATCCAAAGAAGTGATTTCTTTATCATCCTCCCCCTCTTGAATTGGAGTTATTCTCGACTCAAGCTCATCTTCTCCCAGGTATGGCTTTAAATCTGTAATGTTAAATGTGCAACTAACCCTAAACTCTGTAGGCAACTCAAGCGTGTATGTATTATCATTAATCTTTTCAATAATTTTAAAAGGACCATCAGCTCTAGGCATCAACTTAGACTTTCTCAATTCTAGAAATCTATCTTTTCTCAAATGCAGCCAAACAAGATCACCAGATTCAAAAATTACTTTCTTTCTACCTTTACTACTACCAACCCTAGTAACATTTCTTAGCATCTAGATTTACCCTCTCCGAAGATAGTAGAGGTAATAAATCAATTGGAGAGCGAGGGTTATAGACATATACTACCTCAAAAGGGCTCGTCTTCATGGTTGAATCCAGTGAGCAATTGTAGGCAAACTCCATGTTAGGTAGACATTCTTCCTATATCTTCAAGTTCTTCAAAAATAGCTCTTAACATTGTTGACAAAGTATGGTTGATGATTTCAGTTTGTCCATCAGTTTAAGGATGATAAGTAGTTGAAAACAATAGTTTCGTCCCAAGTTTTCCCCAAAATATCCTCCAAAAGTGACTCATAAACTTCCCATCACAATCTGAAATGATTGCCTTTGGCACACCATGTAGTCGAACAATCTCTCTGAAAAATAAATCAGCAACATATATAGCATCATTGCTCTAATGACAAGAAATAAAATATGCCATCTTAGAAAACCTATCCACTACAAAAAAAATACTATCCCTCCCTATTTTTGTCCTAGGTAATCCTAAAACAAAACACATAGAAATATCCTCCAAAGGAACACTAGGAACAGAAGAGGCATGTATAAGCGAAGTGGATTCAGACATGACTTAGCTTTTTGCCATGTAGTGCACCACAAAACATAACGCTCCATCCTTGGCCAATAGAAGTGTTCAGCAAGGGTGTCCTCCGTCTTTTTGATGCCAAAGTTTCCCATTAATTCTCCTCCATGCACCTCTTGTAAGAACAATAGATGAACGGAGTTAGCTCGAATGCTTAGCATGTTGCTCTAAATAAGAAACAATCATTAAAAACAAATTTGTTCTAGCTTTTACCTTCTTTACAATTGAACAGGGCATCTTTTAATTCACCATTAGAAGCATATAAATCTTTATTGTCTCTAAACCCAAAATTCTACAATCAACTTGAGACAACAAAGTATACTGTCTAGACAAAGCATTAGCAATCATATTTTCTTTCTTTTCTTGTGTTTAAAGATATAAGGAAAAAGATTCAATAAATTCAACCCAATGTGCATGTCTATGGTTCAGTTTAGATTGACTTCTAATATGCTTTAAAGATTCATGATCAGAATGTATAACAAATTTTTTGGGCCATAAATAATGTTGTCATGTTTCTAAAGTTTGAACCAGAATATATAATTCTTTATTATAAGTTAAATAGTTCAAACTAGACCCACTTAATATCTCATTGAAACAAGCAACAGGTTTACCTTCATGTATCAACACACCACCAATTCCAATTCCACTAGCATCATACTTAAGTTCAAAAGTCTTACCAAAGTCAGAAAGTTGGAGTAATTGTGCATTTGTGAGCTTTTCTTTGAGAAGATTGAAAGATTCTTCTTGTGCTTGTCCCCATTTGAAAGGAACACCTTTCTTCATCAATTCATCAAGTGGTGCGGTGATGGTACTGAAATCTTTCACAAAGCATTAATAGAATCTAAATTTGTGTGACCGTTTATGGTGTCGGTCAACTCTTTATAGCTTCAATCTTGGCTTCATCTACCTCAATTCCCTGTAGAGTAACAACTTAGCCAATAAAACAAACTCGATCGGTTCAAAATGTGCACCTTTCGAGGTTACCAAACAAATGTGCATCTCCCAAAACAATAAAAATAGTACATAAATGTTCAAGATGTTCACCAAGTGACTTGCTGTAAATTAATAATTGTAATATTATTAATCGCTCTACAACCAACACACATACACCAAGATCCGACATTCTTAGGAGCTAAAATCATAGAAATAGCACAAGAACTAAGACTTTCACGCACGTACCCTTTGTCAAGCAAGTCTTGCACTGGACACTGAATTTCCTTAGTCTCCTCTGGATTAGTCCTATATGGTGCACAATTTGGCAAAGAAGCACCCTGGATTAAGTCAATTTGATGCTCAATTCCTCTAACAGGTGGCAGCCCAGAGGATATTTCATATAAAAACACATTATTAAACTCCTACAAAAGGTTAGCACCAGTAGGAGGCAAAGATGCAAGCAAATCCTAAAGTGAAAATAAAGCATTTTTCAAAAGTAAGGCATAGCAAACAAAATTTTTCACTTCCAACTCATTGAAATCAAATTTAGTAACTAACAGAACAAAACCTTTCAATTTAATTTCATTCTTTCTAATATTTGATTCTTTTGCTTCTTTTTTTTTAGGTGGAAAGCATTCTTTAACTACTATCTGATTCTCACTTTTGGCATTCTCCTTTTCTCACATTCAGATCGTTCAATTTTATCTTTAATAATTATTTCAGAAGACATTGAACGTAAAATAATTTTCTTGCCCTTATGCATGAGAGTATATTGATTAGTTCTACTATGATAAATGGAATTCTTATCAAATTGCCATAGTCTACCTAAAAGTAAGGAGTATGCTTGCATAGGCATGATAACGCCATCAACATAATCGTGATATGAACCAAGCAAAAATTGTACTCTCATAGTTTTGATTACCTTCAACTTATCACATGAGTTGAACCATTAGATGTAGTAAGGCCGTGGATGAGGACTTGTAGTCAAACTAAGCTTCTCGACTATCTCCAAGCTAGCCAAGTTGTTACAACTTTCTCCATAGATGATGATACGACACGAATGTTTCTTGATGACAAACGTTGTTTGAAACAAATTGTGTTGTTGGTCCTGTTCAGCACTCTCCATTTGTGCACTAAGCATACGCTTCACTATAAGGTTCACATACTTGTTTGAATCTTTAGCACTCAATTATTCTTCTTTTCATCATTAGTGTCAATCTCATCACCTGCATGGTCATTTAGATCAAGTGTATATTCTTCATCAATTTCACCAGTTGAAGTATACTCACCATCTTCTCTCACAATGAGAGCTAGCTGACTTAGGCATTCTCTTATGAAATGCCCAAATCCCATGCACTTATGACATTGGATGTCCCTTGTACGTCTAGTGGAAGCAACTGAAGATGCACCCTTTGTTAGAGCAGATTTGGTGGGAAGTTGAATGATTGTAGCCTTGCTTGCTTCAGGTGCACATGAGGGTGTGGAAATAGAAGTAGATTTCACTCGGTTTGGTGTGGATGGAAGGGGCACCCTTACTGTTCTAGCACTTTGTTTGGAGGAAGAAGAGCCCCCAAAATGACTCCTTGTTCTTATGTGTCACCCCTATACTTTCCTTTCAACTTTATAAGCAAGATAAAACAAACGGGTGACAGAATTGTCCTAAAATTCTAGTCATTTTAGCTTCTTCGGTTTCTTCCAAACAACAACATAATAGACCAATTTACAATTCTTGATAGTATTCCTCTACTGACCTATTCCCTTATTTTAAGCATTGCAATTTATTTAACATATCACAAGAAAAATACGAAGGCACAAATCTAGCTCTCATGACTCTTTTCAAAGCATCTCAAGTTCTAAATACATATGGTAGTCTACATTGTTCCCTTCACCAAATTGATGCAAAATCAGATAATTCACTAGTAGCAGCCCTAACTCTTTTATTATCAAGAAAATCATGGCATGCAAATTTTTTAGCTAATCATAATTCCCAATCAAGATAAGCTTCAGGGTCATATCTACCAGCAAATCGGGGAATTGTAAACTTAATTTTAGTGAATGCACCATCATCACGTTCCTCCTGTTGTAACCTACCCATACCTCATCAGTTTTGCTAGAGTTGACAACAATCGCGGTCATCAGGGCCCTCAACTTCAGTGTCGGCATCGCAGTTGTTCTCTTCGACATCATCATCCTCATCCGCCGAAGAGTGAGAGGGACATTGCTCGAGGTTTTCAACTCTATTGTTGATAGTGGTGAGGGTGTCATTGAGCCGATCCAACACGTTGTACATCTTCTCTATTCTTTTGTTGACCTTACGGTTGAAGTGTTGAGGTCCGGCACTCTCAAGATCAGAAGATTGGTCATTATTCTTGCCACTATGTTTTGAATTTTGTGAACTTTCCATTGTTAGTAAAACACAAGAAACTCACAAGAAAATTTATTATCTCCTATCAACTACTAGGTGCTGCGGCTACAAAAGTCTCACACTCTCAAGCTCTTATCAAATGCTTACAAGATTCTTACCAAGGAAAGCAGGTGGTACAACTAGTGGTTGGATCATGGTAACTTGACTAGAGTGATGAGTATAGCAATTGTCGATACGTTGAGACCTGTTTAGTTATTAGTAGGTGGAATTGGACATGTAATATATAAGTAGCAAAGGAATGGCAATATTCAATTTCAGAATTACACTAGCTGAATAATAGTCCAAAGTACTCACCTAAATTGCTGGTACAAACTAGTACTCGACCCTAGCTCAAGCAAGCAAACACTAGAAGACACAAGGCTATACAAAGAGATCTCAAAATCTGAAAATGAACAATGCTACAAAAACAATTTTGAATTTTTTTACTTGTGCGGCTCTTTTCTTTTTGCACTTGCCTCATTTCTTTTCTTTTTTTAATATCTTGTGCGGTTTTTTTGCACTACCTCTTTTCTTTTTTTTCTTTTTTAGACCAGCATGAATATTAAACCTCACTAAAATATGGCCTAGAAACAAAGATTACACAATCTAGAATAAAAGAAGACTCAAACTAGACAGCGAACGAATGCTGAAAACGGGTGTTGAAACTTCGGAGACCATTTTGTGGCCCTAAACGACTTTTTTTTTGGATTTTCACTTTTTTGGACCCTCGCATGGTTAATCCTGCGACAAAGAATGTCGCAATCTAGGTTTGTATGTAAAAGTTATGGTTGTTTCAATAAATGTCGCACGAAACTGCCCTGAACTTGGCCCAAAAAAAACAAAACCTGAAAACAAATTTGTCCTAGGTGATTTAGCAAACCAAGAAGAAGTGAAACCCAAATTGATCTCTAACTCCCAAAAATTTGGTAGTGCAGACACAAACTCTAAACCTTTCCAAACTCGACAACGAACAGCACCCGCAGCAAGGAAGGGGGTAAACGTTTGATCCAACCACTTTTTTATTTTCAGATGCAATACCTGACACTAAAATCAAGACACTAGATTCAAACTAGCAACTAGAATTTGACGATGGACAAACATTCAACACAGTAAAATGGAAACTAAATTTTCAATGGCACAACTAGGGTTCGGTTTTAGTGATTTTCAACGACCGTAACAATTTTGTGGGGCAATTTTTTGGTTATAGGCTTGAAAAACAAATCTAAAATAAAAATCTCACCGAGCAATCTATGCGCTCATACCAACTGATGAGAGGATTTGGCCCAATCTTCCGATGAGAATGATACTACAGTTGATTGATATGATGTTCATGATGAAGCTACTTGATCGAAATGACCAAATCCATCCTGCAATCGCTACACCACACCCTTGTCGTCACCAAGCGTGCCCAACATGGATGATCTTTCCTGCAAGCAATCAAGAATCAAGCAAGAAATAAATAAGTGCGATCTAAATTTGCAAATGAAATATGAAGTTTTATTGAACAATGGAGAGGTCTAAAGTCATCGTAGTTGGTCTAGTCGACACAAGTATACAACTAATGTTTTCTCAATAAAAATTAATCTAAACCCTAAAAGTAGCATCCTTGGCAGTATTTGAGGGGCTAAGGATATGGGGAGCACATCCATGAGGGAGGGAGAACATCCCACTATAACTCTCTAGTTGGCTCAAATTGATATAAAACCTAGGGCCCAGATTTGGCATCGATTTGGACTTATTTTGTGGATTGCGACATGCTCAGGTGGCATTTTTGGACTAGAACCATTCGAAAGAGGGCATCATAAGCTTTTCAACAAGTCTAAGATCACCTCATTGGACTCCGTATGCATCTTGCATGCTCGTTCGAAGTCAGCGCTGTCTCCGAAGGCCAAACTGTATGCTAGAACATGCCTAGCTTTCATTTTTGGCTGTCCTAGCTTTAAAGTCATGTGGTGACCTCCAATGTTCATCCCAAGTATCTCTGTGACTTCATGTGCCTCTCCTTAGTCCTTGCCTATGTTTCTAAGCACAATCACATCATATGCATCAGGCAACAACCCATTCTCAAAAACTGAATTAAACAATCCTAGTAGCAAGCTCACCTGATAATTCAACTGTTGTGCATGTGCTCTCATCATAGTTCTTTGCCTACATCTTGTGGATGAGTATTGTGTGTATCCAAAGAAATGATGTCTACATCAAACTCCATCCTTTCCCAAATTAAACCATCTTCAACAACTACTAACATCGATACAATAACCAAGCTTTCACAAAATACTAAATTAAGCATAAACAGACAATAATGAATAAAGCAAACCTTAACATGGAATTGAAGTGATAACAATAATGAAAAATAATCCATTTATTGAAACTAACCAATGATACTTTAACATTGAATTGAAGCAATAACAATAACAAAAAAATAATCCATTTTTTTCAAACTAACCAATGATACTTTATTTGATTGCAACGAAACCAACAACTCTATGTTCTAAATGAACTAATTCAACCAATATCTAGAGTTATTGCTATGGATAGAAGTTATCTTTGCCTAATAGGCATTTGTGTGGTAAAGCTGCCTTCAGTTGGGCTTAGGCTTATTGACTTCCTATTGTAGTAACTAGCTTTTAAACGATGCACCTTTTTAAGGCAGGGTCTACAGGTAGATTGTAGTATATATTGTACCGAGTTCAGCTATACCAGCCAAAATTGCATGCGACTATTTCTCTCTGCGTACTGTCTCTTGTGAACAACTAGAATTCAAAAATCATAAGCCAAAAGCCAAAGCCACAACCTAAAAGAACCCACCCTTAATCTTTCAATATCAGTATATAACAGCGTATATTGTAATTGCATGCTCTGGCATGGTGTAGCAGATGATGATGATAATGTTGACCTTTTTGGTGAGGAGACTAAAGAGGAGAAGAAGGTAGCTAAAGAGTGTGCTACCACTGTCAAGGCTTCTAGCAAGAAGAAAGAGTGTATGTTTATTCTCCAGTTTTCATATTTTATTCTTTGATCTATAGTTTGTTGTGGACACTTGTATCGACAAAGACTGTGAAGCTACATGGTTGGTGGCCTAGGGCATGAATAACTAAGTTCGCTCTGCAATCTGTAGCCATTGTTGACATGTGAAGGAACTAACGGTTCAACCGATGAACCGCCGATTGGAGCAATTCCTCCACTAGTTCAATCACCGATTTAAGTTCAATAACGTTGGCTGGAAGTGTTGTCCACACATTTGGACACACTTTTGGGAACATAGATGGTCTCAAATGAAATAATTCATAACTAGAAAGCTGTAGATATCTCTGAGTGCTAAAATTTTGTCTAAATCAGATGAGAAAGAAGTTACAGCTTCTAGAATATTTTTTACCTTGGGTACAGGTGGGGCACCCATACCGGTCACCTGTACCACTCAGGATTAGCACGGTAAGTTGGTAAAGGCCAAAAATGGCCCATTTCAAAGCTGTTTCAAACATGGTTTGTTTTGGAAGGTTCTTAGGGACTTCATGAAGATATATTGGAGAAAGGAAACCACCCAACAACCTTAGGATTGGATTGGTATGAGTTTCGAACGGAATTAATGCCCCACTTGTAAGCATCTAGGCCCCTAATTCATTATTTATCATGTTTTAGTGATTAATGACTCTGGAATATCGAGACTAAAATGTGTTTCAAGTGTTGAAAGGAGTTAGGTTTGATAATGGCTTGACTTGATTCTAGAGCATCGTTATAGCGCCCAAGTGTTCAAATGATGGCAACGCAATGGTTGTCATGAATATTAAGGACCTTGTGGTTAGAAATGACCCAATGATCCAAGGTATTATTAGGTCGTTGTTTTGTTTTTACTTCGGCTGTACTATTAAGTGGGGTTGAAAGCTAGTAGCTTAAACTTGGTTAGGTTAGATAACTAGTTGTGGTGCACATTGGGTCTTTCTAACTCAGTTCTAGCCAAGAGTGCCAAGGATAAAGGTTTGATTGTGATGATCTCGAAGATTGGATCAAATTTCAACTAAATCAGAAAAAATCAACAAAGGCGGATCAGGCATACCATCAATATGGAGAGGGTATTTTCTGCACATTTGGGAATTTACATAGAGGATGATAATCCAAGTCTACCCAGACCATTGGATCACACCGTCAATCCAAGAGGTTATTTTTTATTCCCATGAGATTATATACAGAGGCGTATTATCTGGGTAGAGGTGTACAATCTCAATAGAAATGTTGAAGTTAGACAAGTTGAGAGGCAGATGATACAGCCCGAGATGTATCATTGGTCCAGAAGGTTCAAGGCGGATGATATGAGGAGGCCCATTGGATTGATAAGTGTGAATGCTTAGGCGAATGATCTGGGTGGCATGTACCATTGATCTAGAGAAGTTCCAAGGTTCTTACACGCAGAGGTGGATATACGACCTAGGTGGATAATCCGGGTCAGGTGGATGATCCAACCGAAGGCATATGATCTGGGTCCATGTAATGGCTATTTTTTTACTGTTGGAGCTGAGGAAAATTGAATTGAGGCGAATGATCCAGGTCGAGGTGGATGATCCAGGTTTGCAAGAACTTTTCAGAAATTATGACGGCTAGTTTTTGAATTGGGAAGCTATATATGTGGACCTAGGGCATCATATTAGCTCTCTTGAGACTTCAAAATAGTGACTTGAATATTGAGGAGTTCAAGGGAACTCATAAGCATCAAGTTGAGATTTTGAGAGTGTGTGAGAGTAGATTAGGCCTAATTATATGTATGACTCCTAGTTGCTTGACCTTACTGGATTCAAGTGACCTCTTTAGGCTTATTACTCTAGTGATTCCTAAATGACTTGGAGGCATGCTCTTGGTGACCTTCCAAGGAGAAGTTTGTGGAAGGCACCGAAATGGTTGTAAAGGTTCGGAATCCACCTATCTGGAGAGGGGAAAGACTACGAGATTGCTTGGATCCTAGCATGGATTCACTAGGAGCTAGACTCTTGCAAGAGTGCTCCAACAAAGAGTAGGAGAGATCGCTGAATCTCTAAGACCATAATAAAAAATGGTGTTGTCTTGTCTATTTTATGTTTCCGCATTTAAATTCTTATTCTCTTAGTTCCTAGATTACTAGACTTGTATGGCAAAACTCTACTAGTCGTATATAGGAGTTGTGTTAACACACTAACAAACCTTAGACATATAGGTTGGGATTACAGTTTAGGTTTTTTCTAAATTGCTTTAATTTAAACATGTTCAAAAAAGATACCTAATTCACCTCTCCCTCCTTGATCACAATATAATGCCATCAAGGGGGAACTCGCCCATCACTTCCACCGGCTGGCCCTAGCTTGTGAGAACGTACGGAGGACATCCAAGAACACATCTCCACACATGATCCAAAAGAGGAAGAAAACGGGGCACCACCCAACACCAGCACCAACCTTAGGCTACACATCAGCCTCTCCGTCAACGACAACCACAGCAGCATCTCTCCACATACATGTCCAATTTTATTGTGTTTTACTACTATTTATGCACTCCATGAATATCATATTTATTTCAAATGCATCGTTTCTCTTTATTATGTTGTGTTTTATGCATGAGTGATTGATTAGGTCTTAGGTCGATGGTGACGATAGTAGGGTCGGGATATCCCCGCCCTCTGAACTGGACATGAGGGTCTCCCCTCATCTAGCATTAGCAGAGACTGCACACGAAGTAAAAAGGAAAAGATGGAACTTTAGAAGCGAAAGTGATCTAGCATAAACGAAGCTTGGCAGCATTATTTATTTTACTGTTCTTACTCTATCTTAGTGTTACTTGTATGAGACGCCTGATCCATTAGCAGAGACTGCACACGAAGTAAATGGGAGGTATGCACAAACCAGCGATCCATAGGGTGATAGACGTGGGTATCAAAGGGGAAGGCATATCGTATCTAAGAACAACAGTTAAGGTCATACTCATATTAACTTTTAAAAACTGTTTTTCTATAGTAACGATCTTTTTATAGTACTTAGCATTCAAACGAATTGTCTTTTTAAGGCAGAGTCTACTAGTCAATTGTAGTACACACTGTAGTGACTTCATTTATATCAGTTAAAATTGCGCGCAGATTTCTCTCTGCATACAACTCTCTACAAGCTGTTACTATTTATAAACTAAATTTAAAAACCATCAGTTTTAACTAACAGGAACGAGCCCTTAATCCACAAAGCTTAATGTGTTGGTCTAGCCTTAGTCTTGTACCTTAATTTGCTAGAGACGTGACTAGGACAGTGGTGCTAAAATCAACGAGATACGGAAGGAGCCATAGGAAGTAGAATAAGCTTCCATTGAAATTCCCATTACTAGTGCTAGTAAAACCAAAAGCCTAAGAACCACGTTCACTCCAATTTATCATATAGATTACATCTAATTATTTTTTATCAGGAATAGTAGGGGAGGCCCTCCGGTATAAATAGAAAACAAAAGGTTTATGTATAGATGAAAGGAAAAGAAAAGGTTACAAACCCACTGGGACGACAATTACGATATTGAATCTGTCCAGTCGAAAAGAATGTCTGTGATGTTGTTTGACTCGATGCACATGTAGAATCAATTCATTGTTGAATGGGATCTTCCAATTTGAGACACTTGGTATCATATTGTCCAATATCAATCCGTTCATCTGCTTACAGATTTGCCATCACGCAATTATATATAAAAATTTCCATATATAACACTGAATTGAATAGCACTCTGGTCGTCTCCACCTTTGACTGAATGTCATTTAATCATTTAGTTTACCTTCTGCATTTATTTGTATCGGTGCAAGTGATCACCTATGGTAACCACTTGAAGCGCATTCCGACTTATTCTCTTGCATTCCATAACCTTAGAATACTCCCAAAGTGCTACACCAATGTTGTGCACTTACAGATCATCATCGGCACCGGCACCGCCGGCACTACCATCCTGGCCCACCCATCCTCTACACAGCTGAGGGTACCAGTGAAATCCCTCTAACCTCGGTAAACCCTAACTCTAACCATCGCTGGTTGGCCATGGTCGCTGTAGAAAAATCACCGCCGCGCGTAGGTGTATTGCGTCGCAAACACGTTAGAGTTGTTATCACTACTACAGAAAGCCTAATACTAAACGGCCAATCACAGACGGTTTGACAAAACCGTCTGTGATCGACACTAACACAGACGGTTTTAATTTGGACACCATCTGTGTTGGTGGCGTCAGAGAAAACATGTATCACAGACGGTTTGTGTTCAAAACCGTCTGTGATAATCTGGAATTATCACAGACGGTTTTTTATTAAAAACCGTCTGTGATAAGCAATTACCACAGACGGTTTGTAATAAAAAACCGTCTGTGATAATCCCAGGATTATCACAGACGGTTTTTTATTACAAACCGTCTGTGATAATGACGCTACGCATTTATTGCGCTGCTCAGAACCGCATCTGTCTTCATTTCGATCCAGATCTAGCCGGTGCTTTACTCTTTCGCTCAGGAGGCAAGCTAGGCGATTTCAGGAGGCAGAGATTGAGCTATGAATATTCATACTTTTCTGGTTGCTCTAGATATGTTTAGTAATGAAATTTATTTTTCTTTGCATTACTATTTAGATGTAAGTAATTGGTGAGTGTTATTGAAGATGGTTTGTGTTGTAGGGGTGGCCCAACCCCCCGTGGCTGGGCCGTGCAACTAGTCCAACATGTAATATGCCCAATAGTATAGAGGAATATACCAGTGTAAATATACCAATGTACCCTCATCCTTTGTAAATACTAAGGGGTAGAATGGGGATTTCCCATTCTACCCCACTCATATATATAAACCCCCAGGGAACAAGGGAGAATGATATTCTCTCTGCGGCCTTGGGAAACAAGGAGCACCCGGGCCGTACGAGAGGCCTTGGGCTTTACATTCCTTGGAAACATGGTTTCCAAGATGACTCCGAAATGTATCGGCGTAAGAAGAGAACCAAAGCCGAGCGTGAGGAGCGGCTACGAGAAGAGATCAAGGCATCTCTTAGAGAGGAGCTAATAGGTGAGCTGGCTGATGTAGTCAGAGATGAGGTGCAAAAACATACAGAAAGTCAGCAGGCCGCCGCCGCCGCTCTTGTGCTAGCTAGCCCGCACAACCGTCCAAGTAGTTGCGCATCCAATCTGACGGAAAGTGAGGCCAGATTTCCTGTGGACGACATCCAGGTAATAATTATTATCTCTCAAATGCTTGCTCCATTGATAGGCCTATTGGAGTAGCTAATTTTGTATCGTTATGTAGGAGCCTACGAAGTGCAAGCTCCAAGTGAGATATGCCTCCGTTCCCTTGTACGCTGCTTGGGGCCAGGCATATCCGTCTGCTATCGGGGCCATGGTGCACAGTCAAGCTTTAGCGCCAGGCTACGCAAAAGTTAATGTGGATGATGTGCATGTCAATTTTGAGATAGTCCTGCTACCGAAGCCCCCCAACGACGAGATCATGACTCTAGGGCAGGCCATTGGAACAATCATCCAGTGGCCCAAAAGCGACATCTTCCTGGAGGCTTCTACACCGGTGGCCAGTCCAGAAGGGCAGTGCGAACCAGAGCTAAATGCACTAGTGCTATCTCCACAAGGGCAGTGCGAACCAGAGCTACCTGCACCGGTGCTATCTCCACGGGTGCTATTCTCGCCAAAGCAACTTGCACCGGTGCTACCATTACAGTCGACTACCATAAAGTCGACCTACAGTCGAGGCAGTGCCCAGGGCAAATCAAAGACGAAGGATGATGATAATATCTCGTACCTGCCATTGGCCCGCAAATTCGTGCTAGGCGAGCCGATGATAATCCCGGAAGAGCACCTCATAACCCTAGGACTTAGTTGCCAAACATTACACGCTTGGTATATGGAACAGTCCAATAAGCCAGAGGCAGAATGACGCTCAGGTATCACTGTCAAATTCAGCCGGGATCATTTCCAGCACGAATTTCAGGAATGTGTCTTCGTGGTGACCTTTGACGATATATTTGGTCTTTTCACGCTCAACACTCTCGACGACTCACTCATTCGATGCTAGACGCTGTAAGTCTATACAATCAGAGTCTCTGTTCATGTAATATCGATATATGTCACAATTTGTTGCTTATCTGTGTCTATATATAGATTCATGCTGACCCAAGCTAGATCATCGAAATCACCAATTGGTTTCCTGGACACACTCTTGGTCTCCATTAATACCATCAACGAGAATGCATCCTTCGTCGAGAGCTATCTTACATCAACACTACTGGCTCACCGCGATAAGGAATTTGTTCGTATGCCATACAATGAGCACTTCCATTGGATTTTAATTGTAATTGTACCAAAATGGAACAAGGCTATATACCTTGATTCTCTAAGTAAGAACAAATCCAAGTACACAGCTATCGCCCAAATACTCGATAGGTAAGTACATTGTACATTGTACTCTTTCTTTCCTTCCGAATGACTAATCTAACTTTTTTGAATAACGAAGGTCGTTCGCCACATACGTTGCACAAACATGTGGCTCGACGGCAGGGCCAAGCCCTTGAAACATGTTCGCAATTTTCGGGTATTCGCTAGTTACACATTAATTAATCCTATACAACAATTAGTAGTAATGCCTCTTGATTCAACACATTCTATTTTTTGCAGTGCCACCAGCAGCAGCCGGGCAACACGAACGAATTCTACGTGTGCCACCATATGAGACTACTCCTCGATTCCTCGAAGATCACCAATTCTAAGGTTTGTTAATCTTCCTACATTTATTTCATACTTGTCAGGTTATATATGTACGCGCATTGATATTTCTATCGATAGGCTGCGCCCATCTCTACAACTGCATTGAAACAGCCGGACCTTGCACAAATTCGAGGAGAGTGCGCTTGGATTTTGTGGTCTAAAGTCATAAGACCAGATGGAGAGTTCCACTACGCACATTGATTTTTTATTGCTCTTATCACTCCGGAATCGAGGTCTCGCGAAAGGAACGGATCCATAATCAACGAACTTGTCGGCTGCACAAGCAATACTTGAATGGCAATCATGCACCATCCAAGTATAGCTTGTGCAATCTGACAAGTTCGTTGATTATGGATCAGTTCGTTTCACGAGATCTCGATTCTGGAGTGATAGAGCAATAAAAAAATGCAATGTTACCATCTAAGTGCAAATGCAGTGTAGATCTTTTGTAATTGTGTATTTGTTAATGGATATTTTATTTCATTTTAATTAATTGATTTGCGAAATGGATGCTTTATGTTTGTGAAATGAAGTGCGATGTGAATTCGATGTTTTATGTTTGTGAAATGAATTGAGATGTGAATTAAATATTTTATGTTTCTGAAATGAATTGAGATGTGAATTATATGTATACATGTACATCTTTATCTGTTTGTTTCACAGGGCATGGCTAGCATTTCCTGAGGCTAGACAATAAACAGAAATAGATTTAGGGGTAGAAAAGAACATCACATACGGTTTTTAGTTACAAACCGTCTGTAATAGGTGATAATCACAGACGGTTTTTAACTAAAAACCGTCTGTGATAATCAGCTATCACAAACGGTTTTTAGTTAAAAACCGTCTGTGATATTGATACCTTCGATTATCACTGACCCATAAATTCAGACGGTTCAGAAAACTGTCTGTGATGACGTTTCTGAACCGTCTGTAATAAGGTTTTCTGTAGTAGTGTATCCTTTCTTCAAAGAAGAGCATAGGGTGGGAAAGGAAAGACTACTATTCACCACCAACCGAATATTTTCATGTAGTACAGATAAAAGATAAATATCCGCTATAGCTAATATATATCTACCGGCCGAGACACTTTTGATCATAATGGAGCGACAAGATTAGATTTTGCAGGACAACGTCCCCACCATAACTCTTTCGAATCCTTCATCTCCCCTAACTTACTTTGGGAGGGGATAAAACCGGCCCGGTCATCATAATAAATGTCAGACAAGTACCTCACTTCCAACCAAATAAAGAGATTATTATAATTTTGTTTTTGCAAAAGCAAGTTCTAGATTTCCTAAACAATGGGAAACTCCAAACAAATCGGCCACAAGTGCTTGTTGTTGGTAGTGCAAACATAGGCGATGTGCCTTCATGGCAGACGCCGCTTGATCGTCAATGGTCGAGGGTCGATCTATCGTATTTGCAGTTCTTGCCGACGCAAAGGTAGCAGCAGCAGCATTTGTAAGCAAAATATTTGCGAAAGCTATAAGATCATTTAGCATAATTTGATTCAACCGGGAAGTAACCTTTATATGTATTATAACGTACAAACCCACCTTGCGACATGTTAACTCATTGCATGTCGGGTTTTCTGACCTTTGCTCCTTCTACTTTCAATGTTTCCTCGATGATCTAGGGGCGAAATTATTACGTGTCTCTACACTTCTCTTTCTATCATGTACTCCATTTCCAATGAGAACCAAGCCATATATATAGCAACTAGCCACTGAAACGCTTAATGCTTTAGTTTCATCCGATGGATGCACGCATGCACCGATTCATTTCTTGCATTGATCAATAAGTGAATGCAAGCAGAAGCATGTAACTGCATGCCACATGCAAATGTCATTAAGGCTGCCATTAACAAAACCATTAAGCTAGTACATGTGCCATGAAACCGCATTGGCTGCCGCATGTATAAGCATACGTTTACAATTGAAGCACCATTTGTCACTAATTGCTGCAAAACTTTAAGTGTACAGCTACTGTTTACACACATCTATTTTAATGGAAGAGGAGAGGGAAATTTAAACACATGATTCTTAATCCTTTAGCCTAGCAACTATCACTACACTAAGACCTTTTTATTTTAAGAACCATTTCTATAATTTACATGGGGGCCACTTTTAGTTAAACTAATTTAACAATCTCCTATTTAGCCCTTGTAAAAACTTTTACGATTCGATAATAAACTTTAGGTGTACACCATACATTGAATTTATCAAGTCAACATTAAATTGAATTGAGAAGACTGAATCATGGCGGTCACAAGTCATTTAGTGACTTTGATTCCTTCCATGTATTACAATTGACCCAACTCAAACCAACTTTAATAAGGAAATCAATATTGTCATCTCACCACAACCATAACCATATATGCTATAATATGGACAACATACAAAACAGAACTTTTATTGAATTCATACATTTCAAACAATATGAGCAAGATATTCAATTGTATATACATCATGCTAATAAGGTTTTCTCTATTATGCCCATCCTTTCGACGTGGCCATTAAAAGTTTTGAGGGGCAATCCCTTAGTTAGCAGATCCACTATCATCGGTTCTATACCAATATGCTCAATCAATACCTTTTACTTTTGAACTTCCTCTTTGACTGATAAATACTTCAAATCCATATGTTCTATTCTCTTTGAGTACCTATCATTTTTAGCGAAGAAGACCGCAGTGGCATTGTCACAATAAATCTTTAATGATCTCTTAATATTGTCAACAATATGAAGACCAGATACAAAATTCCGCAGCCACAGTGATTGAATAGTGGCCTCAAAGTATGCCACAAATTCAGCCTCCATTGTGGAAGTAGCAATGACAGATTGCTTTCCACTCTTCCATGAAACTGCCTCTCCAGCCAATAGGAATATATGACTGAATGTAGATTTTCTTAAGTCTACACATCCGACATAATCTGAATCTGAATAGCCTATCACCTCCAGATGGCTTGATCTCTTGTACATGAGCATGTGGTCCTTGGTGCCCTGCAAATATCGAAGAACCTTTTTCGCAGCTTTCCAATGATCTATTTCAGGATTACTTTGATATCGATCAAGCATTCCAAAAGCAAAGTTGATGTCTAGCTGAGTACATGTCGAAACATATATTAGGCTCCCAACAACTGATGCATACGGAATATATTCCATCTCTTTCCGCTCGAAATCATTCTTTGGACATTGCATTTCGCTGAACTTGTCCCCTTTCTGAATTGGGACAATTCCTGTGGAGCAATTTTTCTTTCTAAATCTCTCCAATACTTTATTAATGTAACATTTCTGAGACAATACCAACAATCCTTGTTTTCTATCACGAAATATTTCTATTCCAATCACATAGGATGCACCACCCATATCTTTCATTTCAAAATTATTGGAGAGAAAATTCTTACATCATGCAACAAAGATTTATCATTAGCAGTAAGCAGAATATCGTTAACGTATAGGACCAAAATAATGAACTTACTCCCACTGACCTTGTATGTCAGGTTTTCTCACTTTTCTTCCTTCTACTTTCAATGTTCTCTCGATGATCAGGGAGCAAAACTATTATGTGTGTCTACGCTTCTCTTTCTATATATTATGTACACCATTGCCAATGAGAGCCAAGCCACAGCTAGCCACTAAAACATTTAATGTTTCAGTTTCATCCAATGCAAACCGATGCATGCACACACGGACCGATTCATTTCTTGCATTGATCAATAAGTGAATGCATGCAGACACATGTAGCTGCATGCTGCATGCAAACACCATTAAAGCTGCCATTAACAAAGTCTAGCTAGTACATGTGCTATGAAACCACATTGGCTACCACATGTATAAGCATACATTTACAATTGAAACATCATTTGTCACTAATTGTTGTAGAACTTTAAGTGTACAACTACTATTTACACACATTTACTTTAAAGGAAGAGAGGGAAATTTAAACTCATAATTCTTAATCCTTTAGTCTAGCAACCATCACACTAAGACCTTTTAACTATAAGAACCATTTCTATAATTTACATGAGCCACTTTCGGTTAAACTAATTTAACAGCGTTTGTTATAGATCTAATCTGGACTAGCAAGTGTGGTAGCCCTAGTTGTTTTTCCGCCATGAATTGAGGCTTTGGACTGATTTCAATGTACATAGGAGAGGGAGAGAGGACTTCTCTCAGGGACTGTCATAACTGGATTACCCGAGCCTGCCACTTCAGTCGTAACCTTGTTGGTTTCTTATCTGATCTCATGCAGTCTTAAGTGAGTCAGGTCTACCGGTTAGTGTTTTAGTCACCTTGTAATCTTGAAATATGTAATCGTAGGCCAGTAACTGTGTTCCACTTGCTACTACTGTTATCATATAATCATACTGCCTGTTATTATGTCAGTCATATATAATTCTATCTAAATAAAAAGAACAACAAAAAGGTGGCTGTGCAACAAAAAGGAAATTCCATGATATATGTCTTCTCAATACACTGGTGATATAATGCTTAATGGGAGTACTTGAATTAGTAACGAACTAGGGATATAAATCAAGGATCAAGCTCTCCTTTCTCAAAAAAAAATCCACTTCGGGAAAAAGTGAAGATCAAGTTCGGTTATGTATTGGTCTTCGCCGTTTTGATCGTGTGTAATCGGTGTCCCACCACCATGGCAGTTTCTCCTTCCTCAATGCCCCAGCTTCTTCATGTAATCTAGTGGCCTCTTCAGTGTTCCAAATGGAAATTGATGGGAAAAAATAAGTAAGCAAATACTAGGCTCAATATGTAAACAAAAGAAAGGACGAGAGGCAAGCTCTTTAACCTGCTCGTGGTAGTAGAGAAGCGACGACGACAAACAAGGCAGCAACTACAACGAAACAAAGAACTACAGAAGTTCTCATGGGGCTTTTCTGCTGCATGCTTCTCCCCCCTCCCCTTCTAATCCCCCTACTGAACCATGTTAGCTTGTGTAAGTGGAATGGTCCAACCAGAAGCGCTAATCTTATAGTTCCATTTTGTCTCATACTTGAAGTATGTGACCTACGAGTAGATATGTTGTCCTTGGGACAAAATCTTTGTTCTGTCAAAAAAAAAAAAGAAGGCGACATGATCTTTGCATAATTTCCAAAGCTGTCTCTCGTACGTTTTGTCGGCTACCCTATACGATGGCAGTGTTGTAATTTTGGTTTAACGAAAAGGCACAGTTTCTGGAGAAACCTCCAAATGCCAATGGTGAGATTAGAACCCATTAATCGTCACCGCGATAACCACTAATCAGACGACTTTCTAGTTCGACTACCAATCCCTAGTACGCTTTCTTGGCTCCCCGACATGACCACCTACATGATGGCACAGTTTTTTTCTTCTTCTTTTTTTTTTTTTGAAGACTATGACAATGTAATAAATTTGGTTTGAAGGAAAACCTCAGTTTCTAATTAAATCTTTGCAACTCCAACGATGAGATTTGAACCCATTAAACACGGCTAAGACAACTAATATTTTTTTAGACCTGACAACTGCTAATTAAGTTACTACCTGTTGGACTGCCAGTATGAGAGTTGGCAAAAGTATCTGAAGCATATATTTTTGCAGGGGCAATCTCACCCTCCTCACATGTCGTTTACTGCAAACAAAAAAGCAGCCCAAACTTAAGCCCCGTTCAATATGTCTTTTTTAGCAGTGTCTGATTTTTGACTGAAATTGTATTGTAACGGCTGTTACTTTTTTCTAAATTATTCAATTTGAAAATAAGAAAAAAATAAAAAATATCATTATATCTCTACAGATAATGCAACGGAAAAAGGAACAAAAATTAAAAAAACAAAAAGGCCTAAAGGCTAAAAAATGAAATTAAGAAACCGATACATTTATTCTGATTTCTAGCATCCGAAACCAAAGCTAGAATGAACGGACCTAAACTATACACTTGGTTCCAGTATATACAGTCTATTCTTTGTGCCTACGACTTATGATTTTTGGTTGAAATTTTTGAATTTTAGCTTTTTGCGTCAGAGATTACAGAGAGAAAAATACTCGCATGCAATTTTGATTGGTACGGATGATGAATTTTTAATGTATACTATAATTAACTTATAGACCCCATCTTCAAAAATACTCTGTTTGAAAATTAGACACTACAGCAAAAACCACAAACTGATTTTAAAAACTAGATAGTACAGACCCATAGATAGCACAAAAGAATCTAGGCCCTAGGGGCTGAAGAACCGAGCACCAAGAAATTCTGTCTAGCCTTAGCGGGCATCTCGAGGCCTGTTTGAGTGGCGAACCCCATGATTAGGCTCTAAGCTACGAATAATCATAATGAATGAACTCGTGGGTAGCACAACGCTTACAGAACTGGCTGACGGCTGCTTAGAGCAAATTTGTAGGCTCGATGAGTCAGCCGTACGTGATGGGGCGCGGTCCGGTTTGAATCCTTGGGTTGCTTTATTTCATTTTTTTGAACAGTTTTACTTATTATACAGTCGTCAAAAAATTTTGCTTTTCAGTTGATTTTCCTGCAATATTTTTTCTTATGTTTACAACATTTTTCACCCACGTTTATAATATTTTTCGTCCATATATGAAACATGTACTTTTTTCTTATGTTCTGCAACATTTTTTGCTCATATTAACAGTATTTTTTACCTATATATGTAACATTGTTCGTATGTATCAGATTTTGCTGCAACATTTTTTTCCATATTTTGTGTGTAACATTTTTTCCATGTTTACAACATTTCTCGAATGTCTACAACATTTTTCGCCAAAATATTACATACATAGGTGAGAAATGTTGTAAATATGAGCAAAAAATAGTACAAACATAAAAAACATATTGCAACAAAATCAACTGAAATAGAAATTTTTTAAAGTCGACTATGCAATAGATAATCCTTTTTTTAATATACGTGTGCGAAGTGCTTATTGTGGGGTGTAGGCATGAATCAGCTGTTTTCTTGCAAATTGCCTGCCAAATTTTAGACCGTTTGATAGCTTCAAGATTTGTGCGGAATTCCTAATCACCGTTGAACCTCTCCAGGCCTCCAAGTGTGCCACCCTGACACCTAGCCCTCTTGCCGGCGTCGACGGTCTCCCCGGCGAGTCCATGCGCTGCCGCCGCTGGCCACGACCTTACGACCACCCCTGTTGCTTCCCTCATCTCCCTGAAAATAAGAAAACTACTAGACCTAAATGCAAATTCTACACACACAAAAAAAGACACAAATCAGGACAACCGTCTGGCCCACAATAAAATTACTCAAATTTAGCATCGATTAGCCAAACCTACTTGGTCCGCTTTCCTACTAACGAATCTCATCATGTGTTTAGCAGTACATTTCGGCTATCTGAAAGCAGTAAATCGGCATATATTGACATCGTTTCACTATGTATATATAGCCGGTAACGTATTTTCTGTAAAGAAATGTGGATACTACTACTACTACTACACAAGGAAGCAGGGTAGCTACGACCACTCAGGCGATGCACTGCTCTGGCCGAAGATGTCCGGAATCCCGTCCCAGCTCCCCTTCTCTCTCGCTTCCCAGTATCCGCCGACATATCGGTAGCTGTCGTCCTCGTCCTTCCTGAACCACCTGGGTTGCCACCCTTTCTCCTGTAACCTTCGAGCCTGCAAATTGTAACAGTTAAAAGGTAAAGCACCAAGAGGGGCCAAAAGAATCCCCGCACAAGACATGAACTCGATAACAAACACAATAATACACGCTGTCAAGTAGCATAAGCACCGAAATTAAGATCTCCCATTATGAATGTGAATGGTTAGACCTACTGTACTCCTTGCATGGAAAACATAGTTATCAAGACGTCGCCTAGGTGACGCCAAGTCGCCCTGGCGGCCGATGGGTGACGCCGTGGACAATCGCCTAGCACGCGACGAGTTAGGCGGTGTTGGGCGACGCTCAGGCGCCCACGGTGACGCCCAGTTCTTTGTGGGGGCCGCCGCAGGGAGAGGGGGGATGGGGGTAAGTACCTAACCCGAGTCACCCAAACACTCCTTAGTCCAGCCGCCTCCCTTGTAGGATTTCACCTCTCACGGTCACAGGAAGACCTACTGCAGGTGACGTTGCAGCCTTTCCTGTCACCGATCTGCAACCTCCACCCGCCGCCGGCCTCTTTACCACCGGATCTGGCGTCTACCCTCCGTCGGCCTCACCTCCCCTCCACGCCACGGATGTGCGGGAGAGGCGGTCTAGCCGACGAGGGGAGGCGTGCGTGAGAGGAGGGCGAACTGGCGAGGGGAGGCGAGCGGGATAGGAGGGCGAACCAGCGATCTGCAGCCTTTCCAGCCGCCAATCTACAACCTCCTCCCGCCGCCAGCCTCTTCCGCACCGGATCTGGCGTCTCCCCTCCGTCGGCCTCACCTCCGCTCCATGCCATGGATCTGCGCAAGAGGCGGGTGAGCCAACAAAGGGAGGCCAACGGGAGAGGAGGGCGACCGACGAGGGGAGACAAGCAGGAGAGGAGGGCAACCGGCGAGTGTAGGCCAACGAAGATGGTGAGGGGGGGGGGGGGAGAAGGCGAGGCATGTGTGCGGGAGAACGGAGAGGGGGTGAAGAAATAGGGGGCAGTGAGAAACGGAGAGAAGCGAAGAGATAAGGGGGAAAGGTAAATGGGTCACTAGGCCATGAGTTTGGGCAGTGAGAAACGGAGAGAAGCGAAGAGATAAGGGGGAAAGGTAAATGGGTCACTAGGCCATGAGTTTTGTTATATTAATGCTATTTACTATTGTAAATCTTGCTATTTTAATAATTTGTATTATTATATTGCATATTTATTTAATTTTGTCATATAAAGTATTACTTGTATTTATTACTACCATCTAACTGCTATCGTCTAACTATCGTCATGGCTAGCGCCTAGTCGACTAGGCGTCCAGGCGCTCCGAGCTCGCCGCGACTTGCCGGAGCACCGTGACAACCGTGATGGAAAATAAGTGATATGTATGAAAAAACCAAGCGGTGCCCCTGATTCACCTCATGGCTATAAAAGCACACATGGAATTCTCCGTGAGGTCGCAGCTGTATGTTCATCAGCGACAAGAGAATCAGGTTGTTACATACTTTATAACTTGATTGCCAGTCACGAGTCACCTGAGCAAGTAAAACTAGATTCAAATTTAATAAACTGAATCTGAATTTCTGGTTGCTTATTCCCTTGTGTTGTGCTCATAGGATAATGGATTAATAGTGTCAGTGAATGTTGTACTTCATTTTCTTTAGACGGTACTCCATCAATTTAAAACATTACATTCATGCTACCATAGTTCAGATATTAAAGCTTTGGTAACATTGTGCCAGCATCAGATTCACGTGGCTTTTTCTAACTGTTTCTTTATTTATGAGAAAATCGTGTAAATACTATCAGGCATCTTCATCATCACATAACATATGAAATTCTGAATCTATGATTTCTGTCTTCCAAAATCTTAGCTGCATTATTGAGTCAGATAATGATATGAACTCAAAACACCTTTTCATTTGTCTATGATGATGCTATGACAAACTGAAACAAAAAAAAACATATAAAGACAAAAAGAACAAATCAAATCATGTAATGCTGGAATACCTGTCGTTGCAGTTGTTCAAGCCTGAGTTTCTCTACATTTGCCATCTCATATTCACCATTTTCCAGATGCCTTTGATCGGGCCTCAGACGAGAATCAGTAGGAGGCAACAGCTTCAACAAGTCAGGTGTCAATTCATTTAGAGAAATTGCAAAAGGAGAAACGTTGTATCGCGTTTGGTTCAGAGACTTGTCTCTCTCCCACAAAAGAACTGCTTCTGACATTGGGTCATACCCCTTGGGTTTTGCACTTGGATCCCCTAGCACATAATACATAGCTTCATCCCACTTACCAATTAGCATGGCTACTTTCTGTCCTGTTCTATTATCTTGCACAAATCCATGCACCTGCGTGATTAATTCAAACTATTTAAGAAGTGAAACCTGTGTATCCAAGTATATTTATGCAACTGGAAATAAACTATTCACGACTGGCAGCCTACCCATGAAGTCACCCCAGGGGTAAGCAACAGCAAATACATAGTTCGTATGCAATTGTTTTCGTATTTATTGCGCTGCTCTTTAAGATAATCAGCATGCATCAGCCAGTTCTCCAGAAGTGAAAGGATAACCTATGAGTTCCTGGTCCACCCCAATGGGAAATGGGAGGTGGCCCCATCTCATCAACTGGACGCACATACAAGATCAAAGCAGATCAAGTGTGAGCCTAACAAACCACGCTTTATGTGGCCTGAACTGGCCAAGTCATACTAAATGGGCTCATTGCATAAAAGCCAGGAGGTTAGAATATTATTAGTAGCACCCAAAACAATTGGCCCACTGGTTAGCGCCGAGCCCATAGGAAAGGGTGGTTGCATCACATGCAAGTGACCCGTCCAAGAAAAGAAGAAATAAAATGTTATCAAAGAACAAATCCAAATATTTTGTAGTATTTATACTGCTGTAAAAGAGGCATTATCCTAGTAATTTTAGTACTAAATTTTAATCAATTACTACTTTTATTATAACTTCTTGTTCAGCCTAGTAACAATTTGCTCAAAAAATTATCATATGTAGGGTAAGTGATATTCTACAACCTTGCAAAATTTGAAGACCAAAATCAATCACATTTGGAAGATATGAAAAAGACAAATTCAGCATGAATAGTGATTTTTCCATGTTCATCACTATTAATTTCGCCGCTTGTTAATTTCATATCTTTCAAATGTGATTAAGTTTGTTCTTGAAATTTCACATGTGTATGATAATTTTTTGAGAATTTTTTAAAAAATTTATACATGGTTTCCACCATAGTGACAAAATCCTAGGTTCGCCCCTGTTTGAGTTGAAAGAAATTTGCAACATTAAGTTATTAACATATTTAGCTGTTCATAGCGTAGATCTATTATCTTAATAAAGGAAGACCAGGGTACTAACATCATCTATACAATACTACATTTCTATCAAGTCAAATTTCTTTATATAATAACAGGCATGTATAGGCATAATTGAATAAACAATTAACAAGGCTTCAGAATAAAGGAACACTTCAGAAAACTCGAAGAAGAAATACGTGGTGCATTTGCTAACAAGGCTCCTGATGCAGCAGATAGTGAATACTGCCTCCAGTCCAAAGAACATGTCACTTCCGTATCCATGCCAGTCAAACATTTCTACCTTTGACCACTCGTATGTATCTAGATTGTCCACATGAAATTGTATAGCTATTATCGTAAAACGTACTTCCATAATATATAACTATAAATCGAACATATATTATTTTAGACATGAATGGTGAGATGGATTTAGAAGACTGCACAAAGCCAAAAAGAAAAAAAGCATCATTTTTGGACTGGAAGGAGTAGAAATCAAGTGCTGCTCTGCCATCACAATAATTTTCACCATCTTTTCCAAAACAGTAGTTGCAGTAAACGGCTCTTGTTATCTGACATGTCAACTGAATACATAGTTTTTTAAAAGCTTCCCTTTCAGAATGTATGTGGTGGCCAAATAGACATTTTAGGAACAAGCATCTTATTTTACAGCTACCTATATTTTGCTTAATATAAATCCATTTTCTATAGAAATTACAGATGTACCTGGTGTGGATTCCGATCAATTATTGACTGTTCTTTGAATTTAAGCTTGCAAGAGTAGTGACCACTTCCCTTGATGCGCATTGTACCATAGTGATCACAATAAATTTTGCCTATTATGATATTGTATATGGAAGTAGTCACTTTACTCCACTGAAATGTTTCCCCGTCATCAAATTGGAGGGTTAGAACACCTATTGGATCAAGCTGAATGGATCGACCCCAGAACCTGCCTTTCAGATTTGAATCACCCCAAAATTTCCATCCTCTACCTTCACAGTGACAGGCGACAACCATTGGGTGATGACTGACCTGAAATAAACATCAATTTAATAATAACAGATTTTTAATTGACCAAATAAATGCTTCACATAACACTACAAGTTCCTACCTCTCAAAAATTGCACATACTAAAAAAAGCAATGTCAGCAACTAGGAATTACTCTATTTTGAAATAATTTATAATGTTCTCAAACAACCATACAACCTTTTCAGAGAAAAAACGAAGTCCTTTATCCGGGAAATCAGCTTCATATGTTTCGCCCAGTAGAGGATTGAAGGGTTTGCATTGCCGACCTTCAGTTGAAGCATAGCCTGATACTGCAAAAGCAGCAACATGAAGAATCCTCATCAAGCTGTCACCCTGCATTATATTTTACCAAGAATTAGTTAATTGCAAAACACAAGGAATTAACACAAGGGGCACGTATCAGTGGAAAAAAACCCTTAGGGCGAAACGTTAAAAGAATATTCTAAAAAAATGGAATACTGCCTGCCATATTTGTTAACCTGACAAAATTCAGAACTAGATAAATTACCAAAAATTAAATATTTTGCTCACAAATTTTGGTCAGGTTATAAAGAACATGCCAAACATCACAGATGCTTTTCTTGGGAAAATTTTTAAGGGTACTTTACTGTCAGGATACATTACACTGGACACCAATCTTTAAGACTTTAACACAAGTACTGACATGGAAAAAGGGTCGTCTTTAAGGAGACAAGGAAAGCACCAACATATGCAACATGCAGCAGTTGATACAAAAGGAAAGCACCAACATATACAAATACTTCAGAATTCAGAATAAACTACAGGAAAAGGTCCACCTTTGGTTCTTCAACTCTTCGGAGTCCAACTTTCACCCTAAACTCCAAAACTGTTTAAAATCCATCCCCCAAAAGACAATACCAGTGCACTTAACCCCCTCAGCCCAATTGACCCTGGCTCTATCCTACGTGGCTGCTGAGTAAGATCCTTGCTGGCATGCCCTCCCCCACCAGACAATGGGCGGGCCCCACGTGTCAGTGGCAAGAATTTTTATTCCATTTGTAAATTACCTAACTCAGCGATACTCGTCCATGTAGAGGATTTGCACTGGATATTGTTAGTTGAAGGACATAAACGGTTTTGGAGTTTAGGGTGAAAACTAGACTCCAAGAAGAGTTAAGGGACGTAAATTGGACTTCCTCCTAAACTAAAGTTGGAAAAAAATTTAGTGCGGTAATAGTTCCTCTAAGATTAGATTTCGATGCAGGTTCCTGTCTTCAATGATATATCAAATATTACTATGAATGGTTCAGATGAACATACCGCTAAGAACTGTACAGAACATAAAGCTGGGTGATGCATTGTCTAAAATAGAATGATTCAGATGAATACAACACTAAGAACTGTACAGAATAATGATTTCATCTCAGAATAAAACATATGCATTTACAAGTATTCAATTCTTTTAAATATAATATCCGTTTTCTATGAACCAACGTAAAGCAATCATTAGCTATTTTTGGTGTCATGAATAAAATCTAAGCAAAGAATCGCAATGTCATTGTTGTGGATGCATTTATCGGGAAGACTTATCAACGGCGGAGACGGTCTGCTGCCATGGCTATTGACACTAGTGGGCTGGTCGATATGGCTGGTGAGGCCAGTGCTGTCAGACAGGCTACAGCGGCCGAGACGCAGTCAGCATCCGGGACGGTTGCGCCAGTAGCTGATTCGGCAAGTTGAAGGATTGCTCTCGCAGGAGATTAGTTCCATCAGTAGTTTCCTTTTATTAGCTATTCTTGTTAGGATATTACGTGTGCTTTCCTAAATATGATATTAGTTTCCTTTAGGGACATTGTGACTGCTACAAGCAGGCCACCATGTATCGTTACGTGGGCAAGCAATAAACAACTAGTTCTTAACTGGTTTGTTCTGGTCAGAGCCTCTGCGTGAGGGCGACTTTGAGCTTTCCTGGACTGCTATCTCTACCATATCAGTCATGTTGGTACTCAAGTACCAACGCCGGCCCAAAGCCAAGCCAATGAGTGCGCAAGAGGACGGCAGCGTCACCAGCTAAGCCAGCAGCCTTATCTAGTCTTTTGTTTTTATCGTTTTGGCATTATTTATTTGCTTGATTCTCAAGTTAGCTATTTGTTAAGAGTTAGTTAGCCAGGATTTGTTAGGGCCGGCCTATTAATGGGACTTGGCAGCTCAATTTAGCCAGGATTTGTTAGGGCCGGCCTATTAATGGGACTTGGCAGCTCAATTGCTATCATCAAGGAATAAATCCAGCTATTCTCTCATCTCCTTCTCTGTTTGCTCGCCTCCTGCTTCACGTGCGCTGATCCCCGGTGACAGCCCCAAAACCTCGCGGAAGGCAGCCGGCCAAGCCAAGGCCCAGCGCCTCCCACAGTTACCCGTTGCGATCTCAGTCCCGAGCTCATGACAGGCAAAGATTTCCATAATAGTTACTAAAATCACTGCACCACATTTAACGCTTCGGTTTATGTCCACCAGAATTTTTTGAAGACCCCCAAATATCTTTGATCAAATTTCCAACTATTTTTGTTATACAACAGAATGCTATGGGCCAATTTATACTTAGACATGTACAACATATGTATGTTATCCAAATATAAAGAACTCAGCATTCTGTCTCACATGTTTCAGATACCACATATCAGCAGAATATTTGTTTGCAAATTGACTTGTATTCCTGCAGATGGTTTTAATCAAATTTGATTATCTAAGTGGGCATTATTAATTCAATTGTAAGATGTTATTGTCCATGCTGCATAGAAAATTGAAGGTGCAAAATTTTGTCATGTAAAGGCCGTAGCAGACAACAACGCTCCTTCATATCCTCCTCTCCTCCCTACCACTACAAAAACACAGCTCTAAAGTAGTATCATTTTTTGCTATAATCCTGTAACTCAACATAGCCAAGGAAAAAGTTTGTGATACTTGGATATACTAAGACCAAGCAAAGCTACACATTACACACCTAGAATTCTATGGCCATATACACTCCTATAAACATGTTTTAAAGCAGATAAATTCCATAAAGGGAATGATCAAGCATTACAACAAGCACTGATGCACAGAATTCAAGCATAAAAGTACATAGCCCAATTGTCTAAATTGTCAACATATCTAACAAAGCAATGTCTTGAAAGCTGAAAAAATGTAGTTTAAGCATAACAGTACATAGCCCAATTATCTAAGTTGTCAGCATATCTAACAAAGCAATGTTTTGAAAGCCGAAATAATGTAGTGCATGGTTAGGCGGGATTGCATCCGCAATGATGATATACGTGATAGGGTGGAGGTGGCACCAATTGAAGAGAAACTTGTCCAACATCGCTTGAGATGGTTCGGACATCTCCAACGACGGCCGCCTGAGGCACCGGTACGTAGTGGAATTTTAAGACGTACTGAAAATATAAGAAGAGGCAGAGGTCGACCAAAATTGACGTGGGAGGAAGCAGTTAAAAGAGACTTGAGGGATTGGAATGTATCTAAAGAATTAGCTTTGGATAGGAGTGTATATAAGTTAGCGATCTACGTATCGGAACCATAAGAAAGTTAGGGATAGTGTTTTAGGCTCTTGGCTCAGATAGCATACAGCTTAGAGTTTTAGCATTGTAGGCTTTATTTTAAGGCTCATATCTCTTTGATCTTGAAAAGGTTTCATTCCTAGCCTACCCCAACTTGTTTGGGACAAAAGGCTTTGTTGTTGTTGTTGTATGGTTAGTGGTTAAAGAAAGAGGGAAAGATCTTACAAAATGAAATCAAAACAACACAATTATTTTGCACCAATCAGTCTTTACAGAAAAGAGTTGGGATGGGTCATCAACTATACCTGCTTTCCCCACTGTAGTGCATGGTCAACCAAGCAAGAGTACTCCAGATCCTCAAAACATTTTTGCAAAGAAGACAGAGGCTCATTGAAATAAACAGGTAGACAAACACCCGAGAGATCTTTCCCTATATTTTCTTTAATTATTGACCATAATCCTATAGGCTTCTCTTTCTCCTTTGGTTCAGGTAACTTGTCTCGCCGTTTAACAAAGGGATACTGGGTAGATTTGACAGTATTTGCAATGGAGTCTCCTATAAATTCCAATCCATTGCAGCCATTTGTCATAAGTTCCCTCCTTCGACACGAAGCACTTCGAAGAGATTCTACAGACAAAAAGTCTCTTGTATCAAAGTACATCACTTCATCTTCATCAGTTTCAACATCTGCCACTCGACTTGCAGTGTCAGGATCAGATTCACTAGCACTCCCTCCTGATAAAACTGAATAGAAATCTGCATGTTCAGCAAAGCAGTAAAAAAATCAGCTGGAAGTGCAGGAAGCAATCGTACATAAATCATAAATTTATTACACTCCAAAGAATCCTAGCCGTCAACAGAAAATATCCTGTTTCCATGCTAATGTGGACACACTGATAATATTCAACGAGCTGCTACCAGTGGAAATAGACTCTCTAAAGCCATGTGAATGCTTAAGGTGACCAGTGCAAATCATGTATTACTTCTATGCTGCCTGAAAATATGCTCTACGGATCTATTCAGCCTTCCTAGGAAAGTGTACAGATGGAATAAGCCATGCGCATATGCATTACTCCCAAGTCCCAACCATATTCAAGTAGCCAAACAGTAAAGAAATAAGTGAAAACAAGAATAATTGAATACGACCTAATTACTAACACCTATTGGTTGTACAGCTCATCTAGTCTACAGTACGTACTTCACATTTCCCCCAAGATTTGAGTTATAGATAAGTTCAAGCTGTGGCTGTAACGCAAATAAAACTTAAGTCAAATTACCAGTCTACCCACTACTGTCTCACAAATTACTAAATAGATCAATAAACTATATGAAATATCTAAACTCCTGAGTTTTGCGGTTTTAATTAACAAATAGTCTATACTTTTCTTTCAGTATCTAAACCGTTAACACAAAGGAAAAGTTCGATAAAATGCCAAATAGGCTCACCAACATATCCATTTAGAGAAATGACATCAAGTAATTATCAATCACCTCAAATTGTATAATTGATTCAGAAAAACACGATCAGATATTTTAGGCTGGTCATTCTAGCTTGGACATGTTAATTCTTGCCTTTTTCTTCTTTGCTGAGCCATATTCACAACACATAATAAGTACAATGACTACAAGACTAGATGAATAATCAGAAAGCCCTAACTTCCTACCTCACAGTATTGGCAAATGTACAGAAAAATATACTTGTATAGAAGGACTATTGAACAGTTATAGTGAAACAAACATGTAAGGCTTAGGCTGCTCAATTTTCTGCATGTACATCCTAAAGATAACCTACAAAAATTCAAATTCACTGGCTGGTCTGATAATTCATTAAAAATGAAGATAAAATTGGAGGAAGATATCACCATTAACTAATATCAACCATACAATAACTAAATAGCTCAGGCTATCTATGCACTGATATGACATCGTAGTTGTTTTTTCATAGAAGCAAACTCTGAAGAAACAAGTGAAGAAAACATCTTGACATAGGGATAGTCCTATATGTCAGGTTTGATAAAACATGTTAATAGACCATCCTGAAAAAATATTGAAAATTGAGCATTCAGCAGCAGTTGTGCAACAAGTAGTAAACAAGTGGAAAATATATGTTGTTTAGTAAGGCCCATCTAATGTTTATTGTTTAATAAATATAGAATGGTGCTTGGCCGTGCTCCTAAGCTGGACTTTGGCTAGTTATGTAAAATCTTATGTATTGAAATATAGAAAGATAGGTTGAGATGCTTGGGATGCAAGCTTTCCAATTTGTTACCAGTTAACAAAAAAACATGAAAAATGTGCATGGGTTTAAGTTCTTTAAACCAAAATGTCATAAGTGCTGTGCCATCCCTAGAAATTCTGAAGGTTAAGAACAACTTTATCAAAAGATGGTATAAGGTTAAGAACAACTTTATCAAAAGATGATATAAAAACATGTTAGAGAGGCAAAGAGCCATGTAGATCACAAGCAATATAAGATAGGATGAAAAAGAAATTACTTACCACTATATCTGCCATTGGCAAAACCATAAGCTTCCCTCTCTTTAGTTTCATGGACAACCGTTCTCTCCAGCTCAACTTTCTCTGTCTGCACCAAGAAATGGACCGTTTTGGTCCTTAAGATTATGGTCAAATTTTTGGTCGCTTCAGAAAAATCTTTCATAAGTAAAAGAACAAAAATAACATTATGGCAGCTTGCAAGGATGCAGTGCTCTACCACTAATCCACATTTTGTTCAAGTAAGTAATGATTTCATATTAAGCCATAAATTATTTACTATGCCGCAAACCAATGTCTGTCAATATAAATAAAAAATTATTTAACCACAACTAACCGTTTCTCTAATGAATGCAAAGGAATGTAAATGAATCTCACATTTATTCACAAGATTTTATATCCATCAATCATCTATGGCCTTGATGTTTACAACATGTTCTTGACTTGCACATAAAACATGCCATGCGCAAATATTCCATGCATATTGTACTGTCTAGACTCTAGAAATGCTTGTTTGCAAGACTGCAACCATATAACAGACTGAGTGAAAATAATAACAAAGATGGTGTTAGAAATAGTCCCACATGGATTGTGGGAGAGGAGCAAGCACAACTTATAAGTGTGAGGGAGCCCCCACCCATTGGACTAGTCTTTTGGGGGGAGAAGGCCTAATACCACTTATAATGTTGTTGCTCCGTTGCTCCGTGGGCTTAGTTGTGTTCAGCCCATTTAAACTTGTGGCACCCGGTTGGACCTAGGCATGCGGCTAGGGTCCAAAAGTTGTAACAATTGGTATCAGAGCTCAGGTGCCTAACATCTCCTTGGACCTCATGGTTGCAGAAGTGCCCAATCCATGTGTGAGGGGGAGATTGTTAGAAATAGTCCCACATGGATTGTGGGAGAGGAGCAAGCACAACTTATAAGTGTGAGGGAGCCCCCACCCATTGGACTAGTCTTTTGGGGGAGAAGACACAATACCACTTATAATGTTGTTGCTCCGTTGCTCCGTGGGCTTAGTTGTGTTCAGCTCATTTAGACATGTGGCCCAAGATGTAACAGATGGTATACAAGAAGCAATTAAGACAAACAGTTATAAAGCCCTGCTAGTATTCCACTGATTACAAAAATAATATGTGATGTAAAGCTCCAATTGTTAGACTAAACTCTGTGCTAAAATAATAAGATATCTTTCTTATTGCCAGAATTTTCAGAAGAGCATTATGAAGAGTATCGGAAAGAACAACAAAAACACAGAACATCATCATGTAAACAAAACTAGAAATGGAAAGCTACCTCCAGTTGCCGGAGCCGGTCTATCAAAACAGAATGCTGTTGTTGCTGAGACTTCATCTGGTCGTGGAGCTCCAGCAGTTCAGTCATCATAATAGACTCACACTCCTTGACCACTGTTTCATTCAGCCCCTCCTGCAGCAGCCGCACCCTCAGCTTCTCAGTAGACAAGGTAATATCCAGCACAGGACCAAAATCATTGCTCATCAGTGCCCGCGGGAAGTGATCCTTCGCCGCCAGCAATGCCTCTGTCCATGCATTCCTGTCCTCCTCAGTTTCACACCTCAAGTGTAACGTCTTCGTTCCACTGAATATATACAACCTCTTATCATCCGACTTGCTTGCACGGATTGATGAAACCTGAACAGCACAGCAGGAAATTCCTTTACAAGAAAGCAATGCTGGTCTTGTTCCGTCTAGCATTCTGCCAAATCATTCGGATAATTCCATAATAATGGTCAATTTCCGCATTAAACTAAATTCTCTGCAACGACGCAAGCATATCTATCACCAGGCCTCTCTCCCATCACATATCGCAAAAGGCGAAGCAAAACTAAAAAATACCCATCCCCGATTTTTTAACCGTAAACACATCTACCCCACTGCGAATACAATACTCCTTCGGCCAATCATTACCCCAGCAATGCCGCTTCAAAAATCTCACTTCCCCAAGCCGCAACCCCCACGTATGAACAAACCCAATCCAATGCGAAACCGAACGGTACCGTACCTTGAGGTGTATCTCCCCGAAGGGCTTCCACTGCTTCCCCGCCGCCGCGGCCTCCTCCCGCGCCCGCCGCAGCGCGCCACCCTCCCCAATCACCCTCGCCGCCGCCGGCGACGCCGACTCGCCACCTCCCCCTCCGCCACGGAGCTTGTAGTAGGAGAGGACCCCGTCCTCGAGCACGAACCACCTCGACCGCCACCCCTTCCCATAGTTCACCCACTTGTGCAGCACCCCTGCAACGGCGGCCGCCGCCGGCGCGGCAGCCGCTGGCTGCGGCGCAGGCGCCGGCGGCGGGGGCGCGGGGGCGAGGATGCGCGGGTGGTGGTGGTCGGCGGCGTGGTCGAGCGAGACGGCCGCGATGCAGCACAGCGGGTTCATGGGGAAGCCGCTTGCGCCGCGATGTGGATCGGTCGCTCAGGAGGATGCGCCGCCGCCTAGGGTTTGCGAGGCCATGGAGATCGTAGCAGCAGTAGTAGTAATGAGGTGAAGTGGTGGTTTGATGCCGATTAATAATAGCAACGGCGGCAGCAGCAGCAGCAGCAGAAGCGAGGGTGGCAGGGAGGGGAGAGTAGTAGGGGTCTAGGGGATGGGTCGTGGTGGGGAATAATTCTGGAGTGGAGGAAGAGTAATAGGTTGGATACCGACCTTTGCAGGTACTGACATGTAGGCTCACTGGGTCACCGGGACCCACATGTCATTGTTGGTAGGAGGAGGCGGATGGGTCGGTGGGAGTGATGACAGTGAGGGGAGGATGAGACCGTTGGGGTGCTGGCTTGTGGGTCAGGGGCGCGGGCCCACGTGTCGGTGACGGGGCTGGGTTTTGTTTCGAGCCTTTTGTTTTGGGAAGATCCATTAACATCGCTGAGCGGCGTAGCAGCAGCAGTAGCAGGCGGGGCCAATGGGTAAATGCGGGCTGCACTGGGCAGCTGTTCATGACTCACTGGAGTGAGGGCTCTATGGATGTACGGACCCACAAGTCATTCGCATGGTGGTATTGTGCCATGTGAGGGCGGAGTAGGCTGAGGGGAGTGAGGCGGACGGGAGTTGCGGGATCGGGTGTGGACGGCGCGGCGTCCTCTACAATGTGGCCCTGTCCATGAATGACACGTAGGATGAGTGGAAATCTCTTGGACACGTGGGAGGAGGTGAGTGGTGGAGAAGAGGGGATTCGCTGCGTGGGGCGCTCAGGGGGTTTGATGTGGGGGGCTGGTGGCTACTGCTGCAGAGGCACGTGGAAGGGGGGTGGGGGAAGTGGTGGATGGCGTCGGTGGATGGAGAGACAGGCCGAAGGGTGGTGGAGCCCACGGGGAAGGGATGGACGGACGGATGGTGCGGATGGCTGCCGCGCCCGTCAAGTGAGTCTGATCTGGGTAAGAGCAAGTACAATAGTATAGCCAACTAGTGACTATAACACTTGTCTATTTCATCTATAGTCTTCAAAAAAATAGTTCATACAATAAGGTAGCTATTACAATAACTATTTGGCCCCACGTGTAAGAGAGTGAAATGCATATTTTTACGTGCTATAGCTAGCTGTAATTTAGTAGCCAGCTTCCTTCTCTCTCTTCCTTTCTCTCTCTGCCACGTAAGATTTGGTTGATATTATATTTGTTATAGCCTGCTGACTAAGCCTTATTGTACCTGCTCTAAAAGTTACTGTAGATATGCAAACAGTTGAATACGGACAATAATGTTTTTATCACATTTATTTTTATATTTTTGACAGATATGGATACGAATATGTTTTTCACGAATACCTTAGATACGAATATAAATACAAATAATATCGAATACAGATATAAAGCAAATACAAATCGAAACGAATGTGGTCACAAATATTTATCAGGATATGAAAACCCATTAAACTATACACCTAAAATTAATGAAAACACATAAATAGTTTATCTTATCAAAACATTCATGAAATCTAAACAAGCATAAGCATTTTCATCCTTAGTAAAAATATACTCGATAAGTATGCCTAACACATATGCACTCATACATCTACTAGTCAACTTTTAGTTGCCATGCTAGCTACTAGCCTACTACTACTCCTCGTCTACTTCACTGTGCGGATGAATAGCCAGAGCCACTGGCTTCTTCCTTATCTTCTCTACCTCTCCTATATCTTACTTTCCTCATTTTTTTTCTCTTCCTCATTCCCTGGCTTTGCTCCACCCAGCCAAATGGCTTGCTAGCCCAACCACTCCTGGCTACTACTCTCTGGCCGCCACCTCTCTTTATCTCTCTCTCCCCATGTCCTTCCCCATTTCTTGCTCCGGCCAAATGCCTCCATGGCTCTAGCCACACGCCCTCGGCCACTCCCTGCTGCTGCGCCGACCGGATCCCGGCTGCTCTAGCTCGACCTCAGCCCCTAGGCCGCTGCCCCTCCAGCCTGGCTAACCCGGCCCCAGTCGCCTACGCACCTCCCCTCAATTGCCTCCCGATTTCACTGCCGCCGCCCACTCTAGGCCTGACCCCCACCATTGCCATTAGGCTCTGGGCGCTACTGCCTCTAGGCGCCACCTCCCTCTGCTACTCGCCTAGCTCCCCGACAGCTGACGCCAACCCTCGGTCCGGCCTCCATGCTGACTACGTGCACCTCCCCTCAGTCACCTCCCGATTTCCCCGCCGCCGGCCACTCCAGGCCCAACCCTGGCCATCGCCCTTGGGCTCCGACCGCTGCTACCTCCCGGCGCCACCTCCCTCTGCTACTCGCCCGGCACCCCGAAAACTCAACTTGTGAAATTGATAAACTTAGAGTTGTTATTCCTGATAATGAATCATGTGAGTCTTGCCAAGTTTTACATTCTGAATTGGAAACTGCTAAATCTGTTAATGCATCAAACTTAGTTCAACTTAAGGATATAACTAATAAATTTAATGAATTAAAAGTGGTATATGACTCTTGTAACGAAAAGTTAAAACTTGCATCTTTGAAATTGAAAAGCTCAAGTCTAATTTTTCTAAACCTTGTTCTAATTGTGATTTGCTACAAGCTAGACTTAATTCATCTTAGGAGTCTATTCAACAAATGCTTTATCATAAGACTCTTTTTTACTCTAAGTATCCTAAGCTCAACATTGAAAAAGAAGCATTGACTAGACAACTTAATAAGTTTGTTGAAAAAGATAAATTAGCTAAGTCTAGTGCTTCTAAGAATTTAATGAGTGAATTGGTTAATTGCACATCATATCCCACATTGGCTAACGAGAAGTTGAGTATCTTAAGGACACCTTAGAGAGGTTTTCTTTTAGTAAGAAAATTTTAAAACATGATTCTATATCAATCAAAAACAAGTGTGAAAAAATATATTTTAGGATTTAATTTTATTGAGCATGCCAATAATAATCCTCCTAAGATTGTTAAGCTTCTTGAACCAGGAAAGATTGAAGTAAACTCTGAGCCAAAACCAATTGTATTTAAATCGGCTAGTATAGCAAAGGACCCCTCTACCAAAATGGGTGTTGTGAAGTCAACAGATATGACTTCTCATCAAGTCAAGTATCAATGCATTCATTGTGGTAGAGATGGTTATGTTGTCCAATTTTGCTTTCGAAAAGCTAAGAAAGAAAAGAGATATAGGTCAAGTGGAGACTATGAAGTTCTCAACTGTTGCTTTACTCCCTCTAGCCGATCATCTGCAGGTCCTCGCTTTTCTTCCTCTAATCAATCATCTGTAGGTTCAGGAGTTTTCGCCACCAGACCAGTCAGACCAGCTTTCTCTTGTGGTCGGAACAGCGTGGTTGGATCAACGTTTCGACCAGCATAGGTGCTCAAATCTGTTTTAACTTTTGACCAGTGCTTGCTACTTGTTTAGACCAGTTGAAGGTCAAACCAGTCAGACCAGCTTTACGCAGGAGGTCTGATTGTTTTCAACCGTGTTTTCTACTCAGTTAGACCTATTAGGGGTCAAATCAGCTTTACCTAAGCAGTCGGATCATTTTCGACCAGTGATGTCCATGCGATCCGACCAATCGACGATTAGACCAGCTTTGCTGAGGAGGTCAGACCACCTTGTGGTCGAACGAGTTTCTCAACGACCGTCTGGTCAAAATTTGTTAGATGATAATGCTTCACATAAATCTCTATAAGTGTGTGCTGTTGCTCCTGTTCATCATGTGTTACAGTACTAGATTCCTAAGTCTTATTTCACTAACCCTAGTACTGTGAGACCGATGTTTCCTTTGATGTAAGACTAGCTAACTTGGATGAAGAACATGCGTTTCATTGGGTACCTATCTTTTATGTCATTGCTTGATTGGAATATCTTATGGTTCTTCACTTCCTTTAATGGCTCCCAAGAGATTTCATCTTCTGATAAGACCATGTGGAAAAGGTGATGTTGTCCGACACCTGGTTGAGTTAGATTTTCAGTTTGCTCATTATTTTCTAAAAGCCACTTGATTCTTCTCGCTTTGGTCTTTTGTGAAGTGAGTTGAGTATGTTGCTTTCTTTGGGATTATTCTAAGGGGGAGCTTATTGTTTGAAATTTTAGAGGCTTTGTTTATTATGCTTGTCAAATAATATATTAAGTCCAAGTCATTGAAATTAAATGATGTGATGTGTAGTAGAGCAGTCTTTATCATATTTACTTATTTACTTGGTAGCCGTAGTCAAAACAGGTTATAATCAATTGTTATACTTGAACTAAAATATGACTTGGCTGAATACTTTGATTAGATTGATTGTAGATAGAACCTTGTGATGTTTATCAAAAAGGATTAGCTTGATTGTGAGTCCTCTTTTAAATCTTGGTCATGAGACTCGTATGTTTCATATTGCAATCTATTTATGTTCACTAGAGTTGGCATGTTATGATAAAAATTAAAAAAAAATGATGAGAAAGAGAAGATTGAAAAGATATATACTTCAAGCATGCCATAGTTAAACAAAAGAAAAGGCACAAAACGTGCTCAATCAAAAAGAAGTATGCTTCAAGCATGCCGTCATTTAAGAAAAAAAGTTTTCTACAAAGATGGCATCATGAAAAGAAGTATACTACAACCATGCCTTCACTTTTAGGCTTACTCTTTAGGTGTGATATCCTTTGTGCTTTTTATAATTGGTTGGGTCATTGTTGAGAGGCCTGTCGTTAATATATATTACTTAATCATGTTGAAAAACTTGTTTTGACATTATTATATGATATATGACTTTATATAATAAGTAGCTCTGCTAAAAAAGATGGCTTAGCCAAATTATTAAATCAAAGCAAAGTGACTTGTATAATCTACAAAACTTCTTGATTTTTACTCTCACAGGTCCTTCTTGGAATTATTCTCTCTGGATTTCTTGATGATTACATTGACAAAGGGGGAGAAATTGGAGCGTTTGGAGAAAAATGGGAGACATAATTGCTCTCTTGTTGAGGGGGAGTTTGTCTGAGCCGTCGAGTGTTTTTGGTCTATAGTTTTGAATTTTTCTTTTCGCAAATTTCTCATTCAAGAGTTTTTGAGGTGTTGTTAATGTATTCATCAAGGGGGAGATTGTTAGACCATGTGATGATCATGCATTTTGTTGATGATGAATAATTGACATTTGGTTTTATTGGAATTTGCACTCGTGAAAGTTCTGATCGATGTGCTTCTATGCTTGGGTTTTCAAGATGGCAAAATGGCCATGTCTGGTTTCGATCATGGACGGTAGCTCGATTAGCCATGTGATGGCTGGTCCGATTGGCCTTGGGATGGATGGTCCAAACGGCAGACTTTGACCATGGCAGACTTCGATCACGGTAGAGTTCGACCACAGCAGAACGACCACGGCAATCCGACCATGGTATTTTGACCTCATCATTCTTCGATCATGACATTTCGACCACAAAACATCAACTACGGCAAAATGACCATACCTGGTCGAAGATGGTAAGTTACAGTGAACCGGTCGTAAGTACAATACTTTTCGATGGCCGTAGTTACAGTATTTTTCGATGGTCGTAGCTACAATGCTTTATATATGGTTGTAGCTATAGTAACCAGTCGATACTCATAAACTTTACTGGTGGTACTCGGTATTTGGAAGTACTCAATCTCGGTAGTTAGAAGGACTCAGTACTTGAAAGTCGTGGTTTTTGCAATCGTGATCAGCGATTGGTTATCGTAGGTGTTGCGATTGGCTGTTGGAGACTTATGGTATGTGGTCAATACTCATAGGCTTCGAGTAAGCGTTGGGATAGCGGTTTGACTGGCTATGTTCGGTGGTTGGACTAGTCTATTGAGTGGTCGGAAGGTGGATTTCTAGAGAGCATGGGTATTGTGGTCGTAGACAACCTGGTTGGTGTTTGTGATGCTTTGGTTCTTGTCTATGGATAAATTGATGAGGACATCTTTTCCATAGATATAACCGTGCCGACTTCACGACAAACTCAACAAATTGAAACTATGATACAAGGACTAATGACTCGAGCGCGAGCACGTCAACTTAACCATCAGGTAAATGCGTTCCTAAGTTTGCATACAAATGTTTCAAAGAATGGCATACTACTTAATTCTTGTGATGATTTAATCGTCCTTAGGAACCATTGGGAAGAACCACGCAAGCTCAAGTGTAGAAGTGGAACCGTCAAGGGCAATCCAAGTCATGTTCGTGAGTTTGACTTAGATTCGACCTTTTTAACAGCGTCTACTTCAAATGGCCATAACTTTTGATCCAGAAGGCTTCTCAAGGCCCGTGAGTACTCTTTCGAAAGCTCTTGGAGTCTACTTTTAGATGGATCTAGTCTCACCTCCAAACTCTATTCGAGCCGATCAGAAACTACCAAACAAGTCACATCACTTTTCCAGTCCGAGTCAAAGTGGGCCTTGGGCCTTGTATCACAACTTAGGCTATTTGGGCCACCGTCATCTTCATGGGGTACTGTTCACATAAACAGTACCGCGACCGTACTGTTCATGTGAATAGTAACTATGAATAGTACCGCACCCTTTTTTTAGATAAATGCGGCTTCCCCCTCCCCTATTTAAGAAGGTCGCACCCCTTTAGTTTTCCTCGAGTTTTCTTAAGAGATTATTCTGCTTAGCAGTTTCACCGCACGTTCAGTAGAGGAACCCCAACTTGTGAACTTAAGCTTTATTCGTAATACAATTTCAAATTGCATCTTGTACTCTCTTGCTTGTGTTCTCGATTCGCTTGCAAGAGATAGCCTTCTTGGCGAGGTCAACCGCGTTCGGCACAGTTGATAACCAACGGAGCAGTGGTGTAGTGATTGCGAGGGGTTCGATCTGTTTTAGTCGGAGCCTTTGGATCATCAACGTTGTGTTCTTCACAATCGACTTATCAGTACGTTTCGGAAGAACGGGCCATCGTCACATTATAGATAAGGGTGTGTTTCGAGTGTGTGTGCAAATGACGGTTAAGTTGGGAAGAACTTATACAGGGGAAACATTTCTTTATTCTTTGGATGTGCGGGTGGGCGTGGAGACGATCATGGTCGGTGATGAGAAGGATCGGAACTAGGAGGGGGAAATATGAGATCCAGGTGGTTGAGGATATCATGTGAGATGGTCGGGCTCACGCCGAAGTATGTGGAAATCAAATGTGGTGATTCGTAGAGAAGATACGGGAGGTGCGGTCCTGGAGGCTTCAACAAATGAGGATAATACATGAAGATATGAGAAGTGCATTCCCAGAGGCTTCAACGTGTGAGACGTGTGATGCATGATGAAGATATAGGAGGTGTGGTCCTGGAGGCTTTTTCATGTGATGAGATTGGTTAAAACCTGTGTTTGAAAGGGTTTTGGGTCTCTTGATTTTTGGAAGAGATAGGATTGCATGTCTAGATTGTTAAAGACACAGCTTGAGTTATCCGTGTTTAAGGTAAACATGGTTTAGGGCTCTAGCATATAAAAGCAAGTAGAGACTAAGGATTTTAGCCATAGTTTTGAGGAGGCTATTTGTGCTAGTTTGTATGGGTGCTGTGAGGGCGCTTTGTAGCCATAAAATATGATCCAGAAATAATACATCAAATCTATTCCAAGAAACGTTAGTTAGCGTCGATGACATGTTTTCTGAACATCGTTTTCTTGTGTCTTCGGAGGCTTGCTAACACATTACGATCTTGCATGCCATGAGCTCGGTGTGTTTGGTCTTCGGCTCAATCCAACCGAGCAGCATACGATGTTGTCTTTGGTGTATTCTCGTTTGAGCGGTCGAAGCGTTTAAGCGGATGAAGCTTTCAAGCGAAGGGAGATTCCAACCACGTGCAAAGGCGATCGTATCAAGCGGTCGAACGCTTGAAGTGTTCATCGAGCGTGCGTAAAGGAGGTTAAGCAAGCAGTCAAACAACTTGCGGTCGAAATCTACATCTAGTAATTTAGATTGCTTTTCTTCTAGTTTGAGATTTGTTTTCAAGTATCAAAGAGTGGAGGCAATCATTTACTCCCTCTAATTGCGTTATACGATCCTGCACATATGTTCAACCATACCTCCATCATTTCAAGCCTTCAACTATTAAACATTAGTACATAACAATCATAACTATCACACGACATAAAATCGTAGTGCACTTCAAGCCTTCATCATCAGTTCAAAGTTCAAACATAAGATGATATGATCACATCACAGATAGGGGCGCCATTTCATTAGACAAGTGAGCGATAGGCAGAGGTGTATAACACTATGAAATATGCAAACATCAAATAACGGCAGTTACTATTTCCTAATATATATTTGCTGATATCCTCTCTCTAATCATCTTCCTACCTTAACCATCCATTAGCTCCAATATCATCAATATTTGAAATAAGTTAATGGAAAGAAAAACAAAGGAAAAGGAGTGGATTGTGGTAACATTTGGGTTGTCTTGGCCAACTAGGCCCAATACCGTAGCTATAGGGGGACGATATTTAGGGTTGCCTCGTCCTATATCACTATTGTATGGCTGCTGCTACCTCAACTTAAGAGTATTGGATTGTCGATGCTCTACTCCCGTGGACCACACCGTCATCTTCCTCGAGTGCAAGTTGTGCTACCATGTGGATGCGGACTATAGCCACCACCAACGGCTTGCACCGTTGCCATCCCGTCATGGTGTCATGGTGCCCGCCATCACAGGGCCCTCATCATCTTTTCATTGTGCGCCACCATCGCTGGGAAGCTCTCGATAGCGATAATGGGGCAAGGGTGACTGGCGAAGTTAGGATCTCTCAATGATGGTGGCAGCTACGAACGACGGGTGGAGAAGGCGGCAAGAGCCATTTCATGGTCTATGGGTTTGGGCCAATGGTTTGTTTACGGATATCAGGCCAGATAATTATTGGACTATCGGCTTACTGACATTGTTCAGTCAGGTTGTAGATCTCCCAATTTTGTTACCATATCTGATGTGAAGTATGCAGTACTGATATTGAATCCAGTCAAATACTAAATTTCCTTCTCAAATTCGGTACCAACTAGATTTGGCACAAGATCAGTAGGGACTAACCCAACCCGTTTACACCCCTAATTATAGCGCAACTAGCCTCCTCCTCAACTCTCATTGTTAACCATAGCTTTTTTCTTTTAGTCACTTTTTTGCAACCCTTGCATAGAGATAGCCACTCTCATATCCCTCTTTACAAGAATATATCACTCACCCCTCGTCTCTAAAACAAAAAATGAAACAAAGAATTATTCTAACCTAGACAAAAATAAATAATATTGGTGAAGCCCTACAAAATACAAAGACAAAAAAGCTTCTAACCTAGACAAAAATATACTCAGGTGAACCATATAGATACAAAAACAAATAGAACTAAAAGTTATAGTAAAGCTGTACTAAAATTACACACCACTTGATACTGCAATTTTAGGATTAGTACTATGCAATTTTACACATCACTTGGTACTAAAATTACACATTATGCTTTTTTGGCTCTCTTCAATTTTAGACCCATTTCGAACAGAAATTTTGAAAAGAAAGGAATTTGCATTAGTAACGACTAACCACTTTTACTTTGATGGGACACTAAGAATGTTTTAGAAATTCTTCAAAAATTATGGCATGGAACACATTAGAAATTCTTCGTAAACATATACACCCTCCAAAATATAGGAACAAGTATTGTCATATGGGGAATCACCTCTTTCTAAGGTGGTGGAGTTGTGCTTTATAGGATTAACATACAAGGTTGTTAGAATCTTGATTCGAGTCTTAAGATTTTACAACCTTAGGTTTAGTGGACTAATTTGATCCTAGATAGGATCCTAATTTAGTATATCTTAAATTTTTATGATTATAGTAAAATTTTTATAGGATCTAATTTACATACAATCATACTCTATTCTACTGATCCTAGTAATTAAATCCTAGTGATGTTTAAAACGGCATCTATTTGGAAACGTAGGTTACATCTCTAACAAAAGACTATGTTTAAATCTTAACACATAACAGAGCGAGTTAAGGCCATCCGCAATGTTGTGTTTTAGCTAATTCAAAGGAGGAGAGAGAAGACATTGAATCGATTTAATATGCACAAGCTATCGATTCCAACTAAAAAAATTCTAGAATCGAACCAAAATCTTACATCTATTCAAAGAACTATTCCTTAGATACCGTCATTGTTTCTTCTCTGAGAAAATTCCCCAGAATTAAACAAATCACGTGGCCCACAGGCCAGATGTGCATGTAGGGGCATTGTTGTTGCCACTAGCGTCATTGCAGGACACAAGAAGGGGTCACCACCAATGGTCGCAAGACACATGGAGGATTGCCATTACCTCCAGGTCTACCATCTGTTGAAGTTGTACACACACTGCCAGTTGCCAAAGTTGCCATCGATCGCCAATCCTACTATAGATCCACCAAAAGTCAATCTCCAAAGCTATCCCCTCTACCTCCGACCACCAAACCTATCACCTCTGCCCTGATCTCGCAATGAATCTTGCAATCTCTTTTGCTGGGTGGCAACATGGGGTGAGGGCAATGGTGGGAACGGGTGGCATCGTCGACGGGGTAGGGAGGTGGATTGCATGGCTAGCATGGGGCAGGGGCAGTGGTGAGTCTAGGAGGGGAAGCAGATTAGAGGTATGTGGTTGAGAGGGAGCCCTTTTATTTCTTTTTTTATTTTTAGTACAATGTGAGTCCCACACAAGAGTAATGGAATCGAATCTATACACTAGAAGAAAAATGCTATGTTCCATCTATGTTCACATGCCATTTTATTTAAACCAACATCTATGCGATACATTGAAGATGGTATATAGCCGGTTTTAAAAACATATAGCTGATCGATTAACCATTCTGACCAAACAGCTCCTGACTAGGCCACTTCAGCTCCCTCTCGTACTCGACTCCATGCAGTGTAGCATTTTTTTTTCAAATCCTGCTCGTAGTCATGATTTTATGCATTTGGCTCCCTCCATGACGGCAGCAGTAGCTGCAGGCGGAACATGTCACCCATTGGAGTAGGTGGCAGGCACTGCGATAGCTAGTGCTGGCTTGGCAAGCGATGGCCAAGTGCGGTAGGTGGCGGAGTTGTTGAGCTCAATTGGCATGGTAGGCCAATGGATCCCCTAGTTGCCAAGCTTGCATAGATCGGTAGGTTGTCTGATGAGCACGCCTAGCTTGATAGGTCACCTACAGTGTCGACTGTGGTGCATGTCACCTACCGCGATGGGCGAGCGTGGCAGGTGTTGCTGCTGTTGACACGGCAAATTTGTAAAATTGTGAGCTCCAGGACCATATTTGAAAATGATTACTAACAAACACGTGCACACACACACTGATGCGCTATCTAGCGCGTGCATGAACGCTACACGTGGGTCACAACATGCGCACATGAACTGGCTTGCATCAACAGTTCGTGCGTAACGGGATCGATAATAACTTTTCTAGCATTGCATTGTGAAAGTTAAAACTAGAAAAAGCAGGAAGCTCACCGTGATTCGTGTGTAACAAAAGTTTTCCCAATTTGTAAAATGTTATTAGCTTGCCCTCTTCAAGTTACATGTTGTGAAATATTAAGTTATTGCCACTAATTGTAGACTAACCATTTTTTGCGGCGAGCCGGAAAGTTGTTGCATTTGTGAATAAAGTTATTGTCATGTATATGTTGAGTTATTGCCAACATTTTAATGCACGTGATAGCTATAAGTAACTTCATGTATTATATATGATAACTTGTTGTGCAGGAGACAGTAAATTTACCGTATATATGATAACTTTACCCTACGGATGGTAACTTCATTGCATATAGATGATAACTTTATGTGTAACCACAAGTAACATTTCGAGTTCGATTAACAAAGCCGGGTGGACGGTCGAAGTTTGACTTCAACCGAGAAGTCAAAGAGTATCGGATAATGCTCAAGCAGCAGAGGAGAATCAGACGGTGTTCAAGTAGCAATGGAGATTGGATGGCGTTCGAGCGGCTTCAGAGCATCAAACGATGTTCGAGTAGCAGAGGAGAATCAGATGGCCTTTGAGTAGCAATAGAGATTGAATGTCGTTCGAGTAGCAGCGGAGTATCGGATGACGTTCGAGTAGCCGTGGAGCATCGGATGGCATTCGAGTAGCAGGGAAGTATTGGACGTCATTTGAGCGGCTTTAGAGCATCGGACCATGTTCGAGTAGCAGAGGAGAATCGGACGGTGTTCGAGTAGGAACGATGGTCGAAGGAGCAGTTGAAGCCGTGGTCAAAGCCACGGTCAAAGCTACAGTGAGTGGGCGTAGATACAACAGTGGTAGGTACTATAGTAGTCAAAACATTGTAGCAGCTATGGTTACTATAGAGATCACTATAGCAATCAAAAGTACTGTAGCAATCGTGGGTACTATAGCTACCGAGTGATTCGGTCGTACTCGAAAGCCGTGGTTGAAGTAGCATTATGGTCATAACTCATAAGAGTACTCTAGCACTATGACAATACACAAGTTACTAACAATGCACTACAAAATTACCATCTACTAAATAGAAAAAGTTATAGTCCAATGACCTAAAAGTTATTGACAATACACTATGAAGTTACCACCTACTAAATAAGAAAAGTTAAAGACCATTGATCTAAAAGTTACCACCTGCTATAAGCTAGAAATTTACTATACATCCACTAGTGATTTACAAAACATGTATTGCAAGGTTACACATATCTCGTTGTATTTGGAGCAATTGTCGCCCTTCTTCCTCTTCGTGCTGTGAGCATTTTTTATGGATTTCACAATGATGGGTTTTGCTTGGGTAGGGTTGAGAGTGATCTCCAAAGCATTCTGACTAATCGCAATTATGATTTTACTTGTCTTGGATGGTGTCTTCTCCGTTGTCTTCATTTGCTCTCCTAACACGGAATTTTCAGTGATAATGGGGATTAGGTACGAAATATAGGAACAACATCACAATGGCGAATCAGCCGCACTACAACCAGAATATAAGGAACATCTAACCAAATCGCTAACCCTAGGTACAGCTGGGTGAGGTCGACAGTGACGACTGACGGTGTGTGGTTGAAGCAGCAACGAGAGAAGATACCAGATTAGGACGTGCGACCGACGACGAGGCGGCGAGGTCACCGAATTAGGGAGGTGCTCTCGTGAGAGAGATGGAGAGATGGGGAGATATCTAATTAGGGGAAGATAAAGAGAGATTCCTCGGTGGACTTAAAAACTATTCAGATTCCATACCCCACTAAATTTGGGAAAAAGCAACATATGGGACCTGGGAGCATGGTTTTAATGGATGTGATAACTGTAAGTAACTTTATATAATGTATATGATAACTTGTTGTGCAGGAGATAGTACCTTTACTATGTGGATGATAACTTTACCTTGCGAATGGAACTTCATTGCATATAGACTATAACTTTATGCGTAACCGCAAGTAACTTTTGCGGTCTACCAACAACATGACCGCCAACCATACGTGAGGCCGACTAAAAGGGGGGTGGCACGATTGTGATTAGTTGATTGGGTTCGCGTCGCGTCACTAGGGGGCGCATGCTTATTCTATGCTTAGCCAGGAAGCTTTTTTTCTACTCTCGGGTGTAGTTACTCATATTGTATCTTTCATTGGTCATCCTCGAGATACTCCTATGCTGATTAGGTTTATGGATCCACTAGATATCCATTAGTAGACAAACTAATTAATTGGTTCAATTAAATAATAAGTAAACTAATTAATTAGCGCAATACACTGCATTATTCTCTCAGCTGCACGGATGTGTGATTGAAGTGGCTAACAAATCAAGTAGGGAGTATGCGGTATCATCATATTTGAATTGAGGGAGTATCTACACTTTTATGAATGGGAGTATGTGGACGAAGTATATAATCATATTTGGATTGAGGGAGTATACCACATTTTTAGGGACCTTTCCCTATCCAACTTTTTAGACTAAAAAGGGGGTATATTCATATTTTTCTGCCCATATGTAGTATTAATTCCCAAGTTATATATGTGTTCCATTAATGAAGGAGGGAGTATATGTTCATCTGAGGGAAGTATGTGCAGGAAAGGAGTATGTGGTCAAAGGCAACTGTGGTTGAAGGCGGCTGTGGTCATGGCGACCATGGTTGTGGTCAAAGGCGGCCGTGGTCATGGTCGAAGGCGGTCGTGGTCGAAAGCGGCTGTGGTCGAAAGCGGCTGTGGTCGTGGTAGCTGTGGTCGTGGTCGAAGGCGGCCGTGGTCATAGTCGAGGTGAAATCATAGTCGTGGTTGCTGTGGTCAACGATGGCAATGGTCGTGGCGGCCGTGGTCCTGCGCGGTTGAGGTCGTGAGCGATCATGGTTGAATCGGCGAGGGGAGGGAGGAGCTTGCGGCTGCGGTGAGGTCGAATATGGCTCCAAGGGGCCTAGGGAGGAGGGAGGAGCTCGAGGCGGGAAGGAGGAGCTCGGGGGGCAACAGGGAGGTTGAGTCTGGTGCCGAGGGCGGCAGGGAGGATCTCGGGGGTAGGAGGGAAGAGCTCGAGGGCAGCGAGGAGGCCAGATCTGGCTCCAAGGGGGCCGAGGAGGAGGAAAGAGCTCGCAGGCATAAGGAAGGAACTCAAGGTTGGTAGGGTGGTCATGAGCGGCCGTGGTCGAATCAATGAGGGGATGGAGAAGCTCAGGGCAACGAGGAGGCTGGATCCAGCTCCGAGGGGGCCGGGAAGGAGAGAGGAGCTCGAGGGCTACGAGGAGGTCAGATCTGAAGCCGAGGGGGGCAGGGAGGATCTCGGGGGTGGGAGGAAGGAGATCGAGGTGGCAGGGAGGCCAGATCTGGCTTCGAGGGGGCCGGGGAGGAGGGAAGAGCTCGTGGGCGTGAGGAAGGAGCTCGAGGGCGATGGGGTGATCATGAGCGGTTGTGGTCGAGTCGGCGAGGGGAGGAAGGAGCTCGGGGCTGTGAGAAGGCCGAATCCGGCTTCAAAGGGGCTGGGGAGGAGGGAGCTCAGGGGCGGCGGGAGGTCGGATCTGGCGCCGAGGGGGTGGGGAGGATCTCGGGGGTGGGAAGGAGGAGCTGGTATCGAGAGGCTGGGGAGGAGGGAGGAGCTCGAGGGCTATAAGTGCAAGCTCCATTAGTTGGTTTGGTGATAATGACAAATATAATTATGGGACTAATATGTTTATTGATTATGATATTGCTTAGTCTCATTTAGATGAAAAGGTGAAAAATATAAGAGGTATGCATTCAATATCACATTCTTATCTTATTGCATTCGTCGGATCCAAAATATAGAATAAACTTCACCAATAAGTCAAACTTGAATATGTGTATATGTTTTCACAATACATTCTTGTATGCACACATTTAAGAGGAATTCACTCTATATTTTATGGTTTCATTAGTATTGATCCATGTTTCATTTTCACATATTAAGAATCTTTACTTTGAAACATATCCATTGAGTATATATAGCTTATGTAGTTCATATATACTCATAATCGGGTTACCATCTAGTTCTTCCATTATGTGTTAATAGTTAGATGATTAATAACAATCGGATAAATAAGCTTTGCCTTAAAAACTTATCTTAGATATACAAGTGTTGTGTACATGATGTATACTCGCAAATAATTTTTTATCTCATTATTTATTAAGATTGTTATAAATTACCAAAAAGGGAAGATTGTAGAATCTAGTTCCTCCATTATGTGTTAATGGTGAAGTTTGGTAATTGATGATAATTATTTTGTGAATTAACATTTTTCGTAAGCTGCATGAATAGGTTAGGATCTACAAATGAGAAAGACTTGGGATGACTTTATATGTTGAAGATCATCAAGTCAAGAAGAAGATGCGTCATGAGTTGATGCATATCCAAGAGGAGATGATCACGTGTTGATTATCAAGTTAAGTAAAGATCCATCATGTGTTGATAGAGTTGAAGTAAAGGATGCATCATGAGTTGATACATATTAAGACTATGACTCAAGATAAAGATATGGCTAGCTAGGGCTAAGGACATGTTCCTAGTCTTTTACTGGTCTTGGTGTTTGGTTGAAAGACCGTATTGCTAGTATATGTTATCGTACTATTAAGAGAGGCCATGTCTAATAGTTTGAGTTTCATCATGTGTTGATAGCTTAACCTCACTTGCTCTAGCTTTCCTTAACATGAGACTTATATTTGCAAATGTGTTTTGCAAATAGTAGAACCTCATGTGTTGAATCCTTGTAACATGGGCTATATATTGCAAATGTGTTTTGCAAGTGTTTAAAGTCCATATTTCTATTCTTTGTAATATGAGGTTTATATTTGCAAATGGTAGAAGCTTATATATATATATATATATATATATATATTCTTTGTGTCATGATTCTAAAAATGCGCAAATGTGTTTTGCAACTTGTTGGGAATCATGAATAATGCTTGTGTACATGATACTGTAGTTTGCAAATGTGTTTTGTAAAATCTGTTGAAATATATGCACTTCTTAGGGAAATCGAAACTACCTTAGTGTATTCTACGGTACTACTGCTAGTTGGAATTACCGGCGTTGTAATCACAGAACTACCATGTTTGTTGGTGGTCGGAAGACTTGTATGGTCGAGAACCATTATGGTTGAACCAATGTGGTCAAAGACCTGTGTGGTCAAAGATCAATGTGGTCAGGAACCAGCGTGGTCGAGCCGACGTAGTCGAACCAACGAGGTCGAAGATCGATGTGGTCGATGACCTATGTGGTCGAAGATCAAAGTGGTTGAAACCAATATGGTCGGAACCGACGTGGTTGAGATCTGTGTGATCGAAACCAATGTGGTCGGAACCGACGTGGTCAAGATCTGTGTGATCGAAACCAGTGTGGTCGAACCGATGTGATCAAAACCAATGTGGTCAAGATCTGTGTGATCGAAACCCACGTAGTAGAACCGATGTGGTCGAAACCGATGTGGTCGAGATGTGTGGTTGAAATTGACATGGTCGAACTGACATGATTAAAACAACGTGGTCAAAGAACGACGAAGTAGTTAGAGATCTGTGTGATCGAAGGTTGACATGGTCGAAACCAATATGATTGAAGACCAGCGTAGTCAGAGACCTATATGGTCGATCCAGACAACGTTGTTAGAGACCAGCGTAGTCAGAGACCTGTGTGGTCTATCTGGACAACGTGGTTAGAGATCAGCGTAGTTGGAGACCTATGTGGTCGAACCACCCGACGTGATTAGGGACCAGTGTGGTCAACAATCAGTACTTTCGACCAACTCTGTGTGAGCAGTCTGATCGGCTCTGTGTGAGCGGTCTGATCGGCGAGCGATATTATCGGCTGTGTGAGCGGTACTTCCGATTTACGGAACGTCCGGCTTGTTTAACGGTACGTTTTTTTCCAAAGAAACAGCTATGTAGAGTCTTCTCGTCTCCAAGGAAATCGGTAGTTCCACATGAGTGCTGGGGTACTTCCAATGATCGGTAGTACCGGACTTTGCACGACATAATTACCGGATTTGTCTACAACGGCTAGTTTTCTGACCGTTGCTGAGGGGGGCGGAAGTACTGGTTGTTGCCTATGGTACTTCTGAAAATCCTATTTTTGTATCCCAATGGCTAGTTTTGAGGTGTGGGGTATATATACCCCCTTGTAGCTGGTTGGAGGATAACTTTTGGCACTCCATTTTACTCTTTTGAGCTAGAGTGAGGTCCTCCTCTTAATTGTGCATGTGTTGCACCTTATGAGCAAAGAGGAAGGCTCTATATTGCATGTGTTGTATCTAGAGGTGGATTGTGTATCCACTCGAGCTTGTGCATTCATTGCACGTGATGAGAGTCAAGCGAGAGACTTGACTTATTACTCTTGGAGTTTGCCGACTCCTAGACAGCGTTGGGGGCGTCATGCACGGTTATCTTCTCAAAGAAGGTTATGAGAAGACCCAGCAAAATTATGAAGGTTGGAGCTCACCTACTCGGAGCAGGAAAAAGCTACTACTAGTGGATTGAGGTGTTTCGTCTTAATTCATGAAGCCAGTCCAATTCATTTCGGCTAACATTAATGTGGATTAGGAGAGACTCGCAAGTCTCTGAACACCACGATAAAAAGTAACCGTGTCAATTGTGATTTGTTTTTTGTGCTCAATTTACATTTAAGTAATTTACTTTCATAGAATTATATTGATTACTTATCATCCTAGTATTGCAAATCTTGACATAGGCTTATCTTGTTGGTGTACTTAGGTGAACCCGGTTGTTTTAGGCGTTATTTGTGCTAAACCTTTTTGTGTTATGTTTCCGCATTATTTTTGCTTGGTTTAGTCAAATAGAAATTGATAATTAGTTGGAGAAGAAATTTTTTAGACCGCCTATTCACCCCCTCTAGTCGGTCTCCTTGATCTAACAAGGGTGGCGGTGCCATCGGAGAGGGAAAGGCCAGGAGGATCCCGGATATTGCTCGATGAATAGCGAAACTCTGGTACTCGATGTCTGGAGTGTTTCATATGTAGAATTTGATTGGATCGTGGCAATAACCAGCGACTTTTAGCTCCATTAGTCACAAGCTGAAGCACAAATTGCAAACAATCATCAACGGTGAATAAATGGGGTGTAATTACACCCGAGAGCAATTAGTTTTTTTCTATATATATGTGTGTGTATGTGCATGTATGCGATGAACTCGTACTCCTGTGATCCATGTAGCCCGAGATGTCAGTGCACAACAAATCCATATCCTCACTGAGCTTCTTCTAGGGTTCTGCTCGTTTCAATTTCAACTTCTAGTTTCTGACTTTTAATTCGCTATTCCTTTATTTTGTCTTTTCTATCTTTTTGTCTTTTTCCCTTTCATTTTTTCTGTATTCCTTAGAGCAACTTCAGCAGTAGCTCTCAAAACAGGGCCCCTACTTTTTATTTGAGAGCTCTCCCTACTTTTGAGGGCTCTGTTTTTGGGGCTACACTCCAGCAGGAGCCCTCAAAACAGGACCCTCAAATTCATTCTTAGAGGGGATGACACATAGGACCCACCCTCATCCTCATTCTACTTTTGAGGGCCGAGGAGCATAAAAACTCACTCCAGCAGGGCCTCCTACTTGAGCCCTCAAAAGTAGGGGCTCCCTCCAGACCCCCTAGGAATGAGGGCTCGAGGGGGAGATTTGAGAACCCCTACTTTTGAGGGCTCAAGTAGGAGCCCTGCTGGAGTGAGTTTTTTGTCCCTCGGCCCTCAAAAGTAGGATGAGGGCTCAAGTAAAGGCCCTGTTTTTTATTTTTAAATTTTTTAAATTTAATTGTATTAAATAAGCTATAGAAAAAGAGTTATAAACCATGATCAAACTAGCACCGCTCTGTTCCTCTGGACCAAGGGCTTTACCTCTTCATTCTTCACTCGGGTCTCCTCCCTCTGCGCCACAAACTCGCGATGCAGCTCGGGGTCGGTGCCGCGCAGCAGCTGGGCGTCGATCTCGGCTTTCGATGCGCTCCTCCATTGGGTCGAAGACAAAATTCCAGATGAAGTCGTCGATGTCAACGTCTTCGTCGCTACTGCTGCTACTGCTAGAGGTGGCTGGTCGCGAGGTTGCTTCCTGGGAATTCTGGAGGCAACATTTAGGATCTTTTGCGGTTTTTGGAAGGGATGGGAGTGGTGGTGGTTCGTGTGGAAAGAGGGGTGTGGAGTGATGTGGTCGAAAGAAGGGAGCTTCGATTCCCGTCTATCTGAAGAGACAACTTTGCATCGGAAATAGTATGAAGCTTTCGCAACAGCTAGATTCTAACGACCAATTTCTATGCAGCGGCATCGCTGTGAGATTTTTCAGCTTCCTACTACTTCAGCATCAACTATCAAGCTCGCGGATACATGAAACACATCAAATAAAAGTACATTCATACAGGAATCCGACTTGCGGCCTTATGGCAAAATCCCTTTTTTTTCGATTTATGACTTATACTTATGACTTCTTTCAAACAAATAAGCGGAACAATTTCTCTGTCGTCGTTACGAAACGTCTTATCGAGATAATATTTTAAAATAACTTATCGGTATTTGATTCATTCACACAAATACTCACAGTAGAGCTAAAAATCATAAGGTTCGGCAAAAAAAAATCAACCTAGAAAGTGTCGGTTGCCGGCGCCCACCCAAGTTTGAGTCATAGGAACGACTTTAGCGTCCATCTCCTTTAGTGTATGCTTAAGCTCCGGGCCAATTTATTTTATTAAGGAATAAGTCTATTCTTGACCCTTGAACTTTGATCGAAGTCAAATTTTCATCTTGAACTTAAAATCCGGTTGTTTTTTATTACCTAACTTTCAAATCCAGACAAATAAACCCTAATCCAATTCCACCCCGGTTGAGGGTGAAAAACAACCAGTTTTTAAGTTCTGGGTGAAAATTAAACTTCGACTAGAGTTCAATAAATTAATTAAAGAAGTAATTTGCTGACAGGTACCCATTTTCATTCATACACATTTTGGATCATTGGTCTACTCTAATTTTTTTTTTCATTCTCCACTTCATGGCTTCACCCAGGTGTAGCTCTATATTTTCTTAGGAAGATAGTGGCTCATGGTTATACAGTAAAGCTACAACAGTGGTACCAACTAGGGAGTGATAACGGCGGGCCATGTAATTATGAGTGAGGTGTAAGTGAAATGGAAAGGAGAGTTTTAATTTCAAAAGATACAAATCTAGAGGTGATCTGGACTAATCTTAGCTCTACGACCGATCAATCATATAAACACTTCTAGTTAGACTTACATTTATATTATTTAAATATAAATAATTGGACCTGGTAAAACCTTGAAGCAAAGAATGCACAAAAATTAGAATAGATCAAATATGCAAAAAGAGTATGGCTAAAAATTACTACCTATTAGCAAATTAATTCTTCTTTAATTGATTTATTGGGAAAAATCCATTTTTGGCTCTTGAACACTGCTCGGACTTCTATTTTCATCCTGAATTCGAAAACCGGTTATTTTTCACCTAAACGAAGTAGAATTGAATCGGAAGGTTATTTATTTGGATTTAAAAGTTGGGAGTGAAAAACAACCAGTTTCCAAATTCAGTATGAAAATTGGACTCTGACCAGACCAAAAAATGGATTTGTTCCTTTTATTAAACATTCATTTACGGGAAAAGAAAACATTCTTGATACAAAGCAACTGATATGGAATTTATACACTATGCTGCCATGGACTAGTCTCAAATGCCATTTAATTTAACATCCCTAGTAGAACAACCATTTGTTGAAGACCAACATACACTTCTTCCACCACATAAACCATTACAAGTTCTACAGAAACATTGTCAGCGATTAGCTTTTCCTCTCTCGTTTCTTTGTTTCAGCGAATTGACCCTTACGCCACACCTCCTCGCACATGGGTGAACACAAAAAAACACAGAAGTAAAATCCCCAAAACAACCAAGCCCCCCATGTATACCCTGTATAAGATGTTAAAAGGTTTCTAACTGGCCCAAATCCGGTCCAATCTATCCACGCTCTTCCTCCCGCAGTCCAGCTGTTCAAAGTTCCTCTTCGGCCTCTCAAAGATGTCAACACTTCTCCTGGATTTCTCAATATGATCGAATGAGATCTTTAGTTTGTCCACCTTCTCAACATTGCTGTATCTATGCTCAGTAGTTCTCATCCTATCTCGGGTTGGCTTTGATTTCTCCCTTCGGTCTGTGCTCTTTCGTGACGGTTCAAAGCAATCAACACTCTTTCGTGAGGGTTCAATCCGATCCACACTTTCCCTCCAGGCATGCCTATGGGATGGTGACTTCTCTACTGTGTGTACAAACTTCTTGAGGTGTCGAAGGTATTCTGGGAAGAGCTCCAAGTCACAGTGCTTCCCACCCCTGAGCCACAAAGGCTCATATTTCTCTTTGCAAAGCTCCCACAGTTGCTTACCATGAGACCAATCCACTACATCATCAGCAGTTCCCTACAGATCGGGGAAAAAAGCTATGAAGACAACCAAATAACATTTAGAACATAATAATAATGCAGCTAAATGGAATTAGAAACAACTAAACCAACAAATATTCAGGTTTACATGCAGGGTCATGCACCACTTTCTTTCAATGAAATTGACTGTGTTCATCCTTGCAAAGTTGCCATATAATATGCATGCATCACAGAAGTTCACACTATTCGTATGCAACAGCAAACATAATTCAGACCACATAAATATCCTTCCTAACATAGTTCAGGCCCCATCTTTTCTATGTATATAGGATTGAATACTAAAAGATTGTCAAAAGTAACTGCTAATAGATCAAGTAAAAGCCCTGCGTTATGTATGGACTGAGTCTGAGGGAGTTAATGGCTAAGTAAAAGCCCAGCTTATATAGGATTTGTAACACCAACACGATTAACCATCCTTGTACAGTGTAACTGTACCAGTTACTCAAATAATCAGCCCAGTTAACCGGTTAAACCTGTTAATTAATTGTTTTACAATAATTGGATTGGGGAGGGGACCTTGTCCTTGTATTCGGACAAATATCATTTTTACTGGTCCGATTTTTAAAAAATTGATGTCTATGTTCCTAAGACTGGATGTAAATTACAAAATGATTTGTATTTTGAAAGAAAAATTGGACAAATCACTAAGAAAAACTATAGGAGTTTAATAAATTTGGGCAACATTTGAATTGGAATCATGAAAACGGCTGTAGCAACCATTACTTAGGACATTACTGTAGCAAGATTTTGGAGGATTCTAGACCACTGTACATTGCAAATAAGGAAATCTTCGGTGATTCGATTTGTGGTACATTTTTAATCCTGTTTCCTCCTGTCACGGCACCCATAATGGGCACATGCATGCATACAAAGACGGCGATTATATTTATTTAGTCTGTTAGGTTATCTTATCTTCAAGTTGTTACCTTATCAAATATAGATTCTGTTTGTTAGGGACTCCTATCAGAAAGAGCTTTGGTATCCTTTAAGATCATGGTGCTCCTCAGTGGTGGACCTAGGACTTACAGGATGGGTGTTCGGAGTTAACAAAATATTGTTCAATGGAAAAGGTAACAATAGTCCTATCTGATTCAATCAACTATTTAATTTCACCTATTCACCTTTTACTAATGAAGAAAACACTCGAAAAAAAAATAGGATTGCCAATTCGGAAGTAGGGAACCGAGATGTGCAACCTCTGCCGTGTCCGCTCTACCTAGCTGCTCTGTTGTGCTTGCACACCACTGCAGTCTTGCCGCTCCCTCCTCGCCACGCCGGCATGCCGTCAGGGTGCTTTATGCTTCAACAAGGATAGAGGGGGAGAAAAGGCATACATGTATAGTAGTAGTACCAGTAGTAGTACGTGCATATGTAGTAGTAACGGCTACTTTGGATTTGGGAGTGTAATGGGCGTACGGTGACTAGTACAAGTGAAGCTCCCATCTTGTCTGTCACCGTTGATCCTTGCATGTTCATCAGTGACGATCGGATGTAGACCCCGCGTACATGAAATCGCTGGTTCCACGCAACACCAGCCAACGCGACATGCTCCTCAACCGGTCGAGGCTGGTCATGCTCAGGGCCAAACCCACACTGAATGCCAAATGGGCCTAATGCGTACCTTTACTAGGCCGCATGTGAGGTGCGGGGAGGGTGGGCTGAACTCAGTTGGAGGTACAAATATGGAGTTTTGGCCCAATTATCAGTATATACACCTATGTACCTATTAAATACCAGGTGTTTTGCAAAAAAAAAAATGTGCGAGTGCAGTTCCCTCCCTTGGAATGTGGCAACTAGGTTCGGAGCTAACTATGAGTCTGTGACATCTTCTGATGGCGAGAAATCTGAATACCAAACTATCATGGGCTCATAGCTCTCATGGACAAGCTTCATGACTCCTTCTAGCCAATTTTGTGCAACTACAAGCCAGCATCACCCAACTCCATCAAGAAGTGGAAGAGCAATCTGCATTCATCACAATAACTGGTCGTGTGGACATCATCCGAGCATAGTTTTAAAAGCCGGACTGGACCCATGGCTTGATTTCCTTTAAATACCATTCACACAATTGGACCAGGAAATAAGGTTGAATGGGTGGTTTGCCATAGAACCGATGAACGAGGGTGGTTTACTTTTGAGCAAACCAAGCGGTCGGAGGATATATAGCAAAGAAGAGAAAACAAAGGTGGACAGGGGCCACTATGTTTGACCCATGTCTATGCGAGAAGGACGTCAACGGTAGCACACCAAAAGCTCGAGCTCTTGAATGATGCAAGGCTCGACAAAGTCTCGAGTCCCCACAACAAATCGATCTCCTATGCCACAGCGAGTGTTCGACAATGATTGACAGCTTTGCATTGAGGGTTCAGCAAGCAACGACATGTTTAATAGGTGTTTAATTGCTTGTTCTTTGTTTAATGTCTTGTTGTAACATCATGTCTTCATTTTGATTTGTTCTTGGTTTTAAGTATGGAGATTGGATTCTATAATGTTTGATCGAAGGAACCTAACCGAAGGAAAGAAAGACTTGGGCAAACTAACAAAATATTAGTATTTAGAAAACAGACAGACAGTTCAACCAGTGAACCGCCAGTTGGACCGATGAATTGCCGAACTGGTGGCTTGGTTGGTTCAATCACCTGTTCAACTATCAAAACTATGCACCCAAGCTCCTCACTACCACAAGGTGGATTTTCCCATCTATGATGGGGATAGTTATTAGCTAAACCACAATGAACATGTTCTTGGTGGCAACCTTACCATGGGGGAAAAGGTTTGCCTAGCAACATACCATATGATGGGGATTGCCCAACAGTGGTACGACCAGCTAGCATACGAAGGCATGCCAACATGGCCCACACTTCAAGGACTACATACACCTCCTCTTTGAACCTTCCATCTGGAATAAAACTCAGCCTGACTGCAACCGTGGAAGAGTACTAGGGGCAATACCTAAACCGATTGTGCTATGTTGATTTCCTGGCACCGCAGCAACAGATGCAAAATTTTATGGCTAGGCTGATGGACCCCCTTCCTACTAACACCGAGTTACAAAACTGACGGACATACAGATGGCCATGAACTTACACAAAGCCCCGTTGCACCCTAGGTGAACCAGCCAACTTCCCAACTCATGGTAGCGTGGCATTGCTTGAGGACAACTCTTCCCAATTCATTAGATGGCAAGTTGTCGTCATAAGGCTTTGTGCTTCAATTGCGATAAAAGCCTTTCTGCCAAGGCCATGAATGCAAGCGTTTGTTTTCGCATGCAACCAACGACGATGACAATGGAGGTGGACAAGAGTGAATGCTCACTTTTGTTTGCGATACTGCTCGAGGACTAGCTATGTTTCAAGGAGGGGAGAAATGCCATGCTATCCATAATGGGCCCATGCATGCAACACACAAAGGCGGTAGTGGTCGCAATAATCACTTAGATTTGTTTGATCATATTCTTTTCAGCTTATGGTTTATGACTTCTCCCAAACAAACAAATAGTACGGTTTCTCCGTAGCTTTTTTGAAGCGGCTTATCGAGACAACCTTTTCAAAGTGACTTATCAACATTAGGTTCGTTCGCATAAGTGCTCGCTCTAAAGGCAAAAACCATCAGTTGTAGCCATAAGCCATCAGCCGCAGCTGAAAAAAATGCACTTTAGTTTGTTAGGTTGTCTTCGAGTTGTTACCTTATCGGTTAGTTTACATAATATTAGATTCATATTTGCTAGATACTCATATAGATAAAGAAAATAAAAATTGTCTCCCTTGTCATTAAGTGCAAACTTTTAACCATTTTCAGAAAGAAAGGTAGGAAATTACCATTCTTTACAATACTCTTATGCCTCGCCTATTAGTGCCCAAGTCTTCTCAACTGAACTACACAACAAAAATACCCTCCTTCATGAGCCCAATTTGACCTTAATATTCTCGGTCATCCCGATCAGCACCTTTCCTACAATTAAATGGGTTCGTCTAAGGAGTGCACTTTTGTTCCACCAAAAATCCATTAGTTAATACAGTTAATGAGTATGTGCAACAACGAAATATCACACACATAGGTGCAATAAATGAGTTTCAAGTACCAATGAAATAACCAATGTTATCAAAAGTATCAATTGGCCCGCAACTAGTTGTCAAGTCAGCTGCCCACCACCGACTAGAGCCATCGCACTACTTGAATGTCTGGTTGTCTACAAGGCTCTACTAGTAGTCGAAGCTTGGGCGCTCGACTTGGTGCATCTGACCATCTAGCTCAGCATGGAGTGGGAGAGCGAGAGATGACAGGGAGAAAGGCCATGTCGAGGTCAGATCGAGAGCGACTAAGGGAGAGCAAAACCCTAGTTTCCACCGCCATCACCCCTTCGTTAGCTCTTGCCCTCCCCTCCGTTGCCAAGATAACTAATAGAATACTTCAACTTTGCAATTATGCTTAGTAGTATATTGGCACCAATAAAAATTACAAGACATCGTCACTTTAACAAATTATTTGTATGTGGACCCTAGATCCACCTCTCCCCCTGTGAAACTATACCTAGCCCCCTTCCCCTATGTCCTCTTCGACAGACTTGCCAGTGGCGAGCGGAATGGAGTCCCACCCACGGTTGTCCCTTATTTTTTGGTTTTACATAGCTTTCTTTTTCACTCTTCTTTGGATATGGGAGGCTCATCTCTTCGACTTCGGCTTTTCTGTGTTCCTCCCTAGATTACGTTTATGCTCCCCTTCCACACAAGATTTCTTGTGCTTGTTGTTTGGGCCATGTGCCCATTGCTTCCTTCCCGAATGGCCGATGGCGAGCTTGACAGAAAACCAATGAAGTTCACCCTAGGATTATGATCATACCTAAAATTTCTCAATATTCACCAAATTGAGCTTCAACCTAGTGTTCACTCCAACGTACGTCGCATTCAAACTCCTCTTTGGCGGTCATGTGAATCAGGTACAGCTACAACCCTGTCCAACCACTAGCTTGGTCCCTACCAAAGCAAAGTAGGCCCTACTTTCTAATGGTGGAAGCTTGATGAGTTGCCACTCTAGTAACCTATGACACCTGCCAAGTTCATTGGTGGGTCACAACAGCGCTCAAGTTCACCAGTGGTTGCTCGGGAGATCACCGAGTTGGAGATCAATGCCTCCCATCAATGATTCTCTGTGTCAACCTTTCAAAATCGGTTCATGCACTACTTCATCAACATCATCGCCAGTGTGCTGCCCTCCTACAATAAGACCTGTGGAGTTTAATGTATTTTGTTTCCATTTTTGGATCTCTTTTGCTAGTTGGTGGGAAATTGATGAACTTTTGTAATATCCAGTATAAACACAGAGATTAAAGCCGTATTTAGGCATGTTTGCCTTAAAAATCATTTGTTTTAGTGTCGTCACATTCACGAGCTTTATATACGAAAGACTTGAACTAGACAAGCAAATGATAGATCAATATGTCGTCCACAATTGATCCAGTTATAGCTTTATGGTGCTTTATTGGACCTGTAAGTTGCCCGCTTAGTTTCCCAAATAAAAACTACAGGATAGAATAAATTAAGGGCCCCCTCGTATTTGCTTTGGCTTCTGACTTCTGCTTAGAAAAGCCAAAGCCAATATAAATGCCCCAACTTCTATAAACTGCTTCTATCAGCCACTACTATTTATCAGCCACTTTGCACTTTCACATGTTGTAATGCATTATGTATTTCATTATGTCACAATTCCATAAGTTGCATGGTGATATGAATGTTGTAGTACTTTGCATTGCGCCGTCGTTTGCTCTCTTTCTTACATAATGCACTCAACAAATAGCCATAAGCTACTACAAACGTCTTAGCTTCTATAAACCACTTCTGTAATACTATTCATCAGTCACTACTTTTTATCAGCCAATGCCAAAAGCCATCAGCAAAAGCTAATATGAACAAGCCCTAAGAGGCACAGTTGTGCATCAAACTACCTATCTCAGTATTGTACTCTCAAGAAAATATATCAAAGATAGGAAACTAATAGACTTATTGGATCACAGTCATGGTTGTCACGGCGACGCCTAGGCAACGCCAAATCGTCCTGGCGGCCGGAGGGGGACGCCGTGTCTGTTCGCCTAGCCTGCTCCCGCCGTTAACGCCGATCTTCGCCTGCTCCCGCCGCCAGCGTGGATCTTCAACCTCCTTCCGCCGCCGGCGTCCCCCTCCGGTGGGGCGAGGAGGGCCGGAGGCGGCAGATCGGGTGCGGGGAGGGGAGGCGGCGGAGAGGGGAACGCCGGACTCGGGGAGGCGGCGGATCGGGCGCGGGGAGGGCCGGAGGCGGGGAGGGGAGGCGGCGGATCGGGCGCGGGGAGGGGAGGCGGCGGGGAGAGGAGGGCCAGAGGTTGGGAGGCGGCGGATCGGGCGCGGGGAGGGGAGGCGGCGGCGAGAGAGCGAGGGGGGGGGGGGGAGAGCGCGAGCCGAAGCAGTCGGGCGAAGCGGCGAACTGGGGCGGCGGCTAGGGTTAGGACGGGAGTTATATTTTTTGGTTTTTTAAGATTAAATCCTCAAAGTTTCTAAAACTTACGAAAAGACCCTTTTCTCAATAAATTTCTTCTAATTAGACCTTCAGTTTTTGTAAAAATTACAAATAAACCCTTTTCTCAATAGATTTCTTCTAATTTAGACCTCCTGAGATATGTTTATTTAGATAATTTATACTATTATGCTGCATGGTTATTTATTTTTCAGTCATATAAGGTATTATTTATCGTCTAACTACTATCGTCTAATTGTCGCCATGGCGGACGCCTAGTCGACTAGGCGTCCAGGCGCCCCGGCCTCGCCGTGACTTGCCGGAGCACCGTGACAACCTTGATCACAGTTGACAGAAACATACATAAGAAAACAAATAGGAAGATGCTTATAATTGGCAAGCATACCAGAGTATGTTGAGTTCTGAGCCAATGAAGAATTATATACGCTCATGACATTCCTTAATCTTATAACATTACGTTATGGGCTCACTTGGGTACAGGTTTGAAGATAGGACGCTCATCCTCATCTAGCTACTGGTAAGACTCTTCCCTGTAGTGATAGAGAGGCTCTGAGGCCTATTAGAGAAGAGATGGAGAGACTAGAAAACTAGTTTATTTCCTTGCTTAAGAATACAAAGATGACAGCCACATAAATAGGCATTGGACTCCTAATAAGATGGAAACTAACCATCTAATATGAATCTATTCAATTAATGAAATATGCATGCAACTACTACCAAATCTTGAGATATGCCAACTAATGCAACTTCCTAATAGTAAAGAGATAAGCTTCCACCAAACAACAACTCAGCCACCTCCTTCTGCACATTGCACCTCTCCTTGCCACAATCCTTTCTCGTCGGCCTTATGCCATAACATTACACACATCGAGGTGAGAAAGCTCATCCTCAAGTTGCCAGGTGGTGGCCACGGACGACGACCTTGGTAGCCCCAAGTCGAGGATAGGACATGACGCGGGCACAAGTCCATACAGGCCATTGCTTCTGTCTAGGTGGCAACCAAAGCTCTACTCCACAACAGACGTGACAAATACCACAGCAATAGAAACGTGTTGTGGCAAGCACGACGGGAGCAACAGGTGCTACGGCAAACCCCAAAGCACTAAGACAGATGCCATGGTAGGCTCAATAGATGCCACTGTAGGCGACGTGTGGGCTGCGGCAGATGCGGCTAACACGGTGGCACATGTACCACCGTGACACATGCGGCCGGTACCAAGGCACCCGCGGCAAGCACTACAGCAACAAAAACCAGCTGGGTGGCCAATGAGACCGCCTTTTTTGCTGGAGTTGCGACAGGTTGCGGTGATAATGCCAACACCTATCGTGGTGCTACCGAGGCCATGGTGGCACCAAGGGCCGAGGCCAACCTTGCGAGGATTTAGTCGAACATGGAGTTGACATTCTTAGGAACGGAACCATTGTTGCCAGACATGGTTGTGGCGGCCACGATTGGCTATGAGACAAAGTTGCTATGCGTTCACTTGGATACGGGTCCAAATAAAGGTAGGGCGCTCGGCCTCGTCTAGCCATCGGCAGGTCTCTTCCCTGCCATGGTAGAGGCTTTGAGGCCTATTGGAGAAGGGATAGAGATACTAGAGAAACTTGTTTATTTCGTTGCTTGAAGAATACAAAGATGACAGCCATATAAGTAGGTGTAAGACTCTTAATAAGATGGAAAGTAACCATCCGATATGCACCTAATCAATTAACGCCATATGCATGCAACTACTACCAAATCGTGAGATATGCCAACTAATGCAACTTCCTAATATTAAGAGAAAAGTTTCAAAGCAACAGCTCAGCCACCTCCTTCCGCACGCGGCGCCTCTCCTTATCGCGATCCTTCCTCATGGGCCTTATGACATAAGGCCCATAACACATTATGATTATGAACATAGTGCATAAAAAATCTACACCCTAGAATCCACAACAGTGTTGGTCATCACCAGATGCTACCTGCTTCAGTGATGTATTAAGCATTTCAGTAGACTAAGTAACTAACACTACCAAATAAAATAATGGATCCAAATAATTATGCCAGATCTATAAGGATAATGTAATATTAGTAGATTGACCATGGCATCTATTCATGGTATATGACAATAATACATGCCATCTAAATTAACCAGCACAGGACAATATATGCAAACTGACATATAGACTCATAAATCATGTCATCTAAATTTCAGGTTTTATCTCTGTCTGTAGAATACATCAATCCGATTTTATCCTATGTTAACATTCTATAAATCAACCAAACCAAAAAATAAAAAGCATGCATTAAATAGTATGGAACTTAGCTTCAAGTTTGGCATTTGCTTGTTGAATATTTCAAATTCAGAAAAGAGGAAAATGATGCAAGATGGAAATGCACTTACATGTATAATGAGTACAGGGCAGGTGACCTGAGGGATTTTATCAATATTCTGGAAGAACATGAAAAAGAGAAAGGTGAGCATTAATATAGAGAATGCGCAACACACAAGAGAGAATAGATCAAGTTGCACAACAGTAAATGATAAAGGATAACAAACCTTGTATATGTCAAACCAATATGTACGCTTCACAGGATACATAACTCTCAATCCTGACAATATAGGACTATGCAGGACAACAGCTTGCAGTCGAGGCAACCGACTGGCCAAATCTACTGTAGGTCCACTTCCAACAGATTGTCCGTAAAGAATTATTTCTTCTTCCTTAGCACCGAAGTTCTCTATGAGGCACTTGTAAGCAGCCTCTATATCAGCATAAGTGTTTTGTTCACTCGGCTGAAAGCATACAAAGGAAAACTAATTAAACCAGCTTCAACATGTTAATGTTATATAGTACACATTGCTCGTGACAAACTATACCATACCTTTCCTGATGATTGTCCATATCCTGAATAGTCATATCTGCATTGTTCCGAAGGCATTATTAGACTCTGATGACAGGAGGCGTTATTAAACTCTGATGACAGGAAAATAGAAATAAGTAGTATCTGCTGTATTTGCTTCCACACGAAGTCCTTTTCTGAGAAGTGTATCGTTTATGTTAAATCAAGTTCAAAGAATTTCCCTTGTGTTACTCATGCAAAGTAGAACTCAAATCCATAAATTATAATGTAAGGTAAAGCTCTAAACAGGTGCAGTAAGATAATGTTAATTTTAAAAATTCATCTTATGTAAGAAACAAACAAAGGCCATATATAACACAAGTAATTCCTCATTATCCCTCTCAATTTTTGAAAGTGTTTAGTTTATGACAATATGATTGACCTCAGGTTCCTTCAAATGGACTTATTTTGAGATAGACACAAGCACCTAAGAAAGAGAAACTAACAAGCTTTACAGGCCAATCATTGACAACCACAACAGAAAGGAATGATGAAGCACTAGGGAAGTATGTCATGGACAATCAAGCACTAGCAAGGCACCAAAGGCCACATCAAACTCCATCAAACATCACATTCTGTGTCCCATATCATAATGACTAAGGACTGCTAGATGCAGCATAAATGACAGCTAGCGTTGAGCCCCATCAAGTAGACGCAATAACGGAAATATGTGCAGATAGAGATTTGCCATGAACATTATTATGTGGGTCTGAATCGTCCACATTTACAATCACATTTTACCAACAACCATCTATAGCACAAATTAATTCAAAGGTTTTCCAGGTAAGAAACAATGCAATCGAGGTTAGCATCTCTGCATCTGATACGTCTATTTATATAGTTAATGAGAATAGATCACGATTTGCATCTAAAAATTAAAGCTAAATGGCAAAGCTTATTCTAAAACTGAAGTTAATGGCAAGATTCAATCTTTAATGCAGGAAGGATGTACACAAAAGAAATCTTCTAGCGCTACGGCGCCTTAACTCCACAACTACTACATAATATCTTGCTACGCTTCAGAGGGCCCCACGGATCAAGGACCAGAACAAAAATAACTATTTGTTCTATTACATAAATTATGGCCTAATTTATGAGCTTACTTATGTTGGCCACTACATCTATAATTTTTAGATCGTGTGTAAGATGAATTATGAATATGCACCAGCGATTCACCACACAGGACCTAGGGTATCCAAGAGTCCGACTGTGCAAGATTGAGTGACATCTTTACAACCAATTAGTTTCCACAACAAGCTGATCAGGAGGAAACTTGATCAGAAATTTCGCATGATAAAGAACAGATGAAGTTTGATCAGAGATTTCAGATTTCGCATGGAAAAAGATAAAGCTTTCGTCTTTCCTGTGAATAATAGGTCAACTCCTAAGAAAAGTATGACCTACGCACAGGTGCAAGCACAACCCCTTCAAAGAATAGTAGAACTGAGCAGAAATATCAGACTACAGCACCGACAAAACTTAAAATTTTTCACTAATCAAGTGTTCCAAATCCAGCAATGCACTGCTCTATAAAAAATCCAGCAATGCACAGGCATTGTTGCAAACATCGACATCTGCCTACAGCTGACAAAGAAACAATAATCAGATTACTCCGATTGGCTAACACAAAACATTATTATTTCAAGAAAAGCTGCAAAACCAAACCAAGAAATAACCAGGCTTTTGCGGCGCAGGGGTTTCAGACCAGGAACTCAAGATTCCTAAATGTAGCAAGATCAGATCAGAAAAAGGAAAATACAATCCTAAGATGTCAAAACACTCCAAAAAAGAAAGAGAGAGAAGAAAACGAAACTAACATTAAAAAATCGTTTTTTTGAACGACAAGGCACAAGTCAGAAATCAAGAATCCCAAAAAAGAATTAAAAAAGGAAATTATGAAAGCGCAGAGTTGCATCAACTTTATCCACAAAGTAAACCCAAAATTCGAGGCATCGAATCATCATATCACATCATGTATATGCCGAATACGCCCGATGCTGGCACAGGGAAAAGAATGAAGAAGGAAATGAATATTCCCACGGGAATGCATCAAAATCCCCAAATAGGGACACTCTTAACGAAAATCAAGAGAACTCAATTTCCTAGGGCAAAGAAAAGGAAAATTGCAACATACCAAAACATCAAAGGAGAACTCCAACAAATGGAAAATCTGCACAATCCAACCTTCAACAACAAAGAAAAAGGAAACAGTTTCGCATCAAAACATCAAATTTCCCATACGAACATAACAAATCAAGAAAAAGCAGCATTCGAAGAACCCCAGCGACCAAGAACCAGATGCCCAAACCCATAGATCACGCCAAATCAAGAAAGGAAGGAGCAGCGAGCGAGCAAGGCTAAGCACGGGAGGGAAAATAATCAAGCAAGCAGCATTCGAAGAACCCCAGCGACCAAGAACCAGGTGCCCAAACCCATAGATCACGCCACACCAAGAAAGGAAGGAGCAGCGAGCGAGCAAGGCTAGGCACGAGAGGGAAAATAATCAAGAAAGCAAGGTGTTGCTCCGACCCTCACCCGAGGACGTTGACGCGGAGGTTGAAGGAGAGGTGCAGGAAGAGCTGGTAGAGGTGGCCGAGGTCGGCGGCGTTGCCGTGCGAGTAGAGCAGGGTGGAGGCCGCCTCCGGGTGGCGCACGTAGACCGCCGCGACGGTGTTCCCCCTACGCGTGGGCAGACGCAGCACCTCGACGTTCTCCCTGTGCGGGTGCCCGCTCAGCGTGGTCACCCCCGCCGCCGCGTCCTCCACCAGCGCGTACGACGGCGGCGTCGGCGGGAAGAAGGCCATCTTCGCCGCCACGCTCGACGTCACCCCTCCCATCCCTCCTCCTCGATCTCCCCTCTCCCTCCCTCCCTCCCTCCCTCCCTCCCTCCTCTAGTCTCTCTCCTTGCTTGCTTGCGGCGCAGTCAGGTGGAGAGCTGGAGGGGTCTCGAGGGAGTCAAATCGGGAGCTAGCTAGCGGAGCGTTCCCTTTCCTCGTTCTCGGGTCGGTTTCTCCCTCATTTTAATATTTTTGTTGGGTTTTCTTTTTGGGAGGTGTGGTTGGGATGAATGGAGCGGTGAGGAGCGGGGGCCGGAGGTGGGGAATAGAGTTGAACACGAATCGGATAGTTTTTGATTAATTTAGATAATTTTAGAATATAGAATATTTTGATTTGAATTTTTCTCGGATAGTTCCGAATCAGAAATGAATATAGATTTTTTTGGAATACGAATACGGTAGCATATTATTTGTCGACTATGAATACGGACTCAAACTATCCAAGAATGACAGTCTAAATATCCGGTCTAACAAGAAGTCCCGCAGTAGAGATAAATCCACCCGGTGAGGAGGTCGAGCTGGGAGCGATGTCGCAGAGGCCGAGCCATGGTGATGAGGGCTGGGAGAGGAAGAGCCGAGGGCGGAGCCGAAGGGCTACCAGTGGCGACCAATCCAAGGGAGGAGATTTGCGATGTCGGAGGCACGATGGCTGAATTCGGGCTAGCCGAAGTGGAGGGGCGCTAGGGTGGTGGCCTAGGGGCCTGACCGAAGGGCAGCACAAAGGGAGGCAACGCCAAGCTGCAGTGGGCGGTGGAACTTGTAGGAGGCGGCGTCGGGAGGTTGAGCCCGCCGGGTGCCGAGCTCAAGGACAAGTCCAAGAAGTAGACATGGCCGAGCAGCAGCCTGAGGGCTGAGCTGTCAGCTGGTGCCAGGAGGGTGGAGGCGGAGGTGGGCAAAGACAGGACTGGAGTAGTCGGGATCAGAGGTCAGGAGAGGTGCAAGGGTCGACCGGATCTAGTGGGGGGACTTGGGGAGGAGGAAGAGTGAGGAGAAAGGGAGAAGAAGGGGAGGAAGAAAGTAATGAAGAGAGGAAGAACGAGTGGCCAGGAGAAGGCTTTGGCCCGAGGAAAAAAGAGAGAAGGGAGAGAAAAGATAAGAGGAGAAAAAAAAATCGTGTGCAGATGAATTTTATTCGCGAGCTTTTATACTGGGTATTCCGTGGCATGGTTCACTTATTCGATAAAATTTTGTTAGTCATATTAAATTACCTAACACCACTAGCAAATATTTATGTTTATTAAAAATAAATTTAGTATTGTCGGTAGTTTAAAATTTAACGCGTACCGATTAAATTGATGTGCTGTCGTTTAAATCATTCTGATACAAATTTAAATAGTTAATTAATTTTTTAGTCCCATATAAATGGTAGAAATCCATTAAAAATTATTTAGGACTTAAGAAAAAATTAACTGCCATTCGAAGATTTAAAATTTGTACAGTGGTATGACTATGCATAATTTACAGTATAGAAAAGCACTATTGTTCTACTTTTCATATGTGCATAAAGAAGACAAACATGTTGACAAATGTATGTATGTGTGTGTATGATATTTAAAAGAGATTGCTACCAAAAAGGAAAAAAGAAGAAGAAAACACAAGAGAGACAAATTAAGTGCTTAGAACAAATTAAGGATATCCAAGCCAGAATAGTGTGTTTGTTAGTATTTATGCTATGTTCTTATGTTTGTTTAAATTGCTATCATGTGTACACTATGAATTACACGTTGTTGATACTTATGTTATGTACTGATCGGCTATCAAGTATTTTTTATTGCGGATGAAAATACTTATGCTTGTTTAGATTTCATGAATGTTTTGAGAAGATAAACTATTTATGTGTTTTCATTGATTTTGCATATATAGTTTAAGGGGTTTCATGTCCCGATAAATATTCATGACCATATTCGTTTAAATTTATATTTGCTTCGTATCTGTATACGATATTATTCGTATTTGTATTCATATATGAAGTATCTGTATTCATATACGCATCCAAGAAAAATATGAAAACAAATATGGTAGAAACATTATCTGTCTGTATTTGATCCGTTTGCATCCCTAGTGAGGATGAGAGCCCAGGGTGCTGTTCGTTTGTTCTCTTGGCTATTGTCTTCTAACCAGTGGCGGAACCAAGCCTTGGACTACCTAGACTATAGCCCGAGGCCTGTTAACCAAATCCAATATAAAATTCATGAAAAATCACAAAAAATAGAATAAGCTCAAGAGTCGACCAAAGAACAACAGCTGACCTATCCTGGGGCTTGGGCTGGTTTCGCCGCCTGCTTCTGGCATTTAAACTAAACAGTATAGTCTGTGGATTCTCCAAATAGTTTTTTAGAACTAAAATTGTATGTGTTGTTCACGTTGATGTCTTCACTGTTTGTTACAGTATAAGAAAACACCAATAAAACCATTAATTATAGATAAAGGCCTTGCTCAAAACGGCTTAGGCTTTTGGCTTATTTTTCACTATTCAACAATTTTGTCTTTTTTGGTTTGTTGGCTTTTTTTGAGCTTTTTTGTCGGTTTTTTCCCGTATTCATTTGTACCGTCCGTGATAGGCTAATATGTTTTTTTCTATTTTTAATTTTTTAAATTTAATTGTGCCAAATAAATCACTATTAGCTATAGTATCATTTCAGCCAGTTATAATTCTTTTCAGCTATAAACCACTAAAAAAAAGCCCTTTTAAGCACCCAAAATCATGCCGAAAAATAGTTCCTCGCCTGCCTGTCTGCCTCGAGCTAAGCGAGCCGTTTCAGGTATGATCGTCTGGACGGTGGCTGGCTGGCCTCGGTTGCTGCTTCCCAGCTGGATAGGTGTAGTAAAGTATTTTCTGCTACGAAATGTAAATGTTTTTGAAATTCAAACCTCTATGTTTTTTTGTGGCAGTGTGGTGGGATTTTGAAATTTTCTTTGTTTGTGAACATTACACAGTCATTATGGTGGTGATCAGTTGGGCTTGAAAGCTCATGGCTTATGGCTGAAAACACTGTAGCTGGCTGAAAAAAATTGAGAGACCATGTGGTCGTGACTCCTTGTGAATGATGAGTAATTGACAAAGGTTTAGGATAGTCGAGTTTGGATTGTGTGATCGGACCATGTCGTTGCGTGGTGCAACGGGCTCGGTCGGACTTGGTCAAACTTGGTCGTATGGGATTAGGTTGCATATTCCGATGATTCGACAGGTTTGGACTTCGTCATGAGTAAGTATGATGTGCTTATGTTGTTTACGCTTTCATGTATCGAGCGGTGCTATGTGACGTGTTTCTTGTCTGTGTGACTGCAGGACGTCGAGGCGGAGTCGTGGTGAGACACGAGGTGACCGGACTAGACACAGGGAGGTGTCGAGGTCAGAACAGTCGGATGTGTCGAAGACGGCGGAGATTCGATGCGGTTGCGAGTCGTGGACGACAAGGAGCGCAGAAGCTTCCCGGAAGGTGCACGAGGGGCGAATCGGTAAATTCGCAAGGCTGCACAAGCGGGAGCGGGCTCCGTTGGATTTAGCGGGCGTAACGGGGTGGAGACCCGTTAGCCAAGCGCTATAAATAGGTGGAGGGGGCTGCATGCCTCCTCATGGCTTTGGGAGAGAGTTAGGGTTTGCTAGAGTCAAAAGAGACTTTGTGAGTTTGTTTTGGCTTTAGGCTTTAGTGGTTGGAGAGTTGGTGTGGGCAGCAGGGAGTATCTCCCACGATCATCTCCTCTCTCTGTGTGTGTTCATCCCTCACCAAGCATGTAGTGTGGGTGTGTTCTTGAGTTGGGGAGAGGGAGAGGATGGATTGAGTGGCTTGTAATCATTCCTCTTGTATCAATCATGTATCTCCTTTCCTCTTTATCAATATGAGATGGTGGAGTTTGAGATTGATTCAGTTCTTGTCACTCTGTTCATTTTTCTCTTCGATGCTCCTCTCTGTTGAATTCTTGCCTTTTTGAGATTCTTGTTGTTTCTTGCTGGGAAGGCCCAAATGGGTTGCTCTATGTTGGGATGATGCTTCAAGATCATTTGATCAAGTTTCCCAAGAGCAAACTTCGTTTAATCTCAGATTTGGGTTTTTGAGCCTCCCTGTTCTTCATTTTCTCCTTCTAGGGTTTTATGCAAATCTTGATTCCCTTCGCGAGATAGCTTGAAATTTGGCATAGAGAGTCCAGAGGCTATTGAGTAGCTATCCTCAAAGTTTCATTGCCAAAGAATCAAAGATTCGACGGGAATTTGAGTTTTTGCGCAGCTCTCTGAATATTTTCAGTTTTTGGGCATGAATCTGAAATTCTTTTGTTTTTCCAGTGGATTCTTGAAATTGGCTCTTGGCTTACTCTTCTAGGAGTGTTCCCTAGCTATCCTCAAAGTTTCCCAAGCCAAGAATCCAAGAATCTTTGCGATTTTCTCAGATTTCTAAAAATCTTGTTTGCTGTTTTTCTCGAGAGGTACTACCGCTCCTCGAGAGGTACTACCGCTCAGCGGTACTGCCGCTCGTCCCAGCGGTACTACCGCTTGCAGTCAGACTTGCTCTGAATTTTTTTCTTGGCTGTTTCTTTCTGAATCTGGTTTAGCCTTGTTGTTGTGACTTCCAGTAGTGCCTTTCTTCTTTCTTCATAGCTTCCATAGCTATTGGAGACGAAGCTTAAGCGTGGTTTTCATGCTAGAGCTAGGGCTAGGTGTTCTGAGTTAGAGAAAGAAGTAGATAGATTATCACGGGAGGTTACTTCACTTACATCTGCTCCCTCCCGTGATGATTGTGATACATGCTATGCTCTGTTGGGTGACATGGAAAAACTAAGGACCTCGCATGATAGTGTGTCCTCTGAGTTTGATATTGTTAAGGTGGAGAATGTTAGTCTGCTTGCTGAGTTAGAGTTGAGTAGGATGGTTGTTACCCTACTTACTACTGATGAGACTACTTCTCCCACCTCATGTGAGGTTAAGGACATTGCTGCTAGAGGACCTTATGCCATGCTCCTTGATCTGCCCGAGTCTTGTGAAAATTGCAATAACTTGAAGATGAACTTAAAACGGGCAGATCATAAAATTGCTGAACTACAAACTTCTTTGCTTGAGCCGATTGATTCATGCTTGAACTGTCCTAAGTTAACTGCTGAACTTTAAGCTGTCTCTAAACAGTTTCAATAAATGATTGATCATGATAGGAAGTTGGCTCAGTATGCTTCTAAGGACCCTGTTAGCTCACCATGCATTAATTGTAACAAACTAAAATCTGACTTTGCATTGGTTGAGAAATGTGTGAAGCTAACTAAGGACCTACTAGAGAAGCCACAATCTAGTTGTGTTGTGATTGATGGTGTGGGGGAGAAGCCCCAGGGTAAGGGTGAGACGCCTAGATACGCGAACCAACCTGCTAGTAGTAGGACTGTCCCCTCAGAGTCGGCTGTGCGTGCACAAGCTATTCTTTCCTCTACTGTTGGTTCTTCTTCTGCTCCCTTACCTTCTACTATCTCTTCTTCTCCCTGCTCTTCTTGCACCTCTCTCTTTCGGGAGTGTCAGTATCTTATGAACACCCTCGAGAGATTTGTAGGCGGCAAGAAGAAGCTTAATCTTATTCTAGACCAATCCAAGATCTGCAAGTTCAATCAGAGTCTAGGATATGATTTCTATGAGGATATAAGGAAGCATCCACCTGCTATTCTCAGACCCATAGTAGGAGGTGTGATCGAGGTCGAGCCCAGGTCTGATGAGGTTAAATTCAAATCAGCGGGTTTTGTCCAAGGGATTTCTGATAGCAAGGTGAGTCCACCTGCAGCTTCGGCCTCTCAGAAGGTGAAGCCATCTCATGCTACTTCAGCCTCTCAGAAGGCGAAGTATCATTGCACCTTCTGTCAGAAGGATGGACATACGATCGACCGATGCTTCAGGCGCGCCAGGATCGCGCAGAGAGACCGTGTTGTAGCTCTTAGGCGTATTCAGGGTCAGCCCTAGACTTTGAGTGCATCTAAGATCAACACGAGGTCCAAGTTTGCTTCAGATGCTTCTGATGGGTTTGGGCAGCATCGAGGATTTGGTTTTTCCGAGTTTTCTGGGTTTCGTCCTCGATATGCTCCTAGTCGTGACTTCCGCCGTCCTGAGGGTAGATCTCGTTTCCCCCGTTGAGACAGCTACCCGCGGCGTGATCAGCGTGTTGCCGGTGTTCCGACTCGCTCTCTCGTAGCAGTCGGACCCCGCAACAGCTTCAGGTCTGCTCACGGACCTTCTGCTTCTTTGAGTCACAGAGAGCGTAGGGTAGATAGAGGTCAGTCGTGCTTGACTACTTCATCTGCTCGACGTGTTGTTCAGTATTGGGTGCCAAAATCACTTTTGATTTACCCCAGTACTGAGACTTTACTCTCCTGTTGACTCAGGTTCGCCGGGTAGGGAAGGAGAAGGTTTGGCTTGTAGACTCCGGTTGTTCTCGTCATATGACCGGAGACTCCCGTTGGTTCTCCTCCCTAGCCCGCGCTCTAGGTGATGAGATGATCACCTTCGGAGACGCTTCGTCTAGGCGCGTCATCGCCAAAGGTACTATGCGTATTAATGCTTCTTTTATTCTTAAGGATGTTGTCTTGGTTAGTAAGCTGCAGTACAATTTGCTTTTCGTTTCTCAGCTTACCGATGACGGTTTCGAGGTGAGCTTCAAGAAAAACAACTGCAAAATTCTTGATTCTTCGGGTAGTCTGGTTTGCGGGATTTCTCGTTTTGGGATGATCTTTCGTGCTGATTTTTCTGAGTCTTCTGGTGATCCTCTCAGGTGTTTAGTTGCTTCTGAGTCCCGCGACCTCTTTTTCTGGCATAGGAGACTTGGTCATATCGGATTTGACCATTTGACCCGAGTTAGCGGCCACGACCTCATTCGTGGTCTGCCGAAGCTCAAAATGGTCAAAGACCTTGTTTGTGCTCCATGCCAGCACGGCAAGATGGTTGCCGCTTCTCACCCTCCGGTGCAGTCTGCCGGAGGGAAGTGGTATGTTCATGTCGTGGTCGATGACTATTCGAGGTTTTCTTGGGTGTTTTTCTTAGCCGCGAAGGATGAGACATTTTCACATTTCCGAGGTCTTTCCAGTAGGCTTTCTGTTGAGCTCCCGGGTGCCTTACGAGCGATCCGCAGTGACAATGGCACGGAGTTCAAGAATTCCTACTTTGAGAGTTTCTGTGGTGAGACAGGTGTAGAGCACCAGTTCTCTTTTCCGCACATCCCACAACAAAATGGCGTTGTGGAGAGGAAGAACCGTACCTTGGTCGAGATGGCCAGGACGATGCTTGATGAGTACTATACACCGCGGAAGTTTTGGGCTGAGGCTATAGCCACCGCGTGCCATATCTCAAATCGAGTCTTTCTTAGGGCACACTTGCACCGTACTTCTTATGAGTTGAGATATGGGCGAAAGCCCAGCGTCTCTCATTTTCGTGTATTTGGTTGCAAGTGCTTTATTCTGAAGTCCGGGAACCTAGACAAGTTCGAGTCGCGTTCTTGTGATGGTATCTTTCTAGCTAGGTTACTCGCCTTCTTCGCGGGCTTATAGGGTTTGGAACTGCGAGTCTAGTAAAATGGTAGAGACCTGTGAGGTGACTTTCGATGAGGCCAGTCCGGGGAGTAGGCCCGATATCTCAGGTTCTTTAGAGCAGTTCGAGCCCATCTTCGTGGATGATGAGGATGATGGAGATGAGGGTTGTCCACCCGATCCAGACCTTCGTCCACCCCTTGAGGTGCCGTCTTCCACCGCACCTCGAGGTGATCAGCCTCTGCCTTCCGCTTCTTCTGGAGCAAGTGGCTCTGTTCCTACCTCTGCTGCTCATGAGGTACAGGCCACTTCTTCATCTCATCCTGGACCTCCTAGACACATTCAGAAAGCTCATCCTTCCGAGCAGATTATTGGAGATCTTTTCGAGCGTGTTACTCGCTCAAAATCTGGATTATCTCAATTCTGTCTCCATTCTGCTTTCATTGCCTCCTTTGAGCCCAAAGATGTTTCTCATGCTTTATCTGATGAGTCTTGGGTCAATGCCATGCATGAGGAGCTAGAAAACTTCGAGAGGAACAAGGTCTGGTCGCTTGTCGAGCCCCCGCGAGGTCACAATGTTATTGGGACTAAGTGGGTGTTCAAGAACAAGCAGAGCGAGGATGAAGTGGTTATTCGGAACAAGGCTAGACTGGTAACTCAGGGGTTCTCCCAGGTTGAGGGTCTAGATTTTGAGGAGACTTTTGCCCCTGTAGCTAGACTTGAAGCCATTAGAATCAAGCTTGCCTTTGCAGCTTTTAAGGGCTTCAAGCTTTACCAGATGGACGTCAAGAGTGTCTTTCTCAATGGCTTTATTGAGGAAGAGGTCTACGTCCGACAGCCTCCTGGTTTCGAAAACCCCAAATATCCAAACCATGTCTTCAAGCTTTCCAAAGCTTTGTATGGACTTAAGCAAGCCCCTCGAGCTTGGTATGAGAGACTTAAGTCCTACTTGCTAAGTCATGGGTTTGAAATGGGTAAAGTAGACAAGACCTTTTCATCCGTCATCATGGCAATGATCTTCTGCTCGTCCAGATTTATGTGGATGACATCATCTTTGGCGGCTCTTCCCATACACTGGTTTCACAGTTCTCGGATGTCATGAGCACCGAGTTTGAGATGAGTATGATGGGTGAGTTGACCTTCTTCCTTGACTTCCAGATCAAGCAGGCTCGGGAGGGTACATTTCTTCATCAGGGAAAGTACACTCGTGACCTCCTAAGACGCTTCGACATGAGTGATGGTAAGCCTGTGTCGACTCCCATGGCTTCTACAACCTATCTTGACCCAGATGAGGATGGCGAGCCAGTTGATCAGAAGGAGTATCGCAGCATGATTGGTTCCCTCTTGTACCTCATTGCCTCGAGACCAGACATACATTTTTCTGTGTGTCTGTGCGCTCGTTTTCAGGCTTCTCCTCGCGTTTCTCACCGCCAGGCGGTGAAGCGCATCTTTCGGTACCTACGAGTTACCATTGACTATGGTATCTGGTACTTTTCCTTATTCTGTCTTTCCTTGAGAGCCTTCTCGGACGCAGACTTCGCTGGCTGTAGGATAGATAGGAAGAGCACTTCTGGCACCTGCCAATTTATTGGCACTTCTCTTGTTTCCTGGTCTTCAAGGAAGCAATCTGGTGTTGCATAGTCCACCGCAGAGGCCGAGTACGTAGCTGCCGCCAGTTGCTGCAGCCAGGTGCTTTGGATGGCTTCGACCCTGCGGGACTTTGGGTTGGTTATCGACAGTGTTTCACTCTTTTGTGATAACACTTCTGCGATTAACATTGCTAAGAACCCAGTGCAACACTCTCGGATCAAGCACATTGACATTCGCTTCCACTTCCTTAGAGACCATGTATAGAAGGGCGATATAGTGCTCCAGTTTGTGGAGAGTGACCACCAGTTGGCTGACATCTTCACCAAGCCTTTGGATAGTTCGAGGTTTTCAGCTCTGCGGGGAGAGCTTGGGGTGGTTTGTCCTTATGGACTGTAGTGAGGGGGAGTTTGGTGCTTTACTATTTTACCCTATATATTATGCTCTTACTTCTTGCTGTTGCATTGCATTTTGGGTGCATTTGGGGTTAGTCCTCCTAGCATAGATTAGAGTGCTTCTCTTGTCTAGTTGCATAGACTTCTTACTCTTATCTTGTGCTTCCAGGATGCTTCTTATTAGCTGTTTCTTATCTCACTAGATCGAGCTCACTCACTTCTTGTAGGTTCTAGCGAGGGTTGGGCCACCCTCGGGTAGACAAGGTACGTGTTTGCTCTCTAGTGTGTGTGTTTTACGGTCAAGCTAATAGTCCTGGAGTCATATGGGGTAGATGAGAGTCTGTCTGAGCCATAGTTGTCTCTATATCTTATCTATGCCTTAAGGACTGCCTGTTTGCTGTTTCCTTTCCCAACTTCTCGATTTATTGCTTTGGTTCATGGGGAGTTCATTTGGGAGCTTCAGAGCTTAATATTGACATAACTCAACTTGAACTAAAAGTTGCATCTCATGTTGAGGGGGAGTTGGATTTTCTTGCTTTTTATCATTTCGTGTTGTAATATAACTACATTGAGCCTTGATTATTATCCTTTATAACATGCGTACAATGCTCTACACCTTGCCATGGCTTGTGCTTTATTTGCTAGATTTATCCTGACTTCATATGTGTAGACTAGCTTTTGCCATGATAAGTGAATTAAAATTGATCTACTTGAATTAAAACTTGTCATGCTAGCACTTGAGTTTAGTCTTTCTTGAGCTATCCTTTTATGATTCATGCCATGTCAAATAGGCTTAGTTGAGCGTTGAATCTTTGTTGAGTCTTAGATTGAGCTATTTTTGTCTCTTGATGATGCATAAGTTAGTACAACTTGTTTAAAAGGCAAAATGATAGAAACATTATCTGTCTGTATTTGATCCGTTTGCATCCCTAGTGGGGATGAGAGCCCAGGGTGCTGTTCGTTTGTTCTCTTGGCTATTGTCTTCTAACCAGTGGCGGAACCAAGTCTCGGACTACCTAGACTATAGCCCGAGGCCTGTTAACCAAATCCAATATAAAATTCATGAAAAATCACAAAAAATAGAATAAGCTCAAGAGTCGACCCAAGAACAACAGCTGACCTATCCTGGGGCTTGGGCTGGTTTCGCCGCCTGCTTCTGGCATTTAAACTAAACAGTATAGTCTGTGGATTCTCCAAATAGTTTTTTAGAACTAAAATTGTATGTGTTGTTCACGTTGATGTCTTCACTGTTTGTTACAGTATAAGAAAACACCAATAAAAACCATTAATTATATGGCCTTGCGCAAAACGGCTTAGGCTTCTGGCTTATTTTTCACTATTCAACAATTTCGTCTTTTTTGGTTTGTTGGCTTTTTTGAGCTTTTTTGTCGGTTTTTTCCCGTATTCATTTGTACCGTCAGTGATAGGCTAATATGTTTTTTTTCTATTTTTAATTTTTTAAATTTAATTATGCCAAATAAATCACTATTAGCTATAGTATAATTTCAGCCAGTTATAATGCTTTTCAGCTATAAACCACTAAAAAAAACCCTTTTAAGCACCCAAAATCATGCCGAAAAATAGTTCCTCGCCTGCCTGCCTGCCTCGAGCTAAGCGAGCAGTTTCAGGTATGATCGTCTGGACGGTGGCTGGCTGGCCTCGGTTGCTGCTTCCTAGCTGGATAGGTGTAGTAAAGTATTTTCTGCTACGAAATGTAAATGTTTTCGAAATTCAAACCTCTATGTTTTTTTGTGGCAGTGTGGTGGGATTTTGAAATTTTCTTTGTTTGTGAACATTACACAGTCATTATGGTGGTGATCAGTTGGGCTTAAAAGCTCATGGCTTATGGCTGAAAACACTGTAGCTGGTTGAAAAAAATTGAGAGACCATGTGGTCGTGACTCCTTGTGACTTAGGATAGTCGAGTTTGGATTGTGTGGTCGGACCATGTCGTTGCGTGGTGCAACGGGCTCGGTCGGACTTGGTCAAACTTGGTCGTATGGGATTAGGTTGCATATTCCGATGATTCGACAGGTTTGGACTTCGTCATGAGTAAGTATGATGTGCTTATGTTATTTACGCTTTCATGTATCGAGCGGTGCTATGTGACGTGTTTCTTGTCTGTGTGACTGCAGGACGTCGAGGCGGAGTCGTGGTGAGACACGAGGTGACCGGACTAGACACAGGGAGGTGTCGAGGTCAGAACGGTCGGATGTGTCGAAGACGGCGGAGATTCGATGCGGTTGCGAGTCGTGGACGACAAGGAGCGCAGAAGCTTCCCGGAAGGTGCACGAGGGGCGAATCGGTAAATTCGCAAGGCTGCACAAGCGGGAGCGGGCTCCGTTGGATTTAGCGGGCGTAACGGGGTGGAGACCCGTTAGCCAAGCGCTATAAATAGGTGGAGGGGGCTGCATGCCTCCTCATGGCTTTGGGAGAGAGTTAGGGTTTGCTAGAGTCAAAAGAGACTTTGTGAGTTTGTTTTGGCTTTAGGCTTTAGTGGTTGGAGAGTTGGTGTGGGCAGCAGGGAGTGTCTCCCACGATCATCTCCTCTCTCTGTGTGTGTTCATCCCTCACCAAGCATGTAGTGTGGGTGTGTTCTTGAGTTGGGGAGAGGGAGAGGATGGATTGAGTGGCTTGTAATCATTCCTCTTGTATCAATCATGTATCTCCTTTCCTCTTTATCAATATGAGATGGTGGAGTTTGAGATTGATTCAGTTCTTGTCACTCTGTTCATTTTTCTCTTCGATGCTCCTCTCTGTTGAATTCTTGCCTTTTTGAGATTCTTGTTGTTTCTTGCTGGGAAGGCCCAAATGGGTTGCTCTATGTTGGGATGATGCTTCAAGATCATTTGATCAAGTTTCCCAAGAGCAAACTTCGTTTAATCTCAGATTTGGGTTTTTGAGCCTCCCTGTTCTTCATTTTCTCCTTCTAGGGTTTTATGCAAATCTTGATTCCCTTCGCGAGATAGCTTGAAATTTGGCATAGAGAGTCCAGAGGCTATTGAGTAGCTATCCTCAAAGTTTCATTGCCAAAGGATCAAAGATTCGACGGGAATTTGAGTTTTTGCGCAGCTCTCTGAATATTTTCAGTTTTTGGGCATGAATCTGAAATTCTTTTGTTTTTCCAGTGGATTCTTGAAATTAGCTCTTGGCTTACTCTTCTAGGAGTGTTCCCTAGCTATCCTCAAAGTTTCCCAAGCCAAGAATCCAAGAATCTTTGCGATTTTCTCAGATTCCTAAAAATCCTGTTTGCTGTTTTTCTCGAGAGGTACTACCGCTCCTCGAGAGGTACTACCGCTCAGCGGTACTGCCGCTCGTCCCAGCGGTACTACCGCTTGCAGTCAGACTTGCTCTGAATTTTTTTCTTGGATGTTTCTTTCTGAATCTGGTTTAGCCTTGTTGTTGTGACTTCCAGTAGTGCCTTTCTTCTTTCTTCATAGCTTCCATAGCTATTGGAGACGAAGCTTAAGCGTGGATACTTGAGGGGCGAATTTAATTTTTGAATGCGCCATTCACCCCCCTCTGTCGCCATTTCGGTCCTACAAAAATACTGTAGCTGACAAAGGCTTATTTAGCATAATTAAATTTAAAAATATAAAAATATGTTAGCCCATTACGTATAGTACAAACAAATACAGGAAAAAAAGAACCGGCAAAAAAGCTCAACAAAAAGCCAGAAGTTTAGAAAAAGACGAAATTTATGAATAGTGAAAAATTAGCTGGAAGCCAAAAGCTTAAACCCAACCGATCACTTGACTTCGGCTAGAAATAAGTGTTTACGTGCTTCCAAATCTCTTCGGAGCTATACTGTATGCAGGTGCATAACAATTTGTGTTATTAGTACTATAATGTTGGAGTTTCTCTGGAACTGGAACAATGGTGAGTGGGACTACAAGCTCCATAAAAAGTTCAAACTAAACTCTCGAACTGAGATAGTATTATTGGTTACTACCTGTGAACCAGTGAAGTACAACCCCCCACCCACACACACACAAAATTAAATTCTTTCAATGTGGTACTATTATTTCTTACTAATTATGCAGTAGTAGCGTACTTGTCGTACCCGTTCGAATTAATTTTTATTTAAGTGTTATATCTAACTGATTATGTACGAATAAGATACCTCACACTCAAATCGAATTCCTTCAATTAAGTACCATCTCTTACGGTCTTACCCACTTGAAGTTAAAACATCAAGTTAAATTGCATACAATAGACTCCCCCCTCATATAAAGTTCCCTACCATTATACATTAATTCTCCCTTTTATATTTCTGTTTCAAGTTTCAAACTCCACTGATGCTTTCAACTCAGGGGTTAATTACTTAATTTACATGTCCAAACCCAGACAAACATGCAGTTTATTTCAGGGTTTATTCTGTAAGCACAATTCTCTTTCCTGCTATAAGCCAACTGATAATTTACGGCCACATGATAAACAGCTAGCCAAAAAAATATTATTAAAGGAGCTTCAGCCCGATTTACCTCTCGAAGGTTCTATGGCTGGGTTTGCAACAGCGCGGTCTTCGGATTATCACCTCTGTGCTACAGTAACTAGTTTTAAATAGTATATTTTTTTAATATGGGATCTACAGATAGATTATAGTACATATTGTACTAAGTTCATATATAATAGTTAAAATCACATACAATTATTTTTCTCTATGTACTATGTCTCATAAATAGTTAGAATTTAAAAATCATAAGCTAAAAAGTTAAAACCACACAAAAACCCACCTATATATCTTCAGATGATACGCCATGCATGGCTGACACAAAGCCGTGCATGACTCAAGAAAAAGAAAACGTGCATGATTTCATCCCATGTTTGCGAAGATAAGTATTTGGCTCCGATCAACTCGGCTTCGGCTTCTGACTTCTGGCTTATTTTCACTATTCATAAGTTTCGTCTTTTTCTGAACTTTTGGCTTTTTGTTGAGCTTTTTTGCCAGTTCTTTTTTTCCCCGTATTTGTTTGTATTATACGTAATGGGCTAACTTATTTTTTATTTTTAAATTTTTTAAATTTAATTATGCTAAATAAGCCTCTGTCAGCTACAGTGCTTTTTTCAGCCAGTTACAATGTTTTCAGCCATAAGTCACGAGCTTTTCAGCCGAACCGATCACCACCTTTGTGTACTCTGAAGTGCAGGATGTTTTCTATAGCATTTGCACCCTGACGAAAATGAAAAGAGATCATTTTCTATACTACTTTTATTGATGTCATTTTCAACGGCCGTAAAAGCCGGAGCTATGATGTATGTATATCCAAACATGTGAACAATCTAGACGTATAGAAATTAGAGTTGAAAAGAGCACTCGTGTTAAAGAATCTTTTGATTGAGACGTATCAATGATTGTGCTTGAAAAGTACCGGAGAGAATAAGCTTCTACTTATTTGGGATTGAGTTTTTGGTTTTTGACTTAAATTTTTTACTATTGCTAAATTTTGTTTTTCTGGTTTTTTTGAGCTTTTTTGTTGGTTCTTTTTTCCGTATTCATTTGTATTATCTGTGATGGACTAACATGTTTTTCCTATTTTAATTTTTTAAATTTAGTTACACTAAATAAACCAATATCAGCTACAATATACTTTTAGCTAGCTAAAGTACAATTTCAGTCATAAACCATTTTATTTCAGCCTAACTAAACGGCTCCTAAGGTGGAATGGTCAAAAGAAAATGCGTATGATAGTTACAGCAGAGCACCCTATTGTGACCTAAGTGTTAGACCATGTGGCTAGGTTTAGGATATTTTGGTGATGAATAATTTATAATGGTTAATTTGTTATGATGAATAACTGGTGATTTTGTTTAGCGATGTTATGCGAGGTGTGTGGTGCGTGCGTGAACTGATGTTGGTCAAGTTGGGACGAATTTGTTCCGGAAAAATATTCTTTGGTCTTTGCATGTGCAGGTTGAGCATGGAGACGATCATGGTCGGTGACGAGGTGGACCGGGACTAGGATGGGGAGATCCGAGGTTTGGATGGTCACGAGATGGTCGGGCTCATGCTTGAGGCGCATGTAGATCAAAAGTGGATGATACGGGGAGAAGCTAAGGGAGGTGCGGTTCTGGAGGATTCGACACATGATGCGTTAGAAAAGTCATGAGTGTGAAAAACCCGTGTTAGGAAGGATTTCGGGTCCCTTGAAAATTAGTGGGCCAAAAGCCTAGTTGAGGTAAAAAGGCCCAGGTCTAGTTGAATGAGTTGGATCAGGATTCTAAGTAGAGATTGAATAGGATTCTAAGTTGGATTAGGATTCTAAATAGAAATTGAATATGATTCCGAGTTGGATTAGGATTCTAAGTAGAGATTGAATAGAATTCGTAGAACACTGCATAAAAGGGGACAGAAATTGTGATTGGAGTAGCAGCCGAGGAGAAGGAAAAAATACGCGTCTTTTTGGGGCAGCGCCTTTCGCTGAGACGAGGAAAATTGAGAAGAAAAAGGCGTTTTGAGCAAGATGCGGCCGTGAGCGAAGAATCAACGGGATGAACAGTATACACATTTTTGAATAAAAGTTCGTAAGTTTTTTAATTCGCATATATTATCTTTTTTCCTGGTTTTTTGATTCATATAAATTCTCGATGCATTGATCTATGTCTAGGTATTTTTTTGCTCATATACATAAATCAGTTTTGATTAAAAGTCGATTTCTAGATTGAATAAAAAACATGTTTCACCGATCGATGGGAACTTTTTCTCGGCGCTACACTACAGTAAAGCGCTACAGTACTTTGCTACAGTAAAATCAGAAAAAGTCTATTTTTTCCAGTTTTTGTTATTTCTGCTTTTTGCACATTAAAAGGTAGAAAATCTAAAAAAAAGTTTTCACTGTGCGCTGCAATCTTTCACCCCTTCTGATTGCTATCAATGATCCTACACTAAGTTTTAAATAATGGAATTTGGTACGTAAGTAAAACATAAATTTTTTTAATTTGTAGAGAATATTTTATACAGAAATTTTATCATACGGAGTTTATGGGTCAAAGCAAAGGTTAAGAGAATTACTTTGAGATTGTTATGTCACGCTGAAAAACAAGGGCCCATTTGGTATACATGATTGAAAATGAACTGTTTTACATAAAATTCTTGTATTCCAAATATCTCCTAAACATTTGCTTGTCTCTTCAAATTTTCCATTTGATCTATGACATATATCATGAGTAAAATGTTTTAAAAAATCCTATAATTTTTCTATGGTGCAACCAAACTGTTTTCCATGCAACTACTACATTTTTCCTTTCCATAAGTTTGAAATAGCCCTTAATTATTTTGTTTTGTGCAATCAAACTCCTATATTTTTTTAGTAAATTGTACCATATATACATAAACTTACGAGGTAGGTACATCTAGGTCAATAAACTATAAAACTGTGGAGTAGCGCGCTAACCATCATGTGTGCCCGATCGCACTCAACAAAATCAACAAAATAGCTGCTGCGGATTAACTGTACAAAATAAAATTGCTTAGGGAATATAGAAATTACATATGAAGTTAATGTTACTAACATTATTAAGATTATATATATCACATGAAAAATATGACTGCTATTTTGAATAAACAAAAAGGAGTAATCACATATACGCCACCCAAAACATCGTCGTTTAGCAATTTTGCCACTCTAGCTAGAATGATTACCATTCTCATGCTACTGGAAACCAGTAGAAATTGCATATAGAGATGCCACAACCCACAATTTTCTCAAATACCCAAAGTACCTTTCTAGACCACGCTGCCCTCCGTCGACATCCAAGAGCTACGTCGGTGTGGCCAATGGTTTGCAGTGTAGCGCTCGTAATCCACTCGACAAAATGCCTCAATAGCCCAAATTTCTCTCTGTTTTCCTACAAATTTTGGAAGGACACTGTTGTGGTTACAGACCAAACAGAGAGAGTGGTACGAAAGTAAAGAGTTAGGTGAGCAATACTTAGGATTCCCCCATAGCCTGGATGGCATATATATATATATATATGTATATATGTATATATATATATATATATATATATATATATATATATATATATATATATATATATATATATGTATATATATATGTATATATATGTATATGTATATATATTACGTATATATATACATATATATGTATATGCATATATATTATGTATATACATATACATATACATATATATGTATATGTATATGTATATGTATAGGTATACATATACATATACATATACATATATATACATATACATATACATATACATACATATACATATACATATACATATATATACATATACATATATATATATATACATATATATACATATATATACATATACATATATATACATATACATATATATACATATATATATACATATATATACACACATGGGGAGTGTTTTACAATTATACCCTTACACTCAAGTATCCCTCTCAGAGGCATTTATGTCATTATACATGTCCGTTTTGGGCCTTACAATCTTCTAACAGGCCGGCTGGGCTTAGGTGGGGGCCACCCCTACAACAGGCACAATAGTCATTTGCACATCGGTCAAATCCCATTACTCTTGTTAGAATGGCATAAAAACCGCTGCGCTGGAGGAGGAGAGAGGCCGCCTCACTGCGGCTCTTGGGGAGTGGGATCGTACTCTGGGCGATGCCTCGGTGGCGGCATGGGACGCCATGCTGGCACTGGAGGGCGCCCTCGAAGACCTTGTCGCCGAGGTGCCACCTCCCTCCTTCGGCCCCGGGGAGCTGCCGCGGACACTCCGTCGAATCGCGGAGGCGTCCAACCTCGTTCTCAGTGCTGCCAAATCTTTCGGCAACCATTGCTCCTTCGCGACCTCATGCCTGGCCTTTGCGTTGCTTCGTCACCGAGGCTGCCGGCATGTCGACGGGTTAGCTGACCCCGAGCTGGAGATGCCTACCGGAGCTAGGGTGATGTTAGGCGCCGTGCGCTCCGTTCGTCGGGTCGCCCGAGCCTTCCATGAACGAATCTGGGAGTACATCGGGGAGGCTGCAGTGAAGCTAGAGCTACGACGGACCATGAGCGGCGAGGGGAATTTCGGCCAATGGATTGATGAAGTGCCACGACGTGGCGGAGGCGACGCCGCCGCCGCAGGGCAGGGCGCAGACCCACATGTGTGATACCTGGGTCCCGGTGTGTAGGCGTGCGTTCCCATGTATGCACCCCCTTTCTATGAATAAAGTGGAGTCTGTCCCAGTGTTCTAACCGCACCTATCGATGTGCTCTGGGCAGCTACTTGATAGGGATCGGCCGCTTGTTTCTGACCTCGTGACCCGACGGTGTCTTCGGCACTGGCGGTGGGCCGAAGAATCGCTAAACGTCCGGGCGACCCGGGCATCTTCGGGCGAGGCTTTGGCGCGGACGTATGTTAAGCAGGAGCCGGCCGAGTAGCAGCTGTGAACATCCGAGGATGCTTGTACACTTGGTCCTTACCGAACCCCTTGTAAATCTTCTCTGATGAATGCAGAAAAGGACTTTGGTTGAAGTACGTGTCCCCGTCACTTTTCGCGATCGCACTTGCCTCCGGTGGACTCTTAGGACTTGTTTCGCAAACACTTACGCGCTAGGTAGACCTTCGCGCACTCCGTTCGCTAGGTGGTGGCGGCGGAGCTGGCGCCTAGTGGAAGTAAACGCTCGAGCGCTCCGTCCCCTACCCTTCGAAGTGGTGGCAGCGGAGCTGGCGCCTAGTCGAAGAAGACGCTCGAGCGCTCCGTCCCCTACCCTGCGAAGTGGTGGCAGCGGAGCTGGCGCCTAGTCGAAGTAGACGCTCGAGCGCTTTGTCCCCTACCCTTCGAAGTGGTGGCAGCGGAGCTGGCGCCTAGTCGAAGTAGACGCTCGAGCGCTCCGTCCCCTACCCTTCGAAATGGTGACAGCGGAGCTGGCGCCTAGTTGAAGTAGACGCTCGAGTGCCGCGTCCCCTACCCTTCGAAGTGGTGGCAGCGGAGCTGGCGCCTAGTCGAAGTAGACGCTCAAGCGCTCCATCCCCTACCCTTCGAAGTCGTGGCAGCGGAGCTGACTTCCGTACTTTCTATTGTGGAGCGCGCGCGTGGGGACAACATTCACGCGTCTTGTTCATACTCAGTAGAGTGCGCAGAGACAACATCCACGTCTTGTTTATACTCCGTAGAGTGCACGCGGAGGCAAGCCTCTGCTGCGTTTTACTTATACTCCGTAGAGTGCACACGGAGGCAAGCCTCTGCCGCGCCTTATTTATACTCTGTAGAGTGTGTGGGAATATCAACCACGTCTTATTTATACTCCGGGGAGTACATGTAGGGACAACATCCACGCGTGCGCGGTAACATCCGCGTCTTGTTTATACTCAGTAGAGTGCGCAGGGACAACATCCGCGTCTTGTTTATACTCCATAGAGTGTGCGAAGGGGCGTCCCCCCGCGTGTCTTGTTTATACTCTGTGGAGTGCGCGCGGAGGTGGACCTCGATGCTGCGTATTATTTATACTCCGTAGAGTGCGCGTGGAGGTGGACCTCGACGCTGCGTCTTATTTATACTCCGTAGAGTGCATAGGAATATCAACCACGTCTTATTTATACTTCGGGGAGTACACGTAGGGACAACATCCACGCGTGCGCGGTAACATCCGCATCTTGTTTATACTCAGTAGAGTGCGCAGGGACAACATCCGCGTCTTGTTTATACTCCGTAGAGTGCGCAGGGGCGTCCCCCCGCGTGTCTTGTTTATACTCTGTGGAGTGCGCGTGGAGGCGGACCTCGACGCTGCGTCTTATTTATACTCCGTAGAGTGCGCGCGGAGGCGGACCTCGACGCTGCATATTATTTATACTCCGTAGAGTACGCGCGGAGGCGGACCTCGACGTTGCGTCTTATTTATACTCCGTAGAGTGCATGCGTCCTGCGGGCTACCGCACGTCTTTGTTTATACTCACGGAGAGTGCGCGCGTTTACCGCGTGTCTTTGTTTATACTCCGTAGAGTGCGTGCGTCCCGCGAGCTACCGCACGTCTTTGTTTACACTCATGGAGAGTGCGCGCGGAGGCAAGCCTCCGCGCGTGTTGGCACAAAATATGAAAGTTTCGCAAACGGTGAACTTTATCGATCTCCCGTTTACGCGGGTGACGCGATTACAAAAGACAGGGTACTGACCACAAGTCACTCGAAGATGGGGACAACATCGACTGCTGTTTCTAAGGCGGCGAGGTAGGGCACGCGAGGAGCCTCTGGTGCCGGAGTGACCCAAGTGGAAACCCAGCGGGGTGCTTCTTAGAACCGCCGAGGGCCTGTGCGCTGTCGTGCCATCTTCAAGGATCCTGGCGAGACTCGCAATGCGGGCCTCGGGCACCAATCTTTATGCACTGGGCTATATCCTGGTCGCCGTGGGTGGTGATGATACCCCGCGGGCCCGGAAGCTTCATGCATAGAAATCCATGATGTGGGACTGCCCCGAAGGAATTGAGGGTCGGCCGCCCCAATATGGCGTTGTAAGGGTACGGAATATCGACGATGTCGAAGGTGACGTCTTCGCTCCTCACATTGTCGTCTCAGCCGAAGGAGACCTGCAGACATATCTGGCCCAACGCCCTTAGCGGCTGACCTCCGAAGCCCTGTAACGGGATTCCCGAGGGACCTAAGCGGCTTCGAGGGATCCCCATTTGGTCGAAGGCCACTGCGAACAAGATGTTCGCGGAGCTTCCTCCATCGATTAGGACGCGCTAGACGTCGCATCCCGCGATGGCGACCTGGATGACTACGTGATCTTAGTGGGGGAACTCCACGCCCTCGGCATCCGTGGGCGTGAAGGTAATGCCGCGCCGCGCCCAGTCCAGCGGTGCCTTCGCTGGGTATGCTGCCACGTGGTGCAGCCTCTACGCATAGGCCTTCTGCTGTCATGCCGAGGCGAACTGCAGCGAGGAGCCCCAGGAGATGACGTTTATAACTCGGCGTTGGGCTCCCTCTGGAGCTTGGATCCGTAAGGGGTCTTCCTGAGGTTGCTGCACATGGGCTTGAATCCGCAAGGGTCCCCCCTGGGGCTGCGGCCCGTGATCCTGGATTCAGATGGAGTCCTCTGGGGATTCCTAGACGTGGGCTACGACGGGCGGCCGCACCTCAAGGGTTCTATCCCTGGCGACGCTTTGTCGAAGCGCCGCGATGGTGGTGCATGCGCGCGTGTCGTGGCTACCTCGGTCGTGCACCTCGCACACAGGCCGTAGGGCTGGTCGTCGTATTCCGCACGGGTCCTATCATCGTGGCCCCGGCCGTGCCCTCGCCCCCGGCCTCGGTGACCCCGACCACGGCCGGCGGAGGCGTTGTCTTCGAAACCGCCCTCAATGTCGAAGACGTGGCGGGCTCTCCGGGACTTGTGCTGGCTGCGCTTAGGCTTGTTGGCCGGCGTGTCTGGGCGTCCTTGCGCTTGGGGGCGCCCTTCGATGGCTCTTGCTTGCGCTTGCCCTTCGAAGAGCCCTCCTTCGGCGAGTCTCCGCTCTTTGTCGCGTCCTCCGCCTGATTGGTGTCAGAGTCTTCGCCTTGGCACCTTCGCGCGTCTTCCTCCGCCCTGGCATACTCCTCCATCTTGTTGAAGAGCTTCTCCACTGTCTTGATTGGCTTCCGTGCATTGTATTCTGCCAGCGGTCCCGGGCGGAGGCCCTGTACTGCTGCGTTGATGATGGTCGTCGCATTAACGTCCTTGACCTGGCAGTGGACCTTTGCGAAGCGCTTGAAGTACTCCCGGAGCTTCTCCGAGGGTTTTTGCTTGACCGCGAAGAGTGATATGCACCGACACGCTCCACATAGTTTTCCTTGGAAGTTGTTGTAAAGGCGGTCGTGGATCTACTCCCACGCGTAGATGGAGCTCGACTCTATGGTAAAAAACCAAAAAAGCGCCACTCCCTGCAGCGCGAGGGGGAGCCCTTTCGCCTTGGTGGTGTCGTCTCCACCTGCCGCTTCGATGGCGGTCTCGTACACACGCACGAACTCCCGAGGGTCCGTGTCGCCCTTGTATGGCTCGATGGCACTAGGGAATTTGAAGCCCTCCGGCCATGTCGCCTGCTGTAGGCCCGCGGAGAGGGGGGACTCCGGGTCCACACGTCGCAGCGGGGCACGGTTGGACGTAGGGGCCTCACGGCTGTCCGCCGGCTCCGGAGTGGGCTCCGGCGTGACCACCGGCGGGGTCTGTTGGCTCCGAGCCTCTTGTATGTCCCGCACAGCTTCGCAGAGGTCCAATATCTCCCGCTGGAGTGTGCCGATGGCCGTCAGCAGAGCGCTCTCTACCGTTACTGCGGCTGGGGCTACCGGCGCGCCCGGTTGCACCGTCGGAGCTGCAGCGACTATGGCTTGCGCTCCTGGGTTGCCCGGTACATCAGTATGGCGGGCTTCGGGGTCGGTGACGAGGCCGACGTTGCCGCTGGGGCCAGTCGCCACTCCTGCACCGGGGGTAGGGACGGTGGCCGTACCAGCATGGGCGCCGGCGTTATCGCTCCCGACAACCCGGTCGGTGCTGCCGGTGTCGACCGTCGCACCCACGGTGGGGTCGATCACCATGCTCGGAGTGGGGTTGACCGTCGCGCCAGCGGTGGGGTCGATCGCTGTGCCCCGAGCGTCGATGTCTGTAGCTGCCGCGCCCGCTCCGACGTCTGCGCTCGTGATTGCCGATGCCGAAGCTCTGGTGTTGACGCGGGGCTCCGTCGCACCCTTCTTCTTTCTGCACTGCCAGTGGTGAAGCTTTCTTCGGTGCCATCCTTTTTTGGATCTTGAGGCTTGCTCTTGTCGTCTCCACGGACGGCGCCAACTGTTGTGGTTACAGACCAAACAGAGAGAGTGGTATGGAAGTGGAGACTTAGGTGAGCAATGCTTAGGGTTCCCCTATGGCCTGAATGGAATATATATATATATATATATATATATATATATATATATATATATATATATATATATATATATATATATATATATATCCACATGGGGAGTGTTTTACAATTATACCCTTACACTTAAGTATTCCTCTCAGGGGGCATTTATATCATTATACATGTCCGTTTTGGGCCTTACAACCTTCTAACAGGTCAACTGAGATTAGATGGGGGTCACCCCTACAACAGGCACGATAGTCATTTGCACTTCGGTCAAATCCCATTACTCTTGTTAGAATGGCATAAAAGCCGTGATTCTTACATTTTTGCAGTGAGTGACACTATACGAATTATTACTTTTGGAGTGGCAAATCGAGCAATGAACATCATAATCGCAAATATGTGACTGTACTTTTACCATGTCTGACCTTAGCTGTCAACATATCAAAGTGTTTGGTTTATTGCTATTAAATATCGTGAGTCACCCAACTTTACCAAAGTAGTTGTCATATATATAGATTCTTACCGACCTATATCATATATGTAGTCTTTTACTTTAGTTCTTTACCGTAGATCTGGCGACTGATCTGACCACTATAACATGGTAAGTTAGCTTCAAACTAGACAAAAAATTGACTGTGCGAACATGATATAGGCGTGTTCGGTTGCTCTAATTTTTTTGTTGGCTAGACAGGCCTATGGAATGCAGCTGCCATTTGTATGGTAGCCTATACGAGTTTGTTGGGCTTAGATGCGTGCGTGTAAATTTCCTCTTCCAACCTGGGTTTGTACGAGTGGTTGGCCCTGGTTGCGTTCCTCAAGAGCTAGGCTCGCTTAATGCGTACTAAAGGGTTGATTAGTGCATATCAAGAGGTATTAGCTCATGTTAACGTGAATCAAGCGTCAATAAGGTGGAATTAAGAATAAGGTGAAATAAGGGTGGTAATCAAAGTATACTAAGATAGTCAGTTAAAAAAGTATGCTACGATAATAATTATATAAACGTGGCTAATATCCTTTCCATCTCACATCAGGAATCTCAGCTAAGCCCGTATCATCTCACAGAACGCACCTCGCTAGCCATTATATTATTATCTCAAATATGGCAACCCAGTGGCCTTTTCCAGCCAGGCTATCCTATGAGCATGCGAGTAAACACACATTTACACGTCATAGAACCATGCATGCATGCTCGTGCTCACAAGCCTGCATGCTCCTGGTGCTAGCAAGCCACAAAAGCGTGACTATTTGCAGGTTTCGTTCTTTCTAGCTTACGATTTTTTTAAATAAATAAATCGAATGATTTTTATCATCATTTTAAAATAACTTATTAATTTTTAGTTTATTCACATAAATATTATAATAAAAATAAAAATCATAAGCCAGAATCACGCAATAGACCGATGCTGTGAAGAGAGTGCAAACGGGGCAGGCAGCACAGGTAGACGGCAGCCTTGCCCAGGCCAAAGCGAGCCACTTTATCGCCCTACACACCGGGGAGGCGCTACGCGGAAGGGATGGGGGTGGCGTCGTGGCGAGCCGTCACGTTCCAGCAATGATGGGCGCCTGATTAACGACAGCAGCATCGCTCGGCCGCGCGCGGCGGCAGCGCAGGCTGGAGCTGTCGCCGCCCGAGCGGAGGGAGCGAGGCTGGGTCGACAGAGCAGAGCAGGGGCCGGCCGCGATCGATCGACTTTTTCGCGTCCAATCGCCGGAAAGGAAAGAAAGCGGGCAGGGCAGGGCAGGGCAGCGCAGCGCAGCGCGCGCCTTTTGGGGATCCGCGCCCGGGTAGGGGTGGAGGCTGGGCCCCGCGCCGCGGGACGGCCGCCCGCTCGCTGCTGGCTGGCTTACATCCGTCCCTGTCAGCTCTGACGCTTTCGGACGGATCCACGTGCGCGTGTGTCCCTCGTCTCTCTCTCTCTCACTCGTGGCATGGGTAGCAGGCCAGCGGCAGCCGGCGCTTTGGAATCCATAGTATAGAGGGTCTGTTTTTCTGTTTTCTCATGATTATAGTTATATAGGTTTTAACTGAAATTTTTAAATTTTAGATTGTTTATAATAGAGATTATAAAAAGATACTTGTTTGTAATTTTAATTAATATAGATATTATTTTTTAACATATACTATAATTAACTTGTAGATCCCGTCTAAAAAATACTCCGTTTAAAGGTTAGATACTCTAGCAAAAGCCAAAACCCGCTTTTAGAAAACTCAAAGAATATACCCATAGCGTTTTATCTTTATCGAAATGTCTCCTGGACACATGATTTTACTCCCTCCGTTCTGTTTTACCTGACGTTTTTGATTTTTCACGGTCTCCGAGATGCGACTTTGACGTTATTTTTACAACTTTACACTAAGATATACTAGTAAAATTATAATATTATAAAAGTATTTTTAATGCAAATCTAATGATATAACTTTCGTATAGTCAATCTATATAGTTTTGAGTCTATGGCCAAGCTTTAAAAGATTTGACAGCACGGATTCTAGTAAGTCATGTAAAAAAGAATGGAGGGAATACAAATTTAGTTTCTCCATAACCATGGTAGCAGTTGCAAATGACATGTATCATCTGTTGCACTCGTCCATCACGATATGTTGCTATCGAGCTCAGTTGGTCATTTGCCGAGCACGTCTACCTTGGTAGGTCGCCTATAGTGCTAGTTGTAGTGCCTGCCACCACGATGAATGAGCGTGACAAGTGATACGTGTCGTCCACTACGACTGCCGGGTCACGAAGAGAACCACATTTATAAAATTGTATATGCGAGAGCCTGATTTATTTAAAAAATGGCTACAACACTATATAGGCCATAGCTTCATAGCTTTGCTCGGTTCTCTTTTGTTCTTTTTGCCATTTTCAAGGCTGATGACTTCATTTGGCTGCAATCTAGTGCGTCCGTTCATTTATGCTCGCTCCCCCCATGCGCAAGTAATGTAGGGGTAATGTAGGGTGCATCCGCAGCAGAGGCTACCACAATATGGCGGTTCAAAGAGAGAATGTCTCTACCTTTTCTTTTTCTGCTCCTATATTATTCTAATTTATACCTGAGACTAAATTTTTACACATAGAACCCTAACAACAAAAAATAAATTGCACAACAGCCCACCTAAAACACTGGCCCCATAGAGATGGAGCGTGGGTAGGGCCCACAAGAAACGTGTTCCAAGGAGCACAGTTTGCTCCAATCCGTGCCTTCTTTGATTCGGGCTCACACTTGCCAGTGAGCGCACTGCATCTCCTGCAAGCTACTTACGTATAGGCAGGTTGTTTTCGACTTAAAGTTAAGCTATATTTATACTGTCTATAGTAACTAATTTTTAAACATTCTATTTTTAAGACTGGATCAATAGAAAAATTATAGTGAAAAGTGTACTGAGTTCAACTATAACAGTTAAAATTGTATATGACTATTTTTCTTTGCGTACTGCCTCCTACGAACAGTCAGAATTCAAATATTTAAGCCATAAGCCATCGGCCCAAAAGAATTCACCCATCTGCAAGCTACCACTTTCCTCGCTCTCCCCTCCATGGTGGCATCTGAGGCCACGTGGAGCTGTGAGGCTACTAGACATGTTGGAGAACCATAAATGCCCTTAGGTGTTGTAATAGGCCCATTCCTCTCGGATTCAGCTTCTATCTTTTGGTTTGTAGTTCATTATTCATTAATTTCATTTTTCTTGCTTTTTGGTCTTTTTTAGGCTTTTTTGACTTTTCTTTTTTCCCGTATTCATTTGCAGTTCATTATTCATTAATTTTATTTTTTTTCTTGCTTTTTGGTCTTTTTTCAGGCTATTTTGACTTTTTTTCCCGTATTCATTTGTATTATCCATGATAGGCTAACATGCTTTTTCTATTTTTTCAAAAAAAAATTAATTACGCTAAAAATGCACCAGCAGTTACGATGCAAAATAAGCCAGTTACAATGTAAAAAACATAAGACGGCTTATATAAGCCGGACTAAGCATAGCCTAGATGTCTTCAAGCATGACTATTCCTAATTGTTGTTGAATCCACATTAGTCATGTTATGATATTATTGGATCGCATTGCTTCTATAGGGACTGCAATAAGGAATGGTTGCGGAGATTTGCCCATTGTCCCTGCTAGGACAGTCCTACTAGCTATTCATATTGAGATTGGTTTTTGACTTTTGCTTATATAAGTCAAAGTTAATATGAACATCTTAACTTTTATAAACCGCTTCTATCAGCCACTGCTTTGTACTTTCGCGTATTGTAACACACTTTGCATTTTATTATGTCACAATTTTGTAAGTTGCATATCGGTCCGAATATTGTAGTGCCTTTCATTGCACCGTCGTTTGCTTTCTTTCTTTGTTACAAAAAACCAAAAGTCATAAGCTAATACGAATGCTCCAACTTCTATAAACTGTTTTGTTAGTCATTACTATTGCAGTCAAAGCCAAAAGCCATCAGCAGAAATCGATACAAACGAGCCCATATTATGCTCCCATGTACGCGCCCTTGCATAGGGATGGTGTCAACGATCAAATCGCTAATCTTACAAAATAGTGTGAGGAAAATGACTAAAATCCTTAGAAAGGAACATGGATACTCTTTATTGCTATGAATTGTGTTGTGGTTACAGACCAAACAGAGAGAGATGTGGTAGTGGAGAGTTGGGAGAAAGTGATGACCTCTGCCCTTCCTCCTAGCCTTCCCTTGGTATATATATTCATATGGGCTGTGCTTTTACAATTGTGCCCTTACATCGGTACCTCCCTGTCAGGGGTATTAAAGCCATTACATATGTCCCATTTTGGGCCCGATAACCTTCTAACAGGCCTGCTGGGTTTAGGTGGGGGCCACCCCTACAACAGGAGCCTCTCATGGTGAAGGGCTTCACAGGGCCGAAGTCATGTTGCCGAGTCCTTTGGCCCCCTCCGTCCCTGCGGCTTGTGAACTTCTCCGAACTTGCGGAGCCTTGGTGTGCAGTGGGTCCCGGGGTATGAGGCCGTAGCCGAAGCCGTTGCCTGGATTGGCAGCTGAGGTAGATGCGCGAGCGCTCCGTCCCGAGCTGGCGCCTAGTCGAAGTAGACGCGCGCGCGCTCCGTCCCTTACCCTTCGAACGGGTGGCAGCGGAGCTGGCGCCTGATCGAAGTAGGCACGCGCGCTCCGTCCCCTGCCCTTCGAACGGGTGGCAGCGGAGCTGGCGCCTGGTCGAAGTAGGTGCGCGCGCGCTCTGTCCCCTACCCTTTGAACGGGTGGCAGCGGAGCTGGCGCCTGGTCGAAGTAGGCGCGCGCGCGCTCCGTCTCCTACCCTTCGAACGGGTGGCAGCGGAGCTGGCGCTTGGTCGAAGGCGCGGTGGTAGAGGCGGGCCTCGCGCCGCCGGCGTCGCTGTGCTTCGAAGCTGTTATGACCCCGCGGTCTGGTAGTGCGCTTTTAATGGTGCCTGGAATCGTGCCGACGCCTGACCTGTCAGGGCGCAGGCTGTCCCGCCGTGCCGTCCGCCTTCCCGTGGGTGGGGCACGCGGCGGCTTGTGATTGGTGCGTCGTGGGATGTGAGCGGTTGCGTGACCGCGACAATTCGCCTCTTCCCCTGGGAAGCGGGACGCGTGGCGGGCGCCCGTTGGCGTTGCGCGCTGTCTGGCCACCTACCAGGCACGCTCCTCAAAGTGCTGGCGGTTCTTTTTTCCAAGCCGTGGGTAGTCGAACCGCTGGGGGTTAATCTGGCTGCGCTTGTAGCCGTGGGGGAGGCGAGCGGGCCTTATAAGGTGCCACCGTTGTAGTGGGGACGTTCTGTCTCGCCTGTCTCCTAGCTCTGCTTGTTTTGACAGTAGCGCAACTTACTCCCGCCTTGGTTCCTTTTGCCCTGATCGCAGAGAACAATGGCCGGTCATGACGTTGTCTCCCACCATCCTGGCGGCGGCTCCTTGTCTAGCCAGGACGAGTTGTCTGTCCCTTCTGGGGAGTACGAGCTGGTGTTGCGGGGGCGTTCACGTGCCGACAGGCGGTGGGACGCCATGGAATACTCGGGGGGTTGCTCCTCCCGTGTGCTGGGGAGGAGTCGCGTAACCGAAGAGACGCTGCAGCGGCTTGTACGGGAAGGGAAGATCGAGGAGCGTGATGGGGCTCGCCTACCCTGTCGCGACGAGACAGAGCTGAGGCCCGGGAAATGGAGGCGATCGTTTTCATCGCGTTCTTCGACGCCGGCCTTCGAATGCCCTCAACGATGTTTGTGGGTGAAGTCCTGCGGGCCTACGAGTTGGAGTTAGCACAGCTGACGCCAAACGCCATAGTCCGCCTAGCTGTCTTTTCATGGGCGGTACGAACAGAAGGCCGGCGTCCCAGCGCGAGCCTGTTCGCCACCCTGCACGACGCATGCTGCCGACCCAAGAAAGTCGGGGAGGGGGCTGTATCCAACTTTGGCGGTGTGGATTTCGTGCTATGAGCATCCTGCACGACGCTATTCCCTGTGTCGGCCACCCTGGGGAGGTGGGAGTCCGGCTGGACGCGGCGGCGGTTTTATTACATCGTGACCAGCACGAGTGGCCTGCTATGCCGAGGTGGGCCAATCTCGTTCAATAGCTCGCCAAGTGTGAAGCCGGAGGCTGATGACGCACAGTGGCTATGGAGACTTGCTGGCGTTACGCGCCGGCTAAGTATGCGCGACTTGGCCGAAGAGTTTACGATGTACGGGGTGGCGCCACTTTCCGCCCGGTGGAAGTACGCACGACGGGGCGACGACCGCGAGGACGGGGTTCGCCCGCCATTGTTTTGCCTGCTTCCGCCCTCCGCTCCTTGTAAGTCGTGCAGTGCGTTGGTACGCATCCCTTTGTGTCTGCGTAGTCCCCGCCTGATAAGACTTGTTGTCTTTTGTGCAGTGGCCCAGCTAAAAGATGCGGAGCGCGCGGTTGTAGCGTTCCTGGGTCCGTACACGGTCAAGGAGCACAAGCTGCGTGAGGCCGTGACCAAAACGACGAAGCAAGGGCGGATAAACCGCACGTGCGAGGTTCTGGGCATTGCTGTGCCCGAGCGCGCTGTGCCGGTGGAGGCTCCCGCAGGGACTCCGAGCCATCGTGGCGGTGGTAGCCAAGCGGGGGTATTGCATTCGCAGCGCCGGGCCTGCTCCGAGGTTGCTGTACCCAGCCTGTCTGCCACCTCGGCGGCTGGCACCGCTGGGACAGGACGTGCGACCGGCGATGTGTCCGGCCGGACCAGTTTGGGTGGGCGCGTCGTCTCGAGCCCATTGGCGGCACCATCCGCCGGCGCTGTCGAGCCCATGCGTACGGCCTTCGTTGGGCCGGAACCTGCCAACCCGGGGGGGGGGACGTCGCTCCTGGCGAGTGCGCTGCGGCCGGCGGTGCTTTGCCACCCACGGCGGCTGCCAAGGACGCGCCCGGAGCGGTAGGGACCGAAGGCGCGACAGGAGCTGCGGCTGCTAGCGCCGCGGAAGAATCGCCTGCGGTGCCACAGGCAAAACGTCCTCGAGTCCAGTCACCCTCGCCTCTGAGGGGTCGGTACGGCGTCGCCGGCCCTGTGCTTGGGGTTGTGGTGCCCGACGCAGCCGAAGGGTCTTCTTGACCGCCCACCGAGGCACTCGCCCCCCGACCGGCGGTTGGACGGGCACCCCCTTCTGTCGCGGCGGAGGGTGCAGAAGGTAGGCGCAGTTCCCTTTCCTTGCACGACTTTGTGAAACTCTCTCCGATTTGCTCGCTCATTCCGTCGACATCAGGCGAGACAAAGTCTCCCGGACGTGGTGAAGGATCGAGCAACGGGGGTGTGCGCGACGTCCCGGACCCTGTGCAGGGTGCTCTGCAGGCGTCTGCCGCCGTCGAAGTGGCCGAAGCCTCCGCAGCCCCTGACGCGGCGGGGGCGGAGCTTGTCCTCTTCGACTTCCTCCCGCGCCTGGAGACACTTTGCGCTTTTAATGAAGCCGCGGAGCACGCCCACGGCGGCTTGGATCGACAGATGTTGTCGTCGTGCGAGGGAGACCTCCTGGCGCTCGCGCTGCGGGCCTCGGAGATAAGGGTAAGTATGTGCACTCACGGTTGCTAGAGTTCTACCGGGCACCTGCTAACTCTTATTGCTACTCCCAGACGCTTGTCATCAGCCAAGCGCTAGATGAGGCCCGTATCCGGGAGCGGAGAGCCCTGGAGGTCGGTCTTCGTGATGCGGATGACGCCCACGCCACGAAGGACGAACAGTTTCACGCGCTGGAGGGCGCCCTGGCGGCCGCGCGACACAAGACCGAGGAAGTCCAGCACGCCGCGGTGGAGGAACGTACCTCCTTTTTGCAGCAGATCACCGCTCTAGAGGAGGAGAAGGCCCAGCTGGTGGAGTCTCTTGCGGAGAAGGACCGCGCCTTGGACAATGCGTCCATGTTGGCGTGGAGGGCAATGGAGTCTCTGAACCGGGCCCTCCGGGATCTGTGTGTCGACGTGCCGGACGCTACTCACGGGCCGGAGGACTTGGTGGAGACGCTCGGGCTGGTCGAGGAAGGGGCCGGCGTTGGTCTCCGCAGCGCTAGAACCTTCGGCGAGCATTGCGGCTTCCTCGGCGCATGCCTCGCCCTCGCCATGCTTCACACTCATGGGTGTAGACATGTCCATGAGCTGGCGAACCCTTACCTGGATCTTCCTGCCCGGCCGGAGGCGATGTCGGACGCTATTCGCTTCATCGAGCCTAGCCTCCGAAACTTCCACAGACGGATCTGGGGCTATGTCGGGGAGGACGTGGCCAGGGTTGTAGTGCAGCAAACGCTGCATGGGGGTGGGGACCTCCTCCGCTGGCTCGAAGGAGTTCCCCGGCGCCACAATGGCGGCGCGGGCCCTTCGGCACCGCACGAAGGATGAGCGGTTGGTTAGGGGAGTGGTGTACTGTGCGCTCCTGCTTGTGGTCATGTAACCCCGACATTTTTTGCAGTGAACCGAAGTAGCACCCGTTGTTAATGTTGTATGCTGTTTTTATACTCCGAGGAGTACGCACAGGAGCAACGCCTGTGCGTGCGCGGGATTCGCGTCTTGTTTATACTCCAGAGAGTGCGCGCAAGGGCGTCCCCCCGCTGCGTCTTATTTAGAGTCCGTAGACTGGCGCGTGCGGAGGCGGACCTCGACGCTACGACTTCATTTAGAGTCCGTAGACTGGCGCGTGCGGAGGCGGACCTCGACGCTACGACTTCATTTAGAGTCCGTAGACTGGCGCGTGCGGAGGCGGACCTCGACGCTACGACTTCATTTAGAGTCCGTAGACTGGCGCGTGCGGAGGCGGACCTCGACGCTACGACTTCATTTAGAGTCCGTAGACTGGCGCGTGCGGAGGCGGACCTCGACGCTACGACTTCATTTAGAGTCCGTAGACTGGCGCGTGCGGAGGCGGACCTCGACGCTACGACTTCATTTAGAGTCCGTAGACTGGCGCGTGCGGAGGCGGACCTGAATGCGGGGGTGATCTTCTGCACATTGTGGCCAGACGACATGGTACTTTCTTTGAACAGCTAGTTTTATTGAACTCCCGTTTGCGCGGGCGAGCATCGTACAACGAGGGGCTGATGCCATTATAATTTTTGTCCTGCTTCTAGGCGTAATATCGCCGCAACTTATCCGCGTTCCATGTGTGGCGGAGAGTTTGTCCCTCGAGTGTGGCGAGGCAGTATGCTCCCTTCTGTAATGCTTCCGCCACGATGTATGGACCTTCCCACTTGGACTCCAGCTTGCCAACGGTCTCCGCATGGAGCGCCGTTCTGAGGACGAGATCCCCAGGCTTGAACCCTCGCGGATATACGGACCGGTCTCGAGTACGCACTGTCTGCCGCGCGTACTTTTCGACATGTTGGGCTGCGCTCGCCCGCGCCCCGTCGAGGAGGTCCAAGGACACGCGACGCTCCTCGTCGGGCGCTTGGACGAGGACCCTCTGCGAGCCAGCCTTGATTTCCTCAGACGTCACTGCCTCATCACCAAAAAGGAGCTTGAAAGGCGTGAACCCCGTCGGGTGTGTTACCGTTGTGCGAAGGGACAAGAGGACGCTGTGAAGCTCGCTCGGCCACTTGCCCTTCGGCAACCCGACCAGGCGCTTTTTGACGGCGATAGAGATGGTGCCATTCGCCCTCTCGACTGCTCTGTTGGACTGGGGGTGCCCGACCGAGGTGAACCGAAGCGTGATGCCCATGCCGGCACAGAACTCTTTGAATAGGGTGGCGTCGAATTGCAGGCCATTGTCAACGGTGAGCTCCTTGGGCACGCCGAAGCGACATATAATGTTCTGCCAGAGGAAGCGCTGCATGGCCGCTGAGGTTATTTTGGCCAGGGCTACCGCCTCCGGCCACCTGGAAAAATATTCCAGTGCAACTACCACGAATCGCAGGTCCCCTGGGGCTCGGGGAAGTGGTCCCACTATGTCGAAGCCCCAGCGTGCCAGCGGCCACACCGGGGGAATATGGTTGAGGTTCGTCGGGGGCCTGCGGATGATACGTCCCATCCGCTGGCACCCCTGACACCGACGCACGAGGTCCTGGGCGTCAGTGATGGCAGTCAGCTAGTAAAAGCCTTGCCTGAATGCCTTGCCGACCAACGACCTTGGCGCAAGGTGAGACCCACACACCCCCACGTGGATCTTCGCAAGGAGCTTTTTCCCCTCTTCGCGCGAGAGGCAGCGCAGGAGCGGTGCGCAGACTCCCTTTTTGTAGAGTGTCCCTTCAAACACCTGGAAGGATCCGGCACGGTGTTGCAGACGCCGAAGCTCGGCGGGGTCCTCCGGCTCGGCAATGCCCTTCAGGAAATTGAAGATAGGCTCTCGCCAGTCGCCCTGCTGGACGATGTGGTGAACGAGGGCCGCGTCCCGGTTGTCCTGCGCGATGACCGCCTGCGGTAACACTTCGTAAAACGCCCCGTCAGGGGGTGGCAGTTGTTGGCTGGCCGCCTTTGCGAGGGCGTCGGCCTGCTCATTTTCCGCGCGAGGGATGGCCTTGACCGTGACGTCCAAGAAATGCCTTTCCCTCGCTCTTACGGCCGCGAGGTATTTGGCCAGCTCAGGGTCCTTGGCTTGATATGACTTGTCTACGTGGCCTGCCACCAAACGCGAGTCCGTGTGGACGAGCACTCGCCGCGCACCGATTGCCTTGAGCTTTGTCAGGCCGAAGAGCAGTGCTTCATACTCAGCTGTGTTATTGGTGGCCGGAAACGCGAGGCGCGCCGAGTATAGCAGGCGCTGCCCCTCGGGCGTAACAATCACTGCGCCTACGCCCGCGCCCGCGACGCCGTAGGCTCCGTCGACGGTGAGCGTCCATACCGGGTCGTCGTGCTTCTGGGCGGGCTGAGCCGGCGGAGTCCATTCTGCGAGGAAGTCGGCGAGAACTTGAGATTTGATTGCCGTCCGCGAGGCGTATGTCAGGGAGAACGGGGCGAGCTCGGCAGCCCACTTGCCGATGCGCCGCGTGGATTCCTTATTGTGTAACATCTCCGCCAGGGGGAATGAGGAAGGCACTGTGATTGGGTGGGCCAAAAAATAATGTCGAAGCTTTCTGGAGGCCATGACCAATGCGTAAGCGAGCTTTTCAAGCTCCGTATATCTCGTCTTGGCGCCTTGGAGGGCTTCGGAGATGAAGTATACGGGCCGCCATACGGCGCCTTCCTCTAGGACGAGGACGGCACTGACCGCTGTAACTGACGCGGCCAGATAGAGCAAGAGGGGAGCCTCTGGTGTTGGGGCGACCAGAGTGGGGAGGCTCGCCAGGTGTTTCTTGAGCTCGTTGAAGGCCTCCGCACAGTCGCTATCCCAACGAAATCCGTCGCACCCGCGGAGTGTCGTAAAGAATGGCAGAACCCGCTCCGCCGCCCTAGATAGGAAGCGGCTTAGGGCTACCATGTGGCCCGCCAGCCTCTGGACCTCTCTCGTCGTCTTGGGCGGCTCCATACCCAGGATGGCCTCAACCTTATCGGGATTCGCCTGGATGCCTAATCCGGATACGAGGAAGCCCAGTAGTTTGCCCGCCTGCACGCCGAAGACGCATTTGTCGGGGTTGAGCTTGATGCCGGCCTTCCTGAGGTTGTCGAAGGTCTCCTGGAGGTCCCGGCCGTGCGAAGTGAGCTGCCGGGTTTTGACTACCACGTCGTCGACGTAGGCTTCCACATTCCTCCCGAGTTGGGCGGCGAGGGCAAGTGCGACGAGGCGGGTAAAGGTAGCGCCTGCGTTCTTCAAGCCGAAGGGCATCCTGACGAAGCAGAAAGTCCCAATCGGTGTGATGAAACTGGTCTTGTCCTCATCATCTTCGGCCATGTATACCTGGTGGTAGCCAGAGTAGGCATCCAGGAAACTCATTAGCTCGCACCCGGCGGTAGCGTCGACAAGTTGATCGATGCGTGGCAAGGGGTAATTGTCTTTTGGGCACGCCTTGTTGAGTGCCGTGAAGTCAATGCACATACGCCAGGCCCCGCTAGCCTTTTTGACCAATACAGGGTTGGCGAGCCACTCTGGGTGGTGGACCTCGCGAATGACCCCGGCCCGGAGAAGCTTCGCCACCTCCACCTTGGCCGCCTGCTGCCGATCCATGGACATACGACGAAGCTTTTGCTTGACCGGCTTGGCGTCAGGGCGGACCACCAAGCGATGCTCGATTACTGCGCGGTCTATGCCCTTAATGTCCTCCGGTGACCATGCAAAAATATCAACGTTGTTCTGAAGCACTTGGAGTAGGTCTCGCTCGACCTCCGTAGGGAGCCCCTCGCCAATGGACAAAAACTGCACCTCCGCCTGGAGCGGCACCTTTTTGACTCCACCTTCGGGCCGAGGCTTAGGTGTCCATCTCGGAGCGGAGGGCGTATCACCAAGCATGCCTGAGAGGACGTGCACCGGGCGGTGTGAATCCCGGCTGCTGACTTCGATGCGTCTGGCGAGGTCCTGGTCGCCGAAGACAGTGATCACGCCCTCCGGGCCTAAGAGCTTCATACATAAGAAGGCGTGGTGCGGGATCGCCTCGAGGGAGTTGATGGCGGGCCGTCCCAATATGACGTTGTAGGGGTGCGGGATGTCTACGACATCGAAGATGACGTGCGCGCTTCGGGTGTTACCCTCCTGGCGGAATGTAACTGGAAGGGACACGTGTCCTATGGCCTCCAGCGGTTGGCCTCCGAAGCTTTGAAGTGGAGCTCCTGACTGATCTAAGCGGCTTCGGGGGATCCCCATACGATCAAGGGCCCTCGCGAACAGAATGTTCGTAGAGCTCCCCCCGTCGACGAGGATGCGCCTGACGTCATGGCCTGCGATGTGAGCCTGAATGACTAAAGGGTCTTGGTGAGGGAACTCCACACCCCTGGCGTCATTCAGGGTGAAGGTGATGTCGCGGGGCGGCACCCACGGTTGTGGCTGCTCCAAGGGGGCCCCCGATAGGGACCCTCCGGTGATGACGCTGATGGAGCAGCACCACGTGCCTTCCCCGGATGAGGCCTGAGCTCCGGCCGTCATCCGTCGCAACTCTATAACCTCGATGCACGTCTTCGTGTGGTGATCGTCGTAACCGTGCACCTCACACCACTTGCCGTAATCTAGAATTTCTTGTTTCGCGCGGGGTCGCCCGTCGCGATCTCGTCCGCCTTCCCATCCCTGGCCCCCTCCCCGCGAGGTAGGGGCAGGTCCTCGAGGGGCATTCTCGACGCCAAGGACATGGCGGACTTTTTGTGGCCTACGCTGGCGACGTCGGGGCTTGCGCCTGCCCCTTGAAGAGCCTTCCTGCTCCCCAGTATCGCTACCGCCAGGAGTGTCTCCCCGGGGTTCTCGTCTGCGGCCCTGCTTCGGGGAATCATCACCCGCCCCCCTCGTGTGGCAAGCGCTTCGCTTGGGCGAGGTTGGGGGGCGGCAGCGCTGCGTCTCCGCGCCTCTTCCTCTGCCCGCGCATACTCCTCCATTTTGTCGAAGAGCTTGGCGACTGTCTTGATAGGCTTCCGCGCGTTGTATTCGGCCATGGGGCCCGGACGAAGGCCCTGTATGGCCGTGTTGATGACGGTTGTCTCATTAATGTCCTTGACTTGGCAGCGCACCTTCGCGAAGCGCTTGGAGTAGTCCCGGAGCTTCTTCGAAGGTTTCTGCTTCACTGCGAAAAGCTTGTCTGCGTCGACCCGCTCGACATAGTTCCCTTGAAAGTTGTTGTAAAGGCGATCGCGGATCGGTTCCCACGCGTAGATGGAGTTTGGCTCTATGGTGAAAACCAGGAAAGCGCCACTCCTTGCAACGCGAGGGGGAGTCCCTTCGCCTTCGTGGTGTCATCCCCGCCCGCAGCCTCAACTACGGTTTCGTATACACGCACAAACTCCCGGGGGGTCCGTATCCACGCCACGCCGCCTGCTGTAGTCCTGCCGAAAGCGGGGACTCTGAATCGGCGCATCGCAGTGGCACGCGACTGGATGTGGGGGCGTCGCGGCTGTCTGCCCTTTCTGGCGTGGGCTCTAGCACGACCGCTTGCGCGGCCTGCTGGCTCCGAGCCTCTTGCATGTCTCGGACAGCCCCGCGAAGATCCCCTAGCTCCCGCTGGAACGCGTTGAGGGCCGCCAGCAGGGCGCTTTCCACCGCCGGTGCGGGCGGGGCCGCCGGCGGGCCCAGCGGGCGGGTTGGCACGGGTACGATCGCCTCGCGAGCTCCCAAGCTGTTGGTCGCTCCATTATGGCTATCTCCAACCGCCCGGTCCGCGCTACCGGCGAGCGTTGCGGCGAGGGTGGCGGGGTTGGTCGCTGTCGCGTCGGCGGGGTTGGTCGTTGTAGCGGCGGTGGTGGGGTTAGTCGTCGCAGCGCCAATGGTGGGGTTGGTCGTCGCAGCGGCGGTGGCGGGGTCGGTCATCGCAGCGCCCGTGGCGGGGTCGGTTGTGGCAGCGCCAATGGCGGGGTTGGTCATCGCAGTGCGAGCGTCGACGTCCGCGACCATCGCGCCCGCGCCGTCACCCGCGCCCGCGACAGCCGATGCAGAAGCCCTGGTACCCACGCGACGCTCCGACCCAGCCGCCTTCTTTCCCTTCGCCGCCGTCGACGAAGCTTTTTTCGGTGCCATCCTTCTTCGAATTTCAGGCTTGCTCCTGTCCTCCCCACGGACGGCGCCAACTGTTGTGGTTACAGACCAAACAGAGAGAGATGTGGTAGTGGAGAGTTGGGAGAAAGTGATGACCTCTGCCCTCCCTCCTAGCCTTCCCTTGGTATATATATTCATATGGGCTGTGCTTTTACAATTGTGCCCTTAAATCGGTACCTCCCTGTCAGGGGTATTTAAGCCATTACATATGTCCCATTTTGGGCTCTATAACCTTCTAACAGGCCTGCTGGGTTTAGGTGGGGGTCACCCCTACAACAAATTGGTTTCAGGGGTGTCTTACAACAAGGCAAGAGGCTAGTCCTAATTACATTGAAAATGAATGAGATATCAATTGCTTCATCGTCCAACCTTAAATACTAACGATGATACGCCAATTATCCACCAGGAAAGATACCTTATAGAAGCAGTGTGTCTAGTCAGGGAGGCAGTTATTATCAGAGAGAGAACGCCTGATCATCGGTTGTTGTTAGCGGGAGACGAACATGGGCAATAACCGCATGATAGTTGTTGTCAGAGACTTAGGGCCAAGCATCGTGCTGTTTGGAGTGGATAGGGTATGTGTTCTTTATATGGCATGGAAGGAATATGTTGGAATCGTGTCCAAAGACCCATTCATAGACTCTTCAAGCAGTCATCCAGTCGGACAACACACGTAGTGTCTCTCCAACTAGAGTACTCGGGGAGCAATCTCTAGAAGTTTACGACCAAGGAGTCTCTTGGCATTAATTATATATTAAAGCCATATTTAGGGATTTATTAAACCCTCATCAGGTAGCCTCCGAACTTATAAGGAATTTATGATATGAATTTCTTTCAATTGGATCTTAATGGGAAAATTACTCTTTTAATAGCGAAAGTAAAGAAGCGTTTTGCATTCACCTTAAACTTGAGAAAGTAACCAGGAAACTGAAATGTTTTATGTCCATTGGGCTTCAGATCGTGTAACTTCCTTTTGCAATTGGAGAGAAACTATTATAAAAACCCTTAGTGCGCTGCCTTGGGGTTTCACACTTTAAGAAAAACTATTCATTTTCTTCTCCACCCATGCATTCTTCTCCTGTAGCCTTTAATCCTTCCGATCCTCTTTTCATTCTTCTGTCATCTAGCTAAAATATCAGATCTTATCACTAACTAGCCAACGTCGGAGCTTGGGATGAAGAAGCTTGAGGCCATGGAGAAGGATGGGATGCTCCTCGATAAGGTTCTAGTCCCATGGAGATTAGCGGTTGGAGAGATTTTCGAGTGGGAATAAGAGCGAGATTCCAATCTTCTGGGCTTATATCGAGTGCTGGTTTTGACAGCCGACATACCCATCCTCTCACAGATCTTGGAGTACTATAGAATCAAGTTGGTAAACCTCGCCCCCAATTCAATCGCTAATCTTAGTATCTTCGTCTACCTCTGCGAAGCATATTCGGGGATTCCATTGAGCTTGGCGCTCCTCAAGTACTTTTGTAGGATGATGAAGTTGGGGAAATCAGCGGCATCACCCAGAGTTTGCGCTTTGTGTCTCCACGATGGAAAGGCTGAAGATCACATTCCATTGTATTCTTAATCTTCATGGTTGTCATGAAAGAAGATGTGGTTCTATATGACACTCAGCAAGGATGACAACCTTTTCTTCGTTAGTTAGGTGGCCATTGAGAATCTAAGATGGGGATCCTCTTTGAAGAAGGAGGGAAAGGTGTGATGATGGGTCAATGCCTTCCACCATCTAAGGATAAGAGGTCTTACTTCATGGCCTATGGTGAAGGATTTCTCCATGCATCGGATGAGTCCTTTGAAATCACATGACCGTACCATGCTTTAGTATGTGGGCAGGGATGACCGACCAAAGATTTTACATAACGTAAGTTTTGAAAAATTCTGACCAGTTGAGTTTACTTTTTTATTTGATTAAATCTTTTTAACCTTAAAGTCTTCCCTAATTTCGTAGCCCTATCCCCCTAATTTCGTAGCCCTATCCCCTGTTGAGGTGACAGAGTGGATCAAAATGATCTACGCATGGGAGCCCAGCTAGAAGGTAGAGGTGCCCTTGATCTTGGCCGCTACCTTTCCAAAAGAGAAAATTAAAAGACTTAATGTAAAATGATAACCCTTTTTATCAGTTATATATTTTTCGATTGGTATGCCGCAACACTCTTATAATATGCAGATGGTCAGGTCGAAGAGCGGTAAGCTATCTGAGAGCTTAGGAGATGGTCCTCCAAGCCCCAAGAGGTGGAAAACATGATGAAGTCGTATGGGGCCTTGGGATCAAACCCGGATCTATCGTCAACTACCTTAGTTGTTCTATCGATCGTTGTTCTGGCCACTTCTACGTCTGCTCTGATGACCACATAAGGTTTCAAGAGCAGAGCCCCTTAGAGGTAGGCTTTTACTATGACTATGGAAGTTTTCCCTATAAACCTAATCCTTCTCTTGTAAGGAGGATAGAGAAATGACACCGACGGGAATATATTTTCTGGATGAAGAACTTCATCGCCGAGCTAACTTTAGCTATTAACCAGGTGGAAGAGAGGGAGGAGCTGCTGATCAGAGCCATTGCAACCATAGAACGAAGTTTACCGATCGTAGGTTCCGGAGCGGTCGTGACTGATGAGGTGGTTGTCCCTCAAGCACCGAAGGGAGCGACTACACCGGTGGTTGAAGGAGTCACAACCTTTAAGTAGGTGGTCAGACAAACTTCTTCTGACCTTCCCAAGGAGAATTTGACAAGGATAAACTTATTCGGTTGGAAGACTCAAATGGTCCGACTAGCCTTACTAGTGCTAAACTGGTAAAGTAGGTCGAGAGGAAGAAGAGGAAAGCAAGTGCTCTGGACTATGCTCCAGGGCACTTTAACTTCAAAGCAAAAAAATATGTGAAAAATTCATGTAAACTCATATCTTTAGTTATTTTAAGTCCTCACTTCTCTCTTTTCCTTCATCTTTCTTTGTAGCGCCCCTAGTACTCTGATCAATCTTGATCCGAGTACTCCTTGTGAGGAAACTTTCAAGGAGGGAGCAGTTGAGGTAGCCCTGAGTGGGTAGAAGAGTCAGCACATGCTGCTACTATTCGGATTCTTTGGCGGCTCCGACCTTGTCAAAGGATGTAGAGGCAGAAGTGAAGTCTCAGTAGGATTCGACCACTGTCGAGACTTGTTGGATCGGAAATGGCAACAGAGGGGGGGGGGGGGTGAATGGTGCGTTTAAAAATCGCCCCCAAAGTATCCACAAAAATTTCAACTCCGATAGCTATGATAGCTATGAAGTAGAAAAAGAACGAGCGCTAACCAAAAAAAGACAACTGAGCTCAAAACAAAGTCACTGAAGAAACGGAGCTCAAGCATTGTCACGGCAACGAAAACATCAGTAAAATATTGCCACGGCAGACAAAACAGATCAAAGCAATGCCACGGCAAGAACTTGCAGTCACGGCAAGAAAACAGCGGAAAATGCTGTCACGGCAAAAAAAACCGGCTGCCATGGCAAAGAAACCCAAAAATTTCTTGCCAGCCGAGAGAAAGCTTCACTTGATGCCAAAACTCAAAAGAGAGGCAAAAAGGAAATCCAAAAGGGGAATCATCCCTGCTGCATGGAACCGAAAGAAAGAGCTGGCCAAAGGAAGTCTTTGCTGCTGCAAACAACAAAAATATGTACTAAAAGAAAAGGGGCAGCAGCTCACCACTTGAACTGAAAAGAAAAGAGGAAATGCAAAAAGAAGGCAAGCAAGAGAGCTGGGACTGCACGGCAAAGAGAAGGGACTGCAGACAGGAAATCGCTGCAGAGAAATAGTAGAAATCGCTGCCGTGGCAAAGAAATCAGCAAGAATAGCTGCCATGGCAGGGAAAAACTGCTGCTGTTCTGGACGAGAGAAGACTAAAAGAAATCAATAGGCAGCAAATGGTTTCTCGTAGGAATTCTGCCACGGTATCTCTTCTCTTGGGAAGAACTAGCAAGAGAGACCTTTGAGGAGAAAACAAAAGAGAGAAATAAAGCGCAGAAACAAGAGCAACACCTTAATCAAAGAAGGAAGATTGCAAGTGTGTGTCTTCCAGCCAACACACAAATAACAAACAAGAATTTAGACTTGACAACGAAAAGACATCATCACATTTCAACAAAGCAAGCTCTAAAAGATAGGCAAAGAGATGAATGATTATATATGTGTTCTTACATCTCTCTCAATTTCATCCTCTCATTTCATGCTCATTTCATTGCATGGAGAGAACCAAATAAAAACCCTAACTCTTGCACACACTTTCCCAATTTCAGCACAACCTCTCCCTCTCCTTTTATAGCCTCCCACTAATGGGTTTGCACATGCTTTACCCATTAGGTCACCACCTACTCGATGCTTTATCCAAACCCGCTTCCTTTAGTGCAGCTTTGCATTTTTACCGAAACGCCCCTCGCGCACCTTCCAGGAAGCTTCCTCCTTTCTTGCCTTGCAAGCCTCGTAGCCACCTCGAGCTCTCGCCGTCTTCGACACCTCCCGACCGTTCAGACCTCGACACCACTTGTGTCTAGTACGGTCACCTCGTGTCTCACCACGACTCTGTCTCGACGTCCTGTAGTCACACAGACAAGAAACGCATCAAATAGCACCGCTCGATACATGAAAGCGTAAATGCATTATACTTACCCATGATGAAGTCCAAACCTGTCGAATCACAGAATAGGCATCCTAATCCATTTGACCAAGTCCGACCGAGCCCGAATGCACCACGCAACGTCAAGGTCCGAACCACCCAACCAAACTCGACTCTCCTAAACCGATGTCAATTACTCATCATACTCACGGGATGACCTCCACATGGTCTCTCAATCTCCCCCTTGATGAGTATATTGACAAACCCAGAAAAATCATGAAGTTGAATTTGAGTTTGAAGAATCCAACATGGTCCAAAGAAAAGAGCAAGGAAGCTCATGACCATGTCGACAAAGCAGCATTAGAGCTATACAAGAAAGAACAAATTGTTTTCTTCAAAGCTCTAAAATGATCCCAACTAGCTTTTTCTCCTCTATTCTCCCCCTTTTGGCAATAAATACATCAAGGATGAAAAGGAGAGAATAAGATCACAAAGATGAATGAAATGGCTGAAGTTTGTTTATTTAAGCATTTAGAGCCATGAGAATTATCCATAATGACCATAAAGAAATACACCAATCCATAGCTCAATAAAAGGCTATCTAGATCATGACAAGATATATATATATCCTAGCTAGAACACATAGATGACGATCTGAAATGTAGTGCATTTTGTGAGCATGTCAAGTCATCAATAAGCAAAGTCTAGCTAGAGATATCCAAGGATGATGCAGGCCATGTCACTAAGCTAAGCGGAACACAGAAGCTAATATTGAGTCCAAATAGAGTGCTATATGCTCAAGAATGAAACATTGGTTTAAGTACTTGGTTCTTTTTGTAGCTTAGGCAAAATGAGCACAAATGACATATTTTCTTTTGAAACTTATGGTCATTTCCGACCAGTATCTTTATCATGTGCTAGATCTCAAGCCTTATCCGACTACTCCAAGCAAGAAGCTTAAGAAGATAGTCTAGGTCATCCAAAACTCCCCCTGAGTTCATGCCTAGTGCAATGGCAAGCCGTCTCATGAGAAAGAATTGGTGAAATCAGTTTTTTCGCACAAAAGAGATCTTTTTGCTTTTTAACATGTTGTATTAACTCATGCTGCATCAAGAGGCTAACAAAGCTCAATCTAAGGCTCAATAGAGATTCAACGCTCAACTCAGCCTATTTGACATGGCATGAATCATAAAAGGATAGCTCAAGAAAGACTAGACTCAAATGCTAGCATGACAAGTTTTAATTCAAGTTGAACAATTTTAATTAACTTATCATGGCAAAAGCTAGTCTACACATATGAAGTCATGATAAATCTAGCAAATAAGCACAAGTCATGGCAAGGTGTAATGCATTGTGAACATGTCATAAACGGATAATAATTAAGGCTCCATGTAGTTATATTACAATGCAGAATGACATGCAGAAGAAAAATCCAGCTCCCCCTCAACATGTGATGCAACTTTTAGTTCAGGTTGAGTTATGTCAATATTAAGCTCCAGAAGCTCCCAAATGAACTCCCCCTGAACCAAAACAATAAATACAAGAAGCTGGCCATTAAGACAGAAAGGGCAGTCCTTAAAGCATAGACAAGATATAGAGGAAACTATGGCTCAGACGGACTCTCATCTACCCCATATGACTCTAGGACTATCAACTAATCATCTAACACACTAAAGAGCAAACACGTACCCTGTCTACCCGAGGGTGGCCCGACCCTCGCTAGAACCTATAAGCAGTGACTGAGCTCAACCTAGTGTGAAGAGAAGCAGCTAATAAGCAGCATCCTAGAATCATAAGATAAGAGTAAGAAATCTAAGCAACTCGACAAGAGAAGACTCTAATCTATACTAGGAGGACTAACCAAAATGCACAAATATGCAATGCAACAGAAAGGAGTAAGAGCATAATAATCACGATAAAGCAGTAAAGCACAAAGCTCCCCCTCACATCAGTCCATAAGGACAAACCACCCCAAGCTCTCCCCGCAGAGCTGAAATCCTAGAGCTATCCAAAGGCTTGGTAAAGATATCAGCCAACTGGTGGTCACTCTCCACAAACTAGAGAACTATGTCACCCTTCTCTACATGGTCTCGAAGGAAGTGATATCGGATATCAATGTGCTTGGTCCAAGAATGCTGTACTGGGTTCTTAGCAATGTTAATCGCAGAAGTGTTATCACAAAAGAGTGGAACACTGTCGATAACTAACCCAAAGTCCCACAGGGTCGAGACCATCCAAAGCACCTGGCTACAGCAACTGGCTGCAACAACGTACTCAGCCTCTGTAGTGGACTGTGCAACACCGGACTGCTTCCTCGAGGACCAGGAAACAAGAGAAGTGCCAATGAATTGGCAGGTGCCAGAAGTGCTTTTCCTATCTATCCTACAGCCAGCAAAGTCTGCATCCGAGTAGGCTCTAAGGGAAAGACAGGATGAAGAAGAGTACCAGATACTATAGTCAATGGTAGCTCGAAGGTACCGAAGGATGCGCTTCACCGCCTGGCGGTGAGATACGCGAGGAGAAGCCTGAAACCGAGCACAAAGACACACGGAAAAGTGTATGTCCGGTCTCGAGGCAGTGAGGTACAAGAGGGAGCCGATCATACTTGTCTACTTTACCCATCTCAAAACCATGACTTAATAAGTAGGACTTAACCCTCTCATACCAAGCTCTAGGGGCCTGCTTAAGTCTATACAACGCTTTGGAAAGCTTGAAGACATGGTTTGGGTATTTGGGGTTCTTGAAACCTAGAGGCTGTCTCACATAGACTTCTTCCTCAATAAAGCCATTGAGGAAGGCACTCTTGACATCCATCTGGTAAAGCTTGAACCCCTTAGAAGCTGCGAAGGCAAGCAGAATTCTAATGGCTTCAAGTCTAGCTATAGGGGCAAAGGTCTCCTCAAAATCTAGACCCTCAACCTGGGAGAACCCCTGAGTTACCAGTCTAGCCTTGTTCTGAATGACAACCCCATCCTCACTCTGCTTGTTCTTGAACACCCACTTAGTCCCAATGACATTGTGACCTCGAGGGGGCTCAACAAGCGACCAGACCTTGTTTCTCTGGAAATTTTCTAACTCCTCATGCATGGCATTGACCCAAGACTCATCTGAAAGAACATGACTAACATCCTTGGGCTCGAATAAGGCAAAAAAGGCAGAGTGGAGACAGAAGTGAGATAAGCCAGATTTTCAGCGAGTGACACGGTCGAAAAGATCTCCAATCATCTGCTCAGAAGGATGGTCTTTTTGGATATGTCGTGGAGGTCCAGGATGAGAAGAAGAAGTGGCCTCTACCTCATGAGCTGACGAGGTAGGAACAGAGCCACTAGCTCCAGAGGAAGCAGAAGGTATGGGCTGATCACTTGGAGGTGCAGTGGAAGAAGGCACCTCAAGGGGAGGATGAGGGGCTGGATCGGGTAGATAACCCTCATCTCCATCCTCCTCATCGTCCACAAAGATGGGCTCGGACTGCTCTAAAGAACCTGAGATATCGGGCCTAGTCCCCGGACTGGCCTAATCAAAAGTCACCTCACAGGTCTCTACCATTTTACTAGACTCGCAGTTCCAAACCCGATAAGCCCGTGAAGAAGTCGAGTAACCTAGAAAGATACCATCACAAGAACGTGACTCGAACTTGTCTAGGTTCTCGGACTTCAAAATAAAGCACTTGCAACCAAACACGCGAAAATGAGAGACGCTGGGCTTTCGCCCATATCTCAACTCATAAGAAGTGCGGTGCAAGTGTGCCCGAAGAAAAACTCGATTTGAAACATGGCACGCGGTGGCTATAGCCTCAGCCCAAAACTTCCGCGGTGTAGAGTACTCATCAAGCATCGTCCTGGCCATCTCGACCAAGGTACGGTTCTTCCTCTCCACGACGCCATTTTGCTGTGGGACGTGCGGAGAAAAGAACTGGTGCTCTACACCTGTCTCATCACAGAATCTCTCAAAGTAGGAATTCTTGAATTCCGTGCCATTGTCACCGCGGATCGCTCGTAAGGCACCTAGGAGCTCAACAGAAAGCCTACTGAAAAGACCTCGGAAATGTGTGAATGTCTCATCCTTCGAGGCTAAGAAAAACACCCAAGAATACCTCGAGAAGTCATCGACCACGACAAGGACATACCACTTCCCTCCTGCTGACTGCACTCGAGCTGGTCCAACTGTGTCCATATGGAGCAGCTGTCCCGGTGCATCGATCATAGTAACTGTGACCGGAGGGTGAGAAGCAGCAACCATCTTGCCGTGTCGGCATGGAGCGCAAACAAGATCTTTGACCATCTTGAGTTTCGGCAAACCACGAATGAGATCGTGGCCGCTAACTCGGGTCAAATGGTCAAATCCGATATGACCAAGTCTTCTATGCCAGAAAGAAAGGTCACGAGACTCAGAAGCAACCAAACACCGGAGAGGATCACCAGAAGACTCAGAAAAATCAGCACGAAAGATCCTCCCATAACGAGAAATCCCGCAAACCAGACTACCCAAAGAATCAAGAATTTTGCAATTATTTTTCTTAAAGCTCACCTCATAACCGTCATCGGTAAGCTGAGAGACTGAAAGCAAATTATACTGCAGCTTACTAACCAAGGCAACATCTCTCAAAAGAAATGAATCATTAACACGCATAGTAACTTTGGCGATGACGCGCCCAGACGAAGCGTCTCCGAAGGTGATCGTCTCATCACCTGGAGCACGAGCTAGGGAAGAGAACCAACGAGAGTCTCCGGTCATGTGTCGAGAACACCCGGAGTCAACTAGCCAAACCTCTCTCTTCCCTGCTCGGCGAACCTGAGTCAACAAGAGAGTAAAGGCTCAGTACTGGGGTAAATCAAGAGTGATTTTGGCACCCAATACTGAGTAACACGTCGAGCAGATGAAGTAGTCAAGCACGGCTGACCTCTATCTACCCTACGCTCTCTGTCACTCAAAGAAGCAAATGGTCTAAGTGTAGACCTGAAGCTGTTGTTGGGCTTGACTGCTACAGAGACTGACCTCTAACTACCCTGCGCTCTCTGTCGCTCAAAGAAGCAAAAGGTCTATGTGCAGACCTGAAGCTGTTGTTGGGTCCGACTGCTATGGAGGAGCGAGTCGGAGCACCAGCAACATGCTGATCACGCCGCGGGTAGCTATCTCGACGGGGGAAACGAGACCTACCCTCAGGACGGCGGAAGTCACGACCAAAGGGAGCATGAGGACGAAAACCAGAAAACTCAGAAAAACCAAGTCCTCGATGCTGCCCAAACCCATCAGAAGCAAACATGGACCTCGTGTTGGTCTTAGGTGCACTCAAGGTCTGGGGCCGACCTTGAATGCGTCTAAGAGCCTCAGCACGGTCTCTACGCGCCTTCTTGGCGCGCCTGAAGCATCGATCGATCAAATGTCCATCCTTCTGACAGAAGGTGCAGTGGTATTTCACCTTCTGAGAGGTAGAAGCAACACGGTGAGGCTTCGCCTTCTGAGAGGCTGAAGCAGCAGATGGACTCACCTTGCTGTCAGAAATCCCTTGGACAAAGCCCGCTGACTTAAATTGGACTTTCTTGGTCCTGGGCTCAGTCTCGATCACACCTGGTGCTATGGGTCTGAGCACGGCAGGTGGATGCTTCCTCATGTCCTCATAGAAATCATATCCTAGACCCTGATTGAACTTGCAAATCTTGGGTTGGTCTAGAATAAGATTGAGCTTCTTCTTGCCTCCTACAAATCTCTCGAGAGTGTTCATAAGATACTGACACTCCCGAAAGAGAGAGGTGCAAGAAGAGCAGGGGGAAGAAGAGACAACAGAAGGTAAGGGAGCAGAAGAAGAATCAACAGTAGAGGAGAGAATGGCTTGTGCACGCACAGCCGACTCTGAGGGGACAGTCCTACTACTAGCCGGTTGGTTCACGTCGCTAAGCGTCTCCACCTTACCCTTGGTCTCCTTCCCCTTCTCAGCAATCACATTACAAGCAGATGGTTGCTTCTCTAGTAGATCCTTAGTCAGCTTCACACATTTCTCATCCAATGCAATCAAATCAGATTTTAGTTTGTTACAATTAATGCATGGTGAGCTAACAGGGTCCTTAGAAGCATGTTGAGCCAATTTGTTATTGTTGTCAATCATTTCTTGAAACTGTTTGGAAACAGATTGAAGCTCAGCAGTCAATTTGGGACAATTAACACACGAAGCAATAGGCTCAAGAAGAAAAGCTTGTAGTTCAGCAATTTTATGATCTGCCCATTTTAGGTTCATCTTCAGATTATTGCAATTTTCACAAGACTCGGGCAGATGCAGAAGCATGGTATAAAGACCTCTAACAGCGTTGTCCTTATTCTCACATGAGGTGCAAGCAACAGTCTCAACAGTAGTAGATGAAATAGAAGCAACCCTACTCATCTCTAGTTCAGCTAAGAGACTAAGATTCTCCACCTTAACAATATCAAGCTCGGAGGACAAACTATCATGCGAGGTCCTTAATTTCTCCATATCACCCAGCAAAGCAGAGCATGTATCACAATCATCACAGGAGGGAGCAGATGTAAGTGAAGTAAGCTCCCGTGATAGTCTATCTACTTCCTTCTCTAACTCGGTACACCTAGCCCTAGCTCTAGCATGGAATCCACCTAGCTTAAGAAAAGCTTGATTGAGCTGGTCGTAGGAAGGGAATACCTCGTCGGAGTACAGCTCGCTGCCGCTCAGTTCGCCCTCAAGGGCCATGAAGCACATCCCGAAGAAGTCGTCGCCGCCATTGGGGTCTTGGTCACCCGTCCCGTCGTCGTCGCTCCATCCCTCCACCTCGCTGAGCTCGAGGTCGTCGAACGCGGTGAGGACGCGGTGGAACAGCTTCTTGGCTTTGCCAAGGTCGCGGAACTTCTTCTTTCTTTGGGCATGGGCTGGAGGCTTCTTGTTGCGGTTCTTGTTGGTGTAGTCGTTCTTGCCCGAACCGCCGTAGTCGTTCTTGCCCTTCTCTAGCTTGGGGCAGTTTGCCCGAATGTGGTTGGGGCCACCACACTCGAAGCAAATCACAGGTCCTCCTCTCTTTCTGTCCCTCCTCCTCTTGTAAGCATGGGAAAACCTCCGAGCTAGGAGGGCCAATTGCTCATCTCCAAGCTGCTCTAACTGATCATCAGTTACGTCACAGAGAGCAGTGAGAGAGAAACCACAAAGAGAATCAGAAGAAGAACCAGAAGCCAAGGTGGGATCGGTGACTAAAGCCATCGACTGTGACTTCGACTTGCGAGAGACAATGTCAATCTCGTGAGTCTTGAGGCGTGAGTACAACGCGTCAAGAGTCAAAGTCGAGAGGTCCGTGGTATCTTGATGGTAGTCACCTTCATCTTCCAAACACGAAGATCGAGTGCAGCGAGCTTCTGACGAGCGTTGTCCGAGTCGGGGTATGTGAGACCGACCGCTCGGAGGTTTCTCAGAATCTTGTGAAAACGCGCAAAGCACTCATCAAGGAACTCACCAGCGAGCATTTCAAACTTGTTGTAATCTCGCTTGAATTGGTCTTGTCGGACTGTCTTGATTTGGGTGGTGCCCTCATGGTAAGCACTAAGTGTCTCCCAAATGTCGAAAGCCGATGTGAGGTGCGAAATGCAGTCAAACTCGCTACGACTCAATCCTTGAATGATTATGTTCCTTGCCTTTGCATTCGCCTCAACATCGGGCATATTCGCCACATTGATGTTCTCATCGGCAGGAACCAGATAGCGAACCTTGACCTTCCTCCAGATGGCATATCCTTGAGCCTGGATGTAGGTCTCCATCCGGCTTTTCCAGAAAGGAAAATCAATGCCATCGAAGATCGGAGGCTTAGTCGAATACTTGTCCGTCGCCATGGCTCTAGAGACCGGTTAAGATCTATTGAAAAGAGCTAACTAGCTCTGATACCAATTGTTGGATCGGAAATGGCAACAGTCGGGGGGGTGGGGGGGGGTGAATGGTGCGTTTAAAAATCTCCCCCAAAGTATCCACAAAAATTTCAACTCCGATAGCTATGATAGCTATGAAGTAGAAAAAGAACGAGTGCTAACAAAAAAAAAGACAACTGAGCTCAAAACAAAGTCACTGAAGAAACAGAGCTCAAAGCATTGTCACAGCAACGAAAACATCAGTAAAATATTGCCCCGACAGAGAAAACAGATCAAAGCAATGCCACGGCAAGAACTTGCAGTCACGGCAAGAAAACAGCGAAAAATGCTGCCACGGCAAAGAAAACCGGCTGCCACGGCAAAGAAACCCAAAAATTTCATGCCAGCCGAGAGAAAGCTTCACTTGATGCCAAAACTCAAAAGAGAAGCAAAAAGGAAAATCAAAAGGGGAATCATCCCTGCTGCATGGAACCGAAAGAAAGAGCTGGCCAAAAGAAGTCTTTGTTGCTGCAAACAACAAAAATCTGCACTAAAAGAAAAGGGGTAGCAGCTCACCACTTGAACTGAAAAGAAAAGAGGAAATGCAAAAAGAAAGAAAGCAAGAGAGCTGGGACTGCACGGCAAAGAGAAGGGACTGCAGACAGGAAATGGATTCTTCACAGCAGCAGCCACGACAGAGAAATAGCAGAAATCGCTGCCATGGCAAAGAAATCAGCAAGAATAGCTGCCATGGCAGGGAAAAACTGCTGCTGTTCTGGACGAGAGAAGACTAAAAGAAATCAATAGGCAGCAAATGATTTCTTGTAGGAATTCTGCCATGGTATCTCTTCTCTTGGGAAGAACTAGCAAGAGAGACCTTTGAGGAGAAAACAGAAGAGAGCAAAAAAAGCGCAGAAACAAGAGCAACACCTTAATCAAAGAAGGAAGATTGCAAGTGTGTGTCTCCCAGCCAACACACAAATAACAAACAAGAATTTAGACTTGACAACGAAAAGACATCATCACATTTCAACAAACCAAGCTCTAAAAGATAGGCAGAGAGATGAATGATTATATATGTGTTCTTACAACTCTCTCAATTTCATCCTCTCATTTCATGCTCATTTCATTGCATGGAGAGAACCAAATAAAAACCCTAACTCTTGCACACACTCTCCCAATTTCAGCACAACCTCTCCCTCTCCTTTTATAGCCTCCCACTAATGGGTTTGCATATGCTTTACCCATTAGGTCACCACCTACTCGATGCTTTATCCAAACCCGCTTCTTCTAGTGCAGCTTTGCGTTTTTACCGAAACGCCACTCGCGCACCTTCCAGGAAGCTTCCTCCTTTCTTGCCTTGCAAGCCTCGCAGCCACGTCCCAACCGTTTTGACCTCGACACCACCTGTGTCTAATCCGGTCACCTCGTGTCTCACCACGACTCTGGCTCGATGTCCTGCAGTCACACAGACAAGAAACACATCAAATAGCACCACTCGATACATGAAAGCGTAAATGCATTATACTTACCCATGATGGAGTTTGACCAAGTCCGACCGAGCCCGATTGCACCACGCAACGTCAAGGTCCGAACCACCCAACCAAACTCGACTCTCCTAAACCGATGTCAATTACTCATCATACTCATGGGATGACCTCCACATGGTCTCTCAAGACTCAAGTGGTTGAAGAGAAGGGATCAAGGATGCTTCCTCATTTCTTTGGAGGCCCTGAAGAGGAGAGCTCTTCCTTGGTTAAGAAATCTCCTCACCCGATGGACATCCCAGCCGACTTTGAATCTTTAACAATAAAAGACTTAAGGAGGTCTGGTTGAGGAAAATTTCAGACTGCCAATAGAAGACAGATCCCAAGATGCTTTACTTTGCCTATGCTGACAATGCAGTCCAGGTAAGTTCCCATTATCACTTTATGATGCATTTTTAGAGTTTTTTAGAAACTTTTCTAAGTTTCCGTTTTTGCTTTTTGGTAGCATATGGTGGAGGGCGTCACTATGGTCGGAGAACTGACTAGGCGAGCATCATTCTTTGGAAAGGAAAACCTTCGATTGAGAAGTAAGTATCATTTTTAAACATCTTCTATTGCTTCTTAATCTTTGCTTTTTCTTAACTTTCTCCTTGTCGTGGTTGATAGAATAAAAGAGCTTTGAAAAAGCAGCTAAAGCTAAAGGAGACATTATTGTGAACCCTGAGGAAATGTGCAAGGCCAAAGATCGGTTGTTCAAAAATTGGTTGACCAGGTTCAATAAAAACATCCTTAAGCACAAGGAAGCCGTCGAAGCTTGTGAGAACAACTAAACAAGAATCAAGGTAACTGATCGTTAATCCAACTAGTTTATTGTATGTTTTGGTCTATTTTATCTAACTTTGAGATACTCGTGCAAAGCATGCCCTAAAGTTGAAAAGGTTAGAAAAAGCTCTTACTTTTGAAGAGGACAAGGAGAAGGAACTTTAAAGGAGCATTTAAGAGAAGATCCTTGCCTTCAACAAGATGCTTATTGATATGGGGGCAGAAGCATTTGAGTCCACTTCAAGGGAGTTGGCTGATAAGGTGAACTGTCTTGGCAAACAACTCAAAACCTTTCAAGACCCGCTTGCTTCTTCTTGGATCAACCACATGTAGACAATGAGAAATACAGTAGCTAATGGATTAGCTTTACCTTGGCAACGCTTAAAGCTCCTAACCCATCACTTAACCTCCAAGTGCTTGAGACAGATGCAACTGCTTAGAGGAGGATGCAACCAGGTTCTATGAAGAGATGAAGCCCTTTGAAAATAAGGTTGCTGAGGAGATGAAGGTCAGATCTCCATCGAACAGTGACTAGTCTGATGGTTCTGATGAGTAGACAAATGTTTTTGTAATATGAAAATTTCCAATGTAAAAAAAGCTTACCTTTATCATCAGTAAAGCTTATGTCAATTTCTCAATTTTTTGAGTACTCATATATTTTCTAGCCCCCTACTACTTATTTAGTAGTAATATTTACTAAGGAAACAGTAGACTAAGAATTAAAGAGTAGTTTGCTCCGACCAATAGACTAAGTACGTGCTATTATGTTGTAGAAAGGATCAAGTTGTCACTAGAAAATCACATTGGACAGAGCCAGCTAATGATTTTGACTAGCCTTGGTTTCCATTTTCATAATCAAAATACCATATAGTCCAATATGAGGTTGAAAAATGATATAAAACTTGTTGATGACATGAACAATAAGGAATTATGCAAGAATATATGGAAGAACGATAAATGCTTTTATTTATAAACTCTATCCGAACTTTCATGATATTGCTGAGAACTAAAGATATGAACAATACTTCTCAAACATATTCATACTCGAGTTCGATTGGTAGAAAAGATCGTACCAAAAAGGTCGTCACTAGCAAGCTCCTTCTAGTGGGCAGGACGATGTGCAGAGAGTAGATATTTCAACTAGGAGGTGTTTTGTGTCTCGACTAGTTGTAAACAAGAGAAGAACAGAATATTAAAGTGAAAAGGAATGTCTTCAAGCCCTTGAGCATGTAAGCAATTATGTCTAGTTATCTATGTGATGCTTCTTTTACTTGTTTTTCTTTGGGAACAAAGTATGCAGATTATTGTAAAAACCATCTCTATGAAGGTTACGATAAGAATCTGCATGGTGTTTGACTGATATGTCAGAGCTAAAAGTAAAACATATCCCTTAGAATGGTTTTGGAGGAAAATGGAACTCTTCTACTAGCTCAAACAACAGTAGTATGTGACCAAACTTGGGATAATGAAATACAAATAAAAACACTCATCATAAAGGAAAGAAATAATGTAACTTCATTGAAATATTGAAATAAAAAATATATATTTACTCACAGAACTTATGTAACCGATCAATGTTCCAAGAATTAGGCAAAACATACCTGGCTGACATGGCAAGTTGTACTGAGCCTGGTCTGGTGACTTAGACCACAGTGTGTGGACCTTCTTGTTTAGGCGAAAGTTTATTGTGACTTGCCTGTCTCTAAATTTTTCTAAGAACCAAGTCACCTATAGCTTGGCTGTGAGGATGCACCTTACAATTGTGGTACCTTCGCATGGCTTATTAGTAGACTGTTGATCATATCAAGGATGTATTTCGTTGTTCTTTAAGGAAATTGATGTCATTGGTTCATTGTTTTGCTTGATCATTATCATTATAATGATCGGTTCAACTAGAGCCAATCTTTAGTTCTGAAGGAAGTATGGCTTGTACATCATAAACTAGAAAGAAGGGTGTTTCGCTGGTCGCATGACTGGTCATGGTCCAAACAACCCATAATACAGTGGAATTTCTTGAACCCAAGCCCTTGACCGTTGTATTAACTATCAAACACTTGGCATTTAATTCCTTGTATAAGTATACCATTGGCTCACTCTACTGCCCTGTTACTCTGTGGGTGAGCTACTGAGGCGTCACATGTCTTAATACCTAGATCTTCGCAGAAATCCTGAAATCCCCACTCGAGAACTAGGTACCATTATCTGTGATTATATGACTAGGGACACCAAATTATGTAATCATGTTTTTTGTGATGAATTTCTTGGTAGCTTCAGTTGTTATCTTAACAACTGGCTTAGCTTCTATCTATTTTATGAATATATCAATCATGACAAAAAAAATTCAAAGCCACCGGGTCCTCTTGGGAAAGGTCCTAGAATGTCTAGCCCCTAGGTTGTGAAAGGCCAGTAAAGAGGTATAGCTTGCAAAGCTTGTGTAAGTTAATGTACTTGTCAGTTATGAAGCTGGTATTGTACACACTTTGTCACTGCAATTAGAAGGGGGGAGGGGTGAATGATTGTCATCACTTTTTGAAGTCTCCTGCTAGTCAGCTAAGCTTTTTACCGCTTAACACTTGATCGCTCGACCACTTCAACCTGTAGGATCTACAACTAGTTTGCACGTAGTCGTAAACTTCAATATACCAACACTCTTCAAGCAAACCATGAACTAGTCTGATTTAAGATGATATTTATTGCTGGTTTTCTGTAGATTTATAAAATGCCTTCACAAGTACCCCTAAAAGCCCTAGCCAGAAACTAAAGTCTCTTCTCAAGTCTCTCCACCACAAACCTTCCAAAGCCTTGCATTAACCCTTAGATTCTCTCTTTGCTTTTATAGGCTAACGCTCCAAACGTGTCCTCATCAAACACGGACACGAAATCCTACCCCATCTAAAAATCAAGGGACCTAAAATCCTTCTAAATACGAGTTTGTCATAATCTCTAAACCAATCTCTACCCATTCCAAAAATCAAGGGACCCAAAACCCTTCCAAACACGGGTTTTCCATAATCTTTAAACCTTTCAAGCTACAGACTCCTTCCATAACTTCTCTAATCATCATGTAACGAAGCCTCTAGGACAGCATCTCCTATATCTTCATCGCGCATCATCACCTCACATGTTGTAGCCTCAAGGAACACACCTCCCTTAGCTTCTCCACACATCACCCTTTTGATCCCCACGTGCTCCAGCATGAGCCCGACCACCTCGTGACATCCTCAACTATCTGGACCTCAGATTTTCTTATCCTAGTCCTGGTCTTTCTCATCATCAACCATGACTGTCTCCACGTCCAACCTGCACATGCAAAGATCAAAGAACATATTCCCCGATACAAGTTCTTCCCAACTTGACCGACACTAGTTCAAATACTCATATCACACCTTTCACCATCCACCAAAATCAACCAGGTCATCCACGACCACAAAATCTGCCGCTTTCCAGAAATCAGCCTTAGACAACTCATCACAACAACTATGACCGCCATACCCAGGCCGGTCACTAGCTCATTGAGTACTCGAAAACACAAGTACTCGGAAATTACTATCGATCCACTCAGAACACTCGTAAAACACAAGAATCATAGCACTCCTAGTTTATGACTTTCGACCATCAACCAGTCACTATATCATTGACCACCAACTACCGATCATAACATCTAAGACAACAGATCGCTAAGTCTACAACTATCGATCACAAAGTCTTTAGCTAACCATCACCGACCAAGCACTATAGCACTGACTACAAGTATGGACTGGGTACTGTAGCACCGACCACCGAGTACCTACCTGGTCCTGTAGCACCGACCATTGAGTACCTACCTATCACTGTACCTCCGATAATGCTACGACCACCCATACGACTAGCAACTAGCTACTTTAACAGACGAGCTTATGATCTTTGACCGATTCACTGTTGATTACGACCGGTTGACTATTGCTTATGACAAGTTCACTGTTCAAGGTTGAAGCCTATGATTATCTGCCATGACCATTCTGCCATGATCAAAATGTCATGATCGATTGCCTTGGTCGACCTGCCGTGGACGTTTGATCTTGCTCATTTGCTATGGTCGATCGTCCTTGCCTTTTGCCGTGGTCGTTTGCTATCCTGAAAACTCCATCAACAATAGCACATCGACTAGATCTTTCTCAAACAAAAATTTTAATGCAACCCAAATATCAATTATTTATCACCACTAAATTTATGATCAAACCACATGGTCTAACAATCTCCCCCTTGATGACTACATCGACAACACCTTAAAAACTCTTGAATGTGAAAATTTGTGGAAAGAAAAATTCAAAGTTGCAGACCATAGACCATAGTAGAAAGAGCTGCAGACCACATCAAAGCTGAAAGAAAGAGCTGTAGACCACAGCTGATAGCTCAGAAATCTCAACAGAAAGCTAAAAAAACTCCCCTTCAACACCAGAGAGCAATTTTTTTAATTTTTTCAAATTTTCACAAGAGAGCAATTTTACTCCTCCCCAATCTCTCCAAACTCCCCTTTCTTCTAATTTCTCTACTTTTGGCAATGAAATCATCAAGAACTCTAGAGAGAATAATTCGAAAAAGGAGCAATGAGAGTAAACATCCAGAAGCTTTGTAGATTATCCAAGTCACTCTGCATTGGTTTAAGAATGCACATAAGCCATATTTTTTAGTATAACTAACTAGATTATATAAAATCATATACCATATAGCTAGTCAAAATAAATCTTTAGTATGATTCAGCAAATTGAATTAATGGCAGGCATCTCAACAATGACTAAACCGATCTATAAGGAGCACAATGGGATATCAAATCAAAAAGAGTAAACCTAAAAGTGAAACAAACTTTAAATCTTGATGAGCTAGCAGTCTCATATAGCAATCTATTGCTTCACACTCAATTCTTAAGCATGTGGTATGCTTGTAGCATACTTCTTTTCATGATGCCATCTTTGTACCAAACTTCTTTTAAATGGTGGCATGCTTGAAGCATACTTTTTTTTTCATTTGAGCACATTTTATGCCTTTTGTTTTGTTTAACTATAGTGTGGTTGAAGCATAAATCTTTTCAATATTCTCTTTCTCACTTTTTATTTATTATAACATGCCAATTTGGGTGAACATAAAAGATTGAAATATGAAACATACAAGCCTCATAGCCAAGATTCAAAAGAGGACTCACAATCAAGCTAATATTTTTGGATGAACATCATAAGGTGCTATATGTAATCAATCTAGTCAAAATATTCTGCCATGTCATATTTTAGTTCAACTATAGTACATTGATTACAACCTGTTATGATCACGGCTACATAGTAGATGAGTAAATATGATAAAGACAACTTTACTACTCATTTGATTTTAAAGACTTAGACTTGATATATTATTTGATAAGTATAATAAACAAAGCTTCTGAAGTTTTTAAACAACAAGCCCCCTTAGAATAATCCCATAGAATGCAACACACCTAACTCACTTTGCAAGTGAGCAAAGTGAGAAGCGTCATGCGATTTGGTGAAAATATTAGCAACTTGAGAATGAGAATCATTGAAATACAAGACAACATCTCTCTTTTCCACATAGTCTCTAAGAAAATGATAGCTAATATCAATATGTTTAGTTCTTGATTGTTGCACAAGATTTTTAGCAATAAAAATAGCACTAGTGTTATCACAGAAAAGTGAAACACTATCCAATTCTAAGACAAAATCCTTAAGTGTACCTATCATCCAAAGTAATTGTTAGCAACAAGAAGCCGCAACTACATATTCAGCCTCAGCAGTGGAGAGTGCAATAGACAACTGTTTCCTAGAAGTCCATGGAACAAGATATGTGCCTAAAAAGTGACAAGTACCAGAAATACTCTTCCTATCAATTCTACAACCCTAAAATCTACATCTGAAAAAGCTCCAAAGGTAAGGCATGAGGAAGAAGAGTACAACAAGACAAATTCTAAAGTTGATGGAAGATACCTGAAAATTTGCTTTACCTGTTGGACCGAAATGGCGACAGAGGGGGGGGGGGGGTGAATGGCGCTCTCTAAAATTAAGTTCGCCCCTCAAGTACCCACGCTTAAACTTCTTCTTCAATAGCTATGGAAGCTATGAAGATAGAAGATATGAACTACTGGAAGTCAAGGCAACAAGGGAAAATCAGATCCAAACAGAAGCAGTCAAGAAAAATAAAATCAGAGAAAATCTGACTGCAAGCGGTAGTACCGCTGAGACGAGCGGTAGTACCTCTGAGCGGTAGTACCTCTCGAGGAGCGGTAGTACCTCTGAGCGGTAGTACCTCTCACAGAGCGGTAGTACCGCACGACGATCGGACTTGTCCGAACGTTTCTTCGCTGCCGATCGGACTGGTCCGAACAAAACCGGTAGTACCGCTAGGACGAGCGGTAGTACCTCTGAGCGGTAGTACCTCTCGGGGAGCGGTAGTACCTCTCGAGAAAATCAGCAAACTGAAATTTCAGAAAAACTGAGAAAATCGCAAGATTCTTGGATTCTTGGCTTGGGAAACTTTGAGGGTAGCTAGGGAACACTCCCAGAAGACTAAGCCAAGAGCCAATAACAAGAAATCCACTCCAAGAATCAAGAATTTCAGATTTGGGTAAAAATCTGAAATCTTGCAAGAACCGAGCCAAAAACCAAATAACTCCCCAACCGTTGATCCTTTGGCTATGAAATTTTGAGGGAAGCTAATTAATAGCCTCTGGACTCTTCATACCAAATTTCAAGCCATCTTAACAAGGGAATCAAGAGCAGCTCCAAAACCCTAGAAACTGAGTTCATGAACAGAGGAAGGCCAAAACTGAAATCTGAGAATTAAACCAAGTTTGCTCTTCGGGAAATTGATCAAATGATCTTGTGGCACTAACCCATCATAGAGCAACCCATTTTGGGCCTTCCCAACAAGCAAGAACTCAAAAATCAAACAGCTCAGAAATCAACCAAAAAGAGCAACGAAGAACAGAGAGAGCACGAACAGAGAAAATGAAACTTCAGATTTCCATTCATTGAACCAAAAGGAATACAGAGGAGTCCCGATGACACGATTGAATACAGAGGAATGATTACAAGACTCTCAATCCATCTCCTCACTCTCTCAATGCTCAACCATGAATGCTTGGAAGGGATAAACACTCACTGTTCTATCTAGAACCCATCGATGAAGGACAGAGGGAGCACGACTCTGCCTCTCCAACCACTAAAGACTAAAGGAAAACCACCTCCTAAAGCCTCTTTTGACTAGGGCTAACCCTAATTCCCTCCAAGTGCTCAAGGAGGGCATGCAGCCCCTCCTCTCCTTTTATAGCGCCTGGCTAACGGGCCTCCGCCCCGTTACGCCCGCTACGTCCAACGGAGCCCGCTCCCGCTTGTGCAGTCTTGCGAATTTCCCGATTCGCCCCTCCTGCACCTTCCGGGAAGCTTCCGCGCTCCTTGCCTCGCACGCCTCGCAACCACCTCGAGTCCACGTCGTCTTCGACACCTCCTGACTGTTCTGACCTCAGCGCCACCTGCGCCTAGTCCAGTCCTCCGTGTCTCGCCACGACTCCGTCTCGACGTCCTGCAGTCACACAGACAAGAAAACACGTCAAATAGCACCGCTCGATACATGAAAGCGTAAATAGCATAAGCACATCATACTTACTCATGCCGAAGTCCAAACCTGTCGAAATTATCAGAATATGCATCCTAATCTCATATGACCAAGTTTGACCAAAGTCCGACCGAGCCCGATTGCGCCACGCAACGACTCGACTCCGAACCACTCAAACCAAACTCGACTGATTTTGAAGAATCCAACATGGTCCAAAGAATGAAATGAAGCTAATGACCATGTCGACAGAAGGAACAGAAGGAACACTAGAGCAACTACTGAAAGAGCAAATTGATCTCCAAAGCTCTAAACTGTTCCCAACAGACTTTTTCTTCTCTATTCTCCCCCTTTTGGCAATAAACACATCAAGATGCAATAGAGAGAATATGACATGTCAATGGATGAATATGGCTGAAGTTTGTTTATTTAAGCATTTTGAGCCATGAGAATTATCCATAATGACCAACATGTAATACATCAAGCCATAACTCAATAAAACGCTATCTAGATCATGACAACATATATATAAACCAGCTAGAGCACAAAGATGACAATCTGAAATGTAATGCATTAAGTGAGAATGTCAAGTCATCAAGAGGTAAAGTCTAACTAGAGATACCCAAGGATGATGCCGGCCATGTCAAGTAAGCTAAGCGGAACCAAGAAGCTAATATTGAGACCAACTAGAGTGCTATGCTCAAGAATGAAACATTGGCGCAAGTACTTGGTTCTTTTTGTAGCTTAAGCAAATTGAGCACATAAGACATTGTCTTTTTAAAGCTCATGGTCGTGTGCAACCCAATTTTTTTTATGTGCTAGATCTCAAGCCTTATGCGACTACTTCAAGCGAGAAGCTTAAGAAGATAGTCTAGGTCATCCAAAACTCCCCCTGAGTTCATGCCTAGTGCAATGGCAAGCCGTCTCATGAGAAAGAATTGGTGAAATCAGTTTTTTCGCACAAAAGAGATCTTTTTGCTTTGTAAACATGTTGTACTACCTCATGCTACATCAAGAGACTAAAATAGCTCAATCTAAGGCTCAATAAAAGATTCAACGCTCAGCTAAGCCTAGTTGACATGGCATGAATCATACAGAGATAGCTCCAGAAAGACTAAACTCAAATGCTAGCATGACAAGTTTTACTACAAGTTTGGCAATTTTAATTAACTTATCATGGTAAAAGCTAGTCTACACATATGAAGTCATGATCAATCTAGCAAGCTAAGCACAAGTCATGGCAAGGTGTAAAGCATTGAAGCATGTCATAACAGGATAATAACCAAGGCTCAATGCAGTTTGATTAAATGCGAAATGCTGAAAATGCATGAAAGACCAGCTCCCCCTCAACATTAGATGCAACTTTTAGTTCAAGTTGAGTTATGTCAGAATTAAGCTCCAGAAGCTCCCAATTGAACTCCCCCTGAACCAAAGCAATAGAATCGAGAAGCTGGGAAATAAAACCAAAACAGGCAGTCCTTAAAGCATAGATAAGATATAGAGACAACTATGGCTCAGACTGACTCTCATCTACCCCATATGACTCCAGGACAATCAGCTAACAGTAAATCACACACTAGAGAGCAAACACGTACCCTGTCTACCCGAGGGTGGCCCAACCCTCGCTAGAACCTACAAGAAGTGAGTGAGCTCGACCTAGTGAGATAAGAAGCAGCTAATCCTGGAAGCACAAGATAAGAGTTAGAAGTCTAAGCATCTCGGCAAGAGAAGCACTCTAACCTATGCTGGAAGGACTAAACCCAAATGCACCCCGAGTGCAATGCAACAGAAATGAGACAGAAGCATAATCAATATAGTAAAGCAGTAAAGCCCAAGCTCCCCCTCACTACAGTCCGTAAGGACAAACCACCCCAAGCTCTCCCCGCAGAGCTGAAAACCTCGAACTGTCCAAAGGCTTGGTGAAAATGTCAGCCAACTGGTGGTCACTCTCCACAAACTGGAGCACTATATCACCCTTCTCTACATGGTCTCTAAGGAAGTGGAAACGGATATCAATGTGTTTGGTCCGAGAGTGTTGCACTGGGTTCTTAGCAATGTTAATCGCAGAAGTGTTATCACAAAAGAGTGGAACACTGTCGATAACTAACCCAAAGTCCCGCAGGGTCGAAGCCATCCAAAGCACCTGGCTGCAACAACTGGCAGCAGCAACGTACTCGGCCTCTGCAGTGGACTGTGCAACACCGGACTGCTTCCTCGAAGACCAGGAAACGAGAGAAGTGCCAATGAATTGGCAAGTGCCAGAAGTGCTCTTCCTATCTATCCTACAGCCAGCAAAATCTGCATCCGAGAAGGCTCTCAAGGAAAGACAAGAAGAGGAAGAGTACCAGATACCATAGTCAATGGTAGCTCGAAGGTACCGAAAGATGCGCTTCACCGCCTGGCGGTGAGATACGCGAGGAGAAGCCTGAAAGCGAGCACACAGACACACTGAGAAGTGTATGTCTGGTCTCGAGGCGGTGAGGTAAAGAAGGGAGCCGATCATACTTCTGAACTCTTTCTGATCAACTGGCTCGCCATCCTCATCTGGGTCAAGATAGGCTGTCGAAGCCATGGGAGTTGACACCGGCTTACCATCACTCATATCGAAGCGCTTCAGGAGGTCACGAGTGTACTTTCCTTGATGAAGAAATGTACCCTCCCGAGTCTGCTTAATTTGGAAGCCAAGGAAGAAGGTCAACTCACCCATCATACTCATTTCAAACTCGGTGCTCATGACATCCGAGAACTGGGAAACCAGAGTATGGGAAGAGCCGCCAAAGATAATGTCATCGACATAGATCTGGACGAGCAGAAGGTCAGCGCCAAGCCGGCGGATGAACAAGGTCTTATCAACTTTACCCATTTCAAACCCATGACTCAACAAGTAGGACTTAAGCCTCTCATACCAAGCCCTGGGGGCCTGCTTAAGTCCATACAACGCTTTGGAAAGCTTAAAGACATGGTTTGGGTATTTGGGGTTTTCGAAACCAGGAGGCTGTCGGACGTAGACCTCTTCCTCAATAAGGCCATTGAGAAAGGCACTCTTGACGTCCATCTGGTAAAGCTTGAAACCCTTAGAAGCTGCAAAGGCAAGCAGGATTCTAATGGCTTCAAGTCTAGCTACGGGGGCAAAGGTCTCCTCGAAATCTAGACCTTCAACCTGGGAGAACCCCTGAGCAACCAGTCTAGCCTTGTTTCGAATAACCACTCCATCCTCGCTCTGCTTGTTCTTGAACACCCACTTAGTCCCAATAATATTGTGACCTCGCGGGGGCTCGACGAGCGACCAGACCTTGTTCCTCTCAAAATTTTCTAGCTCCTCATGCATGGCATTGACCCAAGACTCATCAGATAAAGCATGAGAGACATCTTTGGGCTCAAAGGAGGCAATGAAAGCAGAATGGAGACAGAATTGAGATAAGCCAGATTTTGAGCGGGTAACACGCTCGAAGAGGTCTCCAATGATCTGCTCTGAAGGATGAGCTTTCTGGATATGTCTAGGAGGTCCAGGATGAGATGAAGAAGTGGCCTCTACCTCGTGAGCTGACGAGGTAGGAACAGAGCCACCAGCTCCAGAAGAAGCAGAAGGCATGGGCTGATCGCCTCGAGGTGCGGTGGAAGACGGCACCTCAAGGGGTGGATGAGGGACAGGATCAGGTAGACAACCGTCGTCTCCATCATCCTCATCATCCACAAAGATGGTCTCGGACTGCTCTAAAGAACCTGAGATATCGGGCCTAGTCCCCGGACTGGCCTCGTCAAAGGTCACCTCACAGGTCTCTACCATTTTGCTAGACTCGCAGTTCCAGACCCTATAAGCCCGCGAAGAAGTCGAGTAGCCTAGAAAGATCCCATCACAGAAACGTGACTCGAACTTATCTAGGTTCCCAGACTTCAAGATAAAACACTTGCAACCAAAAACACGAAAATGAGAGACGCTGGGCTTTCGCCCATATCTCAACTCATAAGAAGTGCGGTGCAAGTGTGCCCTAAGAAATACTCGATTTGAGACATGGCACGCAGTAGCTATAGCCTCAGCCCAAAACTTCCGCGGTGTAGAGTACTCATCAAGCATCGTCCTGGCCATCTCGACCAAGGTACGGTTCTTCCTCTCCACAACGCCATTTTGTTGTGGGACGTGCGGAGAAGAGAACTGGTGCTCTACACCTGTCTCACCACAGAAACTCTCGAAGTAGGAATTCTTGAACTCCGTGCCATTGTCACTGCGGATCGCTCGTAAGGCACCCGGGAGCTCAACAGAAAGCCTACCAAAAAGACCTCGGAAATGTGAAAACGTCTCATCCTTCGAGGCTAAGAAAAACACCCAAGAATACCTCGAGAAGTCATCGACCACGACAAGAACATACCACTTCCCCCTTGCTGACTGCACTCGAGCTGGTCCCACTGTATCCATGTGGAGCAGCTGTCCCGGTGCATCGGTCATAGTGACTGTGACCGGAGGGTGAGAGGCGGCAACCATCTTGCCGTGCCGGCATGGAGCACAAACAAGATCTTTGACCATCTTGAGTTTCGGCAGACCACGAATGAGATCGTGACCGCTAACTCGAGTCAAATGGTCAAAGCCTATATGACCAAGTCTCCTATGCCAGAAGGAAAGGTCGCGGGACTCAGAAGCAACTAAACACCTGAGAGGATCACCAGAAGACTCAGAAAAATCAGCACGAAAGATCCTCCCAAAACGAGAAATCCCGCAAACAAGACTACCCGAAGAATCAAGAATTTTGCAATTGTTTTTCTTAAAGCTCACCTCAAAACCGTCATCGGTAAGCTGAGAGACTGAGAGCAAATTATACTGCAGCTTACTAACCAAGGCTACATCTTTCAAGATGAAAGAATCATTAATGCGCACAGTACCTTTGGCGATGACGCGCCCAGATGAAGCATCTCCGAAGGTGATCGTCTCATCACCTGGAGCACGGGCAAGGGAAGAAAACCAACGGGAGTTTCCGGTCATATGACGAGAACAACCGGAGTCTACAAGCCAAACCTTTCCCTTCCCTGCCCGGCGAACCTGAGTCAAACAGAGAGTAAAGTCTCAGTACTGGGGTAAATCAAGAGAGATTTTGGCACCCAATACTGAACAACACGTCGAGCAGATGAAGTAGTCAAGCACGACTGACCTCTATCTACCCTACGCTCTCCATGACTCAAAGAAGCAGAAGGTCTGTGAGCAGACCTGAAGCTGTTGCGGGGTCCGACTGCTACGGGAGAGCGAGTCGGAACACCGGCAACACGCTGAACACGCCGCGGGTAACTGTCTCGACGGGGGAAACGAGATGTACCCTCAAGACGGCGAAAGTCATGACCAGGAGCAGCATGAGGACGAAAAACAGAAGACTCAGAAAAACCAAGTCCTCGATGCTGCCCAAACCCATCAACAGCAGTAAACCTAGACCTCGTGCTGGTCCTAGGTGCACTCAGGATCTGGGGCTGACCCTGAATACGCCTAGGAGACTCAACACGGTCTCTACGCGCAATCTTGGCGCGCCTGAAGCATCGATCAACCGTGTGTCCATCCTTCTGACAGAAGGTGCAGTGATACTTCATCCTCTGAGAGGTAGAAGTAGCACGGTCAGGCTTCGCCTTCTGAGAGGCCGAAGCAGCAGGTGCAATCACCTTGCTGTCAGAAATCCCCTGGACATAGCCCGCTGACTTAAATTGGACTTTCTCGGTCCTGGGCTCGGTCTCGATCACACCTGGTGCTATGGGTCTGAGCACAGCAGGTGGATGCTTCCTCATATCCTCATGATAGTCATATCCTAGACCCTGATTAAATCTGCAAATCTTGGACTGGTCTAGAATAAGATTAAGCTTCTTCTTGCCGCCTACAAATCTCTCGAGAGTGTTCATAAGGTACTGACACTCCCGAAAGAGAGAGGTGCAAGAAGAGCAGGGGGAAGAGGGAACAGCAGGAGGTAAGGGAGCAGAAGAAGAACCAATAGTAGAGGAGAGAATGGCTTGTGCATGCACAGCCGACCCTGAGGGGACAGTCCTACTACTAGCAGGTTGGTTCGCGTCTCTAGGCGTCTCACCCTTACCCTGGGGCTTCTCCCCCACACCATCAATCACATCACAACCAGATTGTGGCTTCTCTAGTAAGTCCTTAGTTAGCTTCACACATTTGTCATTCAAAGCAACGAGTTCAAGTTTTAGTTTATCACAACTAATGCATGGTGAGCTAACAGAGTCCTTAGTCGCATACTGAGCCATTTTCTTGTTGTTGTCAATCATTTCTTGAAACTGTTTTGAGACAGATTCAAGTTCAGCAGTTAACTTTGGACAGTTCAAACATGAATCAATAGGCTCAAGTAAAGAAGCACGCAACTCAGCAATCTTGTGATCTGCCCGTTTTAGGTTCATCTTTAAATTATTGCAATTTTCACAAGACTCGGGCAGATCAAGGAGCATGGCATAAGGTCCTCTAGCAGCAATGTCCTTAACCTCACATGAGGTGGGAGAAGTAGTCCCATAAGTAGTAAGTAGGGTAACAGCCATCCTACTCAACTCTAACTCAGCAAGCAGACTAACATTCTCCACCTTAATAGAATCAAGCTCGGAGGACACACTATCATGCGAGGTCCTTAACTTCTCCATATCAACCAGCAAAGCAGAGCATGTATCACAGTCGTCACGGGAGGGAGCAGATGTAAGTGAAGTAAGCTCCCGTGACAGTCTATCTACTTCCTTCTCCAACTCACTACATCTAGCTCTAGATCTAGCATGAAATCCTCCTAGCTTAAGGAAAGCTTCATTAAGTTGGTCATAGGAGGGACATACCTCGTCCGAGTCGGAGTACAGCTCGCTGTCGCTGAGTTCGCCCTCGAGGGCCATGAAGCACATGCCGGAGAAGTCGTCGCCGCCATCCTTGGGCTCTTGGTCACCCGTCCCGTCGTCGTCGCTCCATCCCTCCACCTCGCTGAGGTCGAGGTCGTCGAAGGCGGTGAGGACGCGGTGGAAGAGCTTCTTGGCCTTCCCGAAGTTGCGGAACTTCTTCTTTCCCGGCGTCTGAGCTGGAGGCTTCTTGTTGCGGTTCTTGTCGGTGTAGTCGTTCTTGCCTGAACCGCCGTAGTCGTTCTTGCCCTTCTCCAGCTTGGGACAGTTTACTCGAATGTGGTTGGGGCCACCACACTCGAAGCAGATGACTGGTCCGCCTCTCTTTCTGTCTCTCCTCCTCTTGTAAGCATGGGAGAACTTCCGAGCTAGGAGGGCCAGCTGTTCATCCTCTAGCTGCTCTAACTGATCATCAGTTACGTCACATAGAGCAGCTAGGGAGAACCCACAAAGCGAATCGGCGGAAAAACCAGAAGCCGGACTGGGATCTCGTGAGTCTTGAGGCGCGAGTACAGCGCGTCAAGAGTCAGGGTCGAGAGGTCTGTCGTGTCTTTGATGGTGGTCACCTTCATCTCCCACACGCGCAGATCGAGTGCCGCGAGCATCTGACGAGCGTTGTCCGAGTCGGGGTATGTGAGACCGACCGCTCGGAGGTTGCTCAAGATTTTGTGAAATCGCGAAAAGCACTCGTCCAGGGACTCACCAGCAAGCATCTCGAATTTGTTGTATTCGCGCTTGAACTGGTCCTGTCGAACCGTCTTGATCTGGGTGGTGCCCTCATGGTATGCGTCGAGGGTCACCCAGATGTCGTAGGCGGACGACAGGTGAGATATACGGTCAAACTCGCTACGACTCAACCCCTGGATGATGATGTTCCTTGCCTTTGCATTCGCCTCAACATCAGCCATGTTCCCGGCATTGATGTTCTCATCGGCAGGAACAGCGAATCGTACCTTGACCTTCCGCCAGATGGCATACCCCTGGGCCTGGATGTATGTCTCCATTCGGCTCTTCCAGAAGGGGTAATCGATGCCATCGAACACGGGTGGCTTGGTCGAGTACTTGTCCGTCGCCATGGCTCTTGAGACCGGTTAAGATCTATGAATTAGAGCTAACCGGCTCTGATACCAATTGTTGGACCGAAATGGCGACAGAGGGGGGGGGGTGAATGGCGCTCTCTAAAATTAAGTTCGCCCCTCAAGTACCCACGCTTAAACTTCTTCTTCAATAGCTATGGAAGCTATGAAGATAGAAGATATGAACTACTGGAAGTCAAGGCAACAAGGGAAAATCAGATCCAAACAGAAGCAGTCAAGAAAAATAAAATCAGAGAAAATCTGACTGCAAGCGGTAGTACCGCTGAGACGAGCGGTAGTACCTCTGAGCGGTAGTACCTCTCGAGGAGCGGTAGTACCTCTGAGCGGTAGTACCTCTCACGGAGCGGTAGTACCGCACGACGATCGGACTTGTCCGAACGTTTCTTCGCTGCCGATCGGACTGGTCCGAACAAAACCGGTAGTACCGCTAGGACGAGCGGTAGTACCTCTGAGCGGTAGTACCTCTCGGGGAGCGGTAGTACCTCTCGAGAAAATCAGCAAACTGAAATTTCAGAAAAACTGAGAAAATCGCAAGATTCTTGGATTCTTGGCTTGGGAAACTTTGAGGGTAGCTAGGGAACACTCCCAGAAGACTAAGCCAAGAGCCAATAACAAGAAATCCACTCCAAGAATCAAGAATTTCAGATTTGGGTAAAAATCTGAAATCTTGCAAGAACCGAGCCAAAAACCAAATAACTCCCCAACCGTTGATCCTTTGGCTATGAAATTTTGAGGGAAGCTAATTAATAGCCTCTGGACTCTTCATACCAAATTTCAAGCCATCTTAACAAGGGAATCAAGAGCAGCTCCAAAACCCTAGAAACTGAGTTCATGAACAGAGGAAGGCCAAAACTGAAATCTGAGAATTAAACCAAGTTTGCTCTTCGGGAAATCGATCAAATGATCTTGTGGCACTAACCCATCATAGAGCAACCCATTTTGGGCCTTCCCAACAAGCAAGAACTCAAAAATCAAACAGCTCAGAAATCAACCAAAAAGAGCAACGAAGAACAGAGAGAGCACGAACAGAGAAAATGAAACTTCAGATTTCCATTCATTGAACCAAAAGGAATACAGAGGAGTCCCGATGACACGATTGAATACAGAGGAATGATTACAAGACTCTCAATCCATCTCCTCACTCTCTCAATGCTCAACCATGAATGCTTGGAAGGGATAAACACTCACTGTTCTATCTAGAACCCATCGATGAAGGACAGAGGGAGCACGACTCTGCCTCTCCAACCACTAAAGACTAAAGGAAAACCACCTCCTAAAGCCTCTTTTGACTAGGGCTAACCCTAATTCCCTCCAAGTGCTCAAGGAGGGCATGCAGCCCCTCCTCTCCTTTTATAGCGCCTGGCTAACGGGCCTCCGCCCCGTTACGCCCGCTACGTCCAACGGAGCCCGCTCCCGCTTGTGCAGTCTTGCGAATTTCCCGATTCGCCCCTCCTGCACCTTCCGGGAAGCTTCCGCGCTCCTTGCCTCGCACGCCTCGCAACCACCTCGAGTCCACGTCGTCTTCGACACCTCCTGACTGTTCTGACCTCAGCGCCACCTGCGCCTAGTCCAGTCCTCCGTGTCTCGCCACGACTCCGTCTCGACGTCCTGCAGTCACACAGACAAGAAAACACGTCAAATAGCACCGCTCGATACATGAAAGCGTAAATAGCATAAGCACATCATACTTACTCATGCCGAAGTCCAAACCTGTCGAAATTATCAGAATATGCATCCTAATCTCATACGACCAAGTTTGACCAAAGTCCGACCGAGCCCGATTGCGCCACGCAACGACTCGACTCCGAACCACTCAAACCAAACTCGACTGACTTAAACCCTTGTCAATTACTCATCACTCTCATGGAGACATGACCACATGGTCTCTCATTACCGCTTGAGATGTGAAGCATGAGGAGAAGCTTGAAAGCGAGCACACAAACAAAAAACAAAATATATGTCTGGCCTCAAAACAGTAAGATATAGAAGTGAGCGTATTATGCTTTTGTATTCTTTTTGATCAACAGGCTCTCCATCTTCGTCAGGATCCACCACAGCAGTAGACTCGATGGGTGCTAAAATTGGTTTAACTGTACCCATGCTGAAGCGACGAAGTAGATCTTCGGTGTACTTAGTTTGTTGAACAAAAGTACCCAATTTTAATTGCTTGATCTAAAATCCTAGGAAGAACGTGATCCCATCACGCTCATCTCAAATTCCCTACTCATAGTATCGGAAAGATTAGAAACAAGAGCATGGGAGGAACCATCAAAGATAATATCAACCACATAAATCTAAATGAGTAAAAGATCATTACCATGCTTGAGAGTAACCAATGTTTTTTTACTTTTCCAATTTGAAAGTTATTTTTTAGCAAATATGATTTAAGCCTATTATACCATGCTCTGGGTGCTTATTTTAGACCATATAAAGGTTTGGACTATTTGTACACATGATCAGAAAACTTAGGATTCTCAAAACCAGGTGATTGTTTGATATAAACTTTCTCCTCAATATAGCCATTAAGAAAAACACTTTTAATATCCATTTGATATAGTCTAAAAGCTTTTGATGCAGCAAATGCTAATAGGATCCTAATGGCTTCTAATCGAGCAGCAGGAGCAATTGTTTCGCCAAAGTCAAGACCTTCTACCTGGGTAAAACCTTGAACACAAGTCTAGCCTTATTTTAAACAACAACACTATCTTCACTTTGTTTATTCTTAAAAACCCATTTAGTTCCAATAATATAATGACAATGAGGAGGTGAAACTAAAATCTAGACTATATTACCCTCAAAGTTTTCTAACTCCCATGCATGGCATTAATCCAACACCCCTAAGATAAAGCGTGACTTACATTTTGGGGTTCAAAAGAGGAGACAAAAGTAGAATGAGCATATGAAACATTAGAGTTATACCTGCTGCAAAGAACTATTTCATTTAACTCTCAATCATTTGTCTAGGGGATGATTTCATTGAATATGTAGAGGAGCTTGTGAAGTGGTCGTAGAAGTAGTCGTTGGTGTAGTTGTAGTCGTAGTGGCCTCTACCTCATGAGTGGTCGTAGGAGTGGTCTTAGGTGTTGAAGAGTGACTTGGGTACTCCCTATTATCATCGTCTGAGTCATAAAAGATGTCCTTGGGTGTGTTAGTTACCTGTATACCTACATTATCAACTCTAGTACCAGGACTAGTCTCATCAAAAGTAATCTCACAGGTCTCAATAATTTTGTTAGTTTCTAGGTTGAGTACATGATAACCTCGAGTGTGAACTGCATATCCAAGAAAGATGCCATCTGAGGACCTAGATTCAAATTTATCAAGATTGCCATGTTTAAGTATGAAGCATCGAGATTCAAACACCCTCAAGTGAGAAATATTAGGAGAATGACTAAACCAAAGCTCATAGGCAATCTTATGCAGTCTAGCTCGCAAGAATACTTTGTTCGAAATATAGCAAGCAGTCGAAATAGTTTCAGCCCAATACTTCCTAGGAGTAGCATGCTCATCTAACATTGTTCTAGCTATCTCAACCAAAGTTCTATTCTTACGTTTGACCACACCGTTCTGTTGAGGAACATGAGCTGATGAAAATTGATAGTCTAAACCCTTTTCAGCACAAAAGGAAGCAAATGATGTATTCTTGAATTCAGTTCCATTATCACTTCTAATTGCTCCATGTGCTCTTAGAAATTCATTAGTAAATCTAAGATCTAGCTCTCTAAAATGACCGAAAGTTTCATCCTTAGATGCCATAAAATAAACATAAGAGTATCTAGAGTAATCATCAACAATAGCAAGAACATACTATTTACCTCCAACATACTGAACACTAGCAGGGCCTATAGTGTCCATATGCAATAATTGACCTGGAGAATCAGACATAACAAGTGCGAGTGGAGGATGTGACGATGAGACAATCTTACCATGTCAACAGGATGAACAAATTAGATCCATTGACTTTTCAATCTTAAGACTAGGAATTTCTCAAACAAGATTCATATTACTGAGCCTAGCAAGATGATCAAACTCAATATGACCTAATCTATGGCACCAGAAGGACAAATCCTTAGAGACTGATGAAATAAGACACATAAGATAAGAGAATGCTGAATATGAAAAGTCACTCTTAAACAAGTGACCAACTCGACTAATTTTGCGTACAAGATCACTAGATGAATCTAAAATACAACATGAATGCCTTTTAAAGTTCACCTCAAGTTCATCGTGTACCAACTGTGAAACTGAAAGCATGTTATAGCTCGACTTGCTGACGAGAGCGACGTCTTTTAAAATGAACTTGTCATTGACGCACATGGTACCTCTTGCAAGAACTGGTCCTTGAGAGTTGTCCCCAAAAGTGATCATCTCATCACTGGGAGCATGAGTGAGGGAGGTGAACCATGATGAGTCTCTGGTCATGTGGCGAGAACAATATGTTCCCCTTCCTTTTGCGACGAGCCTACAAAGCACGAATAGTCGTTGGTACCTTAGTACTGGGGTTAAACAATAAAGATTTAGGTATCCAGTACTGAGATACTCGATGAACAGGAGCAAAAGCATGCACTGATAAAGATTTAAGTGAAGCACTAGCATCTGACTATTTCAACCAGTTGGTCGTTGAAAAACAGGTTCAACCACGGGGTGGTCTGGCCTCCTTAGTAGAGCTGGTTTGACATCTGATCAGTCAGATTGCGTGGACGACACTAGTCGAAAACAATCTGACCGACTACGTGAAAATGGTCTGACTACCAACTGGTCTAATTAACCAAAAAGCTCTGGTCGAAATTCTCTTGAGAAGCTGGACCGACCATGGGAAATAACTGGTTGAGCATCTGGTCCAACCACGCTGGTTCGACCATAGAAACTGCTGGTTGAAAACACTTCTTCATCCTATTTTTCTTCTCTTTCTTTGCTTTTCTAAAGTAGAATTGAACCAAATAATTGTCTTTACCAGAATGAGTGCATTGATACTTGACTTGGTGAGTGGTCGCATCAGCTGACTTTACAGCACTCACTTTGGTAGAGAACTCTTTTGCAATACCAACAGATCTAAAGACAACTTGCTTTGGTCCAGACTCTGCTTCAAATTTTCTTGGTTTGAGTACCTTAACAACTTTAGGTGGATTATTCTTAACGTACTCAATAAAATTAAGTCCTAGATCATGATTTTTGTACTAGTTTTTGACTTGTTTAGGATCATATTCAAATTGTTCTTGCCAAAAGAAAACATCTCAAAAGTGCTCTTACGGTACTCATTTTCTTTAGACAGTGAGGAACATGATGAGCACTTACAGATTTATTAGCAAGATCCTTATAAGCACTAGACTGAGCCGAATCTCTTCTTTTTAGCGAAGTTACTAAGTTGTGTAGTCGATACTTCTATTTCAACGTTAAGCTTAGGGCAGTTAGAGCAAGAAAGAGTCTCATGATAAAGCATTTGTTGAATTGATTCCTGAGATGAATTAAGTCTAGCTTGTAGCAACTCACACTTAGAACATGCTTTAGAAGTGTTAGACTTAAGCTTTTCAATTTCGACATTAGCATGTTTAAGTTTTCCATCACAAGAATCGTGTACCATTCTTAGTTTATCAAATCTATCAGTTACATCTCTAAGTTAAACCAGGTTAGTTGCATTAACAGATCTAGCAGTTTCCAATTCAGAATGTTAGACTTGACAAGCTTCACAAAAATCATCTTTAGAAATAGATGCTCTAAGTCTATTAATCTCAAAATTTAAGTTTTTGACTACAAAATTATTTTTTTAATTTCTTTTTAGTCTGTTTCAATTCAATAGCAAGTTTAACTAGGAAATATTTAAGCTCATCGTATGACGGTCTTACCTCATCGGGATCACTGTAGTCATCGTCATTGTTGCTTGCCATGAAGCACATACCCGTGAAGTCATTTGTGTTCTTTTTCTCGCCATTGACATCGTTTTCATCGTGGTCATCATCGTCACAGCTTTCAAATCACCATCACTCAGATTAAGGCGCTCGATAGCTGATAAAACTTTTTTTAGCAACTTTGCGATGGAAAGATCCTCTCTTTGTATTATTTTTGGATGGTCGACGATGATAATTCCTATCATCTTTATTCACTTTCCCTCTGAGCTTGGGGCAATCCATCTTAATGTGGCCTGGCTCGTCATACTCAAAGTATCTAATCAGACCTAGAGCTCCACCTCGCTTTCTCATCCTTATATTGTTGAGTGCCTTGTATACTGGTGAGGAGATTAATACCAAGCCCTCTTTAGGGAGCTACTCGAACTGGTCTTCTGAAAAAGAGGACAAAGTAGACAGGGAAACACAAGGCAATATACTCGATGAAGCAGTATGCATGGGGTTAGTCACAAGTGCTAAAGGTGAAGATTTATTAGTCTTAGGTGGCAAAGCTTCCATCTCATAGGTTTTCAATCTAGAGTACAGATCATCCATGGTTACAGTATGTAGATCAACAGTTTACTTAGTTGTCGTGACAACTATCAACCACTCAGAATCTAAAGACCTCAAAATTTTAGTTGCATTATCTCCATCAGTAGTAATAATACTAACTTCGTGAAAGTTACACAATATCTTCTCAGAATGAGTAAAAAATCATCAATAGATTCACCAGCCTTCATAGTAAAATCAGAGTACTCTTTTTGATACAAATTCTTGCACACCTTTTTGATTGTAGTGGTTCTTTCATGATAATCACAAAGAGTTTTTCATATTAAGTGGGCAGAAGCAATATGAGCTACAAGATCAAATTTTTTGTGAGAAATCTCTTGAAAAAGCAAGTTACGAGCACAGGCATTTAAATCAATATCTGTTTTATTTTTTGGTAGTAACACAAGAATGAACTACATAAGGTTAAGAATTTTTTCCAGACATCACTACCTTGAGCCTCAATGTAAGCTTGTATATGTGTCGGAACCCGGAGTAACGACTCCTGGATCCTCTGTGTAAATCGCACTAGTCCAGGATCAGCTAGTGCACACAGTAACAACAAAGATAAATACTAAGTACAAATGACTAACTTCATTAAATAAAGAGTACGACCTTATGACCAAGTCTTACATCAACGCCCATTGGCAAATATAAATAAAGCAAATAACTGCGGAAGCAAACTGATAAAAGCGAAGCCCAAGCCTGCCCACAGGCAAACGATAGTAAGACGTGGCCTACTCATCCAAGTCTTCACCATGGTCGACGACATCTTCCTCTGTATGGAGATTGCAAGGTGAGTACAAACTTGTACTCCGCAAATCACACGGAGAAATGCAACATAATGATAAAGGCTTCAATGGAAGGCTTATAGGGTTAGTTTGCATAAAACAACATTTAAAGAAATATAGTACATAGATTGAAAATGCTGAATTTAATACAGTATGTAAAAACAATATTTGTATATGAAAATAATACCGTCAGTGCAGGCTTCGACCAAACACCAACCTATCCACGGGCATCCCACCCGGACCATCTTTTCCAAAAGATTACGTATGGATTCCATCCATCCACATGCTTCACTGCACAACCCTAATAGATTCCATCCATCCACCAGGTTTCGATCTCTCACGGATTCCATCCATCCGTAAGGTTTTCTTCTCTCGTGGATTCCATCCATCCACAAGGTTCTCAAAAACATTTTTGACAAACAAAGTCGAATCCATGAAAAACTTTTACTCAGCATGCCCATGACCGTGGGCACGGCTATCTATGATAGATTATACGCTCTGCAGAGGTTGTACAGCTTTACCCACAAGACACGATCATCCCTTTGTACCACTAGATTACACACTTCCTTAGGTGTGCAGTGGGGAGTCGTGACAAGGCCTTTACAATGCAAAGCCTTCAACCTGGCCAAGCCATCTCTAAGGTTTCACCCCAGTAAGGAATCCACCAGACCGGGACCCCCCTCTTGAGCCTGAGTGAGACTTCTCATGGCTTCAACCATGCTCACCCAAGTGGGACTTCACATGGCACCAACCACACCCACTTTCAACCTACGACTTGACTCAGGTTGGGACTTCACAAATTATTCAGCCAGAGCTGTCCCATACCAGCCATGTGGTAGTACGATAGGGCTTTGCAACAGTAGCTCACAGACCGGTCCTTAATCTGACTTAAGCCCAACCACATACCCCTGTGCGCGACAATCAACCACTGCAGCTCTAACCAACAGGGCATGCCTGCACCCACCAATCTAACCAATTGCCTAAGTCTAAACCAGGTTTTATATTTTGTTTTCAAAATATTACATAAACCTTCTTGACTCACCAAAGTCAAGAGTAGCTTTGAGAAGCTTATTATTTCATGTAAACAAGTTCGCCATTTCATGTGAAAAGGTATCCCAAAACAAATATTATAACTAAGCAGGTCTAAGAATTTAATATAATATTCTCTAGCCAATACTAGTGTACTAACTAGAGTTTGATTATAGGGTGACAAGGTATTGAGGAATTCAACATCAATGGAGGAATTAACAAGTAGGCAATAACTAGCTTTAAAACTGAATTGAAATATGTTGAATAAAAATATGCATGCAGAATAATTTAAACCAACATAATTTTATTTTGAAATCTGGGATCAACATGATCAAGGAGTGTGACTTGCCTTGCTCTTCAACTTGGTATGAATCTTCATCGAAGAATTTTCCCGAATCGTCGAAGTCTACACGTGAAAATAACCCACCAAATTCAAATAAATTTAAAATAAATTCAAATTGACTTCAAATATTTTACTTGAGGCTAGACATAGATAGATGGGAATTTTTGATGAATTTAGAAATTTGAATGGGCTCAATCGGAGTTAGGATGAAAAAGAACGGGCTCCGGGAAATTTAAAATCAGGAAAAAAGAAAAAAAAACGAATTTCTGGAATTATTTTTCTAAAGGAAAATCTGGATTAATGACGTCAGCGGGGATTTATTTTTCAGCCGAATTATTTTTCAACTGAAAAATCCAGATTATTGCGCCACCCTTGCGTCAGCCCAGGGGTGCACCGACTGATAGTGGGCGCCGGGTCTATGGACCGGGCGCAAGGAGGGAGGGGACGGCCGAGGTGGCATGACTGGTGGGGTGGCCAGCCGGGCTTTTGCGTGGCGCCCGCGTGGCGCTGACGTGGCGGCCACCTCACCTACCACATCGGCACCGAGGCAGTGCCGGCCGGAGGAGCTCGGGTGCCGGGGTCTCGCCGGCGATTGGCAGCACAGCGGTGGTCGGCGAGGAGCAAGGGAGGGAGAGGAGAGCGCGGCGATCACGAGGAGGGGCATGGGCCTTACCGGCGGTGAGCGGAGACGGCCGATGGCGAGGGTGGCGGCGAGGGCGCTCGGGTCTCACAACGCGGCGGCGATGGAGTGGCCTGATCTTGGCCGTCCACGTGGCGGCCGGAGGAGGGGGTTGAGGAATTTTAATTTTAATATTCGATTTTGATTTTCAGAAAACACCAGAAAATTCAATAAATCTCAGAAAAATATGAAATTAACTCTAAAAATTCTAGAAAAATTCACAGAAGTTTCTGGAGACATTTTAGACTTAATAAAAATATTTTCAACTAATGTTGGCATTATATTTTCATACCTAAAATACTTTTTATTTTCAAAATAGATTTTAAAATTCCAGAAAACTCAGAAAACCCAAATAAGGGCCAAATAAATCAAAATAATTAATTTAACATAAGATTTTATAGAAAACCAAAATATCATTTTATTTAATAATATTTTTTGGTTTTACTTGAAATAGTTTTTAAAGCTAGCTTTTTCAAAAACAGAAATTCAAGGTAAATCCAAATTTAAAATTTTGGCAACAAAAATACTCATTTAATTTAAATTTTTATTTTAGTATTTTTATTTATTTATTTTTATTTTAATAAAAACCTGGGCTGTTACAATATGACCCTTCCAAAAATCAAAATCAGTACCACCTAGCGTGGGGGATAGTTCACATACCTCTATGATTCCATCATAGCCTACTCTGATACCTCTTGTAGGATCGAGTACTATAATTAGAGGGGAGGGGATGAATGATTGTCGCTGCTTTTTGAAGTCTCCTTGTGGTCGGATAAGCTTTTGATCGCTCAATACTTGATCGCTCGACTGCTTCAACCTATAAGACCTACAACACTTTGCATGTGGTCATAAACTTCAATCTACCAGCACTCTTCAAGCAAACCATGAACTAGTTTGATTCAGGATGATCTTTGTGGCTGGTCTTCTATGGATTTACAGAGTACCCTCACAAGTGCCCTTAAAATCCCTAGCCAGAAACTAAAGCCTTTTCTGAAGTTTCTCTGCTAAAAACCTTCCAAAACCTTCCGTGTTAACCCTTAGCTTCTCCCTCCTTTTATAGACTAATGCCCCAAATGTGTCATCATCAAATACAGACACAAAATCCTATCTTTTTTGAAAACCATGGGACCCGAAACCCTTCCAAACATGAGTTTTCCATAATCTCTAAACATCATTCGTTTCAACAATCAAGGGACCTGAAATACTTCCAAACACGAGTTTTCCATAATCTCTAAACTTTCCAAGTTACGGACTCCTTCCATAACTTCTTTAATCTCAACACATGACAAAGCCTCTAGGACAACATCTCCTGTATCTTCATCACATATTATCACCTCACATGTCAAAGCTTACAGGAACGCACCCCCCTTAGCTTCTCCACGCATCACCACCTTTGATCTCCTCGTGCTCTAGCGTGAGCCTGACCACTTCGTGACATCCTTGACCGCCTGAACCTCAGATTTCCCCTTTCTAGTCCTAGTCCTCCTCGTCATCGACCATACTGTCTTCACACCCAACCTGCACATGCAAAGACCAAAAAATATATTCCCCTGCACAAGTTCTTTCAAACTTTACTGACATTAGTTTACGCACTCATATCACAGCTTTCACTATCCACCAACATTAACCAGGTCATCCACGACCACAAAATCTATCACTTTCCAGAAATTAGCTTTAGACAACTCATTACGACTACTACGCCACCATGCCCAGGCTGGTATAGGATCAAGGATAACCGACTAGAGGGGGTGAATAAGAGGTTCTAAACATTCTTGCCTACTAAAATTAATTACCACAAAAATATGACTAAGCAAGATATCAACGCAATATAAACCTACACAATTCTAGTATACCTAAGGCACCACAAGCACTAGTCTCAACAAATATACCTCTAGCACTAGTAATTAAGATAATATTAGCAATCACAAAACTAGAGATATAAGTGTGGAATGTAGAGGCAAAGAAATAACTACAAAATGACTCGAAAAGTTTTTCCTATGGTATCAAAGACTTGCCGGTCTTCACTAGTCCACGTTGAGAAAAGCCCAAATGACTTGGACCGGCTCCATGAATTAATCCTTAACTCCTCAATCCACTAATGATTGTCCTTCCTCCACTCTGGAGATGATGGACACCAAACTACTCACAAGTCAGCACCGGGCGTTTTCATAATCGTCTTGAAGAGGTCATCGCGCAATCTCCCGCCAAGCCGTCTGGGTGCTGGCAAGCACTAAGAGTAACAAACCACAGCTTTGCTTGATGGCGATCAAGTGCCAAAGGATCAATCTAGATGAATGCACTTGATGTTGGCTCAACTACCTCAAATGAATGGAATGAAAGCAATTGAGGTGTGAAGTGAATGTTCTATGCTCAAGGATGTTTCAATGTTGTGTCTAACTCTATCCTTGAGCTGGTGGAGGAGTATTTATACCCCCACCAACTAAATATAGTAGTTGCATAAAACAATCTTCAAAAATCAGGGCGAGCAGACGTACCACTATTCATCGGCCGTTACTTCCACACATATACTGTAGCAACAATAACAATTATAACAGAGTGTCAGAACTAGCCATTGAAATTCAAAGCGGTACTACCGCCTCTATAAGCATGGTAGTTCCAATATTTAGAAGTTCTGAAATTCCAGCGTAGTATTTTCATTTGCTTCGAGGCCAAAAGATGGCTCTCTCTAGAAAAAATGTACCGCTCAATTTTTCAAAGCTTCCGAGCTCTGGAAGTACCACTCTAGGGTTACAGTACTACTGCTTTGTGGTAGCTTCGTCGTTGAAATACCGGTACTTCTGTTTTCTAGAGAGATTGAGTGATTCCACGGGTGCCCTCTGGAAAAAACATTCCGCTCGATTTGTCAGAACTTCCGGAAAGAGGAAGTACCACCGATTACACTTCGATACTTCTGATATTCCTGACAAAGCACAATTTGATATAAATTTTAATTTTAAGTGCATGCATGATCCTAAATTGATCCAATGGCACAAGAATATGCTATCAAGTTACTAGCTATGATATCTCTTAATAGTACGACATTTATCCTATAATCCGATCTGTCCCCCTTTCTCCTTAGACCGATAAAAACAAAAGGGATCCTAGACTACTAATACCTTTGTCTTGAGCTACATCAATCATGATGATGATTTTTAGTATGCATCTCACATTCATTATTGAAACTAAACCTTTCAAACACTTAGTAAACATGTTAGTCCCATATTCACATAAAGTCATTAATTACCAAAACCATTTTTAAGGGCCTAGATGCTTTCAGCCAGTCGCTAGCTACAATGAACAGGTTGAAGGTCGTAAGCTCAACTACTACAGTAGCTGGTCGGTGGTCATAATGGGTGGTCGTTGCTACAGTACTTTTCGATGGTCGTAGCTACAATACTTTCGATGTCATTGCTACAGTACTTTGTTGTAGTCATAGACTCACTAGTCTGTTGTCGTAGTCGTAGACTTCATAGACTGTTGTCATAGTCGTAGAATTCGAGTGCTTTAATTCTTGTGATCTTTGAGTACGTCGAGTAGTCATGTCTGATGGGCCAGTGGTCTGACCTACCAGTGCATGGCGGTCAGACTGGTCTTACTGAGTCATTAGTGCTACAGTACCCTGTTGGTACTCGATACTCAGTAGTTAGTGATATAGTTCAGGGTTAGTACTTGGTAGACGGTGCTACAGTACTTGGTCAGTAGTCTGTGCTACATAACCGGTCGGTGGTTGATGGTGCAGTGACTAGTTGGTGGTTGGTAGTATGATGCTTGTGTTTTGCGAGTGTTCTGAGCGAAGCAATAGTAATTCCCGAGTACTTGTGGTTTTGAGTACTCGTTGAGCTAGCGGTCGTAATGAGTTGTCTAAGACTGATTTCTGGAAAGTGGTAGATTTTGTGGTCGTGGCTAACCTAGTTGATGTTGATGGATGTATAAAGATGTGGTTTAAGTGTGTGGAAGAACTTGTGCCGGGGAGAAAGTTCTTTGGTCTTTGCAAGTGCATATGGGCGTGCAGACAGTTATGGTCAGTGACGAGGAGGACGGGTACTAGGATGGGGAGATCTGAGGTCTAGGCGGTCGAGGATGTCATGAGGTGGTCGGGCTCATGTTGGAGCATGTGGAGATGAAAGGTGGTGATGCGTGGAGAAGCTACATGAGGTGTTGTCCTAAAGGCTTCGACACGTGAGTTAATGATGTATGGAGAAGTTAGGGAGGTGCGATCCTAGAGGCTTCGACATATGAGGTGATGATGCTTGATGAGGATACAAGAGTTGTGGAAGGAGTCTATAACTGGGAAGGTTTAGAGATTGTGTAATACCTGTGTTCAGACGGGTTTCGGGTCCCTTGATTTTCGGAAGATAGAGTTAGGTGCCTATAAAAGCAACGAGAGGCTAATGGTTAACATGTGGTTTGTCATAGGGCTTTCGGGGAGAAAGCTTTTGGAGGTTAACTTTGAGGGGTACCGGGAGGACACTTTGCAGCCACATAACATGTTTTAGAAATAAAAGATCAGATTTATTCCTGAAAAGTTCATCGGCGTCAGCGGCGTGTTTTTGGGCGTTGTCTTCTACTTGTTCTTATTCCAGGCAGAGTTGCACATGGTGAGATAGTGTCCCTCCATCAACTTGATTGCACGCCAAGTCATTTACTTGATCGTCGTCAACAGTATCACCAGGGAGAGCATCGAGCACAAGTGATCGAGAAGTTATGCTCTAGTGTTGAAGATTACGAGTATGTACAAACCGATTGAAGATAAACACTGAGCGAGTAGTCGAACGAACAATTGAGTGAGAGTTAAACACCAAGTGGTCGAAACCTTCATCGAGCACGTGCAAAGGGGTCAAGCGAGCGGTCGAGCATCTTGTGGTCAAAATTCACATATGGTAAGTTAGATGTTTTGCTTGTGGTTTGAGATTTGTTTTCAGGTACCATGAAGTGGAGGAAATCTTTTACCCCTTGATTGCGGTATACGATCCTACAAGTAGTATCAGAGCCAAGTTGCAATGGCATCAAATCGAGATCGGTTCTCAGGTAAGCCACCGTTTTTTGATGGATCAGATTATCTCTACTGGAAAACACGCATGGAGGTTTTTCTGCAAGCACAAGGTAACGCTATTTGGCAAAAGATTGATAATTCATATATAGTGCCTCCTGTTGTTGCTATTGAAAATACTGCTGATATTGAAACTAATGCTAAGGCTAGAAATATCTTATTGTAAGGTTTAAGTAGAAATGAGTTTGTCAGAATTGCTCATATTAAATCTGCAAATAAAATTTAGACTTTTCTAGCTGATTAGTATGAAGGATCTAAGTTTGTTAAAGATGTTCGTTAGATCCAAGTCAAAAAGAAGTATTCTAAATTTGAGATGAAACCTAGAGAATCAGTAGATGCTCTTTTTCATCACTTCAATAAAATTGTTAGTGATTTGCAATCTGTTGATGTCACTTATTCTGATTCTGACAATACTTGATAAATTTTAAATTCTTTGGATATGTCTGTTTAGAATGTGTTAGTCACTACTATTAATCATTCTGTTAGCATGGAAACATTCACTTTGAATAATCTTTATTCGCAGATGAAAATACATAAGATTGATGTTTTGGCCAGGATAAACAAGTCTAATTCTTTGGATTTGGTGACTAACCAAGCTGACAATTCTTCTAGTTTCTCTATTGTTTCTTTGTCTACATTGTGCTCTATTTTAGATGAACGATTAGAGGAGATTCCAGAAGAGCAGCTTGTACTTTTCTCCAACATGGGTGACCAAGGCAATCAATAACATCAGATCAAGATAGAGAGGAGGTCCAATCAGATACTATGAATTGCTGGAAGCTATCTAAATCTTGCTCTAATTGTAAATTGCTACAGGCTAGACTTAATGCATCTCAAGAATCTATTTAGCAAATGCTTTATAATGAAAACTTGTCTTGCTCAAATTGTCCTAAGTTAAATATTGAAATTGATGCTTTAACTAGGCAATCGAATGATTTTGCTAAAAAGGATATATTGGCTCAGTCTAGTGCTTTCAAGAATTTAGTGAATGAACCTGTTGATTGCACATCTTATTACTGGCTAAAGAAAATAAGTATCTTAAGAACACCTTAGAGAAATTTTTCTTTGGTAAGAAAAATTTGAATATGATTCTAGATCAATAAAGACAAGTGTGAAAAATTGTGGTCTATGATTCAATTTTGTTGAGCATGCCATGAACAGTCCTCCTAAGGTAGTTAAGCTTCTTGAACCTGACAAAATTGAAATAAAATTTGAGCCAAAATAAATTATCTTTAAATCTGCCAGTATTGCAAAAGAGTTCTCTACCAAGTAAGTGCTTAGAGCATAATGATATAACCACTCACCAAGTAAAGTATCACTGCACTCGTTATAGTAGAGATGGTCATTTTGTTCAATTTTGCCTTTGATAAGTGAAGAAAGAAAAGAAAGACATGTTAAGGAAGGGTACTCGAATGGAGTCTATGCAAGCCTCTAATTTTTGTTTTTCTCTCTCTAATCAATCGTCTACAGGCTATCGCTTTGCGCCCTTTAATCAATGTCTGTAGGTTTGGCATTTTTTGCAACAAGACCGGTTAGACCGACCTTTTCCCATGGTCGGACCAGCTTCTTAGCAGACTTTTGACCCGCGTTTTCTGCTCTTTTAGACTAGTTACATGTCAAACCAGCTTTATGTAGGAGGTCTGATTGTTTTTGACCAGCGTTTTCTACTCGGTTATACTGTTTAGGCGTCAGACTAGCTTTACCTAAGTAGTCGGAACATTTTCGACCCGTGATGTCAATGTGATTCGACTGATCGGCAGTTAAAGCAGCTTTGCTGAGGTGGTTAGATCACCTCATGGTCGAACGAGCTTCTCAATGGCTGTCTGGTCGAAATTTGTCAGATGGTAATGCTTCACTTAAATATTTATCAATGTCTACTGTTGCTCCTGTTCACCATGTGTCATAGTACTAGATTTCTAAATCTTATTTCACTAACTTCAGTACTATGAGACTGACATTTCCTTTGATGTAAGACCAGCTAATGCGAGTTGGATAACATGCACTTGATTGGGTTATAGTCTTTTACATCATTGCTTGACTGGAACGCTTGATAGTTCTTCACTTTCTTTGATGGCTTTCAAGAGATTTCACCTTCTGGTTAGACCATGTACAAAAGGTGATGTTGTCCTACACTTGGTTGAGTTCCTTTTTCAAATTGCTCATTTTCTCTAAAAAGACCTCCTGATTCTTCTTGTTTTGATCTTTTGCAAAATGAATTGGGTGGGTTGCATCTTTTAGGATTATTTTAAGGAGGAGCTTGCTGTTTAAAAAAAAATTCAGAAGCTTTGTTTATTATACTTATCAAATAATTCTTCAAGTCCAAATCATTGAAATCAAACGAGTAGTATAGCACTCTTTATCATATCTATTCATATGCTATGTAGCCGTGATCATGACCGGTTGTAATCAATGTGCTATACTTGAACTAAAATATGACTTGGTAGAATACTTTGACTAGATTGATATAGATAGTACTTTGTGATATTCATCTAAAAGGATTAGCTTGATTATGAATCTTGTTTTAAATCTTGGCTATAAGGCTCGTATGTTTTATATTGCAATCTTTTTATGTTCACTCAAGTTGGTATGTTAGAGAAAAAAAAGAGAATGAGAAGAGTGAAAAGAAGTATGCGTGAAGCATGCCATGGTTAAACAAAAAGAAAAGGCACAAAAGTATAAAAATGAAAAGAAGTACGCTTAAAGCATGCCACCATCTAAAAAACTATACAACAAGCATGCCATCATAAAAAGAAGTATGCTACAAACATGTCACATGTTTAAGAATGAAGTGTGGAGCAATAAGTTGCTATATGAGATTGCTAGCTTGTCTAGACTTAAAGTTTGCTTCACTTTTAGGCTTTCATTTTTTGGTGTGATATCTCATTGTGCTCTTTCTAATTGGTTTGGTCATTATTGAGATGCCTGTTATTAATATAATTTACTTAATCATGCTAATGACTAGTCTTGATAGTGCTATATAATACATGACTTTATATGATCTAGGGAGCTCTACTAAAAAAAGATGTCTTGGGTATATTCTTAAATTAATGCAAAGTGACTTGGATAATCTACAAAGCTTCTGGATGTGTACTCTCATTGCTCCTTTTAAAATTATTCTCTCTGGAGTTCTTGATGATTTCATTGCTAAAGGGGGAGAGATTGAAAAAAATTGGAATTTGCTAAAATTGCTTTTCTTGTGTTGAGGGGGAGCTTTTTGAGTTTTCTGCTTTTTACTGTGGTCTTGTTTTCACTGTGAGCCTTCTGCTGTGGTCTGTTGTCTACATCTTTGGATTTTTCTTTTCGCAAATTTTCTCATTCAAGAGTTTTAAGGTGTTGTTAATGTATTCATCAATGGGGAGATTGTTAGACCATGTGGTTTGGTTGTAAATTTAGTGGTGATGAATTATTAATATTTGGGTTGTACTGAAATTTGCATTTGAGAAAGATCTGGTCGATGTGTTATTGTTGCTAGAGTTTTCAGGATAGTGAACGACCACGCTAGAAGAGTAAGGTCGAACGACCACAACAGATGACCAAGGCAATCGACCACAACAGGTGGACCACGGTAGAACGACTATGGTTGGTGATCAGAGTCTTTGACCATGGACAGAAGTCTAATCGGCTTTGTGATGGATGGTCCGATCGGTAGGTCCGAACGGCAGGCTTTGACCACGGCATTTCAATCATGATAGAATGACCACGGTAGGTAATCGTAGGCTTTGACCTTGAACAGTAAACCGATCGTAAGCAACAGTCGACTGGTCGTACGCAACAGTGAAGTGGTCTTAGCTACCGTGAACCAGTCGAAGGTCGTAAGCTCGACTGCTACAGTAGCTGGTCGATGGTTGTATAGGATGGTCGTAGCTATAGTACTTTTTGATGGTTGTAGCTACAATACTTTTCGATGGTCATAGCCATAGTACTTTGTCATAGTCGTAGACTTAGCAGTCCGTTGTCGTAATCGTAGACTTCGCGGACTGTTGTCATAGTTGTAAACTTCCAGTGCTTTAATTCTTGTGATCTTTGAGTACCTCGATTACTCGTACCTGATAGGCCAGTGGTCTGACTGGCCAGTGTATGGCGATCAGACTGGTCTTACTGAGCGATTGGTGCTACAGTGCCCTGTTGGTACTTTGCAGTCGGTAGTAGGTGATATAAAACTGGGTCGGTTCTCGGTAGACGGTGCTACAGTATTTGGTCGGTAGTCTGTGCTATAGAACCAGTCGGTGGTCGATGGTGCAGTGACTGGTTGGTGGTTGGTAGTACGATGCTTGTGTTTTGTGAGTGTTTTTAGCAGAGCAATAGTAATTCCTGAGTACTTGTGGTTTTGAGTACGCATTGAGCTAGTGGTTGTAATGAGTTATCTAAGGCTGATTTCTAGAAAGCGGTAGATTTTGTGGTCGTGGCTGACCTAGTTGATGTTGATGGATGTGTAAAGTTGTGGTTTGAGTGTGTGGACTAATGTCAGTTAAGTTAGAAAGAACTTGTGCCGGGGAGAAAGTTCTTTGGTCTTTACATGTGCAGGTGTGCGTGGAGATGGTCATGATCGGTGACGAGGAGGACTGAGACTAGGATGAGGAGATCTGAGGTCCAGGTGGTTGAGGATGTCACAAGGAGATCGTGCTCACGCTGGAGCATGCGGAGATAAAAGGTGATGATGCGTGGAGAAGCTACAGGAGATGCTGTCCTGGAGGCTTCGACACGTGAGTTGATGATGCGTGGAGAAGCTAGGGAGGTACGGTTCTGGAGGCTTCGACACATGAGGTGATGAGGATACAGGGGGTGCTGTCCTGAAGGTTTCGTCACGTAATGAGTTAGGAGTTGTGGAATAAGTCCATAACTGGGAAGATTTAGAGATTGTGCAAAATCCATGTTCGGAAGGGTTTCGGGTCCCTTGATTTTCAGAAGAGATAGAGTTAGGTGTCGATGTTTGAGGTGATGTGGTTTGGGATGTAAATGTTAAAAAGTAAGGAGAGGCTAAGGGTTAACGTGTGGTTTTTCGTAGGGCTTTTGGGGAGAAAGCTTTTAGAGGTTTTTGAGGGTTTTTGTCGGGAAAGCTTTGAGGGGTGCTGGGGGCAATTTATAGCCACAGAATATGATTTAGAAATAAAAAATCAGATCTATTCCTGAAAGTTCGTCGGTGCTGGCGACGTGTTTTTCTGGGTGTTGTCTTGAACTTCTTGTTCCAGGCAGAGTTGCACCTGGCGAGACGACGTCCCTCCGTCAACTTGATCGCACACCAAGTCGTCTACTCGATTATTGCCAATAGTATCGGCAGGGTGAGCAGTCGAGTGCAAGTGATCAAGAAGTTCTGCCCCTAGTGTTGAAGATTATGAGTACGTACAAATTGGTCAAAGATCAACACTAAGCAAGTATGTAACACCCAGAAATTTTGAGTTTTGAAAAATGTGTAACCCTTGAATTATTTGGAATATGTTTGTCTTGATATTTGAACTTTGTTGAATTTCCTTGAATTTTTGGTTGATGTTCCAGTAATTGAAGAAACTTATGAGAAATAAAACAAATATTAAATCATGAAGGAATTGGGGAAGATAATAGAAACTTAAGTTTTAAAAATCGACTCTGAAAAGATGATCCATCAAGAGGGTACAACTTGATCTCAAAAATTTGGAATTCTATTTTAGGAATTGCAATAATAAATAGATAAGTAAAAATAATAATAATATATAACGAAATAATAAAAATGAAAAGATGTAAATGAAGAAATATATGCCATGAAAATTTTACAAATAAAGATGTGCATAAGAATATGTATGAACATAGGTATATATATACAAATAAAAAAGAGAGGGGGCCTTGCAACCGGCCTAATCGGCCCAGCCAGCCAGTCAGCCCAGCCGGCCTTCCCGCTCCCTGTCTTCTTCCCCTGCGCCGCAGCGCTTGGACATGGGCCGAAGGCTGAAGCCCTTCTCCGTTCGGACAGCCCGTGCGCAGCCCACTCCCCCGCGACGCTCCCTTCAGACCGCCGGTCGTCAACGCTCCAGGAGCGCATCACCCAGGCCCACCGTCGTCCCGTTGCGCTCGCTTCCCCACGCCTGCGTCATCTTCTGCCGCCTTTAAAATAGCCCGTCGCCGCCCATGCCGAAGAGCGGAGCTGTAGTCCCGGTCAGCCACAGCGCGCGGCAGCTCCGCCCGGGCCCTGGCCTATGCCTCGTGCACGTCGCCACACCAGCCCGCGTCAGCCTCTCACCGCCGGACATCCTGTCTCCACTGTCCCCATGCCGCCGCCGAGCTCAGCTCACCTGCTCCCCTCGCCGCACGCCTTTTCCCAGCTATAAAAGCCCCGGCCGAGGCTTCCACTTGCACCGCCACATCCCATTCCCCCTCCCTTAGCAACCAATTGCCTTCTCATGCCCCATTTCCCGTCGGCGACCCCTTTCTTCTCCAACTCTGGCCAGCGAGCGCGCCGTTGATTGAGGCCGCCCCAGACTGATTCCCTCTCCCTAGCGCCTCCTCAGGACACGGCAAAGCCGACGCCACCCTCCTCCGAGCTCATCCTGGCATGCACTTCGCCGGTGACGAGCTTCTCCCGAGCCCGCCGCCGCCGCACGTCGTCGACCCACCTCCGGCGCTCCTCGGTTCCTACCGGCCCCTCCATCGCCTTCCACGCGACTCCAGAATTCCATTTTTCTCACCGTAGGCACGTCCTCGGCCGCGCATCGCCGGCCACACCGCCGCTGTACGCCGCCCCCGGCTCCCTCTGCTTCGGGACACTGCTGCCACTTGGCTTATCTACCCTATTGCCCCAGCTCAGTCAGGTAACACCCGAGGTCCAACTGGTCAGTAGCGCGCGCGCTCAGTGCTAACGCCCGCGTTTGAGCCCCCGCTCCGCAGCGTTTAAGAACAACTTTTGGATGATTTTTGCTAAGCAATTTTAGTAAAGAAAAATTTAGGACAAATTAGGAAATGGTCCAAAAAGATGCTAAAATTTATATAGGGTATAAATGAGCTTAATAAATATTTAATAATGAATTAAATATTACATGTTAGTAGCTAATGTGCCTTTAACCTTTTATATTAAATCTCAATTCCTAACTTAAGGCATAGTTAGACATTAACTAGAAATATTGTGTAGATTTATGCTCTCATAATGATCTAGTAAATAAAGGTTGCTCAAAACAATAAATTATGAACCATTGCATGTTAGTAACTGAAATAGAATTAACCCTTGCAAAGTTTAAACCCTAAGCCACTAACCTTTAGGCCATGATGTTCAACGTGAATTAGGGACTATATCTTATATAATTGACTTATGGCTAAACTGCAAATAACCATAATTAAACCATTCTAACTCCAAATTGAATAGAAGACATTTCTAAATTCACTCCAAAAATCAAAGTCTATCCAATGGAACTGAAATCATGAATTTTTGGAGTTGTTTGGATTTTCTTGTGAATGTCTATTTGGCTTGCTGATTTGCTTTTTATCCAAAATTTCGCACACATAACAATAGCGTACGAGGCTCAAGAAGATGAAGCTGAAGCAGAAAGCCGCTCTAGACCACTAGGACCAAACTCACTGTGACCAAGGCGAGTCAATATTTTGATCATTTGAACCTACATTTTCTGCAAATTATTTCTGTTTTAAATTATCAAATTGCATGCTATTATTTCATATGCAAATTATGTTGCTTTGTGAATTCTAGTTACATGCCCATTAATTAGCTTGTTAATATTACACTCTGTTGGAACATTTGATTATTTGAACCTTGTCACCCTAGCAAAAATTACAATTGTAAAACTTTCAAAAATAAGCCCGTAATTATACGCCCTGCTTAGCATTGCTTAGATAATCGAGGCACGACAATGCCCAAGCATCACTTTCAATTATGAATAACTGAGTTTTGGGCAGTCATGGTGGTAATGACTAGTATATGTTGGTATGATTATTTTATGTTCCCAAAAACTCCAACTTGCTTAAATATTTGGGCGGATGGTTCGGGGGGGGGGGGGTGTGGTGCAGTGGAAGCACAAAATGGGTAGTGGTAGAACCGCCCAGATTCCCCTAAGGACTGAATCTTGTCATGACCTCCTATGTAAAACAGTGCAACCACAAGTCTGTAAATTACAACTTGACCAAGTAAATTTATCGAAACTCCTGGACTCATCTCACCGGTAGTGGAAAGGAGTGGATATGCAAGGGTAAGTGGAGGCCTAAAGGGACACCGAGTGGAGGATGAAGTAACTAGCCATACTAGCGTTGCGGGGAGTGGAGTCCGGCTGCGCTAGTAGACATGGTTACATCCCGTGCAACGTATGGGACCCACCGCAAGTGGGAGCAGCACATAGGGTGAGATGACAAAAGGGGCTAGATACTTTAAAAAGTTACTGTGATGATCTACTCAACCACGTGACTAAGAAATCATGTGGGGCAATGAGCGGATTGTCTCTTGTGGTGAAAGTGTACAAACTCTACAGAGTCAAAACTATTCGAATAGCCATGCCCACGGTTATGGGCGGACATGGGAATTTAACCGGATATAGTTCTATTTCAAAAACTTGGTGGATGTAATGGGAAAAACGGAGGGCAATGGAAAGCCCTGATTTGAGTTGTTCTAGGTGTCGTCCCAATGCTAATGTAAGCGGATATAACGCTGAAAGTATAGCATACATTTCAAAGACCATGTAATGGTGGATGGTCTCTGGATCACTGATGATAAAGCATTCTTCTACACAAATTATGCTTTAGTCCAAAATGCTAGGTCTTAGGCAATTTCTAGGTAATGTATTTAAAAGCAAATTTTTGGCAAATAAAATAACCCAAGCCTTCCTTTGATAAGCATTGCATATTACCTATTGCATTCTGTGTGTTGACACGCGGAGCACGGTGGATTTGTGCTCACCCTCACCTTACAAAAAACACAGAAACCGGGAATCAGGACCATTACGCATATGAGGATGCTTCTGCTACAGGTGGAGGAAATAACGCCGAGAATTAGGACGACTTCTACGCTTTTTGGGTCCTAGGCAATTAGACTATGGTATTATGTGCCTATAATTATTGCTTAAGCTTAGGTAATAATCATATGGTGCATATTTACCCCCAGTCGCTTGTCTGTGGATTAAAGGCCTTACTTTACGTTTGCTTCCGTTGTTGTGTTTTTGTAATGTGAACATTTGGCTTGACCAGTCCTTATGTAAAACTGTTCAAACTCGGTTATGTAATATTATTATGTGTTGATGTGACTCATGTGATATATGAAATGATTCAACAATGTACCTGTGGGCACTATCTACTGATCCAGGGAATAGTGCATTGTTTTCATAGGAGATTCTGGATTGAAAAATCCGGGTCTGACAAAGTAGTCGAACGAACAGTCGAGTGAGAGTCAAACACCAAGCGGTTGAAATCTTCATTGAGCACGTGCAGAGGGGTCAAACGAGCGGTCGATCGAGCGTCTTGTGGTCGAAATTTACTTTTGGCAAGTTAGATTGTTTTGGTTTTGCTTTGAGATTTGTTTTCAGGTAACAAGAAGCAGAATCAATTATTCACTCTATCTGATTATGGTATACAATATTATATTTTTAATATCAACTTGTGTTTCGTCGTGGCGTTTTTTTAAACATTTATATGAAATCTGACCATCACCCGAGAGGTAGCTAGCATGCACGTATACACTTGATATAAATTTTCGTAGTATCGACGAGCAACCTAACAACTACTAGCAAAATGCTTTATTAAATACTCTAATTACCAAACGGGTCGTCGTTTTTGTCAATATTGTGAAAAACTGTGGTTATTCACAAACTGTAGTATCTCATGCTTGTTACTTCAGAAACTGTGTATTGCAATACTGTGATATTTAAATGTTGTAGCATCCAAGCAGGCCCTTAACTCGGACACATGATAATTCCGTCGATACGTTCGTTTCGGTTTCAGTTTCAGTTTATGATTTCTAATTTACTATCCTTTAATTTCGTTATTTTTTTGTCTTTTTAGTTTTTTAGGCCTGTTGCTTTTTTTCTGTACTAGCTAAATGCTCATACGTTGCTACGGATTTTTAAAAGAAACTCACGGGTGGTAAAAATTTTTAGAATATGCATACAAACATGTTCTAAAAGTTTTTAAATCCGTAACAACACACGGGCATTCAGCTAGTGCAGGTCAATTGTCAAAAGGCAAGAGGAATCATGGGCATAATTCGAACGATAATGAGTTAATTTTCATCAGTTTCTAACTATATAAATTTCACATATTTGCATCATCAAGAAAGATAGGGCATATAAAAAATTATACAATGCAAGCAGGACTATATAAAAAAATTATACAGTCCAAGAAGGACTACCTACAAATGATACATCGCAAGTGCAACAAGGCTTAATTATGTCACATACATCTTCCTGAGTTCAGGTGAATTAAAATCCATTCTTTTTTGCCAAAAAGCCCAGGAGGAGATAAAAATGCCAAACAGTACTTCCATAAAGGGAGAGGTTCCATCCGCAACTTCAACACCTGACCGTGCAATTCCTTGCCGAGTGTTGACACCCCAATATCACGGCAGGCACTCAGCATCCTGGTGATGGCAACAGCATCCGGCCGACGATTTGACAGCAGCATTGATCTGAACACATCAACAGCAGTTGAAGGGTCTCCATTCTTTAAGTAGGCATCAACCAACGCAGTCCAAGCCTGTACAGTCTTCTTATCCATGACATGGAACACCGGGCAAGAGTATTCCAGTTGACTGCACGCGCCGTATATGGTGATCAGTGATGTGCATAATGAGACATTTGGAAGGAACCACCTCCTTAAAGCGTATGTGTGGAGCTCCTTCCCCTCCCTCAATGCTTTCAGCTTGGTGCATACTGGGAGGATAGTCCCCACCGCAATGAGATCAGGTCTGATTCCTTCTTGCTACATCCAAACTATGCACCTCAGAGCCTGGTCTAGTCTCCCATTGGATGCATACCTAGACAACAGCACCATTCATGAGACGACGTTCCTCTTCTTGGTGCTATAGAACACCCGCCTCCCAGAGACCATGTCGCCGCACTTGCAGTACATGTCTACCAGCCCTGCCTGGACCTTTGCAACATCTTTACGATCTCGAAACTTCTTCAACACAAGCCCGTGAATCTCCCTGCCCAAGTTCTGCGCACGTAACTCACCGATGATTGGCACGATCGAGGTGAGTACCACGGAGTTCACCTTGACACCATCCGCCACCATCCACCAGAAATGCTCCAGTGCCTCCCTCTACATCCCCTTGTGTGCGAACCCAGCAATCAGTGGCCCCCATGAAACCACGTCCCTCTCCGGCATTTCCTCAAACACCCTCACTGCTAGCTTCACCTTCCCACACCGGAAGTACACGTCCATGAGCCCCGTCATCAGCATCCCCGGCGTGCCCACGAACGCGTTCTTGACAAGCATCGCGTGCGTGGCGATGGCCATGGCCATCGACGGCGCAGCGCTCCCGGAGATGGACTTGAGGACACACCCGTACGTGTACTTGTTCACGTCGGCCCTGGCAGAGCGCATCTCCGTGAACCCATCGGTGACCGTGCTACCCGCCTCGCTGTGGCCCCGGTGGACGTGCCCATGGAGGAGCGCGTTCCATGAGAAGGCGCTGGCCCGGGGCAAGCCGTCGAGCACCTGGCGTGCGTCCTCCACGGCGCCGAGCCCGAGGTAGAGCTTGACGAGCCTGGCGAGCAGGAACTCGTTGGAGTCGAGGCTGTGGACGCGGAGGTGGGTGTGGATCTGGCGGGCGTGGGCGAGGGAACGGCAGGCGGAGAGGAGCGCAACGAAGGCGGAGGGGATGGCCGGGACGCCGCGGTGGGAGAGGTGGTCGAGGAGTGAGAGCACGGACAGGAGGCTGGCGCCACGACCATGCCGTGGAGGCTGGCGGCATCCTACTGGCTCGGGAAGGGACCCTGCGGGGCTGAGGAGAGGGAGAGGAGGGCACGGAGGGAGGGTTTGTGGAGGGAGTAGGTAGAGAGGAGGAAGAAGAGCGGTTCTTGGAGTGCCTCGAGGGCGGCGGCGAGGTTGTCGCCGGATAGCGCGGCGTAGATGAGGCACGGGTGGGAAGCTGTGGCGCAGGCTGAGGAGCAGAAGGCAGCAGCGCGGCAGGAGGGGCAGGGGGCGTGGGGAGTTGAAGTAGAGAGGGAGCGGAAGGAAGCGGAGCAGGAGGGGAGGGAGGCGAGAGAGGCTGGATAGAAGAGGAGGTGGGAGATGGTAACTGTTATACGGATGAATATCGTTAATCCTATATCCTATTTCATATTTTTTCCCTCAGAGTTGGAGTCGGACACAGATAATGCTGGATACCCATTTCTCCATTCCGTATTTGCTCCACAAGCCTTTGGATGGTCGATTGGACGAAAATCATCCACTTCTTTTGTACTCCTACACAGGACATTAAACAGTAGGAATGTAATCAGACCGAACATAGAGAGACTAATCGCCGAGATGTCGAAGAAAGAACACTTAGGGTGTGTTTGGTTCGTGGATGGAGGTTGTATCGTATATCTTGACTGAGTGGATGCAGGCTGAGTGGAATCGTATTTCAGAAAAAGAAGATGTTTGGTGAGGTTGCATGAGCGGATGCAAAAAAAACTGAGATGCTGTTTGGTTGCCTGTATGAGCGGATGCAGTCTACCAAACCTAAGAGGCTGACACGTGGGACCGCATAAGATACACTACATCAACCCATCCAGGATGGCCAGTGAAGCTCATTTTGAGCGTATCCACCCATCCAGGATGAGGGTGTATTTTTGCATCCGCTTATGCAGGCTGCATCCACTCATACAGGCAACCAAACAGGCTCTTTCTCAGATTATACAGATCCACTCAGCCAGGACGAAGGAGATTCAGGCAACCAAACACACCCTTAGTATCCTCTGACTGTTTAGATGCGACAATCCGTCTATCTATTATTTTGTTTCTAAGTGAAGTCAAAACAGACTTACTCATATCACTTGACATACTGATATATACGAACGGATATCACTCATCCTCTATCCTATTCCATATTTTTTCTCAGAGTCAAAGTTAGACATGTTTAGTACCAAATATCCATTTACCTTTTCCATGTTTATTTCATAAGTCTTCAGTTAATCGATTGGATGAAAATTATCCGCTCCATTTGCACTCTAGACACGATTGAAATTCTTGTCCAATCCGAAGGTTGAACACAAAAGCCACGAATCCCGAAGGATGACGAAGCTCGACAGCCCAGCCCTGGAGCTGCCAGGCACGAAGGGTCTGTGCGCATACGGTTTTAGCCAATATAAATGAAGTTATTACAGCATGTACTATAATCAACTTATACACTTTATATTCAAAAGATGCTCCGTTTAAAAGCTAGTTACTGTAGAAAAGCTGAAAATAGTTTTTAGAGGAAAAAAAAGAAGAGACCAAAATCACGCAAGGAAACCCACAAATTCCGTCGAATCCGAGAAGATTAGGATTATCCATTCAACTCGCCGTCTGTTCCTTGCCAACCCGCACTCCCTTGGCACCGTCCCACGCAAGGCAGGGCGCCCGCCTGTGCTGCCCCTCGGCTCCGGGCCCTGGGATGATGTTTTATGGGTTTTCTACTCTGCCATGATGGTTTCTCAATCTAGTAGGCTGTTGATACTTGATACACCCAAAACTGTGTATCATATTTTCCAGGACTTATCTTCTTGGCAATGATTAGTTCTCCGTCCACCATGGGTCAGATCACAATAAGATGCAGCATGGCAACAATAAGAGCAAGTAGCTTTTATTAGAGGGAGAAATATCCATGATAACTTTCTCTTTGTGCAGCAGATGGTAAGAGCCTTGCACCAGAAAAAGGAGGCGCATATCCTTCTCAAGCTGGATATCTCCAAAGCTTTTGATTCAGTCTATTGGTCTTTCTTGCTGGAGGTCCTGCAATATTTAGGTTTTGGGCAGCGGTGGTGTAATCTCTTATGCCTGATCCTCTCTACTTCATCCACCCGGGTTCTTGTGAATGGAGAGCCTGGTGATACTATTTTACATCGTCGCGGATTGCGGCAAGGAGATCCACTCTCCCCGATGTTATTTATTCTTGTGATGAGTGTGCTGAATTCATTGGTCGAGTTTGCTACAAGGGAACAACTGTTGCAGCCACTTGCAGTACAGCAGGCGAAGCATAGAATTTCCTTTTATGCAGATGACGCAGTGATTTTTTTGAGGCCCTCTTGCACCGATCTGCAGACCTTTAAATTCATCCTTGATCTTTTTGGGCAAGCCTCGGGCCTCAGAACCAACCTGTCAAAAAGTTCAGCTTCTCCAATCCACTGCTCAGTTGATGATCTACTTCATACTTCAGACATCCTATCTTGTGCTATCAAGGATTTCCCCTGTGTTTATCTGGGTATTCCGTTGTCAACACGTAGGCCTACCAAAACCGAGCTTTTACCTTTAATTGATAAGGTCGCTGACCATCTCCCTGGTTGGAAAGCTTCCCTGATGAACAGGGCAGGGCGTTTGGTTATGGTCAGAGTGGTCTTGACGGCCACTCCTATTTATCTTATGATTGCCCTTGATCTCCCAAAGTGGGTGATTAGAGCAATTGACAAGAAGCGTCGAGGTTTCCTTTGGAAAGGTCAAGAACAAGCAAATGGTGGAAATTGTCTGGTGTCATGGAAAAAGGTCCAGCAGCCTTTGGAATATGGAGGTTTGGGTATTCATAATCTTGAAACTCTTGGTTGGGCTTTAAGAATTCGTTGGCTTTGGACCCAGAAAACTGATCCTACTAGACCTTGGAATGGACTCCCTGTCCAAGTTCCAGGAAACGCCCAGGCTATGTTTTCTTTGGCTATGGAATCTTTGGTGGGAGATGGTGAGTCAACTTACTTCTGGATAGATCGCTGGCTTAATGGCAAGACCGTGGCAGAATTGGCACCAAACTTGTTCAAGTTGATTCCTAAAAGAGTAATGAAACAACGAACAGTTGCTCAAGCACTTCAAAACAGTAGGTGGGTGGCTGATATTAAAGGAGCTTTGTCTGTTTAGGTTCTTTGTGAATATTTGATGATCTGGAACTTGGTGGATAATCTTTCTCTTCTCCCTGATGTCCAAGATCAGCATCGCTGGAAGTTGACTCAATCAGGCATTTATAGTAGCAAATCAGCCTATGCTGCATTCTTCATAGGAACTATCAAGTTCTCCCCATGGAGGAGGATCTGGAAGAGCTGGGCGCCGCTGAGATGCAAGTTTTTTATGTGGTTAGCCTTCAACAATCGGGTTTGGACTGCAGATCGTTTGGCAAAACGTGGATTGCCTTATCCGGATGTTTGCCCTTTTTGTGACCAATCTGGAGAGACTATCCAACATTTGCTCATCTCATGTGTCTTTACCCGGCAAGTGTGGTTCTTGATCCTGCAGTGTCTGAATCTGGACGCTGTCGCTCCCTTGCCAGCAGATGTTCACTTCTCTAGCTGGTGGAGGAAGGCTATGAGAGGAGTCCCTAAGGAGATACACAAAGGGTTGAATTCGCTCATCATTTTAGTATCCTGGGAGGTTTGGAAACACCGAAATTTGTGCGTGTTTGAAGGAGCGACACCTAACAGTAATTTGCTTCTTCAAACCGTGGGAGAGGAATGTGCTGCGTGGTGCATGGCCGGTGCTTCTAAACTCAATGAGCTATTTATGAGATTGCTGCCCCAAGGTGCTTAGGCTCTAGGGATCCTTGGTCTTGTTCTGGTCATGTCTTTTTTTGCTCCAGCCCATGGAGTTCTTAGTGGTTTTTGTGTTTGGGGTGTGTGGGAGGTGGCCTTTCTTGAGTTGGGTTTTGTTGACTCGACTCTTTGTACACTTTGTACTTTTCTCTCTTAATGAAATGACACGCAGCTCTCCTGCGTCGTTCGAGAAAAAAAAAGAGCAAGTAGCTCACGATACATACAGCACAAGCATACAGCTTTTATTCTCGATTTTTAAGCTCCTTTTATCAAACAAATACACACTACAGCACTAAGTCTAATAGTGTTCTTTTTTTCCCATGGATTCTACTTCCAGCTTGCAGGTACTTCAATGAAACCTAGTTAGGCAGGAGAGGAAATTAGAATAGTTTTACTCTTGTATCAATTGTCCTTCGACAGATAGGGCAATCTGCGACTTGCGGTCCACATTCCGAACATGTCTGCACGTAAAGAAAAACAAAATTTTAGTTCAACTATAATGGAAGAAATGCAGGATAATCCGGAACATCAGTCTAGCAGTGATAAAAGTCTCACCTGATGACCACAACCAAACGCCATGTCCCGGGGTTTGGAAAGGCAAACTGGGCATAGCTGCAGATATTTGACAAAAACTGCCTAATTAGATGTTGGTTCAATTTCAGTAAACACAAAATGCAAGCTCTCTTAGAAGAATCAGAACATTGAAACTTCACAAATGGCAAAAGAGTCTGTTTCCTGGATTTCTGAAGTACTTATTTACTTAAAACAAAGAACAGATTAAAACCGTTAGGGTAATCACAGAGAGAATCCCTTGTGTAAAGTAGAGGCAGATCTGAACAAATTCATAAGATACTATGAGTGCTATAAAGAATAGATCACATTACATTATCAACTTTGGTTGTAGTAGGAGAAATGGTGGTTTAACATTTTGCAATTTTCTCACGAACGTGTGAGCAAGAAATGTAAAATAATGTTCTTAATCACAAAGAGAACATATGTACTTCGTCAACAGTCTGATCACTGATTGTTACTAACTTTCTATAGTCTATTGCTGAAGAAAGAATAGCGGCCAACATCAGTTCACCTATATATATACAATCAAAAACTTATCTGCCTCATATGCTATACAAATACATAAATTTATCTAGTAGCCTACACATAGATGACGGAAAAAAAAAATCAGATGTGACTGCTCTGGAAATCACATCAGAGTTTGCCTCTGGGTAGGTTCACTGCAATCCTAGGCTAAAATTTAACTAATCTAACAAAGACTGGTTTATTCAAACAGTAGAAACATTCTAGTTTCCACAAAACTTGTAACACTCCAGGGCAAAAATCCGCTTAAAGCCAAGGCCCCACATGAGACAGGACTATGGATGCGTAGCAACTTGCTTGGGCTCTTGTCCTCGCTTCGCCCAAAAGTGTTAACATGGAGTTTATATTTGGAACCAAAAGTATTATATGCTAGTATCACTCACTTCGGACTTCGCATGTGGGACTAACCCACTACTACTAATGCGCTTGGGCCAGATGGGCCGGGTGTTACAAAACTAATCAGGACTTGCATATCTTATGGAAACATTTTTTTCCTCGTGTTTCACTAGGCAGATTACTGCCATTTGTTTCCTTATCTAAATCAATAAAAAGATCCTACAAGATAGCAGGACGGAATTTGTCATACTTGGGGTTCTGACGCTCTAGTATCTGCAGCTGGTGGGGATGTAACTGATGCTGTGATTGTTGAATCCACAGTTGCCTCCTCTCTAGGATGAGAAGGCACACTTCTGAAGCTATTTGCCCGAGATGGTGCTGCTCTTGAGATTGTATTATAACTTGCAAAAGGAGGAGGAAGTGGAACCCGCTCAGGTGACATTGCAGCTCGACGCCTGGTAAGTACAAACAAGAATGACAAAGGAGATAATCATGTCAACTAGAATCGATCAATAAAAAATGTATGTGTAACTGGTCTTGCTCTTGCTTCTCAGTACCCTAAAATTCCAAGCTCTATTGTTGCCTTGTACTGCAAAGGAATTTCCATGAGTGCTGAAAGGGCAAATTCTGTCTCCTTCTTGCTTTGACTGATCTTTTTTGACATGATTGCAGTGAAGTTGACAAACTAGGAGGGCAAATGCCAAGGTTATTTTGGTTAGTAAGCAAATAAAAGTAATCCATATAGTTTTGGAACCTACCTGGAAATTGTCAAAAGATCTAGCAGGTATGTTATCATCAAATTCCTTCATCATATCCCATGGACCATCTCCGACTCCAACCAAAATTATAGACAAGGGAAATTCACTGCAGCAAACAAATTAACAATGAGTTATTGCTGCAATGTTATTCTCCGAGTGCTGTGGTATCTAATTCCATATCATGAATTGATTATTGTAGAATTATTATTTTGGCACTGGTTATGCAGAAGCAAGATGTGAGCTTTTCGCTCGGCAGGTTTCCTTCGTGTATCAATTGCACCATTTTGCTTAAAACTCACATAAATAATGCAACAAACAGCTTGTTCCTCATAGATATCAGTCAAATCATAAGTGTGCATCTCTCTGAACTCAACCAAAAAATTAGGGGGAAACCGAAAATAACTCAGATAATTTCACCAATGGAAGTCAATATTGCGGCAAACCACCAGCCTTTCTGTAAATCTCCTAACATCTATATACCTTGCAATCAACATTAGCATCAACTTAGTATAACCTGATAGGCTGAAAGAAGCACAGGTGCCTCTGTTTTCACCATTAGATTTGCACATATTTACAAGAGCACCTTATTTGCCTTGAGCCCTAGATTACTAAATTTTGAAAAGTTGTTTCTATTATTTCAATCTTAGTGAAATGCATTTATGATTTGTATTATTTGTGGCTGTCATCTTTATCATCTCACTCTGTAGTCACTAGTGAAAAGTATTCAAAATTCATTGCAAGCTGGAGTTAGATGTTGCAGGAACATGAAATCCAAACAATAGGTGTATCAGTGACAGATTAAAAAAAACCCTTTGAAGTACATATATGCACTGTGCAATCTGGTATACATTAGAAAAATTGAGCCAAAATAATGGAGCACTCCCTTATATGTCCACATCTTCTGTTTCCAAGAGTTATTCAAACATTAACATGCAACACAATTGCATCTTGATTCAGTTATTTTTGCCATTAAAAAACTGAATTATATGTAGAAGCAGCCAAGTGCCCAATGTATATATTCCATGCTAAATAACATAAACAATTACCTGGCTTGTACAATAGCATCAACAGTCATCTGCTCCTGGGTACTCAACTGGCCAAATTCAGTATCCACACTTCGCGTGACCTGTATAATGATAGCTTCAGAAACAGGTGTAATGATCTAACAAACAAATTCACCCTCATTCACAATAAGGCAATGGAATAATAATTTGAACTAAAAGTATAAATACAAAGGGGAATAGACAAGGGCATACCTGTCCATCTGCGATTATTACTAAAACATGGTATTGGCCACCACTTTGCTCAACAATGCTTGTGGCCATTTCAATTATTGGAGCGAATGATGTAGGACCTTGAAAAATATATAAAATTGATCTACACATTGACCATGTTTGTATGTTCCAAACAATAACAAACAAAATGAATTTTCCTACCAGAAAGACGAAGATGAGGAACAATCTCTCTATATCGAGCCAGAGCCTCCTGAAAACCATTGCATGGTCTTTCATCAGGATAGAAGGCAAATACATCTTGGTCATGTGTAGTTGCTGCGTTATTGAAAGCAGAACTGAACTATTAGTCTTTTACAATTTCATGATATATTGATATACTAATAAAAAACAGAAGGCGTTACCATCTCCAAAACCATAGCAAGGTATTAAGTTATCCTCATCAAAAGCTGACAAGGTCCGCCCAATGATGGAGATTGCCTGCTCATAAGGATTTGGGGCATCACCAATATGATGCAAGCTCATACCATTGAAAGAATTCTTTCCTGCATTCAGACAGTCAAGAAACGAGAACGAATGCTTTTGTTCTTTGCTTATATGTTTACATTAAATTACCTGTCCATTCATTACTCTTTGTGAAATCAATTCCAATGATTAAATTGGAAGACTCAAGGCCAGCTTGTGCTAATGCTTCAATAACCTGCATATAGAGTGAAGTTTTCAGCAAGGTTTCAAAATATAATAAATATATTAGTATTTGATGGCTCTCATCCTTGAGGCCAATGCGTCTACTATGAAAAGATAGGAACGTGCAAATGCAAAAGAGTGCATTCAGTTTGAATTGGTAGATGATTTTGCATGCACACCAATATTACGGCTTGTTGTAAGTAGTTACACAATAATAACACATGGACATGGACTAGGTCAGTTTTCTAATAAAACCAAACACAAATATGCATATGCAAACTATGGTTGTCAGTTTCAACTTTCAACCAATATTGTGTACACTATTGTGCCTTATTTGGACTATTCATTGGCTCTGAATTAAATATACATAGAGGTTTGCATGTCCAGGACAAAGGGGGGTAATACTATGGTTGAGTGCCAGACTCTTACGGGACCAGGGGCAGTATTTCAAGAAATTTGCAAGGGTTCTGGAAGAGCGACAATTTATTGTACTATTTTAATGTTATGCTAAAATTTATGATTAATTCACAGGATACATTTCTTTGTGTTCTTTATTACAAATGACATGTTATTTTTGTTATCTTATTGTAATCTTGTAATATGTTATGGCACGACATCGCAGCGATATGTGAACAGTACCAGCTCAGGTTACTGTAGTAATGCGTGAACAGTGCTGCACGGTACTGTATTGCTGTTGCATATTTGGGTGGTTCGATAACATTGGCAGTATATCGCAGATTAGGAATATAACAATTAGTTCCCTTAATATTTCGATTTGTTTCCTTTTAGATTATTTTTATGTATTAGAGATTAGTTTTCTTAATACAAAGATATGTTTCTTATAGGTTAAGTCTAGCCATCCCTATAAAAGGAACAACACTGTATCTATTATCAGCAAGCAATGAACAATCAAATAAGTCTCTAGTCTTTTTCTTCTTTTAAACTCAAGCCTCAGAGCCTCTCTATCACGTCAGGGAAAAGCCCTACCTGTGGCTAGATGAGGGCGAGCGCCCTGCCCCTCGGTCCTCGGACCCGTACCTAACCACCGACCGTAACATTTGGTATCAAAGTCATACACCATAGCTTCTACTGTCAATAGGATTAAAGCCGATGCAATCAACGCTGTGAATGCCGACATTGACAAGTATCCCCCAGTGAGCTCTGCGCCAATATTAAGGCCATATTGTTGGACAAAAAGATGGGTTGGGACAAGAGGGTAGAGCAGAAAAGGCTCAGTATGTCGTTGCAATTCCTGTGTCATCACTGCTGGTGAAGTCGCCATCCCCGCCGGTTGCAACCATATCCAAGACGGAGGAGCAGCAAGAGACGATGCTTGCCATTGCAATAGCGGTGCTGCCATCACCATCATCGGCGTTGGTCCCACTACCGCCTTCACAAACGATGACTCCTCTCCAAGCTTTGTTGTCCTTGGCTGCACCTTTGGTGCTTTCGCCGAGGAGGAAGGTTGTCGCTGTCTAGCGATGGTCTTCTCATGTGGCCGGCCAACGCCGTGCCATAGGCGATGCGGAGAGTAGCGACTGAGGGGCTAGCCTAGTTGTTATGTCCTCCCCGCCATCATCATGCTCTGTGGTAGTAAGGGCGCTATTGTTGTCCCATGTCAGTGGATGATGCCACTGGTGTCTTCCTCGATGCCACGTTATGCTATGTCCGTGTCACTAATCTGCTCTCAAACAACCCAGCGTTGGTCACTCCTATCAACATGGGGATGCGAAGGTCTCCGTCCGTGGCCGCTACTTAATAGCTCGAAGATGAGCTATCTCGGATGAAATTATTATGGCGTGGCACCGTAGCTGGGCCACAAATAGTATCAGTGCAGGCTACTCTAGAAATGCGTGAACAGTGCCCATGTAGTACTGTAGCGTTGTTGCATGTTTAGGTAATTCAATAGCATTGGCAGCATATCGCAGATTAGGAATATAATAATTAGTTTCCTTAATATTTCGATTTGTTTCCTTTTAAATTATTTCCATATATTAGAGATTAGTTTCCTTAATATAGAAGTTTCTTAGAGGTTAAATTTAGCCATTCTTATAAAAGGGATAGCACTGTGCCTATTATCAGCAAGCAATGAACAATCAAATAAGTCTATACTCTTTTTCTTCTTCTAAAGTCAAGCCTCAGAGCCTCTCTACCACATTAGGAAAGAGCCCTGTTCGGTGGCTAGATGAAGGCGAGTGCCCTGCCCTCCGTCCTCGGACCTGTACCCAACCATCGACCACAACAAATAGCACAAGCTCAGAATGAACCAAACATATTGGATCTTGTAGGCTGTTGTGCTGTTTCAGCATATTGAACTAGCATCAAAGTATGGGTTCAAAACTGAATTTATTTATGATGTAGTTGCTGACCATTAGCAACACAGGATCTTGACAGTTTTAGATGGATCACCAAGTGGAGAAACTTGATGACAACAATATCATCTCACAAAAACAGAGTAAAATGTCATCCACAAATTGAGATATTTCTTGAATCTGGAGTCTATGGATATGGGAAGAACAAGAGTAGAGGCTGCAGCCTCTTAAATTCATGTAGGCAAGAGTGAATGTTTGAAACTTCGTTCTGTTGTCCGGGTGACAATTCCTTACACCCTTCTAAAGTTGGGTTCGAGAATATGTGACCACCAATTCTTCTGTTGCTTCTTTAGTCATTAGTTCCCTTATTTTTTTGGCATGGTTTGAGAGTACAACTCCCATCAACCATGGGTTGGGTGGGTTATTCGTGAAGATTTTCCACTGTTATTTCCAGGATTTGAACCTATGAACTATGGGTTGTGAACCTTAAGATGACTACACTAGCCAATTGTCCCCATTCCCTCTCTCTCAAAAAAAAGGACAGCACTGGAAACTTCAAACAAATACTTTGTTGGGACAGCAATTTCATAACCTGATGGTACTAATGTAAGCATCCACACATTTATGAACTTCAACATGAATCAACCTTATGCAATTCAGGAATCTCAAAAGAACAGCTACATCAGTTGGTTGTGCGGCTTGGCCAATTGTCCTTATCAGGTCAGGTCAGTACCACCATCCTCAAAACCTCAGTTCATCATAAACACTGTGCAAGCTTCACAGCACTAAATTGGCCTAGATGCTTACCAGCTTTCGAACCATCTAGTGCCGTGCATCATATGATTTGGAACCCAATTTTAGAATGCTAACCGTAACAATGTTCAACATTTGATCATCAACAGAGTCCACACATACATACCTCATCCAAGGACCGGTACTGGTCCACAATCTTGGAGTACTTCCTCTCCAGCTTCGGCCGCTTACCCCCAACAGCCGCCCTGGCCGGTGCCGCCCGCGTCTCGACTGCCCTCCGTGGAGGCGCTGACACGGAATGAGCCTGACCCACCGCCACGGCCGGACGCGAGTAGCTGCTCGAGGATACCACTACATCCTCGGCCGGCGGCGCGCTCGCCCGCCGCCGGTAGCTCGAGGACGAGGAGTACTCATCCGTCGTAGGAGCAGAGTACGGTGACGGTGGTGGGTCCCACAGCTGCGACGGTGGTGGGTCCCACAGCTGCGGCGGCGGCGGCTCGTAGGGGTTCGTGGGGCCGCCGCGGTGCGGCGAAGCCGGCGGCGTTCTGCGCCGCGCTGCCGCCGCTTCTTGGTGTTGCTCTTCTTGGGGCTCGGCTGGGCCGGCCAGGAGGTTGCCAACGACCTTGGTGGCCGTCTGCAGGACCAGGAAGAGCACCCACAGCAGGAACGTGCCGATCTTGCCGACCACAGCCTAGCAATTCGCAGCAATTTGCCACAACAAGAACCAAGAATAGGTGAACAACCAAATCCAAAAGACCAAATCAAAGCTTAGTTTCCAAGAACACAACCAAATCAAAGTTTGGCTTCAAAGAAGAAGAGCTGTTTCTTGCAGCTTTGGGAAGTGAAGCATCTATTGCTTACCAAGAAGCCGCTCATGCCGAGGAGGAACGAGGAGGGAGGTGAGCTCGGCTTGAGGTTGCTGCTGTGGGGGAGACCTGTTCGAGCTGCTGAGTTGGGGATTTGAAGTCAGAGTGGCGGACTGGACGGCGAGGGGAGACTGAGGAAGAGGACGACGAAGTCTGTGAGTGGCAGATGTTTGCTGGCTCGTTGCTTTCCGGTGCAGGCAGGTACTTTTCTCTGGTCTATGTGCTTGCGTGTACTCAAGGTTCGCTGAGGTGTGATGAGTGAGTTTTGGGTTAGTTTAGATTTGTTGCCAGTGTTTTTTTTATTGTTTATAATAATTGATTTTTAAATGATGTATTTTTAAGATATGATATATAAATTAATTATAGTAAATATTGTACTGATTTTAATTATATTAGCTAAAAAGTCGTATATAACTGTCTCTTTCTATACTTTCTTTCACAGATAAATAGAATTCAAAAATAATAAATAAAAGACAGCTTAAAAAAAACCAACTGTTGACGTGTTACGGCCTTTTGGAGTTAGTTGCTGCGTGCAATCGAGAGTACGGATGATCTATATAAATTCGTCAAAAAAGAATTTCAATGTGACAAACTTGAGTTAAAATAAATTCGTTTTTTTCTCGACCATGCCTAATTTATTAGACGAGTCTATGAACAGTTCGATGAAATTTAACTATCTGGGAGAAGAAATGGTGTCGTAAATAGTACTACAATATTATGACGTAGTACAAGACCAGTAGCTCGAGATAATTGTGGCTCCTGGCTTTCGATACGATTTTTGTAAACTAAATGAAATAAATAGCGCTATACATTTTTGCTTAAATAGTGTTTGGTTATGACTTTATGGGGAAGTTAGTGAAATAAGAAAAGCTTAGCAGTTAAGCGACTTTGTTTGTCTCTTGATGTTGGATTAATAGCCGTTATATAAAGATGGAGCTGTGCAGAGCTCAGCTAAATTGGTTTTCTTTTATGACCTCTCTGGAAGGCAGGAAATGAAAAACGTTGGAATAGAAAAAAGCATAGAAATTGTATAGGGAATTATAGTAAATACTTTACTGACTTTATTTATATTGGCAAAAACCGCATGTGAGTTTTTGTTACTCTGTAATCTCTCGTACAAACAGCTCACAAGCCATAAGCCGCAGCCAAAAGCCGCAGCAAAAAAGAACAGGCCTTGAGTTAGCGGTCAGTGTGTAACTAAAGTGGGTAGGGGCATTGATGAGGATATTTGATCCGATCTTCTAATAAGAATAATAACTACGATTGTTTGATATGACGTTGACGATAAGGCTACTTGATCGAAACGACCAAGTTTATCTTACAATCGCTACACCACATCCTTGTCATTACAAACCGTGACCAACACAGATGATCTTTCCTACAAGTAATTGAGAATCAAGTAAGAAAGAAATAAGCGCGATCTGAATTTACGAATTAAATACGAAGTTTGATTAAACAATGAAGAGGCCTGAAGTCGTCGTAGTTGGTCTAGTCAACATAAGTACACAACTGATATTTTCTGAACGAAAATTAATCTAAATAAGCCTAAACCCTAAAAGTGGCATCCTTGATAGTTTTTGAGGGGCTAGGGATGTGGGGAGCACATCTGTGAGGGTGGGAAAATATCCCACTATAACTTCCCAGTTAGGCTCAAACTGATACGAGGCCCAAGGCTCGAGTTCGGAACTAATTTGGAATTGTTTCATGGATTACAATGTGCTCAGGTGGAGTTTTGAGGTGGGACTAGAACCATTGAAAAGAGGATGTCATAAGCTTTCCAACAAGTACAAGATCACCTCATTTGGACTCCGTATGCATCTTCTATGCTTGTTTGAAGTCAGCGCTGTCTTTGGAGGCCAAACTGGATTCTAGAACATACATAGCTTTCATTCTTGGTTGTCCTAGCCTCAAGTGATGTGGTGACCTCCAATGTTTATCCCAAATGTGTCAGTGACTCTATGTGCCTCTCCTTAGTCATTGCCCATATTTCTAAGCACAATCACATCACATGCATCAGGCAGCAACCCATTTTAAGAAGTTAAATTATACAACTCTAGGAACGAGCTCACCTGATAATTCAACTGTTGTACACGTGCCCTCGTCATAGTTCCTTGTCTAGCATATTGTGGATGAGTGTTGTGTGTATTCAAGAAAGTGATGTCCTCATCATCCTCTCCTTCTTGAATTGGAATCGTTCTTGACTCAAGCACATTTTCTTCTCCCGGGTATGGCTTCAATCTGCAATGTTAAATGTGGAACTAATCCCAACTCTACAGGCAACTCAAGCTTGTATGCATTATCATTAATTTTTTCAATAATATTAAAGGACCATCAACTTAGATTTTCTCAATTCTGAAAATCTATTTTTTTCTCAAATGCAACCAAACAAGATTATTAGGTTCAAAAATTATTTTCTTTCTACCTTTACTACTAGCAACCCTATATTTCTCATTTATGCGCTCTATGTTTTCTTTTATGGTTTCATGCAATTTAAGAACAAATTCAACACGTTTCTTAGCATCTAAATTTACCATCTCCAAAGATGGTAGAGGTAATAAATCAATTGGAGTACGAAGGTTATAGCCATATACTACCTGAAAAGGGCTCGTCTTTGTGGTTAAATGTAGTGAGCGATTGTAGGCAAACTCGACGTGAGGTAGACATTCTTCCCATATCTTTAAGCTCTTCTTCAAAACATCCCTCAACATTGTTGATAAGGTATGGTTGACGACTTCAGTTTGTCCATTAGTTTAGGGATGACAATCAGTTGAAAACAGTAGCTTCGTCCCAAGTTTTCCCCAAAGTGTCCTCCAAAAGTGACTAAGAAACTTCGCATCATGATTTGAAACAGTTGTCTTTGGCACATCATGTAGTCAACAATCTCCCTGACAAATAAATCAGCAACATGTGTAGCATAATCGCTTTTATGATAAGAAATAAAATATGCTATCTTAGAAAACATATTCACTACAACAAAAATGATATCCCTCCCCATCTTTGTGCTAGGCAATCCTAAAACAAAGTCCATATAAATATCCTCCCAAGGAACATTAGGAATAGGAAGAAGCATGTATAAGTCATGTGGATTCAGTTGTGAATTAGCTTTTTAACATGTAGTGCATCGCGAAACATAGCACTCAATGTCGTGCCTCATCCTTGGCCAGTAGAAGTTTTTAGCAAGCATGTATAACAAATTCTTTGGGCCATAAATAATGTTGCCATGTTGCTAAAGTTTAAACTAGAGCATACAATTTTTTATCATAAATTGAATAGTTCAAACTAGGCTCACTCAATTTCTCGCTGAAATAAGCAACATGTTTACCTTCTTGTATCAGTACACCACCAATTCCAATTCCACTAGCACCATACTCAAATTCAAAAGTCTTACCGAAGTCAAGAAGTTGGAGTAATGGTGCATTTGTGAGCTTTTCTTTGAGAAGGTTGAAAGCTTCTTCCTACGCTTGTCCCCATTTGAAAGGAACACTTTTCTTCATCAATTCATTAAAAAGTATGGCGATAGTGCTGAAATCCTTCACAAAGTAGCGATAGAATCCAGCAAGTTCATGAAAGCTCCACACTTGTGTGACCGTTTGTGATGTCGGCCAACTCTTTATAGCTTCGATCTTGGCTTCATCTACCTTAATTCCTTGTAGAGTAACAACACAACCAAGAAAACAAACTCGATCGATGCAAAAGGTGCACTTTTCGATATTACCAAACAAACATGCATCTCTCAAAGCAATAAAAATAGCATGTAAGTGTTCAAGACGTTCATAAAGTGATTTGCTATAAATTAATATATCATCAAAGTAAACTAACACAAATTTATCAAAGAAAGCATGAAAAACTTCGTTCATTAATCTCATAAAAGTGCTAGGTGCATTAGTTAAAGTAAAATGTATCACTAACCACTCATATAATTCAAACTTAGCTTTAAATGCAGTCTTCCATTCATCTCCAAGTTTCATTCTAATTTGGTGATATCAACTAAACGAGTCAACTTTAAAGAAAACAGTAGAGCCACTCAATTCATCAAGCATATCATCTAACCTAGGAATAAGATTAATCACTCCACAATCAACACACATACACCAAGATCCATCTTTCTTAGAAACTAAAATCACAGAAACTACAAAAGGACTAAGGCTTTCACGTACGTACCCTTTGTTAGGCAAGTCTTACACTTGATGCTGAATTTCCTTAGTCTCCTTCGGATTAGTCCTATATGGTGCACGGTTTGGCGAAGAAGCTCCCAAGATCAAGCCAATTTAATGCTCAATTCCTCTAACAGATGGTAGCTCGGGGGGTATTTCAGATGGAAACATGTAATTAGACTCCTACAAAAGTTTAGTGATAGTAAGAGGCAAAGATGCTGGCAAATCCTCAAGTGCAAACAAAGCATCTTTGCAAAGCAAGGCATAACAAATAGAATTTTCTACTTTCAAGTCATTGAAATCAGATTTAGTAGCTAATAGAACAATACCTTTCAATTTAATTTTATTCTTTCTAGCATTTGATTCTTTTGCTTCTTTCTTTTTAGGTGGAAAAGATTCTTTAGCTATTATCTGATTATCACTTTTAGCATTTCTTTAGGCTTTAGCTATTATCTAATTCTCATTTTTAGCATTGTCCTTTTTCTCATGTTTAGATCATTCAATTTCATCTTTAATAATGGCTTCAGGAGCCATTGGGTGTAAAATAATTTTTTGCCTTTATGGATGAGAGTATATTGATTAGTTCTACTATGATAAGTGGAATCCTTATCAAACTGTCATGGTCTACCTAAAAGTAAGGAGTATGCTTGCATAGGCACGACATCTCAATCAATATAATCATGATATGAACCAAACAAAAATTATACTATTACAGTTTTAATTACCTTCAACTTATCACATGAGTTGAAACATTGAATGTAGTAAGAATGTGGGTGAGGGCTTGTAATCAAGCCAAGTTTCTCGACCATCTCCAAGTTAGCTAAGTTGTCACAACTTTCACCATTGATGATGACATGACATGAATGTCCTTGGTGGTGAACATGGTTTGAAACAAATTGTGCCGTTGTCTTGTTCAGTACTCTGCATTTGTGCACTAAGCACACGCTTTACTATAAGGCTTATGTACTTGTTTGAAGCTTCAACAGTCAAGTGTTCTTTTTGTTCATCACTAGTCATTTGCAATAAGTGTATATTCTTCATCAATTTCACTAGTTGAAGTATACTCACCATTTTCTCTCACAACAAGGGCTCGCTGACTTGGACATTCTCTCATCAAATGTCTAAACCCTTTGTACTTGTGACATTGGATGTCCCTTACACGCCCAGTGGAAGCAACTGAATATGTACTCATTATTGGAGTAGATTTGGTGGGAGCTTGAACGGTTGTAGCCTTGCTTGCTTCAGGTGCACGTGAGGGCATGGAAATAAAAGTAAAGCGCCCTCGGCTTGGTTTAGATGGAAGGGGTACTCTTACTGTTCCAGCACTTTGTTTGGAGGAAGAAGAGCCCCCAAAACGACTCCTTGTTCTCATGTGTCGCCCCTGTACTTCCCTTTCAGCTTTGTAAGCAAGATGAAATAACTAGGTGATAGAATTATATTCTTTATAATCAAGTATGTCCTAAATTTTCTAGTTAAGCCCTCCCAAAATTCCGCCATTTTAGCTTCTTCAGTTTCTTCCAAACTACAATGTAATAAACCAACCAATTTACAATTCTTGATAGTATTCCTCTACTGACATATTGGCTTGTTTTAAGCGTTGCAATTTATTTAACATGTCACGTGAAAAGTATTAAGGCACAAATCTAGCTCTCATGACATTTTTTAAAGCATCCCAAGTTGTAAGTACATGTGGTAGTGTACATTGTTCTCTCCACCAAATTGATGCAAAATCAGTGAATTTACTAGTAGCAGCCCTAACTCTTTTATTATCAGAAAAATCATGGCATGTGAATTTTTAATCTAATTATAATTTCCAATCAAGATAAGCTTTTGGGTCATGTCTACCAGCAAATGGGGGAATTGTAAACTTGACTTTAGTGAATGTATCTGTTGTGGCTACAGACCAAACATAGAGAGAGATGGTAGCGGAGAGTGAGGGAGATGAGTGATGGCCTCCCCGCTCTCCCCACGGCATGTATCCATATATATGTACACATGGGGAATGCTTTTACAGTTATACCCTTACATCTGGTTATCCCCTCCGGGGGCACTTATGTCATTACACATAGCCTATCCTGGGCCTTATAACCTCCTACCAGGCCTACTGGGTTTAGGTGGGGGCCACCCCTACAACAGGAGCCTCTCATGGTAAAGGGCTTCACGGGGCCGAAGCCATGTTGCCGAGTCCTTTGGCCCCCTCCGTCCCTGTGGCCTGTGAACTTTTCCGAGCTTGACCTGGGGCTGCGGTGCAGCCGAAGTAGACGCGCGCGCTCCGTCCCCTACCCTTCGAATGGGTGGCAGCGGAGCTGGCGCCTAGGCGAAGTAGACGCGCGCGCTCCGTCCCCTACCCTTCTAACGGGTGGCAGCGGAGTTGGCGCCTAGCCGAAGTAGACGCGCGCGCTCCGTCCCCTACCCTTCGAGCGGGTGGCAGCGGAGCTGGCGCCTAGCCGAAGTGGACGCGCGCTGGGGGCGTTGCACCGGCGCAGGTAAGCGTAGCGGGCCCGTGAGCCACCGCGTGTGCCTTAAGTGGTAAGGGACGTGCTGCGACGCTCGCTCTTCTGGCCGTCCACGTGGCGAAGCGTGCTTGGCGCGGTGCGGGCCTTGAGGCGTCGTGACCATTAATGCGACGGCGGACTCCCGGCGGTTGGACTTCTGCCGATTGGACTTCCGTCGGTTGGCTTCCCTGCTGTTGGGGTATATATACGGCGTTGGTGCGGCGTTGTTCCTACATGTATTGTGATAGGAGCTGCTCCTCTAAAATGGGCCCCTACCGTGCATCAACATTCCTGGGTGACGCTGAGCGGCTTGGGGGATGTTGATGCACAGAAGGAGGTCCATTTTTCTCGGGAGCTTGGTCAGCGCCGGTTATCGATAGCCAGCCACGCTTCCTGCCCTCGTGCCGCGTTTTCGCATGCGACGGCAAGGTTTGCCCTGTTCTTCTTAACAGATCTACCTACAGTCGGTGTTCCTGATGGAGTCCGCCCGCATTACCTTTTATGTTGATGCACTGTAGGTGGCCTGTTAAGGAGAATGAGGCAGACTTTGCGGGACAAGACCCTCGCCTTTGCGGCGCCCCGCCGAAGTAGGCGCGCGCGCTCCGTCCCCTACCCCTCGAACGGGTGGCAGCGGAGCTGGCGCCTAGCCGAAGTAGATGCACGTGCTCCGTCCCCTACCCCTCGAATGGGTGGCAGCGGAGCTGGCGCCTAGCCGAAGTAGACGCGCGCGCTCCGTCCCCTACCCCTCGAACGGGTGGCAGCGGAGCTGGCGCCTAGCCGAAGTAGACGCGCGCGCTCCGTCCCCTACCCCTCGAATGGGTGGCAGCGGAGCTGGCGCCTAGCCGAAGTAGACGCGCGCGCTCCGTCCCCTACCCCTCAAACGGGTGGCAGCGGAGCTGGCGACCTCGCATCGCGAACACCGCCACGCGTGCGGTGACTTGAGATCTCGCGATGCGGTCCTGCGCTGTAAAGGTTCCTGGGATCACGCCGGCCCCCGGTCTGCCAGGGTTAGGTTCCCATACCGTGCGACCCGCCCCGGCGCGCACAGGGCACGTGGCGTCTTATGATTGGTGCGCGGCGGGATGTAGACGGTTGCGTGCTCACGGCCGCTCGCCTCTTCCCTAGGCGAGGGGGACACAGGGCGGGCGATGAATGGCGCAGTGCCGAAGCTGTTGTGATCCCCTGGCCCATTAGTGCGCCTTTAATGATGGCTAGGGCGCATCGTGCTGTGACGGCCCTTGGCGCTTGTGATCGTGGCTTTTCAGCTTTGGGTATGGGGAATTGCGCTGGACGGGCGTTTGTACGACTGCGGTCGCGTCCCGTACGTGGACCGTCGCGCCACTTCGGTATTGGGGGAAGGTGGCTTAAAGTAGCCCTCGTGACCGCGCCCCCGCAGTTGCACGCCCCCTTCTTGCTTGCCTCGCCTTCCATACTCGCGTAGTATCCTTCGCCGCTGTCCTCTTTCCCCGAGAAGCAATGGCGTCTGATGGCAAGCGTGGTCAGGCGGGTGGTGTCTGCGGCATCCGCCGGTGGTCTTCGCTGTTGGAGGTGAAGTACGCACTCCAAGAACGCGACCCGGCGGCGGCGGACAAGGAATGGTTGGTGGCGGAGGAGGAAGGCACGTTCTCCGGCGAACTAGGCCCCTCTCTTGTGACCGAGAAGATGATCCAAGGGCTTCTGCGTGCGGGGAAGCTGTCCGAGCGCCAGGAGGTACGATTGCCCGCCGCTGACGAGATGGAGCCGCATCCCGAGAAGTCCGAGGCGGTCGTATTCGTTGCCTTTTTCGACGCGGGGCTCCGCATCCCGGCGGCGGCCGAATAGCTACTTAGAGCGGCAGGGATGTAGTCGGGCCTCTGTACTTGGAAGATTTTCCCGATATATAGATCTCCTGATGATTAGGGCATGCGCGGTCGTACTGTGCGGAGCCGAGATCCCCACCTTCCAAATTCGCCGTTGGTGTGAACCGTGCGAGCGCTGCCTCCTGCTCATCGCCCGGGTGCCAATGCGCCCACGGGGTTCGCACGCTGAGTACTCTGTGGAACTAGCGCGTGCGGCGGCAGTTGTTGACACTACGACCTGCTTAGAGTCCGTAGCCTGGCGCGTGCGACGGTGGACCCCCGCACAACGACTTGTTTAGAGTCGCGTGGACTAGCGTGTGCGAAGGCGGACCTCCGCACCACGACTTGTTTAGAGTCGCGTGGACTAACGTGTGCGAAGGCGGACCTCCGCACGACGACTTGTTTAGAGTCGCGTGGACTAGCGTGTGCGAAGGTGGACCTCCGCACCACGACTTGTTTAGAGTCGCGTGGACTAGCGTGTGCGAAGGCGGACCTCCGCACCCCGACTTGTTTAGAGTCGCGTGGACTAGCGTGTGCGAAGGTGGACCTCCGCACCCCGACTTGTTTAGAGTCACGTGGACTAGCGTGTGCGAAGGCGGAACTCCGCCCCACAACGTGTTTAGAGTCGCGTGGACTAGCGTGTGCGAAGGCGGACCTCCGCACCCCGACTTGTTTAGAGTCACGTGGACTAGCGTGTGCGAAGGCAGACCTCCGCCCCACGACTTGTTTAGAGTCGCGTGGACTAGCGTGTGCGAAGACGGACCTCCGCACCCCGACTTGTTTAGAGTCACATGGACTAGCGTGTGCGAAGGCAGACCTCCGCACCACGACTTGTTTAGAGTCACGTGGACTAGCGTGTGCGAAGGCGGACCTCCGCACCCCGACTTGTTTAGGGTCACGTGGACTAGCGTGTGCGAAGGTGGACCTCCGCACCCCCCACGCCGAGGTGGGGGTAGCCTCTGGTGTATCGCATATACCACGTGCGCGCCGGCGCTGATGCCAGCCTCTGACGCGCAATTCGCGTGGGATCGGCGTCCACGTCTGATTTATACTCCGGAGAGTACGCACAGGGACGAAGTCCCTGGCGTGCGCGAGGTTCGCGTCTTGTTTATACTCAGTAGAGTGCGCAGGGAGAACATCCGTGTCTTATTTATACTCCGTAGAGTACGCACAAGAACGAAGTCCCTGGCGTGCGCGAGGTCCGCGTCTTGTTTATACTCAGTAGAGTGCGCAGGGAGAACATCCGCGTCTTATTTATACTCCGTAGAGTACGCACAAGGACGAAGTCCCTGGCGTGCGCGAGGTCCGCATCTTGTTTATACTCAGTAGAGTGCGTGCAGAGGCGTCCCCCCACACGTCTTTGTTTATACTCATGCCCGCATCTTTGGCGAAGAGTGCACACACGAACGTGCGTCTTCGTTTATACTCATGCCCGTGTCTTTGACGGAGAGTGCACACACGAACGTGCATCTTGGTTTATACTCATGCCCGTGTCTTTGACGGAGAGTACACACGCGAACGTGCGTCTTCGTTTATACTCATGCCCGTGTCTTTGACGGAGAGTGCACACGCGAACGTGCGTCTTCGTTTATACTCATGCCCGTGTCTTTGACGGAGAGTGCACACGCGAACGTGCGTCTTCGTTTATACTCATGCCCGTGTCTTTTACGGAGAGTGCACACGCGAACGTGCGTCTTTGTTTATACTCATGCCCGTGTCTTTGACGGAGAGTGCACACGCGAACGTGCGTCTTCGTTTATACTCATGCCTGTGTCTTTGACGGAGAGTGCACACGCAAACGTGCGTCTTTGTTTATACTCATGCCCGTATCTTTGACGGAGAGTGCACACGCGAACGTGCGTCTTCGTTTATACTCATGCCCGTGTCTTTGACGGAGAGTGCACACGCGAACGTGCGTCTTTGGTTTATACTCATACCCGCACCCCTGGCTACGGAGAGTGCACACGCGAACGTGCGTCTTTGGTTTATACTGCGAGAGCACACGCGCGGGCGAGGCCTCCGCGCATGCTCGCCGCGTATTTTTGCACAGCGGTAATAAGTTGGCGACAAACGGAACTTTATTACATTCCCGTTTGCGCGGGTGAGCGATTACATAGGAGGGGGGGTTACTAACCGTTTGCGCTCAGCGCGACCGGAGCCTCTAGTAGCTGCACTATCGGCGGGGCTTGCGGGGTCGCCTCCGGGTGCCGCCGTGTGCCTTCGCACGGCAGTGCCGATCCTAGGTATGCTGCTACCCGCCGCGACGGGGACATCTGGTGCCGTGCTCGATACGCCGGGCCATCTCCTGGTCGCCCCGAACGGTAATGACGGCTCGCGGCCCCGGAAGCTTCATGCATAAATAGCTGTGATGCGGTACCACCCCGAAGGCGTTGAGGATTGGACGCCCCAATATGGCATTGTATGGGTATGGGAGGTCGACGACGTCGAATGTGGCGTCTTCGATCCTTTCATTGTCGCCCTGGCCGAAGGAGACTTGCAGGCAGATTTGGCCGAGCGCCCGTAGGGGTTGTCCTCCAAAGCCTTACAGCGGGACTCCCGATGGGCCGAGGCGACTTCGGGGGATCCCCATCTGGTCGAAGGCTGCTGCGAATAGAATGTTCGCGGAACTGCCACCGTCAACCAGGGCACGTCCCACATCGCATCCCGCTATTACGACCCGGATGACCAGGGGGTCGTGGTGGGGAAGCTCCACGCCCTCGGCGTCGGCGGGGGTGAACGTGACCTCATGTTGTGCCCAGTCCGGCGGTGCTTGTGCTGGATACGCCGCCACGTGGTGTAGCCTCCGCACGTAGGCCTTCCGCTGCCGTGCCGAGGCAAACTCCAACGAGGAGCCCCCGGAGATGACGTTGATAACCCTTCGGTGGGTGGCCTCCGGAGCCTGTACCTGCAGAAAGCCCTCCTGGGGCTGCTGCATGTGGGCCTGAATCCGCAGAGGACCCTCATGGGGCTGCGTCCCTTGTGCCTGGATGTGCACGGGGGCTTCGTATGGGTGCTGTACATGGGCCACCACGGGCGGACGTGCTTCCAGATTCCTGTCCCTGGTGACGCTATCGCGGAGCGCCGCGATAGAGGTGCACGTGCGGGTGTCGTGGTTGTCGCGGCCGTGGACTACGCACCACAGCCCCTGTTGTTGGTCGTCATAATCTCCACGGCCTTTATCGTCGCGGCCCCGGCCACGGCCGCGCCCCCGGCCGCGGCGCCCCCGACCGCCCCGGCCCGTGGGAGCGCCTTCGTCGGAACCGCCTTCGATGTCGAGGACGTACCGGTCTCGTCGCGACTTCTGCTGGCCACGCTTGGGCCTATCGGACGACTCCTTGTGCGGGGCATCCCTGCGGTCGGGCGCATCCCTGGATGACTCCTGCTTACGTTTTCCCTTCGAAGAACCGTCCTTCGGCGGATCTTCTTCTTTTGCCGAGGCTCCGGCCTGGTTGGTGTCGGAGTCGTCGCCTTGCCTTCGCCGCGCGTCTTCTTCCGCCCTGGCGTATTCCTCCATTTTGTCAAAGAGCTTCGTCACCATTTTAATTGGCTTCCTTGCATTGTACTCGGCCATCGGGCCCGGGCGAAGGCCCTGTATGGCCGCATTGACAATGGTGGTTTCATTAACGTCTTTGACTTGGCAACGTATCTTCGCGAAGTGCTTGAAGTAGTCCCGGAGCTTCTCCGAGGGCTTCTGCTTGACGGCGAAGAGTTGGTCCGCGTCGACCTGCTCGACATAATTTCCTTGAAAGTTGTTGTGAAGGCGGTCGCGGATCTGCGCCCACGCGTAGATGGAGTTCGGCTCTATGGTAAAAAACCAGGAGAGCGCCACTCCTTGCAATGCGAGGGGGAGTCCCTTCGCCTTTGTGGTGTCATCTCCGCCCGCGGCCTCGATTGCGATTTCGTACACGCGCACGAACTCGTGGGGGTCCGTGTCACCTTTGTAGGGCTCGATGACGCTGGGGTATTTGAAGCCTTCGGGCCACGCCGCTTGCTGAAGTCCCGCCGAAAGCGGGGGCTCTGGATCGACGCGCCGCAGCGGGACGCGGCTGGATGTGGGGGCGTCGCGGCTATCCGCCCTTTCCGACGTGGGCGCGGATGTGGCTGCGATGACCCAGAACAGGCTAAAACTGGAGAAGCAAATACGGCCAAATCGAGTGCTCTCAGAATGGAACTGCAGCGCCTGGCTCTCAGAATGGGGTCGGTTGTCGCCGCACCAGCGTCGACGTCTTTGACCACGGTGCCGGTGACGGGGTTGGTCATTGCCGCGCGAACGTCGACGTCTTCGGCCACCGCGCCTGGGTCGCCACCCGCGCTCGCCGCTGTCGATGCCGAAGCCCTGGTATTCATGTGACGCTCCGGCCCGGCCGCCTTCTTTCCCTTCGCCGCCGCTGACGAAGCTTTTTTCGGTGCCATCCTTTTTCAGGTTTCGGGCTTACTCCTGTCCTCCCCACGGACGACGCCAACTGTTGTGGCTACAGATCAAACAGAGAGAGAGAGAGATGGTAGTGGAGAGTGAGGGAGATGAGTGATGGCCTCCCCGCTCTCCCCACGGCCTGTATCCATATATATGTACACATGGGGAATGCTTTTACAGTTATACCCTTACATATGGTTATCCCCTCCGGGGGCACTTATGTCATTACACATAGCCTATCCTGGGTGTTGTAGGGGTGGCCCAACCCCCCGTGACTGGGCCGTGCAACTAATCCAACATGTAATAGGCCCAATAGTGTAGAGGAATATAACAGTGTAAATATATACCGGTGTACCCCCATCCTTTGTAAATACTAAGGGGTAGAATGGGGATTTCCCATTCTACCCTACTCACATATATATAAGCCCCCAGGAGGGGCAAAGGGGGGGACATCTCCTTCATTCTCACCACCTCTCCAGATCTAGCTCTCTTCCTCTCCTATCGATCCCCCTCTCTTCCTGTTTAGCCCGTAGCTACGACAGATGGCGCCGTCCGTGGGGACGACTAGAAGTTGCGTATGGAAGAAATCTCTACAACATTCAACAAAAAGCGACGGCTGTGCGGATCTTTTCTGCTCCTGGCAACACGCTGCTTTGATTCGTGGCGTCTGTGGAGACAGATAAGTAGTTCGCTCGCTAAAAATTTAACCATCGTGACTGTAGAAGTGTATGGGCTTGACTAGTATACTTCACCGTTTTGACCGGAAGATCTAGTCGGAGGTGAGTAGATCTGTTCAAATCGCTTATTTCTAGGTGTCTTGGATGACTTGCCGGCAGGATTTTTTCAACCAGCGTACGTCATCAAGCTCACGCTCCGCGTTGGGGAAGTCCAGCGATATCTCCGAGGTGTGGACTCCGAGCAGACGAAGCAGCAACCCCGCGCTGAGGACGGCTACCTCGGCAAGACCTTCGGGCCCCGCGTCGCCCCTGCGTACTCGACTCCGCGCAGAGCCTCGTCTCTGCGAACCGGACGTCGCGCGCGCAGCTCGCGGCCCCACTCGGAGTCCACACCACCGCCTCCGCAGCGACGAGAATCATATCCATGCACGCATAGTCTCGCATATGCATACCAAATCCATGCATGCAATCTCACGTGTGTGTACCATCCATGCGTACATGCATTCACAACTCCCAGAGGCCATGATGCATCAACTAGTATCTAGTGCTAGTAAGGCCCTGGGCGTTGTTTGCATGGCCACGCACGTATATGAGCGGCGTCGTGAGACTTCTATCTCCGCGTACTGCGGAAGCTCCAAGCCCGCCAGGCGGGCGCGGAGAAAACCCCAAGCTGGCCATGCACGCGCCGAGGAAGTGATGCAGCAGCCGTCGCATGCCGAAGGTTTTGCGTGGGCTCCGACCAAGCAATCAGCTACCCCGGCCATACGGCGTTCAGCGTGAAGGCTACCTCAGTGCTTATGCGAGACCATCCCGCGCTCCGGAGCCCTCCGTCCATGACCTTCGCCTTGGCCCTAGGAGACCTCGCCCCTGCGAGTTGCCGAAGCTGAAGTCGGTGGTGCCCAAGATGGCGCAAAGCCGAGAGCTTCGTCGCGCGGGCGTGGTCTTGAGGCAGCCCCCGCCGCTGGTCCCCGCCGGCTTTGCGCTCCGAAGCTTCGCGGGCTTTGACGTCGGTGCGGAGCCTTCGGCCAGCACGCGAAGATGTCGCTCGATGCGAAGACCATGACGCGGAGGCCAGCGCACCGAACCGCTGCCTGCTTCTTTGCTGCGCGGACCTGTACGCAGGCGGCCTTGGGGCCTCTGCGCGGAGAGTAGCAGCGGGGGCTGCCTCACTTGGCTTCTTCGACCACACTCGTAGGCGGAGGGTTGCACTCGGAGACAGCGAGCACGAAGAGTCGCAGCGGAGGCGGTGCATCCTTCGGCGAGCGCAGAGAGCCGGTGGAGGCCGGCTTCCATCTCCGAGCGCGCTACCTGCGAGTTTATGCTATGCAGGGATGGATATGCATGCAAGGATAAATACTTGGATGGATATCCTGTGTACGTGCCTTCCTTGGATAGATAAAGCTTCATGCTGCATGCATGGATGGATGGGTACGTATACAGATGCACGTATGGATAAATACACGTGTGAATGAATATTCGAATGCATACCTACGTGAAAGCCGCGTTTGCTTCGTAAATGATTGCACGCATCGAGTAGTGCATACGTACACGAAGCCTGATGTTTTTTTTGATACTTGCAGCGCGGAGACGGGCTTCGGCAGCGCGGACGCGAGGTCTAGGCTCGGCTTCGGCAACGCGGAGACCAGTGCGATGGCAGGTCTGGGCTCGGCTTCGGCAGCGTGGAGACCAGTGCGATGGCCTTCGAGCAGCACCTCCGCGCCATGCCGGAGATGCAGGAATGAATACCCTGCATGCAGCACGTAACGAATACGAATGCCTTGCCTATACACTTGTTCTTTTCTGCATGAAGACAAGCAGCGGATTGATGTTTCGTGCATGCACGGATGTCCCTCGCTCCGTTGTGCCGAGTGGCTTGACGCGGAGGCTCGACGCTGCGGAGCGGAGGCTCGAAATCGCTCGGCAGCTGCGACATGGAGACTGGCACGGAGACCTCGATGTTGCGCTTTGCTACTCAAGCAGTATTTAGCAATACCTTGGCTGCGCCCCAGGAGGCCGGAGCTGCGGTGCGGCGACTCCCGAGAGCTCGGCGCGGAGTCCCGAACTGAGCTCGACGACGTACCAACCTGTGATCCGGGACTTCGCCTCCGCGCGCGTGGCTCTGCTCCAGGCCTTGACTCCGCGACGAGGCTCCGGGACTTCGCCTCCGTGCGTGTGGCTCCGGTCCAGGCCTCGCTTCCGGCACTGAGCTCTGGGACCTCCTCTCCGCGTGCTCGGCTTCGCCTCAAGACCACGCCCGCGCGACGAAGCTCTCGGCTTTGCGCCATCTTGGGCACCACCGACTTCAGCTTCGGCAACTCGCAGGGGCGAGGTCTCCTAGGGCCAAGGCGAAGGTCGTGGACGGAGGGCTCCGGAGCGCGGGATGGTCTCGCGTAAGCACTGAGGTAGCCTTCACGCTGAACGCCGTATGGCCGGGGTAGCTGATTGCTTGGTCGGAGCCCACGCAAAACCTTCGGCATGCGACGGCTGCTGCATCACTTCCTCGGCGCGTGCATGGCCAGCTTGGGGTTTTCTCCGCGCCCGCCTGGCGGGCTTGGAGCTTCCGCAGTACGCGGAGATAGAAGTCTCACGACGCCGCTCATATACGTGCGTGGCCATGCAAACAACGCCCAGGGCCTTACTAGCACTAGATACTAGTTGATGCATCATGGCCTCTGGGAGTTGTGAATGCATGTACGCATGGATGGTACACACACGTGAGATTGCATGCATGGATTTGGTATGCATATGCGAGACTATGCGTGCATGGATATGATTCTCGTCGCTGTGGAGGCGGTGGTGTGGACTCCGAGTGGGGCCGCAAGCTGCGCGCGCGACGTCCGGTTCGCGGAGACGAGGCTCTGCCCGGAGTCGAGTACGCAGGGGCGACGCGGGGCCCGAAGGTCTTGCCGAGGTAGCCGTCCTCAGCGCGGGGTTGCTGCTTCGTCTGTGTTGTAAAACTATTGAGACAAGTGTTTGAAATGAACTATTGATGCTTTTTCATTATTGATTATGAGGACTGTACAATGCTTTATAGATGATGATAGGGGTAGAAGAAAGGTGTCTGTTTGGAACAGACATCTGTACATTGAGTAACTGTACATTGGGCATCTTTCAGTCTTGTAACTGATTTCTAACACTCCCCCTTGACCAATGTATCTTCATATGATCACCTTGATTCATCATCTTGAAAAACTCCTCCAAAACCCTGTAGGGAAAAATATGAGGAGAACTGATAGAGTGGATATGCCATGAAAAACTCCTTTAAACCCAATGGGAAAATTTTAAGGAGAAAATTGATATGGCATATATTTGATTATATCTCCTAAAAACCCCTGTGGGGAAAAGAGAGATATATTTATGATTACGTTGTTATATTGCCTCATTAAAAACCTTGATGAGAAACCTTAGAGGAAAAACTCATAAGGGGAAAAGAGTACAATATTTGTATTGAACGGGTTAAGTCTTAGGAGATTTCTCCCCCTGACATCTGCAAATCACGTAGTCTTCGCATACCAATTCCATGAACACATTTTTGGAATGTGGAGGTTGGTAATGACTTGGTGAATAAGTCTGCGAGATTATCACAAGACTTAGTTTGCAGAATATTTATTTCCCCACTCTCTTGCAATTCATGTGGGTAAAATAGTTTAGGAGCAATATGTTTTGTGATATTGCTTTTTATGTAACCCGTTTGCATTTGGACAACGCAAGCAGCATTATCTTCGTAGATAATGGTAGGTGATGCGATAGCACCTATACCACATGATTGTTGTATGTGGTTAATCATTCTGCGAAGCCATACACATTCACGTGATGCTTCATATAATGCAATTATTTCAGAATGATTAGTGGATGTAGCCACTAGTGTCTGTTTTGAAGACTTCCAAGAGATGGCTGTTCCACCATGTAAAAATACAAAGCCTGTTTGAGATCTGGCATTATGGGGATCTGATAAATAGCCAGCATCAGTATATCCTATTAAATCCACATTTTTATTCTTCTGGAAGAATAGACCGAGATCTTAAGTGCCTTGAAGATATTTAAGGATATTCTTTACTCCTAACCAATGTCTTTTGGTTGGAGCAGCGCTATATCTAGCAAGTAGATTTACTGCAAATGCGATATCCGGCCGGGTGCAATTTGCAAGGTACATTAGCGCTCCGATGGCACTGAGATATGGAACATCGGGTCCCAATAGCTCTTCATTGTCATCTCGGGGTCTAAATGGATTTTTGTCCCTGTCGAGAGTTCGAACAACCATGGGGGTTTTCGATGGATATGCTTTGTCCATATTGAATTTCTCCAATATTTTCTGGACATAGGCTGATTGATGCATTATGATGCATGTATGAAGGTGCTCAAGTTGTATACCTAAGCAAAATTTGGTTTTACCCAAATCCTTCATTTCAATATTCCGTCATAAGATGATTACGTGCTTCATCTATATCCTGTGTGTTGAGGATCTTTTGATGAATACGCATGGACAATCATCATTGTTGGAGTATCCCTTTTTGGTTAGGAACTCACTTAGTCGGTTGTACCAAATTCTTCCCGACTGTTTAAATCCGTATAAAGACTTGTTTAATTTTACACAACACATATTGCGATTTGCGTTCGGATTCGGAATTGAAATTCCATTGGGAACTTTCATGTATATATCCGAATCAAATGACCCATAAAGATATGCGGTCACTACATCCATCAACTGAAAAGATAGATGATTTTGTACTGCCAATGAGATTAAGTATCGGAATGTTGTTCCACTCATTACTGGAGAATAAGTTTCATTGAAATCAATGACGGGTCTCTGCGTGAACCCTTGTGCTACAAGCCTTGCTTTGTATCTCACCACCTCATTGTTTTCATTCCGTTTGCGGACGAAAACCCATTTGAAACCAACAGGGAATACTTTGGGAGGTGTATGTATCACATTGGTGAATACATGTCTTTTCTTGAGCGAGGCTAACTCCTGAATTGCATCCTTCCATTGAATCCAGTCTGAGCACTGTTTGCACTCTGCCATGGTCTTAGTATCTGGATCATTTTGAAGGTTGTTTGCAATTGTTGTGGAGAAATAAATGTCGACAAATGTAGTCTTACGATCGTATGATTCTCCAGAATCAGTATAGTTTGTGGAAATTTCTTGGACCCCTGATGACTCAATGTTATTTCCCAAAACATTTGAGTCGGGGTATTCCGATGTCCCAGGATCAGATATTGAGTGCACTGTTGATCTGGGTACAAGGATCCTTTGGTGTCTATCAACTTGAGGTTGATCTGCATTTACATTTTTTTTTTGTTTCCTTTGTCGCTTGTTAGAAGCTGTATCCGCCGTTTGTACCGTACTTCTCCCCCTCTTATTTTGAACTGGGAGTTGAGTGGTATTTTGCGGTACCTCCACTCTTTCAGGTACATTTCTGGCAGGATTATAGGATTTTGTGACACCCTTATAATCAGTAAATGCATCTGGCAGGTTATTTGCAATGTTTTGCAAATGAATGAGTTTCTGAACTTGAAGTTCAGTCTCTCTGGTACGTGGGTCTGAGGTAGGAATGCTTTGTACATTCCAATTAATTTCCTGGCATTCAGTTTGGTACTTGTTGTCTCCCCCTAATGCCGGGAAATGTTCCTCATTGAATATGCAATCAGCGTACCGGGCCGTAAACAGGTCCCCTGTGAGGGGCTCGAGGTATTTTATGATTGACGGAGATTTATACCCAACATAGATCCCAAGTTTCCTGTGCGGTCCCATTGAGGTACGCTGCGGTGGTGAGATCGGTACGTATGTAGCGCAACCGAACTTTCGCAGATGGGAAATATCTGATGGATTTCCACGTAGTAATTGTAGCGGGGAAGTGCTATGATAAGCAGTTGGACGCAATTGGAGTAAGTCAGCAGCGTGTAAAATTGCATGACCCCAACATGATGTTGGTAAGTTGCAATTCTATAGTAATGGTCTTGCAATGAGCTTGATTCTCTTGATAAGAGATTCGGCTAAACCATTTGGTGTATGGATATATGGAACAGAGTGTTGAACTTGTATACCAAGAGCCATACAATCGTCATTGAAGGCATGGTATGAAAATTCAGCAGCATTGTCCATTCGAATTGATTGAATTCGATATTCAGGGTAATATGCTCGTAATTGGATAATTTGACCAAGCAAATGCATGGTTTCGTGTGGATAAAAGACACACATGTGACCATCTAGTAGATGCGTCAATGAGAACCATGAAATACCTGAACGGTCCACACAATGGTTGTATAGGACCACATATATCTCCTTGAATGCGTTCAAGGAATTTAAGTGGTTCAGCTCTGATTTTAAGATAAGAGGGTCTTAAAATCAATTTTCCGGTGGCACATGAAGTACACACAAAATCTGAGGATTCCGGAAATTTTGTTTTGAAGTATGTATGACCAATTGAATTGCTAATAATTTTCCTCATCATTCCAATGCCTGGATGGCCAAGGCGATAATGCCATGTTTGGAATGTGTTAGTGTTTTAGAAAATTACTTAGTACGCAATATGTTAAACGGGTTTGATGTATGTATAGTACAATCCGGAGTTTAAAGATGGAATTTTCTCTAGTACTTGTTTGCCATATCCGTTATTTTTGGTTAAGAGGAGATATTCCTCTTTGTTGTCATTTTGGGTTTTAACATGGAAACCATTTTGACGGATATCTCTATAACTAAGTAGGGTACGTGTTGAATCGGGATACAAAAGTGCATCCTCAATTTCTAATTGTGTACCCATAGGGAGAGTGATAGAGGCGCGACCAGAGCCTACTATCGTTGCATCGCGTCCAGCGATTGTTAAAACATTTCCTTTCCTCCTAGTAAGAGTTAGGAAATATTTTGTGTCCCTATGTATAGAGTTTGTGGTACCACTATCCACAAGGCATAATTCCTCCTCCATTGGATTAACTCCAAAAATCTATATACACAAAGAAGAATTTAATGAAATTCTTATAGTAGTATATAGAATACATACAAACTTCATTTTCAATACCAAATATGTTCGATATGAACAGCATGGTTGAACTCTCCCACAGATTTAAAATCTGTATGCGGAGGTGGTTCCACTCATTGACAGCCTCCGGTAGGATGACTGCTTTCTGCTGTTCATACCGTGTTTGAAGAGCAAGCCACAGAGCGCGTGGGTCTTCTTCCATCAGATACTCAGCCTTGAGATCAAGATGGATGTGGTTCCTTATGATAAATAAGGCATTGTACTTGAGAGGCTCAACCAAAGGAGCTATGCCCTCTTGGAGGGCTGCAATTGCCTGGTACATTCCGCGCAACGATAGACTCACTTTGAGATCAATCGCCTATGTGGGGAAGTTGTGGCCGTCAAGAGCGAGAGCCTCAAACTCTTTAGCAGCCATTGTGCCTACCTATGTAGGACCACATATTTGTTAAAATCTTTGGCAATGTTAAATAAGTAATGCGAAATGCAAGTAATCAAGGTAAACTTGACATACATAAAGGGACATTCTCCTATTGTGGAATAACATAGTTAATCACCAATGGTGTTAACTGTATTTAATTCATTTTTTCAACATTGGGTACGCACTTTGAGGATGATAATCCCACAGTAGTACTATGGTACTACCTGGTGTTTGGCAAATGTGAAAAAGAACCATGGTAATCACTTAGGTGTAGACCTTGAATAATTTATAATCAAATTGGGTACGCACGTTGAGAATGAAAATTCCACAGTAGTATTATGATACTACCTTGTGTATGGCCAATTTGAAAATAAATAAAGGCAGTCACCCAAAAGTGTAGACCAAATTGTTTCAAAACTTGATATTGGGTACACACGTTGAGGAATAAATCCCGCAGTAGTACTATGGTACTACCTTGTGTATGGCCAAAATCAAAGTTAAGAAACTTTGTGTTATTCCAAAACGAGAGAAAATCAACCTAAAGCATTTGCATAAAAAAAATATTAAGTGCTTGGTAAGCTATTTAAAAACTTACATAAAAAGTACACCATAAATAATTAATTTACATGAGGTAAATTAATGTGTATGGTAATGTTGTAATAAAATGCAAAATATGTGGAAAACAATATGAGTATTGTAATCCGAATGAATATATATCCAAATTAAATATAACATGAGGTTATATTTATAATACCGTATAAATCACAATATTGGTGGTGAACACCAATTTATTGTATGACATAGCGTACAAGCAAAGTGCCATAAATTGTGATTTTATGATATTTATGGTAGGTATAATATTTTGCAAAAAAATTCCAAATTATTAAGTACAATGGTACTTACTAAATGGGAATTTTAAATTTTAAATTTGCAAAAGATAGCAAATTTAAATATGATCGCAATTCATGTTGTAAATAAATTGCAATAAAATAATCCTAAATATGTAAAAGTTATAGAAATGTGCATGCACATTTATTTGAACAATTACATAATTTTCAATTCCTGTAGGGACTGAAATGCTAATTTATTTCAGCATAAGGATTATACTGCAAAATATGTACAATAGGAATTTATTTTAACATGAAATTCTGCATTATCATGAAATGGAGGGGGGGTTTTGCAAATATGCGAAAACCTGGGCTAAAGCCCATTCGGCCATTTGGCCCATGTGGGGAGGTGGGAGATATTGGGCCAAAGCCCATTTAAGTGGCAGCCATATAAAAGGGAATGGGGGAGGTTAGGGTTCCCAAACCCTAACCCAAGCCGCCGGCCTGCCCATGGGGCGCCGCCGCCGCCGCCGGCCGACGGGCGCCACCGCCGCCGGCCGCCGCCGCCGCTGGCCGTGGGTGCCGCTTCCTCTCCCGCGACACCGCTCCGGGCGCCACCTCCTCCGGGCAAGCCGCCGCCGGCCGCTTCCACCTCCGGCCGCCTCCTCGGGCCGGGCTGCGCCGCCGCGTGCCGCCGGCCGCGCCATGTGGGCGCCGCGGGGCTCGGGCGCCTCCTCGGGCCGCCGGGCATGCCGTCGCCGGCCACGGGCACCACCCTCCGCTTGCGGGCGTCAGCGCCGCCGGTTCTTCGGGCGCCGCCTCGGGAAGCCGCCTCGTGGGGAGCCGCCGCCGGCCGCAAGGGCCGCCCCGGGCGCCGCCTTCCACCCCCGGCTCGGGCACCGCCGGCCTTGGTGCGGCCTCCGACGCCGCCGGCCCGTGGTGCCGCTTCTCGCCTCGGGTCGGGCTGTGCCGCCACGCGCCGCCGCCGGCCATGGGCGCTGCCGCCTGGTGGGGAGCCGCGGGCGGTCGCCGGCCGCAAGGGCCGCGCCGAGCGCCGGCCGCACCGGCCGCGTCGGGCTCGGGTGCCGCCTCGCCGGCCGCGCTGGACCGTGGCTAGCCGGTCGCCTGCCGCTGCAGACTCATGCCCCTGGCCGTGCGCCGATCACACCGTGAAGAGGGTAAGCAAGGCACACGCAGTGTGCAGACATCCATGCGCGAATGTGTAATCGGCGTGGTTCTCACCTTGTCTTCTTGTCTCTGTTGTCTCTGTGTGGATGGATTGAGCGTGTGCTGATAACGTGTTGTAAAACTATTGAGACAAGTGTTTGAAATGAACTATTGATGCTTTTTCATTATTGATTATGAGGACTGTACAATGCTTTATAGATGATGATAGGGGTAGAAGAAAGGTGTCTGTTTGGAACAGACATCTGTACATTGAGTAACTGTACATTGGGCATCTTTCAGTCTTGTAACTGATTTCTAACAGTCTGCTCGGAGTCCACACCTCGGAGATATCGCTGGACTTCCCCAACGCGGAGCGTGAGCTTGATGACGTACGCTGGCTGAAAAAATCCTGCCGGCAAGTCATCCAAGACACCTAGAAATAAGCGATTTGAACAGATCTACTCACCTCCGACTAGATCTTCCGGTCAAAACGGTGAAGTATACTAGTCAAGCCCATACACTTCTACAGTCACGATGGTTAAATTTTTAGCGAGCGAACTACTTATCTGTCTCCACAGACGCCACGAATCGAAGCAGCGTGTTGCCAGGAGCAGAAAAGATCCGCACAGCCGTCGCTTTTTGTTGAATGTTGGAGAGATTTCTTCCATACGCAACTTCTAGTCGTCCCCACGGCGGCGCCATCTGTCGTAGCTACGGGCTAAACAGGAAGAGAGGGGGGTCGATAGGAGAGGAAGAGAGCTAGATCTGGAGAGGTGGTGAGAATGAAGGAGATGTCCCCCCCTTTGCCCCTCCTGGGGGCTTATATATATGTGAGTAGGGTAGAATGGGAAATCCCCATTCTACCCCTTAGTATTTACAAAGGATGGGGGTACACCGGTATATATTTACACTGTTATATTCCTCTACACTATTGGGCCTATTACATGTTGGATTAGTTGCACGGCCCAGTCACGGGGGGTTGGGCCACCCCTACAACACTGGGCCTTATAACCTCCTACCAGGCCTGCTGGGTTTAGGTGGGGGCCACCCCTACAACAGTATCATCATCATGTACCTCCCTTAGTAACCTACCCATACCTCATCGATTTTGCCGGAGTCGATGATGATCATGGTCATTGGGGCCGTCAACTTTAGTGTTGGCATTGTCGTTGTTCTCTTCAACATCATCATCCTCATCCACCGAGGAGTGGGGGTGAGGGGGGGGACAAAGCACGTCAAGCAAAGCAGGTGGTACAATCGGCGGCTGATTCGTGGTAACTTGACTAGAGTAATGAGTATAGCGATTGCCAACACATCGAGACTTATTCGGTTAGTAGTACGTGGAGCTTGGGCAGGAAATATGTGAGTAGCAAAGAAATGTCAATATTCAATTTGAAAATTACACTAATTGAATAATAGTCCAAATTACTCGCCTAAATTGCTAGCACAAACTAGTACTCGACTCTAGCTCAAGCAAGCAAACGCTAGATGACAAAAGGGCTATATAAAGAGAGCTCAAAATCTGGAAAGAAACAATGCTGCAAAATTTTCTTCTTTTTTGAATTTTTAACTTTCTTTTTGCACTTGCTTCTTTTCTTCTTTCTTTTATATCTTGTGCTATTTTTTTTGCGCTTGCCTTTTTTTTGAGCAACATGAATATTAAGATCACCAGAATATGACCTAGAAACAAAGATTACATAATCTGAAATGAAAGAAAACTCAAAGTAGATGCTGAAACTTCAGCGGCTGTTTTGAGGCCCTAAACAACCTTTTTTTGGAGATCTTCACTTTTTCTTAAACCTCGCATGGTTAATCCTGACCAACTTGCCAATTTTGCATATAACTTTGTGTCAGCTTTCCAATGAGCAAAAGAACGTTGCAATCCAAGTTTGTATGCAAAAGTTGTGGCTATTTTAATGAACGCTGCACGAAACTATCCTGAACTCGGGCCCAATAATCTAGAACCCAAACACGACTCTGTCCTAGGTGATTTGGTCAGCCAAAATGAAGGTAAAAAACCAAGTTAATCTCTATCTCCACAAAAATCTAGAGGTGCAAATTCGGTAGCGAAGAGTAACTGCCAACCCTAAAACAGATCTAACCATTTTTTATTTTTAGATGCAATACCCGAAACTAAAATCAAAGAACTAGACCTAGACTAGCAACTAAAACTTGATGATGGACAAAAATTCAACATGGTAAAATGGAAATTGACATTCCAAAGGCACAATTAGGGTTCGGTTTTGGGATTTTGGACGAACACAGTATTTTTGTGTGGTAATTTTCTAGTTATAGGTATGAAAAATAAAACTAAAATAGAAATCTCACCAGTCAATTTGTGCTTTGATACCAACTAATGAGGAGATTTGGCCCAATCTTTCGATGAGAATGCTAAATAAGATTGTTAGATATGACATTGATGACGAGGCTACTTGACCGAAATGACTAAGTCCGTCCTACAATCGCTACACTACATCCTTGTCATTACCAACCATGACCAACACGGATGATCTTTCCTGCAAGCAACCGAGAATCAATGTCGGACCTCGGCTTAGCAAACCCAGATCCTCTGTGATTCCACCGCACTATTCCCTGGATCAGTAGATATCAAAAACATATCATGCGGAAGCGTAATTAATATAGTAATACTTACTCATGGGTTGATTGGGCCGAAAACAATAAAATGCAGCAGCGGAACTTCACAGGTGGGACCCGTAGGACTTGCCTACAAGTAGCCAACTAGGGTTCACGACATAGTCCATGGCCTCTTCATCTTCCAGCTCTGTCGACCCTTTTTAGGCATCGCAGGGCTTGACTTTATTTCCTTTTTGACTGAATGATAGTAATTAAGCAAGAGTGAGTACGATGGTACTCAGCAAGCCATCACACAGGATGCAATAATACTAGATGCAAGACTGTCAAATGAGACTTGAGGTTCTTTTATTTGCTTAATGCGACATTTGCAATAATCATAATTAAAAGTCATATGACTTGGCATTTTGTAAACATGCTTTAAAGCGTTTGGAATTGTGCAATATTTATAGTGGTGTAGGTTCCATCCACCGATTACATGGTTCCATCCACCTATGCTAGTTTTTGATCATTATGCCACTTCCATCTTATGAACCACGCTGGAGTACATCCCTCTAGGAAAAATTCAAAATCAGAGTACATCTCTCTGATAGGTTTTTGTCCCACCCATAACGGTTTTTGAAATAGAACTATCTCGAGTAAGTTCCCATGTCCGCCCTTGACCGTGGGCACGGCTGCTCGAATAGTTTTATACTCTACAGTGGTTGTACACTTTCACCACAAGAGATGAATTATCTTAATAGCAAACATGCTTCCTTAGGCATGAGACCCAGATAATTTATCACAAAGCCTTTACCTTACTCCGATCTAGCTAGACACCACCCGCTGAGGTTTCACCGCTGAAGGGTTAAATCCACCACAGTCAGAAGCCCCCTCTTGCGCCGTGCGAGTACAGTAAATCCCTGTGCCTCACTATGAGTAACCGGTAAACCCTGGCATCCACTTACCACTGGTGATATCTGACTAGATCTTTGCAAGTTAATTAGCTAGGTCATACCCATATAGACTTGTGGTTGTACTGTTTTACACAAGGAGGTCATCACAAGATTCAGTCCTTAATTTGTCCGGGCAGTTCTATCCACAAACCACATATTCTCGTGCTACTTCCGCACCAACCACTCTTACCACCCGCCCAGACAGGTATAGCAGGTTATGAGGGTTTTGAGAAGCATAAAATAAGTAATCACAAAGTATTCAGCCACGTACATCCCGTGACTTCCCCAAAACAAATTCTTATGTTTTTAAAGATTGATGATTAGGGCAACAAGCGCCTTGGACTTTGACAAGACTAGCACAACATTTAATATGACTTATAGCTAGTAAAGAATACCATTAATTTCTATGGTGACAAGGATCAAGTGATTCAAGTGTCAAGAAATGGCATATTAGATTCAATACAGCATCAAGTGGGTATGTAGCTACCTTAAGCTTTGACATATATTTGCAAAATAAATTAGGCATGCAAGTTGATAATTTAAAGGAACATAGTTTTGCATAAAATGTAGGATCAATATGATCAAAGTGATAACTTGCCTTGCTTGGTATACCATGGCCTTGATTGACCTAATTCAAAGCCTTCTCAGTCAGTGATCTTAACTTCCTAGTTGTCGCTCTTACCCAAGTCTTGATCCTGTTCGACTATGTCGCCTCGTCGAGTCTTTAGATTCTAATACGCGGCAAAGAAAAGAAAGACCAAATAAATCCAAACACTTTAAATGCCCAATTTAATTTAAATTATACATTTGTTACGATTTGAGAAGGATGATTCGAATTAGTGTGCTGTAAACACAACAGGAGATGAATTAGGCGAAGGAATGAGGTGGCAGAACAGCTTTACCATGAGGGAAAATTAGGATAAGAAGGGATCCTAGGTGAAGGAGTATTTTAAAGGAATTACATGCTTTGGAAAAGAAAGTGGCCAAACTCAGCCGATTGGGGAAGGGCGAGGCTCGATCTTTTATTTGGTGACTTTCTCTTTATTAATTTATATTTATCAAGGAAGTCACGTGAGCCAGGCAGGACTTACAGACAGATAAAAGGGGTTAGCGAAGATAGTAAAGAGGAATAGAACTTTGTAATTTTTGGATGCGGAAGTTTTACAGGAGATGAGTACAATTTTAATTACTCGGTGTAACTTTGATATTTCATGTGGCAATACTTATCTGAGATTACTATAGCCATTATTTTAACTTCTTAATTAAAGAATGGGGTTGGCCATTTTAGTCCAGTCGTTATTATGAGCGAAGTTAATCTTTCTGCTTGATTAACGAACTTATTAGAAATGGCCAACGGTTGCGATTTATTGGAAAGAGGAGTTTATGATTTTAATAAGGATCTCCTTGATAAGACTATTTCTTTTATTATTAATTATATTCGGTCATTAAATTTAAATCCCGAGATGGTGATTGGAGATTTAAACGTGAAGCACCGATTAATGTAAATGTCTTGTTATTTTAAACCTTAGCATTTTAAGGTATGTGTTAAAGTTTTTACTACAAATATTTTAAGCATTTTTGAAAAGACAACTTTCATGATTTTGGAGACGAGTAAACCACACTTGATATTTTATGTGGCTTGCCAAAGATTATTTTAAGCACTAATAAGAGAGATGACATGATTTTAGAGATGAGAAATTTATGGTCAATATTTTATGTGGCAAAATCTTGTTAAATCGATTTACTTAGTTTGCATAAATAGATTTAGATCGACGGATGAAAGATAGCATCTCAATCACTCGAGATAGGTTTAAAGTTATTATTCAAGTTTCTAGAGTAAAGTTTGAAAGCATCGAAATTGTCTTTAATAAGCTTCAAATATACGTCTTTACTTATTGGGTTTGAGTTTCTATCACTTTGGATGTATACAAAGGAAACCTTTTAATTTGTTTCATGTCGAAACAGGTTATTTGATTTGTCATGAAATTTGTTAAAGATAAACTTTTAATTTCAAGAGACTCTATTATAATCTTGCAATTAAGTCTTTATTTGCATCTTTTATTTACAATCCTGTTTCATTACCTTGTTTAATGAGAAAACTTTAGATATCAATTTCAAGTTTCTTTAGAAGTGGAGTGGGAGAATACATTCATATTCATGAGCTTGAGCTATACTTTCAAGTGGGCCCACTTGACAGAAGAGAGGGAGACAGAAGAGAGAGTTGTCGGCTAAGGACAGGGTAGAACAGGGGGGAAACCGAAACAGAGGGAGGCGCCGGAGTTGGGCGGCGGCGACGTCGGCGAGGAGCGGCCGGGGAGGCGGCGACGACCGGCGAAATGGAACGCCCCAGTGACGAGGTAGCTCGGGGAGGTAGAAGCTCCGGCTGGGAGACACGATGGCGGGCCGACGGTGATGGAAGGCGGCCGGGTGAGGGGAATCGATCGGGGCGCCGGCGGTCGGAAGGGAGAGGGATGGGAAAAAGGCGCGCATGAGCTCGAGTAGGGCGCGAGGGACTCACCAGAGTGGTCAATGCGACAGGGGGGAGGCCGACGTGGGGGAGGCGACCGTGGCAGGAGAGCTTGGGTGGCGAAGGATGCCGGCAGATGGTGGGGGAGGCTACAGGGTGCTGGGGTGCGGCTCCCACTGCGCGGAATCGGTCCGGGGTCGACCGAGGGGGAGGCGGTGGTGAAAGCGGCGACGGCCGGCCGGAAACGAAGAGGAAGAGGGCACGGCGGATTCAAGTGGTGGTTTTTCAACTCAATGCGTGGGGCGGCAGGGTTCTTATAACCGCGGAAAGGGGTCCATGTGGCGGAGTTGTTGTTGGAGACCCGGGAGCAGTGCACGGCATGGCGAGCGTCTTCGACATGGCGAGGCGTTCGGCGGTATGGGCAGTGGGGAAACCAGGGGCGGAGCGTGAAACCGCGGGCGGAGCCAGGCGAAACCGGGGGCAGCGGGGGTTGTAGCTGGTGGGCGCGGCTGTCGTGAGAGGTCGGGCCGGCGAGCACCAGGAACCAGGAAGGAGGCGGAGACGAAGAAAGAAGACGAAGGCAGACACGCCGGCTGGGCTGAAGGCCAGGGAAAGAAAGAAAAACGGGCCGATGGAAAAAGAAAAAGAAAACGGCCCAGGGAGGAAAAGAAGTGGGCTAGGGAAAAAGAAAAGAAATGGGCCGAGCCCAAGAAAGATTTTTGGTGATTTTAGAATTTCCAATTTTTCTTTGGATTTCAGATTTAGTTTGGTGAGTAGATTTGAATCTGAAAACTTGGTTCAAACTTTTGGGTTCAACAATTTTAAATTTAAGATCATCGAGTTCTGGAGAAATAAACTTTAATTTTTTGAATTTGAATCTTCATATATGCAAATCGGATGGGAAGGATTTTATATTGATTTTAAATTTCCATTCCTGGTTTTGATTACCCATATTTCGATTTAAACTTGCAATTAAGGCTTCCAAGTAAATTTGGATTTTCTCAGTTGGATTTTTAGCCTTGGTTCTTAATTCCAAGATTTTTATTTCCATTAACTGGGCTTGGCAAGAAATCCAAAACTAAAAGATTCAATTAATGCCAAAACTGTTGAGAATGCAGGAAGAACAATTGAAATATTTTTAACATTTTTGCAATTACACCAGTTCCCTATTTGGGATGTTACAATCAAGCAAGAAAGAAATAAGTGTGATCTAAATTTGTGAGTGAAATACAAAGTTTCATTAAATAATGGATAGGCCTGAAGTCACCATAGTTGGTTTAGTCGATATAAGTACACAACTAATGTTTTCTAAATGAAAATTAATCTATACAAGCCTAAACCCTAAAAGTGGCATCCCTAGTAATTTTTGAGGGGCTAGGAACATCAGGAGCACATCCGTGAGGGTGGGAAAACATCCCACTATGACCCCCAGTTGGGCTCAAACCGATACAAGGCCAAGGGCTCAGGTTTGGAATTGATTCAGACTTGTTTCATGGATTATGCCATGCTCAGGTGGAGTTTTGAGGTAGGACTAGAATCATTGGAAAAAGGATATCATAAAATTTACAACAAGTTCAAAATCACCTCATTGGACTCTACATGCATCTTCTATGTGCATTTGAAGTGAGCGCTATCTTCAGAGGCCGAACTAGATTCTAGAACATGCCCAGCTTTCATTCTTGGTTGTATTGGCCTCAAAGTGACATGGTGACCTCCAATGTTCATCCCAAGCATATCCATGACTTCATCTGCCTCTCTTTGGTCCTTGCCCTTGTTCCTAAGCACAATCATATCACATGCATCAAGTAGCAACCCATTCTCACAAGCTGAATTACACAACCCTAGGAATGAGCTCACCTGATAATTCAACTATTGTGCAAATGCCCTCATCATAGTTCCTTTCGTAGCATCTTGTGGATGAGTATTATGTGTATCCAAGGAAGTGATGTCCTCACCAGTGGCTGGCTTGGAGGATGATTGGGAGTTAACTGATTCTTGAAAGCAAATCAAAAGTGGGAAGATGCTAAGGAAGATTTTTTGGAGTGAATTCGTCAAAATAGGTGTGGTGCTCACCATGACCGGCAGGAGCAATTCCAAAGGGACTTTTTTGTGGCAAAATTGGCCACATGTCAAAATAATTTTCTGGCATTTGCTGTAGGACATTTAAAATGCATGTCTTTGCTGAAACACATTGTAAAAATATGACTCTTTGTTGTAGGACACTGTCGGGACTGAATATGCAAATCTGGACTCATTGTGTATATAGCACTATTCCAGGATCACGTTAGTGCACATAATGTCAACATCAATGCAATATCATCCATACATAGTGATAGAAACTAAATAACAAAGTTTAGTAATAAAATAGTGGTTTTGACCTTATGGTCAAGTTTACATTTATTAGGCACATAGGGCTTAAGCACTAGAGAAAATAAACTGCAGCAAAAACAAAAGAAACTCTAAGAAGTGATCCATCTCATGCCACAACCAATCGATTGGGGTACAAGGCCTAACGATCATCCTCTTTGTATAACTCCTCTAGAAGTGGTGTAGACTCTTCTTCTTTAGTAGCTGAGTTGTGATTTTAGCAAGGATGAGCACATAGAGTACTTAATAAGTTGTGCATATAGAATGCAATTATAGATGATTGGCTTATTACAAAGAAAATGACTATCCTGGCTTTTTTTTGGCACAAAGCAATATTTGGATTTAAATACAACAAATAGATTGAAAGTAAATTTTAAAGTAGTAACAATAACAACAAAACATAAACAAACATATTTCACACAGCCCATCCACTTAGATGACATAGCTTTCTTTCCCATCTTAGTTTTCATGAAAATCTACCCTTTGTGTGAAATTCTTGGACACGTCCCTAACAGCAGACATAGCTATTCGAATAGTTTTGATTAAAACTCTGCATAGGTTATACACCTTTTCCCACATGGTATGATCAACTTGAAATGTTCACACACATGCTTTCTTAGGCATGTGACTAAGAGGATCATAACAAAGCCTTTCAGAACATTTGCCCTGGTAATGACCTTCCCGATGATCCTTGTCCTTATCACCCCTCTCCATACACAACACAAGAGAGGTGACAAGGGGACTCACCGTTGGATTGGTAACAGAAAACCGTCCATGATGCAGTCCTCATAAGCAACTACACCTTTCACCCTAAGCATAAAGCTCATCTACAACCTGAGGTATCAATGCCAGAACTCGACAACTTAATAAGCCAGGCCCTTCCCATAGAGCATGTGATTGTACTATGTGGCTCAATTCAATGACACACAAAGTTAAATCCATAATTAACTAGAGCGATACTACCCACTTTATTACTCCACAAAGATCTCACATGTTCACATAGCATGATCACACTATAGTTTCCATCGCCCTAGTCTAAATCATTTATTCACAAGTTGATTTTATAGTGCAACATATGCCATCATAGATAATATAGAGCACACACAATTATTCACAAAGAAATTCTATATACCATTAATCAGGCATAAATTGATACTTCCGAAATGAAGTTGACGAGGGTATAATAATCCTCAAATTATTATTTATCTATAAATGATATTATTACGTCATTATACTCCTTAACTATACCACTTATCCCCAAGGGAGAGACTTAACTAGGTAGTCATAAGCCCTACTACGACCATTCCTCAGTCGTAAGCCTTTTTACGACTGCTTCATGATTGAAGTCTTTCTACGAGCATGACATGGTCGTAAGTCATTCTACGCTCACCTATGGTCATAGACTCTTCTATGATTGGCTTAACTTCGACCTACTTGTCTACGACAACCTGTTGTATTTCGGATCTATCTGACAAAGTAGTTAATGTGCGCAATTGTAGGATTGAGCACCATAATAAGGGAGTGAATGATTGCCTCCGATTTTTTAAAATCTCTAAGTAGTCAATAAAGATTCACTAGATGCTTAGCTACTTGCTAGATCGCTCAGCTTTGATCTTTGACTAGATTGAGCGTACTCAAAATCATCAACCTAGAAGCAGAACCTCTTGATCACCTGCAGATGTAGTCGTACAATTTGATCCAACTGCAAACACCAGTACTTTTTGAGCAAAACCAAGAACTAGAAGCAGAACCTCTTGATCACCTTCAGGTGTAGTCACACACTTTGATCCAGCTATAAACACCAGCACTTTTCGAGCAAAACCAAGAACAAGATTGATTCAAGATGATGTTTATTGCTGGATTTTCGTGGATTTACAAAGCGCCCTCAGAAGCACCCCTAAAAGCTCTAGCCGAAAACTAAAGCCTCTCTTTCCTTCGCCAAGAAAAACTTCTCTAATCCACTAAAAACTGTACATTAACTCATAGCCTCTCCCTGCTTTTATAGGTTAACGTCACACACCATGTCTACCTCAAACAAAGACTCAAAACTTTATTTCTTTTGAAAATCATGGGACCCAAAACCCTTTCGAATACGGTTTTATCCAACTCTTAAGCCTTCCTAGTTATGAACTCATTCCACAACTCCTAACTCATCATGTGATGAAGCCTCTAGGACAGCACCTCCCGTAACCTCCCTACACATCATCCATCTCACGTGTTGAAGCCTCTAGGAACGCACCTCCTGTAGCTTCTCCACGCATCACTACCTTTGATCTCCACATGCTCCAGAGTGAGCTTGACCACCTCGCATGACACCTGGACCACCTAGACCTCAGATCCCACCACCATAGTCCCGGTCCTCTTCATCACCGGCCATAACCCTCTCCACACCCACTTACATATGCAAAAAACAAAGAAATTTTCCTCTTGGCATAAGTTCTTCCCAACTTGACCAACATTAGTCCACACACTCGTGTCACACCCTTATCCATCCATCCATCAACATCAACTCGATCATCCACGACTACTAATTCTATCACTTTCTAAAAGTCACCCTTAGATCACTCATTACAACCGCTAGCTCAATAAGCACTCGAAAACAACAATTACTCGAGAATTGCCATCACTTCACTCAAAACACTCAAAAATCACAAGTACCACTATTGAGCATCAAACAATCACTGTTCCATCGACTACCGAGTATCGAGTATAGACCTATTACTGAAACACCACCTACTGAGTACGACCCTATACTGTATCATCGACAACCACTACCACAGCCTAGTACCCACCTGGTATTGTAGCAACAACCACCGATCACCGACTGCCATGCATAGATTAGTCAACCACTGACCCAACATGAGTATTCGAGGTACTCGAAGATAACAAGAATTAAAGTACTCGTACCAATCATGAAGTCTATGACTATTGAGTACAAACCAGTAAAGTTCACAACTATCTACCGATTACTGTAGCAGACAAGCTTATGACCGATTCACTGATATTAGTCAAAGTTGACTGATTACCTGTTGTGGTCACTCTATCGTGGTCGAAATGCCATGGTCGACTTGCCGTGATTGAAATGTCGTGATCAAAATGCCACGATTGACTTGCCGTAATCAAAATGTCGTGATCGAAATGCCATGGATGAAATGCCATGGTCGAAACCTGCTATCATCGAAGCCAGTTGTGGTCGAAATACTATCATGAAAACTCTAGCAACAACAGCGTGTCGACCAGATCTTTCACAATGCAAATTTTAATTCAACACAAATATCAATTATTCATCACCACTAAATTTATGACCAAACCACATGGTCTAACAATCTCCCCCATGATGAATACATTGACAACACCTCAAAATCTCTTGAATGTAAAAATTTGCGAAAGTAAAAAACCAAAGCTGCAGACAACAAACCATAGCAGAAAGACCACAACAGAAAGCACAGTAGAAAAATCACAGCAGAAAGAGCTGCAGACCACAGCTGAAAGGAAGAGCTAGCAGACCATAGAAGAAAGCTGGAAACTTAGAAAACTCCCCCTCAACATAAGAGAGCAAAATTTCTCCCCAATCTCTACAAACACCCCCCCCTTTGGCAATGAAATCATCAAGAACTCTCGAGGGAGAATAATTCTAAAAAGGAGCAATGAGAGTAAACATCTAGAAGCTTTGTAAATTATCCAAGTCACTTTGCATTGATTTAACAATGTAAACAAACCAGCTTTTTGAGTAGAGCTCCCTAGTTCATACAAATTCATATGTTATATATCATTGTCAAAACTAGTATTTAACATGATTAAGCAAATTAGATTAATGACAGGTAGCTTGACCATAACCAAACTGATCTATAAAGAGCACAAAGGGATATCACACCTAAAGGAGTAAGCCTAAAAGAGAAGCAAGCTTTAAACTAGTCAAACTAATAGTCTCATATAACAACCTATAGCTCTACACTCATTTTTTAAGCATGTGGCATGCTTGTAGCATACTTCTTTTCATAATGTCATTTTGTAGCAAACTTTTATTGAATGGTGGCATGCTTGAAGCATACTTCTTTTCGATCGAGCATTTTTTATGGTTTTTTTTTCTTTTTTTAACCATGGCATGCTTGAAGCATATATCTTTTCAATATTCTCTTTCTCATTTTGTTTTTATTTTTATCATAACATGCTAACTCAAGTGAACATAAAAAGATTACAATGTGAAACATACGAGCTTCATGACTAAGATTTAAAAGAGAACTCATAGTCAAGCTAATCATTTTTGATAAACATCACAAAGTGCTATCTATAATCTATCTAGTCATAGTCTTTAGCCATGTCATGTTTTAGTTCAAGTATATCAAATTGATTTTAACCAGTCATGATCAAATTTACACAACATATGAGTAAAGATGATAAAGACAGCTCTACTACTCATTTGAACAACAATGACATGGACTTGATGAATTATTTGACAAGTATAATAAATAAAGCTTCTGAAACTGCTAAACAACAAGCTACCCCTTAGAATAATTTCATAGGATGCAACACACCCAACTCACTTTGCAAATGAGCAAAATGAGAAGAATCAAGCGGTTTGGTGAAAATATCAGCAAGTTCAGAATTGAAATCAATGAAATACAAGACAACATCTCCCTTTTCCACATAGTCTCTAAGGGTAAGACATGATGAAGAAGAGTACCATGGGCGAAATTCCAAAGTGGCCTGAAGATACATGAATATTCTCTTTACCGCTTGATGATCTGAAGCATACGGGGAAGCCTGAAAGCGAGCACACAAACACACAACAAATTGTATGTCTAGTCTCAAAGCAATGAGATACAAAGTGAGCCAATTATGCTTCTATATTCCTTTTAATCAACAGGCTCTCCATCTTCGTTAGGATCTAAGATAGCAGTAGACCTCATGGGTGTGAAAATTGGTTTGACTTCCCCATGTCGAAGTGATGAAGTATATCTTTGTTGTACTTAGTTTGATGAACAAAAGTGCCCAACTTTGATTGCTTGATCTGAAAGCCTAGGAAGAACGTGAGCTCTCCCATCATGCTCATCTCAAATTCCCTACTCATAATATTTGAAAACTTAGAAATAAGAGTATGAGAGGAAGTATGAAAGATGATATCATTCACATAAATCTGAATGAGTAAAAGATCATTGCCACGCTTGAGAGAAAACAATGTCTTATTGACATGCGCCATTTTTACATATTTTTACCCATCATTTTACCCCATTATTTTTCGCATTTTGGGACAATTTACCATCATTTACACGCTTTTATATATTTAATTGCTTGAAATGGACTATTTTACACTTTTTTTGTGCTTTTCCACAGGCCGGCGCGATTAAGTCGTGTAAACGACAAATTTGGCATTTTTGGGCTGCTCCGTACAGTTGTGCGTGTCGTCACGGATGCGTAGGATCTATCCGCGAAGAAATCGAAGCGTTGGAGGTCTAAAACAGAAGAACCCTCATTGGGGAAGGATTGGATTGTAACTTCTGAAATTCTGGAGGACTAAATTGCAAAACAGCCAAATCCCCACCCGGTCCTAAACCCTAGCCGCCGCCGCCTGGAATGGACTGAGCCCGGTTTTCTTCTCCCTTGGCCCCCACTTTGCTTCTCCGGCTTCCTCCCCTTTCTTCTCCACCAGCGCTGGTGAGGGCCAGGCCTTACCTCGCCGGGCGCCACCATCACCTCCACTCACAGCACCCCTTCTCCTCTCCCCAAATCATTCCACCGGTGGCCACCACTTCTCCCGTGCACCGCCGCCTACATTGCCCCTTACCTCGCCGGCGCGCCACCTCTTCCGCTTCCCCTTCTGCGCGCCGACTCCCTCCACCCGCTGCTCCAAATCCACCGGCCGCCGCTTGCTCTCCATCCTCTCTTCTTTAACTCTGGCCAACCCACCTTCTCCGGTGCGCCTCCGCTGCTCGCCACCGCGTCTCCTATCTCGGCCGCCCCTCCTTCATCTCTTCCGTTGCGCCCCACCACTCCTCTCTCCGGCCACCGCAGTTTATGCTCCCTCTCTGATCCCATCTCTCCACCGGCCTCTCCCCTTTGCTTCTCCTCCTTTCTCCATCGCGCCATCACACCGCCATCCCTTCCCGGCCGCCCCTATCTTTCCGCGCCACCCGCGCCACCGCCTCCATATCAGCTCCGCCTCCCGTCTCCACCGCCGGCCGCCCCTTGTGCCCCCACGCCTTCAGCGCCGCCGCTTCTCCACCCGTGCGCCGCCGCCCCGCAGCACCGACACCGGCTTCAGCATCACCTCGACATCGATGCCGGCAACCACCACTTCCTCATCATCTCCACCGACGGCACCGGCGTTGCTCCCCTGCTGCATCCACTTCACCGACGGTCTCATCCTCTACGGTGCCGCCGACAACTCAGCCCTCTGCTACTTCTCCCTTAGGTTTATTCCTTCCCCAAATCTTGTATTCTTACTGTTGTTGATGTTACTGATACTATTGGTGTAGGACTGAAATGGCGACATAGGGGGGGTGAATGTCGATCTTTAAAATTCGTCCCCAACAAGTATCTTCTTCTCCAATAGCTATGAAAGCTATGAAGGAAGAAAACCAGAGCTCACAAGAAAACTCAACAGCATAAAAGACACAAAACCAGAGAGCAGTGAACAAGATAAATCAAACCGGGAAAAATATGCCTTCAGGCAGTAGTACCGGAGTGATATTAGCGGTAGTACCGCATGAGTGGTAGTACCGGCGTGATATCTGCGGTAGTACCGCTGGAGCGGTAGTTCCGGAATTAGTACCGCACAAGCAAGAAAAGATAAACGCTGAAGCTCAGAAATCTGCTGCTCGCGGTAGTACCGGAATGAACCAAGCGGTAGTACCGCTGGAGCGTTAGTACCGCAGCTCGAGCGGTAGTACCGCACAACAGGCAGACAGCAGGGTTTCAGGCTGAAAGAAATGGAACTTCGGGTTATTGGCTAAAATGAGGGATTGCTTTCAATCTCTTTGATCCAAAGCCTTACTACAACGTACCAAATAGTAAGGGGACCCTGAGTAACAAGAGAAACAAACTGAGAAACAGGAATTTCAGATTATGAGGTAAAAATCTGAATTCTTGCACAACCCGAGCCAAAAATCAAATTGCTCCCAAACCTTTGATCCTATGGCCAAAAGATTTTGCAGATATGTTAGCAATAGCCATAGGACTCTCCATGCAAAATCTCAGCCCATCTTGCAAAGGGAAACAAGAAATGCTCAAAAACCCTAGAAAGGCAAAAGAAGAACAAAGCAACCCAAAAAGCCAAATCTGAGATTAAAAGAGGTTTGCTCTAGGGAAACTCGATCAAATGATCTTGAGGCACTATCCCATCAAAGAGCAACCCATTTTGGGCCTTCCCAGCAATCAAGAACTCAAAACACAGAAAATCAAGAATTTGCTCAAAAGGGAAGAACGAAGAACAGAGAGCACGGGAGGAGACATAAACTTCAGATTTTCATTCCAATTAAACAAGAGGTACAAAGAACTACGTCCCCATACGCATGGACATTCGGAGGAATGATTACATGACTCTCAAACCAACCTCTCCCTCTCAATCCTCAAGAACACCAAGAACTACATGGTTCTTGGGAGGAACACACACACAGAGAGAGTAACGAAGGAGACAACCTCTGTCTCACACACCCACTCTCAACCACTAAAGAGCAAAGGTGAAACCACCTCCAAAGCCTCTTTTGACTCACTAAACCCTAACTCTCTCTTGAATCCATGGAGAGGCATGCAGCCCCCTCCACCTATTTATAGCGCTTGGCTAACGGGTCTCCACCCCGTTACGCCCGTTAAATCCAACGGAGCCCGCTCCCGCTTGTGCAGCCTTGCGAATTTACCGATTCGCCCCTCGTGCACCTTCCGGGAAGCTTCCGCGCTCCTTGTCGTCCACGACTCGCAACCACCTCGAGTCCACGTCGTCTTCGACACCTCCTGACTGTTCTGACCTCAGCGCCACATGCGCCTAGTCCAGTCCTCCGTGTCTCACACGACTCCGTCTCGATATCCTGCAGTCACACAGACAAGAAACACGTCAAATAGCACCGCTCGATACACGAAAGCGAAAATATCATAAACACATCATGCTTACCCATGATGAAGTCTAAACCTGTCGAAATATTAGAATATGCATCCTAAGCCCATACGACCAAGTTTGACCAAGTCCGACCGAAGCCGATTGCACCACGCATTGCCATGGTCCGACCACACAATCCAAACTCGACTATCCTAAACCTTTGTCAATTACTCATCACTCACATGGAGTCACGACCACATGGTCTCTCAATCTCCCCCTTGATGAGTATATTGACAAACACCGAAAAAGCACAAAGTTGAGTTTGAGATGCAAGAAAGAAGTCAAACATGGTCCAAAGGAAAGAGAAATGATGCTAATGACCATGTTGACACAAGGAGCAAAAGAAAGAACAAGTTTTCCTCAAATCAAAGCCTCCCGACAATGGCTTTTTCTACCGCTATTCTCCCCCTTTTGGCAATAAACACATCAAGGATGCAAGGAAGAGAACAAGACATGGATGAAATGCCTGAAGTTTGATTATTCTAAGTATTTAGAGCCATGAGAATTATCCATAATGACCATAAGAAATTACACCGTGCCATAACTCAACAAGAGGCTATCTAGATCATGACAAGATATGTATATCCTAGCTAGAGCACATAGATGACAATCTGAAATGTAGATTATGATGTGATCATGTCAAGTCATCAAGAAGCAAAGTCTAGCTAGAGATATCCAAGGATGATGCAGGCCATGTCAATAAGCTAAACAGAACAAAGAATCTAGTATTGCGTCCAAATAGAGTGCTACATTCTCAAGAATGAAACATTAGTTGAAGTACTTGGTTCTTTTTGTAGCTTAAGCAAATTGAGCACATAAAACATTGTCTTTTTAAAGCACATGGTCGTTTCCATCCCAATTTTTTATGTGCTAGATCTCAAGCCTTATGCGACTACTCCAAGCGAGAAGCTTAAGAAGATAGTCTAGGTCATCCAAAACTCCCCCTGAGTTCATGCCTAGTGCAATGGCAAGCCGTCTCATGAGAAAGAATTGGTGAAATCAATTTTTTCGCACAAAAGAGATCATTTTGATTTTTAAACATGTTGTACTAACTTATGCATCATCAAGAACTAATATAGCTCAAACTAAGGCTCAATAGAGATTCAACGCTCAACTTAGCCTACTTGACATGGCATGGATCATAAAAGGATAACTCAAGGAAGACTAGACTCAAATGCTAGCATGACAAGTTTTAATTCAAGTTGAGCAATTTTAATTAACTTATCATGGCAAAAGCTAGTCTACACATATGAAGTCACGATAAATCTAGCATATAAGCACAAGTCATGGCAAGGTGTAAAGCATTGTAAATATGTCATAACAGGATAATAATCAAGGCTCAAAGAGATATATTACAATGCAGAATGCTGAAAATGCAAAAAATCCAGCTCCCCCTCAACATGAGATGCAACTTTTAGTTCAAGTTGAGTTATGTCAAGATTAAGCTCTAGAAGCTCCCAAATGAACTCCCCCTGAACCAAAGCAATAAATCGAGAAGCTGGGAAAGAAAACAGCAAACAGGCAGTCCTTAAAGCATAGGTAAGATATAGAGACAGCTATGGCTTAGACATACTCTCATCTACCCCATACGACTCCAGGAATATTAGCTGACCGTAAACCACACACTAGAGAGCAAACACGTACCCTGTCTACCCGAGGGTGGCCCGACCCTCGCTAGAATCTACAAGAAGTGAGTGAGCTCAATCTAGTGAGATAAGAAACAGCTAATAAGAAGCATCCTGGAAGCACAAGATAAGAGTAAGAAGTCTAAGCAATTAGACAAGAGAAGCACTCTAACCTATGCTAGAAGGACTAAGCCCGAATGCACCCAAAATGCAATGCAATAGAAAGGAGCAAGAGCATAATTAATATAATAAAGCAGTAAGGCACAAACTCCCCCTCACAGCAGCCCATACGGACAGACCACCCCAAGCTCTCCCCGTAGAGCTGAAAACCTCGAACTATCCAAAGGCTTGGTGAAGATGTCAGCCAACTGGTGGTCACTCTCCACAAACTGGAGCACTATATCGCCCTTCTCTACATGGTCTCTAAGGAAGTGGAAGCGAATGTCAATGTGCTTGGTCCGGGAGTGTTGCACTGGGTTCTTAGCAATGTTAATCGCAGAAGTGTTATCACAAAAGAGTGGAACACTGTCGATAACTAACCCAAAGTCCCGCAGGGTCGAAGCCATCCAAAGCACTTGACTATAGCAATTGGCTGCAGCAACGTACTCGGCCTTTGCGGTGGACTGTGCAACACCGGACTGCTTCCTCGAAGACCAGGAAACAAGAGAAGTGCCAATAAATTGGCAGGTGCCAGAAGTGCTCTTCCTATCTATCCTACAGCCAGCGAAGTCTGCGTCCGAGAAGGCTCTCAAGGAAAAACAGGATGAGGAAGAGTACCAGATACCATAGTCAATGGTAGCTCGTAGGTACCGAAAGATGCGCTTCACCGCCTGGCGGTGAGAAACGCGAGGAGAAGCCTGAAAACGAGCACACAGACACACAGAAAAATGTATGTCTGGTCTCGAGGCAGTGAGGTACAAGAGGGAGCCAATCATGCTGCGATACTCCTTCTGATCAACTGGCTCGCCATCCTCATCTGGGTCGAGATAGGCTGTAGAAGCCATGGGAGTCGACACAGGCTTACCATCACTCATGTTGAAGCGTCTTAGGAGGTCACGAGTGTACTTTCCCTAATGAAGAAATGTACCCTCCCGAGTCTGCTTGATCTGGAAGCCAAGGAAGAAGGTCAACTCACCCATCATACTCATCTCAAACTCGGTGCTCATGACATCCGAGAACTGTGAAACCAGAGTATGGGAAGAGCCGCCAAAGATGATGTCATCCACATAAATCTGGACGAGCAGAAGATCAGAGCCATGCCGGCGGATGAACAAAGTCTTGTCTACTTTACCCATCTCAAAACCATGACTTAGCAAGTAGGACATGAGCCTCTCATACCAAGCTCGAGGGGCTTGCTTAAGTCCATACAAAGCTTTGGAAAGCTTGAAGACATGGTTTGGGTATTTGGAGTTTTTGAAACCAGGAGGCTGTCGGACGTAGACCTCTTCCTCAATAAAGCCATTGAGAAAGGCACTCTTGACGTCCATCTGGTAAAGCTTGAAGCCCTTAGAAGCTGCAAAGGCAAGCAGGATTCTAATGGCTTCAAGTCTAGCTACAGGGGCAAAAGTCTCCTCAAAATCTAGACCCTCAACCTGGGAGAACCCCTGAGCTACCAGTTTAGCCTTGTTCCGAATAACCACTCCATCCTCGCTCTGCTTGTTCTTGAACACCCACTTAGTCCCAATAACATTGTGACCTCGCGGGGGCTCGACAAGCGACCAGACCTTGTTCCTCTCGAAATTTTCTAGCTCCTCATGCATGGCATTGACCCAAGACTCATCAGAAAGAGCATGACAAACGTCCTTGGGCTCAAAGGAGGCAATGAAGGCAGAATGGAGACCGAATTGAGATAAGCCAGATTTTGAGCGAGTGACGCGCTCGAAAAGGTCACCAATGATCTGCTCGGAAGGATGGTTTTTCTGGATATGACGTGGAGGTCCGGGATGAGATGAAGAAGTGGCCTCTACCTCGTGTGCAGACGAGGCAGGAACAGAGCCACTAGCTCCGGAGGAAGCAGTGGGCAAGGGCTGATCACCTCGAGGTGCCGTGGAAGAAGGCATCTCAAGGGGAGGATGAGGAGCTGGATCAGGTAAACAACCATCGTCCTCATCATCCACAAAGATGGTCTCGGACTGCTCTAAAGAACCTGAGATATCTGGCCTAGTCCCCGGACTGGCCTCGTCAAAGGTCACCTCGCAGGTCTCTACCAACTTGCTAGACTCGCAGTTCCAGACCCTATAAGCCCGCGAAGAAGTTGAGTAGCCTAGAAAGATACCGTCACAGGAACGTGACTCGAACTTTTCTAGGTTCCTAGACTTCAGAATAAAGCACTTGCAACCAAACACACGAAAATGAGAGACGCTGGGCTTTCGCCTGTATCTCAACTCATAAGAAGTACGGTGCAGGTTTTCCCGAAGAAAAACTCGATTTGAAACATGGCACGCAGTCGCAATGGCTTCAGCCCAAAACTTCCTCGGTGTAGAGTATTCATCAAGCATCGTCCTGGCCATCTCGACCAGGGTACGGTTCTTCCTCTCCACAACGCCATTCTGCTGAGGGACGTATGGAGAAGAGAACTGGTGCTCTACACCTGACTCACCACAGAAATTCTCAAAGTAGGAATTCTTGAACTCCGTGCCATTGTCACTACGGATCGCTCGTAAGGCACCTGGGAGCTCTACAGAAAGCCTACTGAAAAGACCTCGGAAAAGGGTAAACGTCTCATCCTTCGAGGCTAAGAAAAACACCCAAGAAAACCTCGAGAAGTCATCGACCACGACAAGAACATACCACTTCCCTCCTGCAGACTGCACTCGAGCTGGTCCAACTGTGTCCATATGGAGCAGCTGTCCTGGTGCATCGGTCATAGTAACTGTGACCGGAGGATGAGAAGCGGCAGCCATCTTGCCATGCCGGCATGGAGCGCAAACAAGATCTTTGACCATCTAGAGTTTCGGCAGACCACGAATGAGATCGTGGCCGCTAACTCGAGTCAAATGGTCAAATCCAATATGACCAAGTCTCCAATGCCAGAAAGAGAGGTCGCGAGACTCATAAGCAACTAAACACCTGAGAGGATCGCCAGAAGACTCAGAAAACTCAGCACGAAAAATCCTCCCATAACGAGAAATTCGGCAAACCAGACTACCCGAAGAATCAAGAATTTTGCAATTATTTTTCTTAAAGCTCACCTCGAAACCGTCATCGGTAAGCTGAGAAACTGAAAGCAAATTGTACTGAAGCTTACTAACCAAGGCAACATCTTTCAGAATGAAAGAGTTATTAACGCGCACTGTACCTTTGGCGATGACGCGCCCAGATGAAGCATCTCCGAAGGTGATCTTCTCATCACCTGGAGCACGGGCAAGGGAAGAAAACCAACAGGAATCTCCGGTCATGTGTCGTGAACATCCGGAGTCTACGAGCCAAACCTTTCCCTTCCCTGCCCAGCGAACCTGAGTCAACAAGCGAGTAAAGTCTCAGTACTGGGGTAAATCAACAATGATTTTGGCACCCAATACTGAGTAACACATGGAGCAGATGAAGTTGTCAAGCACGACTGACCTCTATCTACCCTACGCTCTCTGTCACTCAAAGCAGAAGGTCTAAGAGCAGACCTGAAGCTGTTGCTGGGTCTGACTGCTACGAGGGAGCGAGTCGGAGCACTTGCAACACGCTGAACACGCCGCGGGTAGCTATCTCGATGGGGAAAACGAGATCTACCCTCAGGACGGCGGAAGTCACGACCAGGAGCGTATCGAGGACGAAAACCAGAAAACTCAGTAAAACCATGTCCTCGATACTGCCCAAACCCAGACTCAACAGTCCTAGACCTCGTGTTGGTCTTAGGTGCACTCAAGGTCTGGGGCCGACCCTGAATGCGCCTAAGAGTCTCAACATGGTCTCTACGCGCGATCTTGGCGCGCCTGAAGCATCGATCAACTGAGAGGTAGAATCAGCACGGGGAGACTTCGCCTTCTTGTGTTGTCGTGTGCCGTCGTCGTCTAGGTAGCCGTCGACCGTTTTCTCCCTCGTTCTCTCTCGACTCCCCTTGTGCTTCTCGACTTCCTCCTGCTGTCTCGCGGTCGGTAGTTAGTTAGATCGTCGGTCGATAGTCGTGTCATCGTTCTCGTAGTCGTTGTAGTTCGTGTGTGTTTGTTCATGTAGTCAGTCATCGTGTCATTCGTTCGGTCGTATGACGTCCATTCGTACGGTCGGTCGTTCCGTCGTCTTTCGACTGTTTAGTTCGTTCGTCGTTTTGATCGTGCAGGTTAGAGTTCGTTCGTTCAGCTGATTTATTAGTCGTTTTAGGTTTAGTTTTCTCCCCCGTTTCGATTGACCTGGCTTTAGCTGAGCATCGGTAGCCTCAGTCTAGTTCTTGTGGAGAACACGACACTCGCCGCTATTTCAGTGGCAACTCGTGCACTTGCGGGTGTGCTATTTTTGCACGATCACTTATCTATCTTGCCTACTTGAAAGTCATTTTTTAGCAAATATGATTTAAGCCTATCATACCATTCTCTGGGTGCTTGTTTTAGACCATATAAAACTTTAGACAATTTGTAGACATGATCAGAAAACTTAGAATTCTCAAAACTTGGTAATTGTCTAACATAAACGTTCTCCTCAATATAGCCATTAAGAAAAGCACTTTTAACATTATTTGATATAGTCTAAAACTCTTCGATGTGGCAAACGTTAGCAGGGTTCGAATGGCTTCTAATTGAGCAACAAGAGCAAATGTTTCACCAAAATTAAGAGCTTCTACTTGGATAAATCCTTAAGCCACAGGTTTAGCCTTATTTCGAACAACACTCTCCTCACTTTGTTTATTCTTAAAAACCCATTTAGATCCAATAATATTATGACCATGAGGAGGTGAAACTAAAGTCCAGACTTTGTTCCACTCAAAATTTTCTAATTCCTCATGCATGGCATTAATCCAAGACTCATCAGATAAAGTATGACTTACATCTTAGGGTTCAAAAGAGGAGACATAAGCAGAATGAGTATATGAGATATTGGAGTTATACCTACTATGAAGAACTCTCTTATTTAACTTACTAATCATTTGTTCAAGGGGATGACATCGTTGAATATGTAGGTGATCTCATCCTTATTCTAGTGTATACTCTGAAAGTTCATCCACCAAGTTGTTGTTGCTCCTTGCAGTTGGTGAGAAGCAAGTAAGACTTTCTCCCGATCATTGCACTGAATTATGTCCAACTTCTTCTGAATGTCTCTTAACTAGTCATTGGCTTCAAGGGCTTCTGATGCTCTTGAAAATGTTAGTGGTCAGGTCTTCTAAAAATCTGATATCTTTGATCTAACAGGTGCTCCACCAGGGGTGGTAGACTCAATGGCGTTTAGTCTAGTTGCCATTTGTTCCAGCAATCCGGTGTGTGGTTGAGCTATTTCCATCCTATTTCTTTCCATAGTCTATGCTGCCTCATGATGATTATGTTCTATAACTACCAAGACTTGAGCCAAACTAGGCTCTCCACTGGCATTACTACCATTATCTGACATCTTACAATTGGCTATGATCACTAGACCTACAACGGTTTGTAAAGAGTGAGGTAAGAAGACAGTGAATTAGAGGGGTTAGGGTAGAATAGCATGAGGAAGGGAGGGAAAGAGTAGAAAGAAATACGATTTTGTAAGACATGATGCATAGGTATAGCTGGGAAATAAAACACTTAAGCAAAAAACATAGGCGTACTCATGGTGTAGTGAGAAAATACTAAAGGATTCAACTTATAACTTGGTTATTTTAGACAACACACAATGTCTAACACGAGAAAATCTATTTTCCATATGAGAAAGGGATAGGAACTAGAAAATTTTGAAGTCGGGAAAGATTAATTAATGAAAATAGTTGAAATCAAAACCTAGCTTGGCTAATAAAACTAAAGTAGAGGGTAAGAAAAGATGGGAAGATAAGCATAGATGAGATAAGAAGTAATAATACTTATAATTTTTGGAAACTTTTCTTATTTGAAAAATATTTTTTTTGACAAAACTTGACTATTAACCTTCTAGGTAAACCTATAGTCAAGCTAGGCTCTGATACCAAGTCTACGGGCACTCCCAGATTTACCATGAATTTTTGTATTTATGCAACTATCCAAGATTTTAGTTGCACGCAGATTGATAAACAACCTACTTATATTACAATATTAAAATAGGAATCTTACATAAAATATGACATAGCTGTTGATTACAGAGTTTTAAGACTTCGAAGCCAAACTTATATATATTACAGACAAAAGATGATAAAAGGTGGCCACACCACAGGCTACACTTGAGTGTAGTTTGACCTAGAATATGTGATCTTCACCATCATAGCACTCGTCATCTTCTGGTATGTCTTCTTCATATTGATCATTGTCTGAACCAAAATATGCAAGAATAAGTACATTCATACTCAACAAGCCACGCTAGTAAAGTCTTACAATGAAATTGAGGATTTCAAGGGGAATGTCTATCAAGGAGGGTTCGCTTTGGATCTATCATCACTAGTACCCATACAATCATATTTGTAAACATTTGACTTAAATTGAAAAAAGCTCATAAAGAAGGTTTTGTTAGGGGTTTGTATATCAACAAGTTATCTCACTTCCAAGTTACCATATTTTTTACCAATAACATTCTTTATGCCTTGATTTAGGAATCACCCTTTTAACAAAAATTCATCACCGATTCACAACATTAATACTACACAGTATAGAGCTAGTCCCTCTCTGCAGTAGGTCCCTTACCAGGCCTAGGTATAGGTAACTACTCCACTGTTCCTAGGGGCCATACTGTGGCATAGGCTGATCTGTGATCCATGCCAACACCGAACTGACCGATGGAAGCAACAATGAAACTAATACAGTAGGTGAATAAAGTTTGTGTAATCGATCCTGTTGATGGGTGGTAATTATGTCTTTTCTCATGGAACAAGTTAATTTCTTATATGCCTTAGGCAAAACCACATTTCTAGCAGAGATTTATGCACACAACCGCTGGGTAGCATATGCACACAGTCACCTCCAAACCACACACCCATCTCTGTCTTTAGCTAGATTTTCTCACAATATCACTCTAGTGAGTGATCTATCACTTTTATTCATCATACCATAATGGTCATTGACGAGGGTTAATAATCCTCTAATTATTACGTTATTATATTATCTGAGTATACCCCTTATATATAAGGGAGAGATTTCACAGAGTAGTGGTAAATCCTTCTACGACTACAGGGTCGTAAGTCCTCTAATTATTACGTTATTATATTATCTGAGTATACCCCTTATATATAAGGGAGAGATTTCACAGAGTAGTGGTAAATCCTTCTTACGGCCACCTCATGGTCGTGGACTTTCCTGCGACTAGTCTATCTCCAACTGGCTTGTGTATAACAACCTATTGCATAGTGGGTAAGTCTAACAAGGCGGTTAGAACGTGTGCTTATCCCTAATAACCGCATATGATCTCTCTCTGACATCAATCGTCGCATGACAAATGGGCTACCATGTCTCTCTGACAATAACTTTTGTCAGACAATTATCACCGAAGCATTGAGACATCTTTTGGCGCAGGATAGCAGTCGCCGCTTCGTCAACTATATAAAGGTTAACATCAGAGCGAGCAAAGAGCATTCTAAAGGAGATAACAGGGGATCAGATCAGGAGATAGTGCTAGGCATTTGACATTACTCTCAGTTATAATCAATTCACTGAGCAATAGCTACATAGGACATAGGGTTATTATTCTCCCAGGAGAAGGCATGATCCTATATAAAAATTCTCATGTCTCTACTCTGCATATTCATTGCCCAAGTCTTCTAGAATTTCCCCGAACCAAACAAATCATACGTAAGATCGATATTAAAACATTGACAGCTGGTGCCATCTGTGGGGAAGTTCTTCCAAGACTTCGGTAATTTCCTTGTTAGCAACTTCTTTTCCTTCTGATGTCCTCATGATAGGGGAATGGAATAAGGAGAATTGGTTCAACTTGGCTGATTGTGTAGATCTCGACATGGATGCTTGCTATGACTTCTAGCAAACAATGCTTGCTTCCGACGATGAGATTGTCCCTGGAGATCCATCCTGGGATCTCAAAGACCGCACCGTAGGGTAGGCTAAGGAGGGATCCATATCCCCCACGGTAGTACGCCTGATGGAGGAACCAACTCCCCCAAAGGGCAAGGGTCAATCCGACCATGAATAGAACTTACAACATGATGAGGGGCCTGCCCTCAAATATTCAAGTACCCCAGCGACTACTCGAGTAGTTTCAGTGAGTCCTAGAGTCTATCATTCTGGGAATTCATCACTAACTGGTGATCGTAATCCTACAGTTGACCATGTAGAGAGCATGGGTGGGCTCCTACGACTCCGTTCGCACTCTCGTATGGTTCAAATCCAATAGGAGACGGTTATAACCCATAATTCTCCAACCTGGTGGGGGTTTACTCCAGGCTACGATGGTCTCATTGGAACATTCTTCAAGCGAGGGGTCCTCCATTGGAAGTGGAAATTCTAGACGGGAGGTCTTTGCCCTCCCTGCAGATTCTAATCACTCTCTTGCAAGAAGACCTAATGAGGGGTCCTCCCCGCTGGTCACACACTGCCACCCCTCACGAGGATGGTGAGGAGACCTCTAGTGATGAGCCAGGTCAGTTCTCTAATGAGCATGGGAGAAATCCTAGAAATAATCACTCTCCATTAATGTGGCCACAACTAACCTTAGAAATTGAGGATCCTGAGACCGCCTGATGGAGATGACTAGCTGCCCAGAGGTCTTTGCCTGGGATTGCCCAGTACTAGTCTGAAGAAGCTGGAGAGCTTTAATGCATCAATGACTTGCTTGAGAACCTAACTCCAAAGCTCATTTAAGCACCATGCTATGACCACTTCGCCGAGGGGATCACGCGAAGACTCTGCGATGTCATAGCTAGATTCGAGCAACCTCAACAGCATAACTCTGGGAGTCGAACAAGTATGACCACATCTAGTTGTTCACAGAACTCACCTCGTGGGGTTAGATATGGTGACAGGTCACGACGGTCTCCTAACCACATCTCTAGCCAAAGGAGAGTTTGTCAAATGATTCTGGATCGGCGGGTCTACCGAGGAGTTGGTTGATCACCCCTTAGAGCAAGAAAACTACAGTAGCAGATGGAGTATGAGGAGTACTACCCTTGTATGGATGAGGCCTACTACAAGTTGGGTCTATCCACTATCGAGCATCATTGAGTACGATCGCCTGGTGATGCCAATTACCCTTTCCTGTAAAAGAGGTGTTAGGAACATGTTATCGGATGTCAGGCATTCATCCCCAAACTTCGATTAGTGCGCTAGTCACCATGGTTTCACGTTGTAAACATGGAGAAATTCAATGGGTCCCAAAATCCCATCGAGTTCCTTCAAATTTACATGACAATGGTTTGGGTGGTAGGAGGAGATGAGTACGTCATGGCAAACTATCTTCCGATAGTGCTCGAAAGATCTGCTTGGTCATGGTTGCTCAGCCAACCATTCGAGTTGATCTACTAATGGCTACACCTTTGTAATCTTCTATTTGCCAACTTCCATGGCACATACAACCGCCCTAGGAAAGAGGATGACCTGCACCAGATGTAGCAAAACAATAACGAGACCCTACAATAGTTCATCAAGTGCTTTAGCTAGGTTCATAACTCAATTCCAGAGGTCTTTGATGCTTCTGTCATCAGGGCATTCAAGTAGGGAGTCCACAATAGGAGGTTCACAAAGGATATCACCTTGCACCCTCCAACCACTATCGTTGAGCTCTTTGAGATGGCTGACTGATACGCAACTACTACCGAGGTGGTCGAATGGACTAGATCCATTAATCAAGTTAATCGAAGTCCCAAAGAGAAAGGTGAAGGCAGAAAGAGGAAGGAGTAGGCCAAGAAATCTAATAACAAGGCCGAAGGTCGGAAACCTTGGGTCAACAGTTCGAAGGAAGTCTTAGCTGTAGGCAATAAAGAGCTATAGAACCCCAAGCAATACTCCAATCAAGGCAAAGGCAAAGCACCCGCGCGGAAGGACAACAAGCCTAGGTGGTGTCCACTTCACAAGGAGGAACACGACCTTTGAACTGCCAAGTTTTGTAATGAAAACTTGAGGATTACTATTCTGGTATGGGACCGCTTCCCACGCTTTATGAGGTGGGGTGGTCGAGTGGTCAAAAGCACTCGAACGAGGACAAGGACATCTGTGTACAAGTCGAAGTGATTGTATAAGGCTATCGAACAAGAGGTAAACTCTATCGACCCTCCCCTTTTCAATAATCTTCCTAAGTGGTCGAAAGTCACCAGTCAATTTTCGATCATGGTTAAGCCCACCATCAACAACTATCGAGTGAATCGCGTGTTGATTGATGTGGCAGTTCTTTAAATATTTTATTTGTAAGCGCTCTAGATGAGATACAGGTCCCTCGTACTAGAATAAAATTAGTACAATATTTATTTCATGGAATCATATCGGGATCTTTGGCCATGCCCATTGCCAAGTTTCTCTAGCTATTACATTTGGATCTCCGAGCATCTTCAGGACAGAGGAAGTCTCCTTTGACGTGGTTGATTTTGACACGGCGTATAACTCCATACTTGGACAACCAACTCTGGTACATTTTTTGATAGTCACTCACTATGCATATCAATGTCTTAAGTTTCCAGGTCCCAACGGAGTCAAAACAGTTCGCTGTGATAAGAATATGACGTTGATGTGCGACAGTAAGTCCCTCGAGATGGTCATCCAACTACCAACTCGAGAAGCTATCGAGGCGCAGCCTTCAAGTAAACACTCAAAGCCAAAAGCCATACCAAAGCCAAACGAAGAGGTCAAGGAGGTTCCTCTGGATCCAGCGGAGCCTTCGAAGACTTTTCGCATCGGGGTTACTTCGGACCCCGCATAGGAAGACGCCCTCGTCACTTTCCTCTGGCAAACGTAGATGTGTTCGTGTGGTAGCCATCCGACATGCTTTGTGTCCCCAGGGAGGTGATCAAGCATAGACTAGCTCTACAGCTTGATAAGATGCCCATAAAACAAAAATTATGGTGATTTGCACTAGATTGATGGGAAGCTATCAAATCAAAATTGGACAAGTTACCCAAAGCAGGCTTTATAAGTGAAGTCGATCACTCAAAGTAGTTGGCTAACCTTGTAATAGTTAAGAAGTCTAATGGTAACTGGCGTATGTGTATAGACTATACTGATTTACATAAAGTTTGTTCAAAACTTGATTTCCCGCTTTCTCGTATTGATTAATTGGTTGACTGAACTGCTGGTTGTGAAATGTTAAGTTTTCTAGATGCATACTCTAGTTATCACCAGATCAGTGTGTCTTTATAAGATGAAGAGAAGACCGCATTTATTATGCCATTTGGAGTATTTTAAGTCAAAATGCCATTTGGCTTGAAAGATATTGGTCTACTTTTCAATGTTTAATGCAATTGACTTTTATATATCAAATGGGCCGAAACTTAGAGGCCTATGTTGATGATCTAGTCATCAAAAGCATTAAATAACTCAATCATATTTCAGACCTACAGGAGACGTTCGACAACCTCAAAAAGCAATGCTTGAAACTCAATCCTGAGAAGTATGTGTTTAGTGTCTCTTTAGGAAAGTTGCTTAGATTCCTTGTTTTGGCAAGAGGTATCAAAGTAAAATCTTGAAAAGATCAAGACCATAGAGCAGATGCATCCTTCGATCATGAAGAAAAAAGTTCAAAAACTCACTGGGTGCATGGCAGCTCTAAGTCATTTCATTGTATGTCTGGGAAAGAAAGAACTTCCTTTCTTCAAGCTTCTAAGGAAACACGAGGGTTTCGAGTGATCGAAAGAGGCTAATGATGCCTTCTAGGAAGGATGTCAAGAGATATTTCACGAGTGCTTCTATTTTGATTTCACCAAAACCAAGTGAAACACTATTGGTATGTCTGTCTACCATGCCACAAGCAGTAAGTGTTGTACTAGATGCATAACGCGAAGGCATCTAGTGACAAGTATACTATGTAAGCAAAGTCTTAGATGGGCCTAACGAGCGCTACCCTCAGGTCCATAAACTCTTATATGCCCTCCTCATGTCTTCGAGGAAGCTAAGGCATTATTTTTAGGCACATAAAATTATTGTGTCATCTGAGTTTCCCTTAGGAGAGGTCCTCCAGAAAAGGGAAATAGTGGGGCACATGACAAAATGGTCGGTAGAACTTGGGGAGTTTGACCTCCATTTCGTGTCTCGAATAGCCATTAAATCACAGATCTTGGCAAACTTTGTCACCGAATAGACAAATCCTAAACTTGTTCTGGATCCCCAGTACAACTCCTATGACCAGTGGTACTTTGATGGGTCACTTATGCTAAGTGCCTCGGGGGCTGGGGTGGTCCTGGAATATCCTATGGGAGATACCTTAAAGTATATCACTAAATTACCCTTTTCGGCCACTAATAACATGGTTGAATATGTAGGTTTATTGGCTGGCATATGAGGCAGGAAAGCACTCGAGATTCATCGACTACTCATGGGAAAAGACTCTCAACTAGTCACGAATCAGATTGGCAAAGAGTATCAATGCTTGAGTTCGATCATATTTCAGTACTTGTCAGAAGTTCAGAAGCTAGAGAAACATTTTTTTGGTTTTGAGTTACAGTATATCACTCGAAAGGATAACTTTCTCAAAGACTAGTTTGCTCAGATAGCTTCTTCCCGATCATAAGTACCACAAGAGTTTTCTTGGAGCAACTCCAAAAGATGTCTCTGGTTGAAGGACCAGAGACAACTCTTAATGAGACAACCTCTCTCGAATACAAGGATACCTGTATGGCTCCCATCTATGAGTATCTTCAGAAGGGTTCAATTCCCGACGATGATCTTGAAGCAGATTATCTATCCGACTGGCCCGGCCCAACCCCCTCTCCCAGCTCCTTTTTCACCACGCCGGCCCATTTTTCCTTCCCCTCCTGCTTCACTGCCGCGCGGGCCCTCCTTCTTTTCCCGTTTCTCTACCTCCCTTCCGCCTTCACCCGCTGACAGTCGGCCCCACCCCGCCCCGCTCTTTCTTTCTTTCTTCTTTCTTTTTCCCCACCGAGCGCCTGTGCCTTTTTCTTTCTCCTTCTCCCCTTTTCTCCGCGCGTGCTCTGTTCTGCTCCCGAGCTGTCCCGTCATTGCTCTGCCGCCGCCCCTGCCCCGCCCCTTCTTTTCCCCCTTCCAGCCACCTCTCTGCGCTGCACGCCCCGCTCGGCAGCAGCCTTCCGCGCGCCTCCCCCGCCCCTCTGTGGCCATAAGAAGCCTCCCGGCCTTCCCCATAGCCCCCGCGCCTTCCCCCTCTTCTTCCCCCACCTCCTCTTCCTCCTCCGCCGTGCGCAACGCCGCCACCACCATTTCCACCGCCGCCACCTCCCCGGTCTTTCCCCCTTCAATTCCCCGCCGGTGGAGCACCCCCTCACTGCCCTGGACTCCCCTCCGCTGCCGTCGGCACTCCTCCTCCACCCTAGCCCGCTGGCGCCGTGGGCATACCCAAGCCGCTGCCAGCTCACGCAGCCGGCCCGCCTCAGACCCTCTCTGGTCCGAATGACCGCCAGGTGAGACTCCCCGGAACCCTCTCCTGCTTCCGCGCAACTCGGCTTCCCTCTCCTCCCCCTCCGGCGTCACTGCCCCATGCCCGCCTCACCGCCGGCCATTCGCGTAGCTGCCCACCCGCCTCGCCGCCGCTCCAGCCAACTCACTGCCACCCCTGGCTTCCTTGTTCCTAGTACAACCCGTTTTGCTGGTCATCATTTCCTTCCCGGCCACTGATCGCCACCGGCGACGCCAGCGCCGAGCGCCGCCCAAGCTCTCTCTGTTTGCTCTGTTTTGAAGCTGCTTCTCTCACCTCTTCTAATATGATTTTCCCCCTTCCGTCAGTCTAGAACTCCCACTTGGCTAGATCGAGCACGCTAGCAACTTAAGCCCGAGGTCCTTGGTTCGATCCCTGTCAGCCGTAGAGTTCCATTCTATTTTCATTTTATTTTTGTAACCCATTTTAAATCCAGAAAAATTATGGGAAAAATTAGGGAATAATCTAGGTTATTTGAGATTGAATACTAGGTTAAATGTTATATGTGAGTAACTAATGTTGTAGATTTAAATCTAAGTTTTAAATTAAAGGTATTAATAAAAGATGACTTTGGGTAGTTATCCAAAAATTTATAGTAGATGCCATGTTTAGTTATAAAAGTAAGGCCTTAATAAAAGAATACCCCTAATAGTAACTAAAATACCGCCAGTAAATAAATCTCAACGGTATATATATAGTTAACAAGGGTAGTGAAATAAAGTTATAAGAACAAGGATTCAAGTAGTATTAACTTATGTCAGATGCTAAGTTAAATAATGAAATAAAAATGTTAGTTGATTCTCAGAACAACCTCAATTAAAAGGTCATAACTAGTTAATAAAATATAGTGACTTTAGTTAAATATCCACATTCAATAAAGATTACCTATAATTATAATATATATACATATACGCCCTAACATTCGTTAGGCCACCATGAAATAAACCTTAGTGGTAAATTTTGCTAAATAACAAATATTGAAATGTGACCCTGTAAAGCAAGCTTTGCCCGGATAAACAAATTTTAAGTTAAAAATCTAAAGCTAATAATAACCGAAGTACATACCAAATGATAATAGTGCCAGTGATTAGATCATAATGTTAGATTTAGTAAATAATAATGTTGAGCATGACTAAATGTAGCAAGCTAGAACCCAAACCAATGGATCCTAATTCAAAATAAGTTATGCCTAGTAATAACTAAGTGTACATAAAATGTCACACCACAAAATGCTGTCAACCTGGATTCTAACATTAATTCGATAAGCTAAAATTGTAGATATCACTTCTATATAGCATATGCCCTGACTATTAGTGCTCGACAAAATAATGCTTCGCGTCTAACCTAACTCATGGAACTTCCTTGATAAATAAAAAATAATAATAAAAGAGATTATTAATAAAAAGATCAAGTCATCGAATTCTACCACCGACCTTGCCTCAAATCACTCGAATCACCCATTAACTCATAATAAAACTAAATTGCGTTTATTCAGGTTTATTTGGATCTTTTGAGTTATTTGCTTTTATTTGGATTCAGTCGTTTGTCGCGTAATTAGAAACTGGAGTCCTGAAGATTCCACGGATCAAGCGTGGTCAGAGCAAAGTGAAGATAAAGAATAGAAGCTCACGAGAAAGCATCGTGTGAGCTCAAGTCCATGGTAAACCGCGTCAGGCGAGTCAATACTTTGATCATGTTGATCCTACATTTTCTGCAAATTACTTTTGTTTAAATTATCAAATTGCATGCTGTTATTTTATATGCGAATACATGCTTAATTTAAGATTCTAGTTATATGCCCATTGGTTACCTTGATTAATATTACACCTCCTTTGGAATATTTGAATATGTGAACCTTGTCGCCCTAGCAAAATTATAATAGTAACTTTTCGAAAATAAGTCCCTAATTAAACGCCATGCTTAGTACTGCATAGATACTCGGGGGCGCTGAAATGCCCCAAGCATCATTATCATTTTTAATCATGAGAAACTGGTTTGGGAATTCATGGTGGTAATAACTGGTATATGTTGGTATGATTATTTTATGTTCTCAAAAACCCCAATTTGCTCAAATATCTGGGCGGATAGTTTGAGGGTGTGTGTGTGTGGTGCAGTGGAAGCACAAAGTGGGTAGTGGTAGAACCGCCCAGATACCACTAAGGACTGAATCATGTCATGACCTCCTGTGTAAAACAAGTACAACCACAAGTCTGTAAAGTACAACTTGGCCTAGTAAATTTACCGGACCTTGAAAATCATCATCATCAGTGGAGGAGGTGAGGTAGTGCAAGTGGCTGTCTGTGTGGCGGGCTTGAATGGGACATCCGTAGAGGGTGAGGTTCTGCTATGGCATGCTAACAGTGTGGGTAGCCAGCTGCTACGCGTTCAGAAGGAGAACATCCCGCACAATGTATGGGACCCACCGTAAGTGGGAACGGCCCATAGGGTGAGATGATGGAAGGGACGAGGTACTTTGAATGGTTACTGTGATGGTTGGTTCAACCGCATGACTCAGGAATTGTGCGGGGCAACGAGTAAACTGTCTCTTGTGGGTAAAGTGTGCAAACTCTGCAGAGTCAAAACTATTCGAATAGCCGTGCCCACGGTTAAGGGCGGACATGGGAACTTAACCAGATATAGTTCTATTTAAAAACTTTGTGGGTAGGAATGGAAAAGTGGAAGGGCAGTGGAAAGCCCTGATTTGTGTTGCCCTGGGTGTCGTCCCAGTGATAATGTAGGCGGCTATAACGTTGAAGGTCTAGTATATGGTGCAGGGACCATGTAATGGTGGATGGAATCTGGATCGCTATTATTATTGCATTCTCTTACACATTATGTTTTTGTTCAAAACTGCTAGGTCTCAAGAAATTTCTATGTATTATATTTTTAAAACAATGACAATACATCTCACAAAATAAAATGTCAGGAAGAATAAATGGAGTCATAAGAAAAGAAGATGGTTGTTTATGGTAGACACATAAAATTGTTGGTGGATTCATGTCGATCCTAAAAAGGAAATGATAGTGCGGATTCTGGGAGAAATAAATTGGTGGAGCTTAAATGAATATATAGGCTAGATAGATGGTTTAAATAATTTTGGAGAATTAGGGAGTGCAAAGGTAATTGCTGGATTACAACACTGATAACTAATATAAATTCTTGGGAGATGTTGGCGATAATGGGATGAATAGGATTTGATCAAATACTAGATGAATGAATTGAATTTTGGGAATTTGGAGGAATGATAACAATTATTGGAGTATAACCTTGATCAATGTTATTCTTGGTGGATGTATACTAGTGAATCGTAGACTTTGATGTGACGATGGCCCGATCTTTCGAGAGGTACTGATAAGTCGATTGTGGAGATCTCGACGTTGATGATCCAAAGGCTCCGACCAAAACAGATCGAACCCCTCGCAATCACTACACCACTGCTCCGTTGGTTATCAACCGTGCCGAACACGATTGACCTCGCCAAGAAGGCTATCTCCTGCAAGCGAATCGAGAACACAAGCAAGAGAGTACAAGATGCAATCTGAAATTGCGAATAAATATTAAGTTCACAAGTTGGGGTCTCGCAAATCGATGAACGGCGAAACTGTTCAAAGACAGATTAATCTAAGCAAAACCCAAGGAAAACTAAAGGGGTGTGGCCTCCTTAAATAGGGGAGGGGAAGCCACACTTATCTAATGAAAAGGGATATGGTACTATTCCTAGTTACTGTTCACGCACGTGATACTGTTCACGTGAACAGTACCGGCCCAAATAGCCCAAGTTACAAGGCCCTCGGCCCACTTTGTGTCGGACTGGAAAAGTGACGTGGCTTGTTTCATAGTTTCTGATCTGCTCGAGTAGAGTTTGGAGGTGAGACCAGATCCATCTGAAAGTAGACTCCAAGATCTTTCCAACGAGTACTCACGGGCCCCGAGAAGCCTTCTGGATCAAAAGTTATGGCCGTTTGAAGTTGGCTTGTCAAGCTGAATCCGAATTGATCTGGAGGCCGAATTGGATTCCAAAACCTGTCCAAGTTGAACCCTTGCTTCAATTGGTTCCAAAGTGATGTGGTGCTTTAGTTCATTCTTGATATTGGCCGCTATGGTCGTACGTGTTGGTGGCGTGGTCACATCATCCTTCCCTTCTTGATGGAAAACCGTCTTCGGTTTTAACATATGTGTAGTGTCACGTATTGCATGATCTTGATCATAAATCTCATAATTTAAGTGATGCGTAGGAGCTCTTGTAATTGTAACAACAAGTATAGCAAATATGGTTGTATCCATAGGGTAAATGTTCTTATCATCCTCCCCTTCTTGCAAACAAAACCGTCCTCGGCTTTTGATAAGCTGAAAATATGGTAACAAAGAAGCCAAGGTGTACGCATGGTATATGTATATGTCATCCGTTTTAACCGTTCTTCGTTGTTGCACAATTAATGTTATAAAACAGCAATGATCATAAAAGCTCGTTGTATTATTAACCCAAAAGTAATCATATATGTTAATGAGCAATTCAAAATTTCTCACACAGTAATTATTGCAACTTGTTTTGCAAATGTAAGTGAAGCATTTATGCAATTCAAATCTTTGAATTTGTAAACTTGTAGTGGTGGCACATATGGGCAAAACTACAACTTTTGGAATCAAGCAAAGTTCATCTATATAATCATATCTCAATCGAACAATAGCAAATTCATCTAGTAAGAGTGAAGAGCTTTGTATGTTCGGCCATAATTCATCATCTTTATTCAGATTGTCTATACTAGATGGTGCAAAAAGAGATGAACACATAGGCATTGAATGAGTACTAAATTTTACTTCCCTCTCACATTCAACATGATTCAGCATACAAGAATTGTTGTCCCAAACAACAAGCTTCAATTCATCTATGTGATCACAAGTTATGCATATTCGATATACAAGAAATTGATTTTCCACACCATAATCTCCAATCAAATTAAACTTATATCCAGGGGTGTAGGTACTAAATAAGAATTTCGAACATACAAGTTCAGAAACTTTCTCCATAGCATGTGACAATTTCATAGGTAGATCCAACATGATGTAACACAATGAATTAGCAGGAGAAATTCTAGTCAAAACTTCTTTATGTGTTATTAATTTAACATGTGCAAAATTATGAGAATTTAGATCAGCACATGGTTTATTTAAGTCAACACAAGGAATATCAAAAGATTGCACTACAACAGGTATATACTCACAAGGTTGCTCTATGTCTTGTTGTAGCACCAAATCAATACCGTGAGCGATGATAGTATCATGTTCTTTACCTTTTTGGCTCTCCTCAGATGATGTAAGTGCATCCATCTCCTTATCTTCATTCTCAACCAATGGGGTCAGTGATTCAATCAGCTCATGCTCTTCTTTGGCATGGTTCTCAACTACCTGCAAGTTGTTAGTCACAGAAAATGGCACAAACACATGTTTGTTCTCATGTTCATCACCACTACCTACAAGGTTAGCTGCAAGAGCATATTCATCCTCAACATCACTAGCGCTTACATAACCACCATCTTCTGTCGTAATGTACGCCCGCTGACTTGTGCAATCTCTCATGACGTGGCCCATCCCTTTACAACGGTGGCACACAATGCCCGTTGTACGGCCCGTGGAAGCAATCGATGAAGAGCTCTTTGCTGGTGCTTGCACACTAGTAGATTTGCTTGTCTCGGGTGCGTGTGATGGTGGCGGCGGTGCTGCTGAACGCGCCCTACTCACAGAGGGGGCAGTAGCTCGACAAATAGGTGGTGGGGCTATCTTGGCTCGCCCAGGCGTTGATCTCGATGTAGACATACCTCCAAAGTTGCTCCTTGTCCTTTGTTGCCTACCCTGCAATTCTTTTTCTGCAAGCACAGCAAGCTGGAACAACTGGTTGATAGTAGTAAAATCTTTATAATAAACAATGTCCTAAAGTTCACGCCGTAACCCCCCGTAAAAACGACAAATCTTATCCTCCTCATCTTCTACAACATTACAACGCAACATGCCTATTTGTAGTTCTTGATAATATTCCTTGACAGATTTATTACCTTGGTCTAAGCACTGCAATTTCTTTTGCATTTCATGTTTAAAAGCAGGAGGAACAAATCTAGCACGCATAGCTTCTTTTAACCGCTTCCATGTATCAGGTTGTAAGCGCATGGTACCCATATCATTCCACCAGATAATAGCAAAGTCCTTAAACTCACTAGTAGCTTGTCTAACTCTATGTTGCTCAGGAACCAAGTGAGAATTAAACTTCTGCTCTACCGTCATCTCCCAATCAAGATATATTTCAGCATCATAAAGACCAGAAAAAGATGGAATGATAAATTTGACTTTAGCAAAAGGGTCATGATTAGAACGATCATTATGGTGCTGAAAATTATTACCTCCCATACCGTGACGGTTTTGATGTAGGCGGTGTCGTGGGCGTGCATCTTGGGCAGCAAATGAAGCACTTGCGTCGCGGTTTTGTCTCTCATTATCATCAGACAACCCACCTGTCATGGTTAGTAGAAAACAAAAGACAACACAAAGGTATTATCCCTATGCACTACTAGGTGGTGGAAGGTGGAATCACATATTCTCAAGCGTCTTACTACACTCTTACAAGTGTTCTTACCGATGCAGCAGGTGGTACAACCGGTGGCTGGTTCGTGATACCGTGTCGAACGTGGGTACGATTGCAAGAGGGAACCTGTTCTGATCAAGAGTAGGTGTAGCTTGGAAGGCACAATATGGTAGCAATGGAGAACAATCAGTTAATTTCAGAATTGCATAGAATTGAATTATAGTCCGTATCTAACACTTAGCCTATGTTGCTGATCAACCAAGAATGGAAGAAGGCTAAAAACAAGTGTATGGCAATGTGTATGAGTGGTAAATACAAGATAATTCAATCCAATGCAATCTGGAATTGAAGAACACAAGGATTGACCCAAAACTGAAAACTGAAGATTTCTGTCCACTGGACAGTACGTCGGTATTTTGGCCGTAACTTTTTGTCAGATGCCTTTTTTCCACTGATTCTTTTTTTCTCTGTTTTCTGATGGCTTTTTATACAGATTTTCTTTTGGGTCGAACTTCCAAAACCCGACGCAGAAATTCGCACAAAAATCACAACTGCTGACTGTTGCAGATTCAAAACAGATAACTGGGTCAACTTTCACCGCATATATCTCTTAACTGCCTTGCTGGAATGACGTGAAATTTTACAGATAGATGTATAATGAATTTTTGAATCTAATGGCGGTGGTCTCACTCAAAAATAATCTCGGAATCAAAAGATATGGCGTTTTTGGTGGCGGCTGCAGAGAAAGGAAAAATCAGCCGAATTTGGAAATTAGGGTTTGGGGTGGGGAATTTTTCTTTTGTTTGGATTTTTAATGGAGCAAAGATATGACCAGAAACTAGACAATGCTAATATGGACACAAATTCAATTTAGCAAACCAGAACTAACAGATTGAAAGGCACAACGGGGTTTGGACAGCGGAATTAATTCTTTTTGTGGGGCAATATTTTTTTCTGGACTATAGGAAATAAAAAACCAATCTACTAACTAGGGATACAAGAATTACCTCACGGGCAACCGTTGCTCTGATACCAACTGATGTGACGATGGCCCGATCTTTCGAGAGGTACTGATAAGTCGATTATGGAGATCTCGACGTTGATGATCCAAAGGCTCCGACCAAAACAGATCGAACCCCTCGCAATCACTACACCACTGCTCCGTTGGTTATCAACCGTGCCGAACACGATTGACCTCGCCAAGAAGGCTATCTCCTGCAAGCGAATCGAGAACACAAGCAAGAGAGTACAAGATGCAATCTGAAATTGCGAATAAATATTAAGTTCACAAGTTGGGGTCTCGCAAACCGATGAACGGCGAAACTGTTGAAAGACAGATTAATCTAAGCAAAACCCAAGGAAAACTAAAGGGGTGTGGCCTCCTTAAATAGGGGAGGGGGAAGCCACACTTATCTAATGAAAAGGAATGTGGTACTATTCCTAGTTACTGTTCATGTGCGTGGTACTGTTTATGTGAACAGTACCGGCCCAAATAGCCCAAGTTACAAGGCCCTCGGCCCACTTTGAGTCGGACTGGAAAAGTGACGTGGCTTGTTTCGCAGTTTCTGATCTGTTCGAGTGGAGTTTGGAGGTGAGACCAGATCCATCTGAAAGTAGACTCCAAGATCTTTCCAACGAGTACTCACGGGCCCCGAGAAGCCTTCTGGATCAAAAGTTATGGCCGTTTGAAGTTGGCTTGTCAAGCTGAATCCGAATTGATCTGGAGGCCGAATTGGATTCCAAAACCTGTCCAAGTTGAACCCTTGCTTCAATTGGTTCCAAAGTGATGTGGTGCTTTAGTTCATTCTTGATATTGGCCGCTATGGTCGTACGTGTTGGTGGCGTGGTCACATCAGACTTGATCACTGATATTCTTGGTGGAGGTATACTAGTGAATTATTTAGAGATAGATAATAGAAAAGATTGATTACTGGAAGAGCAAATTATGGTTTTTGGATCAATAACCGAAAGGATTGAATTGTTAGAAAGTCCTGATACAAATGATATCGGTGGATTTGAAAGTAATTATGTTAGGGAATCATTAGAATTCAGAAGTGAAGAGTTGATGAATAGAAATTACAAGATTGGATTATTAGGAATTTAGAACACAAAAGATATTGGTGGATTCAAAATAAATGATGACATTCGCTGTTTGGAGTTTTAGACAACAATCAATAAAGAAAGTATATTTTTGATGGATTAAGTCAATTATGGCAATTGTTGTGTGGAGTTTAGGCAGCAACAATACACTATGATTAAATAATAATACTGCTACTAAAAGCGATTTTTGGCAAATAAAATAACCCGAGCCTCTCCTTTGATAAGCCATGCATAATATTTCCTTGCATCCTGTGTATTGGCTCGTGGAGCACGATGGTTTGTGCTCACACTCGCTCTCACAACAAATTCAGAATCAGGAGTCAGATCGCTACAGCAATACTCTTGGTCATGATGACGAAGAAGATGAAGATGTCAAGGGCTAGGTCGCGAACCTCCAGTTGGCTGCCTGTGGGCATGTCCTGAAGGTCCTACCTGCGTGCTTCGTTTCCGCTGCTGCATTTTTTGGATTTTGGCCTAATCGGCCTATGTGTAAGTCTACTATTATATTTATGCTTCCGTAGGATATGTGCTTTGATGTTCAGAACTGTAACATGTGAGCATTATCTACTGATCTAGGGATAGTGCGGTGGAATCACAGGGGATGCCGGACATTAAAATCTGGGTCCTACAACTTTCTAAGTAGATCAATGAGAAGTGTGCCATAGTCTCAACTTGGTTTCCTCGTGATTGCAAGTTGAGGCTTCAGTGAGATGCTTTATTTCAACCACAGCCTCCACAATTGGGTTGAAAATGGTCAAGGCAATACTTATCGACAGACTGGTCAGAAGAACTGGTCGAAGGTAAAGTTGTTCTTACCTGATAGTTGAGTATCAAGCACCCTTGTTCTCTCGTCCTTCTCTGTACTGATATAAATAAGTTCTCCAATCACTTTGCTTTTCTCTTCGACCTCAATGTGAAGTTTACTCATTTTAGTCTCTTGTTCTGTCAAAAGAAAAGAGTTAAAGGAATGCGAGAAAGATATAAATGAGCAGTCTCAAGTTCAGAGCTTATTGCTTATTTTCTCTTGCAAGACCTTAACTACAGAATTGGCCTTCACAAGGTTTATTGATAAGTAAACGTTGTCCATCTTTAGCCTCTGCGAATTGGCCTTCTCGTTGTCAAGAGCAGCAGCCAAGAACTATACATCAAGCTTAGACCTACAAGGGTTAATAGCGGACATGAAAAGCTGGACAGAGTGGTCAATATAGAGTTCGACTACATAGAATAGTAACTTACAATGCCGCTGCCTTTTCTTGTCATAGAAGCATGAGCTGTCTGTGGTACTCAGCCATAGTTGCCATGTCTTTTATCACTCTCTAAACAAAGAAGGATAGTGGGAAGTAAGGAAAACCAAGTATGAATGTTTAAGTACTTGATACTTACATTCATGCTCCTATGAGCAAATGTAGCAAGTACCAATTAGGAATCTTCAAGTTGATTGAGTTGATCAACCTTGTTCCACCACATGTTCTCAAGCCATTCATCGTCGAAGATGTTCCCCTTGTCAGGTATGTCTCTGGGGTATGGAACTTGGCTCCGATGTCGATCAGAAGAAGATTCCTCTACAAACAGAGGGTTAAAAATGTAGAGAAGAAGTTAGGTTGATCTTCCTCTTCTCTGGCTGTACCTTCTTGAGAACGAGGGGGAGCATCCCCAATACCTTCCTCCCCGACACTGTGGTCGGAAGGATCTCCAACTTCCTGATCAGGTATTTCTACCTTATCTTTTGCTACTTCAATTTCACTCGCTATGACCACTTCTGTGGTTGTAGTCTTCACAGCCTCGGTTGCAACCTCTATTGCTGCGATGGTCATTCTCTCAACCACCATCTCCACCACTTCTGTGGTTTCTCAGCAAAAGCATCTTTGAGGAGTGGAGAAGCCAAGCTAAAATTGTGAAAAATTAGTCAGCATTTAAGAAGACATAGAGGTAAAATACTATGTTTTTGCTAATGTTTTTCATACTTTGCTTTTGCACCCTTTATCTTGAATTTAGAAAAAACTTTTTCGGAGATTAGTTTCTTCTACTTTTTCTCTTTGACCATGTCTGGTCATATGAGAACATCTTTGACCATGCCTGGTCGAAGGTCTAGAGCAAGAGTTATTGCTCCTTGTCCCTCTTGCCCCTCTCGGTGGTTGATACACAGGCGCTGCTGCTACATTAGTCTCCTTCATTAAAGATACAAAACTTTTAGTTTTCCTTTTCGAGTTGCTTGATAAAGCCTCGAGAAGTACCTATTGAGTGAGTTTTGGTTTCGTAGTAGAAGGGTACCTTGACCTTAGGAGTTAGTTGCTCGAGTGTGGTCGCTCTTTTCTCCTCTGTGAAAACAATGTCTGCAAAGAACTGCTCGATGGGATTGCTCGGAGTAGTAGGCAGAAGGATGGCAAGGGTAACAGTAGCACTTGTGCTCCCCTTGTCCATGTCGACTGCTTTGGTCAGTCGATGTCTCTTTGCTGGAGGAGTCTTAACTTTCTCCACCTCTCATCCGATGACCATCAGTTCGACCCCTTAGTCATCATGATGGTTATTTATGCCTACATTCTATAAAGAGGAAGAGTATCTATTTGGTTGTTCTCTATGACTATGTAGTTCTAAAGATGAGATTGATTTTTTGATTACCTTTAGGCGTTCTTCTCTTTCTTTAGCAGATACATCCATTAGAATACGAGGAGCATCCACTTTGAGTGATGGAGCCTTCTCGTAGATAAACTTGACCCAGGAATTAATTTCTTCCAAATCAAGGTTTGTTTATACAGATGAAGAGGTCAGTAAAAGAGTGCTCAAAATTTGATCTTACTATGAATACAATTGTTACCTATCATTCTCGTAGTTCCTGGTTGGATCCGAGACTCTCGAGTACAACCACATAGGATGTGCTCATCACTTCAGAGGGCTGATGCGACGTGTGATGAAGTCCTTCACCACAAGCCGATCGATGAGTCCTTTGTCCCTCAGCTCTTTGATGGCCAAGATGTAGCAGGCTATTCAAGTAATGTCCTTCGGGACCAAATTCCATGAAGTTGTCTTCTGTGCAACCTTCCCCACGAAAGAAAGGATGTCTTCGCTAGTCATCTCCTAATAGAACAATCTCTTTTTCCAATTCAACCACGAAGACCGAGTGAACATCTGGATATACATCTCCGTCCTGCCATCATGCAGCTTCAAAACGCAACTTCTAGTGATCCCAATCTGTTAGCTCATTTCGTAGTAATAGTGAAAGAGCTCAAGGACCAACGGAATACCCAAATACACCTCACACAAATATGCAAATACACTAAGCATGGTAATCGAATTGGGAACCAAGTTCACCAATTCGACTCCAAAGTATTCAAGAAAGATAGTGAGGAAGGGATGTGCAGGGAGACGAAGGCCACACTCACAATATGCCTGAAACACCAGAATTTCTCTGATCTATCTCGATCGCCAGTGTTGTCCAACAGCTTCAATCCACTTAATGATTCTCCACGGAGGAATGTTCTCAGCATCCTCCAATGCCTTCAATTTTGCATCATCCATCTCTGATACCAACTAATTTGATGAAGACTTAGTAATTTTTCTCAAGTGGTTGGTTTGGATTTGGAAGAGATTAAAGGAAAAAAGATGACTTGGTCAACGGCGCAAACCTCAAAGCAGATCAAAGAAAAAGGGGATAGTAAGAACACTAAAGGTTACCTCACGATAAGTTTTTATAATAGTGTGAGTTATCTTGGGAACTGATCCGATGGACAAATCGATCAAAGTCAATTAGAATTCATTAATTCCTCTATTTGAAGTCCATCTATCTTCACAACTCAAGCGAAATTACCTTCTTGACCAAGCTCGGTTCTGGTCAAAGAGAATTGAAAAGGCTTTACTTTCAATTATCTCCCATCTATGACCTCACTTTCTCAAGTAAGTTATCTTTACTTGAAGTTGGGGGCTAGATGATGAGGATATAACAATCCTCTAATTATTATGTCATTATATTCTCCGAGTATACCCCTTATTAATTAGGGACATGTTGTAAGGGTGGCCCCACCTAAGCCCAGCTGGCTTGCTAAAGGACTGTAAAGCCCAAAACGGGATATGTATAATGACATAAATTCCCCTACGAAGGGTACATGAGTGTAAGGACATAATGTAAAATACTCCTCATGTAAATATATATATGGCTGCCCTGTACATGGGAAAGGGGGCAAGCATTGTTCATCTATCATCTCCACTACCATACTCTCACTTTACTGTTTGGTCAGTAGCCACAACAGTTGGCACCGTCCGTGGGGATGACTGAGCAAGCCTTGAAATCTAAGGAAGGATGGCACCCAAGAAAGTTTTAGCATCGGCAACAAAGAAGAAGAGGAGCACAACGGCGGCGCTTATCAACGCCAGAGCCTCTACATCAGCAGCTGGCGCGGATGGCAACGCTGGTGTTGCGACCGCCGACGTCGGCACCCACGGCATGATGGCTGACCCCACCGTTGGCGCGACGATCGACGCTGGTAGTACCGACTGGGTCACCGGGAGCGGTGACGCCGATGCTCGCGCTGGCATGGCCACTACCCCCGCACCTAGTGTGGGAGCGACGGGTGGCTCTGGAGGCAATGTCGGCCTCTTCACTGACCCTGGAGTCCACCGCACCAGCACACCGAGCAGCTCCGGAGCACAAGCTGTAGTCGCCGCCAACCCAGGGGTTCGTGCCAGCGCTCAGGTCGAGGCAACCACCTTGACAGTGGAGAATGCCCTACTGATGGCCCTTGGCACGCTGCAGCGTGAGCTGGCGATCCTCCGCGAGGCCGTGCGGGAAATACAAGAGTGTCAGAGCCAACAAATCCCATTGCCGGCGGTGGCTAAGCCTACACCAAAACGGGCGGACAGCTACGGTGCCCCTACATCCAATCGCGTCCTGCTTCGGCACGTGGATCCGGAGTCGCCCCTCTCCACGGGCCTGTAGCAATCGGCGTGGCTGGAGGACTTCAAGTTCTCCACCACCATCGAGCCGTACAAAGGTGACACGGACCCCCGGGAGTTTATGCGCGTGTACGAAACCGCCATCAAAGCCGCGGGCGGGGATGACTCCACCAAGGTGAAGGGGCTACCCCTCGCGCTGCAGGGAATGTCACTCTCTTGGTTCTTTACCATAGAGCCGAACTCAATCTACGCATGGGAGAAGATCCGTGATTGCCTCTACAACAACTTCTAGGGAAATTACGTCGAGCATTTCGACGCAGATAAACTCTTCGTTATCAAGCAAAAACCCTCGAAAAAGCTCTGAGAGTATTTCAAACACTTCGCCAAGGTTCGCTGCCAGGTCAAGGACATCAACAAGACTACCATCATCAACACAGCCATCCAAGGCCTCCGCCTGGGGCCATTGGCCGAGTACAATGCGCGCAAGCCAATCAAGACAGTGGCCAAGCTCTTCGATAAGATGGAAGAGTATGCAAGGGCGAAGGAGGATGCACAACGGCGCAGGGGTGATGACTCCGACACCAATCAAGCGGAGGACTCGTCGAAAAGCACACCTAAGCGCAATCAAGAACCCTCAAAGGATGCCCCCAAGCACAAGGACACCTCCAACGTAAGCAGGATCCGTCGAATGACAAGCCCAAGTGCAATCAGCGTAGATCCCAGAGGGCCCGCTATGTCTTTGACATCAAGGACGTCTCCGAGGATAGCACCCACGTCGACCGAGGGCAAGGTCATAGAGGCCGGGGGCGAGGGCACGGCCGGGGCCAGGATGATAGACCCCGCGCAGAAGAAGATCATCAAAACTACGGCTTGTGGTGCGAGGTGCATGGCCATGGTGATCACCTCACGCGGACGCGCACCGCTATCGTGGCGCTTCGTCATAGCGTTGCCAGGGATAGAGCCCTGCAGGCGAGGTCACTAGCCGTGGCCCACGTGCAGCAGCCCCAAGAGGGCCCTTTGCGGATACAGGCCCCGGAGGGAGCCCGACGCCGGATTATAAATGTCATCTCCGAGGGCTCTTCGCTGGAGTTCTCCTCGACATGGCAACAGAAAGCTTATGCGCGGAGGCTGCACCACGTGGCGGCGTACACGACATCACCTTCACGTCTGCCAACGCGGAGGGCGTGGATTTCCCTCACCAGGACCCCCTGGTCATCCAGGCCGCTATCGCAAGTTGCGATGTTAAGCGTGTCCTGGTCGATGGAGGTAGCTCCGCCGACATTCTGTTCGTGGCCGCCTTCGACCTGATGGGAATCCCCTGAAGTCGATTGGGCCCCTCTGGAATCCCACTACAAGCTTCGGTGGTTAGCCGTTGAAGGCATGGGGCCAGATACGCCTGTAAGTCTCCTTTGACCAGGGCAGCAACTCGAGGAGCGAAGACATCACCTTCGACGTCGTTGACTGTAACATCCCAAAATTTGGCTTTTTGGAAAAAATTAAATTCAAATTAACTATTTTAAAGTAATTGGATTTTACTTGGCTTTTATTTGATTTTCTGGGTTTTATTTCAAAATTTAAAGCAAGAAAATGTATTTTAAATATTTTATGAAAGCCAAAAAGGGATAATTATATTTTTCCTAGCCTTTCCTAAATTTTTAAATAATATTTGAGAGTTTTCTGAAATTTAAAATCAATTTTCAAAGTTAAAAAGTATTTTATAAAATTATTAAAATGCAAATCTGAAATTGAAAATATTTTTACTCGGTCTAAAACGCTTCCAGGAATATTTTATGATTTTTCTGGAATTTTTAGACAATAAATATTAATTTTCCAAGCTTTTATAAAGTTTCTAGTATTTGCTGAAATTTATTCCGAAAATAAAAATCAAATTATTCCTATCCCGCCACGTGTCGCTCTCAGATTAAATCAATCTCTCTCCACGTTTTAATCCTAGCCATACATTACAACTTACCCCTTCATAAAATCCAAAGGCCCTCATCCACTCACTTGCCACGTGTCGCGAATCCAACGGCCCGTACCCCTTCACTAACTCACCCTCTCTATGACACATGGGACCCACATGTCATATCCTTCTTCAACCTCACCTTCTTCCTCCTCCCACCCTCTCTCTCCTCCACCATTAATACCGAATTTTGAGCTTTAAAATCCCGCGTTTCTCCCTCATAAAATCCCGATTAAATCGTGGAAACGGAAGCCTAATCAATTCCCTCCATTCCACCGGCCGTTTCCCCTCAATTTAAGTCCCCTAATTGCGGGAGCAATAACTCCGGCGAGCTTCCAAAATGGCCGGCCTCCCCTCCTCCCCTTGCCTATAAATACCTCCCTCCACGGCCTCCTTCACCACCGCCTCCCACCGCCCCTTCTCCTCCTCTTCCCGGCGCCCCACCGCCGCCCCCATCAAAGAAAACCGCCGCCACCTCCAAGCTCCACCGCCGCCGCCTCCTAGCGCCGCCGCCGGCCGCCCACACCTCCACCGCCGCCGCCGGTGAGTGCCGCCGCCTCCCCTCATCCGCCGCCGCCGTTCGCCGCCCTCCCGCCGGCCGCCGGCCACCGGCAAGGCCGCCGGCCGGCCACCTCCCGTGCGGCTGCGTGTGCGCCCGCGTGGCCGGTTGTGCCCGCGTGGACGGCCACGTGGCCGCCACCTCGCGCCCGCATGGCGCCATGTGGCCGGTGTGCCACGTCGGCGAACCCCGTGGTCCGTGGATCCGGTCCACGGTAGACCAGACCCACCGGTCATTCAAATAATATTTCCCGCTCAGAAAATTCGAAAATTGATGACGTCATAAATATTATTTTTCAGTGCAAAAATAATTCCCGAAACCAGTTTTTTTCCTTTTTCCCTCCTATTTAATCTTTCGGAAGCCATAACTTTCTCATTTTAACTCCGATTTAAGCCGTTCAAATTTCTAAATTTTTCTAAAATCCTAAGCTATCCATTTATGGACTCTTTTTGAATTTTACTTAAATTTTGTTTGAATTTATTTGTTTTGCTTGTCTGTCTTTTCGCGCGTAGATTCCGCTGTCGCCGAGGAATTCGTCGAGTCGCAGCAAGAAGACCCAATTAGCGCTCAAGAAGGCAAGTCTCCTTTGATCATCTTGAACCTATGGTTTTGAAATGTTTTAATTATTTTAAATTATGTGCATTGCTATTTGCATAAAACATTAGTTCAAATATTAAGGTATTAGTTACCCCAAATTTTGTTATGCCCTCAATTGAATTTGAATGCCATGTACCTTTGCAACCCTAGAAATTCCTTTGACTCAGTAATGAGAGTAATATATTTAATTGTTGAAATTAGAATGATAGAACAATGCTTAGCCATGCTATTGAATACCTCGTAAATCTTGCAAATGGGAAATTATGAATTATTGTAATACCCTTGTTTTTATAAACTTAGTGGTAATTGGAGTTGCCACTGTTCTTTAAAATAAAATGAAATGTGAAAATGGGTTTAGATTAGGGTGGACGGTTGGTTTGGATTGGTGCAGGAAGCACGAGATCTTGTTAAGTGTATGTTCCACCCTAGTCAATTAAGGACCGACGCTTGTGTTTGTCTAGACTGAGCATTAACCGTACAACCACAAGTCTATATGGGTACGACCTAGCTGACTAACTTATGATAGTCTAGTTTAGGTGCCACCAGTGGAAAGTGGGTGCCAGGGATAGACTGGTTATTCACAGTGAGGGACAGGGATTTACTGTACTCATATGGCGCAAGAGGGGGCTTCGGTTCGGGCAGTTAGCCTACCTGCGGTGAAACCTCAGCGGGTGGTATCTAGCTAGATTAGAGTAAGGTAAAGGCTTTGTGATATTTTGTCTGGGTCTCATGCCAAAGGAAGCGTGTTGACTTTTAGGATAATTTATCTCTTGTGGGTAAAGTTGTACAACCTCTGCAGAGTGTAAAACTATTCGAATAGCTGTGCCTACGGTCAAGGGCGGGCAAGGAATGCATTCACATGGTAGATTTTTGGTTTTGGTTTTAAAATCAAAGTTTTGTATTCCGAGAGTGGAGGGAACTCTCGGAAGGGTATCCTGGCGGTTGGAGCCAGAGAGGGTGGATGGAACCCGCAGTTTAAAATTTGACCAATGGTAATTGGTTAGCTAGTGTTGGTAGTTGGAACCTTCACTAGATAATTAGTTCTGTTAAAACAATTACTTTAGTAACTTGATGCCCTCGAAAATAATTAGAAGTAATTAAATAAAAATGTTGCTTTGTGCAAAAGAACCATATAGCCTTCCTTTGTCAAGCCATGCATCTATTCAATTTTTCCCAAGACTTGCGGAGTACTTTATGTACTCACATGCTACACTCAAACATAAAAAGCAGAGGAACACGAAGCTTAAGCGGGAGACTACGACTAATGCTTCGCTTGCGGCTGTGATGGATTTTTCCCGGAGGACTAGGTCGCGCTTCCCCAGTCAACTGCCTGTGGCATATTGATGGGTCTACTTTGAATTTTTCCTTGCTTCCGCTGTGTTTTGGTTGTGCGAGGTCTTGAAACCTCTAATGTAATAATGAGACCTGGTGGTCAGTACTCTTTAATATTGTAATAAAGCGTTGCTGGTTATGTATTCATTTCTGTTTAACTGTGTGCACTAGCTTTGATCTGGGACTAGTGCAGTAATACACAGAGGGTCCGGGTTCGAAAATCCGGGGTCCCGACATTGACCTCCCGTACCCATAGAACACCATATTGGGATTCCCGACCCTTAACTCCTTCGGAGCAGTCTTGCACCATGGCTTCCTGTGCATGAAGCTCCCGGGCCTGCAAGGTATCATCATCATTTCGGTGACCAAGACCTCGCCTGACGCATAGAGCTTGGTGCTCGGGGCCTGCACCGAAAGGTGCATGTGTTCACCGACACTCCCAAGGCAGACACGCCTTCTGCCCCGGGATGGACGGCCAAGCTCCGACTGGACGGTGGAGTCAAGAGGGTGCCCCTGCAAGCCGAAGGTCAATGTGTGTCCATCGGTAAGGGCCTGCCCCCGGAAGTTGAGTAGGATCTACTCCGGGTCCTTCGGGACAACGCGGACATCTTCGCGTGGTCCCCAAATGACATAAAGGGCATCGATCGCGCCCTCATTGAACATACTTTAGCAGTCCGCCCCCACGCCAAGCCAGTCAGGCAAAGACTCCGACACATGTCGATCGAGCGGCAGCAAGCGGCCAAGGTAGAGGTCGAAAGCTTCTCCAAGCCGGGGTTATCCGTGAGGTCTAGTACCCAGACTGGCTTGCCAACCTCGTGCTGGTGAAAAAGGCTAGTGGTGCCCGGCGCATGTGCATTGATTTCACCACCCTCGACAAGGCGTGTCCGAAGGATAGCTACCTGTTGCCGCGTATAGATCAGCTGGTGGATGCCACGGCGGGGTGTGAGCTCATGAGCTTTCTCGACGCATACCCTAGCTACCATCAAATTCACATGTCCAAGGGTGACGAAGACAAGACCAGCTTCATAACGCTGGTAGGGACATACTGCTTTGTCAGAATGCCCTTCGGCCTGAAGAACGCAGGCGCCACCTTCACCCACCTCATCGCGCTTGCACTGGCCTCCCAACTCGGGAGGAAAGTCGAGGCTTATGTTGACGATGTGGTCATGAAGACTAGGCAGCTCGCTTCCCACAGTCAAAATCTTCAAGAGACCTTCAACAACCTCAGGCGAGCGGGCATCAAGCTCAACCCAGACAATGCGTCTTCGGCGTGCAAGTTGGCAAGCTCCTGAGTTTTCTGGTGTCCGGGCACGACATCTAGGCGAACCCCGACAAGGTCGATGCGATCCTCGCCATGGAGCTGCCCAAGATGACGAGGGAGGTCTAGAGGCTTACTGGACGCATGGCCGCGTTGAGCCGCTTCCTATCCAGGGCGGCTGAACAGGGCCTGCCATTTTTTAAGACCCTTCGCAGTTGCGACAAGTTCCACTGGGATGATGACTGTGAGAAGGCTTTCGATGACCTCAAGAAGCACCTCGCAAGCCTTCCTACCTTAGTCGCCCCAGCACTAGAGGCTCCCCTCTTGCTCTACCTCGCCGCCACAGCGACGACAGTCAACGCAATCCACGTCCTCGAGGAAGGCGTCCTTCAGCGGCCTGTGTACTTTATCTCTAAGGCCCTTCAGGGAGCCAAGATGTGGTATACCGAACTCAAGAAGCTAGCCTACGCATTGGTCATGGCCTCGACGAAGCTTCGACACTACTTCCTGGCCCATCCCATCACAGTGTCATCCTCGTTCCCCTTGGCGGAGATGCTGCACAACAAGGAGTCCACGGGGCGTATCGACAAGTGGGTGGCCGAGCTCGCACCATTCTCGTTGACGTATGCTCCGCGTACGGCAATAAAATATCAAGTCCTCGCTGACTTCCTTGCCGAGTGGACTACGCCGGCTCAACATCACGTGCAACAACCAGAAGACCTGATCTAGATGCTCAACACTGATGGAGCCTACGGCGCTCTGGGTGCTGGAGTGGCCGCAGTGGTCACTATGCCGAGGGACACCGCTTGTTGTACTCGGCGTGTCTCGGGTTCCTAGCAATAAACAACACGGCTAAGTACGAGGCGCTGCTCTTTGGCCTCGCGAAGCTTAAAGCCCTGGGTGCCCGAAGGGTCTTGGTCTGCACCGACTCGCGTTTGGTCGCGGGCCACGTCGACAAATCATACCAGGCCAAGGACCCTGAGTTGGCCAAGTATCTAGCGGTGGTGAGGGCGAAGGAGCGCCATTTCTTGGGTGTCACGGTCAAGGCCATCCCGCGAGCGGATAATGAGCAGGTCGACGTCCTTGCCAAGGCTGCCAGCCAGCAGCTCCCTCTCCCTGAGGGGGCGTTCTATGAGGTCTTACCTACGGCAGCCATTGCTCAAGACAACTGCGACACAGCCCTCGTCCATCAAATTGCCCAGCAGGGCGACTGGCCCATCTACGGCTTTTTGCAAGGCATAGCGGAGCCGGACGACCCCCCTCGAGCTCCAGCGTTTGCAGCACCACGCCAGATCCTTCCAAGTGCTCGATGGTGTCCTCTACAAGAAGGGAGTCTGCGCCCCACTTTTACGATGCCTCTCACATGACGAGGGTAAGCACCTCCTCGCGGAGATTCATGCCGGGCTCTACGGCTCGCATATTGCGCCGAGGTCCCTGGTCGGCAAGGCATTCAGACAGGGCTTCTACTAGCCAACCGCCATTGTAGATGCACAAGACCTCGTGTGATGTGACGCTGGCCCGATCTTCCGAAAGGTACTGATAAGTCGATTATGGAGAACTCGACATTGATGATCCAAAGGTTCCGACCAAAACAGATCGAACCCCTCACAATCACTACACCACTGCTCCGTTGGTTATAAACCGTGCCGAACACGATTGACCTCTCCAAGAAGGCTACCTCCTGCAAGTGAATCGAGAACACAAGCAAGAGAGTTTAAGATGCAACCTGAAATTGTATTGCGAATAATGTTTAAGTTCACAAGTTGGGGTTCCTCAACCGAACATGCGGAGAAACTGCTAAGCAGAATAATCTCTTAAGAAAAACCTCAAGGAAAACTAAAGGGGTGCGGCCTCCTTAAATAGGGGAGGGGGAAGCCACACTTATCTAATGGAAAGGGATGTGGTACCATTCCTAGTTACTGTTCACATGACCGTGGTACTGTTCACGTGAACAGTACCGGCCCAAATAGCCTAAGTTACAAGGCCCTCGGCCCACTTTGACTCGGACTGGAAATATGACGTGAATTATTTCATAGTTTCTGATCTGCTCGGACGAAGTTTGGAGCTGAGATCAAATTCATCTAAAAGTAGACTCCAAGAGCTTTCCAACGAGTACTCACAGGCCCTGAGAAGCCTTCTGGATTAAACGTTATGGCTGTTTGAAGTTGGCCTGTTAGGCTGAATCCAAATTGATCTGGAGGCCGAATTGGATTTCAAAACCTGTCCAACTTGAACCCTTGCTTCAATTGGTTCGAAAGTGATGTGGTGCTACAAATATATATTTTTTTCATCATTAGGTAGCATCATATTCTCATTTAAAATGTGTTGAAGTTGAAGAAACAAATTCACCTTTAGTTCAATCTGGTTATTGGCCGCTATGGTCGTATGTGTTGGTGGCGTGGTCACATCATCCTCCCCTTCTTGACAGAAAACCGTCCTCGGTTTTAACATAGGTGTAGTGTCACGTATTGCATGATCTTGATCATAAATCTTGGTACATGATAACAAACACAACAAACTCTCATTATGTAATATCATAAGTTCTTTATCAAATGAAGTAAAATCTCTTTGAAACGAGCTCACCTCATAATTTAAGTGATGCGTAGGAGCTCTTGTAATTGGAACAACAAGTATAGCAAATATGGTTGTATCCATAGGGTAAATGTTCTTATCATCCTCCCCTTCTTGCAAACAAAACCGTCCTCGGCTTTTGATAAGCTGAAAATATGGTAACAAAGAAGCCAAGGTGTACGCATGGTATATGTATATGTCATCCATTTTAACAGTTCTTCGTTGTTGCATAATTAATGTAATAAAACAGCAACGATCATAAAAGCTCATTGTATTATTAACCCAAGAGTAATCATATATGTTAATGAGCAATTCAAAATTTCTCACACAATAATTATTGCAACTTGTAGTGGTGGCACATATGGGCAAAACTACAACTTTGGAATCAAGCAAAGTCCATCCATATAATCATATCTCAATCGAACAATAGCAAATTCATCTAGCCAGGGTGAAGAGATTTGTATGTTCTGCCATAATTCATCATCTTTATTCAGATTGTCCATACTAGATGGTGCAAAAAGAGTTGAACACATAGGCATTGGATGAGTACTAAATTTTACTTTTCTCTCACATTGAACATGATTCAACATACAAGAATTGTTGTCCCAAACAGTAAGTTTCAATTCATCCATGTGATCGCAAGTTATGCATATTCGATATACAATAAATTGATTTTCCACACCATAATATCCAATCAAATTAAACTTATATCCAGAGGTGTAGGTACTAAATAATAATTTCGAACATGCAAGTTCAGAAACTTTCTCCATAGCATGTGCCAATTTCAAAGGTAGATCCAACATGATGTAACACAATGAATTAGCAGGAGAAATTCTAGTCAAAACTTCTTTATGTGTTATTAATTTGACATATGGAAAATTATGAGAATTTAGATCAGCACATGGTTCATTTAAGTCAACACAAGGAATATCAAAAGATTGCACTACAGCAGGTATATACTCACAAGGTTGCTCTATGTCTTGTTGTAGCACCAAATCAGTACCGTGAGCGATGATAGCACCATGTTCTTTACCTTTTTGTCTCTCCTCAGATGATGTAAGTGCATCCATCTCCTTATCTTCATTCTCAACCAATGGGGTCAGTGATACAATCAGCTCATGCTCCTCTTCGGCATGGTTCTTAACTACCTGCAAGTTGTTAGTCACAGAAAAGGGCACAAACACATGTTTGTTCTCATGATCATCACCATTGCCTGCAAGGTTAGCTGCAAGAGCATATTCATTCTCAACATCACTAGCACTTACATAACCACCATCTTCTGTCGCAATGTACGCCCGCTGACTTGGATAATCTCTCATGACGTGGCCCATCCCTTTACAACGGTGGCACACAATGCCCGTCGTACGGCCCATGGAAGCAACCGATGAAGAGCTCTGTGCTGGTGCTTGCACACTAGTAGATTTGCTCATCTCAGGTGCACGTGATGGTGGTGACGGTGCTGCTGAACGCGCCCTACTCACAGAGGGGGCAGCAGCTCGACAAATAGGAGGTGAGGCTGTCTTGGCTTGCCCAGGCATTGATCTCGATGTAGACGTACCTCCAAAGTTGCTCCTTGTCCTTTGTTGCCTACCCTGCAATTCTTTTTCTGCCAAACAAGCAAGCTAGAACAATCTATTGATATCGTTATACTCTTTGTAATCAATTATGTCCCGAATTTCACGCCTTAAGCCCCCATAAAAATGAGTCATCTTATCCTCCTCATCTTCTACAACATTACAACGCAACATGCCTATTTGTAGTTCTTGATAATATTCCTCGACAGATTTATTACCTTGGTCTAAGTACTGCAATTTCTTATGCATTTCATATTTAAAAGCAGGAGGAACAAATCTAGCACGCATAGCTACCTTCAATCTATCCCATGTATCAGGTGTTAAACCAGAATTAACTACTTGAGTCCACCAAATGATAGCAACATCTTTAAATTCACTAGTAGCTTGTCTAACTCTATCCACTTCAGGAACTAGATGGGCATTAAATTTTTGTTCAACTGTTATCTCCCAATCTAGATAAGTTTCAGCATCATAAACACCCGCAAAAGATGGTATGGTAAATTTAACTTTAGCAAATAGGTCATGATTAGCACGATTATTGTGGTGCTGAAAATTATTACCTCCCATACCGTGACGGTTTTGGTGTGGTCGATGTCGTGGGCGTGCATCTTGGGCAGCAAATGCAGCGCCAGCGTCGCGGTTTTGTCTCTCATTATCATCTCCCTTCTCAAGATCTTGGCCTGCATTGTGATCATACTCGCGTCCATTGTTTGGCGGCCGATTCAGCATTCTTTCAAGGCGTGCAATACTCTCATTGATGGCGCGCTGCAATGTATCTGTCGTAGCTTGAAGCTTCCTGTCGAAGTCCTTAGTAATGGTAGTGCGTTGTTCATCCAAGAGCGTCATGAGCTCTCCCTTTAAAACACATTCTTGATCATCAGACGACCAACCTGTCATGGTTACTAGAACAAAAAAGACAACACATATGTATTATCCTTATCAACTACTAGGTGATGGAAGGTGGAATCACACATTCTCAAGCGTCTTAGCACACTCTTACAAGTATTCTTACCAATGCAGCAGGTGGTACAACCGGTGGCTGGTTCGTGATACCATGTCGAGCGTGGGTACGATTGCAAGAGAGAACCTGTTCTGATCAAGAGTATGTGGAGCTTGGAAGGCACAATATATAGCAATGGAGAACTGAGAGACCATGTGGAGGTCATCCCATGTGTATGATGAGTAATTGACATCGGTTCAGGAAAGTCGAGTTTGAGTTGGTTGGTTCGGTCCTTGACGTTGCGTGGTGCAATCGAGCTCGGTCAGACTTGGTCAAACCTGGTCAAAATGGTTAGGATGCATATTATGTCGACTTGTCAGGTTTGGGCTATTTCATTAATGCATTTATGCTTACATGTATCGAGCGGTGCTATTTGATGTGTTTCTTGTCTGTGTTGGCTGCAGGACATCGAGGCGGAGTCGTGGCGAGACACGAGGTGACCGGACTAGACACGGGTGGTGTCGACGTCAGAACAGTCGAGATGTGTCGAAGACAGCGGAGACTCGAGGTGGTTGCGAGGCTTGAACGACAAGGAGCGCGGAAGCTTCCCAGAAGGTGCAGGAGGGGCGAAATGGTAATTTCGCGAGGCTGCAAAAGCGGGAGCGGGCTCCGTTCGGGTTTAGCGGGCGTAACGAGTTGGAGACCCGTTAGCCAAGGGCTATAAATAGGAGGGAGTGGCTGCATGCCCCCTCATGGCTTTGGGAGAGAGTTAGGGTTTGCTAGAGTCAAAAGAAGCTTTGAGAGTTTATTTGGCTTTAGGCTTTAGTTGGTGAGCTTTAGTTGGTGGAGAGTGGGTGAAGGAGAGGCAGAGGTGTGTCTGTGCTCTTTCCTCCTTCGATGTGTTCTTGAGTGGCTCTCTTCCTCCAAGCATGTAGTGTGTGTTCTTGAGGTCTAGGGAGAGGGAGAGGATGAGTTGAGAATCTATGTAATCATTCCTCTTGTTCTAAGCTTCCCTTGTTCATCCTTTACCTTCTAGGGTTTTTGTGTATTTCTTGATTCCCTTCTTGAGATTGCATGAAACTTGGCATCTAGAGTCCTGAGGCTATTATTTAGCTATCCTCAAAGTTTCATGGCCAAAGGATCAAAGCTTGGGGAGTAATTTGATTTTTGGCTCAGCTCATGCAAGATTTCAGTTTGTAGCCCTATTCTAAAATTCTTGTTCTTTTCTTTGATTTCTTTGTTTCCCAGCCCTCTTTGCTTTTTAGTATATAGTTGTGGTGCTCTGGGACAAAAAGATTGGAAGAAATATATCTTTCTCTCTATTTTTCAAAGTCTGAATACCTTCGCTCAGTCTGTTTTTGGGCTCCAGTTTCTGCCCCTGTTTTCAGTGTAACCGGTCTGACCGGCGGCCCCATATCGGTCTGACCGGCCTGGGCGGTCTGACCGGCCTAGGTGTGGCGGTCTGACTGGCCTGGGCGGTCTGACCGGCCTAGGTGTGGCGGTCTGACTAGCCCGGGCGGTCTGACCGGTCCAAGTGCTGCGGTCAGACCGACCCCCTTTGACAGCTGAGTTGCTTGCTGTTTTGGGTGAGGTATTGGCTATTTGTTTTTCTTGTTTGATATGCCTAATTCCTTTGAGAGCTCAAGGTTCCAGAGAAGTGGTTTTTACTCCTTCATAGCTCTTCATAGCTATTGAAGAGGAGTTTTGTTAAGTGGGATCTTTAGGGGGAATTTTTAGAGTCGATATTCACCCTCCCTCTGTCGCCATTTCGCTCCAACAAGAACAATCAATTAATTTCAGAAATTGCATAGAATTGAATTATAGTTCGTATTTAGCATTTAGCCAATGTTGCTGATCAACCAAGAATGGAAGAAGGCTAAAAACAAGTGTATGGCAATGTGTAGGAGTGGTAAATACAAGATAATTCAATCCAATGCAATCTGGAATTGAAGAACACAAGGATTGACCCAAAACTAAAAACTGAAGATTTCTGTCCACTAGATAGTACGTCGGTATTTTGGCCGTAACTTTTTTCAGATGCCTCTTTTTCACTGATTCATTTTTCTCTGTTTTCTGATGGCTTTTTCCACATATTTTCTTTTTGGGCCAACTTCCGATACCTGACACAGAACTTCGCACAAAATCACAACTGCTGACTGTTGCAGATTCAAAACAGATAATTGGGTCAACTTTCACCGCATATATCTCTTAACTGCCTTGCTGGAATGACGTGAAATTTTACAAATAGATGGATAATGAATTTTTGAATCTAATGGCAGTGGTTTCACTCAAAAATAATCTTGGAATGAAAAGTTATGGTGTTTTTGGTGGCGGCTGCAGAGAAAGGAAAAATCAGCCGAATTTGGAAATTAGGGTTTGGGGTGGGGAAATTTTTTTGTTTGGATTTTTTAATGGAACAAAGATATGACCAGCAACTAGACAATGCTATGACAGACACAAATTCAATTTAGCAAACCAAAACTAACAGATTGAAAGGCACAACGGAGTTTGGACAACGAAAATTAACTCTTTTTGTGGGTCAATTTTTTTCTGGACTATAGGAAATAAAAACCAATCTACTAACTAGGGATAAAAGAATTACCTCACGGGCAACCGTTGCTCTCATACCAACTGATGTGACGATGGCCCGATCTTCCGAAAGGTACTGATAAGTCAATTATGGAGAACTCGACGTTGATGATCCAAAGGCTCCTTCATAGCTCTTCATAGCTATTGAAGAGGAGTTTCGTTAAGTGGGATCTTTAGGGGGAATTTTTAGAGTCGACATTCACCCCCCCCCCCCCTCTGTCGCCATTTCAGTCCAACAATTGGTATCAGAGCCGGTTAGCTCTTTTCAATAGATCTTAACCGGTCTCTAGAGCCATGGCGACAGACAAGTACTCGACCAAGCCTCCCGTCTTTGATGGCATCGATTACCCCTTCTGGAAGAGCCGAATGGAGACATACATCCAGGCTCAGGGGTATGCCATCTGGCGTAAGGTTAAGGTTCGGTTTGTTGTTCTTGCCGATGAGAACATCAACGCCGGGAATATGGCTGATGTTGAGGCAAACGCTAAGGCAAGGAACATCATAATCCAGGGCTTGAGTCGTAGCGAGTTTGACCGCATATCTCATCTTTTGTCCACCTTCGATATTTGGGAGACCCTCGATGCTTACCATGAGGGCACCACCCAAATAAAGACGGTGCGACAGGACCAGTTCAAGCGAGATTACAACAAGTTTGAAATGCTCGTTGGCGAGTCCCTCGATGAGTGTTTTGTGCGTTTTCACAAGATTCTGAGCAACCTCCGAGCGGTCGGTCTCACATATCCCGACTCGGATAACGCTCGACAGATGCTCACTGCACTCGACCTTCGTGTTTGGGAGATGAAGGTGACTACCATCAAGGACACCACGGACCTCTCGACTTTGACTCTTGATGCGCTGTACTCGCGCCTCAAGACTCACGAGATTGACATTGTCTCTCGCAAGTCAAAGTCGCAGTCGATAGCCTTAGTCACCGATCCCAATTTGGCTTCCGGTTCTTCTTCTGATTCTCTCTGCGACTTCTCCCTTGCTGCTCTCTATGACATAACTGATGATCAGTTAGAGCAGCTTGCGGATGAGCAGTTAGCCCTCCTAGCTCGGAGATTCTCCCATGCTTACAAGAGGAGGAGGGATGGAAAGAGAGGAGGACCGTGATTTGCTTCGAATGTGGTGGCCCCAACCACATTCGGGCAAATTGCCCCAAGCTGGGGAAGGGCAAAGGTGACTACGACGGTTCGGGCAAGAACGACTACATCGACAAGAACCGCAACAAGAAGCCCTCAGCTCCCGCACAAGGCAAGAAGAAGTTCCGCGACCTTGGCAAAGACAAGAAGCTCTTCCACCGCGTCCTCACCACCTTCGACGACCTCGATCTCAGCGAGGTGGAGGGATGGAGCGACGATGATGGAACGGATGAGCAAGAACCCAAGGCGACGACGACCTTGTCCTCAAAATGGCGCTTCACGTGGTGACAGTTGGCAAGCTGGAGTCCAATCGGAGGGCCCCTACATCATCGCTGCGGTTTTGCAGCGCGGAGCATATCGCCTCACAACGTTGGAAGGACAGACTCTTCACCACACATGGAATGCAGACAGGCTGCGACGATATTATGTATGAGGCCGAAGAGATGCCCACAGCATGGTCGGCACCCTGCCCCTTGTAATTCCTCACCCGCGCAAATGGGAGATCAATAAAGCGCACCGTTTGCAAAACTGGTATCATTCCATGTAAAGACACGCAAAGGCGAGCCTCCACGCGCACTCTTCAGAGTATAAATAAGACACGTAGAGGCAAGCCTCCGCGCGCACTCTTCGGAGTATAAATAAGACACGCGGAGGTGTCACCTCCGCGTGCACTCTTCGGAGTATAAATAAGACACGTGGAGGCGAGCCTCTGTGCGCACTCTTCAAAGTATAAATAAGACATGCGGAGGTGAGCCTCCGCGCGCACTCTTTGGAGTATAAATAAGACACACGGAGGTAAGCCTCCGCGCGCACTCTACAGAGTATAAAGCGTCGAGAACTCGCCGTCCTGAGCAACTAAAAAAAAGAGCGCTCGAGTGTCTACTTCGCCTATACGCCAGCTCCGCTACCGCCACTTCAAAGGGTAGGGGACGAAGCGCTCGAGCGTCTACTTCGCCTAAACGCCAGCTCCGCTGCCGCCCCTTCGAAGGGTAGGGGACGGAGCGCTCGAGCATCTACTTCGCCTAGACACCAGCTTCGCTACCGCCGCTTCAAAGGGTAGGGGACGGAGCGCTCGAGTGTTTACTTGGGCTAGACACCAGCTTCGCTACCGCCGCTTCGAAGGGTAGGGGACGGAGCGCTCGAGTGTCTACTTGGGCTAGACACCAGCTTCGCTACCGCCGCTTCGAAGGGTAGGGGACGGAGTGCTCGAGTGTCTACTTGGGCTAGTCACCAGCTCTGCTACCGCCACTTTGAAGGGTAGGGGACGAAGCGCTCGAGTGTCTACTTGGGCTAGTCACCAGCTCCGCTGCCGCCACTTCGAAGGGTAGGGGACAGAGCGCTCGAGCATCTACTTTGCCTAGATGCCAGCTCCACTGTCGCTACTTTGAAGGGTAGAGGACGGAGCACTCGAGCGTCTACTTGGGCTAAACGCCAGCTCCGCTACCGCCACTTCGAAGGGTAGGGGACGAAGCACTAGAGCGTCTACTTCGCCTAGACACCAGCTCTGCTGCCGCTACTTCGAAGGGTAGGAGACGGAGTGCTCGAGCGTCTACTTGGGCTAGTTGCTAGCTCTGCTGCCACCACTTCAAAGGGTAGGGGATGGAGCGCTCAAGCGTCTACTTCGTCTAGATGCCAGCTCCGCTGCCGCCACTTCAAAGGGTAGAAAACAGAGCGCTCGAGCATCTGCTTGGGCTAGCCGCTAGCTCTACTGCCGCCACCTCGAAAGGTGGGGACGGAACGCTTGGCAATGTTCCCAAAGTCTATGACTACTCGGGCAGGCTCGTCGACCCTTCGTTCCTACCCTAGCTCGTGTGTATCACGTACTACGCGCTGAGGGCAAGGCCAGCGGAGACTGCTTTGCACCCAAAGCCCTGTGTGTTGGTCGAAGACAAGGGCAATCACAAAGAACGGTAGGGGCACGCATTTACTTCGACCAAGAATTTTATTGCATTTATGAAATAATGGTTATAGAGATGTTCGGTTATTACATTTGTGAAGAGCAACATTGACAAATGCCTTTGAGCAGTCAGGGTCACTACTCGCCCAACTCTTCAAGCTTAACGTGCTCTCACGCCGAAGTCTCCCCCTCCGACCTCCGGGTTCCCCAGAAGCGCAATGAGTCCTCTGCCCACCCCCAATGCCAAAGGCGCTGCCGGACCATGAGGTCCGAAATTAGCAGACAGCCCCTATCAAGCACCTGCCCGCAGTAGAATAACACACATGATCAAAACACTTGAGCAATTTTCTCATTTCATTGATAAAAGAAGGGGCCATGGGGCACCGTTTTACAAGAGTTAACGGATAAAGGGCAACGCACACCTACACCCCTACACCCCTAAGACTCCGGCGTCATACCTGTGGGTCGACGCCTTGCTCCGAGCTAGCGGCGCTGTCTTCATCGCGCCGCGGAACTTCGTCGAGCCACGCACTGAAGTACCCTTCGCCCCGCAGAGTCTTGCACAGTGCCACCTTCGCCGTGGCCTCCCCGATATAGTCCCAGATCCTTTGGTGGAAGGCCCAGATGGTGCGACGGATGGCGTGCACGACGCCTAACATAACCTCGACTCCTACTGGCATCTCCAGTCAAGGGTTAGCTAGTTCGCCCATGTGCAGGCATCCCTGGTGATGGAGCAGGGCGAAGGCGATGCGCGACATCACTACGAAGCAATGGTTGCCGAAGGACCGAGCGGCGTTGAGGGCGAGGCCGGAAGCTTCTTCGCTTCACCGAAGTGTTCATGACAGGTCCTCGGGGCCGAAGGTGCAGGGCTGCACGATCACAGATAGGTCTTCGAGGGCGCCCTCCAGAGCCTCCATTGCGTCCCACGCGCCACCGAGGCGTCGCCCAGAGCCCGGTCCTTCTCCCTAAGTGACGCGGTCAGTCAGACCTTCTCCTCCTCCAGCGCCATGATCTGCTAGAGCAAACCGTCACGCTCTTCAGCGACCGCACGCTATGCCTCCGCCACGAGTGCCCGGGCATCCGCGATCACCTTCGCGCCCTCCGTCTTCAGGATACGGATGCGCTCATCCTTGGCGGCGTGGGCTTCCTCGGCAGTGCGAAGACGGTCTTCCAGCGCCCCTCATTCGCGAGCACGTGCTGCCTGCAGAGCGTGAGTGTTGGTAAGGGCCTGCACAACGTAGTTATTAGTGAAGTCCCAAAGGACGGTGTAGATCGCGAAAGGCGAACACTTACCCTCATCTCCGAGGCTTCTAGCGCGCCCTCCAGGAGCTCCGAGCTACATGATAGCAACGCCCGTCGATCTAAGCCGGTGTCCGCGCAGTCCGTGGCCCCTTGAAGAGCCTGCAACATCTCCGGCCGAGGCCAGCCGAGGGATAAAGTCGGAGACAGTTGGTCGCTGAGCTTCCACGCCGACGACTTCGAGGGCGACAAGTGTCGATGTCACGTCCGGGGCGGGGAGGCCAGAGACTTTGCGGCTATTTCCATCTCCATTGTTGTCTTCATCCTCAACCATGCACCGACACGAAGCATCGATGGGAAGATGCCATATGAGGCTTGGCATGGCGAGTGGTCGACGGTGCATTTCCTCTGCACCATCGACTATGTAGCGCATGTCAGGAACTCAAAGCCATAGCTAAAGAAGCTGGATGACCAAAGCATGCAGATGATCTTCGTCAAGTACGAGTCTAGGTCCAAGGTGTACCGCGTGTATGACCCAATCACCTAGCGCGTGCACGTGACGCGCGACGTCGTCTTCCATGAAACAGCGCAGTGGGACTGGAGAGCTCATGGTGAAGAAGGTCTGGTGAGTGGATAGGGCCCTTTCACTATGGAGTACACTATAGTATATGAACCAGGAACGACAGGGATTAGCGGCACGGATGGAGACCAGGATTCACCACGCACGCCTGCTAATGCATGCTCTGGCAACACAGTGATGCTAGGGGCAGATGCAGTGATGCCTGTGACATCGAGCACAGTGGAGTTTGCCTTGCTGCCAACCAATCCAGGAGAGGTACTCGACACTGACCATGACAACGCACCGCTTCGATACCGCACCATCGACAACGTCATCGGGCCGGCTTCACCCCGTGGTTTCGCACCACGCGATCTCGACTCCGTTGGGCTGCTATTCACCACAGCCGACGAACCAACATGCTTCAGTGAAGCAGAGCATCACGAGTGCTGGCGTAAGGCGATGCTCAAGGAGATGAACTCAATTGAGGACAACAGCACTTGGGAGCTCGTCGATCTCTCTACTGGCCACTGACCCATTGGGCTCAAGTAGGTCTACAAGGTGAAGCGCGACGAACATGGTGCCATTGCCAAGTATAAGGCGCGGTTGGTCTCGAAGGGCTATGTACAGCGGGCCGATATCGACTTCAAGGAAGTGTTTGCTCCCGTGGCACGTATGAAGTCAATCTGGTTGTTGCTTGTTGTGGCAACGCACGAGGGGTGGTAGTCCATCACATGGATGCCACCCAGTACTAGAGTATTATCGGCAATCTCCGTTATTTGGTAAACACACGGTCGGAAATAGCCTATGCAGTGGGCTACACAAGCCAGTTCATATAGGAATAGCACGAAGACCACCTAGTCACGGTCCAGCACGTACTGCGCTACATCGTTGGAATGCGCGACCACGACGTCTGCTATATGAGGAAGAGACACAGTCGGCCGCTACTGTTAGGATTTAGTGACAGCGACATGGCTAGCAACATTAACAACCGCAGAAGCACCACTGGAGTGCTCTTCTTCCTCAGAAGCAAATCCATCGCCTGGTAGTCGCAAAAGCAGAGGGTGGTGCTGCTGTCGTCCTGTGAGGTGGAGTACATCGCTGCAACGGCTGTGGCATGTCAAGGCATTTGGTTGGCTTGGCTGATGGGCGAACTTCTTTGCTTAGAGCCCAACGCACTAGTGCTCAAGGTGGACAATAAGTCCGCCATTGCTTTAACCAAGAATCATGTCTTCCACGATCGGTGCAGGCACATCGGCACTCACTTTCACTTCATCCAGGAGTGTGTTGATGGAGGAAAAATCATCCTCAAGCATACTCTAATAGAGGAGTATCTTGTGGATATTCTCACGAAGTCGCTTGGGTGCGTCATGTTCCAGGACCAGCGCACAAGGATTGGCGTTGTCAAGATCATAGGTGAACACAGCAAGAATTAGGGGGTGAAAGTTAAATAATCCAGCACGCTCATCGTGATCAAAGAGTCAGTCATAATGACCATGGTCGAAGAATTAGTGAGTTAGTCATAGTGACCATGGTCGAAGAATTAGTGAGTTAGTCATAGTGACCACGGTCGAAGTGACTGTGATCTAAAAGTTAGTCCTAGCGGCCATGGTCAAAGTCGTAGAGTTGCTATAGCGTCATGATCATATAGTTACTGTAGCGTCATGGTCGTATAGTCACTGTAGTGGTCGTAGTGGCTGTGGTCGAAAGATCATTGTAGCAGTCGTAACAGTTGTTATCATGGAATCACTATAACAGTCGTTCGACGCGTGCTCAATCCACGTGAAAGCGCGTTTTTCGTTGTCTGTTAATATCGTGTGCAGTATAGCCTGGGTTTGTGAGATCATGCAGGTAGTGGTGCATAATAAGGGTGGCTTAATCACTATAGTTATACTAGGATTTTTTAAATAGTAATCTAATACAATAGAAAAAAAAGTTGCTTAGTTTTCTAGCAACGCAAAAATTCTTGTGTTCTTGTTATGTCTTTCTAACTTCGTGTGTATTCGTATGTGAGCTCAAATGTGTTGATCCGTCGAAGTTCCTAACACCAATTGCTTCGTTTGCACCTGCACTCTATAGCCATGTGCGGCAGCCTGGCATAACCGTTGCGGCCAGTCTGCAACGGCGGCGCTGGATTAAAGATATCAAGGGCGCCTTGTCAGTTCAAGCTCTATCAGAGTACCTTAACCTGCGGGATGCCCTCTCCCACATCGCTCTCACTCAAAGCGCAGAGAACATGATTATCTGGAAGCCTTCATCAGCAGGCACGTACTCGACATCGTCGCCTTATAATCTCTTCTTCTCAGCGAAGACCAAGTCCCCTTGTGGCAGCACAATCTGGAACTCCAGAACTCCAGCGAAATGCAAATTCTTTACGTGGCTGATGATCCACAAAAGGTGCTTGACAGCCGATAACTTGGAATAAACAGGGCTGGCCGCATCAGCCGTGTGTTAGATTGATCTCGTCCATATGGCCCAACGGCCATATGGAACCCCTTGTCCACCGCGCCCTGATCGGGGGCGCCCAGCCCAAATCGGCTGGTGGGCCCCTGTCGCCAGCGCCATATAAAAGAGAGGTGGGGGCCGGGGCGGCACGTACGACGAGGTTCACCGTGCCGCCACCTTCCCCACCTACAAACCCTAAAACCCGATCTAGAGGGGGCGCTCCAAGCGACGGGAAGCTCCACCGGCTCCTCTGCGTCTTCTCCAGATTGCCGCCGTCGCCGTTCTTCTCCGACCGTCGTCGTGCCCGCACTTCCCCGAGATGGCAACCTCCTCCTCTAGTGCACCAGAAGGTCGGTACCCGAAACCCTAATGTCCTCTCCCTCTCCGAGTCTCTCAAGAACCCTAGAGAAAAGAAGTAACCCCGCTAGATCTACCCTAGGAGGTCCTAAAGAAGATAGATCCTTCATTGGTATCAGAGCACCTAGCGTTTAGATCTAGACGGAGGAAAAAGAAAAGAAAGAAAAGGAGGGGAAAGAAGAACCCTAACCCGAACCCTAACCCTAGAAAAGAAAAGACCGGGACTTACCGGGGACCGCCGCCGTCGTCGGTGGCGTGCGGGAGATCGGCCGAGCCTTGGGCTCGCCGGCGCTCAACGTGCAGGCCGCCGTCGACGTGCGGGACAGATCGGGCGCCGACACGGAGCCGCTCGACGGCGGCGCGCTCCCTCTAAGGGGAGCGCGCACGCCGGCGAGAGGGCCCATGGCGGCGCCGGTTGCCGTCTTCTTCTCCGGCGGCGTGGAAGCGGTCGCCGCCGCCGCCGCTTCGCGGTCGCTCTCGGGTGCGAGGGTGAGAGAGGGGAGGCAGAAGTGATTAGGGTTTCGGGGAACGTCCGCGTCGCGTGGTTTTGATCGGGCGAGATCAGCGCGCAGCCGTCGGATGGCATCCGATGGCTGAGATCGCGCCGAGCCGCGCGGGCGAGATTCGGCCCAGGCGGGCGAAAGTAATCCCGGCCCAGGCCCAGGTTGCGCGCGAGATCGTGCTGCCGCGAGGAGCAAGAGCCGTCGGATGCGAATCCGACGGCTGACGGGGCGCGGGGCGACGCGGTGTCCGCGCGCGCGGGCGAGCGTGAGGCGCGCGAGCGGGCAGGCCGCGCGTGCGTGAGGCCGAGAGCGCGGGCGCGCACGAGAGACGGCCGAGCAGGCCGCCGTGGGCCGCGGGCGCGTTGCGTCCGCGCGCGGGAGAGCGCAGGCCAGGCGGGCTGGCTGGGCCGCGCACGCGAGGAGCAGGCCGAATGGCCGTTATGAACAGTAAAACCTGAATTTTGGATTTAATGTTTTTTCAGAAGTGTTTTTTGTTGAATTTCAATGAAATTTGAACTAAAATCTCTGTAAATTTTGCACCAACGTGTTAATTTTTCCAGAGATTGATGTGAACAGTTTAATGCTTCTGAATATTGAATTATTTTTAGAATAATTACAGTTTCCGCTGCAAAAGTTAATATTGATTGTTTTTCATTATTAAATTCGAACCAACGGGAGAATTTAATTTTGGAAAAATAGATTAAAATTCCCAGAGTTTTATGATACTGTTATTTTCTGACCAACGTTGTTAATATCAGTATTATAAATTTTAATGTTGATTTCATGCATTATTTCTATCTCTGCCCAACGGTGATGTAGATTTAATGTATGATAAAATTGATTTAAATTGTATGTCGTATTTTTGACCAACGTTGGAAATAAGGCATATAATTTTGATATTACGTTCTCACTGTATTTGAAATATTTTTTCAGGAGGATACAACTTAATGAGTTGTATTAGAGAAATCCCCACTCTCAAAGGTGATAATTATGGAGAGTGGAAGAAAAAGATAGATTTAGCTTTTATCTTGGCTGAGGTGGACTGGGTCCTCACTACAGCACGTCCCACTGAGCCTTTGGCGCCAGTGAGGGAACAGAATGAGGATGACACTGCATGGCAGAACAGACAGAGGGATCATGCCCCCTTACAGATGTCTTATGACCTTGATCATAAGAAATGGACCACAGCCAACAAGAAATGTATGGCTGTAATAAAGAACACAATTGAGCCTGCTATTCTGGGCTCAATTGCAGAGTGTGACACTGTCACTGAATACCTTGATAAAATAAAGAGTCAGTTCACTGGCTCTTCAAAGACTTATGCTACACAGCTGATTAAGCAGCTGGTAACAGAGAGGTATTCTGGCGGTGGCAATGGCATAAGAGAGCACATTCTTAGAATGAGCAACTTGGCATCTAAACTGAAACCGATGGATTTGGCTCTCAAGGATGAGTTCCTTATTCATCTGGTTTTTGCTTCTTTGCCAAAAGAGTTTGACACTTTTGTTGTCAACTATAATATGCAGCCCGAAAAATGGGACATGGAAAAGTGCATAGCCATGTGCGTGCAAGAGGAGGAAAGAATCAAATCCTCACATGGTGGTGCTATAAACTTTGTGAGGGAAAACAAGAAAAAGAATTATAACAGTAACCCCTTCTCAAAGAACAAGGGCAAAGCCTCTGTACATCAGCCTCAACAGAACAAATTTGCTGTAGACAAAGACCAGTGCCTTCACTGCAAGAAGACGGGACACTACAAGAAGGATTGTCCTGACTACTTAAAGATGATAATGGCTAAGAAAGGTGAGAACATTATTACCTTTATTAATGAATGCCTGTATGTGAAATATTCGAAATCCACTTGGTGGATTGATTCAGGAGCAACTGTTCATGTTGCTAATTCATTACAGGGATTCCGTTCGACGAGGACTACGCAAAGAAAAGAAAGATGCGTTAAAGTCGCAAATGGAGTCGAAGCTGAAGTTGAAGCCGTTGGCGATCTTTCATTAGAATTAGCTAATGGCTCCACTCTTCTACTTAGAGATGTCCTTTTTGTACCCTCTTTACAGAGGAATTTGATTAGTGTGTCAAATTTGGACAAAGATGGTTATGATTGCAATTTTGGAAATGGCAAGTGCGAAATAATGTTTAATAAAGAATGTGTTGGTATTGCCATATTACAGAATGAGCTTTATTTGTTATCATTGTGTGATGATGTGAATGTCGTATGCGATAATGAGAACGTTGCGTACGAAAAAGTGATTGAATCCTCGTCTACGAATGTAAACAGAAAACGAAAGAGAACTCTAGATGAGTCGTCGAAATTATGGCACTGTCGTTTAGGCCATATTTCGAGGGGGAGAATAGAAAGACTAGTAAAGAATGATATTCTTCCTCCATTAGAGTTCTCAGACTTAGAACAATGCAGAGAATGCATTAAAGGAAAATATGTAAAGAAAATTAAAAAAGACGCTAAAAGAAGCACAGGAGTTCTACAAATTATTCACACAGATATTTGTGGTCCTTTTCCTGTGAAAAGTGTGGATGGATATGACTCGTTCATAACATTCACAGATGATTACTCCCGTTATGGATATATTTATCCAATTAAAGAAAGAAATGAAGCCTTGGATAAATTCAAGATATTTAAGGCTGAAATTGAAAACCAACACGATTTAAAGATTAAGATAGTCCGATCTGATCGTGGGGGGGAGTACTACGGTCGACATACCCCATATGGACAAGTTCCTGGACCTTTTGCGAGGTTTTTACAGGAAAATGGAATAGTGGCCCAGTATTCTATGCCGGGCGAACCTCAGCAAAATGGAGTAGCTGAAAGACGCAACCGTACCCTGATGGATATGGTGCGAAGTATGATGAGCTACTCCACACTCCCATTGAGTTTATGGATGGAGGCGTTGAAAACCGCCATTCATATTCTCAACAGAGTGCCCAGTAAGTCGGTGCCCAAAACACCGTACGAGTTGTGGACAGGAAGAGTTCCCTCACTAAACCACTTACGTGTGTGGGGGAGTCCTGCTGAGGCTAAAGTATTCAACCCAAATCTTGGGAAACTTGATCCCAAAACAGTAAGTTGCCATTTCATTGGCTACCCTGAAAAGTCAAAAGGTTATCGTTTCTACTGTCCAGACAGATACACAAAGTTTGTAGAAACGAGACATGCTGTCTTCTTAGAGGATGAAATGATGAGGGGGAGCATGGTAGCTCGAGAGATTGACCTTGAAGAGAAGCGGGTGTTTGCGCCCACTCCGATGATTCAAGAGCCATTCTTCACACTACCTGCTGTCGCTGCACCGACGGTGCAAGACACTGTGGTGCCAGTACCTGTTATTGTTCCTCCCGTGGCAACAATGAATGAGAATGAAGAACCTGTTCTTCAGGATCATATAGAACCTATTGCCACAGATGAGGGGGAGCAACAGCAGCCTCAAACAGTAGATGTACCAAATGAGGAGGCCCCGAGGAGGTCTCAAAGAGTAAGAAGATCAGCTATTTCTGACGATTATCAGATTTATCATACAGAGGAGTTTCAAATGGAGGATGATCCCACCTCATTTGAAGAAGCCATGAGAAGCGAAAATTCCTCAAAATGGCTTGATGCCATGGAAGAGGAAATGAGGTCCATGAAGACTAATAAAGTCTGGGACTTGGAAATTATTCCTAAAGGAGCCAAAACAGTAGGCTGTAAATGGGTCTACAAGACAAAACATGACTCCCAAGGGAATGTAGAAAGATACAAAGCGCGACTTGTGGCAAAAGGATTTACGCAAAGAGAAGGGATTGACTACAATGAGACATTTTCTCCAGTCTCATGTAAAGATTCCTTCAGAATCATAATGGCATTAGTAGCACATTATGATTTAGAGTTACATCAGATGGATGTAAAGACGGCATTTCTTAATGGGGATTTGGAGGAAAATGTTTACATGGCACAACCGAAAGGTTTTGTTGTGGAAGGAAATGAGAGAATGGGATGCCGCCTAAAGAAATCGATTTATGGGTTAAAGCAAGCTTCAAGACAGTGGTACTTGAAGTTTGACAGTACAATAAGAAAATTTGGGTTTAAAGAGAATGTTGAGGACAACTGTGTTTATGCAAAGTTTAAAGATGGGAAGTTTATCTTTCTAATCTTGTATGTGGATGATATCCTACTAGCTAGTAGTGATGTTAATCTGCTACTGGAAACAAAGAAGTTCTTGTCCTCAAACTTCGATATGAAAGATCTTGGTGAAGCTTCATTCGTTCTAGGGATCGAAATTCACCGAGATAGAAACAAAGGGGTATTGGGACTGTCACAAAAGGCATACATAGAGAAAGTCTTAAAGAAATTTGGTATGCATAAATGTAGTCCATCACCTGCACCTATAGTCAAGGGCGACAGATATGGGGATTTTCAATGCCCCAGGAACCAGTATGAGATCGATCAAATGAAAGCGGTTCCATATGCTTCAGCTGTCGGAAGCTTACAGTATGCTCAAGTGTGCACACGCCCTGACTTAGCATTTGTTACCGGGTTACTTGGCAGATTCCAGAGCAATCCTGGAATAGAACATTGGAAATTGATAAAGAAAGTCTTGCGTTATTTGCAAGGAACAAAAGGCCTCATGATGACATACAGAAGATCAGACTCACTCCATATAGTGGGGTATACAGACTCTGATTTTGCGGGAGATGATAGAAAGTCTACATCCGGATATGTATTCACTCTCGCTAAAGGAGCTATATCGTGGAAAAGCTCAAAACAAACCGTCACTACATCGTCCACAATGTATGCCGAGTTTGTAGCATGTTATGAGGCTACGGGGCAGGTGAACTGGCTAAAGAAGTTCATACCCGGTTTAAAAGTGGTTGACGACATCAATAGACCACTTAAGTTGTACTGCGATAATGAACCCGCAGTAACGTATGCCCACAACAATAAGTCAAGTGGTGCTGCCAAACACATTGACATAAAGTACTATGTTGTGAAAGATAAAGTTCGGGATCAAATTATAAGTTTAGAGCATATAAGTACCGCAAAGATGTTAGCGGATCCGCTTACCAAAGGCTTACCACCCAACGTGTTCAGAGAACATGTAGCCGGCATGGGTTTAAGGGAAAGCCTATGATCCTGGACTAAAAGATGGCCCAAAGATTAAAGTAACTGTTTCAGAACAGAGAGGTGTATTGTAACTGTTGAATCTATCGGCGATTGACCGTGACGATGAGACATGTTCTATGCACTAATCTGTGATGGAATGTGTAAAGTCAAAAGTAATTAAAAGATAAAGTATAGACTGAGATCAAGGGGGAGAATGTTAGATTGATCTCGTCCATATGGCCCAACGGCCATATGGAACCCCTTGTCCACCGCGCCCTGATCGGGGGCGCCCAGCCCAAATCGGCTGGTGGGCCCCTGTCGCCAGCGCCATATAAAAGAGAGGTGGGGGCCGGGGCGGCACGTACGACGAGGTTCACCGTGCCGCCACCTTCCCCACCTACAAACCCTAAAACCCGATCTAGAGGGGGCGCTCCAAGCGACGGGAAGCTCCACCGGCTCCTCTGCGTCTTCTCCAGATTGCCGCCGTCGCCGTTCTTCTCCGACCGTCGTCGTGCCCGCACTTCCCCGAGATGGCAACCTCCTCCTCTAGTGCACCAGAAGGTCGGTACCCGAAACCCTAATGTCCTCTCCCTCTCCGAGTCTCTCAAGAACCCTAGAGAAAAGAAGTAACCCCGCTAGATCTACCCTAGGAGGTCCTAAAGAAGATAGATCCTTCACCGTGCTGCATCCTCTGCTCAGTTGACCCTGAAACCTGCCTCCACTTGTTTGCACTCTGCAGCTACACACAGCAAGTTTGCACGCTGGTCTGGATCGCATCGTGTCCATTCTCAGGTGCCTTCTACTGTCGAGTACAAGATGGAGTCGTGGTGGTACACCTCCCGAAAGACCTTTCCCAAAAAAATTCCGCAAAGCTTTCGATTCACTTGTGATCTTGGTGTGCTGGATCGTGTGGAAGGAGAGGAACACGAGAATTTTCTGTGCCAAGAAAAGGACGCCGCTGGAGCTGCTTTGGGTGATCAAGGAGGAGCTGTGGACTTGGCGTGCGGCTGGCTTCTTCAAGGAGCAGTAGTGATTGACCTTGTTCAGCGCAGCGGCGATGGCCGCATCATGTGCTTGATTCTTGTTTTCTGTGGACGGCCTTCTGTCAACATTCTGTAATTTTTGTACTCCTCTGCTTCTTAATAAAATTCGGTTGGCCAATCTTCTGGCCGGCCTGGCTAAAATGAATGACTCAAGAATGATAATCTGTCTTGTAAGAGTATTTGGATGTACCTTTTGAGTTGAACACTTCTAAGTTCCAACTGAGTTTTGGTCGGTGGCATTTTCTGTTATGTTGGTTTGTGCAGAAATCATCTGTTTTCACATCAAGTATTGGTGATTTTCTTTGCTAACCTACTACAGAAAACATACTCTGTTCATTTTATCTTTGTTAGGTGATCTTTTCAAATCTGACAGGTTTCAGTAGGCCTCTTACATACTTGATTTCATAATGTGAATGATTTCTGTAACATATCTAAAGGATTATATTTGGCATTTTTGCATTTCTCTATTTGCTTTGCTGCTGCTTCTATCTTTCTGAGATAGATTCGATGGTGGTTTGGTATTTTGAACGAGATTTGTTCCAGATTTATCGGTTCAGATTAGTTTTCTGGTTCAGAAAAGAATAGAGGAATGTTTTTGGGAATATATCTTTTGATGGAAGAAATCCAAATTTGAGAATCTGATCTGGGATTTTTTTTTTATGGTTTCATATGCTTTTGTTGAACAAGACTAACCTGGAGATGGATCTTTTGGTCAGCATGGAGATGGATCTTCTGGTCAAGCTGGAGATGGGCATTGATAAATTGCTAGCCTGGAGATGGATCTTTTTTGGTCAGCCTCCTTTGAAGACCGTACTCACAACTTGCTTCTTGCTACCCTCTTCGCTGCTTTGTTTTCTTTTCGAACAACATGGTCTAGTATTTTGCGCCGTTTTTCTCCTCTCAGCTGTTTGTAGGTCTTCTTTGCACGAATGTAGAGGTCTAGGAAGTTTTTTTTAGGAAACGCACAAAAGATTTGCACGTCATTGTATTAAGAAGAGATGAAAACAATACAACTCACTAAAAAACTAGTGATCGCAGTTCAGAAGAGAAAAAGAATACAAATACAACACAAATCTAAAACGCAAGAAGGATGCAAATAGTGCCCCATGCAGAAAAAATTAGGCGCACTCATCAGATAAAGAAAATACATCAACAATCAAATATAACAGATCAAATGGTCAGAAAATGTACCTGTACCTGTGTCCTAAAGGACTCGATTCTTTTTCCCTCACGATCTCCAAAGAAAAAGTGAGGTCAAAATCCTTAAGATTAAATCTAGTGATAATCTAGTAAATTTATTCACTAAATCCTTACATACATCAAGTTTTAAACGACTTGTCTAATGACATTGGAATGAAGGAGTGAAAGTGTCATAGGCGTGGGCGACAGAAAGGGTGTTGTCTTGAGTGATAGTGAATTACTCATGTTAACATTTTACCGTTAGTTCCTGAAGTTCATCATTAAGTCCAGAAGATTAAAGCTGAAGCCCTTAAATCTACATATCTTAAGATTTGATCGACTCCTTGATTGTGACGTTGATCGGTCAATTGGCAACCTTATTGCATACATTGCTCATTCATGTATCTGACACCCAAATGTCGAACACACAGGACGACATTTTGATTTGCGAATAACAACTGGTCAGCTCAGTTTATCTACCCTTGCTAACTCTGGGAGTTTCACTCTCCACCAGCAAAGCCACCAACACGTAAACAACATTGGCTACAAAATCGTATACTGCACTCTCCAGTGCTACTAGTTGAAGGTGGCATTCAATTGGGGGCAGCAGAATACATCGTCCAGAACCACCAGAACAGAATTAATAGAGATCTTGGAGCCCGGCTATCATGAAGGTTCCTCTCCATTACCATGAATAACCTGATGAACAAGCTTGCCTGGTAATCTCTTTGTTGCCTGAAAGAAGTGCAAAACGGTAAATGGGCAGTTTGACATTGCGGTGGATTATGGTAATCACGTTTGGTTGAACAACTTTTAGAAATTTTGGTGTTTGGCCAGCTGCATTTTTCTTAATCAAGTTGCAAACAAATATATTATTGCATTCCAAAACACATGAGACGAAATGTGAGAGGACAATCATTGGATAACACAGTAATAGGCTTTCCATATCTTTTTCACAACAACTTGAAAAATAAGCACAGAACAACAACCGCAAACTAAGGCTAATAATCACCTGCTGCTACCCATTAGTTTCAAACAAAAGACAATAAAATATTCAAAAGTGATAATCACAAATTTGAAAAGCAATAAATAAGTGTAGACTAAGAATTTTCAGTGCTATGCATTGAAAGGTCCAAAATCCAGTGGTAGATCAAGGATTGCACAAAACTTTAGTGATAAATAACAAATTTTCCTTTTGATTTAAGCTCAAGAGCCATAGAAAAGTTCACAATAGATGCCAGCTGCAGTTTGCAGTGTGTGGTTTGTGTGGGAGCTGGAAACCACGTTCTAACACCAGAAGTAGCAATGTTAGCCTAACGCACCTAAATTTGTACTGTTATAGTGTGTGTTATGCAAGATTAGCACCACAATGCAATACTTCATTTTTTTTCAAATATGAAAATAAAGGTATTCTCAGAGTTTATTCAAATTTTAAGTTGAGTTGATATGAAATTTCTAAGATAGTGGCTTCATATCAGGTACGATGGAACTCTTGTAAGATAGAATTCCAACAGATGGAAGCCAGTGGCATTACAGTGGAGTGAATAAAGTGAATCGGTTAGGAATTATAGAAACTGTACACCAACAATTCAAGATAAAGAGAAATAGGACGGCAGACCTGGAAATGCCTCATATGCAAAATAGGCTCACACCCAACCTCTGCAACCAATTTTCCCAGAGGAGTCTTAGCATTGAATCGGCTAGCCTGATAGACAGATAATCTGTTGTCTTCATCAGGAAGCTGATGGCAAACTTTAAGTAGCGACCTCAGAGAATTCATCTGTGAAGAATGGAACATTCAGATCATAAGGTAGACAATAATCTCAGGAAATATTTTGATAATATCAGGAAACACATTGTAGTTCCTTTAACTGAAGGTAGACGATAGAACAAATGCTTATTGACACATTGTAGTTCCCTCCCACCTCTCCCTTCCACCCCCTAAATACCTCTAACAAAAAACTAAAAAAAATTACCTCCCTATTGTGGTTAGGCGCCAAAACAGCAAATAGTGGAGTTTTGGAGGCCCAAAGCCTAAGATTCGAGCGTGGGAAGAGGAATAGAATAGATATGGTGATGCTTGATAGTCTTACAATTTATCTTCCGAATCCTCTCCCCACACTCGAATCTTGGGCTTTAGACACCCCTATCAAGTCCCCGAAGCTCTGCTATCTATTGTTTGGACAGACGGCGCCAACTGTTGTGGTTACGCACCAAACAGCAGATAGCGGAGCTTCTAGGGCCCAAGAGGGGTGTTTGAAGCCTAAGATTCGAGTGTGGAGAGAGGATTTGGAAAAGAAATTGTACGACTATCAAGCATTACCACATTTATTCTACTCTCCCCACACTCGAATCTTAGAGTGCCCCTCTTTCCCCCCTTGAAGCTTCTCTATCTGCTGTTTGGCGCATAACCATAACACTCCCCAACAAGCAAATTAGCTTTTAACAAATTTTATCCTTATCCGACCAACCCTCTCCTCTCTAGACACCACTGAACGAGGTTGCAATAGACCTCGCTGCCGCAGGGTCATCCTCTTCATCGCTGTTGAGTGAAGTGCAAGTCGGCTATGGGTGCATGGCGATGGAGGCACGCTGTGGCCACGCTGCTGGAACCAAGGCAGAGTATATGCTGAGCACAAAAGTGGAGGCATGATACTGGTGGGGACAGAGCTCGGCCAGGTGCCGTGCCAGAGCCAGGGCATAGCAAGGTCCAAGGTTGGTGACAGTGGGTCGATATGCTAGGGTAATTTTTTTATCTGTACTCTGTAGCAATGCACGATGCACGGGCATTGAACTAGTTAGTTATAGAAAAAGATAGCAAATGACATCAGCACTCCTGACATGAATACTTGAGGAGTTCCAATTGAATGGGAAAACCAGGACAAAGAAAATGTGAAACATTAATATATGCCACAAAATAATGAATGTCGTGTGGGGACGCAAGTGCCAGAGGCATCGTAGCAGACCGGAATGCTCACAGGATCAGGGAGCCAATAGCCACGCCAAACCAGGACATCACCAAGAGGGAGTCACCAGCCAGGAGATAGTTGGATGGGAATTAGTTTTGAGTTAGATACGATTTCCCTTTTCATTCTATTCTATCTACTAGTGTATCTGTTAGTTCAATTAGCTTTGGTCGTTAGGGCCACCATCTATTTAAAGGAAAGCAGAGGGAATATGTTATCCCTGTCTATTTCTCTTCCTCTCTACCCCTTGCACACCCCTCCCCTGTGCGTGTTCTTCTTATCCAGCAATGGCGCCGGGGCGACGAGGTCCAGGACCTTGCCCTCCTGCTACCCCACAGTTATGGCCTGCCGTTATTGACCCTAAACCGCGAAAATGAATCTTCATTCCTCAGGGAAAAAGTATATTAGAAAGCTCCTAGTGAAGTGATGATTGTTTCTTGGCTTTATATATTAATAAAGATTTTGTTTCTGTGGATGTATAATCAATAGTGTTACTGTTATGTTAAAATAAAGAGTTGTAGATGATATGAAAGAAATATTTCCTAAAAGCAACAGCAGACAAGTAATTGCTATTATATTAAACTCACAGAATATGAAATTGTCAGTTATCAGCCAAAGAAAAGGAGAGCACCAACCTTCATGTAAGGGCACGAGGCACAGCCCCCATGGATAGAGCAACCTTCACCAGAACTCACGCCAGGCACAACAGTAATTTTGTCTAAATCATTAACTGTCGAAGAACTAAGATGATGGGAACCAACAGATGTCTTAGAAACTGCATCTGATGAAACAGGGAACACAATTTCTACTTCGATGTTAGCACTTTCTTGAGAAGATTCATAGGAACCAAATAATTCACGGACAGCAGCAACAATCGAAGTGATCATTCCTGATTCTGTTCCTAACACAAACTGAAGATGATCATCAACATTCCGATCCAAAGCTTCCTTCAGACGATTTTTAATGAAATCTAAGATGTTTTGAGTGGATCCAACAACTCCCGTTCCCCTCGTCTTTGCTTCCATTGACAAGGAGAACATTTCTCCTGGGACCTCAAAGTGTGCTGTTAGAAATGAATCACAATATTGGTCCTTTATTTTCTCCACAACTTCGTGGCCAAACATGTCATGAACAATGCAATTACCATCCTGCATATCAGCAAACAATTTTATATAGGGGAAAAAACTGCAGAATGAGAAACAAACCAAAACCAAATGTGACAAACAAATCATGAAAGGAATTGAGAATAAACTACCTAAAGCACAGGTAAGGAACAGAATCACGCAAACCTGGTAGTAATGTAGACGCGGTAATAACGAACTTATAGATTTTCTGTTGTGATCTGGATGTATCTCTGCGATCTCTTCATCTGACATAATAGCCATTCTGTGAAATAGATCCGCTATGTTCGCACCCATATATGAATCAGGACCATACCAGACATTAATATCTGGTATTTGGGCAAATGCCTAAAAGGTTGATGGATAAGAAAACATTTTTACAAATAAATAAATAAATAAAGGTCATCCTTGCTGGAAAATAATAAATGAAATCTACTCTGAAAGACAATACAAGGTCTACTAAGGTATACAATATTGTGATAAGGCCAACATCCACCTGTAGTATAGTTGCAACAACATTGGAGGAAGTACAGGTTATCGTAGGAACAAGTTCATGAGAATGAGCTTTTGTTTCCAGAGAAGTATTGATGTAAATAACATGTAAAGAAGGAGGAGATCTTGAGGCTGCCTTCAAAAAATGTGTATATGCAGAACTTGAAGCAGCATCTGCCAAGGAACAGCCAATTTGTTCACTGGACATTCTATAAACACCAACCTGCATAATAAATCTATAATAGTCAGGAGCAGAGAGAGAGTCAAATAGGAATGTCTAATAAAAGATAACATATAGATAAACATATAGATAGACATGGGCTGTAAACATCCATAAATGAATGGACTAAACATTCTATATATGCCGATGACCACTAACATTTATGTCACAGCTATCAAAACAAGACCATTAATGAATCTAGCCAGCAGCTCACTAGTTAGCTATGAGACCAATAGATCGAATGTTCAACAAAAGAATTTTTAAAATATTGAATATAAACACATAGTTGAATTGTACAAACTAATATGTCTACCGTTGTCATTTTATCCAAAGCATAACATAGTTTCTATTACAAGAAAATACCTTGTTATTATGTTTTAAAATTTAATTATATGTTTCTTTATAACATGTGGCAATAATTGGTAGACATTATTTTGTAGTTTTCTTAATGCCTGCAGCCAACCGATGCAGCAGTAGGTTGCTGTGTTCTGCTCACAATGTGGTTGTGGGTTCCCAGCCTTCTGCTACATTTACTCCATATTTTGTGTAACTCGTAGATCGACCGCTAGACCATTAAATTCTTCACATATTAAATATATAACATGTAATAAAATTGTGCATCTATGGTTATCATGGTTATCATACTCTGTAACATAATATGTTCAATTGTTCATGTACTTGAATATATATTTAGTTATAACATGTCACAACCATCAGCAGATACCCTTTCATAGTGTTATAATCTTTAATTTTCACCCCCCACCAATGCAGCAGTCAGTTACTGTGTTCTACTCTGTGATGGTATGGTTGACTCTGGGGGTTTGAAATATTCTCTTACTAGTTACTATATTTACTCTGTATTTTGAATAACCACATCAACACTTGTTCAATCCAGACTAACAAGTCGCCGTTCATTGCAAAAATATGCTGCTTCACCAAAGATTTAGCCAATTCGGAGAATGCTAGTTCACCAATGATATACATGCTAATGCAACAGATGAACTGGATCAGACTAGACTTCTGTTCTGGTATTTTTCCAGCCAAACTGCCAGTCTGGACTGGTGTATAGGACCGTGAATGCAGTACATAATACTATAACAGAAGTATATAAAGGCCAAGCAAATTCAAAACAAGAAAATATTTCATATCAAGGTCCCAAAGCAATGTCAATTGTCATCATCACTAACGTGATCCAAGTGTATATACAGACCTACTTCCCCTAGCTTGATTCTGATGCTACAACTATAATAACAACAGACATAATAGCATAGAACTTTTTGAAACTCGAAAGTCAATGACACTAACTGATAAAATATACCTTATTAAATCCTGCTTGATCAAGGATTGCACGGACATTTTCTGACATGAAGTCAACACCTAGCACTGTGATATATTCACATCCTGCTTCAGCCATCTTAACAGCACTATCTGCCATTACCAATGAATCAGATATGTGAATGTGGGGCCATTGCTTCTTTGCAGCAGTTAGTATGCCTTGCACTTCAGGATCCATATAAAAGTGTGCTACAACCCCAATTTTTTTCCCCATAAGGGTGTTCACAAGCTCTGCAATCTTGGACTTGTTAGGAGATAAAAACATTGCCTGAAATTTAACAATTAAACCCATTCAGTCTTTGTACCCCATGCGGAAACAAAACAGCAAACTTACAGTAAAATGATTCAATATTCAGCTTCATTGAAGTTTCAGATTTGTTACCGAGTTTTAGGTAAACAACCAAAACAACTTTGCAGGTAGCAGCGTACTTGGTGGAAATATGAAAGTTAACATGTGGAATTTCTATTACTAAAACCAAGTCACAACCATAGTTACTCAGGGCATACCGGCATAGTAGATGTTGTGGCACAATCCAATTTTTAATGTGTTTCAGACTATCACCAAAGATTGTGCAAACATGTACAAACTAGACAACTACTAGCTCTTATGACCACAAGTTCCAACTTCCAACCATGATACGGTAGAAACTTCTATAAAAAAAAACTAATAAGCAGCAGGGCTACTTTTATTGTCAGCAATCAATATCTGAACAAACATCATAGTCCCACAAAAAAATTTGAAGTCTAAAAGGAAATAATTAATCCATATATTACAGGGTAGTTCAAAACTCAAATCTTCCTTGTAGTAATTTCGTGAGGCAAATGACATTGGGTTTGTATCCTGTGCAAAGGGAGTTCAGTGCAGCTAGGTGCAAAGTAGTTTTCTTCCCATCAAGAGATGATATTTCACATGTGCTAATTTGGCCTGTTGCTCATTAATCAAAGACGTATATTTTATTTTGCACCTAGTTGCACTAGAAGCCCCCTTCGCATAGGAGACCAACCCAACAACTTATGCCCAAAACCGCCAAATGGATGAATCCAAGAAAAAAATATTAACAATAATAACACAAAAGTAAAACCGTAGGCATTTTTCAAGCCACTAACCCAGAAAGTTTTGCATATTAACAGCCCCTCACTGTCTAACCACACAACATGAAAAAAGAATGTTAAAACAAAAAGGAACCCTAGAGGACATCCAAATGGACAGATTACTCTCTACTTTGTAATATGGCCCAGTCTGATATAGGTAGGACATCTACTGCCCCCTTTCCAAGAAATATGGCCCAGTTTGTAATGGCTTCTGCTTAGAGAAGCCATTGTAAACACCCGGTTTCATGAAGCAGCTTTTTCACTTCTCTCACTACTGTCTTGCTCCAGGGATAAGGCAGAGAGTCACGGGAGCATCCCGTACCCCACTCATTTCGCTCCTATCACACACACGCATCTCTCGCTCACTTTTTCCACTGCTCAACCCCTCATTCTAAAAGCTACTTCTTTTATCCACTACTATTCATTCAGTCAAAAGATATAACCAAAAACTATCAGCAAAATCCAATACGAATACTCCCAAAGCTTTTAATTCCCCAAATAAGCCCCCAAGCAAGCCGCCAATATGACCACATAAAGTGGAAAAGGTAAGGGATGATGTTGACACTATCCGGTCGACGCTACAGTCTCCATTCTAGACCATACACATTGCTATGACCACGAGTCAGCTCCTTTTCTCATTATAGAAAAAAAAAAGGAGAATGCATGAACCAATAGAAAAGCAACCTTTTATTTCCCGGTGCAACTTTAGTGGAAAACGGAAATTGACAACCAACCTTAGTAAGATTCTATACGTTAACCTTTTTAGCCATTTTCTAGTCAGACGCATCAAAGATATACTAATTTCCTATTTGTGGAGACAAAGCCACGTGTTTTCCCCCCATCAGATCACTAAGAACTGAACAATTGAGTAACTAACCAATCAAAGCAACGGAACAAGAATGAGGCAACGAGGGAGAGATCACCTGGGCCTCGGCGTAGCTTCCCTGAGCGCGAACGGTGCCGTCGCGGCCGATGACGAGCGACGGGAACGGCTCACCGGGGTGTCTGCCCTCGCGCGCCACGATGGCCGCCCGGGCCCGCTTCTGCAGGCCGACGAGCACGTTGTGCCACGTGCTGGCCCGTGACCGCACCCCCGCGGCCACCCCGAGCGGGGCCAGGTCGGCGGGGTCCACGTCGAGCACCTCCTCGGGGCGCGCGCCGTCGAGCGCGGAGAAGAGGCAGGCGCAGTACCCGCGCGAGAGCTCCGAGTCTGAGTCGGCCGCGAACCGCATCCGCCCCGCGCCGTCGCACCAGCCCACCAGCCACACCTGCGCGACGCACCCCATGACGCGGTTGGCCAAGACACGGTCCGCCTCGGGCAGCCGCGGGAGCGCGGCGGCGTAGGCGAGCAGGCGGCGCGCGCGATCGGCATCCGGGAGCGCGCGGAACTCGTCGGCGAGCCGCTGGAGGCGGAGGCGCGGGGGAACAACCCCCTTCCCCACCTCCTCGTCGGAGGCGGCCCGCGGGAACGGCGAGGGTGGAGGAGGGGCGTGGGAGCGGGCGCAGCGGACGGCGAGGGAGTAGCGAGGGCGGGGAGGGAGGCCGCGAGAGGGGTGGAGAGGGAGGACGAGGTGGGGCTTCGGGGCGGAGGCTACGAGGGTGGAGGCGGCGGCGAGAGTGGAGGCGTCCATGGCGGCGGTGTGGTGCGGGAGACGTGGAGGGGGTGGGGGCGTTTTATTGGAAGTGGGTGGAGGCCTGGAGGGGCAGGAGGCGGCGGGGAGACGCGTTCTTTTTTGTGGGGGATCGTGGTGGGTTGGGAATTGGAATGTGTGCGAGTCGGAGGCAAGTTGCGCGCCGCCTCTGCGAAGGAAGGGAATCTGAGAAACTTCGAGCGGAGCTCGTTCGATCCATAGTGCGTGAAATCCGGCGACCAGGCCCCTGTCTAGCGGCTATGGGCTGGATTTTTTGGGCTAATTTATGCCCGGCACAGTTGGGCTGAAAAATTGTAGCTTATAGCTGAAATTATATTGTAGCGACTGAAATTTTACTATAGCTGAAGGTGATTTATTTAGCGTAATTAAATTTAAAAAAATTAAAAATAGAAACAATATGTTAGCTCATTACGGACAACGCGAACAAATATAGGGAAAAATAACCAACAAAAAATCTCAAAAAAGCCAAAAGTTCAAAAAAAAGAGGAAATTTATGAATAGTGGAAAATAAGCTAGAAGCCAAAAGCTGAAGCTGAAATGAGCGGGGCCGACATTTTAGCTTATGCTAGTGTGTTTTTGAAGGTGAGTTCTATAAGTTAAGTATAACATATACATTTGCTGAATTCATGCAAGCGTCTCTCTCTTTGTATTCTCTATTGCGAATAGACAAAATTTAAAATTTTAAACCATAAACCATAGAAAAAGAACCCACACATGAACAGTTCTAAACAACGATAAGAAAAGTCATTTGGAACATATTAATTTTTTAATGTAATTTTTCTTTTTTTTCTTCATATTATTTGTGACATATAGCGGTGTTTTTCATGTTTTTATTTTTCTTTAATTGAATATCTCAAAAACAATAACAGCCATTGTAGTACAATTTCAGCCAAAAGTTATGGAGCACTTTAAAACAGGGCCTAGTGCTTCAACTCTTTCCTTGGAGAAGCAAAAAGCGACCTAAGCAGCAAGCATTCGAAGGGCTTTGCCAAAAAGCCAAAGCCAGACTACAATGTAGAAATGGGTTGGGTTGCTTCTAAAGTTTTTGCTTCTCAGCTAACTCCACATCTGATCGATGTTTTGTAACGCCTCTATTTCTATGACCGTTAGAAATTCCCGCAACTACCCAGAACTATTTAACTATGGAGTACTGTACATGAGTGTTCATCATACTAATATATGCTTACAATATAAGATCCAAACTTTATTATAAAAGCAAAGCTTAACAGCCAGATTTTCAACACAACGGAGCGTGCAAGTCCAAAGTTTATATTACATCATATAAAAGACTCCACAAGTGTGCCTAAGCAAGGACGAGACTCAAAATCACTTATCATCTACACTGTAGGACTCTTCAAGCTCTTCATCGATGGTTTCTTATTATCCTCTTAAGACTCTTCTCTTAATTGTTTTACAAGTAATGAGTACAACCATACCCAGCAAGTCAAAAAAGAAAATCCTAATTTAACTATTTGCTAGGGTTTTCAAGGGATGGGGGAATATATTGGTTCTATTAATGTGGATGTGGGTGCAAATTTTTTTTGTAATCTTTTGGAACACAAAGCAATAAAGCATTAACTTCTTAGAGAAATAGGGCTCAACTGATTACCAGACTGAAACACTATGAAAGCTACTTAAGCTTTACTATTGGAATCACCCATTAAGTACATGTTTGTTTACTGGAAGCATGGTGTCGTGGTTGCAAACCAAACAGAGAGATGGTAGTATGGTAGTGGAGATGTTAGGTGAGCAATGCTTGGCAGCTTCCCCATGGCCTGGATCGCTTATATATATTCACATGAAGTTCCACAGCGCAACGAAGATGGCGCCGCCGCCCCGGGGCTTGGCGCGAACCCACAGGTGTGATGCCGGGGTCTAGAATGTAGGTGTGCATTGCGATGTATGCGCTCTTTTTTTGTAAGCTGGCGCCCTACGGCTCCCCCTTTTTTATGAATAAAGTGGAAATCATCCCCGTGCTCTAATCACTTTACTGTTTTTGCCCTGGGCAGCTGCTTGATAGGGGCCGGTTGCTAGTCCCTGACCTCGTGACTTGACGGCGTCTTCGACATTGGGGGTGGGCCGAGGACTCGCTGAACTTTTGGGCAGCCTGGGCTTCAGCGAGTGAGACTTCGGCACGGGAGTACATTAAGGTGGAGCCGGACGAGTAGCGACCTTAGGCATTCGAAGGCACTTGTACACATTAGCTCTTCGCAAATGTAATGCCGAATCTCTGTAATCATTCTTTTATGAATGCAATGACGGTTTGGTTGGAGTACGTGTCCCCGTCGCTCTTCATGATCGCGCCTGCCTCCGATCAACTCGTAGGACTTAGTGCTCCGTAGACGCCCAAGCGCTCCACCCCTACCCTTCGAGGTGGTGGCAGCGAAGCTGGCGCCTAGCCGAAGTAGGCGCTCGAACACTCCGTCCCCTACCCTTCGAAGTGGTGGTAGCAGAGCTGACGCCTAGTCGAAGTAGACACTCGAGCGCTCCGTCCCCTACCCTTCGACGTGGTGGAAGCAGAGCTGGCGCCTAGTCGAAGTAGAGGCTTGAGCACTCCGTCCCCTACCCTTCGAAGTGGTGGCAGTGGAGCTAGCGCCTAGTCAAAGTAGGCACTCGAGCGCTCCGTCACCTACCCTTCAAAGTGGTGGCAGCGGAGCTGGCGCCTAGTCGAAATAGATGCTCGAGTGCTCCATCCCCTACCCTTCGAAGTGGTGGCAGCGGAGCTGACGCCTAGTCGAAGTAGACGCTCGAGCGCCTCGTCCCCTACCCTTCGAAGTGGTGGCGGCGGAGCTGGCGCCTAGTCGAAGTAGACGCTCGAGCGCTCCGTCCCCGGCGGCTAGCCGACTATTTGTACCCCGTAGAGTACGCTGAGGCGTGAGGCCATCGTGCGAATCAGAGCACACATAGATGCTGACAGCACCTAGCAGCATTAAATGCTTGTGATGCCCCCTCATGCCCTGCACTTATTAACACGAGAGCGCTAGGGCAACGGCTGCCACTCGCGTATTGATCTTGGAGGTGAAGTCCGCGAGACCCTAGCCAAGCAGGCGCATCTTGTGAGGGCAAACCCGAGAACAGAGCTGCTACATGGCGCTGTCTTTTGCGTGTAGGGAGCAAAGGAGAAGGGTGCAAGCGCTGCTTTGTGTTCCATCACACATGCGTGCGGCTAGCGCGCCACTAAAGCCATGCACTCGCTGGTGCGACACGCGTGAAGGCGCATTATCCAGGTGTGCCGCTAAGGTGATGCCCTCTCCGATGGTACGCGCGCGAAGGCGCGTTGTCCAGGAGGCGTCGTGTGAGTTTTTATACTCCGTAGAGTGCGCGCGGAGGCTTGCCTCCGCGCATCTTATTTATAATCCGTGAAGTGCACGCGGAGATCGCGTGTCTTATTTATACTCCGTAGAGTGCGTGCGGAGGCTGCGTGTCTTTTTTATACTCCGTAGAGTGTGCGCGGAGACTGCGTGTCTGTTTTTATACTCCGTAGAGTGCGCGCGGAGGCTGCGTGTCTTATTTATACTCCGTAGAGTGCGCGCGGAGATCGCGTGTTACTCACGAAGAGTGCGCGCGGAGACCGCGTGTCTTATTTATACTCCGTAGAGTGCGCGCGGAGACTTGTGTCTTATTTTATATTCACGAAAAGTGCACGCAGAGACCGTGTGTCTTATTTATACTCACGAAGAGTACGCACGGAGACCGTGTATCTTATTTATACTCCGTAGAGTGCGCGCAGAGACCGCGTGTCCTATTTTATACTCACGAAGAGTGCGCGCGGAGACCGCGTGTCTTATTTATACTCTGTAGAGTACGCGCGGAGACCGCGTGTCTTATTTTATACTCATGAGAGTGCATGCGAAGACCGCGTGTCTTATTTATACTCACGAAGAGTGCGCGCGGAGACCGTGTGTCTTATTTATACTCTGTAGAGTGCGCGCGAAGGCTTGCCTCCGCGCGTCTTTACACAGAATAAGACAAGTTTTGCAAACGGTGAACTTTATTGATATCCCGATTGCGCGGGTGAGCGATTACAAAAGGCAAGATACTAACCGCTCGAGGACAAAGACGGCGCTGGCCGCTATTACTGTGGCGGCGAGGTAGAGCGAGAGGGGAGCCTCTGGTGCTGGGGTGAGCCTCTGGCGCTGGAGCGCCCAACGTGGGAAGGTCTGCGAGGTGCTTCTTGGGGTTGTTGGAAGCCTTCGCGCGGTCTTGTCCGCCATAGGATTCTCGGTGGGCCTTGTGGTGCGGCCCCGATCACCAAGCTCTATGCGCCGGGCAAGGTCCTGGTCACCGAAGGTGGTGATGATACCTTGCGGGCCTGGGAGCTTTATGCATAAGAAGCCATGGTGCGGGACTTCCTCGAAGGAGTTGAGGGTTGGGCGTCCCAGTATGGCGTTGTAGGGGTACAGGATGTCGACGATGTCGAAGGTGACGTCCTCGCTCCTTGCATTGTCACCCTGGGCAAAGGAGACTTGCAGGCGTATCTGGCCCAACGCCTTCAGCGGTTGACCCCTGAAGCCCTGTAGTGGGATTCCCGAGTGACCCAAGCGACTTCGGGGAATCCCCATCTGGTCGAAGGCCGCCGCGAACAGGATGTTCGTGGAGCTACCTCCATCGACCAGGACGTGTTTGACATCGCATCCTGTGATGGCAACCTAGACGACCAGGGGATCTTGGTGAGGGAACTCCACACTCTCAGCATCAGCGGGCGTGAAGGTAATTTCGTGCTGCGCCCACTCCGGCGGTGCCTGCGCCGGATACGCTGCCACATGGTGTAGCGTAGGCCTTCTGTTGCCGCGCTGAGGAGAACTCCAGTGAAGAGCCCCCGGAGATGACATTTATAACCCGGCGCTGGGCTTCCTCCGGGGCCTGAATTCGCAAGGGGCCTTTCTGGGGTTGTTGCACGTGAGCTTGAATTCGCAAGGGGCCCTCCTGGGGCTACTACCCGTGGGCTTGAATCTGCATGGGGCCCTCTTGGGGCTGCTACACGTGGGCCACGACGGGCGGCCTCGCTTCCAGGGTTCTATCTCTGGCGACGCTCTGACGGAGCGCCGCAATAGCGGTGCATGCCTGCGTGTTGTGGCCACCTCGGCCATGCACCTCGCACCACAGGCTGTAGAGCTGGTCTTCTTGTTCTACACGGGGTCTATCGTCACGACCCCGGGCGCGCCCTCGCCCCTTGCCTCGGCGACCTCGCCCACGACCGGTGGGGGCACTGTCTTCAGAACCGCCCTCGATGTCGAAGACGTAGCGGGCCCTCTAGGATCTACGTTGGCTGCACTTCGACTTGTCACCCGACGAGTCCTTAGGCTTGGCATCCTTGCGCTCGGGGGCGTCCTTCGAAGACTCTTGCTTGCGCTTGCCCTTCGAGGAGCCCTCCGGTGAGTCTTCGTTCTTCGTCGAGCCATCCGCTTGATTAGTGTCGGAGTCGTCGCCTTTGCGTCGTCGCGCGTCCTCCTCCACCCTCGCATACTCTTTCATCTAATCGAAGAGCTTCGCGACCGTCTTGATCGGCTTATGCGCGTTGTACTCAGCCAGCGGCCCCGGGCGAAGGCCTTGTATCACTGCGTTGATAATAGTTGTCTCGTTGATGTCCTTGACCTGGCAGCGGACCTTAGCGAAGCACTTGAAGTACTCCTGGAACTTCTCCGATGGTTTTTGCTTGACGGTGAAAAGCTGATCTGCGTCGACGCGCTCGATGTAGTTCCCCTGGATGTTGTTGTAGAGGCGGTCGCGGATCTGCTCCCATGCGTAGATAGAGTTTGGCTCTATGGTGAAAAACCAAGAAAGCGCCACTCCCTGTAGCGCGAGGGGGAGCCCCTTCACTTTGGTGGTGTCGTCTCCGCCCGCGGCCTCAATGGCGGTCTCGTACATGTGCACGAACTCCCGAGGGTCCGTGTCGCCCTTATACGATTCAATGGCGTTGGAGAATTTGAAGTCCTCTGGCCATGCCGACTGTTGCAGGCCCGCGGAGAGGGGGGACTCCGGATCCACATGCCGTAGCGGGACGCGACTGGAGGTAGGGGTGTCGCGGCTGTCCGCCCGCTCCAGTGTTGGCTCCGGCGTGGCCACTAGCGGGACTTGTAGGCTCCGAGCATCTTGTATATCCCACACGGCTCCACGGAGGTCCGCCAACTCCCGTTGCAGCGTGCCGATGGCCATTAGTAGAGCATTCTCCACCGTCGACGTGGTTGCGGCAGTTGGAGCAGCGGGTTGCACCGTCGGGCTGGCGGCAACCACGGCTTGCGCTCCAGAACTGTTCGGCATGTCGGTGCGGTGGTCTCCGGGGTCAGTGGCAGGACCGGCGTTGCCATCGAGGCCACCTGCCACTTCCACACCAGGCGCGGTGGCAGCGGACGTGGTGGCGCGAGCATCGGCGTCACCACTCCCGACGCCCCGATCGGTACCCGCGCCGACCGCCGCGCCAGTAGTTGGGGCGACCGTTGCGCCACGGGTGTCGAGGTCAGCAGCCATGGCGTCGAGGTCAGCAGCCATAGCGTCGGCGCTGTCGCCTGCACCCACAGCCAACGCCGAAGCGTTGACGAGTGCTTTTTCACACTCCTCTTCTTCTTTGCTGCCACCGATGATGAAGCCTTCTTTGGTGCCATCCTTCTTCAGATCTTAGAGCTTATTCTTGTCTTACCCACGGACGACGCCAACTGTCGTGGTTACAGACCAAACAAAGAGATGGTAGTATGGTAGTGGAGATGTTAGGTGAGCAATGCTTGGGGGCTTCCCCATGGCTTGGATCTTTTATATATATTCACATGGGGAGTATTTTACAGTTATGTCCTTACACCCAAGGATCCCTCTCAAGGGCATTTATGCCATTATGCATGTCCCATTTTGGGCTTTATAACCTTCTAACAGGCCGGCTGGGCTTAGGTGGGGGCCACCCCTACAACACATGGCATATTCGAATACCATTTATTATACTCTGCAAAGTTGCCCATATTCGAATACCATTTACTGTACTCTGGAAGCATAGCATAAGATTTCTTACTCGAAGCATGGCATTGGTTTTTTACTAGAAGCCTAGTTTTACCCATAAGATTTCTTGAACACAATAGACACGCAACAGATAGCGTGCGACTGAGTTAAAAAAACAAGGTCTTGCACTGCTCTCCTCTTTCTAGTCTGTACTTAGTAGGTTATGGACCACATATTATCAGGTATCCACTAGCCAATACGGAATGCTACTACTCGATTCTAAGTGGACCAACCATTGTCAAGTATGGTTTTACCGTTCTCATACCACCCTTTATCCTTGGGCCACTCCCACATCAGGAACCCATCACCCTGTAGATATTCAATTAATTCGAGCAGCTACTAGACTAGGTTTGACAAGTCAATACTTGTGGTTGAGCAATTTCTATGCCCTTTACTCAACATAAGATTCTAGTCCTTACTTTTCACCAATGAGATAGCCATCCACAGACCAATAACCCAGTGCTCTACGGCACTGCCACCAATCCAACCCAAGTCTCCTCTCTAGGGCAAGGTCGTGGACTCCAACCAACTTGTGGTTTTCCACGAATTATCCTTAATCCAAGTATAGTTTTATGAATCTATTGGCAAAATACCGATGTCACTTAGTGGTATAAATATTTTAATTCAGCTAATCTATAGTTATTTGATCATACAATAATTTTATATTACTAAGGTTGTCAAGGTAAACATGGTCTCAAATTAAATATGGCGTTGTTGGGTGGTAGGACATAACTAATTTTCATGTCATTCTAAATTGTTATTGTAAATAAATAGTAGTGCGTAAATAACAGTAATGGTAGTACTGTAAATAACTAATGGATTGGGTTAGGAATATGGCATTTCAACAATATCGGGTCTAGTACTATTCACAGTGGATTGGGTTAGGAATAGTGACGGGTTTCAAAAGTAATGAATCGGGTTTTACTGGGAAGTGGATTGGGTCAGTTTGCATAGTAAGCTATAGTGATGGGCTAGCCCACTTTGAGTTTTGACTACTGGGCTGAGTCAGCCTAGCCCAAGGCGCATAGCGCTTCAATTTTTTCTAGGCCAAACGGCCTGGTCCAAGTGCGCATAGTGCGTTATCTTCACTCCATGGCACCACTGTTCACCTAGCAAAGGAGCTACGGTGGCGCCGGTGATTGAACACAAACGAGGCTCGTCAATTGCAACCGAAGGCATAGATGGGTTTCTCTACCTCCTAGGATTCCATTTTAGGGCTTTGTGTGGCTTGGGGTTGACGGTCATGGCCGGCAGTGAGAGGTGGTCTCTCGGTTTTGTCCATGGCACAGGAGCTCTCCGATGGTCCTCCAGTGAATAGCATGGGTGTGTAAGCTTCTATGATGAATACGGAAGCTAGTGGCAGTGGCGGATTTGGCTCAGGTGGCTTTGGTTGAGCTGTCCAAATGTGTCTGGTTAACTGGTTTACATGTTGACGATGAATGATACCAGCGAGGCTAAGTCCACGGGAAGGCTCGGCAAGCTTAGCTAAGAGTTGGTAGTGGCCCAGTGATGCTATGGCTACCCAAAATTGGATTATCTTCTGTTGGGGCGAGCAAAAGGCCAAAAAGGCTCACCGGCACAGGGGAGACCGGTGGCAGTGATGCGATGAAGTGGTAATATGAAAATACCATGCCAGGGACACATCAATAGGAGAGTAGTCTGCACATCAATACCTGGCTGCGTGCCAACACCAGCTGCCCCATGTGCTGCAGTAAGACCACGCCCAGCTCAGGCTCCCTCCATCACCAGCACTCCATCTCCATCTCCCTCAAAGACATCTCCAGCTCAGGCTCCCTCCATCTCCAGCTCAGTGCACACGTAGCATCACATCTTAGGGTTAGTGGTGGTCATCGGCCGGTGGGGAGAGCCAGGAACGAGTGTGGGACTGGAGGACACACCGGGAAGGAGATCGGGCGATTCATGGAGGGGTGAAGAACTGACAAACTGAGACGACGGAGGAAATGAGGAGTGGCACTATTGGGAATGACGGGAAGGGATGGAGATGGCTTAGGGCAACACTGCCACCGTCGCTTGGGCGAAATGGGCCTCCCGAATTTCAAACTGGGCCGAAAAGATTTGACCGGAAGCCTATTTTACCGGGGACGGTAGCACCGATAAAACCAAAAATCGGCCAGTTTTGGCTGATTTTCAGAACCCTGTTTGCTGCTGCACCTCCTTGTGTGCAGCCTCTACTTGGTTGTGGCCCCTAGTCCACGTCCCTAACACTATGGTTTTCTATACCACAATTTGTGCTGCATCTAAACACCTCAAAATTTTTGATACGGTAGTATTTTTGAGAAACCATGACATTGCCTCAAAATTCCAAAAATACTACGTATCCAAACAGGCCGAAAGCTTTCTTTTTCCTTCTGCTGCCGCTCCCTCCCTTCTCCTGCTGTAGGAGATGCCCTGGCCAGGGCCATAACATTACACTTCTCCCAGCGAAATATCCCACCACGAGCTGTTTCGTAGGGTGACAAGACTTTTACTGTAACGGCTGAAGGTGGTGGCCAAGTTTATAATACTACGTGATAGGATTACAGTGTAAAGGCGTGAGAGCTGTGTCTCATGTTGAGCATGGGAGATCAGCAAAGCTTTGGTGATGTGGCAGGTGTTGGAAATATAAGCACATGTAGGTTCAATTTATTCCATAAATAAATCATGACATCATGCACGCAAAAATAACAGAACCATCACAGGCATAAAAGATCTAGACATGTAAACCAGGAAACAATACATGAATAGATCTAATACGGAGAACATGACTGTTACGTACCGATGATTCTGTTCTGACCGGTTTGGCAATGTTGACGCTGCAGGCACGGTGTGGATGACACGAGGTCGATGACGATTCGCCGAAACCAAACGACGAGGAAGACGAGCTAGAGCTACAGCAAGCAGTCGCGCAGAGCGCTTCCCAAAAACCTTATTCGCCCTCTCCCGGTGCAGGACTTCGAAGGTGACGGTTCCGGAGACCTGCTCTCCCGAACGATAGTGCACGCCGCGGACGGGACGGAGTAGACTACGTGGGACGGCGCAGCACAATGGAGAAGGCAAAAACCCTAGATTGATTCGCGTCTACTGTATGGAGTCGGCGACTCAGTATTTATGGAGAAAGGACGTGTGATCAAGACGCCTGCACGTTCTCCATAACTCGTAACCGAAACGGATTAGTTGCGCGTAACCGATCCGGATTCACCGCTACTCAAAACAGCAAAAATAAAACTGCAAAAGGAAGCCGCGCCTGCGCAAGCATCTGGAGCCGATTTTGGCGGACCATTCACGCAGGTGCCGTGCACCCGCACCCCCCGCCCCGCCCCGCCCGGCCCGGCCCGGCGAGGCGAGCGAGCGAGCGCGTGTGATCCTCTAGTTCTCTCCCACACATGCCTCAAGTGGCTAGGAGTGCACCATCCCTTTTAAAGTGGTCTTCCTCTCCTAGAACTAGCAATGTGGTACTAAAGTTCACTTGCATGCCTCCTTTGCATGAGTGGGCCTTTGAGATTTAAAAGGAATTATTCTTTTGTATGGGCTTGGCCCACACAATTCAACAATCCCCCACCAGATCTCAAAGTCCCACAGAGATTTGCCTGAATTCCAATGTACTGTTTATATATCAGTGTTTCGATGGAGACCGATTAAGGTTGAACATCCACCTAGAACTCCGAGCTACACTTACTCACAACTTGAACAATGGACTACGCCTTGAATTGCAAGTTTGGTGCAAGCAAGCTTCACTTAGAGACTTAACTGATACTAGGCCGCCAGTAGGCTACCCCTCGGTTGGAGCGTATAAGTCATACTCATTGGTCTCTTCATGAGCTTAGTAGGAGATTTTCCCAAAATCTCCGTAGACTGCGACTAACAGTCGGGCTCATATAGGTGTGTTCTTTCAAGAACATTCTGCAGGATAACGTCTTTGCTTCTGAAAGCCAATGGAACACATTAAGGCCTTTAACCAACCTGCCTTGCAGTTTCTGAGAGTATTGCATCTTCACATAGAGAGGGTGAAATTACTCTCCTCCAGTTAACTAATGGCTTGTTTTTCCCAGATCCTAATTCACGGGATCTCCGATCACATAGGTTGGGTTACTATCATAGATAACTCACATGGGTCTCATACCCATCTCCTTCGATGCACTATCTATCACATTCCGTGATAGTCCCTTTGTAAAGGGATCTGCCAGGTTTTTATCTGTTTGGATGTAATCCAAGGTTATAACTCCAGAGTTTCTCAATTTCCTGACAGACTTCAATCGTCTCTTAACATGCCTAGACGATTTCATATTATCCTTAGAACTGTTCACTTTAGCGATAACGGTTTGATTATCACAGTTCATAAGAATAGCTGGCACTGGCTTTTCCACTGTAGGTAGATCCATCAATAGATCCCGTAGCCATTCTGCTTCAACAGTAGCAGTGTCTAGTGCCGCAAGCTCTGCTTCCATGGTTGACCTCGTCAAAATGGTCTGTTTGCAACACCTCCATGAAACAGCACCACCACCAATAGTGAAAACATATCCACTAGTGGCTTTGATCTCATCAGCATCAGAGATCCAATTGGAATCACTATAACCCTCCAGCACTGACGGGTACCCGGTATAGTGAAGTCCAAAATTCGAGGTACCTTTCAGATAGCGCAACACTCGCTCAAGCGCCTTCCAGTGATCATCTCCTGGGTTAGATATAAACCGGCTAAACTTGCTCACAGCAAAAGACATGTCTGGCCTTGTTGCACTAGCTAGGTACATAAGTGAGCCAATTATCTGAGAATATTCCAGCTGATTCCTAGCAATTTTCTTATTCTTACGAAGTAACACGCTAGGATCATAAGGTGTTGGAGAAGGCTTGCTGTCAGAAAAGCCAAAACGGCTCAAGACCTTTTCCACATAATGAGATTGCAAAAGTGTAATCCCATCCTCACCTCTAACCAATTTAATGTTTAGAATAACATCAGCCACTCCCAGATCTTTCATATCAAAGTTTTGAGACAAGAATGATTTGACCTCATTTATCACACTGATGTTTGTCCCAAAAATCAAGATGTCATCCACATACAAACATAGAATAACTCCCTCACCCCCACCATAGCGATAGTATACACATTTATCTGCCTCATTGACAGCAAAGCCTGCAGATGTCAGTGTTCTATCGAACTTCTCATGCCACTGCTTAGGGGCTTGTTTCAGACCATACAAAGATTTCAACAGTTTTAACACCTTGCCTTTTTGACCTTCTACTACAAATCCATCAGGCTGTTCCATGTAAATTTCCTCATCCAGCTCTCCGTTAAGAAAAGTTGTCTTAACGTCCATTTGATGAACGAGAAGACCATGTGAGGCAGCCAAAGCAAGTAGTACTCGAATTGTGGTCAGTCTAGCAACAGGTGAGTAAGTATCAAAGAAATCTTCACCTTCTTTCTGAGTATAGCCCTTGGCAACAAGCCGAGCCTTGTACTTTTCAATAGTACCATCAGGCCTAAGCTTCTTTTTGAACACCCACTTGCACCCTACAGGTTTGCACCCATAAGGTTTATCTGTCAGCTCCCAGGTTCCATTAGCGATAATGGAATCCATTTCACTACGGACAGCCTCCTTCCAGTAGTCTGCATCAGGGGATGCATACGCTTCTGAAATAGACTTGGGAGTGTCGTCCACAAGGTACACAGTGAAATCATCACCAAAGGATTTGAATATCCTTTGTCTCTTACTCCTTCTAGGAGCTCCACTGTCATCCTCCTCATTGACAAGTTCATGTGTATGTTCAAAAGGTTCAGGTGATGTGATTGAACTGGGAATTATTTCAGAAGGTTGACTAGTAGTGTTATGTGTATCCTTCATTGGAAAAATATTCTCAAAGAATCTTGCATCTCGAGACTCCATAATTGTACCAACATGCATGTTAGGTATCTCAGTTTTAACTATCAAAAATCTATAGGTAATGCTATGATTAGCATATCCCAGAAAGACACAGTCCACAGTTTTAGGTCCAAGCTTGCGTTTCTTAGTTATTGGCACATTAACTTTCGCCAAGCACCCCCATGTACGCAAGTAAGAAAGTGATGGTTTTCTCCCAATCCATACCTCGTATGGTGTTTTGTCCTTATTTCTGTTAGGAACTCTATTTAATACATAATTAGACGTTAGCAAAGCCTCCCCCCACCATGCCTTAGGTAAGCCCGCAGTGTCTAACATGGCATTCACCAAGTCAGTCAACGTGCGATTTTTCCTTTCGGCAATCCCATTTGACTCGGGAGAATAAGGAGACGTCCTCTCATGTATAATGTCATGTTCCTCACAAAATAAGTCAAATTCGTTTGAGAAATACTCTCCACCACGATCTGACCTAAGTCTTTTTATCTTTCTATTTAACTGGTTTTCAACTTCTGCCTTATAGATTTTAAAATAGTCTAAAGCCTCATCTTTCGTTTTCAATAAATACACATAACAGAACCTAGTTGCATCATCAATCAATGTCATGAAATATCGTTTTCCACCCTTCGTCAACACGCCATTCATCTCAGAAAGATCTGAATGCAGGAGTTCTAGTGGTGCCAAGTTTCTCTCCTTGGCAGCCTTGTGAGGCTTACGAGGTTGCTTTGATTGCACACAGCTATGACATTTAGAACCTTTGGTGATGGAAACGTTTGGAATTAAATTCATACTGGAAAGCCGAGACATCAAACCAAAATTAATATGACATAGACGTGAGTGCCAAACATTAGCCTCATCATCCACACTGCCACAAATATGGTTCACAATCTTATTGCAGAAATCTGAAAGGGAAAACGGAACAAGCCTCCGCACTCATAGCCTTTACCAATAAAATATCCATGTTTAGACACGACTACTTTATTAGACTCAAATACCAACTTAAGCCCGTCTCTACATAAACGGGAGCCACTAACGAGATTCTTGTCTATAGAAGGGACATGCTGCACGTTCTTCAGCTGCACGATCTTTCCCGAAGTAAACTTCAAATCTACCGTGCCAACACCATGAACAGTAGCATGTGACCCATTCCCCATTAGGACGGAGGAATCCCGGGCGACCTGATAAGAAGAAAACAACGAAATATCAGCATACACATGTACATTAGCTCCTGTATCAATCCACCAATTGGTAGATTGACTAACTGAAAGAACAGTAGGTAAATTACCATACCCAGTCCCATCTCTAGTCTTGCCAATGGTCACGTTGACAGACTTAGAAGTCTGTCCTACAGGTGCCTTCTTTCCTTTGCGTTGTGGGCACTTCTTGGCCATGTGACCAGGCTCACCGCACACAAAGCAGGTTCTATCATCCTGATTGTTGTTGTTCTTCTTCTTCTTGAAGTTGGTTGTCTGTTGGGTTTTGACAAATTTCCCTTTGTTCTTGCTTGAGGGTTTCTGTACCACATTGGCACTAGACTGCCCTCCATCACCCTTAGACACAGCGTCCTTTTCCCGAGCTTTCTCCTCAATTTCAAGAGACCCAATCAGATTCTCAACAGAGTACTCTTGTCTCTTGTGTTTGAGTGCTGTTCCGAAATTCCTCCATGAAGAAGGTAATTTCGAAATAATACATCCAGCCACAAACTTGTCGGGTAAGGCACACTTTAGGAGTTCGAGTTCCTTGGCAATGGCCTGTATCTCATGAGCCTGATCTACTACAGAACGGTTATCAACCATCTTGTAGTCATGAAATTGCTCCATGACATACATGTCATTGCTGGCATCAGTAGCACCGTATTTGGAATTCAGTGCATCCCACAACTCCTTTGCGTCTGTCATGTGCATATACACCTCGCACAGACGATCAGCAAGAACACTAAGAATGCATCCAACAAAGAGAGTAGTGGCAGTCTCGAATTCTTTCTGCTTTTCAGCATCAAGAACACCTTCAGGCTTGCCATTACTAACCCAGAATACATTCATAGCAGTAAGCCACAGAGTGACCTTGATCTGCCATCTCTTAAAGTGCACACTGGAGAACTTATCCGGCCTCAGTGCATCGGCAAATCCAGCCATAGTAAAACCACAGTGCCTACAATAACGTTTTTGGATTGTTGGAAATATAAGCACATGTAGGTTCAATTTATTCCATAAATAAATCATGACATCATGCACGCAAAATAACAGAACCATCACAGGCATAAAAGATCTAGACATGTAAACCAGGAAACTATACATGAACAGATCTAATATGGAGAACATGACTGTTACGTACCGATGATTCTGTTCTGACCGGTTTGGCGATGTTGACGCTGCAGGCACGGTGTGGATGACACGAGGTCGATGACGATTCGCCGAAACCGAACGACGAGGAAGACGAGCCAGAGCTACAGCAAGCAGTCGCGCAGAGCGCTTCCCAAAAACCTTATTTGCCCTCTCCCGGTGCAGGACTTCGAAGGCGACGGTTCCGGAGACCTGCTCTCCCGAACGACAGTGCACGCCGGCGGACGGGACGGAGTAGACTACGTGGGACGGCGCAGCACAATGGAGAAGGCAAAAACCCTAGATTGATTTGCGTCTACTGTATGGAGTCGGCGACTCAGTATTTATGGAGAAAACAGGACGTGTGATCAAGACGCCTGCACGTTCTCCATAACTCGTAACCGAAACGGATTAGTTGCGCGTAGCCGATCCGGATTCACCGCTACTCAAAACAGCAAAAATAAAACTGCAAAAGGAAGCCGCGTCTGCGCAAGCATCTGGAGCCGATTTTGGCGGACCATTCACACAGGTGCCGTGCACCCGCGCCCCCCGCCCCACCCGGCCCGGCCCGGCCTGGCGAGGTGAGCGAGCGCGTGTGATCCTCTAGTTCTCTCCCACACATGCCTCAAGTGGCTAGGAGTGCACCATCCCTTTTAAAGTGGTCTTCCTCTCCTAGAACTAGCAATGTGGTACTAAAGTTCACATGCATGCCTCCTTTGCATGAGTGGTCTTCCTCTCCTAGAACTAGCAATGTGGTACTAAAGGGGGGATCTGGGAGGGGGCGCCGGTGGGCGACGGGGCGGCGGGGTGTCGAGGGGCGATGGGGCGGCGGGGGGCGACGAGATGCGCCGGGGGAGGAGGGATCTAGGAGGGGGCGCCGGTGGGCGGCGGGGCGGCGGGGCATCGGAAGCGACGGGGCGGCGGGGGGCGACGGGATGCGCCAGGGGAGGGGGGATCTGGAAGGGGACGCTGGTGGGCGACGGGGCGGCGGGGCGTCGGGGGGCGATGGGGCGGCGGGGGGCGACGAGATGCGCTGGGGGAGGGGTATCTGGGAGGGGGCGCCGGTGGGCGACGGGGCGGCGGGGCGTCGGGGGACGACGGGATGCGCCGGGGGAGGGGGGATCTGGGAGGGGGCGCCGGTGGGCGACAGGGCGGCGGGGCGTCGGGATGCGCCGGGGGAGGGGGATGTGGGAGGGGCACCGGTGGGCGACGTGGCGGCGGGGCGTCGGGGGCGACGGGATGGGCCGGGGGAGGGGGGATCTGGGAGGGGGCGCTGGTGGGCGATGGGGCGTCGGGGGCGTCGGGGCGGCGGGGGGCGACGGGATGCACCGGGGGAGGGGGATCTGGGAGGGGGCGCCGGTGGGCGACGGGGCGGCGGGGCGTCGGGGGGTGACGGGATGCGCCGGGGGGAGGAGGGATCTGGGAGGGGGCGTCATGGGGGAGGGGGCCGGGGTGGGCGGCGGCAAGGAGAGGGAGCAGAGAGGCTTGGGGGAGGAGAGGTAGGAGGGGGGCGCGGGGGATCTGGGGAGGGGCCGGGGGCCGGGGGGTGGGGAGGGGGAGTTTTGTCCAGTGGCATTTGCGGGTAAATACTTTAACTTTTAGTGGTATTTTAGTGGTATTAGCCCGCAGAATCTGTGAGAAGCTGGGTTTTTGCAGCTTCTCGGTCCCAGTACAATTGTGGCTTCTCCAGATTTTCAGATTCTCAGTAGCTGGCCCAAAATCTAGACTGTTTGGGAGAACTTTTGACTACTAGCAGTAGCTAGCTTATCTAGAATCCGAAACAAATAGGGCCTTAGTTTGCTTTGTCAGTAGCCATTTCTCTTCATTGATGCTAGTCCAGAATTTAAAATTTGGTCTATGAAAATAATCTTATTACTCCAACATGTTTTTTAGGCCTTTGAACATGTTTCCTGATATTTTCCAACATTAGCAATATCAACTGCTTCCTCTGGCAACTTCCAAGGAAAATTGAGGAAAGTCCATGATAACTTTGGTTGATCTTTTTATTTTAACTTCCTAGAATAAATCCCTAGGACTACGTTCTCTCACTACTACAAATATAGACCATCACAGACGGTTCGGAACAGTCATCACAGACGGTTTTTCAAACCATCTGTATTTATATGTCAGTGATAATCGAAAATTATCACAGACGGTTTGTAGGCCATCTGTGATAAAGACAACACAGATGGTTTGTAACTAGAACCATCTGTGAAGAAAACTATTACAGACGGCTCGAACCAAGAACCGTCTGTGATACCCACACATCACAGACGGTTCTAGTTACCAACCGTCTGTGATTGGCGAGTATCACAGACGGTTGGTATATAGAACCGTCTGTGATAGTCCTTTATAGACGGTTTATACCACAAACTGTCTGTGATAGTTCACTCTATACCTTAAATTTTTTCTGTTTTTTGGTTAGCCTCAAGAAATAATGTTACCCATGACCTTTGAAAACAAGCAAATACAAGCACAACAATACATTCTATTACAGGATAACAAGCTAACGAACCCTTCGTGGCACAACGGTAAGGCTGAACAACACACTTACGATAAGAGTGTGTTGTCCAGCCTACCATGGTGCCACAACGGAGGCGCTAGCTCACAACAGTAGTTGACGTCGTCGAGGAACAAGCAAATACAGAAGCAAGCACAACAACATTCTATTACAGGATGACAAGCTAACGAACCCTTCGTGTCATGATGGTGAGGCTGAACAAGACACACTTACAACACTTACGACAAGAGTGTGTTGTCCAGCCTACCGTGGTGCCAAAATGGAGGCGCTAACTCATGGCAGTAGTCGGCGTCATCGAGGAACAAGCAAATACAGAGGCAAGCACAATAACACATTCTATTACAGGATAACAAGCTAACGAACCCTTCGTGACACGACGATGAGGCTGAACAAGACATACTTACGACAAGAGTGTTGTCCAGCCTATTGTGGTGCCACAACGGAGGCACTAGCTCACAGCAGAGGGGAAGAGGCAGGAAGCTAACTAATGGATGAACTCACGCGTGATTACCGGTGGAAAGGTAGATGGGGAGTTATTAATAAGGGCCGAGCAGTGGGAGGAACTGGTGCCTGCCATTCGATGTGGAGAGAATGGACAGGTGAAATCAAAATCCTAGGATATACGCCATGAATCGGTGACATGTCATTATTAGAGACGGTTTGTTTATATGAATCGTCTATGATAATGAATATCAGAGACGATTTGTTATACGAACCGTCTATGATAATGCACATATCAGAAACGGTTTGGTATATGAGCCGTCTGTGATAAGTCAATATCAGAGATGGTTTGGAATACTGACCATCTATGATAAGTCAATACCAGAGACGGTTTGGAATACAAACCGTCTATGATATTAATATCAGAGACGGTTTGGTATACGAACCACCTGTGATAACCCTTTAATATGCGCGCCCTAATCCAGCTCTTCTACACTGTGAGATCCTCTCCCTCATATTCTTCACCAAATTTCTCAATAATGACATCTAATATTCTTTTGATCTCCTTCCTCTCTTCTATCCATCATGAGTTATTTGGCCGCAACCTTTCACATGTGGCCAGCAATTTATGTCTGGAGCAGCTCCTCCGCTCACGCCCTGCTCTCCTTCCTCGACTCGCTTCCATCCGTCAGCTGGACCTCATCATCCGCCGTCGACGGAGGTGTCTCGTTGCCACTCAGGAAAGGGAAACCACTCTCAGCCTCTTTCTTCTCTGCAATGTGCACAAAGCGGAGGAAGCTCTGACGGCAATGGAGAGACACATGGATAACCTTGACAATCAAGCAGAATCAGCCGATTTTGAGGAAGCTGATCATGGAATTCTCTTTGAGATTATGGGCCATGCTAATGATTTGCCCAGGCTAGAGGAGGATGTGGAGAGGGCAAGGACAATCTTCACGTCATTCGAGAACTCAGCGGCTGATCCTCTAACTCCAAAAGTCGAAGAAGAAGCATATGAAGCCCAGAAAACTAGGATCTGGGAATCTCTTTTTTTAAGACTTTTGTAATAAATTTGCCTTGAATTTGACTCTCGTCTCAGTAGCTTTTTTAGTTCATTATCAGAGACGGTTTGTTATACGAACCGTTTGTGATGTCTCAATGATCACAGATGGTTCGTGCTAAGAACCGTCTGTGAAAGTTCATAGATAATTATTAACATGAACCGTCTGTGATGTCTCAATTATCACAGATGGTTCATGTTAAGAACCGTCCGTGAAAGTATCACAAATGGTTACTAGAACAAACCGTCTGTGATAGTTTAAGCACAGACGGTTTCATATGAACTGTCTGTGATATAGCCATCCAATATAGCCTCTTTTGTAGTAGTGTCTGTTAACTGGACAAACACGTTAGGATCACTATTCATGATAACTAAGTGTACATGCACACATATACACTTCAACATGGATTCACAGACATAATACAAGTACACAAACACAGATAAAAAAACTGACAAAGACGTACGCAGGTGAACACAGATACAGAAACATAGACATGGATTCACAGACATTTGCATGTCCACACTGACAGAAATGTTCTGGGAAGCCATCTGATATTGCATGTTCTTATGCACAGCCCTTGGCATACATTATTTTGTATCACATCAATGCCTATCTTTTAGTTTCATACAATTCTTATCTTTTGAAATATTGTTTCTTATCAATATGGATCATGCTCAAAACTAGGACTATATCACTATAATGTTTCTTATCAATAAATATGCGTGCTTTCACCACATATTTATGCATTTGCACGTGTAAACACTACTAAAAAAGCAATACTAGATGCCTTATCACATACCGTTCCAGAGAACCGTTAGTGTTGCAATTATTACAGACGGTTCTTGTTAATAACCATTTGTGACACCACTACAAAACAACCTATACTGGATGTCTTATCATAGACGGTTCATGTGGAGCCATCTGTGCTTTGATTATTACAGACGATTAATGGCTAAAACCGTCTCTGAAACTATCACAGACGGTTAGATTTAAAAGTCATCTGTGATACTTCGTATATCACAGACGGTTTTTAACTAGAACCATCTATGAAGCTATCATAGACAATTAGGTTTAAAATTCGTCTGTGATATATGAATTATCACAAACGGTTTTTAACTAGAACCGTCTATGAAACTATCATAGACGGTTTTAATTACAACCGTCTGTGTTTTGTCGTTTGTCATATGAACTACAGAAGCTACTGAGATGAGAGACAAATTCAAGGCAAATTTATTACAAAAGTCCCCAAAAAAGATATTCACAAATCTTAGTCTTTTGGGTTTCATATGCTTCTTCTTCAACTTTTGGAGTTGGAGGACCAGCCGCCAAGTTCTCGAATACCGTGAAGTTTGCTCTTGCCCTGTGCACTTCCTCCTCCAGCCTGAGCAAATCATTAGCATAGTCCGTAATCTCATATAGGATGTCATGATAAGCTTCCTCAGAATTGGCCGCTTCTGTTTGATCGGCAATATTATCCATGTGTCTCTTCACTGCCACAAGAGCTTCTTTCGCTTTGTGCACATTGCAGAGAAGAACGAGGCTAAGGGCAGTTTCCCTTTGCTAAGCGGCACCGAGACACCTTCGTTGACGGCGGATGATGAGGTCCAGCTGACGGATGGAAGCGTGTCGAGGAAGGAGAGTAGGACGAGAGCAAAGGAGCTGCTTCAGACGTAAATTGTTGGCCGCCTATGTAAGGTTGCGGCCGAACAACTTGAGAGACCATGTGGAGGTGTCCCCATGTTTGTGATGAGTAATTGACTCGGTTTCTCGAAAGTTTGAGTTTGGTTTGGTCGGTTCGCATCGAGTCGGTGCATGGCGCGGTCCGGTTCGGTTGGACTTGGTGGATTGCGGTCGGGAGTGCTTAGGACGCTTGTTTTCCTTCTCAATTGGTCGATTTGGGTATTTCATGCCTGAGTACCTTTTTGTTAATGCTAATGTTGTTTATACTGCTTTGTGCGGTGCTATGTGATGGTCTGCTTGTCTGTGTGACTGTAGGACTTCGGAGCTAGGTCATGGTGAGGCGTGGGAGGATCGAGACTAGGCACAGGAGGTGTTGAGGTCCGGACGGTCGGAGACGTCGAAGATGATCGAGGCTGCTGAGGTGGTTGCGAGTCGGGAGATGAGGAACCGGAGCTGGAGCTACTGGTGATGGACACGACGGGCAGCGGCGAGGTGGATCGGGACTAGGCTCAGGGAGGAGCTAAGGTCCAGACGGTCAGGATGCCGGGTGCAGTAGTATGACAACAGGAAGCTTCCGGGAAGGTTCAGCAGGGGCATTTCGGTAAAATGCGCAAAACTGCAAAACGGAAGCGGATTTGGTTGAAGATAACGGGTTGGAGACCTGTTAGTTGAAAAGAGCAGGATGTTAGGGTTTAGAGTGGAATGTGTGGTTTCCCTCCAAATCCTGGTTGTTGACTTTTGCCTCATTTGGGTGAGAGTTATGGAGTGGATAGTGGGCTGCACTTCTTGATTTGCTACTTGTGTGTGTGAGCTCCTCTTTTTAACCATTGTGTGGAGGAGGAGGCAGGAAGTAAGGAAAGGAGTATGCATCTGTAGGTGTTGGGTCTCACGTGTGAGTTCATATCTCTTGTGAAGCATGTAGTGTGATGAGTAATATTTCTCCTCAATTGCATATGGGGACGTAGAACATTTGCTTGTAATCATTCCTCTCCATGAATCCATTTGTGAAATCCCGTGTTGAGATGTGATGGCTTATTGCATTTCTCTGAGTGTTGCTTTGCATTTTCTTCAGTTTTTCTTGTTTGGATTCCTCTGCTGGTTCTTTGGTGAGTGAAGATCTTGACGAAGTATTGTAGATTTACTTTATCTCTGAACTGGGAATTGATTCTCAAGGCCTTTGGCTTATGTATTCCTGAGAGAAAAGAATCCATTCACTATCATTCTCTCAAATGTCTAGCACTTCTCTTCCTCTATTTTTCTCTCTCCTAGGGCTTGAATGCAGAGCAATGTTGTGCTCAAGTGTGTGGCTTCTAAGGATTATTTTGAGCTATGGTTCCTTCATTCTGAGACCACTTCCTAGCTAAAATCAAAGGTCTTTTGATCAAAGTATTCAAGATTCAAAAGGAATTTGGATTTGCCTCTCCTGCTTTTTTCTTTCTATCATTTTCAGATTTCAGAGGTTCCAATGGTTTTTATTTGCATTTTCCTCTCCCTGAGATCCCCATGCTATTAAGCTTGTAGTCCTATTAAATCAATTTGAAGAAGAGCAGCGAATCAATGGACTAAGGTCTCAGTTTTATTCTTTGTTTCGGTACTTATTGTACCATCTTTTTCAGTAGCACCTTTCTGCTTTCATCTCCTTTGCCGGCTGCTCACAATCCTACAGTTAGTTCCTTTTCAAGCTAAAAATTGAGTTTTTAATCACAAACAGATTTTACTCACTAATTGTCTTGATTGCAAAAAAATATCTTCAATTGGTTCACCTTTTCCTGGATCAAAGCAATCAGTTTGTATGGACTGTTCTTGTCTGTCAGTTTTCAGGGTTTCTTTAGCCTTCTTGTGCTCGGCTGGCTGCAATTTGCTTGTGCCGATTGGCATTTCTTTTCTCTGCAGCAGTTAGATCAGTCCTTTAGTTTTTTGCTGACAGAGCATTTTCGGTACTGTGTTAGCTGCGTTTCCAGTCTACATTTTTGTCAGATCATTCACCTCTATTTTCAGTCTTCCTCTACCAACAATCTCGGTCTGTTGCAGTCCGTGTGTAGTGTTGACTACTTTGATTTTGGGCAGTTTTGGTCGGCTGAAATTGATGTTTTCATATTGTTCTTTCCATGTTCTCCCTTCAGGTTTCAAGTCTATCTCATTCAGTTTAGTTCTGAATTTCTTGCCAACTGCCCTCTGTTCCTTCTCTGAAGTTTTCGGTCTCTGAGCTTGACATGCTTAAGGTGGAGAATGTTAGTCTTTTAGCTGAGCTAGAGATGAGTAGGGTAGCTGCTCTTTCATCTACTATTGTTGACACTACTTCTTGCACCTCATGTGAGGATAAGGACAATACATTTAAAGATCTTTATACCATGCTTCTTGATCTACCTAAGTCATGTGAAAGCTGCATTAATTTGAATATGAATTTAAAAAGGGCAGATCATAAAATTGCTGAGTTACAAGCTTTTCTACTAGAGCTTATTGCTTCATGCGTGAATTGTTCCAAGTTAACTACTAAGCTTGAATCTATCTCTAAACAGTTTCAAGAATTAATTGATCACAATAACAAAATGACTCAATATGCTTCTAAGGACCTTGTAAGCTCACCATGCAAATATTGTGAAAAACTAAAATCTGATTTGATTGCATTGGATGATAAATGTGTGAAGCTAACTAAGGACCTTCTAGAGAAGTCGCCATTTGCTTGTGATGTGTGTGCTGGTGTGGGGAAGAAGCCTGAGGGTTAGGTAGAGACGCTTAGCGACGTGAACCAAATGGATAGTAGTAGGGCTGTCCCTTCTGAGGCGGCTGTGCGTGCACATGCCATCCGTTCTTCTGCTATTGGTTCTTCTTCTACTCCCTTACCATCTGTTGTCTCTTCTTCCCCCTGCTCTTCTTGCACCTCTCTCTTTCGGGAGTGTCAGTATCTTATGAACACTCTTGAGAGATTTGTAGGAGTCAAGAAGAAGCTAAATCTTATTCTAGACCAGTCCAAGATTTGCAAATTCAATCAAGGTCTAGGATACGATTTTTCTGAGGATGTTAGGAAGCATCCACCTGCTGTTCTTGACCCATAGCAGTAGGTGTGATCTAGGTCGAGCCCAGAACCAAGAAAGTTCAATTTAAATCAGCGGGCTTTGTCCAAGGAATCTCTGACAGTAAGGTGGTTTCACCTGTTGCTTCGACCTTTCAGAAGGCGAAGTCTCATCATGCTACTTCTACCTCTCAGAAGGTGAAGTACCATTGTACCTTCTGTCAGAAGGATGGACATTTGATCGAGAGATGCTTTAGACGCGCCAAGATCGCGCAGAGAGACCGTGTTGTGGCTCATAGGCGTATTCAGGGTCAGCTCTAGACTGAGTGCACCTAAGACCAACACGAGGTCGAGAGTTGCTTCAGTTGATGGGTTTGGGCAGCATCGAGGACTTGGTTTTTCTGAGTTTTCTGGTTTTCGTCCTCGATATGCCTCTGGTCGTGACTTCCGCCGTCCTGAGGATAGATCTCGTTTCCCCCATCAAGATAGCTACTCGCGGTGAGATCAGCAAGTTGCCGGTGCTCCGACTCGCTCTTCCATAGCAATCGGACTCAGCAACAGCTTCAGGTCTGCTCGTGGACCTTCTAGCTTTTTGAGCGACAGAGAGCATAGGGTAGTTAGAGGTCAGTCGTGTGTGACTACTTCTTCTGCTCGACATGTGACTCAGTATTGGGTTTCAAAATCTTTTTTGATTTATCCCAATACTAAGCCATTACTCTCTTGTTGACTCAGGTTCACCGGGTAGGGAAGGGAGAGGTTTGGCTTGTTGACTCTGGCTATTCTCGACACATGACCGGAGACTCCCGTTGGTTCTCTTCCCTTGCCCGTGCTCCAGGTGACGAGACTATCACCTTTGGAGACGCTTCATCTGGGCGCGTCATCGCTAAAGGTACTGTGTGCGTTAATGACTCATTTATTTTAAAAGATGTTGCCTTAGTGAGTAAGTTGTAGTACAACTTGCTTTCTATTTCCCAGCTTACCGATGACGGTTACGAGGTGAGCTTTAAGAAAAACAATTGCAAAATTCTTGATTCTTTGGGTAATCTGGTTTGCGGGATTTGTAGATATGGGAGGATCTTTCGTGCTGATTTTGTTGAGTCTTTTGGTGATCCTCTCAGGTGTTTAGCTGCTTCTGAGTCCCGTGACCTTTCTTTCTGGCATAGGAGACTTGGTCATATTGAATTTGACCATTTGACCCGAGTTAGCGGCCACGATCTTATTCGTGGTCTGCCTAAACTCAAGATGGTCAAAGATCTAATTTGTGATCCTTGCCGGCATGGCAAGATGGTTGCCACTTCTCATCCTCCGGTCACAGTTACTATGACCGATGCACCGGGACAGCTGCTCCACATGGACACAGTTGGACCAGCTCGAGTGCAGTCAGCAGGAGGGAAGTGGTATGTTCTTGTCGTGGTTGATGACTTCTCGAGGTACTCTTGGGTGTTTTTCTTAGCCTCGAAGGATGAGACGTTCACACATTTTCGAGGTCTTTTCAGTAGGCTTTCTGTTGAGCTCCCGGGTGCCTTACGAGCGATCCGCAGTGACAATGGCACGGAGTTCAAGAATTCCTACTTTGAGAGGTTCTGCGATGAGACAGGTGTAGAGCAACAGTTCTCCTCTCCGGACGTCCTACAGCAAAATGGCGTCGTGGAGAGAAAGAACAGTACCTTGGTCGAGATGCAAGGACGATGCTTGATGAGTACTCTACACCTAGGAAGTTTTGGGCTGAGGCGATAGCCACCGTGTGCCATGTTTCAAACAGAGTTTTTCTTAGGGCACACTTGCATCGCACCTCTTATGAGTTGAGATACGGGCGAAAGCCTAGTGTCTCTCACTTTCGCGTGTATGGCTGCAAGTGCTTTATTCTGAAGTCTGGTAACCTAGATAAGTTTGAGTCATGATCTTGTGATGGTATCTTTCTAGGTTACTCGACTTCTTCGCGGGCGTATAGGGTCTTGAACTGCGAGTCTAGTAAAATGGTACAACCTGTGAGTGACCTTCGATGAGGCTAGTCCGAGGACTAGGCCCGATATCTCAGGTTCAGTAGAGCAGTCTGAGCCCATCATTGTGGACGATGAGGAGGATGGAGATGAGGGTCGTCTACCCGATCCAATTCATCCTCCCCTTGAGGTGCCTGCTTCTTTCACCGCACCTCAAGGAGATCAGCCCATGCCTTCCACATCTTCTGGAGCTAGTGGCTCTGTTCTTACCTCGTCAGCTCATGAGGTAGAGGCCACTTCTTCATCTCATCCAGGACCTCCCCGACATATCCAAAAAGATCATCCTTCAGAGCAGATGATTGGAGATCTCTTTGAGCGTGTCACACGCTCAAAGTCTAGCATGTCTCACTTCTGTCTTCACTCTGCCTTTGTTGCCTCTTTCGAGCCCAAGGATGTTGATCATGCTATTTCTGACGAGTCTTGGGTCAATGCCATGCATGAGGAGTTGGAAAACTTTGAGAGAAATAAGGTCTGGTCGCTTGTTGAGCCCCCTAGAGGTCATAATGTCATTAGTACCAAGTGGGTGTTCAAAAACAAGTAGAGTGAGGATGGGGTAGTCATTCGAAACAAGGCTAGGTTGGTAGCTCAGGGTTTCTCCCAGGTTGAGGGTCTAGACTTCGAGGAGACCTTTGCTCCTATAGCTAGGCTAGAAGCCATTCGGATTCTGCTTGCTTTCGCAGTTTCTAAGGGCTTCAAGCTTTACCAGATGGATGTCAAGAGTGCCTTCCTCAATGGGTTTATTGAGGAAGAAGTCTATGTTAGACAGTCTCCAAGTTTCGAGAACCCCAAATACCCAAACCATGTTTACAAGCTTTCCAAAGCCTTGTATGGACTTGAGCAGGCCTCTAGAGCTTGGTATGAGAGGCTTAAGTCCTATTTGTTGAGTCATGGGTTTGAGATATGTAAGGTAGATAAGACCTTGTTCATTTGCAGGCATGGAAATGATCTTCTACTCGTCCAGGTTTATGTGGATGATATCATCTTTGGTGGTTCTTCTCATGCTCTCGTTTCACAGTTCTTGGATGTCATGAGCACCGAGTTTGAGATGAGCATGATGGGCGAGTTGACTTTCTTCCTTGGCTTCCAGATCAAGCAGACTCAGGAGGGTACTTTCTTGCATCAGGGCAAGTACACTCGTGACCTCCTGAGACGCTTTGACATGAGAGATGGCAAGCCAGTGTCAACTCCTATGGCATCTTTAGTTTCGCTCGACCCAGATGAGGATGGCGAGCTAGTTGATCAAAAGGAGTACAGAAGCATGATTAGCTCTCTCTTATACCTTACTGCCTCCAGACCAGACATACACTTCTCTGTGTGTCTATGTGGTTGATTTCAGGCTTCTCCTCGCGTATCTCACCGCCAGACGGTGAAGCGCATCATTCGGTACATTCGAGCTACCATTGACTATGGTATCTGGTACTCTTCCTCTTCCTGCCTTTCTCTTAGAGCCTACTCGGACGCAGACTTTGCTGGCTGTAGGATAGATAGGAAGAGCACTTCTGGCACCTGCCAATTCATTGGCACTTCTCTTGTCTCTTGGTCTTTTAAGAAGTAGTACGGTGTTGCACAGTCCACTGCAGAGGCCGAGTATGTTGCTGCTGCCAGTTGCTACAGTCAAATACTTTGGATGGCTTCGACCCTACGGGACTTTGGGTTAGTTATAGACAGTGTTCCACTCTTTTGTGATAACACTTCTGCTATTAACATTGCTAAGAACCCAGTGCAACACTCTCGGACCAAGCACATTGATATCCGATATCACTTCCTTAGAGACCATGTGGAGAAGGGTGACATAGTGCTCCAGTTTGTGGAGAGTGACCACTAGTTGGCTGATATCTTTACCAAGCCTTTGGATAGCTCTAGGATTTCAGCCTTGTGGGGAGAGCTTGGGGTGGTTTGTCCTTATGGACTGTAGTGAGGGGGAGCTTTGTGCTTTACTGTTAATTCTGATTATATGCTCCTGTTCTCATTTTGTTGCATTGCATTGGGGTGCATTTGGGTTCGTCTTCCTAGCATAGATTAGAGTGTATCTCTCGTCTAGTTGCTTAGATTTCTTCCTCTCATCTTGTGATCTAGGATGCAGTTTATTAGATGTCTATCTTCTCACTAGGTTGAGCTCACTCACTTGTTATAGGTTCTAGCAAGGTTTGGGCCACCCTTGGGTAGATAGGGAACATGTTTGCTCCTTAGTGTGTTAGAATGGCAGCTGATAGTCCTAGTGTCATATGGGGTAGATGAGAGTCAGTCTGAGCCATAGTATCCTCTATATCTTATCTATGCTTTAAGGACTGTCTTTTCTGATTTCTTTGCCAGCTTCTCGTTTTATTGCTTTGGTTTAGGGGAAGTTCATTTGGGAGCTTCTGGATCTTAATATTGACATAACTCAACTTGAACTAAAAGTGCATCTCATGTTGAGGGGGAGCTGGATTTTCTTTCATTTCAGCATTCTGCATTGTAATATAATTACATGGAGCCTTGACTATTATCCTTTTATGACATGTTTACAATGCTTTACATCTTGCCATGATATGTGCTTAAGTGCTAGATTTATCATAACTTTATATGTGTCGTCAAGCCTTTGCCATTGATAAGTTGATTAAAATTGCTCAACTTGAATTAAAACATGTCATGTTTGCTCTTGAAACTAGTCTGTCTTTAGTTATCCTTTTATGATTCATGCCATGCCAAATAGGCTGAGTTGAGTCTTGAATCTTTATTGAGCTTTAGATTGAGCTATGCTAGTTTCTTGATGAAGCATGAGTTAGTGCAACTGTTTAAGAAAGCAAAATGATCTCTTCTGTGCGAAAGAACTGATCTCACCAATTCTTTCTCATGAGATTGCTTGTCATTGCTCTAGGCATGAACTCAAGGGGAGTTTTAGATGACCAAGATCATCTTCTTAAACTTATTGCTTAGAGTGGTCGCATAATGCTTGAGATCTAGCACATGACTACAATTTTGGTTGGAAACGACCGTGAGTTTCAAAAGAAAACATGTCAATTGTGCTAAATTTGCTTAACTACAAAAAGACTAAAGTACTTGAACAAATGGTTCATTCTTGAACTTGTAGCACTCTAAATTGACTCAATACTAGCTTCTTGGTTCCACTTAGATTATTGACATGGCTTGCATCATCTTTGGACACCTTTAGCTAGACTTTACTTTTGAATGGCTTGACATGCTAAGAAATTCATCTAATATTCAGCTTGTTACTTATGTGGCTTGGCTTGATTATGCATATCTTGTTATGATCTTGATAGCATTCATATGTATTATGACTTGGTGTAATACTCAAATGATCATTTTGGATAATCTTCATGGATCTAATTGCTTAGAATGAATAATATTCACTCATTTCACTCTCACACCATGCCTTATTCTCTCTTTTGCATCTTGATAATTTTATTGCCAAAAGGGGGAGAATATTGGAGAAAAAACCTTTTCAAAGGAAAAACTGGGAGCTTCTTGAGGAAAACTTGCTCTTTCTTTACTCCTTTGTCGACATGGTCTTGAGTCGCTTTTGTTCTCTTTTAGACCATGTATGACTTTCAAAACAAACTCAACTTTATGCTTTTTCTGTGTTTGTCAATATACTCATCAAGGGAGAGATTGAGAGACTACGTGGATGTGTCCTCATGTTTGTGATGAGTAATTGACTCGGTTTCTGGAAAGTTTGAGTTTGGTTTGGTCGGTTCGCGCTGAGTCGGTGCATGGCGCGGTCTGGTTCGGTTGGACTTGGTGGATTGCGGTCCGGAGTGCTTAGGACGCTTGTTTTCCTTCTCGATCGGTCGATTGGGGTATTTCATGCTTTGAGTACCTTTTTGTTAATGCTAATGTTGTTTATACTGTTTCGTGCGGTGCTATGTGACGGTTTGCTGGTCTGTGTGACTGCAGGACTTCGGAGCTAGGTCATGGTGAGGCGTGGGAGGACCGGGACAAGGCACAGGAGGTGTTGAGGTCCGGACAGTCGGAGACGTCGAAGATGATCGAGGCTGCTGAGATGGTTGCGAGTCGGGAGATGAGGAACCGGAGCTGGAGCTACCGGTGATGGGACACGATGGGCAGCGGTGAGTTGCATAGGGACTAGGCTCAGGGAGGAGCTGAGGTCCAGACGGTTAGGATGCTGGGTGCAGTCGTATGATGACAGGAAGCTTCCGGGAAGGTGCAGCAGGGGCATTTCGGTAAAATTCGCAAAACTGCAAAACAGAAGCGGATTTGGTTGAAGATAACGGGTTGGACACCCGTTTTTTTGAAAAGAGGAGGAGGTTTGGTTTAGAGTGAAGTGTGTGGTTTCCCTCCAAATCCTGGTTGTTGACTTTTGCCTCATTGGGTGAGAGGCATGGAGTGGAGAGTGGGCTGCACTTCTTGATTTGCTACTTGTGTGTGTGAGCTCCTCTTTTTAACCATTGTGTGGAGGAGGAGGCAGGAAGTAAGGAAAGGAGTATGCATCTGTAGGTGTTGGGTCTCACGTGTGAGTTCATATCTCTTGTGAAGCATGTAGTGTGATGAGTAATATTTCTCCTCAATTGCATATGGGGATGTAGAACATTTGCTTGTAACCATTCCTCTCCATGAATCCATTTGTGAAATCCCGTGTTGAGATGTGATGGCTTATTGCATTTCTCTGAGTGTTGCTTTGCATTTTCTTCAGTTTTTCTTGTTTGGATTCCTCTGCTGGTTCTTTGGTGAGTGAAGATCTTGACGAAGTATTGTAGATTTACTTTATCTCTGAACTGGGAATTGATTCTCAAAGCCTTTGGCTAATGTAATCCTGAGAGAAAAGAATACATTCACTATCATTCTCAAATGTCCAGCACTTCTCTTCCTCTGTTTTTCTCTCTCCTAGGGTTTGAATGCAGAGCAATGTTGTGCTCAAGTGTGTGGCTTCTAAGGATTATTTTGAGCTATGGTTCCTTCATGCTGAGACCACTTCCTAGCTTAAATCAAAGGTCTTTTGATCAAAGTTTTCAAGATTCAAAAGGAATTTGGAATTTGCCTCTCCTACTTTATTCTTTCTGTCATTTTCAGATTTCAGAGGTTCCAATGGTTTTTATTTGCATTTTCCTCTCCCTAAGATCCCCATGATATTAAGCTTGTAGTCCTATTAAATCAATCTGAAGAAGAGCAGTGAATCAATGACTAAGGTCTCAGTTTTATTCTCTGTTTTGGTACTTACTATACCATCTTTTTCAGCTGCCCCTCTCTGCTTTCATCTCCTTTGCCGGCTGCTCGCAATCCTGCAGTTAGTTCCTTTTCAAGCTGAAAATTGAGTTTTTAATCACAAACAGATTTTACTCACTAATTGTCTTGATTGCAATAAAATATCTTCAATCAGTTCACCTTTTCCTGGATCAAAGCAATCAGTTTGTATGGACTGTTCTTGTCTGTCAGTTTTCAGGGTTTCTTCAGCCTTCTTGTGCTCGGCTGGCTGTAGTTTGCTTGTGTCGATTGGCATTTCTTTTCCCTGCAGCAGTTAGATCGGTCCTTCAGTTTTCGGCTGACAGAGCATTTTCGGAACTGTGTTAGCTGCGTTTCCAGTCCGCATTTCCGCTAGATCACTCACCTCTGTTTTCAGTCTTCCTCTACCAATTAATCTCGGTCTGTTGCAGTCCGTGTGCAACTTCTTGACTACTCTAATTTTGGGCAGTTTTGGTCGGCTGAAATTGCTGTTTTCATATTGTTCTTTCCGTGTTCTCCCTTCACGTTTCAAGTCTATCTCATTCAGTTTAGTTCTGAATTTCTTGCCAACTGCCCTCTGTTCCTTCTCTGAAGTTTTCGGTCTTCTTTATTATGTTCTGGACTGCACTTGACCGAATCTGATTTAGTCTATTTTGGTCTGTTTTTCATCTGCTTCTCAGTTCTCGGCAGCGAGTGCACTCACTATTTGTATCAGTTTGTGTTTTCATTTTTCGTTTGTCCTTTTGTCAACCAAAATTGTCTCTTTGTTTATTAGGTCTTTTGTCTATCTGCCTCTCTGTTCTCTTGTTGGACCGAAATGGCGACACAGGGGGGGTGAATGTTGCTTTCTAAAAATTAAATTCGCCCCTCAAGTATCCACACTTATGCTTCTTCTCCAATAGCTATGGAAGCTATGAAGATAGAAGATATGCACTTACTGGAAGTCACAGCAACAAGGATAAACCAGATCCAGAAAGAAACAGTCAAGAAAAATAATTTCAGAGCAGATCTGACTGCAAGCGGTAGTACCGCTGAGACGAGCGGTAGTACCTCTGGGCGGTAGTACCGCTGAGCCGAGCGGTAGTACCTCTGAATGGTAGTACCTCTCGAGGAGCGGTAGTACCGCACGAAGAAAACAGCAAACAGAGCAGGCTGACAGAAGTTCTGAAACTTCGGATTTTTGGCTAAATCAAGGAAACGAAAGGAAAACTTCTGATCTTTTCAGAGAGAGACATCAAGGGACTATTCTAAAAACCTTTAGGGCCTCAAACAACATGGGAACTAAGCAATAACACAAGAAATTCAGAGATTAACCAAGAACTTGAAAAATACAGAGAGCTACCCAAAAACTCAAATTCCCATCTAAGCATTGATCCTTTGGCCACGAAACTTTGAGGATAGCTAATTAATAGTCATAAGACTCTGCATGCCAAATTTCACATTTTCTCATGAAGGGAAACACGAAAATCATCAAAACCCTAGAAGAGGAAATGAAGAACAGAGAAGTCCCAAACATGAAATCTGAGATTAAACGAAGTTTGCTCTTGGGAAACTTGATCAAATGATCTTGAGGTATCATCCCAACATAGAGCAATCCATTTTGGGCCTTCCCAGCAAGAAAGAACTTCAAATCACAAAAAGAGGAAAATCACCTAAAAGGAGAAAACGAAGAACAGAGAGGCTGCACGGGAGAAAAACTTCAGATTTTCATTTCAACCAAGCAAGGATTACATAGGAGTCCCAATACGCGTGGACATTAGAACAAGAGGAATGATTACAAGGGTATCCACTCAATCCTCTCAAGAACACCACCCACTACATGCTTCCCTAGAGAGGAGACAATGCACTGAGAAAGCTACGAAGGTGGAACTACTCCTGCTGCCCTCAACCACTAAAGAGCAAAGCAAAACCACCTCTCAAAGCCTCTTTTCACTCACTAAAACCCTAACTCTCTCCCAAAACCATGAGAGGGGCATGCAGCCACTCCCTCCTTTATATAGCCCTTGGCTAACGGGTCTCCACCCCGTTACGCCTGCTAAACCCGAACGGAGCCTGCTCCCGCTTGTGCAGCCTCGCGAAATTCCCATTTCGCCCCTCCTGCACCTTCCGGGAAGCTTCCGTGCTCCTTGTCGTCCAAGCCTCGCAACCACCTCGAGTCTCCACCGTCTTCGACACATCTCGACCGTTCTGACCTCGACACCGCCCGTGTCTAGTCCGGTCACCTCGTGTCTCGCCACAACTCCGCCTCGACGTCCTGCAGCCAACACAAACAAGAAACACATCAAATAGCACCGCTCGATACATGTAAGCATAAATGCATTAATGAAATAGCCCAAACCTGACAAGTCGACATAATATGCAATCTAAACCCTTTGACCAGGTTTGACCAAGTCCGACCGAGTCTATTGCACCTCGCAACGACATGGTCCGAACCAACCAAATCAAACTCGGCTTCCCTAAACCGATCTCAATTACTCATCACACACATGGGATGACCTCCACATGGTCTCTCAATCTCCCCCTTGATGAGTATATTGACAAACTCAGAAAAAACGCAAAGTAGAGTTTGAGCAAGAAGTCAAACATGGTCCAAAGGAAGAAAATGAAGCTAATGACCATGTCGACACAAGGAGCAAAAGAAAGAACAAGTTTTCCTCAAAACTCCCGAAATGGCTTTTTCTACCACTATTCTCCCCCTTTTGGCAATAAACACATCAAGGATGCAAGGAAGAGAATATGACATGACATTGGATGAAATAGCTGAAGATTCATTATTCTAAGCATTTAGAGCCATGAGAACTATCCAAGATGACCAACAAGTATTACATCAAGCCATAACTCAATAGAATGCTATCTAGATCATGACAAGATATATATAAGACAGCTAAACCAAATATATGACAATCTGAAATTTAGTGCAATTTGAGAGCCTGTCAAGTCATCCATGATCAAAGTCTAGCTAGAGGTATCCAAGATGATGCAAACCATGTCAATAAGCTAAGCGGAACCAAGAAGCTAGTATTGAGTCTAATTAGAGTGCTACAAGCTCAAGAGTGAAATATTTGTTTAAGTACTTGGTTCTTTTTGTAGATTAAGCAAAAGAAGCACGAGTGACATATTTTTTCTTTTGAAATTCAAGGTTGTTGCCAACCAGATTTTTATTTAGTCATGTGCTAGATCTCAAGCCTTATGCGATCATGCTAAGCAAAAAGCTTAAGACAATGATCTTGGTCATCCGAAACTCCCCCTGAGTTCATGCCTTGTGCAATGGCAAGCCGTCTCATGAGAAAGAATTGGTGAGATCAGTTTTTTCGCACAAAAGAGATATGTTTGCATTCTTAATGATTGTACTAACTCATGCTACATCAAGAACTAGCATAGCTCAATCTAAAGTTCAATAAAGATTCAACGCTCAGCTCAGCCTATTTGACATGGCATGAATCATAAAAGGATAACGCAAGAAAGACTAATCTCGAGAGCTAGCATGACAAGTTTTAATTCAAGTTGAACAATTTTAATGAACTTATCATGGCAAAAGTTAGTCTATACATATGAAGTCATGATCAATCTAGCAAATAAACACAAATCATGGCAGAATGTAAAGCAATGTAACCATGTCATGAAAGGATAATAATCAAGGCTCCATGTAGTTATTTACAATGCAGGATGACATGCAAGAAATCCAGCTCCCCCTCAACATGTGATGCAACTTTTAGTTCAAGTTGAGTTAAGTCATCATTAAGATCTAGAAGCTCCCGAATGAACTCCCCCTGAACCAAAGCAATAAGCAAGAGAAGCTGGCAAAGAAAATCCGAAAGGGCAGTCCTTAAAGCATAGATAAGATATAGAGGAAACTATGGCTCAGACTGACTCTCTTCTACCCCATATGACTCGAGGACTATCAGCTGGTCTACTAACAACCTAGGGAGCAAACATGTACCCTGTCTACCCGAGGGTGGCCCAACCCTCGCTAGAATCCACAAGAAGTGAGTAAGCTCAACCTAGAGAGAAGAGAGACAGCTAACAAGCAGCATCCTAGTGTCACAAGATAAGAGCAAGAAGTCTAAACATCTAGTCAGGAGAACCACTCTAACCTATGCTAGAAGGACTAACCCCAATGCACCCCGAATGCAATGCAACAGAAAGGAGCAAGAGCATAATCAATATAATAAAGCAGTAAAGCACAAAGCTCCCCATCACAACAGTCCATACGGACAAACCACCCCAAGCTCTCCTCGCAGAGCTGAAAACCTAGAGCTATCCAATGGCTTGGTAAAGATATCAGCCAACTGGTGGTCACTCCACAAACTGGAGCACAATGTCACCCTTCTCCACATGGTCTCGAAGGAAGTGATATCGAATATCAATGTGCTTAGTACGAGAGTGCTGCACTGGGTTCTTAGCAATGTTAATCACAGAAGTGTTATCACAAAAGAGTGGAACACTGTCGATAACTAACCCAAAGTCCCGTAGGGTCGAGACCATCCAAAGCACTTGGCTACAGCAACTGGCTGCAGCAACGTACTCAGCCTCTGCGGTGGACTGTGCAACACCAGACTGCTTCCTCGATGACCAGGAAACGAGAGAAGTGCCAATGAACTGGCAGGTGCTCGAAGTGCTCTTCCTATCTATCCTACAGCCGGCAAAGTCTGCATCCGAATAGGCTCTCAAGGAAAGACAGGACGAGGATGAGTACCAGATACCATAGTCAATGGTAGCTCGAAGGTACCGAAGAATGCGCTTCACCGCCTGACGGTGAGTTACACAAGGAGAAGCCTGAAACCGGGCACAAAGACACACAGCGAAGTGTATGTCCAGTCTCGAGGCAGTGAGGTACAAGAGGGAGCCGATCATACTACGATACTCCTTCTGGTCAATTAGCTCGCCATCCTCATCTGGGTCAAGAGAAGCTGTAGCAGCCATGGGAGTTGACACTGGCTTACCATCACTCATGTCAAAGCGTCTTAGGAGGTCACGAGTGTACTTGCCCTGATGCAGAAAAGTACCCTCCCGAGTCTGCTTAATCTAGAAGTCAAGGAAGAAGGTCAACTCACCCATTATGCTCATCTCAAACTCGGTGCTCATGACATCCGAGAACTGTGAAACGAGAGCATGAGAAGAGCCGCCAAAGATGATGTCATCCACATAAATCTGGACGAGCAGCATATCAGTGCCATGCCGGCGGATGAACAAGGTCTTGTCTATTTTACTCATCTCAAAACCATGACTCAACAAGTAGGACTTAAGCCTCTTATACCAAGCTCTAGGGGCCTGCTTAAGTCCATACAAAGCTTTGGAAAGCTTGAAAACATGGTTTGGGTATTTGGGGTTCTCGAAACCTGGAGGCTGCCGGACATAGACTTCTTCCTCAATGAAGCCATTAAGAAAGGCACTCTTGACGTCCATCTGGTAAAGCTTGAAACCCTTAGAAGCTGCAAAGGCAAGCAGGATTCTAATGGCCTCAATCTAGCTACAGGGGCAAAGGTCTCCTCGAAATCGAGACCCTCAACATGGGAGAACCCCTGAGCAACCAATCTAGCCTTGTTTCGAACAACTACCCCATCCTCACTTTGCTTGTTCTTGAACACCCACTTGGTCACAATGACATTGTGACCACGAGGGGGCTCAACAAGCGACCAGACCTTGTTCCTCTCGAAATTCTCTAACTCTTCATGCATGGCATTGACCCAAGACTCGTCAGAAAGTGCATGACACACATCCTTGGGCTCGAAGGAGGCAACAAAGGCAGAATGGAGACAGAAAAGTGACGTGGTAGACTTTGAGCGCGTGACACGCTCAAAGAGGTCTCCAACAATCTGCTCAAGAGGATGTGCTTTCTGGATATGTCTAGGAGGTCCAAGATGAGATGAAGAAGTGGCATCTACTTCATGTGCTGATGAAGTAGGAACAGAGTCACTAGCTCCAAAAGAAGCAGAAGGCATGGGCTGATCGCCTCGGGGTGCGGTGGAAGAAGGTACCTCGAGGGGTGGATGAGTGACTGGATCTGGTAGACAACCCTCATCTCCATCATCCTCATCATCCACAAAGATGGGCTCAGACTGCTCTAAAGAATCTGAGATATCGGGCCTAGTCCCCGGACTGGCCTCGTCGAAGGTCACCTCATAGGTCTCTACCATTTTACTAGACTCGCAGTTCCAAACCCGATAAGCCCGCGCAAAAGTTGAGTAACCTAGAAAGATCCCATCACAAGAACGTAACTCGAACTTGTCTAGGTTCCCGGACTTCAAGATAAAACACTTGCAACCAAACACACGAAAACGAGAGACGCTGGGCTTTCGCCCGTATCTCAACTCATAAGAAGTGCGGTGCAAGTGTGCCCGAAGAAAAACTCGATTTGAGACATGGCACGCGGTGGCTATAGCCTCAGCCCAAACTTCCGTGGTGTAGAGTACTCATCAAGCATCGTCCTTGCATCTCGACCAAGGTACTGTTCTTTCTCTCCACGACGCCATTTTGCTGTAGGACGTCCGGAGAGGAGAACTGTTGCTCTACACCTATCTCATCGCAGAACCTCTCAAAGTAGGAATTCTTGAACTCCGTGCCATTGTCACTGCGGATCGCTCGTAAGGCACCCGGGAGCTCAACAGAAAGCCTACTGAAAAGACCTCGAAAATGTGTGAACGTCTCATCCTTCGAGGCTAAGAAAAACACCCAAGAGTACCTCGAGAAGTCATCAACCACGACAAGAACATACCACTTCCCTCCTGCTGACTGCACTCGAGCTGGTCCAACTGTGTCCATGTGGAGCAGCTGTCCCGGTGCATCGGTCATAGTAACTGTGACCGGAGGGTGAGAAGCGGCAACCATCTTGCCGTGCCGACAAGGAGCACAAACTAGATCTTTGACCATCTTGAGTTTCGGCAGACCACGAATGAGGTCGTGGCCGCTAACTCGGGTCAAATGGTCAAATCCAATATGACCAAGTCTCCTATGCCAGAAAGAAAGGTCGCGGGACTCAGAAGCAACTAAACACCTGAGAGGATCATCAGAAGACTCAAAAAAATCAGCACGAAAGATCCTCCCAAAACGAGAAATCCCACAAACCAGACTACCCGAAGAATTAAGAATTTTACAAGTGTTTTTCTTAAAGCTCACCTCGAAACCGTCATCGGTAAGCTGAGAAACGGAAAGCAAATTATACTGCAGCTTACTAACCAAAGCAACATCTTTCAAAATGAAAGAATCATTAATGCGCACTGTACCTTTGGCGATGACGCGCCTTGATGAAGCATCTCCGAAGATGATCGTCTCATCACCTGGAGCACGAGCAAGGGAAGAAAACCAACGGGAGTCTCCGGTCATGTGTCGTGAACACCCGGAGTCTACAAGCCAAACCTTTCCCTTCCCTGCCCGGCGAACCTGAGTCAAACAGAGAGTAAAGTCTCAGTACTGGGGTAAATCAAGAGTGATTTGAGTAACACGTCGAGCAGATGAAGTAGTCATGCACGACTGACATCTATCTACCCTACGCTCTCTGTCACTCAACAAGCCAGAAGGTCTGTGTGCAGACCCGAAGCTGTTGTTGGGCTTGACTGCTACAGAGGAGCGAGTCAAGACACCAGCAACATGCTGATCACGCCGCGGGTAGCTATCTTGACGGGGGAAACGAGATCTACCCTCAGGACGGCGGAAGTCACAACCAAGAGCAGCATGAGGATGAAAACAAGAGAACTCGAAAAAACCAAGTCCTCGATGCTGCCCAAACCCATCAGAAGCAAACCTACACCTCGTGTTGGTCTTAGGTGCACTCAAGGTCTGGGGTTGACCCTGAATGCGCCTAAGAGACTCAACACGGTCTCTACGCGCGATCTTGGCACGCCTGAAGCATCGATCGACTGAGTGTCCATCCTTCTGACAGAAGGTGCAGTGATACTTCACCTTCTGAGAGGTAGAAGTAGCACGGGGAGGCTTCGCCTTCTGAGAGGCCGAAGTAGCAGGTGGAATCACCTTGCTGTCAGAAATCCCCTGGACAAAACCCGCTGACTTAAATTGGACTTTCTCGGTCCTGGGCTCAGTCTCGATCACACCTGGTGCTATGAGTCTGAGCACGGCAGGTGGATGATTCCTCATGTCCTCATAAAAATCGTATCCTAGACCTTGATTAAATTTACAAATCTTGGATTGGTCTAGAATAAGATTAAGCTTCTTCTTACCTCCTACAAATCTCTCGAGAGTGTTCATAAGATACTGACACTCCCGAAAGAGAGAGGTGCAAGAAGAGCAAGGGGAAGAAGAGACAACAGAAGGTAAGGGAGCAGAAGAAGAACCAACAGTACAGGAAAGAATGGCTTGTGCACGCACAGCCGACTCTGAGGGGACAGTCCTACTACTAGCAAGTTGGTTCACGTCACTAGGTGTCTCTACCTTACCCTGAGGTTTCTCCCCCTTCTCATCAATCACATCACAAGCTGAAAGTGGCTTCTCTAGAAGGTCCTCAGTTAGCTTCACACATTTCTCATCCAATGCAATCAAGTCAAATTTTAGTTTGTTACAATTAATGCATGGTGAGCTAACAGGGTCCTTAGAAGCAGTTTGAGCCAATCTATTATTGTCATCAACTAATTCTTGAAACTGTTTGGAGACAGCTTCAAGCTCAGCAGTAAGCTTGGGACAGTTCATACATGAAGCAATCGGCTCAAGAAGAAATGCTTGTAGTTCTGCAATTTTATGATCTGCCTGTTTTAGGTTCATCTTCAAATTATTGCAATTTTCACATGTCTCGGGCAGATCAAGCAACATAGTATAAAGATCTCTAAAAGCATTGTCCTTATCCTCACATGAGGTGCATGATGTAGTCTCAACAACAGCAGTTGAAATAGACACTACTTTACTCATCTCAAGCTCAGCAAGAAGACTAACATTCTCCACCTTAATCATGTTTAGCTCAGAGGACACACTATCATGCAAGGTCCTTAGTTTCTCCATGTCATCCAGCAAAGCAGAACAAACATCACAATCGTCACGAGAGGGAGCAGATCTAAGTGAAGTAAGCTCCCGTGACAAGCTCTCTACTTCCTTCTCTAACTCGATACACCTAGCCCTGGCTCTAGCATGAAATCCACCTAGCTTAAGAAAAGCATGATTAAGCTGGTCGTAGGTGGGGCATACCTCGTCCGAGTCGGAGTACAGCTCGCTGTTGCTCAGTTCACCCTCAAGAGCCATGAAGCACATGCCGGAGAAGTCGTCGTCGCTCTTGGGTTCTTGGTCACCCGTCCCGTCGTCGTCGCTCCATCCCTCCACCTCGCTGAGGTCAAGGTCGTCGAAGGCGGTGAGGACACGGTGGAACAGCTTCTTGGCCTTCCCAAAGTCGCAGAACTTCTTCTTGCCTTGAGGGTGCGCTGGAGGCTTCTTGTTGCGGTTCTTGTCGGTGTAGTCGTTCTTGCCCGAACCGTCGTAGTCGTTCTTGGCCTTCTCCAGCTTGGGACAGTTTGCCCGAATGTGGTTGGGGCCACCACACTCGAAGCAAATCACAGGTCCTCCTCTCTTTCTGTCCCTCCTCCTCTTGTAAGCATGGGAAAACTTCCGAGCTAGGAGGGCCGGCTGCTCATCCTCAAACTGCTCTAATTGATCATAAGTTACGTCACAGAGAGCAGCGAGAGAGAAACCGCAAAGCGAATCGGAAGAAGAAAGACCTGAAGCCGAACTGGGATCGGTGACTAGAGCCATCGACTGTGACTTCGACTTGCGAGAGACAATGTCCATCTCGTGAGTCTTGAGGCGCGAGTACAGCGCATCAAGAGTCAAAGTCGAGAGATCCGTGGTGTCCTTGATGGTAGTCACCTACATCTCCCAAACCCGCAAATCGAGAGCCGCGAGCATCTAACGAGCGTTATCTGAGTCGGGGTATGTGAGACCGACCGCTCGGAGGTTGCTCAAGATCTTGTGGAAGCACGCAAAACACTCATCTAAGGACTCACCAGCGAGCATTTCAAACTTGTTGTAATCTCGCTTGAATTGGTCCTGTCGGACAATCTTGATCTGGGTGGTGCCCTCATGGTATGCGTCGAGGGTCACCCAGATGTCGAAAGCCGACGTGAGATGAGAGATGCGATCAAACTCGCTTCGGCTCAACCCCTGGATTATGATGTTCCTTGCCTTAGCGTTCGCCTCAACATCAGCCATGTTCCCGGCGTTGATGTTCTCATCGGCAGGAACAACAAATCGCACCTTCACCTTCCGCCAGATAGCATACCCCTGAGCCTGGATGTATGTCTCCATTCGGCTCTTCTAGAAGGGGTAATCGATGCCATCAAAGACGGGCGGCTTGGTGGAGTACTTGTCCGTCACCATGGATATAGAGACCGGTTAAGATCTATGGAAAAGAGCTAACCGACTCTGATACCAATTGTTGGACCGAAATAGCGACAGAGGGGGGTGAATGTCGCTTTCTAAAAATTAAATTTGCCCCTCAAGTATCCACACTTATGCTTCTTCTCCAATAGCTATGGAAGCTATGAAGATAGAAGATATGCACTTACTGGAAGTCACAGCAACAAGGATAAACCAGATCCAGAAAGAAACAGTCAAGAAAAATAATTTCAGAGCAGGTCTGACTGCAAGCGGTAGTACCGCTGAGACGAGCGGTAGTACCTCTGGGCGGTAGTACCGCTGAGCCGAGCGGTAGTACCTCTGAGCGGTAGTACCTCTCGAGGAGCGGTAGTACCGCACGAAGAAAACAGCAAACAGAGCAGGCTGACAGAAGTTCTGAAACTTCGGATTTTTGGCTAAATCAAGGAAACGAAAGGAAAACTTCTGATCTTTTCAGAGAGAGACATCAAGGTACTATTCTAAAAACCTTTAGGGCCTCAAACAACATGGGAACTAAGCAAGAACACAAGAAATTCAGAGATTAACCAAGAACTTGAAAAATACAGAGAGCTACCCAAAAACTCAAATTCTCATCTAACCATTGATCCTTTGGCCACGAAACTTTGAGGATAGCTAATTAATAGCCATAAGACTCTGCATGCCAAGTTTCACATTTTCTCATGAAGGGAAACACGAAAATCATCAAAACCCTAGAAGAGGAAATGAAGAACAGAGAAGTCCCAAACATGAAATCTGGGATTAAACGAAGTTTGCTCTTGGGAAACTTGATCAAATGATCTTGAGGCATCATCCCAACATAGAGCAATCCATTTTGGGCCTTCCCAGCAAGAAAGAACTTCAAATCACAAAAAGAGAAAAATCACCTAAAAGGAGAAAACGAAGAACAGAGAGGCTGCACGGGAGAAAAACTTCAGATTTCCATTTCAACCAAGCAAGGATTACATAGGAGTCCCGATACGCGTGGACATTAGAACAAGAGGAATGATTACAAGGGTCTCCACTCAATCCTCTTAAGAACACCACCCACTACATGCTTCCCTGGAGAGGAGACAATGCACTGAGAAAGCTACGAAGGTGGAACTACTCCTGCTGCCCTCAACCACTAAAGAGCAAAGCAAAACCACCTCTCAAAGCCTCTTTTCACTCACTAAAACCCTAACTCTCTCCCAAAGCCATGAGGGGGCATGCAGCCACTCCCTCCTTTATATAGCCCTTGGCTAACGGGTCTCCACCCCGTTACGCCCGCTAAACCCGAACGGAGCCCGCTCCCGCTTGTGCAGCCTCGCGAAATTCCCATTTCGCCCCTCCTACACCTTCCGGGAAGCTTCCGTGCTCCTTGTCGTCCAAGCCTCGCAACCACCTCGAGTCTCCGCCGTCTTCGACACATCTCGACCGTTCTGACCTCGACACCACCCGTGTCTAGTCCAGTCACCTCGTGTCTCGCCACGACTCCGCCTCGACGTCCTGCAGCCAACACAAACAAGAAACACATCAAATAGCACCGCTCGATACATGTAAGCATAAATGCATTAATGAAATAGCCCAAACCTGACAAGTCGACATAATATGCAATCTAAACCCTCTGACCAGGTTTGACCAAGTCCGACCGAGTCTATTGCACCTCGCAACGACATGGTCCGAACCAACCAAATCAAACTCGACTTCCCTAAACCGAGTTGGGTTTGTTATCTTGTTATGCTGGAATGGTGGATTCTAATCTTAATGGAAATGGAATGTACTGTTGTGTTAATTTGCCATTGTATTTGCTTGTTTTCAAATGGCATAGGTAACATTATTTCTTGAGGCTAGCCAAAAAACAGAAAAAAAATTTGGTATAGAGTGAACTATCACAAACAGTTTTGTGGTATAAATCGCCTATGAAGGACTATCACAGATAGTTCTATATACCAACCGTCTGTGATACTCGCTAATCACATACGGTTGGTAACTAGAACCATCTGTGATGTGTGAGTATCACAGACGATTTTTGGTTTCGAGTTGTCTATAATAGTTTTCTTCACATACAGTTCTAGTTACGAACCGTCTGTGTTGTCTTTATCACAGATGGTTCTAGTTACAAACCGTTTGTGCTGTTTTTATCACAAACGACTCACAAACCGTCAGTGATAACCTTCGATTATCACTAACACATAAATACAGGCGGTTCAGAAAACCGTCTGTGATGACAGTTCTGAACCGTCAGTGATGACCCTTTTGTAGTAGTGTGATAATATCACAGACGGTTCGGATTAAAAACTGTCTATGATGTATGCTGGCATCACAGATAGTTTTAATCTGAACCATCTATAATAATGGCACATCACCGATCCGTGACATCTCTTCTAGGATTGTAATCTCACCCAGCCATTCTCTCTGTATCAAATGGCAGGCACCGATCTTCTCCTACCTTTTACCCCTTATTACTCCTCCTTCCCCTTTCCTACTGCTCCTAGTTCATCCACTCCCCCATCCGATATGCTTCCTCCCGCAAACCGAAGTGCTCCATCCCATCGATGACGTCGACTACCACCGTGAGCTCCTCCTTCGCTTGTGACACCACGGTTTACTACACAAGACACTCTTATTGTAAGTGTCGTAAGAGTGTCTTGTGCAGTGTCACCGTCATGACACAACAATGATGCTACGACCGCCTTTCCTTCATTGCCAGTGATATCCCCTATCGGATCCCCACCCCTCTCTTTCTTGATGGTACCGTCTTTTCTTCATTGCCAGTGATATCCCCCATCGGATCCCCACCTCTCTTTCTTGATGCTTAGATCTAAAATTATGAAATTGATGGATGGCTAGCTAGGTTTTGGTCATGTAAATCTTGATGGTTCTACATTTTTTCTTCTACCAATTTATTGAAGACTTCAATCCATATACAAAATCAACTTCTAGTAACTTGTGTGAACTTAGGTATGAAGAGGAGGCTACACGCCAAGGCCCATTCAGCTATGCAACGGGGCTGGAAACTTCGGAGGCCGTTTTGAGGCCCTAAATAGTACTTTTTGGAGATTTCACTTGTCTGGAGTCTCACGAATGAATCAAAGCTATTCTTATGGATTTTCGAATGTAACTTTTCATTAGCTTTCAAACGAGTCTAGGAACGTTGAAAACAGAGTTCGTATGCAAAAGTTATGTATGTTTTATTGAGTATTGCTTTCAATTGATTTGTGAAAAAATGTATTTGTTTCTGAAATGAATGTGAATTGAATATATACATATACTTGTTGTGTTTCAGCTTGTTTCAGAGGGCATGACTAGCATTTTCTGAGGATAACTAATAAACAGAAATAGATTTACGGATACAAAAAATATCACAAACAGTTTCTAGGACAAACTGTCTGCGATACGTCATTATAGATGGCTGGTAGTTAGAACCGTCTGTAATATGTGAGCATTACAAACGGTTTTTCGTTTGACTCGTCTGTAATGTGCGAGCATCATAGACGGTTTTTAGTTTTTGCCGTCTGTAATAGTCTCCTTCATAGTTTGTTCTTTATACGAACCGTCAGTGTGTGCCTTATCACAAACGGCTCATAAATCGTCTGTGATAACTATTTGTTATCACAGACACATAAATTTAGATGGTTTAGAAAATCATCTGTCATGATAGTTTAGAACCGTGTGTGATGATTATCTCTATGGTAGTGGAAAGAGATAATTTATGAAGCATGGATCCTCCAGTCCATTTTCTTTAATTACCTGCGCATTAACACTTACTAGTAGAGTGCCCGTGCTAACGCTACGGCGGTATTTGAGGGATGCACATGAAAACAACCAAATGACGCTATTTTTTCTTTGCCCGTGCTAACGCTACGGTAAAATACAAAAGAAGATACCTTAGTCTCTTGGCCATCTATTTCTTTGAATGCTTTCTCTACCTCATCTATGTCCTTAAACAAAACACATGTAGAGTAAAAATCACCTCGAATCCTCGAATCAATCTGTTGAAAAGGAAAAGAAATAATCATTAAAGGTGACTTGAATCAATCTGCCTCCAAGGTGACTTGAACAAACCCAAAAAGGAAGGCAAATGTGTCAGATGATCACACTGTGTTATCAAAGATAAACAAAAAATAACCACTTCAAGAAGAATCAAAGGCTAATGAACAGGAATTACCATGCAGCAACAAGAGAACGCAGAACTGAATTACTCATAGAAAGTACGGACCAGGTTTTATAAGACTTAAAGCTTTTCTGGAGCCTGCCAAATTTCCGGTAACTGGCTGGGAATTAGGCACTTCACAGATTTCTATTTGTAAACAGTCAGGTGTTCTTATAATTCCCGATATTTTTATTTGGCAGGTCCCAGGAAGAATTTAGAGTCTTGCCAGTTTTGTGAACCATTGCGCTTACTAACTGTATCTGAAACAATCATCCTTGAAATAAATCACAGATCCAAGGTGTGAAGGTAAATAATTAATCAAACTGTGTACACCATCTAAATCCCATCTACAGATAAACTTCAATTTATTCCAAAAAAATGACAATAGCTACAGGTAGAAAAAAGACACAAGACACCTAGATATATCCAAATGGAACAAGACGATGTATTTTTACGAGGGAAAAGGAATTATTATAGCTTGGGGTGAATTATCATGGTTATGTACATATCCCCCTTACTATTTGTTTATTCACTCAGACAACACCTGTTCTCCAATATTTAATACTTGTTGTACTTGATTTCCCCCCTTAAAATACCCCTAGCTTTATGCTAGTCTTGTTTCTTTTTTCTGCTGCAACAGAGTCCATATAAAAAAGATGGTTTCACAATGTGAAACTTTTTATTTTACAAATGGCCAATTTGTACAGTTTCGAAAAGTTAAACATCTAATGAAGGCAGTCATAAGAATAGGAAAAGACACATCAAGTTAAATACAAAAAATACTTAGTTGAAACAGTTAAAGACCCAAAAAGTTGCATGGTATGAAAGACTCTTTAGGAACAGTGTCAACAAATAACCAAAACATGGGGGCGCAGGAATTAATAACTAATACATGGGAAGAGATTCTCTATTGCTTTAATCTGAATAGAAATTTAATTAAGCTGAAGTACAACATTCATTGTTTCAGCAGCAATATGGTGTTGAATCAAACAGATCAAGACAAACAGAAAAAGAAAACATGAATTATCAAGTTATTTGTTCCTTCAAAACTCAAAAGAAAGTTCCACAATACACAGTAACAAAAATCAAGTTGAGCCTACTTGTAATAAATCCTATATCACAAATGTATTCACTCAACAACAGAACTAAAAATGTATGCAGGAGACACAAACCAAACAGAATATAAGGAAATTTTGCATTACTGACTTTGCATCCAGGAACCAACCTTCCAGCTGTCGTGGTGTCACATCGAATTCATGGCCGCCTTCATTTTGTTAGCATTTTTTACAGGGCACATCAGCATCACAAATAATTAGACATCGACATTAGTAGAATGTGAACCTCAGCAGTCACCAAAGCCAGGACGAACATGGATCTCAAAAGACATGCATATACAACACAAAAGTGGACATACGCATATACAACAGTAATTAATTTAATCACAACCAGCCCGATAATGCATTCATTCACAGCAAAGCCCTTTGGATCTACATAACGTCTATAAGAAGTTATATTTTGTTTAAATGTAATTAACACACTCGTTATATGAATCTAATAGGGGTGCGATCATTACCATATAATAAAATTACTACTAAGTGGAAGACAAATCTTATTTTTCTTTGCAACAGCTAAATTAGAGAACGACAAACTCATAAAGGATATAAATCCTAGGATTTGAAATTGCTTGAAAATAGGAAAATAATCTAATAGATGTTGGGTGCTAATTGTCAAATATATAGCTAACAAACTTCCGCAGGCATTGATGCAGCTAAAAACAATTTAAAACACAAAGGCATAAAGTGGGAGAAAAACTGTGTTTCTGTAGCCATAAGCAGATAACATGAAAGCAGATCAAGCACCCAATGGGACTGGACTATGTTGCAAATTTAAACAGATACTATCTCACGAGAAAAAAAAAAATTATAACATCACTTTTGTAGAGGGAAAAAAGTTCACCAAATAGCAACCATGCAACAAAAGAATCATTCAGTTTGGTCCAATACCCTCTGCTTGATTCTCTGACCAGCAGCAGGATCCTTTTTATGCATAATCTCATAAGAAACCAGGACGAGATCCTTCAAAGGCCTAGGTGTTTCTTCAACTTTTCCAGCCAAGAACATGCAAACTGTGGCAATTGTCTGTATGGATGTTAGATTCAGAATTCATGTGCTATTTCTTAAAAAAGATAAGCATAGTTGCATAGGACAATACTTAACTTTAGAGTAAATTTAGACCTTGCTATCAAAAGTTTACATAATGCAAGAAGCATCTAATGTCTTGCATGAGTGCAAACAGGGAAAAATATAAGGGTAAAAATTGATTTTGTTGATCAAATGGTATAAAGCACTAAGATTATGTCAAGACATCTTAAAGCAAAATCGCATGTCAAGGGACCCAATCATAACATGAATTTGACAGAACCGTGGACTTAGCATTATATTCTGAACAATTCGGGTCATCTTGATCATTTTTACACAAATGGTGGCAATCCTGTAAACAGATTAGCATTGTCAAAAAAAAGAAAAGAAAACTATATTACAGGAACAGTTACGTAGTATTGTAGCAATACCAGCCTACTTTTTCCTATCAAAGCTTCATGATATCTTCTGTTCGACAATGCTACCACACTTCAAAGCATGCAGCATTACTGTAAACTCCAAGACAGAAAACCTGTCCTATTTTCTTAACTTCACATAATCTAAAGCTCATAACTGTACACTACTTCCCACAAATATCTGTTCACTTTGAAGGCGCCAATTCAGGCCAGTTCATTGATCCACTTGAAAATAGCTAACTTGGCAGAGATTGTAACAAACCGAAAAATAAATTCTTACGGTAAAGGCAAACCTAGCAGGTTTTAAGCAGGGAAACAGTATTTTATCAAGAACACTGTAAAAAACTAAATCTACCAATAAAAACTGAAAAGTTAGATGTGTGGCTGTTCCACCCAAAACAGATTCCTCTTTTCTGGAGGACCTTAATAAGCTCCCGGTGCTGTGCAGCAGAACATCTCACGACCTCTAATTGGATATTACAATTCTGACGTCAAGAAAGGCAACAACTCCTGCACAAATATATTCATGGGAATGAAATGATATTTGCATCTGTGAAGATAAAAGAGTCATCCAGTGCTTTATCAAATAGATAATTTTGTGTGTATTGATTAGCCCAATGAGACAGATGAGTAGAAAATTGAGTACCAAGATTAGCAATGAAGGAGGAGGCGAAGCTGGCGACGGCCATGGAGAAGGCGACGAGCTGGCCGAGGAGGAGCACGAGCAGCAGGCCCCATACGTCCTTCCTCTTGATCTCCATGAGCCTGAGCACGGTTCATGAGCACCGCCTGCCGCGGGTGGTTCCGCCACCCGCCTCGCTGGGGCCCGGGGGGGCAGGGAGGTGGAGGAGGGTGGAAGCCGACGACGGGGAGGGCGCCATCTGCCCCTCGTGGGGGGAATAGGGGAGGGAGAGGAGGCACGGGGGAGCGGCGGGAGCGGAGATCGGGGAGGATGGGGGGAGCGGAGGTGCGGGGAGCGGTCGCGGTTCCAGTCAGCGCCTCCGCCGTCGTCGCCGAGGTCGTCCTCGAGGTCGTCGTAGGGCTGCGGCTCGGGCGAGGGGTCGCGGGCGTCGGCGCGGGGTGGGGAGGAGGAGGCGGCGGCGCGGGGTGGGGGGAGGAGGAGGCGACGGCGGAGCGGAGGGTTGGGGGGAGGAGGAGGCGCGGCGCGGGGTGGGGAGGAGGAGGAGGCGGCGGCGAAGCGGAGGGGTGGGGGGAGGAGGAGGCGGCGGCGGAGCGGAGGGGTGGGGGAGGAGGAGGAGGCGGCGACGGCGGAGGAGCGGGGGAAGAGGCAGCGGAGAAATCAGAGGGGAGGAGGCGCACAGGTTCGGTGGGGGAGGCCGGCGGCGGCGGAGGAGGAGGGAGGGGAGGAGGCGGAGGAGGGGTGGGGGAGGAGGAGGCGACGGGGGAGGGGGCGGCGGAGGAGGCGACGGGGGAGAAGGCGGAGGGGAGGAGGCAGCGAGTGGCGGCGCAGATTTGAGGGGAGAAGGGAGGAGCGGCGATGCGAATAGAGGGAAGGACGGACGGCGAGCGACAGCGAGGGGAGGAGGGAGGAGCGTCGGCGGCGGGTGGGATAGAGGCGCAGAGGGCGCATAGGCGGCTGTGGCGATAGGGGTAAGGGCGTGAGGGTGGGGAAGGGGGCAGGGGAACGGCAGCGGGAGGCGGCTGTGGTGATAGTAAGGGCGTGAGGCTGGGGGAGGGCACCGGGGAGCGTGAGGCAGCGGTGGATTTGGATCGTTGGATATGAGTGGGTAAGGAGAGAGAAAGGTGGGAATTGATCCTTGATCGTTGATTTCACTTGTTGGTTTTCTTAGGGATACGAATTGGTGTGGATGCAGGAAAACTCATAACTGTTGGGGGCACAATTTGGGGTGGGCGTAGGAAAGAACTGAACTGGTGTATTTTAGGGGTAGAGATTAAGGAGACATCAAAATTATTATCACTTGTCAGATACGTGGAGACCTTGATGGGCCGGAGACGATTTCTTACGAAAATTACGGCGGGAAATAGCAAGGAGAAAGCTAAAGCACAGAGAAAAGCAGTTAATTCTATTTGCCAGGTAATAGAGCATTCGCCCGCTTTAATATATTCAGTGTTATCTCCTGTTACACCCTTGTAACTTGGAGCACAGCCGTTAGCCATGAGAGGAGCCTGGCCATCTCTGGCACGATGCCTTCTATGGGGCTTTGGGGCCATGGCATCGGGGATCGACGCACGTGAGACGGACGCTTAATCAATGGTGCGGCTGCCCGTCCTATAGATGAGTATGTCCCTGACCAGTGTTTAATCTTTCGGATACAAAAAAATTTCAGCTGCCAGCGAAAGGAACGGATGAACAAAATGTCGTTCATTTTGTTCAAAAATTCGGACTAAAAATTAAATTTTTGATGAAATTTAACTAAAATTTGAATAAATTTCAAATAGAGCCAAATTCAACCAAATTTTAGCTGAATAAAAATTGTTTCGCTGGGTATTGAAAGGGATGAAATTTCATCCATTTCACAAAATTTCGGACGAAATTTGTAACCCTGTCCCTGACAAAGCAACTAACAATCTTATTTTATCCGAACCAACACAAGCTAATCTTGCTGATTCTTTGGGAATGAAACTAACTAAAGTGGCTGCTGAATGCTGCCGCTAGGCTTCCTCCTGATCCTGTGCTCCTTCGTGCCTACTCCTGCTGCTGCTGCCGCCGCGGGCCTCTTCGGCCTTCGGGTGTACCGAATCCCCACATGACATATTCATTATGAGTCTCCTTTATTTCATTGTTGTTTACTCTTTCAATATGTGCGAGTTGTCTTCTTTAGGGTTAAGGACGATGTAGGGGATTGGTGTTCGGTAATAGTGTAAGGAACTAGCTTAGATGCTTTAATCTTGTGCAAGTAATTTTGGACTAGTGTTTGTTTATAATTATATATAGGTTGTAAGTTGCTAGTTTCATTGTATTGAAGCGCTATTGTGTCCAGGGTTCTGCTGCTGACATTATCAAGGTGGCTATGCTTAAAGTTCATTCTGTAATTACCAATGAAAGTAACACAGTTGATTCCATATTTCCATGGATGGGCTGATGCAGAAAATTTCAAAAATCAGAGGGTATTGTCACTTTATTTTGCAGGTATTTTACGAAGATGGCATCAAGTACTCATTTTCCTTGGTCGTTCTATCCGTATGCCTTGTCAAATATATGAATGATTAAAATCACTTTTGCGTTTTTAGGTGCATGATGAACTGGTGCTTGAAGTTGATCCGTGCATGGTAGCAGAGGCTGGTAGGCTGCTACAAATAAGCATGGAGAATGCAGCTTCGCTCGCGGGTGTCACATTTAATCAGAACTGGATGGTATTGGTTCATTTTCAAGCTGAAAATTGAATTGCTGTGTTATGTGGGGTATTAAATATCAGAGGCGCCACAACCGGCCAGTGTTAAAACTTTCGGATGCGAAAATTTTCAGACACCGGCGAAAGCAACGAATTCGTTTGAAAATTCAGACAAAAAAAATCAAATTTTTGATGAAATTTAACCAAAGTTTGAATAAAATTTGAACAAATTTTAAATAGAGCCAACTTCGGCCAAATTTTAGCCAAATAAAAGGTACCGAAAGGGACGAAATTTCGTCCGTTTCACAAGATTTCGGACGAAAGTTTTAACCCTGCAACCGGCCAGCAGCGGCAGGGGATCAGGCTGCAGCGCTGTAGGGCCGGTGCAGGCCCTTGGGAGTCCATAAATAGCAATAGATAAAGTTTGTAAGGAAAGAGTTATAAGTGGAGATATGGTTTCCTTGATTCCCTGTAATTCAGTTTGGAAAGGGCTGTTCTCTATATATGAGCAGTTCCCTGAAGGAATAAAGCAAGCAATCAATCTTAGTTTTCTTTCCAGTTTCCTAGCCGAGAGCCCAGGCTGCCGCCACGGCGCCAGGGCACCGGAGTTACCGGCCGAAGCCCCCAGTCAACCACGACTACAATCTCCGGAGTTCAACACGTACATGCTGCTTGTTTCTTGTTCCAGTACCTTTACGCACTAAAATAAAGGTTGGAAAGACATGGGGTTCTCTTGAACCGTTCCACCCAGCCTTGATGCAATGATGAATGCCACTTTGGACTAATCTCCCAGGAAATCATCAATTCATCATCAGATGGCTAAGCAAGTTCTGACATCTACCAAGTTCGATGCCACATTGGCTTGAACTTGCTGTAGCACGAATGCACGATTGATATTCTTCCAGTTTACAGAAATGTATGCATTATTGCATACCTTCTCTATTTTGATTTTTATACTTAATTTGCTTTTTCTTGTTTTTTTGGATGTCTCTGAAACTGGAATTGAATCAGGTCATGGTTTCTGGTTCTCCTATCTGATGGGCCTTCGGTTGCTTTGGACAGACTTGTGGTGATCGGTGAAAAGCTCATGGCTTATGGCTGAAAACACTGTAGCTGGCTGAAAAAAGCACTGTAGTTGAAAGAGGCTTATTTAGCATAATTAAATTTAAAAAAATTTAAAAATATAAAAAATATGTTAGCCCATTACGTATAATACAAACAAATACGGGAAAAAAAAGAACCGGCAAAAAAGCTCAACAAAAAGCCAAAAGTTCAGAAAAAGACGAAACTTATGAATGGTAAAAAATAAACCAGAAGCCAAAAGCTGAAGCCGAGTTGATCAGGGCAGCTCCTCGAATCTTATGTGAAGGGTAATATTGAGTATTATTGACTATTGAGTGCATACATGCATATATCTAAAAATGACCGACCATTTCTACTGAAAACTCAAACCAACAATGATCGATCATTTCTGTAATATCTAAAAAAGAAAATTAACTTGTCTGTCGTAGCCACTGCTGCATATATGCATCGATCCTGATCGGTGAAAATACTCCTTCCGCGGCCTTTTCCATGACATGACTTGTGCAGCGCGTTGTTGCAGGATATGCAGAGGCTTGCAACCGTTGGTATTTGGTAGGGGACCGTATGCTCGGTGGAGCCAATTGGAAAGATTAACAATCGCCGAAAATATCTGACCAAAGTACAGCTCGCCGAGAGCAAATGCAAGGTTAGTAGAAGGATAAGGCGCACCGCCTCGTGCTGACACGTGGCGCTCAACATGATCTGAATGCCAGCCTGAGCGGCTGCCGCGGTTGATGCCTCTGGGCTAATCACCACCGGCGAACAGCAGCCACCCCCTCCACATCTTGTAGGAAGGACAGAATGGGCAGCCACTCCTTCCACATCTTGTAGGAAGGACAGAATGGCTGGGTAGGAGCATACGGTTATATAAACCGTCGGTGACCCAGCGTACGGGGGCCTCAAGTGAAGGCTGCCTCCTCCTATCCTTAGCAAGCAAGTAGCTAGCTACATACGTACGATGGCCCCCACCGTGATGGCCTCGTCGGCGACCTCTGTTGCTCCTTTCCAGGGGCTCAAGTCCACCGCCGGCCTCCCCGTCAGCCGCCGCACCAGCAGCGCCGGCCTCGGCAGCGTCAGCAACGGTGGAAGGATCAGGTGCATGCAGGTAATTCAAGGACATTCTAGTCTGCACTCGCTGCTCCGGGTGTTCATAGATGAGTGCCAGTGTCACTGAGCGCAACTGGTGTGTGCATTCATTCAGGTGTGGCCGATTGTGGGCATCAAGAAGTTCGAGACTCTGTCCTACCTGCCGCCGCTCACCCAGGAGGACCTCCTGAAGCAGATCGAGTACCTCATCCGCTCCAAGTGGATTCCTTGCCTCGAGTTCAGCAAGGTCGGGTTCGTGTACCGTGAGCACCACCGGTCCCCCGGGTACTACGACGGCAGGTACTGGACCATGTGGAAGCTGCCCATGTTCGGCTGCACCGACGCCACCCAGGTGTACAAGGAGCTAGAGGAGGCCAAGAAGGAGTATCCGGACGCCTTCGTCCGCATCATCGGCTTCGACAACGTCAGGCAGGTGCAGCTGATCAGCTTCATCGCCTACAAGCCACCAGGCTGCCAGGAGTCCGGCGGTGTCACGCCACTGTCCGTCACAGTTTAACCATCGATTTGGTTTTGGCGACCGTATATATGAACTGTCTATTTGGTTTTGGCAACTTTAACGTCCGTTTCGGGACACCTTGGTTTCCCTTTTTTTCGGGTTTTATTTCTGCGTCCATGTGATTGTGTATGTGTATATGCACTATCAACGTAGGCCGAGGCGCATGCATATGAATGCTAGCACCGGCTATACACATACAAATAGTAATATGTATCGTACAATTAATATATCCGTCGACTATACGCGCGCCTTTCTGTTAATTGATGCATGTCTGTATTAGGCCCTGTTTGGTACAGCTTCACCAATAGGTTTATAAGCTGTTGTGAGCTATTTTTTGCCAAACACCTTTTTTGCAAACAGCTTCATGGGTGAAGCTCCTTTTTTTCTGCTCTCACAAAGGAATGGGGAGAGGTGAAGCTAAAAAAGTAGCTTTTCACAACTCTCTCCCTCAGGCCCGCAGTCCTAGGAACCCACTGCCCCTCTGGTTCACCAAAATTCCACGTATTTACCACTAGTCCATCCCGTCCACCTCTCCCATTCACGAAACATAAACAAGGCACTAATATTGCTTCCTAATGATTTTAATTTTTTATTATTTTTTATTTTAATGTTTTAATTCATACTCATTCAAATATATTATTTTTTAATTCATATGACCATATACAAACATACAACTCCAAATGTTAGAACAAGTCAGGTAGACATGGGCATCTTGGACAATTGCCCTCTCTCAGCCATGCATGAAGCTGTTGGTGAAGCTGTTTTGCCAAACAGTTTTCCAAAACAGATTTAGCTTCATCGGTGAAGCTACTCGTGAAGCTGAAACAAAAAAAAAACAGCTTCACTAGTGAAGCTGAGCTGTGTCAAACGGGGCCTTAGTATCCAATATTCCAATGTAAGTCTTACAAATTTGATGCTTTCACTCTCGATTTCTTCTGTACTAGTACCTAGTTTGTAAATTACCTCCTTGTCGATGTGGATGAATGAAAGGTAAGTGACAATCGGACACGCATGGGATGTAATTATTAAATGGAACGTTCCAAACGCACCAGCAGACGACATAGTTTTCTATTCTTCTCGCAAAATTTGCCAGTTCATGAGCTACCGTGCTACGAGTCCCAATATCCCATTATATACGAAGCTTTACCTCTACTTCTCGAATCCTTTATTAATCAGTTCGAATCCTTTATTAATCAGTTAATTTTGGACCAGCAGAGATAATTTGTTTAACTTCTTAATAAATTCTTGTGTCCAAGATTCAGGGTATAGAGTGATGATAATTAAAAAATCGAGGGCACATGTGTATTTTCGGAAGAGTCAAAGGTCTTTTTCGTAAAAAACAGAGGGCCTGTACGTAATAAATGAGAAAGTCAAAGGTTTTTTTCGTAAAAAGCCGAGGGCCTGTACGTAATAAATGAGGACCTGTACGTAATTTAGAAAACGTGGGGCGCTATCCTGCAAAGTGGAGGGGCTTAAAAAACTGGCAGGGACCTTTTTGCGAGAAAAAAAGATCTTTACGTAATTTTCGGAAAACTGAAGGAAACTGCCTCCCCCGGCCGTACGCAAAACCCCGCCGCCACGCGCCGGCCGAGGGAGCGCGGGGGGCGACGTGGACACGCTGCGCACCCAGGAACCCCCCGCAAATGTATAGCTTAGTATACTAGTCCACAAATGTCCATGCTTTAAAGGATAGTTTCGCGGAACTAGACCACAAGTGTCCCAGCTACGTACAGGATTAGGGTTGGAATCAACTTGCATTGTACCCGAGCTAGTACGCGACTAAACATGACAAGGACGTCATTATAATAGTTTATACCAAGGTTGTAAATAGAGGATATATATTAGGTATATAATGGATTGGTTTTGGCGTGAGGGATATATATCAAATGGGGCGGAATATATCCGACAATATACCCTGTATCAGAATTTTAGACATGTTCATAATTTTGAGTCTTACATGTACCAGGTGTATGGAGTGATAACTCCCTTCTTGGTGCTAACCAGTAACCCTTTTGGTTATGGCGCTAAATCAACTTGAGAAATTCGTTAACAATTTTGTAGAGGTAGCCCTCGAAGTTTTTTTACAACTGCACAAAATTAGACCTTGAAACACAATTTTTGTTATGTGCAAAAAACAGGGAGAAGTTCCTGTGAACAATAACTTTTTTATTTGTCCAAGATTTCTCTTTCTCATTACTCAAATCATTGGTTGAGTTTGAACATGAAATATTATATATATATATATATATATATATATATATATATATATATATATATATGGTTGTTTATGACTTTAGTGGCTATCTATAAAAATTTTGTGATTTTTTTTACGTTGGTTTAGGTCCAGGCTGCGGTGATGTGATGTGTTGTGTTGTGTTATGGAATCTGTGTTGTCTCATTACAAGTTTGAAAAATGGTGACTTCAACATGCAGATTTTAAAGATGTGGTCCGTAAAGCTTGGAATACCCCTGTTAAAGGCAATTCTGCTATACATAGGTGGCAAACTAAGGTGAGAAATCTTAGTGTTAGAAATTGGTCCATTTGACCATGGTCTATTTCCTTAATTCTAAAGCATGCATGGTTTAATATTATATTGCTAAGGCAAGATACGGAAGACCGATTTATAAGGTGGAGTCCTCACCACTCCATGAATATGGATAGAGATGGTATGAGAATGGTTCTGACTAGTCACACACGTGCACACCCACGTGCGCGCACGTATTCGCATATTTTCACGTGAAAATCGCGTGACTTGTTTGAATGAGATTTAAACATTTGAATGAGGCAGTTACAAGTGAATTTACACTGCTTAATTTGTGATTTGATGAGGCAGTTACCAGTGGATAAATGGCTAGTTGAATGTGTCAGTTACCAGTGAGTAAATGGCTGATTAAATCTTAAGTTCATAGTCTATCTATATATATACCTGGAGACGTCCAAATCCATCTTTATTTTTGCTGAACCTTGCACCATACACTCTCTCTATTTGAATGAGATTCAAACATTTGAATAAGGCAGTTACAAGTGAATTTACACTGCTTAATTTGTGATTTGATGAGACAGTTACCAGTGGGTAAATGGCTGGTTGAATGTGTCAATTACCAGTGGGTAAATGGCTGTTTAAATTTTAAGTTCACAGTCTATCTATATATAAACCTGGAGACGTATATTGCTAGAAAAAAATCTCACTGTGAGAGACCATGTGGAGGTGACCCCGGTTGTGTGATGAGTAATTGACGCGTGTTCGAGTAGTTTGAGTTTGGTTTGAGTGGTTCGAGCCGTGTCGTTGCGCGATGCAATCGGTTTCGGTCGGACTTGGTCGTATGGGCTTAGGATGCATATTCTAATATTTCGACAGGTTTGGACTTCATCATGGGTAAGCATGATGTGTTTATGATATTTACGCTTTCATGTATCGAGCGGTGCTATTTGACGTGTTTCTTGTCTGTGTGACTGCAGGACGTTGAGACGGAGTCGTGGTGAGACACGGAGGACTGGACTAGGCGCAAGTGGCGCTGAGGTCAGAACAGTCAGGAGGTGTCGAAGACGACGTGGACTCAAAGTGGTTGCGAGGCGTGCGAGGCAAGGAGCGCGGAAGCTTCCCGAAAGGTGCAGGAGGGGCAAATCGGGAATTTCGCGAGGCTGCACAAGTGGGAGACGGTTCCGTTCGGGTATAGTAGGCGTAACGGGTTGGAGACCCGTTAGCTAAGGCTATAAATAGGTGGAGGGACTGCATGCCCTCGATATGAACTTGGGAGAGAATTAGGGTTTTGGTGAGTCAAAAGAGTCTTTAGGGAGTAGTTTTGCTTTGGCTCTTTAGTGGTTGGGTGAGGCAGGTTCTGTTGCTTCTTGTCCCCTCGTTCATCCCCTCCACCAAGCATGCAGTGAGAGGGTTGGAGATGGATTGAGAACTTGTAATCATTCCTCTTGTTCTAATGTCCAGTGGTATCGGGACTCATATGTATTCCTTGCTTTGATGGAATGAAAAATCTGAAGTTTTTATCTCTCGTGCTCTTCCTGTTCAGTTCTTCCTTCGATGCTCTCTGTGGTGGATTTATGAGTTTTTGGATTTCTTATTGTTTGTTGCTTGGGAGTGCCAAAATGGGTTGCTCTATGTTGGGATAGTGCTTCAAGATCAGTTGATCAAGTTTCCCAAGAGCAAATTTCGCTTTAATCTCAGATTTAGGTTTTGGCCTCTCTCTGTTCTTGATCTCAGTTTCTAGGTTTTTTGAGGCTTTTTGTATTTCTCTTCATGAGATGGCATGAAACTTGATATCTAGGGTCCTGAGGTTATCTATTAGCCATTCTCAAAGTTTCATGAGCCAGGGTTCAAGGATTGAATAGAAATTTGGTTTTAGTGCTCCTCCCTGTAGGTTTCAGGTTATTTCTAGGGTTTGAACTACTTCTTGATTCTCTTTGTGAAATGGCTTGAAATTTGGACTGGAGAGTCCCTTGGCTATTGCTAATAGATCCCCAAAGTTTCATGCACAAAGGATCAAGGGTTTGGGAGAAATTTGAGGTTTGGTAAAGTCTCTGTAATTTTCAGATTTTTGGGCATAATCTGAACTTCTCTCTTTTGTGTTGTTTCTAGTTGGTACCTAAGGCTTCTCTGGCTATGTTGGGTGTAGTATTATCATTCTGGGCAAAGAAATGCAAAGGGAGAAGTTGAAATTTGCTTCTGTGTGAAGTTCTAAAAAGTCAGCCTGAAAAATTGCCTCTTTGATTTCATTGTTTTCCTTTGCTGAGACTCTCTCTTTGTTGGTTAATGTTCCAGTAGATCATTGTGCCCTTCCTTCTCTGCTCTGGGTTTCTCCTTGTTTAGCATTTCTTCCGGAGAACTTGGTTCAATCACTTCATAGCTTCTCTTCATAGCTATTGAAGAAGATTGCCTCGTGAGTACTTTTGCGGGATGAATTTTAATTTATCGACATTCACCCCCCCTCTGTCGCCATTTCGGTCCAACACACTGCCTCCATTTCCTTCTTCTCTGCGATTTTGTGCTCTTGTACTGTGCTGTTTGAACTTCGCTAACCTTTCTTCCTGGCATGCACCTGGAAGGAGGGAGAGCGGCTATCTCCAAACCATTACCGCAGAGTGTACCTGCATGGGGCGGCAATAAGGTTTCTGGGCAGCGCACATCTGTGCGACCACTCACTGCACTGCGTCATCTACTTTTTGCACAGCGTCAAGCCTACGCTGCTTCCTGTTCTTCATCAGGTAAAAAAGTAAGTCGTTTGCGCGTTCGTTCGACTTTGTTACTATATTTTTTTGCGTATATTCTGAAGTATGTTGAGTAGCCTGCTGTTAGTAGTAAGTTTTGCATCACTGGTTTATTGTATTTGTCTCTTAGTAAAATTTGGAATTAAAATATTGCTCATATTTCTAATACTTAGAAGGTTTAACTAGTTAGGGAATATAATAATCTTGATATTCAATCTCAAAGCAGATATTTAACTAGTGATGAGAAGGATAGGATGAAGTCTATTAATATGGAAATTCAGAAAATTTTGGGCCATGGAAGAAACTAAGGATAGGCAAAGGGCTAGAGATAGAAATTTGAAGGAAGGTGATAGCAATACTTTTGGCGCTCATTTATGCATATTTCTTGTACCAACATTGTTCTAATATTTATGCCAGTTGTGCATAATTATGCCACTGCACGGCTAACCCTTACAAAAAATGTAGTTTCCTTGTCCTTTCATGTGTTTAACAGAAAGAACCAAAATCATATTAAATTCACTTATTTGGAGAAGTCCACTCCTGAACTAGCATTTCGACGGGTTTCTAAAAGCCAAAACCAAAAACTGTTTGGAACAGAACTATAGTCTCATCTCAGTTCATGTTGGCGTGCTCAGGATAGTGTTTTATTGTTGTGGAGAACGGGATGGATTATCCCTGCATGCTTAAAAAATGCATGTTATCGTTAACACCTGCCTATCTAATAAATCTACTTAATCTATTTTTTTGAAACATTTCCCCACATGAATCAACTTAATTATATATATGGAACTGAGTGCACTAAATCTGCATCCATGACGTAATAGAAAGTAACAACTGTTTATATGTCCATTGATCGTCCCATATATTGAGCACGAAAGTATCTGATTGTATTCCTCTAAAAAATATCGGATTTTATCATGTGTGTATAAACGCCAGTACGTCAGCGCCAACAACAGATAACGACGAATTCGGTTTCTGCACTTTTGGATAGTGCCAAATTTAGAAATAATTCACTATGATTTCACATTTGGCAGATCCAATATTAAAAGTAAGCCCGGTACGAGCATTGCACAAAGTAACTACGTGAGTGTTTGACAAGATGAATAGTAGTTGTTAGGTTTAATTTGATCCTGTGGACGGATTATACTATCTCAGTATGCCATAGATAAGCTCTATGCATGTGTCCACATCTCCAAGGACAGAGCGATAAAACTAGACCGCAGACGTCCACATTAGGAGGATAAGATAATGAAACTAGGCCAGAAATGACTGCACACTACACAAGACGCTACTCCTTCTAGAAGTTTAGTAAAATTTGACACTATTTATCACATGAATACCAAATTTAGCCCTTGAATCACTGTAATTCCATTTTTAGCCTCCTCCCTACACGCGGAACTACGCGAGCGCGATATATGTGCAGTGGTGCGTTCGCAGAGCGCACGACTCAAATCGTGCGGTTAGGACCACACCACTCAGAGTTGAGCGGTCCTCGAGCGCATGATTTGCGCAGCTACAGTGGTCGTACGGTCGGGTAGTGCACGATGCTATAGTGCACGATTGTTGTTCAATCTGTTTCCTGCGTTTGTTGGTGTAATAGTCTCCCGTGATAAATGCAAATTTTCTATTTATTCATGGAAACATATCCAAAATGTAATAATTTTTAGATATAGGAAATGAAATTTAAAAATTATGATATTTGTGTGGAGTCTTGTTTACTTGCTTGTGTAACTTTTTTGTAATTATAAACATTAAGAATTTTCGTACGTAATTTATTTATGTGTAGAGTCTTCATGAATTTTGTAATATAGAAAACGAGGTGTAAAATATTTTAAAATATATTTTTTTGAAAATTCCTTACGCAGTGTAGATAATACATGTAGGAAATCTTTTTTAAATTGTTATTTTTTTCAAAATAAAAGGGCAGCCAATGTACGTAGGCTGGTCCGTTTTACGATTTTCGTAGATTCTTAGCGGTATAAAATCTGTTATACTGGCAATAACATATTGTGATTGCAGTATGATGTTGTAGTGTGAGAAATTTTCAGAAGAATTTTGTGGGGACTATTGAGACCTCAATGACTCGTACATATGGAGGTAAGTTATAGTGTGATGTAATGATTGATGCATTTGTGATTTTCGCACACCGTGAATGTAAAAAATATGTTCTATTCGCAATAACATTTTACGATCATCGTATGTTGTTGTAGTGTAAGAAATTTCATGAAAATTTTGTGAGGACAACTGGGATAGGAACGATTGCTAAGTACGAAGGAAAATGATATTGAGCATGCGAAGAATTGAATGCAGAAAGACGACGAAATTTGATGTTCTTAATTAAAATAGACTTCATAATAAACATGAAAATAACACGGCGCACAAGATTTGGTTACGTGCATAAGAAACAACATCATGCACGATGCAACAAACCGAAGTACCCTACGATATATATGCGTCTTCTTGGCATGGAAATAAATTCAATATTCAGGGGACTAGTGCAAGTGACCCGACCTACTACATGGACCGGGGCCATTTTTCCTTCCTTGTGAGTTCAGTGTTGAAATCCTCGGATGCCTCTTTGGCCTTGGTCGCAATTTCCCTTTTTTCTTGCGCTCCCTGCGCATGCACACCTTGAAATGAACTTTTGTCTCCTGACGTATACACTCAGTTTGCTCATCATTGTAGCGCTCCTCCTCTCGGATCTCGCATGCCCTTTTGACATTCCACTCCTCATAGTCGAGAGTTCACTGGTCATGTGGGTGGATCTCTAGGTCGATCTACTTGTGGTAGCCACATAGCGGTTCTAGGGACTGCGGATAGACGAGAGAGGTGTATGCAGCTAGGGTGAACAGAGCCTCCAGTGGTGGTAGGAAATAGGAACCACCTGAACAAAAATAGCAGGTATGCGATGAAGTGCGTTCACACCACCTCCTGAGGTGCATCCACGGGGCAGGTCATGTAGTGTCGTAGCCACAAATGTGGCACATCGAATACGTTGTCCGGGATCGGGTGACCGAACCAGTGACCCAGATGGACCTTCCAGTTTGCTGGCTTGGGGGGTGGCACTACTGTAGCACTACACAACGGTAGAGCTATAAACATGGACACATCCTGAAGAGTAACTGTCATCTCGCGCCCATCGGAAGTGGAAGGTGTGAGTCTCTGGTCTCCAACGATCAATGAGTGTGGACAGCAATGTTGCATTGAACTGGAATGCATATGGTAGATCCAACATGCGGGCCATGGGCAGCAGCCTGGTGTCCCACAGTAGTGGGATGTACCGTTGGTTTAGAGGCCAGTGCTCTCGAGGGCTCCTAAGGACCAAACTCGGAGGGTCGACACCCGACGACCATGCCAGGCATCGGTGCTGCTCATCCCAAAGGGGGTCTAGCATCTCGTACACCATCTCCTACCAATGAAGGAAAACAAGGTAGTCCAGAATAACAACAGAATGTGCAACAAATATAGCGATAGCAAAATGTACCAAACGTAGTAAGACATAAAGAAAATGTAAACACAAATATCACCATACAATCAATTCAGCAAAGCACAAAAGTTGCAAGCTAATGTGTACGACATAAAGAAAATGTACAAAACAAAGCCCCTCACAAATTGAATGCACCTCGATAACATATGACTGGAGTGCATCGTAATGCACAAAAACAAGGAACCAACAATCAGCATAGTAGAACTATGTGTTGACTACTACAGAGTGTTGCTTGATGTCGGCCTGTTTGGGTATTAGCTGAAAGGACTGCTCAATAGTCTTGCAGAGTTTGCACTTCAGCTGCCAAACTCGATCCCCACGCTGACTATCATCCATGTCGTTATGGATGTGATGGCCATGTGGTCTTCCAGGGCCGACGTGCATGTCGGCACCCACTTCACCTGCCCTAGCCATATGTCACTATAGTGTATGTCCACCTCGTATGAATGGAACTCTGTACTCAAGGTTTCATATAGGTGCTGCATGTCATAGTACTTTGAGATGTAATGCGTCGATGCCTGGTGCTATACCGCTCATTCCACACACTCATGGGAGCATGGCTTGTGTAGAAGCTACGGCTTGTTGTAGGTGCAAGATGCTTTCTCATCAATCGTGTAGATCTGCTTGCAATCCCCTCTAGTGTGACCCATCACGTACTTCTACCTGAGGCAGATCTCGAACTTCTTTCTTATGCCATCTATGGTATGAGTAATATGGAAATGAGCCTTCTAATCTTCTTGTTTATGTACGCTTGCATTACCTTAGAGAATTGTTTGCCTTTGTCCAAATGCTTCTTCGCCATCATGACTCTATTGATAAAGTACCCGACAAAATAGTTCCAACTCTCCTCCATGAGTACCTTGATCGGTAGGGATCTGACACCCTTCAAGACACTATTGTATACCTTAGACATGTTAGTTGTTATGATTCCATACCTTGCTCCACCGGTGTTGTGTAGCAGAGACCACATCTCCAAGTTAAATGCGTTTGGCTAAACCCATTGTGTGAACTCCCCAACTTTCGTGGAGCCTCCCTCCACGGCCCCAGCTTCAGCCTGGTCAAGATGTGGTACATGCTTGCGAGTCTCCTAATCGAGCTACCTCCATAAGGCCTCAAACATCCGCTTTTGGTTTTGCATACAAAGCTTCTTGAACATCTTCATTAGGTCTTTGCTACGGAACCTTCTATGGAAGTTTGCCGCGAGATACCTCATGCACCAACGGTTCTTCATATCGTTCCACTAGAAGGGGGCTGTGTCCTGTTCTGCATCGTGCGCAACACAGACAATAAGCCTGCATTGCGGTCCAAGATGACACACACATCTGGGAGATCTTGCACCATGACCTACTTCACATTGGCTAGAAACCACAGCTAGCTATCGGTATTCTCATTCTCCATAATTGCAAAGGCCATAGGGAGTAACTAGTCGTTCGCGTCAGCTGTAACCGCAGTGAGAATAGTACCCTTGTACTTGCTAGGTAAGAATGTTCCATCCATCGTTATCACTGAATGCACCACCTGAACCCTTCTATTGCCTGACAGAAGGCCCAGAACACTTTGTCAAGAACAAAACAATTCGGGACATGCGTAGGATGGACCCGCTCCTTTCTGTTAATGTATGTGCCTGTGTTTGATTCTGCAGTTTGATGCAGCATTCTTAGGACTAGGTCATACGCCTCCTCGTACGTCCCGACATACGCTCCAGCACCTTCCATTTTGCCCACTAGACCTTCTTATAGCTGACTTCGAACCCCACCATATTCGCTACATCCACCAACAGAAGATTCATAGAAATAGACACATCAGCCACCACGAGGTGGCTTATCACCTCTACAACATATAATGATGTCATGTTGCGGTGCCTATGTAGTAGCGCCGCAAGTTTGCAACTGTGATCCATCAGTACCGTTATCCAGAAGTCCATGGCAGCGCTCCTTAACCACTGTGGACCCGTTGACACACTTGACAATGTAGGTGTCTGGGTTGGACCTGTACACCCGATTCATCTGGCTAATGTTGACGGTGTATCTAGCAATAGCTTGCTAGGAAGCACTCTTGTTATGGAAGCACTGCCCTAAAATGAGTGTGCCCTCAATGAACCCTGCCTCCTCCACGTGTGGCAGAACTAGGGATGTCATTGTGATGTCGTCTAGTCTAGATGACACGTACACAACATCGGTGGTCACAACACCACTTAACACGCCTCCCATTGTGGCTTCACCATCTTCGTCCTCTCTAGAACTGGCCGTTTCCACATCCTCGTCCTCCTCGCTGTGCACTTCTTACACCTGGTCTGCAAGGTACTCATGACCATCAACACGGGAGGCCCATTACCTCCCCACACCTTCGTTCACCTAAAAATTCTCCACACACCTCCTGAGGTCTCCATCGCCCACTTGCTCACTGACATCTTCTCCCGCACCAACGTCTTCATGAGCGCCGGTGACTAACCCAGATACTTCATCTCCACCAGCGCCACCAGAACCACCCATGGCGGATGATTCTGTCCTCTTCACAAAGTGAACATGGCATGTATTACTGCGACAGGGTTGCACACGACCTCCATGTACTTGGCCCACAAAGCGTCACTGGTCACCTTCAAAAGTTGCAACATGGTCTCCCCTGCAGCACCTACCACTGAGGCATACACTACCTCGATCTATAAGTTCTTCCTTGTGGTGTACCGATTGTATGTAGAACAGACGCACCTCCGTAGCTCAGATAGGCTCATGGCGTTCAAACTGTATGCTCGGATCACGGTCCGGTCATAATTTTATAGGTCCGCCTGCACGGTCCATCGCGTACGAGACCGCTCCCATAGAACACAAGTAAGTCTTAAATGTCACCCATGGTGTACCTAACATAAGTGCATACTGAACCCTCTTAGTACACAACATGCAATAATCGTACTATCATACAGCCACTACCACACTGTAAGATTTACATGTTAATTTCGTTGCTCTTCCTATCACCTACAAATTCGATTAGTAATTTTTATTTATTTGGAATTCTAAATTTTATTTTTTAAAGGATTTTACTTACAAATTCTTATATACATCAAATTACATATTTATTTTAATTTGATTTTCAATTCTCTTATTTACAGATCTTACTTTGGAATTCGTATGAAAATTAAATTACAATTTTATTTTATTTGCACTCCTAATTTTTATTATTTTTGTTTGAAATAATGTAGAAATCCAATTACTAATTTTTCTTCATTTCTTTCCTAAATTTTACTTAAATCGGGATTTTACTTACGAATTTGTATATAAATCAAAATACTTATTTTTGTAATTTTATTTTCTTATTTTGTTACTTACGAAACTTACTTTCGAATTCATATGAAAATTAAATATAAAATTTTATTTAATTTTACTGTAACTTTGTATTACTTTTATTGTAATTTTATTTTACTTGTGCAAATTTATTCATGGTTGGAGAGGAAACCCATAACCCTAGTTGTTGTTTTTCTTGTGCCGTCACCCACACGCCATTACTCCTTGGCCGTACCAACAGCCGCCACATGCTAGCAAAACTGCAGCTACCGAGCGCGTTGGCCAAAGCCTTCCCCACATGTGTCTTTAGTGCGCCACGCACCGCGCTCAGCGTCGCCCATGTGAAGCCCACCTGTGCACGTGTGTGCATGGCCGCTACATGGCATGTCAAGCACTGCCACGCTCCAGGGGTTTTGCGCACTCAACCATCCCTGCCCGTCGCCCGCTGTTGTGCCTGACACACTGCCCGCATCGAATTGCCATGACTGTTCACTACCGTTAAATATATGCATGCATGCGCATAGATGGTTGCATGCATGAATTGCATGGTTACATGCGTGAGGCTGCCGTGCAGCCTTGTGTGGCCTGATTCCGAGGAAGGCAGGCAGGGGAAAACCGAAGGAAGTCATTGAGATTAGCTGCCCACGTCTGAGAGTTCCAGCGACTAGTTGTACAGCTGTAGCATCGAGTATGTTATCATCTTTAACTTATTTTGACCGTCGTAACTAGAAAGATAAGTGTATGATAGAATGACGCAATTAGTTGTGGAGTTGTAGCATCGAGTATGTTATCATCTTTAACTTATTTTGACCATCATAACTAGAAAGATAAGTGTATGATAGAATGATATTCAAATGTTTGAGCACATTGCTTATTTCAACAATTATTTACCATGATGATTTATATGATTATACTTGTTCTTAAATCGCTCATGTGTTTATAGTTACAATTATGATTATGTTAATTAATTAATGTCGTTGAATAACTATTGAAAAGAGATGATCATTGTATTTCATGTGAGCATCAGTGTTGTAAAGATCTACTTGGTAGGCACTCTACAGGAGTGGAGCTAAGACCCTGTATGAAAAAGGGCAGGGCGAGAGTCTGAGTTGCAAAGACCTATTTTGGTAGGCACTCCACAAAGGTGGAGGTGAGACCGTATATGAAAAGGATAGGGCGACCCTGTATGAAAAAGGACAGTGCAAGGGTGTGTCATCGATGGGTGAACACTCAACTATACCGGTATATGCAGATGAGAAGTTGATTCTTGTGGGTTCCATGCATGAAAAGAGAATTGAAAAGAAAGAGGCATATGTGTGGAACTTAATGAGAATGAGTATGTGATAATGAGATAATGATGAATTAAGATAAAATGTTGATTACCTTGTTTATTATTCTACTTTGTACTTGTTAAGTTGTAGACTCATCATTGCTTATTTGTTGTTTAGGTGAATGCTGAAAACGACATGCATGCGTGGATGTGAGACATGAATTACTGCAATTTTTTTTTGTAGCTCTTTACTTCACTTAGTAAATCATCACTTATGGACATAGACAAATTAGTAACCTTCGTAGCATTGATTAGACAATTTATAGTTCCCTTTAGTCTTCATAGTATAATATTGCTATTTGATGCTTTACTTAATTTAGGCTTATTTATGATTCATCTTGATTATTGTTGATTTATATTAGGTCAATTTATTTTCCTGACTTTTTGCTGAAAATTATGCTTATTATCATGGTGAATGTTTATTCTCAAGTCTAGATAATGTTGATATTTGTTTATTGATTAAAATCGGTAACAATAGTAGTTGTGGGTGATATTCTAGGCTTTTGGATAAGCCAGAGTGTTACAGAAGTAGCTGGCTTTTTTGATCACAGCTAGTACCACTTGAGTAGGCAAAGGGGTCAGCTTTTGTCAATATTTATGCAACACTTGAGAGCCTGGATAGTAGACACCACAATAGCCATAACTTTGGCTACACACACCTCCAATGCTACTACGTTTGTTGCATATGAAAAGTGACTCATAATATCTCAAATTCTGTATCCTATGCATGCTAAAGACTTCCAATTAATACATGTTTAGTTGGTAAGTGAATGAATAGAATCTGGAGTTGAATGCAGCAGCTTGTTGTCTCTTGTGTGCACCCTTGCCTCCTTTACTACCCACTGGTAATAGTACATGTTTTCAAGAAATGCACATTGATGCCTTTAATCTTGCAATGCGTCTTCTTGAGAGACCATGTGGAGGTATCCCCATGTTGGTGATGAGTAATTGATGGTTGTGTTAGTGAGTTTGAGTTTGTTTTGGGTATTCTAGGGTTGAGTACCTTTTACTTATGCTAATAATGATTATGATATTTCGTGCGATGCTATGTGATGGTTTTCTTGTCTGTGTGACTGTAGAACTTCGGAGCTAGGTCATGATGAGGCGAGGAGGACCGGGACTAGGCACAGGAGGTGTTGAGGTCCAGACGGTCGGTGATGCCGAAGATGATCGAGGCTGGTGAGGTGGTTGCGAGTCAGGAGATGAGGAATCAGAGCTGGAGCTACCGGTGATGGACACAACGGCAACGACGAGCGAACCGGGACTAGGCTCAGGGAGGAGTCGGAGGTCCAGACGGTTAGGTGTCGGTTGCGGTCGTGTGCGACGGAACAGACCAGGACTAGACTCAGGTGGAGGCGGAGGTCTCGGTCGGAGTCAAGTGGACACGACGGGCAGCGGCGAGGTGGATCGGGACTAGGCTCAGGGAGGGGCTGAGGTCCAGATGATCAGGATGCGGGGTGCGGTCATGTAGAGCAAAGCGGACCGGGACTAGACTCAGGGAGGAGTCGAGGTCCAGACGATCAAGGTGCCGATTGTGGGAAGCTTCCGGGAAGGTGCTTGAGGGCAATTTGGTAAATTGACTCAAGCCATGGGTGGAGTGGCTGGTTCCCTCCAAATTGGGTTGCTTTGACTTGTTTCCTTGTGTGGATGAGAGTTAAGTAGTGGGTTGAGTATGCCACTTCTTGATTTCCCTCTTCAGGAGTGGACCTTGGCCTTCATATGTAGAGGAGAAGGCAGAAGGGAAGTCAAGTAGTAGCTCATGCGTGTAAGCAAGGGAGTGAGTTCAGCCAAGTAGAGAGAGCTCAAGTCAGCAGTAGCAGTTTGTTCTCCCTCGTGCTGTGAGATCTGAGTGTGTTCATCTCAAGCATGTAGTGGATTTTGTATCTTTACTCCTAAACTGCATATGGGGACGTAGTTGGTTGTATTTCTTGTAATCTTTCATGGAAATGATCTGAGTTTGTGCCTTACTGTGATGGATTTCAACTTCTATTTGCTTTTCTGTTCTTTCAGTTGATTTCCAGTTCTTGTGTTCTAGAGATTGATTCTTGTTAAGAAGGTACAAAATGAGATGCTCTGTGATGGGAAAGTATTCTAGACCATTTCGTCATTCCATTCCCAAGAGCAAATGGAGGATTCAATGATTTATTTCATTTCTCTGTGCATAATTTCCTCTGTTCTCAAGATTCTAGGGTTTCATGTCAGGGGAGGCTTGTCCTCATGAGCTTGGATGAAGGTTTGCTTCAAACTTGGTTCTTATAGAAACCTGAGATCATCTCTTAGTAAGATTCAAAGTCTCATGAGGAAGGGTTTAGAGAATAGAAAGAAAATTGGAAACTTGCTCAAATCTTCATATTTCAGTCAAAATCTTGATTCCTAGCTCCTGTAGTGTAATCTCTTGTTTCTTTTTGTCTCTTTGCTATTTAGAGTGTAGTGGAGTTCATTTAAGTCATGAAGGGCAGCATTTCTTTTGGCAATTTCCCTAAGTTCAGCTTGTTCAGTAAAATCTGTGTTGAGTCTTCAGTTTCAGAGCTTCGGGCGGCCGCTTCCTGCCCTGTCTAGGGTTTGACCGGTCAAACTGCTCAGCGGTTGGCGGTCAGACCGCACCTGTGCCGGCGGTCAGACCGGCTTGGTACTAGCGGTTAGACCGGCCTAGTACCGGCGGTCAAACCGGCCCAGCAGTTTTTCTCTGTTCTTGTGTCTGCAGTCTGCTTTGCTTCAATTTATTATTTGCCATTTCTTCTCTGAGGGACCAGTGAGCACGAATACTCTTCTTCCTAGCTTTTGTAGCTATTGGAGAGGAGATGTTCCGTGGATACTTTAGGGGCAATTTTTAAAAGACACCATTCACCCCCTTCTATTGCCATATCCGATCCTACACTTCTCAGTACTGTTTTCTAGTAAAAATGTGTTTTCTTGGCTCACATTACATCCATACATGAAAACCTAAGTAAAATAAGCACATAGGACTTATTTAGTATATAATTATCATTTATATCTTTGTTGGACTCAGATAGGAGTGAATTCATCTCTTGTCGTAGTTGCCTAGCACAACTTCTTGTCATTGGATGCAAATAGGCGTATTCACTAGAAGCTTCAACTTGTAGCAGTGTAGAACCATCCTATGCACTAGTTGGTGATTTAGGTATACTAGGGATGTTATCATCATCCCCCTTCTTAAAAATATGTCATCGTCGACTCTGATTCTTCTGGACCAAATAATGGTGAATGATTAGTGACATTAAACATAGTAATAACAGCATAATCATCCCTTAGATTCGAAGCATGATCTTGTAGGCATTGTCATTAATCTCAGCTGGCGTCCACTCCCTCATGGCATTAGTTTGGACTCGTAGTTCTTTAGAAAGCGATCTTTGTGTATATGTATGCAAACCAGATCACCTGGCTTAAATAACACCATCTTTGGGTTTTTGTTTGCATTGTCAGTATAGTGATTGGTCTTCTTCTCAATTTCCTTTGTCTTCTCATGGTTCTTCACATATATAGCACGCTTGGAACATGATATGTAATTGCAACTCTCTAACAGCATGGAACATGATATGTAAACCAAAAGGAAAAGGGGGTCTTGGAGTTCTCAATTTTCAGACCCTCAATGAGGGCTTAGTTCTAAAGCACTTGCACAAATTCTATGGATGAGCGGAAATACCTTGGGTCAAGTTAATTTGGAACAAATACTACATAAATGAGGTTTCACATACTACAACTCCTTGTGGCTCTTTTTGGTGGAAAGATGTGATGAAAGGTATCACTCAATTCAAAGGCCAAGATATCTGTTTTGGAAAAGTTAGGCAATGGACAAGATATCTGTTTTGGAAAGACTGCTAGGATGGAAACCTCCTTTGCAACAAATTCCCAGACTACTTTCATATGTCCGCAATCAAGATATCTCAATTGTCATTGTCGAAGGAAGTTTACACAGAGTATCTGCAGCTCCTAGACCACACTAATGAAGTTGTTATTAACAATAATGCCTCGGATCAGTGGACTTACATCTGGGGCAACTCTATTTATAGTTCACAAATTGGTATTCTAGGTAGTTCAATCTCATTTCAACCCCACCAATCTTCCCTTTGTTATGGAAATGAAGATGCTTGATGAAACAAAAGGTTTTTGCTTGGCTCCTTTTAGTGGACAGACTCAACACTAAAGTTGCTAAGAAGGAAAAACTTCATTCCTCATGCTAATGATCATTGTGTATTATGCAATACTCAAAGTGTGGAAACCATCAGCTATCTTTTCATTGTCTGCTCTTTCTCTACTCAATGCTGGAATGAGATAGGTATGTACTGGTCTTTGGGCACTAATACCCCAGCAAGAGTGTATAGTGCAAAGCGAGCTTTCACTAGCCACCTCTTCATGGAAAAATTCATTCTTGTCACCTGGGTCATTTGGAAATTAAGGAATAAACTCATCTTCCAACATCAGCTACATAATATTAATATTTGGAAATCAAGGCTTAGGCTAGAGGCTTCTCTTCTATTGCATAGGGTCAAGCTGGACTATAGAGTTTTGCTTTCTTCCTGGATTCAGTCTCTCTGATTCTTCTTTGTTTTCTTGCTGTTCTCCTTCCCCTCGCTTTCCCTCCTTTGTACTTTTTTATTATTAATATATAGGAGCCTCTCCTACTATTTTCAGTGAAAAATATCCTCCCAAAGAACACTAAGCACATGAAGAGACATATATAAACCATGTGGATTAAGTCATGACTTAGCTTTATTGCACGTAGTGCAGCGAGACATGTAGCACTCAAAATCGTGCCTCATTCAGGGCCAATAGAAATGCTCGGCCAGAATGTCCTCTATCTTCTTGACATCGAAGTGTCCCATCATTCCTCAGCCATGCGTCTCCTGTAACAATAGAAGACGAACAGACATAGCTGGAATGCATAGCTAGTTAGCTCTAAACAAGAATCCACTACTTAACGCAAATTTATCCAAGCTCTTTCCCTTTGAACAATGCATCATGACATCTATAAAAGAATCATCTTGAGCATAAAGTTCTTAATCGTTTTCAAACCAAAAATTCTACAATCAAGTTGAGAAACATGGTATAACGCCTAGACAAAGCATCAGCAATAATATTCTCTTTCCCTTTCTTGTGTTTGATAACATATGGAAATGATTCGGTGAACTCTACCCATTTAGCATGTCTACGGTTCAATTTACCTTGACTACGAATGTGTTTTAAAGATTTATGATCAGAATGTATAACAAACTCCTTAGGCTATAAATCATGCTGCCATGTTTCTAAAGTTTGAACTAGAGCAAATAATTCTTTATCATGAGTAGAATAGTTCAAACTAGGCACACTCAATTTTTCACTAAAATAAGCAACATGTTTACCTTCTTGTAGTAACACCTCCAAGTCCAATTCCACTAGCATCACACTCAAGCTCAAAAGTCTTACCAAAATTAGGAAATTGGAGAAGCAGCGCATTGTGAGCTTCTCTTTTAGAAGGTTGAATGATTATTCTTGTGTAGGGCTCCAATGGAAAGGAGCACCCTTCTTGGTGAGCTCATTCAATGGTGCGGCAATGATGTTGAAATCTTTAATGAAGCGTCGATAAAATCCAACAAGTCCATGAAAACTTCGCACTTGTGTGACCATGTTAGGAGTCGGGCAACTCTGTATAGCCTTGATCTTGGCTTGATCAACTTCGATGCCCTGTTACTCATAGCCAAGAAATGATACTCGATCGGTACAAAAGGTGCACTTCTTAAGATTACCAAATAAACGTGCATCACGTAGAGCATTCAAAACAACATGTAAATGATCAAGATGTTCCTCAAGTAACTTGCTATAAATCAATATGGCATCAAAATATACTATCACAAATTTTCCAATGAATGCACACAAAACTTCGTTCATCAATCTCATGAAAGTACTAGGTGCATTATTTAAACCAAAATGCATCACTAACCACTCATATAAACCAAACTTAGTTTTGAATGCTGTTTGCCATTCATCTTCTAATTTCATACAAATTTGATGGTATCCACTACGCAAGTCAACTTTAGAAAACATAATAGAGGCACTTAATTCATCAAGCATGTCATCTAACCTAGGAATAGGATGATGATATCTAATGGTAATATTATTGATAGCTCTAGAATCAACACACATACGCCATGATCCATCTTTCTTATGAACCAAAAGTACAGGAATAATACATGGACTAAGGCTGTCATGTATCTACCCTTTGTCAAGCAAGTCTTGCACTTGACACTCAATCTCCTTAGTCTCCTTTGGGTTGGTTTGGTATGGTGGTTGGATAGGGAAGCTCTTGGGATCAAGTCAATCTGATGTTCAATGCCCCTAATTGGAGGCAGTCCCGGTTGTACCTCACTTGAAAATATATCACTATACTCCTACAAAAAGTCAGCAACAACAATAGTCAAAGAAGGAGGCATATTCTCCCTCCACCGTGCACACCATCACCCACTCACACGCCAGCATTTGGCTTCCTTACTATTCATGTGTGAATAGTAACCGCATGAACAGTATAGGTTGCCTAGGGTTACAAGGCCCATGGGCCCAAGTGGGTTTAGCAATAGTGTCTAACTATTTTGGCAATTGTGATGTGCTCAGAAGGAAATTGGAGTTGATGCTAGATCATTTAAAAGAGGACTAGATAATCTTTCAATCAAGTACTTGTGGAGCTCAAACATAGTCTATATGTGAAAGTTATGCTCGTTTGAAGTCAGTACTTTCTTCGGAGGCCAAATTGAATTGCGCATGATTTCCTTCATGATCAACTCCTAAGTTTCTGATTAAAAGAACATCATATGCATTAGGTAGCAGCATATTCTTATAGAAGCAAAATACACTTCTAGAAATGTAGTTATTTAATAGTTCAATTGATGTGTGCGAGCTCTTGTGATTGGACCTTGCAAGTGCATAGGTTCAGATCTATTGGTTGTATGCATAGAAGTGATATCCTTATCACCTCCCGTGACCTCTGTAGCACACAACAGCAACATAACAGCGTGACAACAGTGCTAACGACAGCAACGATGGCACCCAACAATGGTTGGTAGTAGTAGCAGCAGTGCAGGTTACCAGCAACAACTAGCTAGTGCCTAGTATCAGCGTAGATGACTAGCAGCATCAGCAGTCCCCAGCCAAGAAGAGAACAATGCAACAATAAATCCATTGCGTGATGGTTGTAGCCAGTCGCGGTGGTGGCATGCACATGTAGGTGGTGGGCAGGGCGATGCATGCAAGCATCAGAGCAAGGCTAGCTAGATGGGGCGGCACAAGATGCCAATGCAAACGAGAGAAGGTTTCCCATACGCTGGCCTTATTTTGTATTCCACAAATTAAGATTCAAACTCCTAAGAATGTGCCAAATTAAAAGGCATCTGAATTAGGTCGTGGACTTGTCTAACCATGACTCCATATAGTGCTTCGCTTGAACAAGAAAAGTTCGACTCCATTAGTTTGTTTCCTCCTATCTCCCATGCAAAAACTATAGGAGGTCACTTGCATGGCTTGACCCTTGCTGGTTTAATCCAATGTCCATACATGCTACAAACTTTTTTTTGAAACATTACAAAGCAACTACATGAAGCCGAAGTGAAAGTCGCCAGTTTGGAGGAAGCATTGGTAGGCGCAATCATGTTCGAGTAGATCCTGAAGAAGTGGAGTTACAACATGAAGAGCCACAATAAGAGGTTCAACAACTGCCACCACCTACTCCAACTTTTGTCGAAGTTCCACCTGAGCCATTCCACCATGATCAATTCGTGCCTATGCCAGCTCAGCCATTTGTGTATCCTAACGATCAATATTGCCCAGGCTATGGAAGCTATCTTAGCGAGTGAGCTATTGTTTACGCTAGCAGAGTTAGTTAAGACTCTTGGTGTGAGGAGTCATGTCTTAATAAGGTTTAGGAGTTGGAACCAATAGACGTTAATGTTAATGTTAATGTTTGTGCTTGTTTTTCTTGTGTGTGCAGTATGTGCTGCAAGAGCCTCTCAGGTACTTGTTGCATGTTGGTTTGCTTTAAAAAGTTTGTGTACTTTGTAAGTTGGGTTTAACGTTTTTCCTCACCTTAGTTCTGTCCTCTTACCTTATGCTTTTCCCTCTTACCCCCTTGGAGTAACCAACACATGGTGTGAACCAAAGCAGCAAGTGGTAGCAGTAGTGGCAATGACGGAGTCGATGAGAACAATGGAACCAATCTATTGCTACTACCATCACCACCACCTCACCTATTCCAACAACCACAAGTTGATCCTCATAATTTGGGGCTTTTCTTGCTGCACAGACTAAGATGATGCAGATGATGATGCAGTAAATGTAGAATTTAGTCAACAACTAGTTTAACAATCAGCCCAATCCCCAATCTGTCACCCTGCACCCCAATTGCACATCCTCAAACCAGACTAGTAGGGTTTATGAGGACTAGACCACCAACCATTTCTAGGAATGTTCCACTTGTTGAAGCATATGATTGGCTTTTTGCAATCAAGCAAAAGCTCATAATCACCTAGTGTGATGATAATGAGAAAGTTTTGTCTGCCAACCACCAACTGGAAGGAGTTGCTACTGAATGGTGGGATAAATATCGTGCTGGTCATGAAGTACGAGAGACTATCACTTGGGAAGAGTTTTCCACTGCCAATTTCATGTACCAAAAGGAATTATGGACCTCAAGAAAGAAGAGTTTCATGCTCTGAAGCAAGGAGGCATGCCAATATTTGACTATCTCAAAAAGTTTACTCAGCTTGCACGACATGCCCTTGAAGATGTAGTAACTAATAAAGCTTGGCCGAGCTCTTTTTAAAGGGAATGAATTCAAGACTTCAGGTGGGCTTAGTTTGATGCAGGGTGCTAGATTTTCTCGATATAGAATTGTTGATAACTTGATCTGTGCAACCTGACAAACGATAGTGCCAACAACTATCTTGATTACAGCAACCTACGACACTCGAATTCGCCCAACCAAACACCTCAATCCTTGTCTACTGAACCACGCAAAGGTAGACATGCAATCACTCCTACAAAACACAAGAAAACACAAGAACAAAAGTAGAAGAGATATAAACTCAGAGATACTCCCAATTCCTAAGAGGGCAGCAATGTTGGCACAAACCCTAGTAACAAGAGCAATAAGCTTCTCTATAAAACATCTTTAAAATTCATGGTTAATTTACAGTGGATGTGGTACATGGCTTGTATAGCCTCCTAGATCATGTAAAACAAGGAACAAACTCTTAGAGATAACTTGGACTCTCAAAAGGACACCTTGAAATTTACACCATCAGTTTATTTCTGATATTTGAGTGCACGCATATAGAATCATAGTTTAGGACCTTATCCATGATGTGGTCCTTAGAATAATCTTTCCAACTAGTCCAATATCACCCAAATCAGACTCCGTTTGCAAAAAATATGGACTTTTAAACTGGGCTAACTGTCTTGAACCTAATTCGAGTTAGATCCAAATCTTCTTATCTTTAATTTTCTTATTTGGCATGACTTGAATTCCATAATTAACATCAAAAAGGAAGTATTCTAAACCTTTGGAAAGTCATCAAATAGCTAGATATCACCCAAACATATCGTACAAACCATAAACTCCTCGTGATGTCAATTCTCGCAGGTCACTCGGGACTACTTGTGTAGCATATCTTGCAAGTGCCATAACTTTTTGTAGAACACTCCAAATCATGTGTCATTTGATCTATTGGAAAGTAGACTTGATACGATTTCCAAATATGTATTTTTCACTCATTGGAACCTTCTGGTTTTCTGCAGATATCCTTTTGAACTTCATGGATAGCAATCTCATATTGTTCCCTCTTGCCTTCCAAGTCAACAATGTTTTCAAACCTAAGTAGACATGATATATATGCATTATGTAGTGACCAATCCATAATATTATCATGTGTAGATTCATTAGAAAAGAAATTCATTTGATAATTAATTATTCGACTCAATAACTCCTTCCAGGAAATCAATGCCTTGAACATGAAAATGCAAAGCATGCTTACACCCGCATCATCCTCGTCTTCTTTAAGAAAAGTCATCCTCGGCTTTTGGTAATATGAAATTGTACTAAACAAAGAGAATAACATATATACATGATATATGTTGAATCAATTGTGTTATCTTTTCCTTTGTTTTGCACAATACAATAAGCACAACAGCAACCATAGGGTATATATATATATATATATATATATATATATATATATCAAATCAGCATGTATAATATCTACATAATTCTTCCTTTCATCAAGAAAAGTCGTCCTTGACTTTTGTAAACCTGCATATAATTTAGGAGTGGGCAGCACCAAATGATGTTTAAATTGTACAATTCACTCATGTGATCATAGTTCACCAGTCCAACATCAAATCCATGTAAATTGGGTGAGAAAAATTTTAGTACTTTCCATGATTCAACTATGCTACTCTGGTTACTTATACATGTGGGGAAAGCAAAAGATGAATGAGTAGGTGGGATGGTTCTTTCTAAACAGCAAGCATTACTATTTAAACTCAAATCAAGGTGACCAAAACAATACACAAATGATTGTTTATCTATTAAATGAAGTTTCAATTTAGCAAGTTTATCATAAGTAATGCATATTCGATAAACATAGAACTTGTTATCTACACCATAATCTCCAATCAAAATGAATTTATAAGTGTAGGTATAGGTACTAACGAGTGATTTTGAACATAAAATTTCAGAAGTAGGTCCGTCAAACATAATATAACATAATGAATCATTGAAGATATTTTAGTAAAAACTTTTTTATGAGTAACCAATTCCACATTATGTAAATTAAGCACATTAAATTTAGAATATGGAATAATCAATGGGACACAAGAGTTCTCACTTTTACTCATCTTTTCTTGATGAACATTCAATTTGACACCATTATTGTTACCTTTAACATCCTCGTCAGTTGATGTAGGTGTTGTAAGTAGCATTTCTTCATGATGTAACCACGGGGCAGCAAGCATGTCATCTCCAACCGTGGCTATGTCCTCAACTTTTGTTTCAAGTAGTACGGGTTGTGTCGCGTTTAGCTCCTTCTTTTCTTCAATGTCAACTTGTATAATGTGAGAAAAAACACTAGAATTAGAGAGTAGATCATTAATTTTAGTAATAATCACTTTTACTATCATTTACTTCACTCATTTCTTTGGGTGTATCTCTCTCACTCTCAAATTGGATGCTCTTAGGCCTGTTCTTTTTGGCTGCAGCTTGTGGCTTTTGGGCTGTTTGTGTGAGAGATTACAGAGTAACTGAAACTCACATATGGTTTTTGCCAATATAAATGAAGTCGGTATAGTATGTACTACAATTAACTAGTAGACCCCATCTTGAAAAGACACTCCGTTTAAAGAGCTGGTTACTATAGAAAAGCCAAAAGCTGAAAAAGAACAGACCCTCAACCTCACATGTGGTAGAATCACACATCTTATTCTTTTCAACACTCTCACTCAATTTGGCAATGTGCCTCTCATTCTCACATAGATTTTGATGCATCTCATCCTCCAAAGATCAGAGTCCAGTAATGTCGCAATTACCATCAACCACAATCTTCTCATATGTAATACCCCAAATGTGATTCGAGAGAGAATAGATTAATTGGGGAGGACTAGATAGAAAAGAGTTTAACAGGGATTTTAGATGGGGAATTCTGCAAAACCCCAGCAACCTGGGCTTGGGCCTTGGCCCAAGTGGTGGCCGGCCATAGGGGCCCAAACCCTAGTCGGCAACCCCAATCCCCCTCCGCCCTTTTTTCCTTGGTGGCCACCTCCTCTCCTCTTTTGGCGGGTTCCTCTGTGCCTCCATCTTGTCCAGCAGCACCTCATCCTCCATTGAAGCCCCCTGCTGCTGGTGAAGAGGGTCCCCGTTGCTGCCGACCAAGTGGAGGAAGGAGATCGATCGCTGGGCGGTATTTTTGACCCGGAAGAAGAAGAAGAGGAAGGGGAAAAAGGGAAAAGGAAGGGGAGAGTGATCATGTGGTGTTCATCATGTTTTTCAGTGGTTCATCAAGAGTAACCCCTATTTCCCCCTGTTAGATGCAATTTAATTGTTGTAGCAAAATCGGTATTGTGGTCTGCTCAGGACAGATTGCGTTAGACAGTCGTTTTGATGTAGTTTCGTGCGGATTCAGTTCTGGACGTCTCCTAGAGTAATGTAGAGGACGTTGCCATCTTTCCGTGAAGTGCTAGAACATGTTGTTGGACCTCTGTAGAAAAAGTTATGATTTTATTGGTGGGACTATTCTGCAGATCTGTGGGTTTTCTGTCAGGTTTTGGTAAATTGTGTTAGGTGATTAGAAAAAGGGAGAACCAGAGAAGCTCAGTATAATGAAAGTTGTAGATCATTGTCCCAAATTTTCAGAAAGCTCAAGAACTCATGATTCGGACACTCGTACTGAAAGTTATGGTATTTTTATTGTTCTGTCCAGAGAACCCGACGTGAAATTGATGTTTTAGAAAACTGGCTTGTGGGGGTATAATTTGGCCGATTCAGAGAGGTTCACCAACTAGGCTTAGTTGGAGAATTTAATTACCATTCCAGAATGTCTAAGAACATCTTAGTTGAACTCCTGTACCAATAGATATGGATTTTTGAAGTTGACTGTCCACAGAGGGGACAGATCGACCTTTAGGGTTTGGGGTTGAAGTCGAGTTAGACGTTTTTGCGAGTTCATGGTTATTTTTTTACATAGTTTATGGTCCACTACTGTTTATCTTAGCATGTGTCATAATTACTATTTAGTTGGTGGACTAGTCCCGGGGGCAGCACCTTCTGCCCGTCCCTCGTCCTCTCACGATTAAGGCAAGTATAATGATGGATATAATAGATGTTATAGAATGTCAATGTTTGGTATATATTATGAGCAATTGTTTGTTCAAGATTGTGATGAAGGCATATTTGGTAATGTTCATGGTTGTTTGAAAGTTATGAAGTCCATGTTGTGAACAGTGTAGTATGAATAGATCTTTCATGTGCAAAGTTATTGTGGATGCACGTTTTTATTAAATCGAGAATTTCATACATATGTATCATGTTGGCTTATTGAAGTCTTGGTCATGTGATGACCAAGCAACTGCTGAGATCCCTGCCATATTAATGACGGGCTAATGGTCCCCATGCTTGAAGAGCATGGGCTTAGGTCCCCATACTTGCGGAGTATGGGTAATTGGTCCCTGTACCAGATGGTACATGCATGGGTGTGCATCGACGGATGCGCACTTTGCATTACCGGTAAAATGCAAAAGAGAAAGAGAAAAGATAAAGATCTTGTTGAGCATATTGCATAGCATATGTTTGTAAATCATCTGTTGGGTGTTTCTTGTGGAGTTGTGTACATGTATGCTATTGTTACCATTTGTTATATTTGTTGAGTCTTGGACTCACTCTTGTTGTTTGTTGTGTTTTAGTTACCCTTACGAAATCAGCATGCATGGGGGAAGGAAGGACTAGTCTTGTTGCACTTTTGCATGATCTACCCACAATGGAAAGAAAGAAAAAAACAAAATAGTTGATGAATGATTTACTTTAAGTACTTTTATGTTTATTGCTTCCTGGAAGTAAACTGTAATAAATGAATAGAAGATTTAGGATGCTCATGTTTTATATCTTAGATGTTTAGCTGCTATCATATTACAAGTTGGTTTATCTTTATTTATTATAACTGTTTGTTGAAACCTCCGACAAAGATAACCACGAAAGGAGGTTCTGCTGAAATTTTGTGAAGTGTATTTAGTTTATCTTTGTTACATTACTTAATTTGGTAGCATTCCGACCATTGGTTGGTTGGGGTGTTACATCATATGCTATGGGTAGCAACATGGTAGAACTACTCATTGCCTCGACCAAAGGGAAAGTCCCATGCTCGGTCGTCTTCTCATGTGACACATTAGTGGAGGTGTAAGAACTGAAGTGTTGGCTCAAATTGAACCGTGGCGCTTGACTCTCCTTAATTATCTTCTCCTCCTCAAGAGTACAACTAACAAGATCATGCACACTACTAAAATATTTATATTGAAGTTCAATAGCTATCTTAGAATTCAACCTCCTTTGAAGTATGCTGTGGGGACTAGGTGCAGGAGCACCCATCGTTATTGTATGTGTTTTGTACTAGTCCCGTGATCAGTAGCTAGTACACACATTCACATCATTGTGATCACATCCATACACATCGCACATAAATAGCTTACATAAAAGGGATAATATTATTTATGCGAGGCATCAAAGAGTACATACACAAAAGGCCGACTGGCCAAAATACCAATAGAGTCTCAAACAAAAGCAGCGGAAGTCTAATAAACAAAAGTATCCAATGATGTGTCATTATAACCCATAGGCAACTGACTAGAGACAAACCCTAGAAGGATCAGACGTCAAATAACCCAGTGCTAGGGGCAAAATGTGCATCGTCAGGCAAGTGATCTTCATTCTCTGACCAACAATAATTTAAGCAATTTTGAGTACATTGTGTACTCAACAAGACTTGTTGTGTATTACAAAATTTACATTTATGCAAAGTTGTCAATGGATGAGGCTCTACAATAAGTTACTTTCAGCATGAGGCAAGGTTCATTATGCTATAACACTACGTAAAAATTTGCAAGCGGAGTTGTAAAGAGCATTTGACATATAATGAAATAACATTTGCATAAATTCCATAACAGTAGATCAAAAACATATGTTCATGCATGGCACTCAATTAGACGTTCATGCCATCCCATATGTTCAGTGAAGCAGTTTTGAAAAGGAAAATTATACCCTTTGTTCATGACCACAAGCACGGCTATTTAAATAGTTTTTAACACTCTATAGAGGTTGTACAGCTTTACCCACATGAGATAATCAATTTTTATTGTCAGCAACTTTACACTTCCTTTGACATGTGACGGAAGTTAATTATTTTAAAGCCTTTAGGTCATCTAGTCCTAACCTTGCACCAACCTGAATGAACATCGAACCTCTCTTAGGTACACCCCTAAGAAAGCATTCGAATCCTCCTTAGGTACACCCCTAAGCAAAGAGCCTCACTTAGGTTTGCCCCGTAAGTGGGCATTCATCGTTGCTTAAAAGCCTTGGCCTGAGCACCTTGGTGTCAGGGCCCCTACGAGCAAATTTAACCGAAGTGCCCTTACTACTCCTATGCCTACCACATTACAAGGCTAGATCTAGACAACTTAATGAGCTAAATGCCAGAGCCCATATAGCACATGTGGTCGTACGATGTGACGTAGACGTGCAGTAATAACATTTGGTCCATAATTGACCCAGGCGAGAATATCCCGCTATATATATGCGACATTCCCTCTCGTGCGAAATTCCCTCTCACATTTGACAGATTATTATATGGCTCGCCCAAGTCCAAAAACTAGGTTTTTCATTTTATTTGATACCAAAGTAACAGTGGTTCCCCCTCTGGTGTAACATTTTTGAAACCATCATTCCCACGTGAAGATTTTGTTCGAGATTTAAACTTAGCAAAAACTAGTGCTTGTCTAAGCATCTGGACCATATATCCAAGTAGTATTCCCAATTGACAGTATAAATTGTCTATACCATATCCGAGAGGTTACAATAGTGTGGGTGTCAAGTTTTCAAGGAGGTTCAATGCATACGAGTGGTTGTAACTACCATTACCCACAGTATAGTAGTTTAAGAGAACATACACGCATGCATAGTAGATTTTGCAAATAATATACAATAATTGAAATACTGTGATCAACATGGTCAAAAGGGGTGCTTGCCTTGTTACTGTTGCTCAGAGAATGTTTCAGATATGTTCTCGGCATCGTCTGGCGTGGAGTCATCTAACTAGTAAATAAATCTAGATAAAAGCAAATAATAGCCAAATAAATAGAGACAAGACTCAAATGTTTTTGTAAATTCAGAAAGATCTTGTTTTTATAAAAATTTAGAAATGAAGATTACTAAATTAGAGTTCACATGCAAAAGTGGTATGCGTTTGAGTTTTGGCTCGTTTGAGTTATTCCTTCTCAGTGAGTACAGAGCTATTTATGACTACAAACTCTAGACACTTCGAGTATCGTTCCACTGACCACAGCATTTCAACTACAAGGGTCTTTATCTACCGCAACTTCAGTTGTACTGATCACACAGAGTCAGGGCTTCCGGCCTTTGACCACGATGGTTTCTCTAGCGCCGAGCGGGTACTGTGACTTATGACTACCAATTAAAGACTGGGTTCTATAGATTACTGATTACTGACTGGGTACTGTAACTAATGATTATGATTATGACTTACGACTATCGTCCATGGCCTTCAACTATCGACCACGGCTTCCGACTATCGATCACGTCTTATGACTATCGACTATTGATCACGGCTTACGACTATCAACTATCGATCATGTCTTACAACTATTGACCGGTACCGTAACTTACAACTTACGAGTCTATCAATTATAGTTAGCAATCGAGGTTACGACTACAGTCAAAGGTCAAAGATTACGACTATAGCAGTCGGTGGTTCCGACTACGCATGTGGTCGAATAAGTCGACTACGGCTGCGGTCGAATATCATGACCACGCGAGCGTTTGAAGTTCTCCACTATGCTAGCGGTTGAAGATCTCGATTGCGCATGTGGTCGAGGATCTTGACTATGCATGTGGTCGAGGATCTCGACTACGCGAGCAGTCAGAGATCTCGATGATGCAAGCAGTCGAATATTTCGACAACATCAGTGGTTAAAGATTACGACACAACAGTGGTCAAAGATTTTGTCCTCGACCACTATGGTTCTATCCTCATGTTCGAGTACTATGGTTCCCTTTTAGAGTTTGACTACTTCAGTTCTTTCCTCGACTACGATTACTTCTAGTTCTCCTTTTAACTATGATTACTTTAGTTCTCTTCTTAATTATTCTAGTTTTCTTTTTGACTATGGTCACTTTAGTTCTCTTGTCGACTATGATTACCATAGTTGTCTTCTCGACTATGACTACTCCTTTTCAACTTAAACAAACTACGAGGGAGGAGGAGCTCACCGAAGGTGATGACGGTTCACGAGAGGAAGAATGTTCATGAGAATTGGAAGAAGCTAGTGTCGGAGATCTCGTCGGCAGCGAAGGAGATCTCCACTACAAAAAGAGGTGTTCATGAGCTTGCATGCATGCGGAACAATAGAAGTATGGGTGATAGGAATGGAGGTATGGCTCACTGGAGAGAGAAAGTCTTAGGATCGGTGTTTGGTCAGAGATGAAGACGATGGTATGGCTTGAGTGATCCTCTGCATGAAGGGTCAAACAAATGAGTATGGTGCTCACAGGAGAGGTAAGCCGCATTGAGGCAGGGTCAATGAGAGAAGCTTACTGGAGATGCTAGAGCACGGTGGTGTGATCACCTGAGTTAAGTATGACTTTGGTTTCTTGATGATTGAGAGAGTGGAATGCTCAAGGAATGCATGCAAGAGACTGATGGGGCGAGCTGAGTGGAAAATGGTACGGTCGGAGGGGTTTTATTGGCACAGTCTTGGGCTCTCACTGTGGAGTGCGTTGTGAAGTTGATGACAACCAGGAAGATATCTATCACGCTGAAGCGATGTGTTAGGCAGGACTAGGCAGTAGCAGAGGAAAAACTACAGGCATGACATCTAAAATCGAGGGCAGCTCGGGCCATGACCACGACGGAGCTGGCGCATGTGCGCGAGGTGCAAGACGATTGTTGCTAGCGGGCCCGGCGCGTCAACAAGCAAAGAGAGATGGCCTGACAGGATTGTTTGGGTATACACTCTACATGCAAAGTGTTTAGGAACAGTGCTCGAGTTGCTATGGAGATCGAATGATGTACGACCAGCAACTGAGAATTGAACGGTGTTTGAGTAGCTACGGAGATTGGGTCGATTAATCAAAGTTGTCTATGAGAAAGTGGTCGAAGCTGACATCCAAAAAACCCCACATGATCGTAAACAACTACTCAATGTGGTGGTAGTCAAAATCAAAGCCAATATGGTCTAAACGACTGCAAGTGGTCGTAATCAAGGGAGAGGGAAAGAGGTGAGGTAAGGTGGGAGGTTCGGGCACTTTAGTCACTCACTAGATGCACTCAAAAGATTTAGGGAAAATCTTTTAAATGGTGTGAACGATTAGGTAGATTTTTAAAGTTTTATTTCTCTTAATTTTTCTAAAAAATTTTTGAGAAGATTTCTCACTAAGTTTAAGTATACTTATTTGATTCGGATTCGATCTGATTTATATTTTATGAAATTTTGATGTTCAAATTTCAAATTTTTCCAAAGAAACTCCAATGAAAACCAAGGAAGAACAAATGCATGCAGGAATTTTTAAGTTACCCTCATTTTTATATTTCTTAGGATTTTTAGGATGTTACAGGTCTACCCCCTTACAATGAATCTCGTCTCCGAGATTCGACGGGTTTGGTAAAGAGATTTAGGAAGTTGGTTTTAAGTTGATCTTCTTGTTCCCATGTTGCTTCATCCTCAGTTTGATTACTCCATTGGGCCTTCAATATTTTGATGGAGCGGTTGCGAGTTTGTCATTCGGGTTGATCTAGAATGCGGATCGGATGCTCTCGGTAAGAAAGATTGGGTTGCAAATCAATGTTGTCCAATTGGGTATGTTCATTCAGTGTGCGGAGGCACTTCTTGAGCTGGGAGACATGGAATACGTTGTGCACATCAGAAAGTTGAGGTGGTAACTCCAATTGGTATGCCACCTCACCTTTCCTTGCAGCGATCTGGTATGGCCCCATGTATCGAGGTGCCAATTTCCCATGGACTTGGAAGTAGTGAGTGCCATAGAGCAGTGAGACCTTGAGATAGACATAATTAGCTATCTTGAAACTCAGCTCTCGACGACGGTGGTTGGCATAGCTCTTTTGACGGGATTGGGCATCCTTTAGTCAGTTGCGTATCACATCGACTTGCTCTTGGGCTCCTTGGATAATAGCAGGCCCAAAGAATTGCTTTTGACCAATCTCAAACCAAAAAAGAGGTGTTCTACACTTTCTCCTATAAAGTGCTTCGAATGGAGACATTGGAGGCTTGATTGGAAACCATTGTTGTAAGAGAACTCAACGAACGCCAAGCATTTCTCCCAATTTGCACTGTAGGATAGCACACAAGCTCTTAACATATCTTCCAGAATTTGATTAGTTCTCTTAATTTGGCCTCCCATCTGTGGATGGTACACCGTGCTAAACAATAACTCAGTTCCCATAAGCTCATGCAAGCTTTCCCAAAATCGTGAGGTAAACTAAGGACTTCGATGTGAAGTTATCATCTTTGGTACTCCATGCAATCAGATGTTATGGTTTATGCAAAGCTCAGCGAGCTTAGCTCCACGATAGGATGTGTTTGCTAGGATGAAATGAGACACCTTGGTCAGGCGATCCACAGTGACCCAAATCGAATCATGTCCGTTTTGAGTTTTTGGCAATCCGATAATGAAATCCATGCTAACGTCATCCCATTTCCACTCAGGAACCTTCAAAGGTTGGAGCAATCCTGCTGGTCGCTGGTGCTCTACTTTGATTCTTTGACACACATCGCAATTTGTGACGTGTGTGGTGAAATCTTTCTTCATACTAGGCCACCAGAATCGTTCTCAGAGATCCTGAAATATTTTTGTACTTCCCAGATGAATAGAGAGTGGTGAATCATGAGCTTCTTGGAGGATTAGCTTCTTGATTACTTGGTTATTTGGGACATAAAGCCGTTGTCCATGTTAACCATTCTACTCACATTTTTAGAAAACTCCGATTCTTCACCATTCTACAGATCACACTTGATTTTTGCAATTGCAGTGTCCTCTAGTTGGGTGGCTTGGATCTGAGATTCAAGGGTAGGTTGTAGCACTAATGCAGCAAGAAATCCCTCCTCAGCTTCCTTGAGGTTGAGTCTCCATGACTCTCCACACGATGTTGGTTGACGAACTGATGTGGTGAAGCTTTCAACTGAGAGCATCGGCTACAACATTGGTCTTACTAGGGTGGTAATGAATGTCAAGATCGTAGACTTTGATCAATTCAAGCCACCTCCTTTTCCTTAGGTTCAGATCTAATTGCGTGAAGAAATACTTCAAACTTTTATGATCGGTGTACAACTTACACTAATTGGTGATTTTCTTCATGTACAACTTTGCCTTCTTACATCAACACACAACCAAGGCCGTGTGGTCATAACTGATGTGAAGCATATGCTACAACTTTGCCTTCTTACAGCCAATTCCAAATCATGAGTTGGGTAATTTTCTTCATGTGGTCATAACTGATGTGAAGCATATGCTACAACTTTGCCTTCTTACATCAACACACAACCAAGGCCGTGTCAGGATGCATCACAATACACAATGAAGCCTTTGTGTACGTCAGGCAAAATGAGCACTGGGTCTATGGTAAGTTTCTTTTTCAGCTCTTGAAAGCTCTTGGCATGCTACTGACCATTCAAACTTATTCTCCTTTTTCAGAAGTTGGGTAATTGGTCTTGAAATCTTGGAGATGTTCTCGATGAACTGGCAATAGTATCCCACCAAACTGAGAAAACTTCGAACTTCAAGGATAGAGCGAGGCTGATTCTAAGCTAGTACATCATGTACTTTGCTAGGATCTATATCAATGCCTTCTTCAGAAAGAATATGGCCTTGGAAACTGATTTCCTTCAACCAAAATGTAATATCCTGATCGTCGATTCGGCTTAGGTTTCTAAAATAATCGCGGAGTTTCCCGATTTTTCGGTAAATCGCGGAAGGTGAAAATTAAATTGCATAATTGTCCAAACTTAAAAAAAATTAAAACAACTAATTTGGATATTTTGGGCTGTCCGGAGGGGTGGGCCAGCCAGCCCAAATGGGGGCCTGTACCCCCCTCCCAAACCCTAGCACCCCCTTTATAAACCCCCCTCCCTTGCCCCTCACCCCTTTTTTCCACCCCTGGCCACACCCTTTTCCCCCTCCATCACCCCACAAGCTGCTGTCCATTGGTGCCAAGGAGAAAAAGAAAGGGAAGAGAAGGAAGAAGAAGGGAAGGAGGAGAAGAAGAGGAGGGAAGAAGAGTGATGATCCCAAGGGATTATTTAGATAATTTTTTCTAATCCCAAACCCTCTATTTTATAGAATAATTAGGGTTCTTGGCACGAAATTTGAAGGGGATTAATAGATTGATTGCCCGATTAGAGATTACCTGCTGTCTGCCTGTAGATTGATTCGCGGAGCGCGTTTGTTTGCGCGGTTTAGACCTACGAAACGATTTTTACTGCGGATCTTCCCAAAAGGAAAATTGTAGAGGACTTCCAGAACCATCTTATTTATTGTTTTCAGAATTTTTGGCTGCGGGATATGGGTGTAGCAGAGTCGGGAATACCGCTGTCTGTCAGGGGAGCAGACTGGGACAGTCTGCTGTTCAACTACGATTTAGGGGTAGTAAATGATTTTTGTGATTATGGTCGCAATTGAGAAAATTGTAGGGAATTCCGTAATCTAGCTTCTGTATAAAAATTATATTTGTTGGACCTCTGTGCTGTTGTTGGTATGCATTTTAATCTTGCTGTCCAGTCTGCCAGAACAGAGAACTTCCTCTGTTTTGTGCATTAAGTTACACCTAGCCATGATCAAAATAAAAATATATGATCTACATGAAAAATGAAGGCATTTAAGTGAGAAATCCAGATATATATCGTTTGCTGTAAATGGATTAATATTTTTTAAAGATACAAAAATATTAAGCAGCGCTGCTGCAGTGGGTAGATTGTTGAATCGTTGAGCGGAGAGGTGTATGTGTGGGTTCGGGGTTCTAGCGACGCCTTTAATTTTTAAGTTGCATTTTGTATGCTATAGCATTGTGCTGAGAGATACCTTGTGGACAGGTGGTTTTGCTCCTGAGCGCACGTGACTGCTTCGCTTCAACGGTTGAGGCAAGTAAATGTAGCGGTTGTGCTACTGTTTAACTCGTTAATTATTCTATCTTCATGTTAATTAATTCTTTAAATTTGAGGTGGTATGTCTTTGTTAAATGCTTCCTTAATGTGGTCCAGATGGTAGTATTTTTAAAGAATTCAATTGTTTATGATCTTGATGGTTTAATTGTGGATATGCAGAATTGTTCTTAATAATCAATATAGTTGTGGGGTAGAAAACTTTATGAGTATATTGTGGTCTAAGTGGTGGTATTCTTAGTAAATACTTGTGGTTGTAATGGTAGCAATTATTGATCAATTGATATGTTTGGATAAATTGCTCGTAATCATGTGGAAATTTGTTTAGTGTGCTAATGCGGAATATGAAAACAAATATATGGTGGATATGTGGTTGTAGATATGTTGTGAGTATGTTAATGCTCCTTTGTGGATGGAATTCATGTGGTTTATGATTATCATATCATTCATATCATATCATGACATTTGCATATGTGGATGTCGCCGCACCTAGCCTCGACCGTACCGGTATAGCATCGTATATTGCCGTAATACGATGCACCTCTTCTCCCGCTGGGAAAGAGTGATGTGGAGCATAGCATGAAAGCATTCATATGCATTGCATTGTTGAAAGATCATTTGCATACTTATGCAATGTATTGTGGTGAAGTTATTTTGGTGGAATATACAACTTCATAGTTGTAATATGGAATTGGCTTATGTGAGCTACTTGTGGTATGACCGTATGAGGAATGTGGTTGTGGTCGTGGAATGGGGTTCGTCCCGTGTGTATGGTAAGGGTTGTGATTGTGGTATGAGATTCTTTTCTCTTGTAGTAATTGTTGGTAGCAGTTGTGGATGTGAGAAATAATAAAGTATTGAAGTAAAACATACATATGCTTTATTGTCTTTGGTAGTGGTAGTGGTTGAGGTTTTAAAGTAGTCAAATAAGATTTATTTGCTAATGCTTTACCGTCGTTGATGTGATTTGAGGTTGAGGATATAAACATTGTTATTTGTGGAAGATTAAATGTTGATGATTAAACTATTGTAGTTTAATTAGCCTGTTAAACAGTTTGCTTGCTGAGATTTTATCTCACCCTTGTTTCCCCCTCCCTACAGGTGGACTTTGAGCATGCATGAGAAGGGTAGAGCGGCACCACACTGATGCACGTGAATCATATTTTTATGCTGTAATAAAGTTGAAAGGATTCTAGACCTTTGCATAGCTTTGTTTACATTAACTTAATAATGTTGAATTTGTGAACTACGTGTTAGATTAAAATGTTGGAGGATGTTTTAAACATTGAATTGTTATCACTATCCTGTTATTCCTTAGTTGTTTATGCTTCCGCTTATACTATCTTGTTTAGTAATTGTTGCCAGTTTAATTTATCTTGTAAATTGGCTAGTTGTGGAGTGGTTTTAGTGGCATCCTAGGGTAATGTGGGTCCTGGGGTGTTACACAAAATTTGCACTTACTATACTTGACATACAGTTGATGTTCTCGAAGATTCTCGAGCACCATTCACAGATGTTGCTCATGTTCTTTTGCATTCTTAGAGTAGATGAGAATATCATTGATGAAGACCACTACAAACTTGATTCACAAGTAAAAGGATATTCATGCATGCATTTCCAGTAAAGGTAAATTGGGAACAATAATACAAATGAGAAGTTTACTTAAGAGTTCATGATGAAAAGATGTATAAAACCAAATTAGAAACTTAACATTGGTTAATGTATTTATATGTTAATCAATATTTACAAGCTAGTCCTCATATACAAGATTAATACAAATAAGCTTATGCCAGGAACTCTTTTCTTATTATCAAGAAGTTACAGATAATAAAATAGTAATAATACTAATGAAAAGAATGTCATGGCTAAAAACATTTTTATTATGAAGCTTAAGAAATTCCCCATCTCATCTTGTCTAAATCCAAGGCAACTAAAGAAAATGGTAACAAAAGGTAATTAATATAATAAATTGAATAAATGCATCTTCAATTTTAACATTTCAAATAATGAGAGTTCACCTTATCTTGATTAACAAAAGTGTATCTCTCAAAAGTCATTTGCATACCGCATGAATTAAAAAGGCTGGTTTACTCATCGCTAAAATCGTGAAAACCATCTTTTCAAAAGTGATTAAAATAATCGTGGTGCAGGCTTTAGCATTTACCTTAAAATGTTAAGGTTTAAATAACAGATATTTGCAATTAAGAATTCTTGAACGAGAAAGAGCAATCCTTAATCATTGCCTTTCAACCAAATCTCCAATCATTATCTCGGAATTTAAACTTAATAGTCTAAAATAATTAATAATAAAAGAAATAACTTCATCGAGGAGATCCTTGTTAATTCATAATTCACCCATCTTATAAAAGGCAGAACATTAATAATAGACGGGTTAACCAATAAAATAATTAACTTTGTCCATAATAATTGGTCAAATGATTGACCCATATTTATAGTCAGTTGAAACCTTAGATAAGCACTGCCACATAAAATATCAAAGTTACACCACATATTTAATTATACTCATCTCATGTAAAACTCCCGCATCCCGAGATCCCAAAGGTCTGTTCCTGTTTATTATCTTTGATAACCCTTTTACCTGTCCATAAGTCTTGTCTGGCTCATGGGACTTCCTTGATAAATAGGAATCAATAAAAAGAAAGTCATCAAATAAAAGATCGAGCCTCGCTGTTCCCCAAATCGGCTATGTTTGACCACTACATTTTTCCCGAGTGGATAAATTGTTGTAGTTACACCTTCACTTTTGATCCCTCGCTATTCTAAAATTTTCCCTCACGGTAAAGCTAACACAAGTTCTCACTCAAATCCAGCTACGGCTGTGCTTGCGGCGCATTAACCTGAATCGTCCCCTTATTCTCAAAATTGTAATAAATTTATAATCCAAATTTAATTGGGTATTTAAAGTGTTTGGATTTATTTGGTCTTTCTTTCTTTGATGCGTATTAGAATCTGAAGACTCGACGAGGCAACGGATTCAAAGACTGGGTAAAAGCGAGGACCCGTAACTTAAGGTCACCAACGGAGTAGGTTTTGAATTGGATCAAAGCCATGGTAAACCAAGCCAGGCAAGTCATCACTTTGATCATATTGATCTCACGTTTTATGCAAATGTATGTTCCTTTAAATTATCAACTTGCATGCATAATTGATTATGCAAAAAAATATGTCAAAGATTAAGGTAGCTACATGCCCATTTGTTATTATATTAAATTTAATATGCCATTCCTTGACACTTGATTCACTTAATCCTTGTCACCATAGATATTAATGATAATCCTTACTAGCTATAGACTACATTAAAATGCTATGCTAGTCCAGTCAAATCCAGGGCGCTAGTTGCCCTGATCATCAATCTTTAAAAACATAAGTACTTGTTTTGGGACAATCATGGGATGTACGTAGCTGAGTATTTTGCTTCAACTATTTTATGCTTCTCAAAACCCTCAAAATCTGCTATATCTGTCTGGGCGGTTGGTGAGAGTGGATGGTGCCAATGTCGCACGAGAACCCGTGGTTGTGGTAAGAACCGCTTGGACAAATTAAGGGCTGAATCTTGTGATGACCTCCTTGTGTAAAACAGTACAACCACAAGTCTATATGGGTACGACCTAGCTGATTAACTTGCAAGGGTCTAGTTCAGATATCACCAGTGGTAAGTGGGTGCCAGGGTATACTGGTTTACTCACAGTGAGGCACAGGGATATATTGTACTTGCACGGCGAAGAGGGGCTTCTGACTGTGGTGGATTTAACCCTTCAGCGGTGAAACCTCAGCCGGTGATGTCTAGCTAGATCTGAGTAAGGTAAAGGCTTTGTGATAAATTATCTGGGTCTCATGCCTAAGGAAGCATGTTGGCTATTAAGATAACTTATCTCTTGTGGTGAAAGTGTACAACCTCTGCAGAGTGTAAAACTATTCGAGCAGCCATGCCCACGGTCAAGGGCGGACATGGGAACTTACTCGAGTTAGTTCTATTTCCAAAAACATTTGGGGGAGGGATAAAACTTATCAGAGGGAAGTACTCTGACTTTGATTTTTCCTGGAGAGATGTACTCCAGCGGCAAAAACTAGCATTGGTGGGGGTAACCATGCACTGTAAAAGGTGGATGTAACCTGCACTACAATTATTATCGCATTCTCACAATCAATTTCACAAAATCTGCTTCAGTTAAAACTGCTAAGTCTCAGGAGTTTTTCCTACTTATTGTAATTCCAAAACACTGCTTTTAGCAAATAAAAGAGCCTCAAGCCTCTCTTGACAACTTTGCATCTATTATTACTGCATCCTGTGTGGTGGCTTGCTGAGTATTATCGTACTCACTCTTGCTTAATTACCATTACTCAATCAGAAAGAATAGGAATGTCAAGCCCTACGGTGCTCCAAAGGGGTCGACAGAGCTGGAAGACGAAGAGGCCATAGACTAGGTCACGCACCCCAGTTGGCTGCTTGTGAGCAAGTCCTAAGGGTCCCACCTGTGTGAAGTTTTCGCTGCTGCATTTTGTTGTTTTCGACCAAAGCGGCCCGTGAGTAAGTATTACTGTATTATTTACGTTTTCGCATGTCATGTATGTGATATACAGTAATGTCACTATGAACACTATCTACTGATCCAGGGAATAGTGCGGTGGAATCACAGAGGATCTGGGTTTGCTAACCCAGTGTCCGACAGGCTTACTATCCTCATTGACCTCAAGTAGGGGCTTGAGAGCAGGACTGGACATTTTGGGGTCGAGGGCGAGGTGTAGGAGACTTCTTCTGTGGGCAATTACTTGCATAATGCCCACGCTCGTTACAATTGAAACAAGTGATAGCAGCAGGCCGATTTTGCCCTCCAGACTGCTGTCCTTCGTGGTTATATGGCTGAACCACACCTTGTTGAGGACGAGCAGTTTATCCTTATTTCCTTGGAGGTGGTGGTGCTGAAAGACGAGTAGTAGATGGTTGCCAAACACGTGATTTCTGTGAGCTACTACTTGCCGATTTTTGCGTTATCCACTTACGTTTACGGCTTTCCACCACTACCTTACTTCTGTCCTCGACTCAAATTGCCTTGTCTATCAAGGTCCGGAAGTCAGGGATGTGATGGGAAGAAAGATACCACTTCATCTCTTCATTAAGGCACTCTCGGAAAAGAGCAACCTTCCTCTTCTTGTTGGTATTTCAGCAGTGGCATGCCGAGTGAGGTAGTTGAAGTAGTGGAGAAACTCCATTAGAGGCATGTCCCCTTGTTGAAGGTCATAGACATGTCGAGATGTGAGCATTGTAGAAGGCCTCCTTGAAGGCGGCCCAAGTGATGACATGGCCTTCGAGAAACATGGCTTGGTGATTTTCCCACCAAACTGATGCGGTGCCCTAGAATTGGTAAGATGCATAAAGCACCTTCTCTGTGTCATTACACTAAGCAATGTTTAAGCAATGTTTAGCTTGCTCACGGTAGAACGAAGCCAATCATCATCTTCCAAAGGATCTTTAGCCGATGCGAAGGAGGATGGCCGAGTCCTCATGAACTCGCCCAACTTTGAGTAGGGCTGAGCAGCAATTGCGCCTCCTTGGGCCATAGAGCTTAGGGTGGTGGTGTTCTGGACAAATTGCTGCAGTAAGAGGGTGTTTGTTTGGCGTCCCTGCTCAATCATAGCAAGTACTTGTGCCATTGTGGGTGGTGGGGGTAGTGATTCTTCTCCCACTCGCGGATTTTTAGCATGCGGTGCATCTTGAGTAGCACCGGTCTGAGCGGGCGCACCTGAAGAAGGATTAGGGTGTGAAGGTTTTGATGTCTCGCCTCTGGGATGACGGGAACCACAAGCTTTTCCGCTCACCATGATTTGACTTAGGGAGCGTGTTACTAATATCCTGTAGAATTTGTGTGGGGACAAAATCAACGCAAATGATATTTAGCTTAGATGAAAGATAAGAGGGAACGAGCACAAGTTAAGTGGGTCAGCAAGGAGGGTATCTCATGCAAATTTGATTCATCTGAAATGAGGATGCAAGAAATTTTGTGACATAGGATAGCTAACATGAAACTTTAACATAACAGTTAAGTTTTACATGGTTTGCAAGATCCTTACTTAAAACACAAAGTAGCAACATACTAGGTAGCAAAATACAACCATCATGCATTAAAAAGCAGCTCACATATGCTTCCTAAGGTGAGCTTCTTACTACAGTCTAATTTAGTGGTCTAGCTCTAGGTGTCGGGTGCACTGGGGCATCAAACTTCTCCTCACATCCCGCATGGAGAAAGGATGGAAGACCGGATTGTAGGATAGACGCCATACTATTAAGAGGGATCATAGTAAAATGCTTGATCATATGCTAATGTGCCTCTTGGATCAATTTAGGATCATGCATGCATTTAGAATTTAAAATTGAATCAAAATCATGCATTGTCAGAATTTTCGGAAGTACCGGCGTTATAAGCACGGAACTTCCGATCGGGCGGAAGTACTGGGCGCCCGGGCGGAACGTTTTTCTCAGAGAGCGCCCGAAGTTTAAGTCAGTCTCTCAGAAATCGGAAGTACCGCGGAGTGAACGGCGGAACTACCGCAAGCGCGGAAGTTCCGGCCTCCCGAGCGGAATTTTAATTCCAGAGACCGCCCGGAGTTGAACTTAACCACTTGGAAATCGGAAGTACCACGAGTTGAATTGCGGAACTACAGCAGGTCCAGTAGTTCCGCACTTTAGAGTGGAACTTTAATTCCAGAGAGCACCCAGAGTTAAACTTGAACTCGCTGAGATCGGAAGTACCGGAGAAATATCGGAACTTCCGGATTTCCGGAAGTACCGCACTTACAACGGCGGAAGTACCACATTTAATGTCCAACGGTTACTTCTGATCCTCTAACATAACCGTTCTGACCAGGCGGCGGAAATCCGGAAGTACCGCCCTTAACACCGCGGTAGTTCCGATTTCCCTGATTTTTCAGGATTGTTTAATGCAACGGCTATTTGAGGTTGGTAGGGGTATAAATTCGACCCCACCAGCACTTGTATAGGTTGTTGAACCCCCATTGAACATCTTTGAGCTTAAAGCAACCTCTCACACCTCATTTACACACTTGAGCATTCAATTGAGGTAGTTGAGCCATTTCGAGTGCATTGCATCCTAGTTTGATCCATTTGGCACTTGAGAGTGATCAAGTCCACTGTGATTCGTTACTCTTGGTGCTTGCCGGCACCTAGACGGCTTGGTAGAGGTTCCGGTGATCTTCTCAAAAAAGATTGTGAGAAGGCCCGGAAGATTGTGAAGGCTCGGAGCTTGCCTACCTGGAGAGGGAAAGGGCTACCGCTAGTGATAGAGGTGATTAGGCTCAAATTTGTGGAGCCGGTCCAATTCGTTCGGGCTTACCTTAACGTGGACAAGGTGAGACCGGCAAGTCTCCGATCACCATGGTAAAAAGTGATTGTGTCAATTATGGTTTGCTCTCTTGTGCTTATTTTCATTCAAGCAATTCACTTCATTTGAATAATTTGATTGCTTGCTTAGTTAGAGTAGCAAACATTGCCCTAAGCTTATTGATATTGCTATTAGTCAATTACTTGTACTAGTGATCAATTGAGCCTTTCTTGATTGTTTAGTAGTACTATTGTTTACTCGCTCTAGGAAATCATTAAGCTTAAAATTGCTAATTGAAATTGGACGAAAAATTTTAAAACCGCCTATTCACCCCCCCTCTAGTCGGCCTCCTCGATCTTACAAGTGGTATCAGAGCGAGGTTTCTCATTTTTAGACTTAACCGTCTAGAGAGAAAAGGATGGCTAGCGAGGGTATTGCAATAGGAAAGGCACCATTCTTTGATGGATCAAATTATGCTTATTGGAAAATTAGGATGTCTATTTATTTTGAAGGCCATGAGTTCTCATATTTGGAAAGTCGTAAATGAGGGTTATGTCATGGCTCTTGATCCGGATCACCCAACGAAACAAGATAGGCGTAACGCTCATTTAGACGCCCAAGCTATGAATGCTTTATTTGGAGCCTTGAACGCGGATGAGTTCAATAGAGTGAGCAACCTTGAAACGGCTCACGCTATTTGGAACACCCTCTCGGAAATACACGAAGGGACATCCACGGTCAAGGAAGCCAAATTGCATCGGCTAAGGATCAAATATGAGACATTTACGACGTTGCCCCATGAGGACATCAATGAGATGTACACAAGGCTAAACAACATCGTAAATGAGTTCAAGGGTCTTGGTACTAATCTTTCCGATGTTGACATTGTAAGGAAAATACTAAGGGCGTTGCCAGACAAATATGAAATGTTGGTGACTCTCTTCCTCAACTCTTTTGAGTTGCCAAGAATGACACCAACTCAATTATTGGGCAACCTCATCACCAACGAACTCTACAAGAAGGACAAGGAGGAGATCATGGAGCAATCCTCCTCCAAGAGCAAGAAAATCACCGCTTTCAAGGCTAAAGCGGTGGTGAGTGAAGAATTCGAAGATGATGAGGATTCCGAAGAAGAGTTGGCCCTTCTTGTGAGAAGGATGAAGAAGTTCATGAGGAGGCGCTCAAACCAAAGCACAAGCTATGATAAGACCAAGAAGGGGCATTCCTCCTCCAACAAGAAGTATAGCAACATTCGTTGCTATGAATGTGATGAGAAGGGGCACATTGCCTCTCAATGCCCCACGAAGAAAGATGACAAGGAGAAGTCATCAAAGAAGAAGAACTACAACGGCAAAAAGAAGCTTTTCAAGAAGCTTCACAAGGGTGGCAAGAATGAAGCCCATATTGGTGAGTGGGATTCCGAGGAGGAGTATTCCGACTCCGACTTAAGCGAGGATGAATCCCCCAAGAAGAAGGGACTTGTGGGCATCGCTATAAAAGAGGCTCCATCACTATTCTCCACTCCTACATGCCTTATGGCTAAAGGAGAGAAGGTAACACTCCTTGATGACGATGAGCCAATTTCTTGGAAAGGAGAAAGCAAAATTCAAGATTTTAAAGAAAGAGCATGTATCTCTCCAAGAATCATATAATGAGCTAAAAGAATCGCATGATTTGCTTGTTCATAAAAATCAAAGAAAATCTAGTACTAGCATTGGTATATCATGTGATATTTTGATGCCTAGTGTAGATAAATCAAAATCTAGCATATCTACATGTTGTGATGATTTGCTTGCCATTCCTTGTTCATCTAGTGTTGATTCTAGAAACTCTTTAACTCTTGTTCATGATGATGTGCTTACTAATGAAAACAAGAATTTAAAGGAACAAGTGCTAAAATTGAACAAGAGCTTAGAAAGAGCTTACAAGGGAAAGGAAACCCTTGATAAGTTGCTAAGCGGTCAAAGATGTTCCTTTAACAAGGAGGGACTTGGATATGTTCCCAAAAAGGGTAAGAAGCCGGTATATAAACCTCCAAGGTTTGTAAAAGAGAATGGTAAGTTTTGCATCAAATGCCGGAATATTGGTCATATGCAAAATGAGTGTTCTAAGAATAAACTACATTTCATTGGTTTATATGATTCATGCTACATGCTTAAGAAAACCACAAATAGAAATGTTATTGCTCATTTTATTGGCACCTCGATTTTGGGTGCTAAGAAGAAATCCATTTGGGAGCCCAAAACCTTGGTTACTAACCTCCAAGGACCCAAACAAATTTGGGTACCTAAAAGAGCTTGATTTTCTTTTGTAGGTAAACTATAAAACCGGTGGAAGGCATTGGGTGTTGGATAGCGGTTGCACTCAACACATGACCGGAGACTGGAAAATGTTCACTACCTTTGAGAGTGGAAGCAATGACAAAATCACATTTGGAGATAATAGCAAAGGAAAGGTATTAGGTTTGGGTAAAATTGCTATCTCAAACGATCTTTCAATTTCAAACGTGTCATTAGTTGAAACCTTAAATTTCAATTTACTTTCCGTTGCTCAATTATGTGATTTAGGATTAACTTGCTCATTCTCAAAGGAAAATGTTGTTATCTCAAAAGAAAATAATAATGAACTATTTTTAAAGGCTTTAGATTTGGAAATCTCTATTTAGTAGACTTTACTTCAAATGAGTCTTGTTTAAAAACTTGTTTAATTGCAAAAACTTCTTTGGGTTGGTTATGGCATAGAAGACTAGGTCATGTGGGCATGATTCAACTCAAAAAGCTTTTCAAACATGACTTAGTTGTTGGCTTGAAAGATGTGAAGTTTGAGAAAAATCGACTTTGTAGTGCTTGTCAAGTTGGGAAGCAAGTCGCTAATTCTCATTCTTCCAAAAGTATCATGTCAACTTCTAGGCCATTAGAGCTGTTACATATGGACTTGTTTGGGCCAACAACCTATAAGAGCATTGGAGGTAATAGCTATTGTTTAGTTATTGTGGATGATTACTCTAGATATACATGAGTCTTCTTCCTAAATGACAAAAATGAAACCTCCAGGATTTTCAAAAGTTTTTCAAAAAGGGCCCAAAATGAATTTGATTTTAAAATAAAGAAAATTAGAAGTGACAATGGTTCCGAGTTCAAAAATACAAAAGTTGAAGATTTTTGTGATGAACTTGGAATAAAGCACGAACTTTCCACAACCTACACTCCGGAGCAAAATGGAGTTGTAGAAAGGAAAAATCGCACATTAATAGAAATGGCTAGGACAATGCTTGATGAATATAATACTTCCGATAAATTTTGGGCGGAAGCTATTAACACCGCTTGTCATGCCATAAATCGCATTTATTTGCATCGTCTTTTGAAAAAGACTTCCTATGAGCTTCTTGTAGGAAGAAAACCGAACATTTCCTATTTTAGAGTATTTGGATGCAAATGCTATATTCTAAGAAAGGGTGTTCAGCTCTCTAAGTTTCAAAGTCGATGTGATGAAGGTTTTCTTTTAGGTTATTCTTCAAATAGTAAAGCTTATAGAGTGTTTAACAAAAATTCGGGTTTAGTAGAAAAATCTTGTGATGTCCAATTTGATGAAACTAATGGCTCTCAAGAAGAGCATGAGAACTTGGATGATGTAGGAGATGAAGGTCTTCACAAAGCAATGGAGAACATGCAAATAGGATACATTAAGCCAAAAGAAGATCAAACATCACCAAGCTCATCAAGACAAGTGGAGCCTCCCTCCTCGTCTACAACAAACGATGTTCAAGTCATAGAAGATGAAGAAAAGGATCAACCGTAAAACACTTTCAAGATTCACAATGCAATAGCCAAGGATCATCCAATAGATCAAATATTGGGTGACGTGAGTAAGGGTGTCCAAACTCGCTCTAGAGTAGCTTTATTTTGTGAACATTACTCGTTTGTGTCTTCCTTTGAGCCAAAACGTGTAGATGAAGCCCTAGATGACCCGGATTGGGTAAATGCTATGCATGAAGAGTTGAACAACTTCGCTCAAAACGAAGTGTGGACTTTGGTGGAAAGACCCATGGAGCACAACGTAATTGGCACAAAATGGGTCTTCCGGAATAAACAAGATGAGAACGGAGTTGTGGTAAGAAATAAAGCAAGGTTAGTTGCTCAAGGTTACACTCAAGTGGAGGGTTTAGATTATGATGAAACGTTTGCACCCGTAGCTAGACTTGAGTCAATTAGAATCTTGCTTGCTTTTGGCTTTGATATTAAATTATTTCAAATGGATATCAAAAGTGCATTTCTTAATGGAACAATTTCTGAATTAGTTTTTGTAGAACAACCCCCGGGATTTGAAGATACTAAATATCCTAATAATGTTTATAAACTATCAAAGGCGCTATATGGTTTAAAGCAAGCCCCTAGAGCTTGGTATGAGCGCCTTCGTAACTTTCTTGTTTCAAAAGGCTTCAAAATTGGAAAAGTAGACACAACTCTATTCACAAAAATTATCGGTGATGATTTCTTTGTATGTCAAATTTATGTCGATGATATTATATTCGGTTCTACTAATCAAGATTTTTTGCAAAGAATTTGGTGAGATAATGTCTAGGGAATTCGAGATGTCAATGATAGGGGAGCTAAGCTACTTCCTTGGAGTCCAAATCAAACAACACAAAGATGGTACATTTATAAGCCAAACGAAGTATGTGAGGGATTTACTCAAGAAATTCGGAATGGAAGAAGCCAAACCCATCAATACACCCATGGCAACAAACGGGCATCTAGACCTCAACGAAGGAGGTAAGTCGGTAGATTTAAAGCTTTATAGATCCATGATTGGTAGTTTACTTTATCTTACCGCATCTAGGCCCGATATTATGTTTAGTGTTTGCATGTGTGCACGTTTTCAAGCTTCTCCAAAAGAGTGCCATTTAGTGGCCGATTCTAAGATATTTGAAACATTCCTCAAATATAGGGCTTTGGTATCCCAAAGGTGCAAAATTTGAATTAGTTAGATATTCGGACTCCGATTATGCGGGTTGCAAAGTGGATAGAAAAAGCACCTCGGATAGTTGCCAATTGCTAGGAAGGTCTCTAGTATGTTGGTCATCCAAGAAACAAAATTCCGTAGCCCTTTCAACCGCCGAAGCCGAATATGTTTCTGCCAGTAGTTGTTGTTCTCAATTACTTTGGATGAGGCAAACATTGATGGATTATGGAATTAAATTTGACAAAATGCCTCTTTTGTGTGATAATGATAGTGCCGTCAAAATCTCCAATAATCACGTTCAACACTCAAGAACCAAGCATATAGATATACGCCACCATTTCTTGAGAGATCATGTGAGTAAGGGAGATATTGAAATTAGCCACATCCGAACCGAAGACCAATTAGCGGACATTTTCACCAAACCACTAGATGAAAGCCGTTTTTACAAATTGAGGAATGAATTAAATGTCATAGACTACTCTAATGTAGCTTGAAATCAAAATTTCTTTCTTCTCTGCTCATTTGGTGTTCTTGTGTGGAATTTCAAATGAATTTTCTTCCTTTTTGGTCAAAATTTGATTATTTTTATAAAAACTAGCTTCAAAGTATAGCAATAGCTAAATTGATGCACAATGATCCTAAATGACTTTATTTGAGTGCAAAACTAGGGATCATTTGCATTATTTCAAGTTCTAAAGCTCATTTCCTGAGAAGTTCCAGAAAATCCGGAACTACCGCTGTTGTTCTTGCGGTACTTTCGATATTTCTGATAAATCGGAAGTTCCGGCGTGTTACCAGCGGAACTACCGTTTTCTGCGGGAGTTAATGCGTTGTAACCGTCTTCTCTCTGCCGTTACTCCCTCCATTTAATTCGTTTTCTCTCTCTCCTTTCTTCTCCCAAACCGCAGCCTCCTCCCTTGTTCCTCTTTCACTCCTTCCTCCCTCCCTCTCTCCCAAGAACCTCTCCCCTCTCCCGATCTTCGAATCCGAGGGCACTTATTCGTTTTTGGGAGATTATCTGCACTTCTAGGGTTCTCCTCCTTCGATTCCTCAAGGTAAATGAGATCAAAACTCTCTTTTTATCTTGTTCTAAGAACCCTAGGTTAGGTTTAGGTCAAATTTGGAAATGTAATGATTTCTGCTGAAATTTCTTCGGTCAAATTAGTTTATTTGGGGTATTATGATGTTTTTACATGCATGCATTGGATTCAATCCAAGAAATACCCCAAAAGATTGAAGATTGAACATGCCCTAAAATGCTCAGAAAAATCGGAACTACCGCCCGAGCGGGCGGAACTACCGGGGTTCTGGAAGTTCTGCATTTTGAATGCCGGAACTACCGTTTTCCCGGAAGTTCCGCAGTTTTGCCGTCGGTACTTCCGATTTTCCTGGAACATCAGAAACTCATTATTTTCATTTCAAACCTAATCCTCACATATTCTATCTCATACCTTGATTACCTTAATTTGTCTTTGAAGATGCCGAGGATGAAGCAAACTTTCCACAAGACCTATGTGGGAATTCAGGGTCAATCCTCCTCCGCGGCACTTCCCGAGCATGAGGATAGGGGCAAGGGTCCCGCCTCCGACTCAGAGAGTGAGTCTGAGGGCTCCCATGAGAGCGGATCCGAGGCCTCGCATGAGAGTGAGGAGTATGAGGCGTCGGATGAGGAAATGCCTGCAGCGCAAGATCAAGAAGTGGACCTTTCCAAGATCTCCAGTGATGACTATGCTATCTTACGTCGCCGCAATCAGTATGTTCTCCCCCGCAACTCACAGAACCCGAAGTTTCATACAAGGTTCCAAGAGAAAGTCTATATGGAAATGTATGGCCCTTCGCGCAAGTTTGCTGAACACAAGTATGTGGACTAGGATCACTTGTTACAGATTGACAAGTTTAATGGTGCTTATCAGCTTTTTCAGCAAGCAGGGATCCATCACCTAGTAGCCCATCAGTGCAACTACATGGAGGAGATGATACGGCAGTTCTACGCCACCTTGTACATCTCTCCCAATTATGAGCATCTGTGTTGGATGACTGGACAGCAGGTCTTTGAGAGCACCAAACACGAGTTCGAGTAAGCCGGCACTCCCCATTGCTACATATACAGAGTATTATGACCGGACAGTCAGAGGTGTGCCAGGGACGATAGCTGGGTTGCTCCCAATACCCAGTCTTGTGAACAGGATTATCAACCACACCATCTACCCAAAGAGTGGGAATTATGACGCCATTCGCAGCTATGCTTGGAATGTGATTGATTACATTATGCGTGGTGAGAAATTTGATGTGGTGGATCTCATCATCCGAGAGATAGATGCTAATAAGAATGATAGAGTCAGGAGAATCAACTATGCACCATTCATTATGGCTTTGATCATTCGCAAGATTGGGTACAGAGGAGCACTTTGCACCGTGCACAAGCCTCGTGCAGAGCCTCCTATCCCTGCTCCTGCTCGTCCCTGTGGACAACCTCAGCCTCAGGCAGCCGCTGATCCTCCTCCTCAGGGCGAGGGCGATGTCACTCTGTCTCAGATCTACTCCGCCATTCTCAGGCTTGAGGAGCGCCAGATTGAGACTTCGGGACAAGTTGCCACATTGATCACCTCTGTCTCATCTCTCGGGGACCGTGTCTCGTCTCTAGAGAGTGTCGTGACCCGTCTGTTTTCTCCAGCTCACTACTCTCGTCGCCTTCGCCGCCGTCACTCTCCTTCTCCTCGTGCAGCTCAGGACTAGCTCTTCTTTTTGGTACTTTGATGCCAAAGGGGGAGAAATGAAGCAAGGAGAAGAATGAAGCTTGCAGAAATAAACTTTTATCTATCTTTTTGGCTTTGTAATAAAGTATGGTATAATGAACCATGTGATGTTTAATCTCTATGGATATTTAGTTGTTTGCATGATGTAATGAACCATGGTTACATTTTGTCCTTAATGCTATTTACTTGTCTGTGCATATCTTTGAATTATGTGCTTTAATATCATGTGATAATCATGCTTGCTCAATTTGAAGTTATCAAAAGAGACCATGAATTTTTTTTATAAAAATTGATGCACATGTCTAGGGGGAGTTCTCTCCTTTATTTCTCTAAATTGCAAAGACTCCCCATGTTCCAAATTGTCAAAACTTTCAAAAAATTGTGATATACAACTTGCAAACAAGGAGTATATCCAAGTCTTAATTCTTCTCAATATTTGCTCATGTTGTCATCAATTACCAAAAAGGGGGAGATTGAAAGCATCTAGGCCCCTAAAAATATTGGTTTTGGTAATTAATGACATTATGTGATCATGGGACTAATATGTGTGTTAAGTGTTTGAAAGGATAAGTCCAAATGGCGAAGAAAGATGCTCATAAAATATTTCACAAAGGTTCAAAGAGTTCCAAGGCGACAAGGTAAATAGTTTAGGGCTCTTTTCATTTTACCGGTCTTGGGGAAAGGATGGAAGACCGGATTGTAGGATAGACGCCGTACTATTAAGAGGGATCATAGTGAAATGCTTGATCATATGCTAATGTGCCTCTTGGATCAATTTAGGATCATGCATGCATTTAGAATTTAAAATTGAATCAAAATCATGCATTGTCAGAATTTTCGGAAGTATCGGCATTATAAGCGCGGAACTTCCGATCGGGCGGAAGTACCGGGCGCCCGGGTGGAACGTTTTTCTCAGAGAGCGCCCGGAGTTTAAGTTAGTCTCTCGAAAATCGGAAGTACCGCGGAGTGAACGGCGGAACTACCGCAAGCGCGGAAGTTTCGGCCTCCCGAGCGGAACTTTAATTCCAGAGACCGCCCGGATTGAACTTAACCACTTGGAAATCGGAAGTACCGCGAGTTGAACTGCGGAACTACCGCAGGTCCGGTAGTTCCGAATTTTAGAGCGGAACTTAATTCCAGAGAGCACCCAGAGTTAAACTTGAACTCGCTGAGATCGGAAGTACCGGAGAAATATTGGAACTTCCGGATTTCTGGAAGTACCGCACTTACAACGGCAGAAGTACCGCATTTAATGTCCTATGGTTACTTCTGATCCTCTGACATAACCATTCTGACCAGGCGGCGGAAATCCGGAAGTACCGCCCTTAACACTGCAGTAGTTCCGATTTCCCTGATTTTTCAGGATTGTTTAATGCAACGGCTATTTGAGGTTAGTGGGGGTATAAATTCGACCCCACCAGCACTTGTATAGGTTGTTGAACCCCCATTGAACATCTTTGAGCTTAGAGCAACCTCTCACACCTCATTTACACACTTGAGCATTCAATTGAGGTAGTTGAGCCATTTCGAGTGCATTGCATCCTAGTTTGATTTATTTGGCACTTGAGAGTGATCAAGTCCACTGTGATTCGTTACTCTTGGTGCTTGCCGGCACCTAGACGGCTTAGTGGAGGTTCCGGTGATCTTCTCAAAGAAGATTGTGAGAAGGCCTGGAAGATTGTGAAGGCTCGGAGCTCGCCTACCCGGAGAGGGAAAGGGCTACCGCTAGTGATAGAGGTGATTAGGCTCAAATTTGTGGAGCCGGTCCAATTCGTTCGGGCTTACCTCAACGTGGACTAGGGGAGACCGGCAAGTCTCCGATCACCACGGTAAAAAGTGATTGTGTCAATTGTGGTTTGCTCTCTTGTGCTTATTTTCATTCAAGCAATTCACTTCATTTGAATAATTTGATTGCTTGCTTAGTTAGAGTAGCAAACATTGCCCTAAGCTTATTGATATTGCTATTAGTCAATTACTTGTACTAGTGATCAATTGAGCCTTTCTTGATTGTTTAGTAGTACTATTGTTTACTTGCTCTAGGAAATCATTAAGCTTAAAATTGCTAATTGAAATTGGACGAAAAATTTTAAAACCGCCTATTCACCCCCCTCTAGTCGGCCTCCTCGATCTTACAAAGGAGTGGTGTAGATGGTGTACCTGGGTGCTCGGGTAATGCAAACATGCTGCAACATTACCCATAGGGTGTGCGATAAGGTGCCCTCGTCGAATGCACTAATTTGGTATTGAGGTGTCCATTGAACAGACATCTGCAAATTTTAAAGTGCCAATGATTAGTTACGGATTTATAAAAGGCTTAATGAAGGTCTAGAATAGGAAAGGTCATTAGATAGGATAAGATTTTTGCACAAGTTCTTGTCCATTTTCTCTCAAACTAGAGCTATTTGAAAAAGGTGAGGACTATTGATAATAAGGAGAAGGTTAGGAAAAGAATACACGAATGTTTGCCGTTTTCGCCTTTCACATTTTTTTAAAAAATAAGCTGTATTTGAAAAATAACTCTTTAATCTAGCGGCCATTCTCCAAGGGCTTAACCTACGGTTAGTATGGCTCTGATACCAACACTGTGGGGACCCCAGGTATGGGAGCACCCATTGTCATTGCATGTGTTTTGTACTAGTCCCGTGATCAATAGCTAGTACACACATTCACATCATTGTGATCACATCTATACACATCGCACATAAATAGCTTACATAAAAGAGATAACATTATTTATGCGAGGCATAAAAGAGTACATACACAAAAGGCCGACCGGCCAAAAGACCAACAGAGCTCGAGCAAAAACAGCGGAAGTCTTATAAACAAAAGTATCCAGTGATGTGCCATTATAACTCACAGACAACCGACTGGAGTCAAACCCTAGAAGGATCCCTCATAAAATTCCCTGGTGCCAGGGGAGAAATATGCATCGTTGGGCAAGAGATCTTCATTCTCTGATCAACAACAATTTAAGCAAGGTTGAGTACATTGCGTACTCAGCAAGACTTGTAGTGTATCGCAAAATTTACATATATGCAAGGTTGTCAATGGATGAGGCTCTACACTAAGTTACTTTCAGCATGAGGCAGGGTTCATTTTGCAATAACGCTAAGTAATAATTCCCAAGCGGAGTTGTAAAGAGCATTTGACATGTAATGAAATAACATTTGTATAAATTCCATAACAGTAGATCAAAACCATTCATAGCCCTCCTTGGCTGTGAACATCACACAACTCTCTCCCATATGCATGGCACTCAATTATACGTTCATGCCATCCCATATGTTCAGTGAAGCAGTTTTGAAAAGGAAAACTATACCCTTTGTAGCTGCATCCAAGCTTGCTCACGACCGTGAGCACGGCTATGTAAATAGTTTTTAACACTCTATAGAGGTTGTACAGCTTTACCCATATGAGATAATCAATTTTTATTGTCGGAAACTTTACGCTTCTTTTTGCGTATGACGAAAGTTAATTTTCTTAAAGCCTTTAGGTTATCTGTTCTAACTTTGCACCAGCTCGAATGAACGTCAAAACTCTCTTAGGTACACCCCTAAGAAAGCATTCAAAACCTCGTTAGGTACAATCCTAAGCGAAGACCCTCACTTAGGTCCGTCCCTAAGTGAGCATTCAGCGTTGCTTAAAAGCCTTGGCTCAAGCACCTTGGTGTCGGGGGCCCCTACGAGCAAACATAACCAGAGTGCCCTTACTACTTCTATGTCTATCACAATGCGAGGCTAGACCTAGACAACTTAATGAGCTAAATGCTAGAGCCCATATAGCACATGTGGTTGTACGGTGTGACTTAGATATGTAGCAGTAGCGTTCGGTTTTTAATTGACCCGACGAGAATCTCCTCCTATATACATGCGAGATTCCCTCTCGTGCAAGATTCCCTCTCACATTCAACAGATTATCATATGGCTCACCCGTATCCAAAAACTACATTTTTTATTTTATTTGATACCAAAGTAATAGTGGTTCCCCTCTGGTGCAACATTTTTGAAACCATCATTCCCACGTGAAGATTTTGTTTGAAATTCAAACTTAGAAGAAACTAGTGCTTGTCTAAGCATCTAGACCATATGTCCAAGTAGTATTTTCAATTGACAGTATACATTGTCTATACCATATCCTAGATGTTACAACAGTGTGGGTATCAAGTTTTCAAGGAGCTTCAATGCGTACGAGTGGTCGTAACTACCATTACCCACAGTATAGCAGTTTAACAGAACATACACACATGCATATTAGATTTTTGCAAACAATATATAATAATTGAAATACTGGCACATCCCACAATAAAGCCTTTTTGCTTGCTCTTTTCAGCTAAATTTGATATTAAAATAATTTGGTGCCATGTTTTAAATAGGAGAGGCCATAAATAATTATTAGAATCCGAAAAATAGTCCGATCCGTTTTTGAGTATAATCCGATTCAAATTCGTATCCGACATTTGTCCGGTCCATATTCGTATCCAATATTTATCTAATTTGTATTTAAATCTAAAAAAATAGACACGAATATAATTTAAATACTTGTCATCCGTATCCGATTCATTTTCATCTCTAAAGTTGAGGGCTTGTCATGGTCTATTCGTGACAGGGTTGCAGCTTTTTGAAAAATTAATCTCTCTTGGTGGCACACTGGCACTGCTAAAAAAATCAGTAAAGTTGTAAACTGATAGCTTTGCCATCACAGTTTTGCGAAATTAAAACTTTCGGACCGAAGCTAAGAATTGGAGGATAACCGATAACGTCCTGAGGCTCAGCCACACCACAAGCGGCAGCGGCAGCGCTCACTACAAACCGCCGCCGGTGGACGCTGGCGCTCGCCGATGGCCAAAACGGGGTCGCCGCCGGTGCTACTGTAATCTACTGCGCTTTCTTGACTCCTGCTCCACGCCAAGATGATCCTCATCAACAGCCAGCTCCACCTCCGCGTCCCACTCCCCCTGGTTTCCCACAACCCCGAACCCCCCGTTTCCATCCCAACCCAACTCCCACTCATACTCCCCCGCAGGAAGCTGGCCCGCCCAGCGCACCCGCCTCTCCGGCACGTCGCAGCCCCGGCAGAGAAAGGGGTGGGGGATGGGGAGGACGATGAAGAGGCCCTGGGCCCCACGTCGGCGGCGGCCGTCGCAACCGCCATCCGCCGGGCCTCGAGCGCTTCTCCGGTACGGTTCAGGCGCGTGCGGCGTGGGGAGGAGGGGGAGGAACCGCGCGGTGAGGGGCGTACCGCAGAGCCTAGCGCCGACTTCCAGCGTCTCTGCGCGGAGCAGCTCGAGATGTTCCGGGTGGTCGTCTCCCACGAGGCCGTCCTCTCTGTAAGTTATGCTTTGCTTATCTATCAGCATTTTAGGTTTGCTTGTTACCTTTTATGATTTGAAAATGAGTTAGAAGCGATCGGTTTATGTGCAAGTTACATGAGAATAGCTAGTACCTACTGCCATTAATTCAAAGAACAGAAAAAAAACATTGATGTCATAGACGTGGGCCTTGGGCCAGCCGGGTTATTATTAGAATTAGAGATTGGTTTCTATTTGAGTTAGAGTTAGATTCCTAGTGTTAGAGATATAGTTAGAGATATGATATTAGTTAGAGATATAATTAGGATTACATTCCATCTGTTAGGGGAGCCGTCTATATAAGAGGGCTACCGCATGCTATTGGAAGCAACCAGAGAAATATCAAAGTCTTTCTTGGCTAAATCTCTCTCTCCTTCTACGCCGACGCCATCCAGCCATCCTCTTGGTGGTGTTTACCTCGGTTCATGACAACTTGGTATCAGAGCAGTCGATCCCTTTCCATGACTTCTGCTACCATGGTTTCTGCAACTCGTCCTGTTGCCGAGTCATTGGCCATAATAAAAAGCTAGTGCGATTGAGATGGCTAGCAGCAGCTTCAGCAAAGGGATGGGGGACGCCTTCCTCGACATGCATGCTCTCTTGGAGAAGATCTGGAAGGAGCGGGAGAAGGCGCAGCAAGAGGCCGCCCGCAGAGCAGAGGAGACGGCAGACATCGATCTGCCGGCTGTTAGTGACGAGGAGGACGAGGATGACCTCGCCCCCGTCGACTTGCCTCCCTCTAACGATGAGGACGAGGATGACCTCGCCCCCGTCGACTTGCTTCCCGACCACGGCGAAGAAGACAACTCCTCCCTCGCCAAGATCACCTTTTGTCGCCATCCCCCACCTACACCAACTCCAGCACCGCGCGCTGCTTCCGCAGCAACTTCTCTGCTGAAGAACGGCAACGTGGAAGGAGGAGATTGCGCCGGGGAAGTCCCTGCGGCCAGACCGGAGAGGTCACGGCGGTCAGACCGGAAGAAGAAGGTGGGCGCCGGAAGAGACACGGAGGTCAGACCGAAGGGAGAAGGCTTGCGCCAGAGAAAGAAGCAGATCCAGCTCCGTCGCTGCCAAGGTCGGTGCCTCCTTCGGCGTCTCCGCTCGCGCCGGCAAGATTTCGGCACCACCCTCGCCGCGGCCGTCCGCGTCGCCGTCCTCGGCCGCCCGTGTCGCAGCCACCGCCGCCGGTCCACCTACACCCGAGCCGCCGCTGCAGCCGCTCCGCCGGCCGCCGTTTCGTCGACTGCCGCCCTGCAGGCCGCTGCTCCGCCGGCCGCCGCCTTTCGCCGTCGACCCCCAAGCCACTGCTCCGCCGAAGCCGCCGTCGCCAGCCGGGTTATTATTAGGAATTAGAGGTTGGTTTCTATTTGAGTTAGAGTTAGAGATATAGTTAGAGATATGATATTAGTTAGAGATATAATTGGGATTAGATTCCATCTGTTAGGGGGAGCCGTCTATATAAGAGAGCTACCGCATGCTATTGGAAGCAACCAGAGAAATATCAAAGTCTTCCTCGTCTAAATCTCTCTCTCCTTCTACGCAGACGCCATCCGGCTATCCTTTTGGTGGTGTTTACCCCGGTTTATGACAATTGATACATGACCAACGAGTACGATCAAATTTGATTTCCTACTAGAGACAATCTCAAAATAATTGGAGTTATGGAGCACACAGAATCTGGCCAGGATGACGACAAAATGATGCTAAGATGATAATTTCTCCATGTCCAAATGTGGACATGGAGTTACAATTGTTAACGATCTGTTGAGGATTAATTGGTAGAGCTCAATTTTTTGCCCTATGGAACCATGTAAAAAAAGTTTTTCCAGTGAATCTCCTTTTAATTCTGAATGTCACTATCATCATTTTATTTTCGACTTGGTTTGCTATTTAAGCTGAATAAAACCTCTTTTTTACTGTGTATCTTGTAGGTGTATGTTTGAACTTGTTTGTTCATCCATTGATAAAGAAAAATGTCTGTTACTATGTATTTTGAAGGTGTATGTGAGGCCTGCTGGCAGTTATATTATGGATCAGCTGGAACTACGTCGAGTTGCTTTATATCCTGAAATTAATGTTCCTGAAAGAGAGACTGTGATGCTAGTTGGTAACTTCTCTATATCTGCTGGACTACGATCAGCTGAAGCTTTTCTAGTAAAATGTCAGGTAAATTATTGATTGTCTTTCCCATAGTTGTAGCATATATTTGGTGTTTCACTTTGGTGGAGGGCAGAGGGATTGAACCCCCCTCATTCTCTCCACAGCACACCACCACCATCTACCAACTAAACTACAATTAGGTAATAGGTATAATTTAGCCTTTGATAGTATGTCATTCATGCGAGCTGCACTTATATTGTATTATTTTAAAAAGACGTTTCTTACCAGTCCAGCCGGTAAACTGCCAATTAAATCTGTTCGCATGTTGTTCCAGTTTTAAAAACTATGAATACTAGGTTTGCAAATTGTTTTCATATACCAAAAAAGATGTTGGTCCAGGCTGCTTCTATTAATCTTAATTTTGATCATAGTTATATCACATATACTGCAGATGGAAGTCATTCCCGAATTTGGAGCTATAGTTCTTCCAATGGTTAAACATCCCTTTGTAGTTGGCTTCCTTGTTGCAGAGCTTCCAGAACTAGATGTTGGACATACCGCGAACTCTCATGCTGGTGATATTCAGTTACCATCTAGCCCATTCATAGACCGATCATCTGGCATAACTCCATATACTAATGGGAAAGCCTGGGATTTTCGAACTTCTGGAGATCAGGCGAATAATTATTCTCATCTTGTTACTGAATGGAAGAACAACGCTTTTATGATTTCTCGAACTTTGGCAATGGCTTATGTCATGGATCAGGTAGTTTGTTGTGTTTCATTTAATCAGATAATATTCTAACTTAAAATTATTATTGATATATGCAGGTCATAGTTCACGGGAGCATATCATTTGAAAATGCAACAAAAGTTGCAAATTCCATGAAAATCAGGTGTAAAAGTTGCAAATCCTAGCTATGGTAGTTTTTGAGAATTTTTGGAAACTTCTACACCCAATTTTCATGCATGTGCAACTTTTGTTGCATTTTCACAGGATATTTCCCTCATAGTTCACTAGCCTCCAATACTGATATATGTTAAGCTTTGAAAATAACATGCCAATAACAATTATTGTGGACCATTCCTTCCAGAAAGCATATTTGCTTCAACAAACTTCTTGGCAAAACAATGTCAGAATGAGTGGCTTAGTAGAACAGGCAAGTTGCTTAACTTCAGAGTATTGATTGCAAAAAGAATAAAGATATTTACCCTTGGCAAAACTTTTTGGCAGCTTCGAGGGTCCCTTTCTAATATAAGAGCTCTTGCAAAGATGTTATCGGTTCATACAAAGAGAAGTGAGGTCCGCAAATGAATTGGTTTTAGTTGTTTTTTCTTTTTAAAAATGAAGTTTAAAGGTCTTCTCATCTATTTGTAATGTAGGTCTTATTCTTTCTTATTTTGCAGATCTCTTATGATATTGTTGAAGATATTCTCATCCAAGGTGATCACTTGAAAGATGCTTTGCAACAGATTCAAGATGCCGTATATCTGACTAAGGTAGCATTATAAAGTCATTTCAAATAGTAGTTGATTAATAACAAAATTGTGTTGCTCTAGTCAAATGCTCAAAAGTATCTTTCATTTCTAGCTTGGAAAATTAAAATCTAGAAAGTACTAAGAAATAGGCTGCAAATGGATATAAAGGGTGATAGAGTCTAATTTAAATTTCACAAGGATTCTATTTTTCCCTTAAAAGGTGTAATTAATAGATAAGGTCAATTCCATTATCACTTAGCTTCCTAGTTGGATTGGTCAGAAATAAGGGAAATCATTTATTTAACTGGATATCTCTGTTGCCAAGGAAAAGCATTTCTTTTTTTATGAAAAACATTTTTGGGAAAATGTTTTAGTTTTTATAAAAGCTGATGTGTTTAGGTAAGTTATGATTTTTTTTTAAAAAAAATCAAAATATGGACCCTGGCCTCACTGTCTGTTTCAAGAAACAGACTGGAGAAACACTGGTGTAGGGTGTTAACGCTGTGCAGGTAACACACTATTGTCCTTCGGCGTTACTTCCTGCCATGGGTGTGGGCTCCAACCAGGTGCAGTAGCAATAATTTACTGATGAGGATGATTAGTCTCCGTGTTAGTTATTCCATTTTGGTTTGTTCCTATCTTTTATATTTTCTTTTTAATTGTTTCTATCTTTTATACACTGGCACTTCTAAAAGTCAGCATTAAGCAACATTGTTATCTTTTTCATTAAGCAAGAAAAGAATAAATTTAAACTCTCTTAGTCTATAGTTTATCTCTTTCCTAGCATCCCTCCCATTTATGCAACCTATCTGGCATCTTTCTCTACGGTATTTACGCTGTTAGACTTCCAAATCGTTGTCTAGGTTGTATCTTAGTTTTTGCATGCTTGGCAGCCAGACAGGATGGCAATACAAAAACTCGACCTGCAGGGGGTACAAGACACCCCCCGGCATTAGCTTAAGAAGAAGGATCCTCTCACAGATCGAGAAAATCCCCGAACCCTTGCCCCCACCCTGACACAGCGGCATCAGCCCATGTGAGAGCGCTTAGGGGAGCCAACGCTCGGCCCAGACGACCTGGGCCCTGACCCTAACGACCAGCGACTGGGCGAGCCTCAGGACCTGTGCTTTGGCTTATGGGGGCAAGCGAGGGGATTTTTTTGCCCCCAGCCTGAGTCGAACTCAGGATCTGGGGGGTGCTACTAGAGCGCTCTACCACTACGATAGAAGCTCGTTCGCGACAGGATGGCAATACCACTGCTGAGATATCACTACAAGGCATGGTAGACTAATTAGCTGGTTTTTTTCCACATATGCCGTACTTAGCTGAATTTTCTTTGTCATCTGGACAGGCAAACATAGTTAGATACAATAAGGAAACTCTAAAAAACATTCAGGGGTCACCACATTCCTCAAGAATCCTATCAGACTTTGGATCAGTACCTGGGAATAGTTTACAAAATGTCGATCCAATGCTGTCTCTGAATGCTGACAAGGAAGACATGGTAATGCCCATTCCACCTCTTTGGCTGGCCCCTCTTCAACACCAAGATGCTAGGTAATGCTTTGCTTTCATATATCCTGCCAAGATGCTTCTGAATTCTTGATTCTGGATTACCTTCTTTTTTTATTATCAGATAAAGTTTTTAAGTTTAAACTCAGTTGACACTAAGAGGGACAAAAAAGATAAGTTATCGTCTAGTGATTTTCTTATTTTTCTTTTACAAACTATTTATTGCTGCATTTGTTTCTCGTAATGAAGTTCAATGAAGCTGGAAAACTCTATCAAGATAGGCCAATCCTAGATCTATCTTCTCCCATTTTTAAGATCTTTTAACTTCATTTGATGCTCCAAATGAAGGGCTTGATTAGGTTTGCGATCAAATATGGCGTGTGCATAGGAATAGGATACATTTCACTTTGCTAGTCAGGATGATACCATCTTCAGTTAACTAAGTGGTGGGCGCTGGATCACTAGATCAATTCAAGGGCAACATAATATTGGATGAACTGAAATGAAAATTCACTATGCCACACTCCCCCTTCACAATATTAATGTCATGTTTGGAGCTCGGGTATTCATAAGAATTTTGTGGGAAACACTGCAATTCCCACAAGATTCCTGCAAAATTATCATGTTCCAAATGCGGCCAAGCATTAATCTTTTACCTTTGTTGATCTTAGCCGATTAGGGCATTCAAATAGTCATGAATCATGGTAGTTAAACTGTGTTCTAAGAAAAATAATTGCAATAAATCAATTCTGTTGCCAGTTTGCCTGGTATTACATTTGTGCACTGTATGGTTGCTTGATGTAATGCTTTAATTCGACATGGGCTCACTATTACGTTGTTTTGTTTCTTCCCTAGTTACTAGTAATGTTGGAATTTTAGTTGTTCACATCCAAAGTTACCATTTCTAGATCATCGGGAGTATAATCACTTGTGAGATGCTCCACAGCAGTTAAATGGTGTATCATTTGCCAGTTTATTTTTGTCAGGCAGACCATGTGATCTCTGTGATGTACTGAAAGATTTGATTGGAGCAGCATTACCGCTTGCTTATAAGCAGCAGCGCACATTAGATGTAACAGAAATTTCACATCCACTACAAGTTGCTGTTGAGGAATCTTCTTTAAGGCAAGCCCTAAGTAATCTCATAGAGGGAGCTCTTCTACGTACTCAGCTTGGTGGTAGAGTTCAAATTTATGCAGGTGAAGCACCTGCAGAAAGTACTCTTGTTGTCATTGATGATGATGGGCCTGACATGCAGTACATGGTAAGAAAAGTTTCAGATTTTGATGTCAGTTATCTAGTACAGTTTTTCTTTGATTTGTAAGCCTCCACATAATTTGTTCAGAATAAATTCACATGTTTGGTGGTTGGTTGTTGCATTCACACTACAGCATTGGATTGCATGATGGGGATTGCAATTAATTGGTAGATTTTTTTCAAATTCCTGGTGAACTCTGAACTGCATCTAAGGTCACAAAATTAAGACAGAAATCTCGAGTTTAAGTTTTAGTGTTTTGATGCCCAAATAACAGAAATTAAGTCGTAGTATAATAGGAAGCATCTGCATGAGTTGGAAATCACATTGACAAGAAGATTTCTAATGTATTTAATTTAAGCTGTGAATCACTTGTGGAATTTGTATTGCTTCAAGCTATGCAGTAATTAAGCTCCTCCTGTTCTTGCAAAGTAATCAGTTTGTCGCTGACAATTGGTTAAACTTTCTAGTTCCTTTTTTTTTTTGGCAGACGCAGATGCATTCCCTCGCACCATTTGGGTCAGACCTTGCGGAAGGTATGCTTGAAGATAACATGACATGGAACTTCATTGCAGGATTAACGGTTGCTCGTGAGATACTTGAGACTTGTGGCTGTGTTTTGCGTGTGATATCGCCCCGTAGACCAGATGCAGTTATAGGCACCGGAGGGAATCGTATTGAGATATGGTTGCCAACTTTTCAGACAGAACTATCGGAGATCATTGAAGAGGCGTAGCTTAATTTCAGCAATCGAGGCATGCTTACAATATCAGGTAATTTTGCATTCAAGCTTTTATGCTGTGATATCTACTAACGGTGTTTGTTTGTCTGAATCTTACTGTGCCAGCAACATCTCATATATTCCATTTACAAACTACAGGACATGCTTAGTTAGCGTGGTGGTGATATTGCCGCATCTTTATTTTCAGAAAATGTTCGGAGGATAGCTGCGAAGTTACTTCTGCAACCTAATTTGCAAAATGAGATAGTGAACTCTACTTAGGATTCGATCACTGAAGCATCATCTGAGCATCTTTATTGTAACTATAAGTGCTGTAGATAGATACACGTATTCCGGTGGCGCATGATGCCAATGGAAAGCAGAGAGTACTACATAATGCCCCCTCCCTCCTGACATGCTGGTTTTTTATGCCAATAGTATATCCACGTTTCTTGATATTGGCTTCATTTCTCCACACGTGCTTTTAGTGGAGTGAAGAAGTTTTGGTAGTTGGTAGCATTTGGACAAACAATGCGCATTCAAAACTTGGTGCTCGGTTCGTTGGTGCTTTTGGTTGGCTTTGTTTACTTCGGCGAGATCGATTCAACGTCGACTAAATTTATCTACTACGCTGCTGCTATACTTCTACACGATTGTAGACTGTGCGACCGAGAGCAAGGAGTTGTGGTGCTGTTTGGGCGAGTTTTGCTAGCTGCGGATGCCGAGTTCAAGAGAAATCTTGGACAAATCTGACCCCTAGCGTGAGATTTCTAGAAATGGACCCCTCGGAACGCTTTTCCTGTTCGGGGCCCCTGACACCCCCGTACTGCACAAGCCTGCTTGCGCGTCCCTCGCTGTGTAAGCCCACGTGGTGCGCGCCTCACCGCACTTACCCTCCTGGCACGCACGGCCCCCTCCCGCACGACCCTCCTGGCTCGTCCGCCCACCGCGTGAAGAGTAGACAAGGTTTGAGACCGCATAGCGTGCGCTTGGCGCTGTCCCTCACCGCGTGAGGTGCCTCCCATGCGCGGACGGGGCTTCCCTGTGCCCGTGTGCGTGTTCCCATCTCTGTTTCCTCTTGATCAATGGCTCTCGCCGGCGGCCGTCGTCAACGCGATGGCATCAGCAGCCTCCTATCAGAAACTATATGTTTTACTTTGATCTATTACATTCATCTAATTATATGTTTAGTTTTTCCTCTCTTCTGGTATGTTTGCATTGCAAGCAAACAACGGATTAATACGAGGGCATCCTTTTGTTTTTAGACTAAATTAGGCTATATGTAGTATGACCGTCAATTTCAGTTTCTTCAACTGTAGCTCGATTAAATTTACAAGCATAAGGGCATCCAATCGAGTTGAACCTTGCAGAGATACAAGTTTTGGAGGGTTAGGGGATTTTGTTGTAATCATGCATAACATATGGATGCTTGTGTAATCATGTTCTGTTTTGCACAGGACCGTAAGACGTTTGCTTTTTCGTTTTGAAGCTCCACACGTGTGCCCATAAATAGTAGTATTATCTATCCCCTCTATGGACCATAATCTCTATTGGAAGTACTCTGTCGTGGGAACGGAATGAAATAGAAATGCCTAATCTTCTTGTGCGGGGCCAAAGGCTGTGAGACCTAGCAGTTAAATCTCAATCTCAGCCACCCAAGTATTGAGAATACGGATCGGAACAGCCACACGGCCACAGGGAAGCCGCATCCCCCATGCGCCAACGCCCGTCCGGCCGGCCCCCACCCCCGCGCACGTCCCCAGGTGGCAGCGCCTACACGACTGGCCCCTCTCCTTCGCTGATTGCATGCTTAAATGGTGCAGAGATTTGTTCTTTGAAAGAGACAGCAGCGTCATTTTGCAGGAAGAGAGAGAAACTAAGGGAGGCAGCGAGCAAGTAAGGCCGGTAAAGCATCAGATTTTTGAGTGGTTTTAAATTTTAATTTCAAGTTGCGTATTTAGAAAAGTTACAGATCGTCTTGTGAGCATCCGAAAGAAGTAGTTTTCATCAACATGTGCTAATTTTTGTAGTACATGATTAGCATGTAATTAGAAAAATAGTAGTTTGTTAGTATGAAATGATGGTAGGTAGCCTTGTGTAATTGGATAGTGGCCTTAGTTGATGTCGAAGAAATAGCGTTGTTAGTGTCATTAAATGTTTATTTATCATGCTAATTATATGAATACCATAGCTTATGCGTAGGTTATTTTGTTTGTATGGAAACAAGAATGTATTTATTTCGGTATTTTGAAATACTTAGTATGCATTTGGTATGATGTTTTGCACAAACTAATAGATATACATGTTTTGGTTAAATTGTTGTGCTTTGTGTAGATTGTAGTTAATGGCCAACTGTCGCATTATCGTTATGTTAAAAATTGAATATCATTGTAGTTGTTTGCTTAGAAATATAATACAGTGTCATCAGCACTAATTTATGAATTCTAGGGTAGTACATATGTGATATGGTTAGGTGTGCATAGTATAACAAAGGTAAAATAGTGTGAAATAGTGTAACTTAATGTTAGATACTCTGTGAAATGTTTTAGGTTAGTTGGATGGAGGGGTAAACTGTGATACTTGCATTGAAAATAAAAATATTTTACACACCAAAAAATGTAAGTAATATTGAAATCACCTACAAAAGGACCAAAGACCTGATCTATTTAAAATAGAAAGAAACCTTCAAAAAATCTGAAAATTCACAGAGGTGTTGTTCAATATGTGAGAGTCCAGTCAAAATTCACAGAGGGCAAATTTGCCCTGTATAAAATTTTTATCGTGGGACTGATTTTGAGCTGAGGGCAAAATCGTCTATTTCGAGGGCCAAACAAAGGGTAGCTGATGGCAATGACATATAATATAAATTTAGTGCAATTCGATGTCATATAATATAGAGAGCGTTTTGAGAGCCAATTTTTAGAACCGGATGTTACTAAGTGGCATAGAATGAATTTTCTCTTTATGAAATGGTTTTTCCTATTTTCGATAGCTACAAAGTAATTCCCACATATGATCCTCCGAAATGTTTAGTTTAGCAGTGGTAAAAATACTGAGAAAAGGTTAATGTAATGTTACACACTCTGGAAAATTTTGTAGATACGCCATGTTGGGCTCTCAAGATCTGTTCGTGTTCCATGGGAATGGTCTCGTGCGTGACGAACTGTACGGGGCGGACCTATCAAATTGTGACTAGACTGTGATTTGGGCGCTTGGTCTGAAGGACATTGGCCTCTCAGAGTTCAGGAGGTGCGTCCGCTCCATGTTTGATCATGCCATTGCAAGGAACAAGTTGCACATCGAGGCGTTGTACACCTCTGTGGTGGGTTGTGCAGAGGAGACCTTGTGGCAACTTCTAAAGGTGACAAGTGACGCGTCATGAGCCAATTACAAACAGGTTGTGTGCAACCCTGCTGCTGTAATATATGCCAAACCGATGGTGTATGTTTAGTTCGTGGACCAAATGGAGTCATCCGGCATGCCTGGTTCTAGTGAAGGCGTTGCTGATGTATTGCCTGGGTTGGTCTCCGGTGTTGATGTATATGGTGCTACCGGTGGAGATGCAGGCGAGGCAGCAGGTGATGGAGACATGAGGAGGCTTGCTGACAATTTCAAGCCCAATGAAGGTGTACATGGATGGTGGGCAGCCCATACTCAGAAGCTGCAAACATATAGTTCTGGAGATGAGGGAGATGGAGAAGCTATTGCAGGAGGTGTAGTCGATGGTGTTGCTACCACTGACGGTACTTATGTCACCTGTAGGTTGGATGACATCACAGTGGCATCGTTGGTTATGTCGCATCTAGAGGAGGTACAGTAGGGCTTCAACGAAGATGCTCTACTCTTAGGGCAGTGCTTCCCTAACAAAAGCGTGGCCCAGCAGGCCATTGCCAGATGTGCTGTGACCATCCGCCAGGTGTATCGAGTGCGTAGGTCGAACCCTGACACCTATATCATCAAGTGTGTAGATGAGTCCTGTCTTGGCAAGGTTCGTGCACAGCGGTCTAGGACTTCTGGATCACGATGCTAAAGGATCACATGCGCGAGCTTGCTAAGCCACTTCGAAGCAACCGTAACTTGACGTCCACCTATATTACAAGCCTGATCAGCCATGCAACACTAATGACCAAGAAGAAAGCTCAAGCTAGACAGTAAATAATCCTATAGAATTATGTGGATGGAAGGTGTGACTGAGATAAAATCATCTAGAGTTGGTTCCTATCTATCCAATTAGACCCTTCATACCACTAGAACAATAAAACTATGCAACACCAAGTGGCGGGAAGCAAAAAACTAAAGGTCACAAGGGAGCAAACCTCTATCACATTGCTTGGCGATGTGGTGTAGTTAATGTGATGGAGGCTGACTAAAGCTGCATTGTGAGATCAATAGAATCCTCCACCAATAGCTAAAAGGAGGTAAAAGACCCAAAGCATCAACATAAGCCACATGATCTCCCCCTCACATCTACATCCTGTAACTCAAACATAGGAATAACTGGTATCCTAGCATTGGGGTAAGTGATATACAAGCACAGATCCAGTACTGAGACACATAACAATAAAAGTAGCATGACAAGTATTGATGATAAAGAACACATAAGAACACAGCCCCACACAAGCTCGATCTAGCCCTCATCAGAGCATCTAGAACAACAAAGCCTAGCGCAAACCAAATCTAGAAGAAGCATGTGGACTAATCAAAGTTCTCATAATATCTAGGCATAAGCATAATCTAAAGCTACTAAGATGTCATACAACCTATTTTCATGCCAAAACAAGAATCACTACTACAAAACAAGCTATACTACACTTCTCATCATAGACGGTTCATGTGGAGTCGTCTATACTTTGATTATTACAGATGGTTTATGGCTAAAATCGTCTATAAAACTATCAGAGACGGTTGGGTTTAAAAGCTGTCTATGATATAGTCATTATCACAGACGGTTTTTAAATAGAACAGTCTATGAAACTATCACAATGGTTCGTATAACAAACCATCTCTGATATGTGCATTATCACAGACGATTCGTGTAACAAACCGTCTCTGATAATGACACGTCACCGATCCATAGCGTATCCCCTAGGATTTCGATCTCACCCATCTATTCTCTCCACATCAAATGGCTGGCACCGGTTCCTCCCACCGCTCGGCCCTTATTAATTACTCCCCATCTACCTTCCCACCTCTCGATCCTTATTAATTACTCCCCATCTACCTTTCCACCGACAGTCACGCGTTAGTTCATCCACTATATAGCCTCCTTCCTTCGACGACACCAACTACCACCATAAGCTAGCGCCTCCATTGCGACACCTTGGTCGATTGCAGAACACACTCTTGTCGTAATTGTCGTAAGAGTGTCTTCTGCATTCTCACTGTCGTGCCACAAAGGTGGCGCTATTGTCGCCTCTCCATTAATGGTGATATCTAGCCACCATCCGATGCATCTAGTTTGTTCCTCGACAACGCTAACTACTGCCATGAGCTAGCGCCTCCGTTGTGACACCTCGGTCGACTACAGAACACACTCTTGTCGTAAGTGTCGCAAGAGTGTCTTTTGTATTCTCACTGTCATGCCACAAAGGTGGCACTACCGTTGCCTCTCCATTGCTGGTGGTATCCAGCCACCATCTGATGCATCCAGTTTGCTCCTTGACAACGCCGACTACCGCCGTTAGCTAGCGCCTCCGTTGTGACACCTCGGTCGACTGCACAACACACTCTTGTCGTAAGTGTCATAAGAGTGTCTTCTGCAGTCTCACTGTCGTGCCACAAAGGTGGTGCTAACGTTGTCTCTCCATTGCCGGTGATATCCAGCCACCATCCGATGCACCAGCTTCTATTGTCTACTAGGATCTCTACTTCTTATATATTCTTGTTGTGTTAAAGAGATGGGTTCATTATCTTTTTATGCTGTAATGGTGGATTCTAATCTTAATGGAAATGAAATATGTTGTTGTGTTTGCTACTGTATTTGCTTGTTTTCAAAGGGCATAGGTGTAGGATGAGCTATCATAGACAGTTTGAGCTATGAACCGTCTATGAAAGACTATCACCGATGGTTCTATATAACAACCATCTGTGATACTCGCCAATCACAAACGGTTGGTAACTAGAACCGTCTGTGATGTGTAAATATCACAAACGTTTTTTGTTTCGAGCCATCTGTAATAGTTTTCTTCACAGACGGTTCTAGTTACAAACCGTCTATGTTGTCTTTATCACAAACGGCTCACAAATCGTCTGTGATAACCTCTGATTATCACTGACGCATAAATATAGGTGGTTCAGAAAACCATTTGCGATGCCAGTTTCGAACCGTCTATGATGACCCTTTTTGTAGTAGTGAATGAATAAGTTCAAGATATGCATGCATATGAATGAATCACAGCAATACACACATAACAGGTGAGAAGAACAAAAAATCATAAAAGCATGGTGTAGGCATGTACATATGAACCAAGAATATAAGAAGGCATGAATAAATATAACATCATGACATAGAAAACTATCCAAGACATAATCAAGCTCAAAATGTCCATAATCAAACATACATCATGTAGACATACATCATGGCAAATAAAATCATGGAAAGTATGCTAACATGTATAAATAATGGTGAATGGATATAAGGAGCAAGATGTAAGCAATAAAACATGATAGATACAACAATGCACAAAGTCATGATGATACTTAACTCCTTAAACATACAATCAACAAGTAACTCATTCTTATGAAGATAAAACACATACATCCACAAAAGATGAATAATTAGGTATCACATGGATATACAAGCAAAATACACATAAAGACATGATAAGAATGTAACATGAGTTATATATGGCAATATGGTACATGTGAGTACATGGACCAGCACAACATGCCAATTATGATGAAACATGAATATAAGGGCATGCAGATATAGGATAGATCAGAAAGTAGGTGAAAACACCAAACGTGAAAACATATGCCTCTTGGAGGCCATCAAAAGGAGAGGAGAATCAACAAGTGTTCTAATCACATGATAAAGCAAAAGACTAGAACACAATCAAGAATATATCCTCCATCCTGCGTCCAGGCACCTACACATGAGAAGAACAAAGTGCCTGAGTCTTGGATCCCGAAGGGTTAGTAAGCAGGTACTTGGGAACCCAAAACTTTGACACACCCACAAAAGAAGTATGCAAGTTAACATGATGCAAAAGATGGTTCATGTAAGAGAATCCAATCTGGAGGCATGCCGCAAGTGGACAACTCGACGAGTAAAATGAGTGCCATCTCTAGAAAAAGCGACGAATGCCTTACTTGAAAGCAACAAGATGTGAACTAACAGAAGCACTAGAAGAACTCACAACTCCTACTCGCCATAAGTGCGCACCTCAATGGGGAGAACAAGGTCCACCACTTGAGAAATAATGGAAAATCTTCATTGGGACGACATGAGGAGTAAAAACAAAGACATAAGAACCATATTCATGATACTGGATGACATCACTAGGAAAAGTGACAAACAACCCATAAGCCAATCGAGCCCTCATGATACTCTCACAAGTGGTCACGTCATGAGAAAGACTACGCACATTTGGAGACTTAGAAGCATGAACTCGACGCATGCGTTTGGCACGATGAAAGGAAATGTCTATATGATGTCCATCCTTCTCACAAAATGAGCAATGATGCAAAGGCCTGCTAGGAGACATGGTCCATGAGGACACAACATCAACAAAGCTCACAAAAGAAGTCCTCTAGATAGAAACAGAAGAACCACACAACACACAACTAGAACCCTGATGATGAGAGACCATGTGGAGGTATCCCCATGTTTGTGATGAATAATTGACGGTTGGTTTAGTGAGTTTGAGTTTGTTGGGTATTCTAGGTTTTAGTATCTTTTACCTATGCTTTTATTGATATGTTGTTTCGAGTGGTGCTATGTGACGGTTTGCTTGTCTGTGTGACTGCAGGACTTCGGAGCTAGGTCATGGTGAGGCGAGGAGGACCGGGACTAGGCACAGGAGGTGTTGAGGTCCAGACGGTCGGTGATGCCGAAGATGATCAAGGCTGGTGAGGTGGTTGCGAGTCGGGAGACGAGGAACCGGAGCTGGAGCTACCGGTGACGGACACGACGGGCAACGACGAGCGAACCGGGACTAGGCTCAGGGAGGAGTCGGAGGTCCAGACGGTTGGAGGTCGGTTGCAGTCGTGCGCGACGGAACAGACCAGGAATAGACTCAGGTAGAGTTGGAGGTCTCGGTCGGTGTCGGGTGGACACGACGGGCAGCGGCGAGTGGATCGGGACTAGGCTCAGGGAGGAGTTGGAGGTCCAGACGGTCAGGATGTCGGGTGCGGTCGTGTGCAGTGGAGCAGACCGGGACTAGACTCAGGGAGGAGTCGAGGTCCAGACGGTCAAGGTACCGGATACGGAAGCTTCCGGGAAGGTGCTTGAGGGCAATTTGGTAAATTGACTCGATCAAATGAGTGGAGTGGGTGGATTTCCCTCCAAAATCTGGTTGTTGACTTATTGCCTCAATTGTGTGAGAGGCATGGAGTGGAGAGGGTATGACACTTCTTGATTTTCTCCTTTTGTGTGTGAGTTTGGAGATAACAGGAGGAGTGTGTATCCTGGAGAGATATGCATTCTGAGAGAGAGCTCAAGAGAGTGAGTAGTGTGCGTGTGTTCTCTGATGGCTTGAGTTCCAGGGTGTGTGTGTTCTCAAGCATGTATTGATTTTTCCTTCCCAAATGCGTATGGGGACTCCTGTGTAATCATTCCTCTTAATGAAGCATTCATGGGGATGAATCCATTTGTTTTGTCATGCATCTCAGTTTCTGTTTTGCTCCTCATTTCTCTTTATTGATTTTTGCCCTTGAGTTTATTTCTTGAGTTTGCAGATGCAAATCTTTTTCTCTGAACTGGGATTCACCTCATAGCACCCTTGGCTAGCTCATTCCCGAGAGAAAAGGTTTGAATCAACTTCTGAAGGCCTCCTCTGTTTTTCACTGTTTAGGGTTTGATGTCAGGGGTATCTGGGTTCTTGAGATTTCCCTTCAAAAGATGTGCCCAGATGTAAGTTCCCACATCCCCTTGCCATTGCTTAACTAATTGCAAAAGCTCATGAGCAGGAGATGTAAGAACAAGAAGCAATTTGAAAATCTGTCCTATTCTCTGTGAGTTTTCAGTTTTTCACTCAGATCAAAATTTCTTGCTCTTTGGTTTGGATTCTTTTGTTTCTAAGGTCTAGTGGCCGTTTAGAACAAGATCCTGCCCCTTTGGTTTGAGAAGATCATCAGCAAACCCAAAATTTGCTTGGTTTCAAAAGTGCTCAGTATTTTCAGTTCGGGGTGTGCTGATCTCTGTCTTCTGGCATTCGCTGTAAATGGGCCGGTCAGACCGGTTAATACAAGGCGGTCAGACCGGACTGACCATGGCGGTCTGACCGCTAACCCTAGCGGTCCGACTGGCCTGTCAATGGCGGTCAGACTGGCCATGGGCGGTCAGACCGGCTAGGTTCAAACGGTCTGACCGGTGTACCAGGTGCGGTCTGACCGGCCACCTGAGGATGCAACTACCATTTCTTATTTTTTGTGATGTGTTCCTTGGTCTTCTCTGTTGTTTTATGTTTTTGCTTTCTCCTATGTGTGTTTAAAGATCTAGTGAGCATGAACCCTCTTTCTCCCTAGCTTTTGTAGCTATTGGAGAGGAGACGTAGTGTTGATACTTTGAGGGGCATTTTTAAAGAGGCACCATTCACCCCCTCTCTGTTGCCATTTCCGATCCTACAATTAGTATCAGAACCGGTTAGCTCTTCTTGATAGATCTTTAACCGGTCTGTGAGCCATGGCAACGGACAAGTATTCCACCAAGCCCCCGATCTTCGATGGGATCGACTATCCCTTTTGGAAGAGTCGGATGGAGACTTACATACAGGCTCAGGGCTATGCGATTTGGTGCAAGGTCAAAGTTTGCTTTGTTGTTCCTGCCGATGAGAACATCAATGTGGTGAACATGCCCGATGTTGAGGTGAATGCTAAGGCAAGGAACATCATTATCCAAGGTTTGAGCCGAAACGTGTTCGATTGCATTTCTCATCTTACGTCGGCCTTTGATATTTGGGTGACCCTCGATGCTTACCATGAGGGCACCACCCAAATAAAGACGGTACGACAGGACCAGTTCAAGCGAGATGACAACAAGTTTGAAATGCTCACTGGAGAGTCCCTTGATGAGTGCTTTGCGAGATTCCACAAGATCTTGAGCAACCTCCGAGTGGTCGGTCCTACATACCCCGACTCGGACAACGCTCGTCAGATGCTTACGGCCTTGGATTTGCGTGTTTGGGAGATGAAGGTGATCACCATCAAGGACACCACGGACCTTTCGACTTTGACTCTTGATGTGTTGTATTCATGCCTCAAGACTCACGAGATTGACATTGTCTCTCGTAAGTTGAAGTCTCAGTCGATGGCTTTGGTCACTGATCCCAGTTCGACTTCTGAGTTTTCTTCTGATGGTGTTTCGGTTTTTCTCTTGCTGCTGTTTGTGAGATGAGTGATGACCTACTAGAACAGCTTCCAGAAAACCAGCTAGCCCTCTTAGCCAGAAAGTTCTCCCATGCTTACAAGAGGGTTAGGGAGAGAAAGAGAGGAGGAGGACGAGTGATTTGCTTTGAATGTGGTAGCCCCAACCACATTTGAGCAAACTGCCCCAAGCTGGAGGGCAAGAACGACTACGGCGGTTCGAGCAAGAACGTCTATACCGACAAGAACTGCAACAAGAAGCCTCCGAGCAAAGAGAAGAAGTTCCGCAACCTTGGCAAAGCCAAGAAGCTCTTCCATCGCGTCCTCACCGCCTTCGACGACCTCGATCTCAGCGAGGTGGAAGGGTGAAGCAACGACGATGGGAAGGACGATCAAGATCCCAAGGAACGCGATGACTTCTCCGGCATGTGCTTCATGGCCCTTGAGGGCGACATCAACGACAACGACCTCTACTCTGACTCCGATGAGGTATATCCCTCCTACGACTAGCTCAGTGAAGCTTTTCTTAAGCTAGGAAAATTTCATGCTAGATCTAGAGCTAGGTGTAGTGAGTTGGAGAAGGAAGTAGAGAGATTGTCACGGGAGCTTACATGATAGTGTGACCTCTGAGCTTGACATGATTAAGGTAGAGAATGTTAGTCTTTTAGCTGAACTAGAGATGAGTAGGACTGTTGCTCTTTCATCTACTATTGTTGAGACTACATCTTGCACCTCATGTGAGGATAAGGACAATGCATTTAGAGGTCTTTATACCATGCTTCTCGATTTGCCTGAGACTTGTGAAAATTGCAATAATCTGAAAATGAACTTGAAAAAGGCAGATCATAAAATTGCTGAATTACAAGCTTCTTTACTTGAGCCTATTGCTTCATGTATGAACTGTCCTAAATTAACTGCTGAACTTGAATCTGTCTCAAAACAGTTTCAATAAATGATTGATTACAATAAGAAAATGGCTCAGTATGCTTCTAAGGACCCTGTTAGGTCACCATGCAATAATTGTGAAAAACTAAAATCTGACTTGATTGCATTGGATGAAAAATGTGTGAAGCTAACTAAGGACCTTCTAGAGAAGCCACCATCTGCTTGTAAAGTGTTTGGTGGTGTTGGGAAGAAGCATGAGGGTTTGGTAGAGATGCCTAGCGACATGAACCAAATGGCTAGCAGTAGGACTGTCCCTTTTGAGGTGGCTGTGCGTGCACATGCATTCTGTTCTTCTGCTGTTGGTTCTTCTTCTACTACCTTACCTTCTGCTGTCTCTTCTTCCCTATGCTCTTCTTGCACCTCTCTCTTTCGGGAGTGTCAGTATCTTATGAACACTCTTGAGAGATTTGTAGGAGGCAAGAAGAAACTAAATCTTATTTTAGACCAATCCAAGATTTGTAAATTCAATCAAGGTTTAGGATACGATTTTTTTGAGGATATGAGGAAGCATCCACCTACAGTTCTTAGACCCATAGCAGCAGGTGTGATCGAGATTGAGCCCAGAACTGATAAAGTTAAATTCAAATCAGCGGGCTTTGTCCAAGAGATTTCTGACAATAAGGTGGCTCCACCTGTTGCTTCGACTTCTCAGACCTCTCAGAAGGTGAAGTACCATTGTACCTTCTGTCAGAAGGATGGACATTTGATCGGGAGATGCTTCAGGCGCGCTAAGATCGCGTGTAGAGACCGTGTTGAGGCTCTTAGGCGTATTCAGGGTCAGCCCCAGACCTTGAGTGCACCTAAGACCAACACGAGGTCTAGGACTGTTCAGCTTGATGGGTTTGGGCAGCATTGAGGACTTTGATTTTCTGAGTTTTCTGGTTTTCGTCCTCGATATGCCTCTGGTCGTGACCTCTGCCATTCTGAGGGTAGATCTCATTTCCCCCGTCGAGATGGCTACCCGCGGCATGATCAGCATGTTGCTGGTGCTCCGACTCGCTCCTCCATAGCAGTCGGACCCAACAACAGCTTCAGGTCTGCACATAGACCTTTTGCTTCTTTGAGCGACAGAGAGCGCAGGGTAGTTAGAGGTCAGTCGTGTGTGACTACTTCTTCTGCTCGACGTGTGACTCAGTATTGGGTTCTAAAATCTCTTTTGATTTATCCCAGTACTAAGCCTTCACTATCTGTTTGACTCAGGTTCGCCAGGCTGGGAAGGGAGAGGTTTAGCTTGTAGACTCCGGTTGTTCTCGTCATATGACCGGAGACTCCCGTTGGTTCTCTTCCCTAGCCCGTGCTCTAGGTGATGAGACGATCACCTTTGGAGACGCTTCGTCTGGGCGCGTCATCGCTAATGGTACTGTGCGCGTTAATGATTCTTTTATTTTAAAAGACGTTGCCTTAGTGAGTAAGCTGTAGTACAATTTGCTTTCTGTTTCTCAGCTTACCGATGACGGTTTCGAGGTGAGCTTTAAGAAAAACGCTTGCAAAATTCTTGATTCTTCGGGTAGTCTGGTTTGCGGGATATCTCGTTATGGGAGGATCTTTTGTGCTGATTTTGTTGAGTCTTCTGGTGATCCTCTCAGGTGTTTAGTTGCTTTTGAGTCCCGTGATCTTACCTTCTGGCATATAAGACTTGGTCATATGGGATTTGACCATTTGACCCGAGTTAGTGGCCACGATCTCATTCATGGTCTGCCGAAACTCAAGATGGTCAAAGATCTAGTTTGTGCTCCATGCCGGCACGGCAAGATGGTTGCCGCTTCTCATCCTCTGGTCACAGTGACTATGACCGATGCACCAGGACAGCTACTCCATATGGACACAGTTGGACCATCTCGAGTGCAGTCAGCAGGAGGGAAGTGGTATGTTCTTGTCGTGGTTGATGACTTCTCGAGATACTCTTGGATGTTTTTCTTAGCCTCGAAGGATGAGACATATACCCATTTTTGGGGTTTGTTTAGTAGGCTTTCTGTTGAGCTCCCGGGTGCCTTACGAGCGATCCGCAATGACAATGGCACAGAGTTCAAGAATTCCTACTTCGAGAGGTTTTGCGGTGAGACAGGTGTAGAGCACTAGTTCTCTTCTCCATACGTCCCTCAGCAGAATGGCGTTGTGCAAAGGAAGAACCGTACCCTGGTTGAGATGGCCAGGACGATGCTTGATGAGTACTCTACACCGAGGAAGTTTTGGGCTGAGGCTATAGCCACCGTGTGCCATGTTTCGAACAGAGTTTTTCTCAGAGCACACTTGCGTTGCACCTCTTATGAGTTGAGATATGGGCGAAAGCCCAGTGTCTCGCATTTTTGTGTATTTGGTTGCAAGTGTTTTATCTTGAAGTCTGAGAACCTAGACAAGTTCGAGTCACGTTCTTGTGATGGTATCTTTCTAGGTTACTCGACTTCTTCACGGGCTTTTAGGGTCTGGAACTGCGAGTCTAGTAAAATGGTAGAGACCTACGAGGTGACCTTCGACGAGGCCAGTCCGGGGACTAGGCCCGATATCTCAGGTTCTTTAGAGCAGTCCAAGATCATCTTTGTGGATGATGAGGAGGATGGAGATGAGGGTTGCTTACCTGATCCAGTTCCTCCTCCTCCCCTTGAGGTGCCTGCTTCCTCCACTGCACCTCGAGGAGATCAGCCCATGCCTTCTGCCTTTGTGGCTCTGTTCCTACCTCATCAGCTCATGAGGTAGAGGCCACTTCTTCATCTCACCTAGGACCTCTCCAAAATATCCAAAAAGACCATCCTTCTGAATAGATGATTGGAGACCTCTTTGAGCGTGTCACACGCTCAAAGTCTGGCATGTCACATTTTTGTCTCTATTCTGCCTTTGTTGCCACTTTTGAGCCCAAGGATGTTTGTCATGCACTTTCTGATGAGTCTTGGCTCAATGCCATGCATGAGGAGTTAGAGAACTTCGAGAGAAACAATGTCTGGTCGCTTGTTGAGCCCCCTAGAGGTCACAATGTCATTGGTACCAAGTGGGTGTTCAAAAACAAGCAGAGTGAGGATGGGGTAGCCATTCAAAACAAGGCTAGACTGGTAGCTCAGGGCTTCTCCCAGGTTGAGGGTCTAGATTTTGAGGAGACCTTTGCCCCTGTAGCTAGACTCGAGGCCATTAGAATCCTGCTTGCTTTTGCAGCTTCTAAGGGTTTCAAGCTCTACCAGATGGATGTCAAGAGTGCCTTCCTCAATGGGTTTATTGAGGAAGAAGTTTATGTGAGACAGCATCTAGGTTTCGAGAACCCCAAATACCAAAACCATGTCTACAAGCTTTCCAAAGCCTTGTATGGACTTAAGTAGACCCCTAGAGCTTAGTATGAGATGCTTAAGTCGTATTTGTTGAGTCATGGTTTTGAGATGGGTAAGGTAGATGAGACCTTGTTCATTCGTAGGCATGGAAATGATCATCTGCTCGTCTAGATTTATGTGGATGACATCATCTTTGGCGGCTCTTCTCATGCTCTTGTTTCACAGTTCTCGGATGTCATGAGCATCGAGTTTGAGATGAGCATGATGAGTGAGTTGACCTTCTTCCTTGGCTTCCAGATCAAGCAGACTCGAGAGGGTACTTTCTTGCATCAGGGCAAGTATACTCGTGACCTCCTGAGACGCTTTGACATGAGTGATGGCAAGCCTGTGTCAACTCCTATGGCATCTACAGCTTCACTTGACCCAGATGAGGATGGCGAGTCAGTTGATCAAAAAGAGTACAGAAGCATGATCAGCTCCTTCTTGTACCTCACTGCCTCGAGACCGGACATACACTTTTCTGTGTGTCTATGTGCTCAATTTCAGGCTTCTCCTCGCGTATCTCACCGCCAGGTGGTGAAGCGCATTCTTCGGTACCTTCGAGCTACCATTGACTATGGTATCTGGTACTCTTCCTCTTCCTGTCTTTCCCTCAGAGCCTACTTGGATGTAGACTTTGCTGGCTGTAGGATAGGTAGGAAGAGCACTTCTGGCACCTGACAATTTATTGGCACTTCTCTTGTCTCTTGGTCTTCTAGGAAGTAGTCCGGTGTTGCACAGTCCACCGCAGAGGCCGAGTACGTTGCTACTGCCAGTTGCTGCAGCCAGGTACTTTGGATGGCTTCGACCCTGCGGGACTTTGGGTTAGTTATAGACAGTGTTCCACTCTTTTGTGATAACACTTCTGCTATTAACATTGCTAAGAACCCAGTGCAGCACTCTCGGACCAAGCATATTGATATTCGATATCACTTCCTTAGAGACCATGTGAAGAAGGGTGACATAGTGCTCCAGTTTGTGGAGAGTGACCACCAGTTGGCTGATATCTTTACCAAGCCTTGGATAGCTCTAGGTTTTCAGCCTTGCGGGGAGAGCTTGGGGTGGTTTGTCCTTATGGACTGTAGTGAGGGGGAGCTTTGTGCTTTACTGCTTTATCTTGCTTATTATGCTGCTGTTCTCATTTTGTTGCATTGCATTTGGGTGCATTGGGTTAGTCCTCTTAGTATAGATTAGAGTGTTTCTCTCATCTAGTTGCTTGGATTCCTTCCTCTCATCTTGTGGTTCTAGGATGCTGCTTATTAGCTATCTCTCTTCTCACTAGGTTGAGCTCACTCACTTTCTATAGGTTCTAGCAAGGGTTGGGCCATCCTTGGGTAGACAGGGAATGTGTTTGCTCCTTAGTGTGTTAGATGGGCAGTTGATAGTCCTAGTGTCATATGGGGTAGATGAGAGTCAGTCTGAGCCATAATATCCTCTATATCTTTTGTATGTGTTGTGGTTACAGACCAAACAGAGAGAGAGAGATGGTAGTGGAGAGGTGGGCGTGTTCTGCCTCATCCTCCCCCTCATCCTGATATATATATATTCACATGGAGTATGCTTTTACAGTTATGCCCTTACATCCGTACCTCCCTATTAGGGGCACTTATGTCATTACACATGGTACTCTGGTTCTTATAACCTCCTAACAGGCCTGCTGGGCTTAGGTGGGGGCCACCCCTACGACAGGAGCCTCTCATGGTGAAGGGCTTCACAGGGCTGAAGCCATGTCGCCGAGTCCTTTGGCCCCCTCCGTGCCCTGCGGCCTGTGAATTTCTCCAAGCTTGTGGTTGGGGAGCCCAAGGTCTGGGATGGAAGGTGCCTTGTTGAAGCAGACACGCGCGCGCTCCGTCCCCTACCCTTCGCACGGGCGGCAGCGGAGGCTGGCGCCTAGGTCGAGGTAGACGCGCGCGTGCTCCGTCCCCTACCCGTCGAACGGGTGGCAGCGGAGGCTGGCGCCTAGTCGAAGTAGACGCGCGCGCTCCGTCCCCGCGCTAAAATTGGAGCTTGGCGCCGATATTGTTGCGCTTTGGAGCTGTTGTGACCTTGCAGTCTGGTAGTGCGCTTTTAATGGCGGCTGGAATCACGCCGACGCCTGGCCTGGCAGAAGTCAGGCTGTCTCGTCGTGCCGTCTGCCATTCTGCGGGTGGGACACGCAGCGACTCACGACTGGTGCGTCGTGGGATGTGAGCGGTTGCGTGACCGCGGCAGTTCGCCTCTTCCCCAGGGAAGTTGGACGCGTGTTGAAGGCGTGGAGGCGTTGTGCGCTGCTTGGTCACCTACCGGGCACAGCCCTTTAAGCCCCGGCGGTTCTTTCCAAATCGTGGGCAGCCGAATCACTGTGAGTTTGATCTGTCTGCGCTTCGAGCCACATGAGAGGCGAGCGGCCTTTATAAGGTGCCAGTGTTGAGGTGGAGGCACTCTTGCTTGCTTTTTGTTTGTTTTTGATCTGCCGCCTTGCTTCCGCCCGTGCTAATTGTAACGCCAGTTGCTCCTTTCCCTGCTTCTTCCTCCCTGGTCGCGAAGAGTGATGGCTAGCCCTGACAACGCCACCTACCATCCCCGCAGCGGTTCCTTGCCTAGCCAGGGCGAGGTGTCCCATCCTTCCAGGGAGTACGAGCTGGTGCCACGGGGGAGCTCGCGCGCCAACAAGTGGTGGGACGCCATGGAGTACTCGGGAGGCTGCTGTTCCCGTGTGTTGGGGAAGAGCCGTGTGACCGAAGGGACGCTGCAGCGACTCGTGGATGAGAGGAAGATCGTGGATCGCGATGGGGCTCGCCTACCCCGTCGGGACGAGACGGAGCCGAAGCCCCGGGCAATGGAGGCGATTGTTTTTGTCGCGTTCTTCGACGCCGGCCTTCGAATGCCCTCCACGTTGTTTGTGGACGAAGTCCTGCGGGCCTACAAGTTGGAGCTAGCCCAACTGACGCCCCACGCAATACTCCGCCTCGCTGTCTTCACATGGGCGATGCGGACAGAGGGGGGGCGTCCCAGCGCGAGCTTATTCGCCACATTGCACGACTCACGCTGTCGACCCCGAAAAGTTGACGGGGCGATGTCCAACATCGGCAGTGTGGACTTCGTGCTCCGGGCGTCGTGCGCGGCGTTGTTCCCCGCGCCAGCCTTGCCGAGGCAATGGGAGTCCGGCTGGAGTCGGCAGTGGTTCTACTACACCGTGATCGACAAGAGCGGAATGCAATGCCGAGGTGGGCCGATCTCGTTTAACAGTACGCCGAGTCTGAAGGCGGAGACTGACGACACGCGAAAGCTACAGAGTCTTGTCGGTGTCGCCCGTCGAATGAGCCTGCGCGACCTAGCCGAGGAGTTCACAATGTATGGGGCGGCGCCACTCTCCTCCCGGGGGAAGTATGTTGGATAGAACGGCCCCGCGAGGACGGGTTCAGCCCATCCGTATCTCGCCTGCTTCCACCCTCCGCTCCTTGTAAGTCTCCCAGCACGTTTTACGCGTGCCATTGTATCTGTTTGGTCTCTGCCTGACTGACGTGATCTCCTGCGCAGTGGCTCAGCTAGAAGATGCGGAGCGCGCGGTTGCGGCGCTCCTCGGCCCGTACACGCTTAAGGAGCACCAGGCTTGCGAGGCCGCAGTCAAGGCGGCTAAGCAAGGGCGGGTAAACCGCACATGCGAGGCTCTGGGCATTACTGTGCCCGAGCGCTCAGTGCCGGAGGAGCTTCCCGCCGGGACTCCGGGCACTCAGGACGGTGATAGCCCTGCGGGGGTGTTATCCTCGCGACGCCGGGCCCGTTCCCCGTCTGCCGTATGCGACCGCGCAGGCCCCTCGGCGACTATCACAGCTGAGACGGGGCGTGCGACCGGCAGTGGGCCCGGCCACACTGCTTCAGAGGAGCGCGCCGCCTCGGATCCCCCGGCACCCTCTGCCGACGCCAACGAACCCGTGCTCGCGGCCATCGTTGAGCTGGAACTCGCCAACCCGGGGGGGAGCACCGTTCCCGGCGAGAAAACCACGGTTGATGGTGCGCTATCAACCGTATCGGCCGGGGAGGATGCACCCCCTACAGAGGAAACCGTGGGGGCGACGGGAACCGTAGCTGGTGTTGCCCCGGAAGAATCGCTTGTGCCACCGCAGGCGAAACGCCCTCGGACGCAGTCCCCGCCGCCAGCGAGGGGTCGATACGCCGTTGCGGGGCCTTGTCGCGGGATTACGGCGTCTGGCACGGCCGAGAAGACCTCCTCGCCGACCACCGAGGCGCCCGCCTCCCACTTGGCCGTCGAAACGGCGCCACTTCCTACCGCGACGAGAGGCGCAAGAGGTAGGCGTGAGTCCCTTTCTTCTCGTGACTTCGCGAGACTCTCTCCGATCTGCTCGCTCATTCTGCCGACATCAGGCGAGACGAGGTCTCCCGGACATGGCGAAGGATCGAGCAACGGAGGTATGCGCGAAGTCCAAAGCCTTGTGCAGGGTGCCCCGCAGGTGTCCGTTGCTATTGACGTGGCCGCGGCCTCGGTAAATCCTGGCGCGTTGGGGCCGGGGCTCGCTCGCGCGGACTTCCTCCCTCGCCTGGAGATACTTCGCGTCCTCACCGCAGCCGCAGAGCGTGCCGACAACGGCCTCGACCGAGAGATGTTGTCGTCATGCGAGGGGGATCTCCTAGCGCTCGCGCTGCAGGCCTCCGAGATGAGGGTAAATATGTGCGCTTCAGCTTGCAAGGTACTGCTAGGCGCCTGCTGACTTGTTGTTTTTGCCAGACGCTTGCCCTTAGCCGGTCCTTTGACGAGGCCCGTGTTCGGGAGCGGAGGGCTCTGGAAGCCAGCCTTCGTGAAGCAAATAATGCTCTCGCAGCGAAGGATGAAGAACTTCGCGCGCTGGAGGGCGCCATGGCAGCCGCACAACTCGAGGCCACGGAAGCCAAGTGTGCCGCGGCTGAGGAGCGCACCGCCTTCCTGCAGCAGATCGCCGTCCTAGAAGGGGAGAACGCCCAGCTAGTGGAGTCTGCTGCAGGGAATAGCCTCGTCTTGGAAAATGCGTCCACGTCGGTGTGGCGGGCCATGGAGTCTCTGAACCAGGCCCTCCGAGACCTGTGCGTCAGAGTGCCAGACACTACGCACGGGCCGGAGGCCCTGTCGGAGACGCTCGGGTTGATCGAGGAGGGGGCAGGGGTTGCTCTTCGTGGCGCCAGAACGTTTGGCGAACACTGCGACTATCTTGGTGCGTGCTTCGCCCTCGCCCTACTTCACACTCGTGGGTGCAGACATACCCATGAGCTGGCGAATCCTCAACTGGATCCTCCCGGCCGACCCGAGGTTATGTCGGACGCCATTCGCTCCATCGGGCCTAGCTTGCAGAACTTCCATCAATGGATCTGGGGCCGCTTCGGGGAAGATGCAGCGAGGGTTGCCGTACAGCAGACGCTGCATGGGGAGGGGGACCTCCTCCACTGGCTCGAAGGAGTCCTTCAGCGTCACGGCGACGACGGCACGGGTTCGCCCGCACCGCGCCAAGGCTGAGCGGTTGGTCGGGTAGGGCGGGGGGATGATGTACTGGTTCGTATGCTTGTAACCATGTAACCCCTTTGCTTTTATAATAAAACCAAGTAGTACCTTTCTTGGTGTTACCTGCCGCCGAACGCGAAGGGAAGACCTCCGCATCTTGTTTATATTCCGTAGAGCGCGCAGGGAGGACACCCGCGTCTTATTTATACTCCGCAGAGTATGCACAGGGACGAGGTCCCTGGCATGCGCAGAGTTAGCGTCTTGTTTAGACTCCGTAGAGTGCGCAGGGAGAACATCCGCGTCTTATTTAGGGTCCGTGGACTGGCGCGCGCGGAGGCGAACCTCGACGCGACGATTTTCTTTATAGTCTGGAGACTCGCGCGTGCGGAGGCGGACCTCGACGCTACGTCTTATTTAGAGTCCGTGGACTGGCGCGTGCGGAGGCGAACCTCGACGCTACGACTTGCTTTATAGTCCGGAGACTCGCGCGTGCGGAGGCGGACCTCGACGCTACGTCTTATTTAGAGTCCGTAGACTGGTGCGTGCGGAGGCGGACCTCGACGCTACGTCTTATTTAGAGTCCGTAGACTGGTGCGCGCGAGGGCGTCCCCCCGTTGCGTCTTATTTAAAGTCCGTAGACTGGTGCGTGCGGAGGCGGACCTCGACGCTACGTCTTATTTAGAGTCCGTAGACTGGTGCGTGCGGAGGCGGACCTCGACGCTACGTCTTATTTAGAGTCCGTAGACTGGTGCGTGCGGAGGCGGACCTCGACGCTACGTCTTATTTAGAGTCCGTAGACTAGTGCGTGCGGAGGCGGACCTCGACGCTACGACTTCCTTTATAGTCCGGAGACTCGCGCGTGCGGAGGCAGACCTCGACGCTACGACTTCCTTTATAGTCCGGAGACTCGTGCGTGCGGAGGCAGACCTCGACGCTACGTCTTATTTAAAGTCCGTGGACTAGTGCGTGCGGAGGCGCACCTCGACGCTACGACTTCCTTTATAGTCCGGAGACTCGCGCGTGCGGAGGCAGACCTCGACGCTACGTCTTATTTTAAGTCCGTGGACTAGTGCGTGCGGAGGCGAACCTCGACGCTACGACTTCCTTTATAGTCCGGAGACTCGCGCGTGCGGAGGCAGACCTCGACGCTACGTCTTATTTAAAGTCCGTGGACTTTGTTCTGCTCAGCGCGGACAGGGAATGCTCTGGGGACAGCAATCTTTATTGAACTCCCGTTTGCGCGAGCGAGCATCGTATAACAAAGGGCTGGTGGCTCTACGCTTGTTGTCCTACTTCTAGGCGTAGTATCGCCGCAACCTGTCCGCATTCCATGTGTGCCGGAGGGTTTGTCCTTCGAGCGTGGCGAGGCGGTACGCCCCCTTCGGCAATGCCTCCATCACAATGTACGGGCCTTCCCACTTGGACTCCAGCTTGCCAGCGGTCTCCGCCTGAAGCGCCACTCTGAGAACGAGATCCCCAGGCTTGAATCCCCGCGGGCATATAGAGCGGTCCCGAGTACGCATTGTCTGCCGCGCATACTTCTCAACATGGTGGGCTGCATCTGCCCGTAGCCCGTCGAGGAGGTCCAAGGACACACGGCGCTCCTCTTCGGGTGCTTGGACGAGGACCCTCCGCGAGCCGGCCTTGATTTCCTCGGGCGTCACTGCTTCGTCGCCGAAAAGGAGCTTGAACGGCGTGAATCCCGTCGGGCGCGTTACCGTTGTGCGAAGCGACCAAAGAACGTTGTGAAGCTCGCTTGGCCACTTGCCCTTCGGTAACCCGACCAGGCGCTTTTTGATGGCGGCGGAGATGGCGCCATTCGCCCGTTCGACCGCCCCGTTGGACTGGGGATGCCCTACCGAGGCGAATCGGAGGATGATGCCCATGCTGTCACAATAGTCTTTGAATAGGGTGGCGTCGAACTGCAGGCCATTGTCAACCGTGAGCTCCCGGGGCACGCCGAAGCGACATATGATGTTTTGCCAGAGGGAGCGCTGTATGGCCGCAGAAGTTACTTTAGCCAGGGCGACCGCTTCCGGCCATCTGGAGAAATACTCCAGCGCGACCACCACGAACCGGAGGTCCCCTGGAGCTCGGGCAAGCGGTCCTACTATGTCGACGCCCCAGCGTGCCAGTGGCCACACCGGAGGAATAGGGTTGAGGCTCGTCGGGGGCCTGCGGATGATGCGCGCCATCCACTGGCACCCTTGGCACCGACGGACGAGGTCCTGGGCGTCGGTGATGGCAGTTGGCCAGTAGAAGCCTTGCCTGAACGCCTTGCCAACTAATGACCTCGGTGCCAGGTGGGATCCGCACGCGCCCGCGTGGATCTCCGCAAGGAGCTCCTTTCCCCCCTCAGTCGAGAGGCAGCGCAGGAGCGGTGCGCAAACCCCTCTCTTGTAGAGTATCCCTTCGAACACCTGGAAGGACCTTGCGTGGTGCTGCAAGCGCCGAAGCTCGGTGGGGTCCTCCGGCTCGGCGATGCCTTGCAAGAAATTGAAGATGGGCTCTCGCCAATCACCTGGCCGGTCAATGTGGTGGACGAGTGCCGCGTCCCGGTTGTCCTGTGCGATGGCCGCCTGCACTAATATCTCGTAAAATGCCCCGTCAGGGGGGCAGTTGCTGGCTGGCCGCCTTAGCGAGGGCGTCGGCCTGCTCGTTCTCCGCGCGGGGGATGGCCTTGACGGTGACGCCCAAAAAGTGCCTTCCCTCGCCCTCATAGCCGCGAGGTACTTGGCCAACTCAGGGTCCTTGGCTTGATATGACTTATCCACATGACCAGCCACCAAGCGCGAGTCGGTGCGGACTAGCACCCGTCTCGCGCCGACTGCCTTGAGCTTTGCCAGGCCAAAGAGCAGCACCTCGTACTCAGCCGTGCTGTTGGTAGTGGGGAAGGCAAGGCGCGCCGAGTATAGTAAACGCTGTCCTTCGGGCGTGACGATCACCGCACCTTCGCCCGCGCCCGCGACGCCGTAAGCTCCGTCAATGGTAAGCGTCCAGATGGGGTCGTCGTGCGTCTGGACTGGTTGGGCCAGCGGGGTCCATTCGGCGAGAAAATCCGCCAGGACTTGGGATTTGATTGCCGTTCGTGAAGCATACGTCAAGGAGAAGGGGGCGAGCTCGGCAGCCCATTTGCCGATGCGCCCTGTGGACTCCTTGTTGTGTAACATCTCTGCCAGGGGGAATGAGGAAGGCACTGTGATCGGGTGGGCCAGAAAGTAATGCCGAAGTTTCCTGGAGGCCATGACCAGCGCGTAGGCGAGCTTCTCAAGCTCCGTGTATCTTGTCTTGGCGCCTTGGAGGGCTTGAGAGACAAAGTATACGGGCCGCTACATGGCGCCTTCCTCTAAGACGAGGACGGCGCTGACCGCGGTGGCTGACGCGGCCAGATAGATCAGGAGGGGAGCCTCTGGTGCTGGGGCGACCAGAGTGGGGAGGCTTGCCAGGTGCTCCTTGAGCTCGTTGAAGGCCTTCGCGCAATCTCCGTCCCAACAAAATCCATCGCACCCGCGGAGTGTCTTGAAAAATGGCAGGCCCCGCTCCGTCGCCCTGGATAGGAAGCGGCTTAGTGCTGCCATGCGGCCCGCCAGCCTCTGGACCTCCCTCATTGTCTTGGGCGGCTCCATACCCAGGATGGCGTCTACTTTGTCGGGGTTCGCCTGGATGCCCCGTCCGGACACGAGGAAACCTAGGAGTTTGCCCGCCTGCACCCCGAAGACACATTTGTCGGGGTTGAGCTTGATGCCCGCCTTCCGGAGGTTGTTGAAGGTCTCCTGGAGGTCCCGGCCATGCAGAGCAAGCTGCCGGGTTTTGACCACCACGTCATCGACGTAAGCTTCGATGTTCCTCCCGAGCTGGGCGGCCAGGGCAACAGCGACGAGACGGGTAAAGGTAGCGCCTGCGTTCTTCAAGCCAAAGGGCATTCTGACGAAGCAGAATGTCCCAAGCGGTGTGATGAAACTGGTCTTCTCCTCGTCGTCTTCGGCCATGTACACCTGGTGGTAGCCGGAATAGGCGTCCAGGAAACTCATGAGTTCGCACCCTGCGGTGGCGTCGACCAGCTGATCAATGCGCGGCAAGGGGCAAATTGTCCTTTGGGCACGCCTTGTTGAGTGCCGTGAAGTCGATGCACATACGCCAGGCCCCGCTGGCCTTTTTGACTAGTACCGGGTTAGCGAGCCACTCTGGATGGTGGACCTCGCGGATGACCCCGGCGCGAAGAAGCTTCGCCACCTCTGTCTTGGCCGCCTGCTGCCGATCCATCGACATACGCCGAAGCCTTTGCTTGACCGGCTTGGCGTCGGGGCGGACCGCCAAGCGATGTTCGATTACTGCTCGGTCTACGCCCTTGATGTCCTCCGAGGACCATGCGAAAATGTCAACGTTGTTCTGAAGCACTCGAGCTAGATCCCGTTCGACCCCCGGTGGGAGCCCCTCGCCGATGGACACAAACTGCCCCTCCGCCTGGAGCGGCACCTTCTTGACTCCGCCCTCGGGCCGAGGCTTGGACGTCCACCCAGGGACGGAGGGCCCATCGCTGAGCGTGCCGGAGAGGGCGTGCACCGGGCGATGCGGAACGCGGCTGCCGATCTCGGCACGTCTGGCCAGGTCCTGATCGCCGAAGACGGTGATAACACCCTCTGGGCCCGGGAGCTTCACACACAAAAACGCGTAGTGCGGGATCGCCTCGAAAGAGTTGATAGCGGGTCGACCTAGTATGGCGTTGTAGGGATGTGGGATGTCTACGACGTCGAAGATGACATGCTCGGTCCGGATGTTACCCTTGTTGCCCTCCTGACGGAATGTGACCGGAAGGGACACGTGCCCCAAGGCCTGTAGCGATTGACCCCCGAGGCCATGAAGTGGAGCTTCTGGCTGCTCTAGGCGGCTTCGGGGGATCCCCATACGATCGAGGGCTTCGGCGAATAAGATATTTGCGGAGCTTCCCCCGTCGACAAGGACACGCCGGACGTCACAGCGTGCTATGTGGGCCTGGATGACTAGAGGGTCCTGGTGAGGGTACTCCACACCCCTGGTGTTGTTCACGTCGAAGGTGATGTTGCGGGGCGGCATCCACAATTGCGGCTGCTCCCCGGGGGCCCTTGAGGAGGAACCTCCGGTGATGACGCTAACGGTGCGATGCTGCGCGCCCTCCGTTGCGGCGGCTCGTATGGGGCTACCCCTTGGGTGCTCCACGTGGGCTCCGGTGGGGGGTCGAGGAGGCAGAGCTCGAGACCGGGCCGTCACCCTCCGCAGCTCCATAACTGCGGTGCATGCCCTTGTGTAATGATCACCGTAGCCGTGTACCTCGCACCACTTGCCATAGTGTAGGAGCTCTTGTTCCGCGTGGGGTTGGCCGCCGCAATCGAGTCCGCCTTCCAATCCCCGGTCCCCCCTCCATGAAGCGGGGTCGGGTCCTTGGCGGGCGCTCTCGGTGTCGAGGACATGGTGGGCCGCCTGTGACCTGCGCTGGCGGCGCCGAGGTTTATGCCTGCTCCTTGAAGAGCCTTCCTGTACCCCGGTGTCGCTGCCTCGGGGAGGGCCTCCCCGAGGCTCTCGGCCGCGGCCCTGCTTCGAGGAGGGACCACCCGCCCCCACTTCGCGCGGGGAGCGCTCCCCATGGGCGAGGTCGAGGGCGGTAATGCTGCGTCTTCGCGCATCCTCCTCCGCCCGCGCATACTCGTCCATTCTGTCGAAGAGCTTGGCGACTGTCTTGATTGGCCTCCGCGCGTTGTACTCGGTCATCGGGCCCGGACGAAGGCCCTGTATGGCTGCATTAACGACGGTGGTTTCATTAACGTCTTTTACTTGGCATCGAATCTTGGCGAAGCGCTTGAAGTAGTCCCGGAGCTTCTCCGAGGGTCTTTGCTTCACAGCGAAGAGTTGGTCCGCGTCGACTCGCTCGACATAGTTTCCTTGGAAGTTGTTGTGAAGGCGGTCGCGGAGCTGCTCCCACGCGTAGATGGAGCCCGGCTCTATGGTAAAGAACCAAGAGAGCGCCACTCCTTGCAGTGCGAGGGGGAGTCCCTTCGCCTTCGTGGTGTCGTCTCCGCCCGCGGCCTCGATCGCGGTTTCGTACACGCGCACGAACTCGCGGGGGTCCGTGTCGCCTTTGTACGGGTCAATGACGCTAGGAAACTTGAAGTCTTCGGGCCATGCCGCCTGCTGCAGCCCCGTCGAAAGCGGGGACTCCGGATCTACGCGCCGCAGCGGCACACGGCTAGACGCGGGGGCTTCGCGAGGGTCAGGCGCGGTTACTGGCGCGGCCTGCTGGCTCCGAGCCTCTTGCATATCTCGGACAGCTCCGCGAAGGTCCCCTAGTTCCCGTTGGAACGCGTCGAGGGCTGCTAGTAGGGCGCTTTCCACCGCGGGTGCTGTCGGGGCCGCCGGAACACCCAGCGGACGGGTCGGTGCAGGGACCATCGCCTCAAGATCTCCAGATCCGCCGGATGCTTCATTGCGGCTACCCCCGGCCGCCTGAACCGCGCTGCCGGCGAGGGTGGCTACCGCTGCAGTGCCAGCGACGGGGTTGGATGACGTTGTAGAGGCGCTGGCAAGGTCGGTCGTTGTAGTGCGAGCGTCGACGCCCGCGACCCTTACGCCTACGCCGCCGCCAGCTCCTTCGGCGGCCGATGCCGAAGCCCTGGTATTCACGCGCCGCTCCGACCCAGCCGCCTTCTTTCCCCTCGCCGCCGCTGATGAAGCTTTTTTCGGTGCCATCCTTCTTCTTCGGTCTTCAGGCTTGTCCTTATCGTCCCCACGGACGGCGCCAACTGTTGTGGTTACAGACCAAACAGAGAGAGAGATGGTAGTGGAGAGGTGGGCGTGTTCTGCCTTATCCTCCCCCTCATCCTGATATATATATTCACATGGAGTATGCTTTTACAGTTATGCCCTTACATCTGTACCTCCCTACTAGGGGCACTTATGTCATTACACATGGTACTCTGGTTCTTATAACCTCCTAACAGGCCTGCTGGGCTTAGGTGGGGGCCACCCCTACGACAGTATGCTTTAAGGACTGCCTTTTCTGATTTCTTTGCCAACTTCTCAGTTTTTAGCTTTGGTTCAAGGGGAGTTCATTTGGGAGCTTCTGGAGCTTAATATTGATATAACTCAACTTGAACTAAAAGTGCATCATATGTTGAGGGGGAGTTGGATTTCCTGCATTTCATTTCAGCATTCTGCATTGTAATATAATTACATGGAGCCTTGATTATTATCCTTAGTTGACATGTTTAGAATGCTTTACATCTTGGCATGATTTGTGCTTAATTGCTAGATTTATCATAATTTTATATATGTCATCAAGCCTTTGCCATTGATAAGTTAATTAAAATTGCACAACTTGAATTAAGACATGTCATGTTAGCTCTTGAGATTAGTCTGTCTTTAGTTATCCTTTTATCATTTATGCCATGTCAAATAGGCTAAGTTGAGTCTTGAATCTTTAATTGAGCCTTAGTTTGAGCTATGCTAGTTTTTTGATGAACCATGAGTTAGTACAACTGTTTAAGAAAGCAAAAAGATCTCTTTTGTGTGTGAAAGAACTGATCTCACTAATTCTTTCCCATGAGACTGCTTGCCATTTGACTAGGCATGAACTCAGGGGGAGTTTTGGATGACCAAGATTATCTCCTTAAGCTTCTTGCTTGGAATGGTCGCATAAGGCTTGAGATCTAGCACATGACTAAAATTTTGGTTGGAAACAACCATGAGTTTGAAAGAAAAATATGTTCATTGTGCTAAATTTGCTTAACTACAAAAAGAACCAAGTACTTTAATAAATGATTCATTTTTGAACTTGTAGCACTCTAAATGACTCAATTCTAGCTTCTTGGTTCCATTTAGACTATTGACATGGCTTGCATCATCTTTGGATACCTTTAGCTAGACTATAATCTTGTAATGGCTTGACATGCTAATAAATTCATATAATATTTAGATTGTTACTTATGTGGCTTGGCTTGATTATGCATATCTTGTCATGATATTGATAGCGTTCATATGAATTATGGCTTGGTGTAATACTAAATGGTCAATTTGGATAATCTTCATGGCTCTAACTTCTTAGATTGAATAAAATTCAGCCACATCATACCATATTCTCTCTTTTGCATCTTGATGATTCTATTGCCAAAATGGGGAGAATATTGAAGAAAAAGCCATATTTTGGGAGCTTTGGGAGCTTTTGAGGAAAACTTGCTCTTTCTTTTGCTCCTTTTTGTCAACAAGGTCATTAGCATCATTTTCATTCTCTAGGACCATGTATGACTTTTCGAACAAACTCAATCTTATGCTTTTTCTGTGTTTGTCAATATACTCATAAAGGAGGGAGATTGAGAGACCATGTGGAGGTATCCCCATGTTTGTGATGAGTAATTGACGGTTGGTTTAGTGAGTTTGAGTTTGTTTTGGGTATTCTAGGTTTGAGTACCTTTTACCTATGCTTTTATTGATATGCTATTTCGTGCGGTGCTATGTGACAGTTTGCTTGTATGTGTTCTACAGGACTTCGGAGCTATGTCATGGTGAGGTGAGGAGGACCGGGACTAGGCACAGGAGGTGTTGAGGTCCAGACGGTCGGGATGCCGAAGATGATCAAGGCTGGTGAGGTGGTTGCGAGTCGGGAGACGAGGAACCGGAGCTGGAGCTACCGGTGACGGACACGATGGGCAACAACGAGCGAACCAGGACTAGGCTCAGGGAGGAGTCGGAGGTCCAGACGGTTGGAGGTCGGTTGTGGTCGTGCGCGACGGAACAGACCAGGAATAGACTCAGGTGGAGTCGGAGGTCTCGGTCGGTGTCGGGTGGACACAACGGGCAGTGGCGAGTGGATCGGGACTAGGCTCAGGGAGGAGTCGGAGGTCCAGACGGTCAGGATGTCGGGTGCGGTCGTGTGCAGCGGAGCGGACCGGGACTAGACTCAGAGAGGAGTCGAGGTCCAGACGGTCAAGGTACCGTATGCGGAAGCTTCCGGGAAGGTGCTTGAGGGCAATTTGGTAAATTGACTCAAGCAAATGAGTGGAGTGGGTGGATTTCCCTCTAAAATCTGGTTGTTGACTTATTGCCTCAATTGTGTGAGAGTCATGGAGTGGAGAGGGTATGACACTTCTTGATTTTCTCCTTTTGTGTGTGAGTTTGGAGATAAAAGGAGGTGTGTGTATCCTGGAGAGATATGCATTCTGAGAGAGAGCTCAAGAGAGTGAGCAGTGTGCATGTGTTCTCTGATGGCTTGAGTTCCAGGGTGTGTGTGTTCTCAAGCATGTATTGATTTTTCCTTCCCAAATGCGTATGGGGACTCCTGTGTAATCATTCCTCTTAATGAAGCATTCATGGGGGATGAATCCATTTGTTTTGTCATGCATCTCAGTTTCTGTTTTGCTCCTCATTTCTCTTTATTGATTTTTGCCCTTGAGTTGATTTCTTGAGTTTGCAGATGCAAATCTTTTTCTTTGAACTAGGATTCACCTCATAGCACCCTTGGCTACCTCATTCCCGAGAGAAAAGGTTTGAATCAACAAGAAAATTTCTCCTGAATGCACTTCTGAAGGCCTCCTCTGTTTTTCACTGTTTAGGGTTTGATGTCAGGGGTATCTGGGTCCTTGAGATTTCCCTTCAAAAGATGTGCCCAGATGTAAGTTCCCACATCCCCTTGCCATTGCTTAACTAATTGCAAAAGCTCATGAGCAGGAGATGTAAGAATAAGAAGCAATTTGAAAATCTGTCGTATTCTCTGTGAGTTTTCAGTTTTTCACTCAGATCAAAATTTCTTGCTCTTTTGGTTTGGATTCTTTTGTTTCTATGGTCTAGTGGCTGTTTAGAACAAGATCCTGCCCCTTTGGTTTGAGAAGATCATCAGCAAACCCAAAATTTGCTTGGTTTCAAAAGTGCTCAGTATTTTCAGTTCGGGGTGTGCTGATCTCTGTCTTCTGGCATTCGCTGTAAATGGGCCGGTCAGACCGGTTAATACAAGGCGGTCAGACCAGACTGACCATGGTGGTCTGACTGCTAACCCTAGCGGTCCAACCGGCCTGTCAATGGCGGTCAGACCGGCCATGGGCGGTCAGACCGGCTAGGTTCAAGCGGTCTGACCGGTGTACCAGGTGCGGTCTGACCGGCCACCTGAGGATGCAACTACCATTTCTTTTTTTTGTGATGTGTTCCTTGGTCTTCTCTGTTGTTTTATGTTTCTGCTTTCTCCTATGTGTGTTTAAAGATCAAGTGAGCATGAACCCTCTTTCTGCCTAGCTTTTGTAGCTATTGGAGAGGAGACGTTGCGTGGATACTTTGAGGGGAATTTTTAAAGAGGCACCATTCACCGCCCTTTGTTGCCATTTTCGATCCTACAGATGAAGACCAAGAAAAGAGGGATGAATCACCTCAAGGCCGGTCAGACTGCCATTGATCGGTCGGTTTGACCGCAAAGTGGTTTGGCCATTGGGGTAATGCCGGTTTGACCACTCCCTTGGGTCCAGACTCAAAAATATCAAGATTGTTACTATGGCTTCCAATATCGAGGTTTCATGCTCTGCATTTGGTTGTTCATGTCATGGGCAAGACTATGAACACCAAGCGACTAAGAAGCATGATCTGAATAGCACACTCGACGCTTGTTCTTGGCATAACGAGAGCAAAATTCAACTTTGTATCCACCTTTCTTGCAATATGTGCAATGGTACTTAATTTTGCATGAAGCAGTACCAAATGAAGTAGAAGCACCGTCAGTGCTAGAAATCCCTTGAACAACACTAGAAGAGCCACCAGGAGTTGCACTAGCCAAAGTAGGAGCATCTAAAGCTATAACACAAGTGCTATCATCGAGAACCAATCTCACTACTAGAAAGATCCAAATGCAAGGAGGTAACTAAGTCACAAGATTCAGTGCTCATATCATCATGCTCTCTCCACAAAGCATTTACACCATCTCCCAAAGAAGGACAATATATGTAAGAGATAAAAAATACAAGCAACCAATGAATTGGATCAACAAGAGGAACATAGCTAGTATAAACATCAAGAGAAGCTAGGCTACACTAATCCCAATCCTAGCGCTCTCAAGCTCCTCTACACATGAGCGGCGAGTCAATTTTAATTTCTCATTTTCAGATTTTAAGCATGCAAAAGAAGTATTCAATTTTTGAAAATACACATGCAAAGACTAACAACCTACACATAGTAAGTGAGATTTCAACCAAGAAAAATCATCATCAAGCAATCTAGCATCCTTATTATCTAGGCATCTCAAGAGCAAGCATATTCAAGTTGAACAAAGCCAAGGTCACATGAGATTTTACCTTACTCATGATGAGTCGAAGTTTGTCCTCCTTGTTAATATTATCATCATCATCTGTGGACTCCAAAAGATTCTTCTCCCTGATAATTGAACAACCAAAGGAAAAGAATGTACCATAAAGCCCACATTTGTAGTTTCTTGGAAATAAAATCACTCTCTAGTTGATTTTAAGCCTCTTGTCACAAAGGATATCATTTGCAAAAACACCTTGACAAGATGCAAAGAAGAGCTCAAAAGTTTCCCTACTAGTTGCCATGCTCATGATCGGTAAAGATCAACCAAGAGCAAACATAGCTCTGATACCAACTATAGGACCAAAGATGGCTTTAGAGGGGGTGAATGGTGCCTAAAAGTTTTCCCTAAGTAATCACTTATCCTTTACTCTGATAGCTACAAAGCATGAAGATTTGGATAGCAACCCTACTTAAAATCTGGAGAAACACGGAGTTGTACCACTGTGGAAAACAAGAGTCTTAAAGCTGAGCAAAACCAGTCAGAAAATAACATGGTCGATCTTCAACTACGTGGTCAAAAGTCCCACAAAGCTGAGCGCAACCTGATAGGAAATCAACGTGGTCGGATTTCGACTATGGTGGTCAACAACTAGACAGCGGTCCAGAACCAACGTAGTCGAAACCAACGTGGTCTAAAACCAATGTGATCGAAATACGACTCAAGTGGTTAATGACCAGAGAGTGGTCGAAAACCATCATGGTCAAAAACCAACACAGTCGAAACCAACATGGTTGAAACCAACATGATCGAAACCAGCGTGGTCGAAACCAACACGGTCGAAACCAGTGTGGTCAAAACGAACATGGCCAAAACTAACATAGTTGAAACCAGCGTGGTTGAAACCAGCATAGTCAAAACCAACGTGGTCAAAACCAACGTGGTCGAAAATCGACGTGGTTGACGACCATTGTGCGGTTGAAAAACCAGCGTGGTAGAGGACCAATGAGTGGTCAAAAACCAAAGTAGTCACGACCAATGTAATCGTAACCTTCATTGTTGATGATCAGGAGCCACGGTCAGAAAACTAATTTGTAGATGATGACCAGAGTAGTCGTAACATTTCGGAATATGATCTCAGTGGTCTACGACTAATGAGTGATCAAAACCAAAGTGGTCGAATCAAGTCAAAACATGACCAAAGAGGTTGACGACCAGTGAATGGTTGAAAACCAGAGTAGTCGAAAACCAGGGAGTCAAAAACCAGGGACTATGGTCAAACCAAGGACTATGGTACTATCACTACAAGGCTTGCAGTACTACCATTTTCAATAGAAGAATAGGGGTTTTAGCCCAACCGCAAGAACTGAAACCAACAAAACTTTTGATCGACTTAATGAAAAGCCGTTAAACTTTGTACGCATGTTTCTTAAGGTCTCAGGAAGCTATTCCATTCCTAGATTGAAAAATCCACGACAAATTTCAAACCTTTTTGCAATTTAAAGTAGCGCAAACCAACCATGAAATAAAAACCAAATCAATGATCAGATCTTGCTCGTGGGTAGAATATCACCAAGATGTCTTTGAGCATGTTCTCACATGTCACAGCAAACATGATCACCGAAGAAATCAACCCAAAAACTCTTGGATCAAGGAACCACCCGATTAGGCTAAGAACTAACAAAACAGGGTTTCTTGAAAATCTTGCTATTGAAGTGCCTAGCTGAGTGGAGATCGATTTCAAGGTGTTATCTCCATCTCATCATGTCCTTAGCACAACAAGATCAAGAGAGGGGCAGAAGAGAGATTAAACCAACTGAAATGTACGCAGGTCAATCAACAGGAAGAGATCAAGAAGGGATTGAGAGAATAGAGGAAAAACCAACTCAAGTCAGAGCAAACTCAATCAAACAAAAAGATGCACAAATGGTAGATCAAAGATTGATGCATTGCTCACTTGAGATGATTTGTTTTACAGCCACTCCACTTAGGAGGACAGAGATCTAAGCCTAGAGCACACACAAACTCTAACCTATCTCCCATGGGAGGGTGGAGGAGCTAGCCACTTTGCTGATACCCGTCATGTCCACCACCGGTAGATCTCGCACAGGTTCCTCATCGTCCCAGTTTGCAACCACCTCGCTAGCCTCAGTCATCTCAGGTGTCTCCCTGACCATTCTAGACCTCAACACCACCCTATGCCTAGTCCCGGTACTCCTACACCTCACTATGATCTAGCTCCGAAGATCTGCAACCAATACCAACAAGCAAACTGTTGTGGCTACAGACCAAATAGAGAGAGAGAGTGTGTGTATGGTAGTGGAGAGTTAGGTGAGCAATGGCTTAGGGCCCTTTTCCCTAGACTGTATCGTGTATATATATATATATCCACATGGGGGTGCTCTTACAATTGTACCCCTATACTCAATCATCCCTTTCAGGGGCATTTATGTCATTACACATGTCCCATTCTGTCGGGACCCGGAGCAACAACTACGAAACCCTCTGTGTAGATCGCACTAGTCCAGGATCAGCTAGTGCACACAGTAACAACAGGGATACATATCAAGCACAATGACAAACTTTATTTAACTGAATATAGGCCTGATGGCCAAAGTTTACATCAGTGGTTCATAAACCAAAATTAAATATAAGCAGCGGAAGAAATAAACCAAAGCGGAAGAAGGCCACTGAGCCTGCCCACAGGCAAACGACAGTAAGACGCGGCCTATACGTTCTGATCCTCACCGAAGTCGAAGCTGTCCTCTGAAAAATAATGAATTGAGCAACATGAGTACATAAAGTACTCCACAAGTTACACCAGGAGGTTTAACAGAATTAATGCATGCATAAGGATTGACAAAGGAAGGCATAGTAAGGTTAGTTGTGCATAAAGCGAAATTGAAGTAAATACTGTAAGTAGATTCAAAAGCTGAATTTGATACAATAGATAGAAACAAGATTTTAACAAAATAATATCGTTAGTGCAGGCTCCGACCAAACACCAACCTATCCACGGGCATCCCACCCGGACCATCATTTCCAAAAAGATCTCATATGGATTCCATCCATCCATAAGCAGTTTATAAAACTATTTTGAAAAATAAAGTCTAATCCATGAAAAACTTTACTCAGCTTGCCCATGACCGTGGGCACAGCTATCCTGGATAGATTATACACTCTGCAGAGGTTGTACAGCTTTACCCACAAGACATGATCATCCCTTTTTCCCACCGGATTAACACACTTCCTTAGGTGTGCGGCCAGGAGATCATGACAAGGCCTTTACAATGATCCATTGACAACATAATCACGCCGCCACTAAGGTTTCACCACAACATGAATCCACATGTTGGAGCCCCCTCTTGTGCCGTGTGAGACTTCTCACGGCCTACGCCGCGCTCACATTCAGCCTATAGCGAGATTAAGTTGGAACTTCACAAATTATTCGGCCAGATCTGTCCCATACCAGACTTGTGGTAGTACGATAGGGCTTTGCAATAGTAGCTCACAGACCGGTCCTTAACTTGACTTAGGCACCAACCACATACCCCTTGTGCCTGGCAATCAACATTGTGTCACCAAACAACAATGCGTGCCAGCAAGCACCCACCACCTAACCATTTGCCTAAGTCTAAACCAAGTGCTTCCTTTTATAGGTGTGGAGGTGGACGGGAGAGGGAGATCAACCAACGATGTCATTTAGAGCAACAGTTTCATTTTTGTGTAAATGCACATAAAGGAGGAGAGGAACGGTCGGGAATGGAGGAGTCATGAAGAGAGCAAGTGAATGCACTTGATTGCACGAAAAATCGTTGAGAAAATCTTGTGGATTAAGGAGCTCCAAGGTTCGGCCATGGCGGCGCTCGCACGGGACACAGACGAACGGTTGCAATGGAGAATGGAGAAGAAAGCAGGAGAGAGAAAATGGAAAGAGGGAAAAAAATCCGAAAATAAAATAATTTCGGATTTAATTGAGGTATATTTTAACCATTTAAAATATTTTTACTTTCTAAGCTTTAATTTAATTCAAATAAATTTGAAAATTCCAAAAATTTAAAAAGAGGATATAAATGGATAGATTGGGATTTTAGATGAATTTAGAAATTTGAATGGACTTAATCGGAGTTAAAATGAAGAAATACGAGCTTTTGGAAGTTCGAAAGGAGAGAAAAAGAATAAACCGATTTTCTGGAATTATTTTTGAACTGAAAAACCAGATTATGATGTCATCAAGGGAAATGATTTTCATAGGAATTATTTTTCTGTGGAAAAAGGAATTTATGATGTTAGGGTGACATCAGCAAAGATTTTGATTTTCTGGTGGAATTATTTTTTAACAGAACAAGGGTTTTATTCACTGACAGGTGGGATCGACTTTTGTGGACTGGGTCTATGGACCAGGGAGAAGGCTGAGGTGGCACACGGGGAGTGAGGGCATCGGCGAATGGCGGCGCTGCTGGGGTCGGCGAAGTGCGCGCGAGAGGGAGGAGGACATGGCGAGTTCAGTGCACGTTGGCGCGACGCTTGAGAATGCTCGGTGGTGGCGGCGACGAGGATGCAGGGGCGGCGGAGTGAGGGCGTTGGCGACGGAGTTCTTCGGCGGTGGATTCGCTCAGTGGAGGGGCGGGTGATGCGCGCACGGGCCTTGCGAAGGTGGAGGTGATGGACGGCTGTCGGTTACACCGAAGTTAAGGTCGGTGCAAACGCAAGTAAAGAGGGTGGTAAGCGGGGTTTAAAGTGGAGAAATGGTGGAGGTTGAATGCAGGTGTGATTAGGCTTGGGCTAACGAGAATAAACGACCAAATTTAAGAGCTCGGGCGGGGCATCAATGACAGCGATGGAAGGTTGAAGAAGGCAAGGAGAGAAGAAGAAGCTTATAGGCGAGGTTGGACTGAGATTAAACTGGGCGAAAATGTTTTGAATCTGGGAGCGACACGTGTTGGCCGAGGAGGGAGGTTGAGGATTAAATTTGATTTAGATTTTCAGGAACATTAGGAAGGTTTAAAAATACTTAGAAAATAGGAAATAAAGTCTAAAAATTCCAGAAAAATTCATAGAAATTCCTGGAGACATTTAGACTTAGGAAAAATATTTCCAACTTAAAGTTGGTCTTTTAATTTTTACAAAAATACTTTTTAGCTTTGAAATTGATTTTTAAAATCCTGAAAAACATAGAAAATCTAGATAAAAGCCAAATGCTTTTAAAATAGTTAATTTTAAATTGGCTTTTTATATAAATCCAAAATATCTTTTACTTAATAATATTTTTAAGTTTTCAACAAATTATTTTTAAGAAAAGTTTTTTTTAAAGTTAAAAACTGGCAAAATGAAATCTCAGAAATTCAAGCAACCAAAGAACACTTGATTTTATTTTAGATTAAAATAACTTTTAATTTTTTTTACTAAATTTTTTGAAATAAACAGGTGGGCTGTTACACATTCTGGGCCTTACAACCCTCTAAGCAGGCCTGCTGGGCTTTGGTGGGGGCCACCCCTACAATAGGAGCCTCTCATGGTGAAGGGCTTCACGGCTGAAGCCATGTTGTTGAGCCATTTGGCCCCCTCCGTTCCCACGGCCTGTGAACCTCCGTACTACTTGGTGGAGCCTTATTACTTAGTATAATCTTCGTTGCGCGGTGAGGATCCAGCGTTGGGTGGGCTGCCGAAGTCGCCCTCCCGTGCAGGGTTCGTCGGTAAGGGCGGCGAAGTCGAGGTTGCCACGGGGACGTGGTCCTATCGGGGACTGGTTGAAGCACCTAGCAGGGTCAGCCCTCGCGCTGGGTGTTGTAGCCGAGTGTAGGGGACTCCGCCCGGGGTCGAGGATGCTGGCGAAGTTGAAGCGCTAGCAGAACTGCTCGGGTGAGGCCGGAGCGGGGTGGGGTTGGGCATCTTCGGCGGTCCTTCTGGTGGAACCCGAGGTGTGGCCGCGTCCTGGTCATCCGGGTCATCTGCGATCGCCGGTTCCTTCGGAGAGTGAAGTCGAAGATGAGGGAGGGCGGACTCCACGCCACGGGTTCTGCTGGGCCCAGGGTGGTTGAGGCCTCTGCGCGCCGAGTGGGAACTGACTCCGCGGTTGATCCTTACCCAGAGCTCCGCCTGGTCTTGTAGTGCGCTTTAATGGCGCCTGAAATCGTGCCAACCCTTGGGTTGCTCAGAGCAGCCTGCTGCAGCCGTACGCGCTGCCCCACTGGTAGTGTGCGCGTGGCTAGCCGCGATTGGCTTGTCGTGGGCTGTCGTCAGTCGCACAACCGCGGCCATTCGCACCTTCCCTAGAAGGGCGGGACGTGTGGCAGGATGCCGTTGTCATGTCGTGCGCCATCTGCCCACCTACCGAGGCACGCCCCTTCATCTGTTAGCGGTTGTGCTTCCCATCCGTGGGTAGCCGAACCGCTGGGGCTTCCGCTAGTTGCGCTTCGGGTCGTGGGGTAGGCGAGCGGGCTTTATAACGCATTGCCACCGGCTTGGGGACGTTCTTCTCCACTGGTTGCTTAGCCCCGGCCTTGTTTACTCTGCTGCTAGTGCAATTCGCCCCTCCTCTTTCCCCTTATTGCCCCTATCCTGGAGAAAATGGCTTGCCACGACGATCCCGCCCGCCGGCTCAGTGGTAGCACTTCGTCCAGCCGGCGCAAGTTGTCGCCTCCTCCAGGGGAGTACGCCCTGGTGCTGCGAGGGCCAACACATGTCAACAAGCGGTTGGACGCCATGGAGCACTCGGGGGGCCGCTGCTCCCGTGTGCTGGGGCGGAGTCACGTAACTGAGGAGATGCTCCAGCGACTCGTTCGGGAGAGAAAGATTGAGGAGCGCCACGGGGCTCGCCTGCCCGGTCCTGACGAGACGGAGCCGAACCTAGCAGAGACGGAGGCGATCGTCTTTGTCGTGTTTTTCGATGCTGGGCTTCGAATGCCCTCGATGGTCTTTGTGGGCGAGGTCCTGCGGGCTTACGGGTTGGAGCTGGCGCAGTTGACTCCCAACGCAATAGTCCGCCTAGCCATCTTTGCTTGGGCAGCGCGAACAGAAAGTTGCCGTCCCAGTGCGAGCCTGTTTGCCATTCTGCATGATGCGCGCTGCCAGCCGAAGAAAGTTGAGGGAGAGGCGATATCGAACTTCGGCAGTGTCAGCTTCGTGGTGAGGAAGGCGTGCGTGAAGCTGTTCCCCGCATTGGCTACGTGGGGGAAGTGGGAATCCGGCTGGACGCGGTGGTGGTTTTACTACCACGTGACGAGCACGAGCGGCCTGTTGTGTCGGGGCCAGCCGATATCGTTCAATAGCTTGCCAAACGTGCAGCCGAAGACCGTGGATGTGCAGAAGGCACGGAGGCTTGCTGGTATCGCCCGCCGATTCAACATGCGCGACATCACTGAAGAATTTACCATGTACGGGGTGGCGCCACTTTCCGGCCGGTGGTAGTACGAGCAACGGGGCGGCACTCGAAAGGACGGCGTCCATCCGACAGTGCCTTGTCTCCTAAAGCCCACCGCTCCTTGTAAGCCCCTCGGCTTGACTGTTCGCTCGCTCGTGTAACCGCGCGATTCTTTGTGACGAATGTCCCACTCTTTGTGCAGTGCCCCGACTGGAAGATGCGAGCGCGCGGTGCCGGCGGAGACCCCAAGCTGCCATGACGGCGACGGCCGAGTGGGGACGTCGACCTCCTGGCGCAGGACGGCGTCCTCGGGCCATACACGGCCAAGGAGCACAAGTTGCGCGAGGCTGCGACCGCCTCGGCGAAGCAGGGGCGGATAAATCAGGTGTGCGAGGTCCTGGGGCTTCTCGTACCTGAGCGCGCGGTGCCGGCGGAGACCCCAAGCTACCATGACGGCGACGGCCGAGTGGGGACGTCGACCTCCTGGCGCAGGGCCCGATCTGACACCGTCGTTTCCAGTCCGTCGACCGTATCGCCAGCCAGCACTGTGGAGACGGGGGGCCCAACCGGTGTTGGGTCCGGACGCGCCGATTCGGGGGAACGGGCTGCCCGACGAAAAGGCCTTGGACAGTGGTGAGGCGACCGGCTCCGGTGTCATCACCTCTGAGGGCTCGCCACCCGCAGCGTCTACCGAGGAATTGCCGGGCACGCCAGACATTACAACTACTAGAGCGGCTGAGGAAACGTCGCCCACATCCCCGAGGGTGAAGTGCCCCCGGGTACAGTCGCCTCCGCCTACGAGGTGGTGATTCAACGTGGCGGGCCCCATCCTCAAGATCCTAGCGCCTGGCGGGGAGGCTCTCGGAGCTGAAGGAGGAATCGCTCCTCAGGCGAGTGAAGCTCCCGCACCCTAGGTGGAGGCTGGGCAGACACCTCCCCATGCCGCAGTGGAGGGTGTGGAAGGTAGGCGCGATTCCTTTTCCTCCCGCGACTTCGCAAAACTTTCTCCGATTTGCTCGCTCATTCCGTCGTCGACATCACGCGAGACGAGGTGAAGGAGCGAGCAACGGGGGTGTGCGCGAAGTCCCAGACCTTATTACGCAGGGCGCGGCGCTTGGGTCTGTTGCTGCCGAAGCCGCCGACACCGGGAGGCCAAGGCCCATGATCTCCGACTTCATCCCGCGACCGAAGATGCTTCGCGCGCTTAGCGAGTTCGCGGAGCGCGTCAGTGGCAACTTGGGTAGACAGGCGCTGTCGTCGTGCGGGGGAGATCTTCTGGCGCTCGCACTACACGCCTCGGAGATAAGGGTAAGTGGCTAGGTTTGCGGCCTTGGCGGCTACCCGGTGCATCCCTAACCCTTGTAGTTTCTTCTAGACCCTTGTTATCAGCCAAGCCCTAGATGATGCTCGCGTCCGCGAGCGAAGGGCCATGGAGGCCGACCTTCGTGCTGCGGACGAAGCTCACGCCGCCAAGGACGAGCGCTTTCGCGCGCTGGAGGCTGAAAAGGCGATGGTAGTTTCCCATGCGGAGGACGTCGTGGCGACAACGCGACGCGAGATGGAGGAAGTCAGACGCGCCGCGGTGGAAGAGCGCATCGCCTTTCTTCAGCAGATCTCCGCGCTGGAGGAGGAGAAGGCCCAGCTCGCCGCATCCCTCGCGGAGAGGAACCGCGCCTTCGACGATGCATCTGTGTCGGTGTGGAGGGCGATGGGGTCTTTGGAATGGGCCCTCCGGGACCTTTGCGTTAACGTGCCGGATGTTACGCATGGCGCTGAAGATCTGACGCAAACGCTCGGGCTAATCGAAGAGGGATCGAGCGTCGCCCTCCGTAGCGCCAAATCCTTCGACGAGCACTGTGGTTTTATTAGTGCCTGCCTCGCCCTCGCCATGCTCCACACTCATGGGTGTAGGCACGTCAACGAGTTGGCGAACCCTCAGCTGGATCTTCCTGCGCAGCCCGAGACGATGTCCGACGCCATCTGCTTCATCCAACCCGCCCTCCGAAATTTCCACCGGTGGATCTGGGGTTACATCGGAGAAGACGCGGCCAAGGTCGCACTGCAGTGAACGCTTCATGACGAGGGGGACTTCCTTCAGTGGCTCGAGGAAGTTCCTCGGTGCAACAAAAGCGGCACGAACCCGTAGGCGCAATACTGGGGTTGGGTGGTTTTGGGTGTGTGGTGCATCATGCACACTTATTTGTACAATTGCACTGCAACTCCCTTTTTATATGAACGAAGTAGCACTTGTCCAGGGTCTTCGTATTGTTGGTTGTGTCATGTAAGGCTCAGGTCCTCACGCTCAACCGCACCCCGCGTGCTGATAATAGTAGCCGAAGTAGACGCGCAAGCGCTCCATCCCCTACCTTTCGAAGGGGTGGCAGCGGAGCTGGCGCCTAGCCAAAGTAGCCGCGCGGGCGCTCCATCCCCTACCTTTCGAAGGGGTGGCAGCGGAGGCTGGCACGTAGCGGAAGTAGACGCGTGGGCGCTCCGTCCCCTACCTTTTGAAGGGATGGCAGCGGAGCTGGCGCCTAGCCGAAGTAGACGCGCGGGCGCTCCGTCCCCTACCTTTCAAAGGGGTGGCAGCGGAGCTGGCGTCTAACCAAAGTAGACGCGCGGGCGCTCCGTCCCCTACCTTTCGAAGGGGTGGCAGCAGAGCTGGCGCCTAGCCGAAGTAGACGCGCGGGCGCTCCGTCCCCAACCTTTCGAAGGGGTGGCAGCGGAGTTGGCGCCTAGCCGAAGTAGACGCGCGGGCGCTCCGTCCCCTACATTTCGAAGGGGTGGCAGTGGAGCTGGCGCCTAGCCGAAGTAGACGCGCGGGCGCTCCGTCTCCTACCTTTCGAAGGGGTGGCAGTGGACCTGGCGCCTAGCCAAAGTAGACGCGCGGGCGCTCCGTCCCCTACCTTTCGAAGGGGTGGTAGCGGAGCTGGAGCCTAGTCCACTGGCACCTAGCCGAAGTAGACGCGCGGGCGCTCCGTCCCCTACCTTTCGAAGGGGTGGCAGCGGAGCTGGCGCCTAGTCGAAGTAGACGCGCGGGCGCTCCGTCCCCTACCTTTCGAAGGGGTGGCAGCGGAGCTAGCGCATAGCCGAAGTAGCCGCGCGAGTGCTCCGTCCCCTACCTTTCGAAGGGGTGGCAGCGGAGCTAGCGCCTAGCCGAAGTAGATGCGCGAGCGCTATGCTCCATGCCTACCTCGCGCGAGCGAAGTACAATACGTTGCGGAGGCAAGCCAAGCTTTAGTGTGTCTTTTTGAAACTCAAGGTGTGTGGGAATATCAACCACGTCTTATTTATACTCCGGAGAGTACGCACGGGGACAATGCCCGCACGTGCGCGGGAGCTCCGCGTCTTGTTTATACTCAGTAGAGTGCGCAGGGACAACATCCGCGTCTTATTTATACTCCGTAGAGTGCGCGAGGGGGCGTCCCCCCACTGCGTCTTATTTATACTCCGTAGAATGCGTGCGGAGGTGGACCTCGGCGCTACGTCTTATTTATACTCCATAGAGTGTGTGCGGAGGCGGACCTCGGCGCTACGTCTTATTTATACTCCGTAGAGTGCGTGCGGAGGTGGGCCTCGGCGCTACGTCTTATTTATACTCCGTAGAGTGCGTGCGGAGGCGGACCTCGGCGCTACGCCTTATTTATACTCCGTGGAGTGCATGCGGAGGCGGCCCTCGGTGCTACGTCTTATTTATATTCCGTAGAGTGCGTGTGGAGGCGGACCTCGGCGCTACGTCTTATTTATACTCGGTAGAGTGCGTGCGGAGGTGGACCTCGGCACTACGTCTTATTTAGAGTCCGTAGACTGTGCGCGGAGGCAAACCCCCATGTGTTGCGGGCGGTGAAGGTGCGTGCGGAGGCGGACCTCGACAGAAGCCTGGCAGAAGGTCGGCTTTATTAGTTTCCCTTTTGCGTAGGCGAGCGTCTTACAATGGGTAAGGTGTCGATGTTGCTACATGCTTCCTCTTCTGTCCTAGACATAGTACCGCCGTAGCCTGTCTGCGTTCCATGTATGGCGAAGTGTCTGCCCTTCCAACGTGCCCAGGCTGTATGCTCCCTTCTGCAGAGCCTCCGCGATGATGTACGGGCCTTCCCATTTGGATTCCAGCTTGCCGACTGTCTCCATATGGAGCGCCATTTTGAGGATGAGATCCCCAGGCTGGAATTCTCGCGGGTATATGGAGCGACCGCGAGCGCGCACCATCTGCCGTGCGTACTTCATAACATGCTGAGTTGCGCTTAGTCGCTCTCAATCGAGAAGGTCCAGGGACAATTGGCGCTCCTCGTTAGGCGCTTGGACGAGGCCCTTCTCGATCCGGCCTTGATTTCCGCAGGCGTCATTGCTTCATCACCGAAGAGGAGCTTGAATGGCGTGAATCTTGTCGGCTACGTCACTGTTGTGCGGAGGGACTAGAGGACGCTGTGGAGCTCGCCTGGCCACTTGCCCTTTGGCAGCCCTACAAGGCGCTTCTTGACTCCGGCAGAGATGGCGTCGTTTGCCCGCTCGACTGCTTCATTAGACTGCGGGTGCCCGACCGAAGCGAAGCGGAGCGTGATGCCCATGCTGTCGCAAAAGTCCTTGAATGGGGCGGCGTCGAACTGCAGGCCGTTGTCGACGGTGAGCTCCCTAGGCACACCAAAGCGACATATAATGCTCTGCCAAAGGAAGCGTTGCATGGCCGCCGAGGTTATCCTGGCAAGAGCTACAGCCTCTGGCCACCTGGAGAAGTACTCCACAGTGACCACTACGAACCGCAGGTCGCCTAGGGCTCGGGGAAGCGGTCCTACAATGTCGATGCCCCACTGTGCCAGCGGCCAGACTGGGGGAATGGGGTTGAGGCTTGTCGGAGGCCTGTGAATGATCCGTCCCATCCACTGGCAACCTTGACACCGACGCACGAGATCCTGGGCGTCAATGACGGCGGTTGGCCAGTAAAAGCCTTGCCTGAATGCCTTGCCAACCAGCGACCTCGGCGCGAGATGCGAGCCACAGATGCCCACATGAATTTCCGCAAGGAGCTGCTTTCCTTCCTCACGCGAGATGCACCGCAGGAGCGGTGCACAGACCCCTTTCTTGTACAGTATACCATCGAGCACCTGGAAGGATCTGGCGCGATGCTGCAAGCGCCAAATATCGACAGGGTCATCCGGCTCTGCGATGCCCTGCAAGAAACCAAAGATGGGCTCCCGCCAGTCACCCTGCTGGGTGATCTGGTGGACGAGGGCTGCATCGCGGTTGTCCTGCGCGATGGCGGCTGTTGGTAGGACCTCGTAAAATGCCCCCTCGGGAGTTGGGAGCTGCTGACTAGCGGCCTTTGCTAGGACATCGGCTTGCTCATTGTCCGCCCGAGGGATGGCTTTTACGATGACACCCAAGAAGTGTCGCTCCTTTGCTCTTACGGCTGCTAGGTACTTGGCCAACTCCAGGTCCTTGGCCTGATATGACTTGTCTACGTGGCCCGCGACCAATCGCGAGTCAGTGCGGACCAGGACTCGCCGCGCACCCACCACCTTAAGCTTCCCGAGGCCAAAGAGTAATGCCTCATACTCAGCAGTGTTGTTGGTGGCAGGAAACGCAAGTCGCGCCGAATACAATAGGCGGTGCCCCTCAGGCGTGGTGACCACCACACCCACGCCTGCACCCGCGACACCGTAGGCTCCGTCGGTGTTGAGCAGCCATACCGGGTCCTCCGGCTGCTGAGCGGGCTGGGCCGGTGGGGTCCACTCCGCCAGGAAGTCCGCAAGGACTTGGGATTTGATCGCCGTTCTCGAGGCATACGTTAAGGAGAACGGGGAAGCTCGGCCGCCCACTTGCCAATTTGCTCTGTAGACTCCTTATTGTGCAGCATCTCCGCCAGGGGAAAGAGGATGGCACTGTGATGGGGTGGGCTAGGAAATAGTGTCGGAGCTTCCTCGAGGCCATGATCAGCGCGTAGGCAAGCTTCTCGAGCTCCGTATACCGCGTCTTAGCGCCCTGGAGGGCTTTGGAGACAAAGTACACGGGGCACTGGAGAGCGCCTTCTTCGAGTACGAGGACAGCGCTGACCGCTGTTGCCGACGCGGCGACGTAGAGCAGGAGGGGAGCCTCTTGTGCCGGAGCGACCAGAGTTGGGAGGCTTGCGAGGTGTTTCTTGAGGTCGTCGAAGGCCTTCACACAATCGTCGTCCCAATGGAACCCGTCGCAGCCGCGGAGGGTCTTGAAAAATGGCAAGCCCCGCTCCACTGCCCTAGAGAGGAAACGGCTCAAAGCAGCCGTGCGGCCAGCGAGCCTCTGGACCACCCTTGTCGTCTTGGGCGGCTACATGGAACGGATCGCGTTAACCTTGTCGGGATTCGCCTGGATACCTCGTCCGGACACTAGGAAGCCCAAGAGCTTGCCCGCTTGCATGCTGAAGACACACTTGTCCGGATTGAGCTTGATGCTTGCCTTCTAAGGTTGTCGAAGGTTTCCTGGAGATCCTTTCAGTGACAGGCGAGCTGTCTAATTTTAACTACCACGTCGTCGACGTAGGCCTCCACGTTCCTCCCGAGCTGAGCGGCCAGCGCCAGCGCGACGAGGCAGGTGAAGGATACGCCCGCATTCTTCAACCCGAAGGGCATCCTGACGAAGCAGAAAGTCTTGACCGACGTGATGAAGCTGGTCTTGTCCTCGTTGTCCTTGGCCATGTAGATATGGTGGTAGCTGGAATACGCGTCCAGGAAACTCATGAGCTCACACCCCGCGGTGGCATCGACCAGTTGGTCGATACACGGCAAAGGGTAGTCGTCCTTTAGGCATGCCTTATTAAGGGCGGTGAAGTCGATGCACATGCGCCAGGCGTCGCTGGCCTTCTTGACCAATACCGGGTTGGCAAGCCAATCCAAATGCTGAACTTCGCAGATGACCCTGGCCTGAAGGAGCTTCGTTATCCATGGACATGCGCCGAAGCTTTTGATTGACCAGCCTGGCGTCGGGGTAGACCACCAGGTTGTGCTCGATGAGGGTGTGGTCCACACCTTTGATGTCCTCTGGGGACCATGCGAAGACGTCCGTGTTGCTCCGGAGAACCTGGAGCAAGTCTCGCTCCACCTCCGGGGGAAGGCCCTCGCCGATTGACATGAATTGCCCTTTGGCCTGGAGGGGCACTTTTTTGACCCCGCCATCCGGCCGGGGCTTGGGCATCCACCCTAGAGCAAATGGCGCGTCCTCCTTCAGCTTGTCGGCAAGGACGTGCACCTTGCGATGTGGACCTCTGGCGCCAATTTCCACGTACCTGGCGAGGTCTTGGTCGCCGAAAATAGTGATGACACCCCGTGGGCCCGGAAGCTTCATACACAAGAAGGTGTGGTGCGGAACTGCCCCGAAGGAGTTGAGGGCGGGTCGGCCCAGCATGGTGTTGTATGGGTGCAGGCTGTCTACCACGTCGAAGACCACGTCTTCGCTCCTGGCATTATCGCCCTGAAAAAAGGAAACTCGGAGACATACCTGACCCAAGGCGTTCAGTGACTGGACCCCGAAGCCTTGAAGCGGGGTCCACGACGGCCCCAGATGGCCCCGGGGGATCCCCATGTGGTCGAGGGCTCCCACCGCTAGGATGTTCGTGGAGCTGCCTCCGTCGATGAGGACACGCCTGACGTCACAGCCTGCAATGTCGGCCTGGACGACCAGTGGATCCTGGTGGGGGAACTCCACACCCCGAGCGTCGGCCAGCGTAAAGTGATGTTGCAGCACGACATTCCCGGAAGCGGTTGCGCCGACGTCCCCAGCGAAGAGCCCCTGGAGATGACGCTAACGATGCGGTGCTGGCCCCCCTCTGTGGCTACAGCTTGCGGGGGATTTCCTGGTGGCTGCCGCACGTGGGCTACGACAGGGGGCCGCGCTTCCAGGGCCTGGGTTCTGACGGTTGTTTGCCGTAGCTCCCTGACTGCGGTGCACAGCCGTGTGACATGAGTGCCGTAGCCATGCACTTCGCACCACCGGCCGTAGTCCATGATCTCCTGTTTCGCGCGCGGTCTGTCATCGGGGGCATCCTCCGTGCCAAGGACGTGGCGAACCTTCTGGGATCTGTGCTGGTTACGCCGGGGCTTGCGCCTCCCGTTTGGCGAGCTCTCGCGCCCCCCGGCGTCACCACTTCCAGGGGCGTCTCCCGTTGACTTTTGCTTGCGCTTTCCTGCCGGGGACTCACCTCCCGTGCTTGCTTCTTGCGACCACTTCTCCGTTGGAACGGGGTCGAAGTTGTCGCCCTCGCGTCTCTGCGCATCCTCCTCCGCCCGCGCGTATTCTTCCATTTTGTCAAAGAGCTTCGCCATCGTCTTGATTGGCTTCCGCGCATTGTATTCGGCCAACAGCCCCGGGCGAAGACCCTGTACCGCCGCATTGATGATGGTCGTTTCGTTGACATCCTTGACCTGGCAGCGTACCTTCGCGAAGCGCTTAAAGTAGTCTCAGAGTTTCTCCGAGGGTTTTTGCTTGACTGTGAAGAGCTGATCCGCGTCGATACGCTCGACGTAGTTCCCTTGGAAGTTGTTGCAGAGCCGGTCACGGATCTGCTCCCACGCGTAGATGGAATTCGGCTCGATGGTGAAGAACCAAGAAAGCGCTACCCCCTGCAACGCGAGGGGGAGCCCCTTCTTCTTCGTGGTATCATCCCCACCGGCAGCTTCGATGGCAGTCTCGTAAACACGCACGAGCTCCCGTGGGTCTGTGTCACCCTTTTACAGCTCGATGGCACCTGGAAACTTGAAGTCCTCCGGCCACACCGCCTGCTGCAAGCCCGCGGAGAGTGGGGATTTCGGGTCGACACACCACAGCGGGACGCGACCAGACGTTGGAGCGTCTCGGCTGTCTGCCCGCTTCGGTGTGGGCTCCGGCGCGACCATTGGAACCTCGTGGCTCCAAGCCTCTTGCATATCTCGTACGGCCCCGTGGAGATCCGACAACTCCCGCTGGAACGTGCCGAGGGCCGCCAGCAGGGCGTTCTCCACCGTAGTCATAGCCGCAGCGCACGATGCACCTGGCTGTATGGTCGGAACAGCGGGGATCACGGTCTGCACTCCCGGATTACCTGCCGCGGTGTCGTGGTGGACATTGGAGTCGACGACGAGGCCCATGTTGCCGTCGGGGCCGCTCGCCGCTCCCGCATCGAGCGGGGGGACGACGGCCGCGCCGACGAGGATGCCGGCGCTGCCGCTCCCGGCCACCCGGTCGGCGCTGTCGACGGTTGTCGCCGTGCCCGTGGTGGAACCTCCCACCGTACGCGGGGCGGTGTCAACCGTCGTGGCGGCGGTGGCGGGGTCGATCGTCATGGCGTGCTCGCCAGCGTTCGCCGCTGTCGTGCCCGTGTCGCTATCCGCGCCCACGGCTGCCGACGCCGAAGCTCTGGTGTTGACGCGAGACCCCGTCGCTCCTGCCTTCTTCTTCTTCGCCGCCGACGTTGGAGCTTTCTTCGGTGCCATCCTTCTTCGGATCTTGAGGCTTGCTCTCCGTTCCTCCCCACGGACGGCGCCAACTGTCGTGGCTACAAACCAAACAGAGAGAGAGTATGGTAGTGGAGAGTTAGGTGAGCAATGGCTTAGGGCCCTTTTCCCTAGCCTGTACCGCGTATATATATCCACATGGGGGTGCTCTTACAATTGTACCCCTATACTAAATCATCCCTTTCAGGTGCATTTATGTCATTACATATGTCCCATTCTGGGCCTTACAACCCTCTAAGCAGGCCGGCTGGGCTTAGGTGGGGGCCACCCCTACAACACAAACCATCATGTAGCACCGCACAATACACAGAGTCTTCAATTTACGGAATTAATCCATACAATGCACCATGCAAAAAGTACGCAACCAAAATACTGATACTAAGCTTAGGATCAAACAATACACCCATGTGCACACTAGCAATGACACCCAGGTCAAACTTTGACCAAAACCCCAAGAATTTCCGAGAACAACCTTAGACCACAGAGAGAAGCCAGTCTGACCGTCAAGCACAGGTCGGTCGGACCGTTGGCTGGTCTGACGCAAGTACTCAAGGTCTACGGCAGCTGATCGCAATGCCATGACTATCGATCGCGAAGTCTATGACTACAACAACATGCGAAGTCTATGACTACCAACCATCGATCGTCCATGGTCGTTTAGGCCCTATAGCTTTCGACCACCGATCATTGACCAACACATGGCCGTTCGGATTGCCCGACTACAAAGTCGAGGACTACACCTCTGACTACTGTTAGTGATCGAAGTCTGTCGATCAGACTGCCAAAACAAAGCGGTTAGACTGCTTAACCTAAAGATTCCAGCAGACAACCCAAGCAGAAAGCAATCTTTTGCAAAACCCTCAAAAAACTAAAATTCCACAGAAACTCTAATCCAAAAGTCAATTACTCATCACAACCATGCGGTAATGAGAAAGACAAATCTTGAACAAATAAAAAAGTTACTGTTCACAGGGACTTCTCCCTTGTTTTTTTGCACATAACTAAAATTGTGTTTCTAGGTCTAATTTTGTGCAGTTGTAAAAAACTTCGAGGGCTACCTCTACAAAATTGTTAACGAATTTCTCAAGTTGATTTAGCGCCTTAACCAAAAGGGTTACTGGTTAGCACCAAGAAGGGAGTTAGCTAGCACTCCATACATGCACCTGGTACATGTAAGACTCAAAATTATGAACATGTCTAAAGTTCTGATACAGGGTATATTGTCGGATATATTCCGCCCCATTTGATATCCCTCACGCCAAAGCCAATCCATTATATACCTAATATATATATCCTCTATTTACAACCTTGGTATAAACTATTCTAATGACGTCCTTGTCATGTTTAGTCGCGTACTAGCTCGGGTACAATGCATACGTCTTTGTCATGTTTAGTCGCGTACTAGCTCGGGTACAATGCAAGTTGATTCCAAACCTAATCCTATAGCTGGGACACTTGTGGTCTAGTTCCGCGAATCTATCCTTTAAAGCATGGACATTTGTGGTCTAGTATTATCATCACTCTATCCCCTGAATCTTGGACACAAGAATTTATTAAGAAGTTAAAACAAGTTTTCTTCTGCTGGTTCAAAATTAACTGATTAATAAAGGATTCGAGAAGTAGAGGTAAAGCTTTGCATATAATGGGATATTGGGACTCGTAGCACGGTAGATCATGAACCGGCAAATTTTGCGAGAAGAATAAAAAAAACTATGTCGTCTGCCTGGTGCGCGCATGCGCCTTGCGGAAAAAAAGAGAGAGAGAATCATTTGGAGCGTTCCATTTAACAATTACATCCCATGCTTGTCCGATTGTCACTTACCTTTCATTCATCCACATCGACAACAAGGTAATTTACAAACTAGTTACAGTACAGAAGAAATCGAGAGTGAAAGCAGCAAATTTGTAAGACTTACATTGGAATATTGGATAATAATACACACATGCATCAATTAACAGAAAGGCGCGCGTATAGTCGACGGATATATTAATTGTACGATACATATTACTATTTGTATGTGTATAGCCGATGCTAGCATTCATATGCATTCTCCTCAGCCTACGTTGATAGTGCATACAAACATACACAGTCACATGGACGCAGAAATAAAACCCGAAAAAAAGGGAAACCAAGGTGTCCCGAAACGAACGTTAAATTAAAGTTGCCAAAACCAAATAGACAGTTATTAATATATACGGTCGCCAAAACCAAATCGATGGTTAAGCTGAGACGGACTGCGGCGTGGCACCGCTGGACTCCTGGCAGCCTGGTGGTTTGTAGGCGATGAAGCTGATCAGCTGCACCTGCCTGACGTTGTCGAAGCCGGTGATGCAGACGAAGGCGTCCGGGTACGCCTTCTTGGCCTCCTCTAGCTCCTTGTACACCTGGGTGGCGTCGGTGCAGCCGAACATGGGCAGCTTCCACATGGTCCAGTACCTGCCGTCGTAGTACCCGGGGGACCGGTGGTGTTCACGGTACACGAACCCGACCTTGCTGAACTCGAGGCAAGGAATCCACATGTAGCGGATTAGGTACTCGATCTGCTTCAGGGTGGGCGGCGGCAGGTAGGACAGAGTCTCGAACTTCTTGATGCCCACAATCGGCCACACCTGAATGAATGCACACACCAGTTGCACTCAGTGACACTGGCACTCTTCTATGAACACCCGGAGCAGCGAGCGCAGACTAGAATGTCCTTGAATTATCTGCATGCACCTGATCCTTCCACCGTTGCTGAGGCTGCCGAGGCCGGCGCTGCTGGAGCGGCGGCTGACGGGGAGGCAGGCGGTGGACTTGAGCCCCTGGAAAGGAGCAACAGAGGTTGCCGATGAGGCCATCACAGTGGGGGCCAAAGTACTCACTGGAGATCACCACAACCGCCTTGGGATTTTGGGATTCAAGGGATTTGAAGAGAGGAGTGATCTGGAGATGCAGGCTTGGACTTGGGGATTTTCCTGGGAGAGTGAGAGAAGATATGTATGTTACTGGAGAGTAGCTTGTGTACAGATCTGTATGGGGAGAGAGAGGATGAGAGGAGGCGATGGACTTGGGATTTTTCAACACATTTATTATTGGCTTCAATTTTTACAAGTTTTGATGTCCTTCTGCTACAACCGTTGAGTCCCATTGAAAATTTTAGCTTAGAGTTTAAGTTGATGTTTGAAATCTCTAGCATTTATAATCGTTGTCTTTTGTCTAACTTGGTGAATGCTATGTGCCCTTCTTGCTTCATTTGGCTGACATTTTTAAGCGCCAGTTTGTGATCTAAGCCGACATTAATATATGCCCTTGTTGATTAAGGATTTACTGACGCTTATACGTGCCATCCTACTCTATAAGCCAGCACATATAAATGCCATTATACTAATTGCAGCCCGAAACTAAGATAAATGCCATGAATTTGTTATTTGGTGGCATATAGGCTAAACGCCTTGTTAAATTACACGCCCTCCAATCCCACTTCGTGTTGTAATGAATTTTGAACGGGTCTAATCGGAGTTAGCATGAAGAAATACAGGCTTCCAGAAGTTTGAAACTAAAGAAAAAGAAAAATTAGGAATGTCTGCAGTAGTCGGAAGCTACTGTGGTCATAGGCTACAGTGGTCAGAATCTATATTGGTTGAAAGCTACAGTGATCGAAAGCTATGGTGGTCGGAAGCTATAGTGTTAAAAAGCTACAGTGGTCGGAAGCTACAGTGTACTTTAGCTTGCGTGTGTTTGATCCTGGTCAATGGCGGCCGGCAAGGGGTGCACGAGACGAGATAGAGGAAGACATGGGAAATGCGATGATGCAATGAGTCTTTACCAGAGAGGAGTGGAAAGCTGTTAGTGACAGGGAAGAGTGGTGGCACAACTCGGTCATCGTTGGCGGCGGCGTTCCGGTGGTGGGGAAGCCCGGTGAAGGGGTGGAGGTTGATCGCATGGACGAGGGGAAGATGACTGTGTCCTCGCATGAGGTGGAGATAGTTGAGGTACCAGAAATTGCTCGCCGACATGTGAATGAAGAGAGAACGATGCAGAAAGTCCTCTGGCACTGGGAAGAGAAATTGAGAGAGAGAGATGAGGTGCGGTGTGTGGAGAGGAAGCTCGGGAAGGGGATTTATAGGTGGATGGGATGGGCAAGGAGCTCGGGAGCTCACTGCAGTTAAGGCCATGGTAGTGGCCCGATAAAGGTAGTGATGACGAGGGTTTATGGTGAGAGAAACCATCAAATGAGTGGGGAAGTGATGAGGGCTTTTAATGGCAGCATTTGCCTCAGCCAATGGGAAGTAACAGTCAACATTAAAGCTCGGGGAGGGGGCAGGAATGTGGATGAATGAAGGTGGAAGAAAGGAAGGGAGAAAGGAGATGATAGGCGGGCTCTACTGACCAGTGAGAGAATAGGAAGGAGAGAGGGTGGACAAGTGGATGACTGCCACGTGGCAGCAGAAGAGCATCTCGGCCATTGGTGTGGAATAAGTGGCAACGGATGCACGAGATGAGACCGGGCAACGATGGATGCCATGTGGACTGGACACATGTCAGCCCAGAAGATATTTGGGTTTAAATTCCATTTTAAATTTCTGAAAAGCTAGGGAATTTTAAAAACACTTAGAAAATATCAAATAAATTCCAAAAATTCTAAAAAATTCACAAAATACTATAAATCTAGGAGAACTCAAGAAAAATAAAATCAACTATTTTTGGCTTTTAGAAAATGGACAAATTAAGATTTCTTGCTCTAGGCTTTGGAATAAATTCCAGAAAAAATCCAAATAAAATACAACTAAAATTTTGGGATGTTATAATAGCTATGACAAACCCAAACCATTGCTGCTTTCATTGTCACCAACTCCACTGGTCAATCTTCCACGCAACGATTGTTGCTACCTTGCCTTACGTCGACCAATCAAACATCAGGCCCCTTTGAGTCCTAGTATCGAGTAAAGATAGACAAATACTAGCATGGAAGATAAATACAAAAGCACGAATGAGAAATGATTGCTGATGATCCGGTACACCAATGGATAAATGATTACAATGGTGGATGAAAAATAGATGGATAATGGTGGAAAATACAGTGGAGATAGTGTTCTGGACATGGTGGCTCTCCCTTGATGTTTTCCTTCTTGTCTCTAATTTGTAGATATGATTTGGCTCTTTATATAGTGGTCTTCTAGGGTTTCAGCACTGCAAGGGGTTTGGACTACCAGGAGGCTACCACCTCGATCTGTTCATAAACATTTCTCTGTTTGATGAGGCGAAGCTACCCATGCAAGGTATGGTTGGGTGGTACTATCAGGCACGACCATACCCCTAACCCATATTCTCTTCTGGAGAGTCAATTCATGGCAATCCAAGCCTAGTTTCCTTCCTCTTTATGATATCTTTCTGTTTTTGCTCCTGATAGTGTGTGATTCCTTTCTGATCCCGTGGATAATAACAACTAACACATATATTGTACATTTGGCAATTCATTAATGATTATCTAAGCAATTAAAGATAAAATCAATGAAATACATATAATAAATCATAGAAACATGATGTGCCATTTTGGGTGCATCAGTGACCCTTTAAAGAGTTATATATGACAAATAAATGGTCACTAAACATCTTTTGTGTTGTAGTGGTGAAAGCACAAGTGAATCAACTATTTCTTTTTGTTGTAAAGTAAGGCAATATTTTATTTCCAAGTTTTATTACGAGACAAAAACAATAAACTAATGATGCAAAACTCACAACTAACAGCAGGCTACTCATCATACTTCAGAATATACTCAAGAAAGAATATAGTAACCAAGTCGAACGTGCGCGCGAACGACTTACTTGTTAGCCTGATGAAGAATAGGAAGCCGCGCAGGCTTGACACAGTGCAGAACGTAGATGACGCAGTGCAGTGAGTGGTCGCGCAGATGCGCTGCCTAGAAACCTTATTGCCGCCCCTGTGCAAGTACTCTCTGCGGCAACGGTTCGGAGATAGCGGCTCTCCCTCCTTCCAGGTGCACGCCGGGAAGAAAGGTCGACGAGGTTCAGACAGCACAGTACTCGAGCACAAAATCGTAGAGAAGGAAAAATGGAGGCAGTAGGATTCTTCTTTATACTCTGGACATCTCTAGACATATATAGACAGACTGATAACTGACATGATTAAAACAGCCATTTACCCACTGGTAGCTGACACATTCAACCAGCCATTTATCCACTAGTAATTATCTGTCATCAAAACCCCAGTAAAGCCTCAAATTCAAACGTTTGAATCTCATTCAAACACACACAGAGAGAGAGAGAGAGAGAGTGGTGCAGAGTTAAGCAAAAATAAATATAGACTTGTCTGCCAAGTGGCACAAGTCACACGAATACACGCGCGTGCGTGCGCATGTGTGTGACTAGGTAGAACTCTTCACATACCATCTCTATCCATATTCAAGGAGTGGTGAGAACTCCACCTTATAAATAGGTCTTCCCACTACTACAGAAATCCACATTACAGACGGTTCAGAAACGTCATCACAGACGGTTTTCTGAACCGTCTGAAATTATGGGTCAGTGATAATCCAAGTTATCACAGACGGTTTTCGAACCGTCTGTGATTATGCGATATCACAGACGGTTTTTTATTAAAAACCGTCTGTGATATCGCATAATCACAGACGGTTTTTTATTAAAAACCGTCTGTGATACCGCATAATCACAAACGGTTTTTAATAAAAAACCGTCTGTGATACTCCTCCACCCTAGCAGAATCTATTTCTGTTTATAGCTAGCCTCAGGAAATGCTAGCCATGCCCTCTGAAACAAGCAGATAATCACAGACAAAAAACATACAATTCACACATCTCATTTCCTTTCAGATACATTTCACAGACATAAAACATCACATTGACATCACACTTCATTTCACAAACATAAAGCATGCATCCATTTCGCAAATCGATTAATTGAATTGAAATGAAATGTCCATTAACACATCTCATTTACAAAAGATGTGCACTGCATTTGCACTTAGTGATAAGATCAATAAGAAATCATGGTGCGCAGTAGAACCGTCCTCCTGGCGTTATGACTTGAGTCAGCAAAAAGTACGCCAACTCTCCTCGAATCCCTCCAAGAATAGGCTGTTTCAATGCAGTTGACGGGATGGACGCAACCTGTCGATAGGAATATCAATGTGCGTATATATGTAACGTGTTAAGTATGAAGTAATTATGAGAAGAGTGACAAACCTTGCGATTGGTGAGCCTCGAGGAATCGATGAGTAGTTCCATATGTTGGCAAACGTAGTATCCACATGTGTTGCCCGGCTCCTGCTGGTGACACTGCAAAAAATGGAATGTGTTAGTTCAAGAGGCATTAGTACCAACTGTTGCATAGGATTAATTAATGTGAAATAGCGAATACCTTAAAATCTCGAACATGTGTCAGCAAGCCTTTGGCCCCGCGCTTCGAGTCACCTCCCTTTTCAATGTAGGTGGCAAACGCCCTACGTAATTCGAAAAAGTTAACCTTAATCATTCGGAAGGAAAGAAAGTACAATGTAGATATGTATGGGGAATATGTGCTTACCTATCGATTACTTGGCTGAGAACTGTGAAGTCCATTTTATTCTTACTTAGGGAATCAAGGTAAAATACCTTGTTCCATTTTGGTACAATTACTACTAAAATCCAATGAAAGTTTTGAAGGAAGGGCATAAGTACATAATCCTTCTTGACGCAACCCAGCAGTCCTGCTGCAATGTACCTCTCGACGAGGGGTGTATCCTGGTCAATGGTTTGCTTGGCGACCAATTGTGGGTCGAAGAAACCAACTGATAAGTTGGATGATCTAGCTTTAATCAGCATGTGTCTATATATATACACACGAAAGCAAAAAATTAGATATGGCATTTATCGGTATGACATTAACGGAGACTGTGATTGTACACACTTACAGCGTCCAGCATCGAAGGATTGAGACGTCAAGAGCGTTGAACGTGAACAGATCGAATAAATCCTCAAAGGCGACCACGAACATACACTCTTGAAGATTGTGGTGTAAATCATCCGACGTGAATTTGACAGTGATACTTGAGGTCCGTTCTCCCTCTAGCTTATTGGACTGCTGCATATACCACATGTGCAATTGCGTGCAACTATATGGTAGCTTTTCGAGGTATTTTTCCTCGAGCAACGGCTGACCAAGCACGAATTTGCGGGCCAAAGGTAGGTACGAAATATCATCATTGGTCTTCTTTGCTTTGCCCTTGCTGCTTCGGCTATAGGCCGACTTAACGACAGTCGGCAGCAGCGGTGCAAGTTGCTCTTGCGAGAATAGGACCCGTGGAGATAGCACCGGTGCAGTATCCGGTGGTGGAACCGACTGGTCTTGTAATGGAGATGGCACCAGTGCAAGTTGCTCTGGCGAGAGTATGACCAGTGGAGATAGCACCGGTGCAGTATCCGGTGGTGGAACCGACTGGTGTTGTAATGGAGATGGAACCAGTGCATGTTGCTCTGGTGCTGCCACCGGTGAAGAAGACTCCAGGGAGATGTCGCTTTTGGGCCACTGGATGAATGTTCCGATGGCCTGTCCTAGAGTCATGATCTCGTCGTTGGGGGGCTTCGGTAGCGGGACCACCTCAGAATTGACATGCACACCATCCACATTAACTTTTGCGAAGCCTGGCGCTAAAGCTTGACCGTGCACCATGGCCCCGATACCAGATGAATATGCCTGGCCCCAAGCAGCGTACAAGGGAACGGAGCCATATCTCACTTGGAGCTTGCAATTCGTAGGCTCCTACATAACGATACAAAATTAGCTACTCGAATAGGCCTACCAATGGAGCAAGCATTCGAGAGGTAATAATTATTACCTGGATGTCGTCCACAGGAAATTTGGACTGGATTTGCGTCGGATTGGACGCGCAGCTACTCGGACGGTTGTGCGGGCTAGCTAGCGCAGCAGCGGCGGTGGCGGCCTGCTGACTTTCTGTCTGTTTTCGCACCTCATCTATGATTATATCAGACATCGAACCCAGTAGCCCCTCTTTAAGAGATGCCTTGATCTCTTCTCGTAGTTGTGCGTCACGCTCGCCTTTGTTTCTCTTCCTGCGCCGATACATGTCAGAGTCATCTTGGAAACCATGTTTCCATGGAACGTAAAGCCCAAGGCCTCTCGTACGGCCCGGGTGCTCCTTGTTTCCCAGGGCCACGGAGAGCATATCATTCTCCCTTGTTCCCTGGAATGATCCCTCCGTAGATTGAAAACTCAGCTCTTCCTGCAAGAGCACGACATGTCATTTCAATTCGTACGAAGTTGTGGAGTAATTACAAGCTACGTAGTTCGATCGATATCTTACCAGGCGCTGGGACACTTGCTGGTCCGCAGGGTTTCGAAAGGAGACTTCCCCCGATGTCATTGTAGATGACCTTGCTCTAAGCCAATTTCGAGCGCGGTCATCCGGGATATTGGAAAACGGCGGGGCGATGTCCTCTGCAGCTGCCAGCTCATCCTCCAACCTCCATTGCGGGATTTTACCCGCATACCCAGCTGTGCCAAGTCTGTGGGGGTGCGTGTTTTTTGCCTGGAGGGCCTTGTGCGCCAAACTTGTACTTTTGAACTCTTCGGTCGTTTTCATCGCCTTGAACTCTTCCCATTGTGGTTCCAGGAATGGGTATGTAGTGAAAGGCGTTTCGTTCGTCTCCACGTATTTCTTGACAAGCGTGCTCTTGAAGTTCTTCCATGCTTTGCACGCCGCTTGGTAGGTTTGTCGTTCCACAGCGTGTAAGTGTTCTTCTGGAAACTCGAACGATGCCAAAATTTCGGTCCACAGCTCACGTTTCCGACTGTCAGGCACGTTCTTCCACGAATTGTATGTGATCTCAATTCGTTGTCGTGCAACTATTCCGACCATGGTTCGGAATGCGTTTACCGCTTGCTTAGGAAGGATAGGGACCCCAGCTGCGTTTACCGCTGTGATGGTCTGTCGGCTCTGAGGCTTCTTTGATATCCCTCTTCCTTGGCGTCTTGATGTTGGAGCGGACGCCTCCGGCGATGATGCTGAAGAATGCGCGGGTGACATGTTGCTCATTTTGTGGGTCTATTAAGATAAGATGAGAATGTGATCATATTGAATTGGAAGAGAGGAGTAGAGGGGAGGGGGAGAAGGGAGGGGGTGATATGGACATAGAGAGGGGGTGATGTGCCTATCTTAGCACCTACTTTAGTTGCTAATACTATAAACCAAATAATAGAATCAATAACAGTCTCAACATGAATATGTGCTCTCAAATTGTAGGGTTGCACAAGATTAATCTTGGTCGTCCCGCTACTAAATCATATACTCTTCCTTGATTGGTTATGCCAAATAATGAATTCAGTCTTTTGAGCTCTAGATACAAACTCTACAATCTCAAGATCAAGATATATTCAGCATGCATATATTCAGACAGGAATATATGGAAGATTGTATATAACAGATAACAGCTATTAGAGCTCAAAGACCGAATGAACCAATCTATTAGAGCTCAATTTAATAACATGCCATAACTGTAAATCCCACAGGCAATCTCAGTATATGGAAGATTGTATATAACAGCTATTAGAGCTCAAAGACCGAATGAACCAATCTCAGTATATGAATTTATCATCATCGAGCAACTGTAAATCCCACAGGCAATCTTAGTATATGGAAGATTGTATATAACAGCTATTAGAGCTCAAAGACCGAATGAACCAATCTCAGTATATGAATTTATCATCATCGAGCAACTGTAAATCCCACAGGCAATCTCAGTATATGGAAGATTGTATATAACAGCTATTAGAGCTCAAAGACCGAATGAACCAATCTCAGTATATGAATTTATCATCATCGAGCAACTGTAAATCCCACAGGCATCAGTATGAAGTATCAACCCTAACAGTAAGCATGAAGCTCGGGGAGGGATTTGATGACCTTAGGGTTTTGGTGACGGAGGAGGAGGCGGCGACGACGGAGGAGGAGGAGGCGACGACGACGGAGGAGGAGGAGGCGGCGGCGACGGAGGAGGAGGAGGCGGCGGCGACGCAGGAGGAGGAGGCCCCGGGCTCGGGGAGGCGGCGGCGACGACGGGCTCGGGGAGGCGGCGGCGACGCAGGAGGAGGAGGCCCCGGGGACGGAGACGGAGGAGGAGGAGGAGGCGGCGGCGACGACGGGCTCGAGTGAGGCGGCCGGGGAGGGCTCGAGTGAGGCGGCCGGCGAGGGCTCGAGGGAGGCGGCGGCGAGGGCTCGGGGGAGGCAGACCGGGATTTACATATTAGAATAACTGCATAATACACGGAAAACCCTAGACACGGGTATATATAGCAGATTATTACAGACGGTTCTAAACTTAGAACCGTCTGGGATATGAATATCACAGACGGTTCTAAACTTAGAACCGTCTGTAATAAGCATACTATCTCAGATGGTTCTACATTTAGAACCGTCTGAGATAGTAGGCTTATCACAGACGGTTCTAAACTTCGAACCGTCTGTGATATTCATATCCCAGACGGTTCTAAGTTTAGAACCGTCTGTGATAAGACTGTGCCTAACTGTAGTCATTCATGATCAACAGCCAACCATCTGCATTCATGATCAACTACCTACCAGCTGCATTCATTTACACATTTTATCAGTCTGCATTCATTTTTGTCACACATTTTCACATACACATCTAAAAATTGACTACATCACACATTTTCACATATACATCTCAAAATTGACTACATCACACATTTTCACATATACATCTCAAAATTGACTACATCACACATTTTCACATATACATCTCAAAATTTTCACATATTTCCTTTAAAAATTAGCCCTTCATCATGATCAATGCGTACGTAACTAGTTTCGTCACGTTGTTGATCGTCGACCCTTATGCCATTTCCAAAAGGAGGTAACTCGTCAAATTGATTGTATTCCTCCTCGTCCACTACATTCTCCACTCCAACAATTCTCCTTTTTCCATGAAGAACTACATGGCGTTTCTTATTTGCCGGGTCGGTTACATAGAAAACTTGAAAAACTTGATTGGCGAGTACGAATGGTTCGTCTTTGTACCCGACACGTTGGAGGTCCACGGTCGTGACACCGTACTTGTCAACCTTCACCTGTGGGAGATGCACCCAACGGCAGCGAAATAAGGGGATTTTGAAAACCACATAGTCGAGCTCCCAAATCTCTTCTATGAAGCCATAGTACGAGTTTCTCGACCCATCGGTACTGAATGCATCTATGCGGACACCGCTGTTCTGGTTAGTGCTCTTGACATCCTGAGACTGCGTATAGAATGTGTACCCATTTATGTCATATCCTTGCCATGTCACAACTGTAAATGTCGGCCCTTTTGCCAACCATGTCAGCGTCTCACTCGGCGAGCTCCTAGCGATTTGCTCCTTCAACCATTGGTTGAACCAACGATTGTGTTGCCTCATGATCCAAACATCCGGCCGCTCCGGATTTTGTTGCCGAAGCACATCCTTGTGCTGGTCCACATAAGGGGCCACTTCAGTCATGTGTTGCAACACCGTGAAATGGGCTTGAGTATACGTGTCCATATCTGGAGTGATTGCTTTCCTTCCGATAGTTCCGAGACCCTTCAGCCTCCCCTCATGACGAGATTGAGGGACACCTATCGGTTGAATCTGAGCCATATAATCGACACAAAACTCAATGACCTCTTCGCTTGCATAACCTTCGACGATGCTGCCCTCCGGCCGAGAACGATTCCGTACGTAGGACTTGAGAATTCCCATGAACCTCTCAAATGGGTACATGCTACGTAGGAATACGGGCCCGCACATTTTTATCTCCCACACAACGTGAACAATGAGATGGACCATGATATCGAAAAACGAAGGAGGGAAATACATTTCAAGGTGACATAGAGTCATCACCACCTCGTCCTGCAGAGCATCTAGTCCTTCGGGATCGATGACCTTCTGAGCAATTGTGTTAAAGAAATACCATAGCCTCATGATTGTCTCTCGGACTTTGATCGGCAAAATATTTCTAATTGCAATAGGGAGCATCTGTGTCATCAGCACATGACAATCATGAGACTTCATGCCATTTAACTTCAAATCTTGCATCGAAACAAGTTTCTTCACGTTGCCGGAGTAACCAGACGGAACTTTGACACCATGCAAGCACTGGCACAGTTCTGTTTTCTCAGCCTTGGACAGAGTGTAACACGCAGGGGGAAGGTACGTTCGTCCATTATCAGTGTGTGTCGGTGCTAACTCAGGCCTGATGTCCATGTCAGCCAAGTCAAGCCGTGCGTTGACGCCGTCCTTTGTTTTATCACGGATGTTCAGTAAGAGACCAATCAAGCTGTCACACACATTCTTTTCTACGTGCATGACGTCGATGCAGTGCCGAACATCTAGGTACTCCCAATAAGGTAAGTCCCAAAATATTGATCTCTTCTTCCAGGTGTTCTTCTCATGAGCCCTCAATTTACGTCCCTTTCCGAGGACAACATCTAAATCCTTAACCATATCATAAACCTCGTGTCCCCTTAAATGCCTTGGAGCTGAACCGTCTTCCTTCTCTCCGTCAAATTGTTGCTTCATCTTGCGGTATGGGTGAGCCCTCCGAAGGAACCGGCGGTGACGCATGTAGACGGTTTTGCGTGAGTGTCTCAGCCACACACTCTCGGTACCATCTAAACAGTGAGTACAAGCTTTGGCACCTTTTGTACTATGGCCTGATAGGTTACCAAGGGCAGGATAATCATTTATGGTGCAGAACAATAAGGAGCGCAGAGTGAAGTTCTCTCGTTTGTATGCATCCCATACCTGTACCCCTTCGTTCCACAGTACTTTTAGATCTTCCACCAACGGTGCTAGGAACACATCGATATCATTCCCAGGTTGTTTTGGCCCTTGAATAAGTATCGACAGCAAAATGTACTTTCGCTTCATACACAACCAAGGAGGAAAGTTATAGATGCAGAGAGTCACGGGCCATGTGCTGTGTCGGCTGCTCATGCTACTGAAAGGATTCATTCCATCTGTACTCAGTCCAAACCTTATATTCCTTGGTTCTGCACCGAACTCTGCAAAACTCCTATCGATGTTTCTCCACTGCGCGGAATCAGCAAGGTGTCTTATCATTCCATCCTTCTTGCGCTCCTCTGAGTGCCAACGCAGCAGTTTTGCCTCCTTTGGATTTGCAAAAAACCTTTTCAAACGGGGAATTATAGGAAAATACCATGCCACCTTAGCAGGAGGTCCTTTCTTCGCCTCTGTTCCCTCGCCATCATCTGATTGATTGTTACGTTTGTATCGGGATGCGTTGCACACCGGACATACATGCATGTTTGCATACTCTTTACGGTAGAGGATACAGTCGTTCGGGCATGCATGTATTCTTTCTACTTCCATTCCCAACAGACAAAGAACCTTCTTGGCTTTATACGTGGTTTTAGGCAACTCATTTCCCTCCGGAAGCATGTCCGTTAAAAGACCTAGCAGCGCCGTGAAACTCTTGTCGGACCAACCGTTGCTTGCCTTCAATTTCAACAGTTCAAGCACGGCCGACAACCTCGTGTACAAAGGTTTCTCTGAGTCCTCCATCAAGCCACGGAATTTAACATACTCTCTCTCATCATAGTTCTCTTCTACATCGCGAAGCATCTGATTCAGATTATCATCGTGCAACCTATCCGAATCCGAGCCACAATCGACATCAACCGGCGGCATGTCATTCACTTCACCGGCGATGTCATCCGGGGGCATATCATTCACTTCGCCGGCGATGTCATCCGGGGGCATATCATTCACTTCACCGACGATGTCATCCGGCGGCATATGATCATTCACTTCGCCATGACTGGTCCAACACGTATAATCTTTTTTGAAACCCCTCCGAATCAAGTGCGCTACAATTTGCCCTCGGTTCTTAAACATCTTCAAATTCTCGCAGTCAGTGCATGGACAGCACATATATTCCACCGTCTTATTCAACATATCCTCCTCGGCGGCTCTTATAAAAGCAGAAACGCCATTAATGTACTCTTCACTCACACGGCTCGCGGCATACATCCAGCTTCGGTCCTACGTTACGTACATATATAACAACTTAGTATTAAAATCTAGATTAACTAATTATAACTACATATATACGGGCCACATTTATTATATTGAGACTTAATTTGCTAGCTCAATTCATATTACAAACACAACATCTATTATATAACCAACAATTTTACAAATTAACCATCTTCAATAACCACTAATGGATTACTTAGACCTAAATTGTAATGCAATTAAAGAAAAAATAAATTACATTACTAACCATATCTAGAGCAACCAGGAAAGACTGAATATTCAAAGCTCAATCTCTGCCTCTTCCCACCAAATTAACTGGCCTGAAATCGCCTAGCTTCCTCCCGAGTGAAAAAGTGCGCAGCAGTGGATAGATCTGGATCGAAATGAAGACAGATGCGGTCTGAGCAGCGCAATAAATGCCTTAGCCATTATCACAGACGGTTTTTAACTAAAAACCGTCTGTGAATTATCACAGACGGTTTTTTATTAAAAACCGTCTGTGATAATTAGCTTATCACAGACGGTTTTATATTAAAAACCGTCTGTGATAATATGGGATTATCACAGACGGTTTTTAATACAGACCGTCTGTGATACTTCGGTAATAACCGCCTGTGATAATCCATTTTCCCGCCACAAATACCACAGACGGCCTCCTAATTACAACCGTCTGTAATAGTGTTCATCAGAGACGGTTTCACAAAACCGTCTGTGATGAGGCGTCTACTATGAGGCTTTCTGTAGTAGTGTCCTCACCTTTCCTTAGCAATATGGTACTAAACCATGCATGCTTTGGAATTAAGGAAATGGGCCATAAATAAATGGGCCAATTTCTAACACTTTTCTACAGTAAACTGAAAATATTACCCCCTTCGTTCTATTTTAAATGAGTTATTGATTTTTCACGATCTCAGTACGTGACTTCAACCATGGTTTTAATAACTTTATTTATTATAGTAGTATAAATTAATAAAATACAATATTATGGGAATACTTTTACCAAATGCTACTGAGTAATGTAAGTACTGCTATTGGTCTCAGAAAACAACAAATCTAGTAATATAATTTTCGTATGGGCAATGTAGATAGTTTTCAACATAGTTATTGTTAAATTTTAGAGAGTTTCACCACATGGATTTCTAAACATCACTTAAAACAGAATAGGACTAGCGTCTTATGTAGTCTGCTGTCATTTCTGGCCTAGTTTCATTATCCTATCCTCCTAATGTGGACGTCTGCGGTCTAGTTTTATCGCTGTCATTGATGTGGACACATGCATAGAGCTTATCTATGGCACACTGACATAATATAATCCGTCCACAGGATCAAATTAAACGAAACAACTAATTATTCATCTTGTCAAACACTCACGTATTTACTTTGTGCAATGCTCGTACCGGGCTTCCTTTTAATATTGGATCTGCCAAATGTGAAATCATAGTGAATTATTTCTAAATTTGGCACTATCCAAAAGTGCAGGTACCGAATTCGTCGTTATCTGTTGTTGGCGCTGACGTACTGGCGTTTATACACATATGATAAAATCAGATATTTTTTAGAGGAATACAATCAGATATTTTCGCGCTTGCCAAAACTAGATAGTATTCAACATATGGGACGATCAATGGACATATAAACAGTTGTCATTTTCTATTACGTCATGGATGCAGATTTAGTGCACTCAGTTCCATACATATAATTAAGATGAACAATGTGGGGAAATGTTTCAAAAAATAGATTAAGCAGATTTATTAGATAGGCTCATAGGCAGGTGTTAACGATAACATGAATTTTTTAAACCATGCAGGGATAATCCATCAATAACTTCTAGGCCGGTGATTTTGGAATAGTATAGATTTGCCATTGCCTTCTTCCTTTCCATCTTACTTCAAGCGAAATTTCAGCCGCCCTTACCGAACCCCTTCTCACCGGTATTGCGCACAAACGAATTAGAGTAGTACTGGTGGTGTTGGTTCTTCGAGTAGGGAGAGGGGGTTAATAATGGCCGAGAGGTGGGGAGGAGAATGGTGCCTACCACTCAATGTGGAGAGAATGGATGGGTGAGATCGGGATCTTTGGGGATATGCCATGGATCTGTGATGTGGCAGGGCATAACAGACAGTTCAGATTACAAACCATCTATGATAGAGACATTATAGACAGTTCGTAACAAAAACCGACTATGATGCGGAAGATATCAAAGACGGTTCTTATTAAAAACCGTCGGTGATAATTGCCAAATGGTAGATCACAAAGACAATATATCGGTACAATGTAAATAGCTTGTCTCAAAAGATAAAATAACAAAGTTTTATATGGCTTATATATGCTTGTTTGAAATGTTTCGACGAGATCTACAACTTTGCAGTTGAGGCAAAACCCACATTCTGAAGGGAAGATCAAGAAAAGGGCAAAAACAGAAACTAAAAACTTGCGATGTAAATTTAGAGCGACTGGCAAAAGCCAGTCATTTTTTTGGATCAGGATCATTGTTAGCTTTCCAATGAGTACAAGAACGTCAAAAATGGACACAGTATGCAAAATTTATGCCTATTTTACTAAAGGTTTCTCATAACGGAATTCTACTCGGACTCAGGCGGGAGATTATGAAATTTTCGGGGATTGCGAGGCGGAAAACATATCATAGATGATTTTTAATACAAATCATCTGTGAAATATCATAGACGATTTAAATAAATAACCATCTGTGCTGTCTGCCATTATCACAGATGGTTTTTATCGATAACCGTCTGTGAATTATCACAAACGTGTATTAGTAAGAACTATCTATGATGTCTTGCATTATCATAGATGATTCGTATGAATAACTGTCTATGAAAATACCACATACGGTTATTCTTATGAACCATCTATGATAATTACAGCATAGACAATGCGCGTCTAATATATCCTCTTTTGTAGTAGTGTTTCTCCATTGGAAATGGAAGTAGAAAGAATACATGCATGTCCGAATGAATGTATCCTCTATCGTAAAGAGTATGCAAAATTACATATTTGTCCGGTGTGCAGAGCATCCCGATACAAGCGTAAGAATGACTTCGATGACAGTGAAGGCATCGTGGTGAAGCAATGACCTCCTGCTAAGATGTTGTGGTATATATCTATAATTTCCCATTTGAAGCATTTATTTATGAACAGAAGGGATGCAAGACTGCGGCATTGGCACTCGGAGGAGCGTAAGAAAGATGGAATGATAAGACACGTTACTGATTCTACCCAGTGGAGGAACATCGATAGGATGTTTGTAGACTTCGCTACAGAACCAAAGAATATAAGGTTTGGGTTGAGTACAGATGGAATGAATCTTTTCAGCAGCATTAGCAGCCAACATAGCACCTGGCCCGTGAATGTATGCTTGTACAACCTTCCTCCTTTGTTATGTATGAAGCAGAAGTACATTGTGATGTCACTACTTATAAAGGGCTAAAGCAACCTGAGAATGATATTGATGTGTATCTAGCACTATTGGTGTATGATCTTGTGACACTATGAAATAAAGGGGTACAGGTATGGGATGCAGACAAATAAGAGAACTTCACCCTATGTGCGATGTTGTTCTGCATCCTTAATGATTTTCCTATTGAGATTGAGTACGAAAGGAGCCAAAGCTTATCTGCATTGGTTAGATTATACCGAGAGTGTGTGGTTGAACAACTCGCTCAAAACTGTATACATGCATCATTGTAGGTTCCTTCCACGGTATAACCCATACCACAAGATGAAAAAATAATTTGATGGAAAAAAAGAGGATGACTCGGCACCAAGGCCTTTTAGTGGGAAAGGGGTCTATGATATGGTCAAGGGTATCGATGTTGTATTGGAAAGGAACGTAAGTTAAGGTCCTATCAGAAAAACATGTGGAAGAAGAGGTTGGTATTTTGGGACTTGCCTTACTGGGAGTACTTAGAAGTTCGCAATTGCATCGATGTCATGCATGTAGAGAAGAATGTATGTGATAACTTGATTGGTCTCTCATTGAACATTCATGACAAAACAAAGGATGGTGTCAATGTACAATGTGACATGGTCGCTACGAAATCAGGACTGAGTTAGCATTGATAGAGACTGATAAAGGCCGAATGCACCTTACCCCAGCTTGTTACACCCTGTCAATGTCTGAGAGAACTAAACTGTCAGTACTTGCATGGTGTGAAAGTTCTATTTGGTTACTCTACCAGAATGAAGAAACATGTTTCTATGCAAGATTTGAAATTAATTGGCATGAAGTCTCACGACTGTCATGTGCTAATGATACAATTGCTTCTTGTTGCAATTAGAAGTATTTTGCTAAACAAGGTTCGAGTGACAATCATGAGACTATGTTATTTCTTAACGGAATTGCTCAGAAGGTCATCAACTCAATGCAGACCGAGGTGGTGATGACTCTTTGTCATATTGAGTTGTATTTGCCTCCATCATTTTTTGATATCATGGTCCATCTCATTATCCACCTTGTGAAAGAGATAAAGATATGCAGTCCCGTATTTCTACATCATATGTACTCGTTCGAGAGGCACATGGGAATTATGATGTCCTATGTACACAATCAATCTCGACCGGAGGGCAGCATCATTGAAGGTTATGCAACCGAAGATGTCATTGAGTACTACATTGATTATATGGCTCAGGTCGAACCAATAGGTGTGCCTATATTTCATCACAAGGGGAGGCTAGAGGGTATCGGGTCCATCAGAAGGAAAGCAATAACTCCCGATCTAGATACGTACACTCAAGCTCATTTCACGGTCTTGCAATACATGACTGAAGTGTCGCCGTATATTGAAGAGCACAAGAACATGCTACGCCAAGAGAATACAGGCCGGTTGGAGGTTGGATCACGAGACAGCACAACCATCAGTTCAATGAATGGTTGAGGGTGTGATTCACTGGGAGGTCATCAAGTGATACACTGCAATGGTTGCCAAAAGGGCCAAAATTTACAATTGTGAATGGCAAGGATACGACATTAATGGGTACACGTTTTATACAACAGATCAGGACAGAAAGAGCATAGTCCATAACTTAGGTATCCACATAGATGCTTTTTGTGATGAGCAGTTCAGTACCATAAGCATAAGCTCCTACTACGAGCTTGTAGAGGAGATTTGGAAGCTCGATTATGTAATTTTCAAGATCCCTTTATTTCGGTGCCGTTGGGTCCAACTCCCACAGGGTGTAAAGGTCGACAAGTATGGTGTCGCTACTATAGACCTCGAACGCGTAGGATACAAAGATGAACCATTCATACTTGTGAGGTAAGCTGTTCAAGTTTTTTATATAACCGACCTAGTAAATAAGAAGCGCCACATAGTTCTTCATGGAAAAAGAAGGATTGTCAGAGTTAAGAATGTCGTAGATGACGAAGAGTACAATTTTGGTGAGTTGTCTCCATTCGTAGATAACATCGACTCGAGGAAGAACGAAGTGATGAACCAAGCTATATGTGTGTCGACCATCGTAAAGGTCTTTATTTAAAAGGAAATAGCAAGTGTAATGATCCCACACGGTGAACACCTATTTGAAAATTATTCCAATGTAATTATAAGAAACTTGGCATGTAATTTAGAAATTATTCCATTGTAATTGATTTAATAATTAAGAAATAATTTCATTTGTGATTGTAAATGTTTGCTTTTTTCATAGGGTATGGCTAGCACTTTTTGAGGCTAGCCAAAAAATAGGATTTATTGTATTATCATAGATGGTTCAATAATATAACCATCTATGATACCAACATCATAGATGGTTCTATTATGGAACCGTCTGTCATGTGATTTATATTACAGATGATTCTATTATGGAACCATCTGTGATGTGGTTTAAACCATAGGTGGTTCTATAAAGGAACCGTCCATGATATTAATATCACAGACAGTTCTTTAATGGAACCATTAGTGATAGTTCCTTCTACAAATAGGGCCCCACTATGGTTTGCGCCCTTACTCCTCTCTTATGTCTCCCTGTTGCCCTCCATCGCCACATCCTCAAGTGCTGCCTCCTCCCCAATCTCCACCTCTCACGTACATAGATCTGGCACCGCCTCCCAATCCGGCCACCTCCTCACACAAATGTGCTGTGGATGGAAATTTCTAACTCGTTCGAGATCTTAGCAGAAGTCTAGGAACGTGTGCAATAGCATGCGCTCCTCGTGATGAGAAAAGCGTGGAAGACCTTCAAGAGCATGCTTATCACGCAATACATGACCAAGGATCGCACGTCTTTCATGACGTATCCTTTCATGTCACCAGAAATATGGGAGGCCTTTGTGCAGATGAAGAAGAAGATCGAATTTCAATAGGAAGTGCAGTGCACAAGGCTATCTAGGCATGAAATACTCACCCCCACATATTTGGCACCGCTGGGTACATGGCTAAAATCCCGCAATACGGGATGGAGGATGAGGTTACAATTCGATCGAAGACCTCCCCACCATTTGCTGGGATCACAAATGAGCGCGCCCGAAACTGGTTAAGAGCGAGGTCATCAACCACATTTTTGGCGTCACCTCTTTGAAAAACCCTACAGATGAGGAAGTGTCCCAATGCTTGGTAAGATATGTTAAACTACCTAGATGTTAATAGGTCCATAACTTCATGGGGTCTAAAATAACATGATTGCCTCTTGCAGCAAACGTTAACTACAGAATCTTCTGAAGGCTCCTTCCAAGCAGTCAGGGAAAGGGATATATTGTCTATGGCCCTGGGAAACCAGGAGCACCCAGGCCACACGTGAGGCCTAAGTGTTTACGTATCTTGAAGGTACGGATTCCCCAACAACTCCGAGACGTATAGGAGTAGGAAGAGATTTAAGGCCGAACACGAGGAAAGTATGAAACAGGACTTTGATGCAAAATTTGAGGACATAACTGCCTCACATCAAGAAGAGATAGATGCAATGAGGAAAAAACTAAGAGAAGTCTGCAACCAGTCGTAAGCCACCCCCATTATTATGGTACCCAGTCCCCCTCAATGTCATAGTAGCTATGTGTCCACACCACTTTCTAAATATAGCAACACCCACTTACCTATCGATGACATCCAGGTAATGCACATCTCTTAAACACTACATAGATAGCCCTGGTGGATGCCTTAGCTCATCATGTATCGTTATGTGCATTCTTAGAATTAGGGTTGTTGGCTCCATTCCCGTTGATGTTGGGCGAGGGTTGGCGTATCCATGCTTACCAGGGACGTTGGTGCACAATGCCCAGCTAGGGACCGGTTTCGTGAAGGTCCAGTGGACATGACTAATAACGTTCTTAGGACCATCCCATTGGAGAGGCCCCCAAATAGAGAAATTGTGACACTAGGGGATGTTGTCCACACATTCATCCGGTGGCCTAAGAAAGACATCACCTTGGACCCTTTTGTGCAGCAATCTCCACACGACCATGCCTATCAAATAGAATGCTCTATGACTCTACCTTAAGCTCCTCTTTAGTAGGCTAGCTCCTCTTCAAAAATGTATCTCAAGCGAGACGCTATGGCCCAATCGAAGAAGATTAATGCGCCTCCCAGAGAATGGAAGCACATGCTCAAAGTGTCATTGGTCTCTGAGTCACAATTACCCAGGTTGGACTGGTTTGTAATATTTTGCATACCTGGTACATGTAGAGGTCCAACATGAAGCCAAGCCGACACAGTGGATTCACCATGAGATACACAGAGGCGCATTTCCTCCCTAACTTAATCTACTTTGTCGTGACCTTCGAAGACTTATTCTTACTATTCAACCTTGACAAACTCGACGCCTCTCTTTTACAATTCTGGACACTGTAGGTGTGATGTATACTCAAGTTCTATATTCATGTAATACTGATAAATGTCACAACTCATTGCTTATGTATAGATCCATAATTCAACAAGTCTAGTGATAGCGAGAACGTGTGGGTTTCCTTGACCCACACTTGGTTTCTGAGAAATCCATCATTGATAACGGACCGTTCGTCCAAGATTACATAATGAGGGGGTTGCTTGCTCACAGTGACAAGGACTACAACATGGTACCCTTCAACCAGGGGTAAGTGCTTCACTAGTTGCTATGCAAGTTTCATTTATACTTTATTCGCAACACGAACATAGGATTAATCACTATGGCGACATACATGACTAGGGGTCACTGGATTCTGATTGTGATTGTACCAAAGTGGAGCAAGGTAATATACCTTGATTTCCTACTTAGGAGCAACCATGACTTCACCCATGTGCAACAAACACTTGACAGGTAAACTCATGGCCACTAAGACGAATGATCCAAAGGTTTATCAACTTGCCAATAATTATTTCATTATTATCAATATATATATATATATATATATATACTAGCTGAATGCCCGTATGTTGCTATGGATTTAAACAAATTAGAACATATTTGTATGCATGTTCTAAAAAATTTTACCACCCGTTAGTTCAGAACATGTAATATGTTTGGGTAGCTATGACCACTGTGGCTACGACCATTGTGGCTACGACCACATTGAGGGTATCTATGACCACTGGCTTCGACCACTAGCCACGACCACTATCTTCAACTACTGACTATGACCACTGGCTTCGACCACTAGCTTCAACCACTGGCTATGACCACTAGCTACGACCACAGTCTTCGACTGCGCCTTGTCAACCACAGCACCTCAACTGCATCTCCGACCACACAGGTTTCCAACACAAACTGTCAACTGTAGTTATGACCATCGACCACTGTAGCTACGATCATCGACCATCAACCAATGTAGATACGACCATCGACTATTGTAGCTACGACCATCGACCATAGCACAATTTGACTAATGACTGTGATAGTACTCCTCTGAGTACCAATTGAGTCACTGTGGCTTCGACCACTCCTTCGACCATGGCATTGACCACGGTTCGACTACGGCTCCGACCACGCCTTCAACCACAGCATCAACCATGGCTTGTCGATCAGTCCGGAGTCTCCGACCACTCTCTAACTCCAGGTCTTCAACTACTACACATATTCGGACACACTGACTACGACTATAGGCCATTGACCACTGCACAGTTTGACTAATGACTGTGATAGTACTCCTCTGAGTATCGACTGAGTCACTATGGTTTCGACCACTCCTTCAACCACAGCATCAACCACACCTTCGACCACAGCTTGTCGACCATACCTTCGACTGGTTCGGAGTCTCCAACCGCTCTCTGGCTCCAAGTCTTCAACTCCTACAATACTCGGACACACCGAGTACTCAACTATGACCATGCAGTATTCGAAGACACGGAGTACTCGAACACACCGAGTACATTTGGTTACGACCACTATGGCTATGGCCACACAGTACTCGAACATACCGAGTACTTGACTATGATCACGTAGTACTCGAATTCATCGAGTACTCAATACCGATCACACAGTACTTGAAAACTGCAACCCTGGCTTTGACCACGCATCAACCATGCCTTCGACCATGGCATTGACCAAGCCTTCGACCACAACCAGTGCACACGTTTGCTACAACGGCCACCAACTGCTAGAGCAATAGTCCACACACGTCTGCTATAGCACGCCGCTCCTTCGACCACCAATTCGACTGCTCCTTCAACCACGGCTTTGACGGCACCTTGTCGACCACATCATAGAGACTACATCTCCGACCACACAGGTCTTCTAGTACCGACTGTCAACTATAGCTACGACAATCGATCACTGTAGCTACGACTACTGACCATCGACCAATATGGCTACGACTATCGACCATCGACCAATGTAGCTACGACTACCGACCATCGACTACTGCATAGTTTGACTAACGAGTAGTAGTGGTCATAGTGACCGTGGTCGTAATGGTCGTGATCAAAGTGAACTGGCCGTAGTGATCGTGGTCGTAGCATTCGTGGTCATAGCGGCTATGGTCATAATAGCCATCGTCGAAGTCGTAGTGGCCGTGGTCAAAGTTCCTAACACTTCTGCGGCCTTGTCGCTGACCTCAGGCTCTGCATGCTCACCATCACCAGTGATGGTTGTGGCCTCACGCACAACACCATCCTCATGCGGGCCTCTCTGGGGTATCTCTACATGATCAAGGTGGACACAGGCATTTTCATCGACTTCTTCAGTGAGCTGCTCCAGCATCGATGGTGGCAGCAGTGGAGGCAGACTGGGTCAGCCATGGCCGGAGCAAGAAGAAAGAAGGAAAGAAGAGGAGGGTGGAAGAAGACAAGGGTAAAATTGTCAAGAAGGGCAAATGATCAATGGTTCAGCAAAACATGGGCAAATCATCAATTAAAACCAACTATGAGGCAAATGAGTTGTTAACAAACAAAGAAGGGGCAAATCATCATATCTCTCTTCTTAATTTAGGTACTGTAATTGTTGTAGGGGTGGCCCCACCTAAGCCCATCCGTCCTGCTAAAGGGTCGTAAAGCCCAAAATGGGATATGTATAATGCCATAGATACCCCTGCGAGGGCGTATGGATGAAAGGGTATAATTATAAAATTCTTCTCATGGTAATATATATGCCCACCCTGGACATGGGGAAGGGGAAAGCATTGTTCATCCATCATCTCCACTACTACTCTCTCACTTTACTGTTTGGTCAGTAGCCACAACAGTTGGCGCCGTCCGCGGGGACAACAGAGAGCAAGCCTTGAGATTTGAGAAGTGATGGCACCCAAGAAAGCTTCATCATCGACAGCAAAGAAGAAGATGAGCATAACGATGGTGCTCGTCAACGCCAAAGCCTCTGCATCAGCAACTGGTGCGGATAGCAATGCTGGTGTTGCGACCACCGACGTCGATACCCGCGGCATGACGGCCGACCGCACCGCTAGCACGACGATCGGCGCTGGTAGTACGGACTGGGTCGACAGGAGCGGTGACGCCGATGCCCATGCTAGCATGGCCACTGGCCCCGCACCTGGTGTGGGAGCGACGGGTGGCTCTGGCGGCAACGTCGGCCTCGTCACCAACCTCGGAGTGCACCGCACCGGCGTGCCAAGCAGCTCTGGAGCACAAGCCATAGTCACCGCCAACCTAGGAGTTTGTGTTGGTGCTCAGGCCGGTGCAACCACCTTGACGGTGGAGAATGCCCTGCTGACGGCCCTTGGCACGTTGCAGTGTGAGATGGCGGACCTCCACGGGGCCGTGCGGGAGATACAAGAGGCTTGAGCCAACAAATCCCACCGGTGACGGCAGAGCCTACGCCAGAGCAGGCGGACAGCTGTGATGCCCCTACATCCAGTCGCGTCCCACTTCGACGCGTGGATCCAGAGTCCGCCTTCTCTGCAGGCCTATAGCAATTGGCGTGGCTGGAGGACCTCAAGTTCCCCACCAACATTAAGCCGTACAAAGGCGACACGGACACCCGGGAGCTCATGCGCGTGTACGAAACTGCCATCGAAGCCGTTGGCGGGGATGACTCCACCAAGGCGAAGGGGCTACCCCTCGCGTTGCAGGGAGTGGCACTCTCTTGGTTCTTTACCATAGAGCCGAACTCCATCTACGCGTGGGAGCAGATCCGCGATCGCCTCTATAACAACTTCAAGGGAAATTATGTCGAGCGCATCGATGCGGATCAACTCTTCGCTATCAAGCAAAAACTCTCGGAAAAGCTCCGAGAGTACCACCATCATCAATGCAACAATCCAGGGCCTCTGCCCAGGGCCGTTGGCCGAGTATAATGTGCGCAAGCTGATAAAGACAGTCACCAAGCTCTTCGACAAGATGGAAGAGTACGCGAGGGCGGAGGAGGATGCACAGCGCCGCAGGGGCGACGACTCCGATACCAATCAAGCGGAGGCCTTTGTCTAGGAGTGCTGCCAAGCACAAGCAAGAATCCTCAAAGGACGCCTCCGAGCACAAGGACACCTCCAAACGTAAGCAAGACTCATCGAGTGACAAGCCCAAGCACAACCAGCGTAGATCCCAGAGGGCCCGCTATGTCAGCATTGAAAGCGGCTTCGAGGACAGTGCCCCCGCCGGCCGAAGGCAAGGTCGCAGAGGCCGAGGACGAGGGTGCGGCCGGGGCCGGGACAATAGATCCCGCGCAGAGGAAGATCATCAGAATTACGGCCTGTGGTGCGAGGTGCATGGCCACGACGATCACCTCACGCGGGCGTGCACTGCCATCGCGGTGCTTCGTCAGAGTGTCCCCAGAGATAGAGCCCTGGAAGCGGGGCCACCAGCATGGCCCACGTGCAGTAGCCCCAAGAGGGCCCCTTGCGGATATAGGCCCCGGAGGGAGCCCAACACCGGATCATAAATGTCATCTTCGGGGGCTCTTCACTGGAGTTCTTCTCGGCATGGCAGCAAAAAGCTTATGCGCATAGGCTACACCACGTGGCGATGTACTCGGCATAGGCACCGCTGACCTAGGTGCAGCACGACATCACCTTCACGTCTACCAACGCGGAGGGCATGGACTTCCCTCACCAGGATCCCCTAGTCATCCAAGCCGCCATCGTAGGTTGCGATGTTAAGCGTGTCCTGGTCGATGGAGGCAGCTCCGCTGACATTCTGTTCACGGCGGCCTTCGACCAGATGAGGATCCCCCGAAGCCACCTAGGCCCCTCGGGAATCCCACTACAGGGCTTCGGGGGTTAGCCGTTGAAGGCTCAGGGCTAGATACACCTGCAAGTCTCCTTTGGCCAGGGCAACAACTCGAGCAGCAAAGATGTCACCTTCAACATCGTTGACCTCCCATACCCATACAATGCCATATTGGAATGCCTAACCCTCAACTCCATCGGAGTAGTCTTGCACCATGGCTTCCTGTGCATGAAACTCCCAGGCCCGCAAGGTATCATCACCACTTTTGGTGACCAAGGCCTCGCCCGACGTATAGAGCTTGGTGCTCGGGGCCCGTACCAGAAGGTGCATGTGCTCATTGATACTCCTGAGGTAGGCACACCATCCGCCCCGGGATGGACATCCAAGCCCTGACCAGACGGCGGAGTCAAGAGAGTGCCCCTACACGCCGAAGGTCAATGTGTGTGCATCGGCGAGGGCCTTTCCCCGGAGGTTGAGCAAGACCTACTCTGGGTGCTCTAGGACAATGCGGATGTCTTCACGTGATCCCCAGATGATATAAAGGGCGTGGATGCACCCTCATCGAACATACTCTGGCGGTCCGTCCTGGCGCTAAGACGGTCAAGTAGAGACTCCGGCGCATGTCAATAGAGTGACAGCAGGCGGCCAAGGCAAAGGTGGCGAAGCTCCTTTGATCCGGAGCCATCTGCGAGGTCCAGCACCCAGACTGGCTTGCTAACCTAGTGCTGGTGAAGAAGGCTAGCGGGGGCTGGTGCATGTGTATTGACTTCATCGCCCTCAACAAGGCGTGCCCGAAGGACAACTACCCGTTGCGACGTATAGACCAGCTGGTGGACGCCACGGCGGTATGTGAACTCATGAGCTTTCTGGATGCGTACTTCGGCCACCATCAGATTCACATGGCCAAGGATGACGAAGACAAGCCTAGCTTCATAACGTCGGTAGGGACATACTGCTTTGTCAGGATGCCCTTCGGCCTAAAGAACACAGGTGCCACCTTCACTCGCCTCGTCGTGCTTGTGCTAGCCTCCCAGCTCGGGAGAAACGTCGAAGCCTATGTCGACGACGTGGTCGTGAAGACGAGGCAGCTTGCCTCCCACAGTCAAGATCTCGAAGAGACCTTTGACAACCTTAGGTGAGCAGGCATCAAGCTCAACCCAGACAAGTGCGTCTTCGGCGTGCAAGCTGGGAAACTCCTGGGTTTTCTGTGTCTGGGCGTGGCATCCAGGCGAACCCCGACAAGGTCGATGCGATCCTCGCCATGGAGCCGCCCAAGAAGACGAGGGAGGTCTAGAGGCTTACTGGACGCATGGCCGCATTAAGCCGCTTCCTATTCAGGGCGGCTGAATGGGGCTTGCCATTTTTCAAGACCCTTCATGGTTGCGACAGGTTCCATTGGGACGATGACAGTGCGAAGGCTTTTGACGACCTCAAAAAGCACCTCGCAAGCCCCCCACTCTAGTCGCCCCAGCACCAGAGGCTCCCCTCTTGCTCTACCTCACTGCCACAGCAACAGCAGTCAGCGTAGTCCTCGTCCTCGAGGAAGGCGCCCTTCAGTGGCCCATGTACTTCATCTCTGAGGCATTTCAGGGTGCCAAGACGTGGTACACCGAACTCGAGAAGCTGGCCTACACGTTGGTCATGGCCTCGGGAAAGCTTCGGCACTACTTCCTAGCCCATCCCATCACTGTGCCATCCTCGTTCCCCTTGGCGGAGATGCTGCACAACAAGGAGTCCACGGGGCGTATCGGCAAGTGGGCGGCCGAGCTGGCACCATTCTCCTTGACGTACGCTCCACGTACGACAATAAAATCTCAAGTCCTCGCTGACTTCCTTGCCGAGTGGACTACGCCGGCTCAACATCACGTGCAACTAGAAGACCCGGTGTTGACACTCAACACCGACGGGGCCTACGGCGCTCCAGGCGCTGGGGTGGGCACAGTGGTCACTACGCTAGAGGGACACCGCCTGCTGTATTCGGCACGTCTCGGGTTCCTGGCGAAAAACAACACTGCTAAGTACGAGGCGCTGCTTTTTGGCCTCACGAAGCTTAAAGCCCTGGGTGCCTGAAGGGTCCAATCCACACCGACTCGCGTTTGGTCACGGGCCATGTCGACAAATCCTACTAGGCCAAGGACCCTGAGTTGGCCAAGTATCTGGCGACGGTGAGGGTGAAGGAGCAATATTTCTTGGGCGTCACGGTTAAGGCCATCTCTCGAGCGGATAATGAGCAGGCTGGCGCCCTTACCGAGGCCGCTAGCCAGTAGTCCCCTTACCTGAGGGGGCGTTCTATGAGGTCTTGCCTACGGTAGCCATCGTTTAAGACAATCGTGACGCGGCCCTTGTCCATCAAATTGCCTAGCAAGGCGACTGGCGAGAGCCCATCTACGGCATTTTGCAAGGCATAGCTGAGCCGGACGACCCCCTCGAGCTGCGACATCTGCAGCATCGTGCCAAATCCTTCCAGGTGCTGGACAGCGTCCTCTACAAGAGGGGAGTCTACGCCCCACTTTTATGATGCCTCTTGCGCGACAAAGGAAAGCACCTCCTTGCGGAGGTTCATGAGGGGCTCTGTGGCTCGCATATCACGCCGAGGTCCCTGGTCAGCAAATCATTCAGATAGGGCTTCTACTGGCCAACCTCCATCGCAGATGCGCAAGAAATCGTGCGTCGATGTCAAGGGTGCCAGTGGATGGGGTGAGTCATCCACAGACCTCCAACAAGCTTGCAACCCATACCACCGGTGTGGCCATTGGCGCACTGGGGCATTGATGTTGTCGGGCCACTCCTACATGCCCTAGGAGATCTTCGGTTCGTCGTAGTCGCCTTGGAGTATTTCTCCAGGTGGCTCAAAACCGTCGCATTGGCGAGGGTGACCTCTGCGGCCATGCAGCGATTCCTCTGGCAAAACATCATATGCCGCTTCGGAGTTCCCAGGGAGCTCACCGTTGACAATGGGCTGCAGTTTGACTCCAACCGTTCAAGGCGTTGTGCAACAGCATGGGCATCACACTTCGATATGACTCGGTTGGGCGCCCACAGTCCAATGGAGCAGTCGAGCGAGCAAATGATGCCATTTCCGCTGGAGTCAAAAAGCGCCTCGTTAGCCTAACGAAGGGCAAGTGGCCAGACGAGCTTCATACCATGCTCTGGTCCCTCCACACACGGTGACACGCCCGACAGGGTTCACACCATTTAAGCTTCTCCTTGGTGACGAGGCAGTTACACCAAAGGAAATCAAGGCCGACTCGAGGAGGGTCCTCGTCTAGGCCCCAGCAGAAGAGCGCGAGTTGTCCCTCGACCTTCTTGACGGGGACTGGGTGAGCGCCACCCAGCATGTCGCAAAGTACGTGCGCCAAGTAGCACGCGCACACGACCGCACCATGTACTCACACGAATTCTAGCCGGGAGATCTTGTCCTTAAACTGGCGCTCCATGCAGCGACGATTGGCAAGTTGGAATCCAAGTGGGAGGGCCCCTACATTGTCGCTACAGCTTTGTAGCATGGAGCGTATCGCCTTGCGACATTGGAGGGGCAGACACTCCGTCACACATGGAATGCAGACTGGCTACGGTGATATTATGCGTAAGGCTGGGGAGGTGCCCCTGCAATGATGGCACCCTATCCTTTGTAATGCTCGCCCGTGCAAACGGGAGATCAATAAAGCGCACCGTTTGCAAAACTGGTCTCCATTCCGTATAAAAGACACACGGAGGCAAGCCTCTGTGCACACTCTTCAGAGTATAAATAAGACAAGCGGAGGTAAGCCAAGCCTCTGCGTGCACTCTTCAGAGTATAAATAAGACACGCGGAGGCAAGCCTCCGCACACACTCTTCGGAGTATAAATAAGACACACAGAGGCAAGCCTCCGCGTGCACACTTCGAATTATAACTAAGACACGCGGAGGCATTGGAGTATAACTAAGACACGTGGAGGCAAGCCTCCACATGTACTCTTCGGAGTATAACTAAGACACGTGGAGGCAAGCCTCCGTGTGCACTCTTCGGAGTATAAATAAGACATGCGGAGGCAGGCCTCCGCGCGCACTCTTCGGAGTATAAATAAGACACGCGGAGGCAGGCCTCCGCGCGTACTCTTCGGAGTATAAATAAGACACGTGGAGGTAGGCCTTCGCGCGCACTCTTCGGAGTATAAATAAGACACGCGAAGGTAGGCCTTTGCGTGCACTCTGCGGAGTATAAAAAATCACGTGACGGCTTCGAGCCTCCACGTACTCTGCGGAGTATAAAGTGTCAGGAACTTGTCGTCCTGAGCAACTCTATGAAGTATAAAAAATCGCCCAGGCCTCCACGTACTCTGCAGAGTATAAAGCGTCGGGAACTTGTCGTCCTGAGCAACACTACGGATTATAAAAAATCGCGTGACGGCTTCAAGACTCCGCATACTCTGTGGAGTGAACTACTTTACAGAATATACACATATACATATAAAAAAATCCCTTGCTTTCCAATGGCGCTTGCTTAGGCGGCTAGTCACCACTTCAAAGGATACGGGACGGAGCGTTCAGGCGTCTACTTTGGCTAGGCGTCAGCTCCGCTGTTGCCACTTCGAGGGATAGGGGACGGAACACTCGCGGGTCTACTTCGGCTAGGTGCCCGCTCCACTACCACCACTTCGAAGGGTAGGGGACGGAGCGCTCGCGCGTCTACTTCGGCTAAGTGCCAGTTCCGCTACCGCCACTTCAAAGGGTAGGGGATGGAGCGCTCACGCGTCTACTTCGGCTAAGCACCAGCTCTGCTACCGCCACTTCAAAGGGTAGGGGACGGAGCGCATGAGCGTCTACTTAACCTAGCCGCCAGCTCCGTTGCCACCACTTCGAAGGGTAGGGGATGGAGCGCTCGAGCGTCTACTTAACATAGTTACCAGCTCCGCTGTCGCCACCTTGAAAGGTAGGGGACGGAGCGCTCGGGAACGCTCACGAGGTCTATGCCTAGTCGGGCAGGGTTGTCAACCCTTCGTTCCTAACCTAGCTCGTGCGTATCACGTACTGTGCACTGAGGGCAAGGTCGGTGGAGACAGCTTCACACCCGAAGTCCTAGGTGTTGGTCGAAGACAAGTACAATCACAAAGAATGACAGGGACACGTATTTACTTCGACCATGGTTTTTATTGCATTTATGAAATAATGTTTATAGAGACGCTCGGTTATTACATTTACGAAGAGTAACGTTTACAAGTGCCTTCGAGTAGTTAGGATCACTACTCGTCTAGCTCTTCTAACTTAACATGCTCCCCCGCTGAACTCTGGGTCTCCTAGAAGCGCAAGGAGTCTTCCATCCACCCCCAATGCCGAAGCCGCCACCGAACCATGAGGTCCGACACTAGCAAGCGGCCCCTATCAAGCACCTACCTGTAACAGCCCAGCTGTTATTTCAAAAAAAATATTTAATTTAATTTAAAATAAAATATTTGCTTTTGGTTGTTTAAGTTTTTAAAAATTTAATTGCCTGATTTTTCTGCTTTTAAAAGGGGTTTTCTTGTGAAAATAATTTAAGCAAAAAAAAAATTAAAAATTTAAATAACAATCAATTTCATTTAAAATAAAAATCAAAGTTATTTGGTTGCTTGAAATTTTAAAATTTTCGCTAACCTTTATTTTCTGCGTAAAGAAAAGAGCCTTTCTGTTAAACAAAAAAAATATATTATAATGAAAAATATCTAAATGTCAGTGGAAAATATTTTTATAAGTTCAAAATAGCTTTAGAAACTTCTATGAATTTTTCTAAGATTTTTAAGCTTTATTTGTTAATTATTGTATTATTTTAGAGCTAGAAAATAAAAACATTTTTTTTTAAAAATTAAAATAAATGTCAATTAATTCCGAAATTATTTTTCTTAATCTTTTCAGGTTCCAAGGATCTTTAGAAAATTTTCTTAAAATTTTTCCGAATTTTCTTTTTCTTTTCTTTTTTTTCTCTCTCTTCTCTCTTTTCTCTCTCTTCCTTTTCCTTTCTTCTTCCTCCACACCATCGTGCAGTCACAAGGGCAGCCATGGGCGCCTCCTTCAAGATCTTGAAACCATTGATTTCCTCCACCATTTTTCACGAAATAAATTGCAATCAACTCCTCTCATTAAGATCTTTCATTCCCCCACCGTTTCCCCTCAAATTAATGAGCCGTTTCGCGGGATTTAACCCATGTCATTCAAAGACATGGATGCTTGATCTCCCTCCTCGGGCCTCCTCAACCCCTATAAAAGGGAGCCCCGTGAGCCTCTCCTCATCCTCACTCAACCCCGAAAATCTCAAGTCCCCACTCCCTCTCTATTGGCCGCAATCGGAGTTCTTGTTTCGTTGTTCAAGCGCCGTTCTTCGGCCTTTTGCGCCTCGTCCGGTGGAGCCCCGCCGCGTTTGAGCACATCCCCGGCTTCGCCTCGCCGCGTTCTACGCGGTGCTCACCTCGCCTTCGCCGGAGCATCGCCGGAGCATCATCGGCACCGTGGGCCAATTCGCGTCGTCGTTTCTGGCGTCGCCACCGACCGACCGTGCATGCCCGACCAAAACCAAGGTGAGCATCACGTTCCCCACGCTCTACTCTTTGTTTCGCCGCATGTCTCGCATGTTAATTCCTCTCCATTTGCCCGGAACGCCGATGTCAGCCTGTAGACCACATAAAGTCTTGTTCACCGCGTTTCGCTAGTCCGTTGGCCGAGCCGTCTGAGGCGTTGAGTTCGTCTCAACACGTTCTATGTCGTGCTCCCCTCCGTTTGTCCAAAAGCCTTTTTTTCAAATATTTGCGTCCGACACCTCGCCATGGCCGCAAATGACACTTCGCGTCCCCGCCTGTCTGGGAATGCTTTCAACAATCCGTGCACGTCAAAACGTGCCAAACCATCCCAGGAGGCTATGTTTCAGACGGTTTTGGATTCGCCGCACTGAGCGCGAAGATATTGAATTTTTCGTGTTTCGGTACCGTCGTCGTTCAAACGACGATTGCGTTGCCTCCGGTGAGTTTTTGGCTTAGCCGATATTTTTCTAGCTTCGCCTCGCCGCGTTCTAAGCCATGCTCACCTTACTTCTCCTTGTTCTATTCCCGAAAATTATTCTTATCTTTAACCCTATGTCGTCGTCGTGGTACACGTCGTCACCGTGCTCCGTTTGACGTGTCGTCAGTTCCTACATGTGCCTCGGGTCATTAGCAACCATTGGCTTCACCTCCCGTGCCTTTTCTCGTCGACGACACGGCCAAAAACAGTGAAAAAGGCTGCTGTCTGTTACTGTTCACACGGGAATATTCCTTCGGAATATTCCTGATTTTTCTTTTTCCAGAATTTTCTGATCCGCCAATCTTCCAATCGCTCGTTCTCCTCCGTCCGAACTCTGAATCAAGTGATTCAAGTTTCTAAATTCATCTAAATTCATAATCTACCTTGTAGTATTTATTTCATAATTTTTGGATTTTCTCGACCACCCCTTGGCTGAGCTTCCTCTCCCCCGGAACGCCGTCGCCACCGCCGCCCGAGTTGCGCCACCGCTTCACCTCGCCGCCAACCACCTTTCAACCACTTGCAGTGATGCACAAGTGCACCCATGCACTTCTCGCAATCCCCTCTCTCCTTTGCGCCACTCGCCAATCCCCGCCGTGCCTCGCACCGCCAGCAAGCCCACGAGCTTTGTGCGCCGCACCGCCATCCATGGGCTCGGCTCCACTGTTCCCCTCACCCCATTGCCCTGGTTTTGCTCGTAAACCTGTCACACCGAGCGACTTCTACCTTCTTCGTCTGAGGAGCTCCGGCGAGGAATTGCCGATGCCTTGGACCTCCTTGTGCCTCGCCGATGCCATTGATAACCGTACCCACCTCCACTACACCCTTGCCGCCAGCCAACTCTATGAGCTCGAACCTTGCACCAAAACTGGACTCATACTCTTCTTCCTCTTTTGTACATCTCACCGGTCTTCACCGCCGTTGGATCACTCAGATCTCGTCTTGTGAACCTGTCCAACTTCTTCCAACTATCCGATTCTTAGACTCCGCTATACGGAGGCTTCTTAGACTCCTACTGCTCGGAGCCTTCAACTTCGACTTCGACCTTCAACTCCAGAGATTTCGACCTTCGAAGACTCCGATTTTGACTTTGACCTTCGGAGACTTCAACTCCAGCCTTCGACCTTTGACCTCGAAGACTTTGACTTCGGCCTTCGATCTCGGAGCCTTCAACTTCGACCTCCGTCTTCAAACCGACCATGGCTGTTGGACTGTTTTAACCTACACACCCTCCAGCCTCTCTGAACCCTCTGATCTCTCCGACCACTCGAAGCCGCCCGACCTCTCCAAGCCGTCTGATTGTTTCGACTACTCTGTATAAATCCAATTCTTTCGACCACTGTACAGTTCCGACCAGGTCTTCGACTTCGACTGCACCTATACTTGGAGTCTTTGTCTTCGACTTAGACTTCCGCATCTTTAACCGTTGATTCGACCATGGTTTTGACCATACACAAATATTGTAGCTTCCGACCACTTTTCCTTCACAAAGAAAAGAATTCCAATAATTTCTTTTATTCGTTCCTTTGGAATTCAAACTTCCAGAAGACGTTCTCCTTCATCCTAACTCCGATTGGATCCATTCAAATTCCTAAATTCATCTAAATTCCTATTCTATCTCCCAGCATATATTTTATAAATTGTGGATTTTATTTGGATTTTAGTTGAGTTTAGTTTGTTCTGGCTTTTCACGTGTAGACTACGACTAATCCGGAGAGTATAATTTCGGCGAACCTCAGCAAAACTTCAAAGCAAGGCAAGTTACACCTTTGATCATGTTGCTCCCACTAATTTAAATTATTTATGTTGTTTTCAAAATTATTATGCATGCGTACTTTTATCCAATCTAGTTTAAATTCGATTTAAACTCTAGTTATGCCTAAATCCTTTGGACAGCCAAATTTGACATTGAATACCATTGTACCTTGTCAACCCTAGATAAAACCTAGTTAGTACATTAGCACTAACTAGAAATTTTGTAGAAATGCTTAGCCATGCTTAGAATACTTATGGTTTGGGATGATCTTTCACATGAAATGATAGACTTTAAAACTGAATTCTTGACTTTGGTGAGTCAAGAAGGTTTATGAAATTATTTTTAAACAAAATATAAAACTTGGTTTAGACTTAGGCAATTGGTTAGAGTGGTGGGTGCAGGCATGCCCTGTTGGTTGGAGCCGCAGTGGTTGACTGTCGTGCACAGGGGTATGTGGTTGGGCCTAAGTCAGATTAAGGACCGGTCTGTGAGCTACTATTGCAAAGCCCTATCGTACTACCACAAGTCTGGTATGGGACAGACCTGGCCGAATAATTTGTGAAGTTCCAACATGATCTCACTATAGGCTGAATGTGAGCGCGGCGTAGGCCGTGAGAAGTCTCACACGGCACAAGAGGGGGCTCCAACATGTGGATTCATGTTGTGGTGAAACCTTAGTGGCGGCGTGATTATGTTGACAACGGATCATTGTAAAGGCCTTGTCATGATCTCCTCGCCGCACACCTAAGGAAGTGTGTAACTCGCGTGGCAAACCGGGATGATCATGTCTTGTGGGTAAAGCTGTACAACCTCTGCAGAGTGTATAACCTATCCTGGATAGCCGTGCCCACGGTCATGGGCAAGCTGAGTAAAGTTTTTCACGGATTAGACTTTGCTTTTCAAAATGGTTTGCGAAAACCTTGTGGATGGATGGAATCCATAAGAGATTTTGGAAAACGTATGGATGGATGGAATCCATATGAGATCTTTTTGGAAAAGATGGTCCGGGTGAGATGCCCGTGGATAGGTTAGTGTTTGGTTGGAGCCTGCACTAACGGTAACTATTTTGCTTACAATGTTGTTTTACTTAATGTATCAAATTCAGCTTTTGTACTTACTTATGATATTTACTTCAATGATCGCCTTTTATGCAAATTAACCATATTATGCCTTCCTTTGAAACTCCTTATGCATGCATCACATCTGTTATAACTCCTGGTGTAACTTGTGGAGTACTTTTGTACTCATGTTGCTATATTTAACTCTTTTCCAGAGGAAGCCTTCGACGACTTCAGTGAGGATTGCGACTAGGCCGCGTCTTACAGTCATTCGCCTTGTGGGAAGGCTGGATGGGCTGCTGCTTTATGTATTTCTTCCGCTGTCTTCTTTTGCTATTATTGTAAACTTTGGCCATCAGGCTCATATTAGTTAAATAAAGTTTGTCATTACGCATGATATTTGTCTTTGTGATACTGTGTGCACTAGCTTTTCCTGGGATAGTGCGATTAACACAGAGGGTTCTGGAGTTGCTGCTCCGGGTCCCGACAGAGATGGTATCAGAGCAATAATGACTCTAAGACGTGACCGTAGGTAGAATAGAGTGGTTGGACCTTAAGGATTTATTTTAAATAACAAGTATTTAAAAAAAAACAATTCTTATTCTTACCTCTCAATCTATGCTACCCTTACCTCTTAATCTTTGCTTGCTCTCATCTTCCAATTCTCCCCTATCTTTATGTCATTACTTAAAAATTCATTTCTAAATCTTCCCTTGCTCAAAACAACTATAGATGGTCAGCAGTCGGGATTCATCGCCTCCGCCACTGCTTTGAAGGATCATGCTTCGTACGTCAAGAGCTGCGAAGGATCACTCCAAGACAACCATTATCCTTTTAGGTTAAGTTGTTAAGCTAGACAGTAGACGAGGTTATGCGCTGTCATTTTTCCCTTTTGTCGGCAGCCATAACTATTGTTTGCTTAATAAAAGTTTTGCTAGTTGTTTTGTTTTGGGTTGCGCAAATCGTCCGTTGTTCCCCCTTTTCCTTGAATCTCCTCTCTCCTAATCTTTGGAAGCATCAAGCTGAAGCGCCAACTGCCAACGACCTTTGTGAAGGAATGTTTGAACTAGATCTCAACTCAAGCCACACAGAGTAAGATCCAAATCTATTTCTTTGCTAGCCCGTACGAATCTCGGGGTCGAGATTCTGTTTAAGGGGGGTAGTTTGTAACAGCCCAGCTGTTATTTCAAAAAAAATATTTAATTTAATTTAAAATAAAATATTTGCTTTTGGTTGTTTAAGTTTTTAAAAATTTAATTGCCTGATTTTTCTGCTTTTAAAAGGGGTTTTCTTGTGAAAATAATTTAAGCAAAAAAAAAATTAAAAATTTAAATAACAATCAATTTCATTTAAAATAAAAATCAAAGTTATTTGGTTGCTTGAAATTTTAAAATTTTCGCTAACCTTTATTTTCTGCGTAAAGAAAAGAGCCTTTCTGTTAAACAAAAAAAATATATTATAATGAAAAATATCTAAATGTCAGTGGAAAATATTTTTATAAGTTCAAAATAGCTTTAGAAACTTCTATGAATTTTTCTAAGATTTTTAAGCTTTATTTGTTAATTATTGTATTATTTTAGAGCTAGAAAATAAAAACATTTTTTTTTAAAAATTAAAATAAATGTCAATTAATTCCGAAATTATTTTTCTTAATCTTTTCAGGTTCCAAGGATCTTTAGAAAATTTTCTTAAAATTTTTCCGAATTTTCTTTTTCTTTTCTTTTTTTTTCTCTCTCTTCTCTCTTTTCTCTCTCTTCCTTTTCCTTTCTTCTTCCTCCACACCATCGTGCAGTCACAAGGGCAGCCATGGGCGCCTCCTTCAAGATCTTGAAACCATTGATTTCCTCCACCATTTTTCACGAAATAAATTGCAATCAACTCCTCTCATTAAGATCTTTCATTCCCCCACCGTTTCCCCTCAAATTAATGAGCCGTTTCGCGGGATTTAACCCATGTCATTCAAAGACATGGATGCTTGATCTCCCTCCTCGGGCCTCCTCAACCCCTATAAAAGGGAGCCCCGTGAGCCTCTCCTCATCCTCACTCAACCCCGAAAATCTCAAGTCCCCACTCCCTCTCTATTGGCCGCAATCGGAGTTCTTGTTTCGTTGTTCAAGCGCCGTTCTTCGGCCTTTTGCGCCTCGTCCGGTGGAGCCCCGCCGCGTTTGAGCACATCCCCGGCTTCGCCTCGCCGCGTTCTACGCGGTGCTCACCTCGCCTTCGCCGGAGCATCGCCGGAGCATCATCGGCACCGTGGGCCAATTCGCGTCGTCGTTTCTGGCGTCGCCACCGACCGACCGTGCATGCCCGACCAAAACCAAGGTGAGCATCACGTTCCCCACGCTCTACTCTTTGTTTCGCCGCATGTCTCGCATGTTAATTCCTCTCCATTTGCCCGGAACGCCGATGTCAGCCTGTAGACCACATAAAGTCTTGTTCACCGCGTTTCGCTAGTCCGTTGGCCGAGCCGTCTGAGGCGTTGAGTTCGTCTCAACACGTTCTATGTCGTGCTCCCCTCCGTTTGTCCAAAAGCCTTTTTTTCAAATATTTGCGTCCGACACCTCGCCATGGCCGCAAATGACACTTCGCGTCCCCGCCTGTCTGGGAATGCTTTCAACAATCCGTGCACGTCAAAACGTGCCAAACCATCCCAGGAGGCTATGTTTCAGACGGTTTTGGATTCGCCGCACTGAGCGCGAAGATATTGAATTTTTCGTGTTTCGGTACCGTCGTCGTTCAAACGACGATTGCGTTGCCTCCGGTGAGTTTTTGGCTTAGCCGATATTTTTCTAGCTTCGCCTCGCCGCGTTCTAAGCCATGCTCACCTTACTTCTCCTTGTTCTATTCCCGAAAATTATTCTTATCTTTAACCCTATGTCGTCGTCGTGGTACACGTCGTCACCGTGCTCCGTTTGACGTGTCGTCAGTTCCTACATGTGCCTCGGGTCATTAGCAACCATTGGCTTCACCTCCCGTGCCTTTTCTCGTCGACGACACGGCCAAAAACAGTGAAAAAGGCTGCTGTCTGTTACTGTTCACACGGGAATATTCCTTCGGAATATTCCTGATTTTTCTTTTTCCAGAATTTTCTGATCCGCCAATCTTCCAATCGCTCGTTCTCCTCCGTCCGAACTCTGAATCAAGTGATTCAAGTTTCTAAATTCATCTAAATTCATAATCTACCTTGTAGTATTTATTTCATAATTTTTGGATTTTCTCGACCACCCCTTGGCTGAGCTTCCTCTCCCCCGGAACGCCGTCGCCACCGCCGCCCGAGTTGCGCCACCGCTTCACCTCGCCGCCAACCACCTTTCAACCACTTGCAGTGATGCACAAGTGCACCCATGCACTTCTCGCAATCCCCTCTCTCCTTTGCGCCACTCGCCAATCCCCGCCGTGCCTCGCACCGCCAGCAAGCCCACGAGCTTTGTGCGCCGCACCGCCATCCATGGGCTCGGCTCCACTGTTCCCCTCACCCCATTGCCCTGGTTTTGCTCGTAAACCTGTCACACCGAGCGACTTCTACCTTCTTCGTCTGAGGAGCTCCGGCGAGGAATTGCCGATGCCTTGGACCTCCTTGTGCCTCGCCGATGCCATTGATAACCGTACCCACCTCCACTACACCCTTGCCGCCAGCCAACTCTATGAGCTCGAACCTTGCACCAAAACTGGACTCATACTCTTCTTCCTCTTTTGTACATCTCACCGGTCTTCACCGCCGTTGGATCACTCAGATCTCGTCTTGTGAACCTGTCCAACTTCTTCCAACTATCCGATTCTTAGACTCCGCTATACGGAGGCTTCTTAGACTCCTACTGCTCGGAGCCTTCAACTTCGACTTCGACCTTCAACTCCAGAGATTTCGACCTTCGAAGACTCCGATTTTGACTTTGACCTTCGGAGACTTCAACTCCAGCCTTCGACCTTTGACCTCGAAGACTTTGACTTCGGCCTTCGATCTCGGAGCCTTCAACTTCGACCTCCGTCTTCAAACCGACCATGGCTGTTGGACTGTTTTAACCTACACACCCTCCAGCCTCTCTGAACCCTCTGATCTCTCCGACCACTCGAAGCCGCCCGACCTCTCCAAGCCGTCTGATTGTTTCGACTACTCTGTATAAATCCAATTCTTTCGACCACTGTACAGTTCCGACCAGGTCTTCGACTTCGACTGCACCTATACTTGGAGTCTTTGTCTTCGACTTAGACTTCCGCATCTTTAACCGTTGATTCGACCATGGTTTTGACCATACACAAATATTGTAGCTTCCGACCACTTTTCCTTCACAAAGAAAAGAATTCCAATAATTTCTTTTATTCGTTCCTTTGGAATTCAAACTTCCAGAAGACGTTCTCCTTCATCCTAACTCCGATTGGATCCATTCAAATTCCTAAATTCATCTAAATTCCTATTCTATCTCCCAGCATATATTTTATAAATTGTGGATTTTATTTGGATTTTAGTTGAGTTTAGTTTGTTCTGGCTTTTCACGTGTAGACTACGACTAATCCGGAGAGTATAATTTCGGCGAACCTCAGCAAAACTTCAAAGCAAGGCAAGTTACACCTTTGATCATGTTGCTCCCACTAATTTAAATTATTTATGTTGTTTTCAAAATTATTATGCATGCGTACTTTTATCCAATCTAGTTTAAATTCGATTTAAACTCTAGTTATGCCTAAATCCTTTGGACAGCCAAATTTGACATTGAATACCATTGTACCTTGTCAACCCTAGATAAAACCTAGTTAGTACATTAGCACTAACTAGAAATTTTGTAGAAATGCTTAGCCATGCTTAGAATACTTATGGTTTGGGATGATCTTTCACATGAAATGATAGACTTTAAAACTGAATTCTTGACTTTGGTGAGTCAAGAAGGTTTATGAAATTATTTTTAAACAAAATATAAAACTTGGTTTAGACTTAGGCAATTGGTTAGAGTGGTGGGTGCAGGCATGCCCTGTTGGTTGGAGCCGCAGTGGTTGACTGTCGTGCACAGGGGTATGTGGTTGGGCCTAAGTCAGATTAAGGACCGGTCTGTGAGCTACTATTGCAAAGCCCTATCGTACTACCACAAGTCTGGTATGGGACAGACCTGGCCGAATAATTTGTGAAGTTCCAACATGATCTCACTATAGGCTGAATGTGAGCGCGGCGTAGGCCGTGAGAAGTCTCACACGGCACAAGAGGGGGCTCCAACATGTGGATTCATGTTGTGGTGAAACCTTAGTGGCGGCGTGATTATGTTGACAACGGATCATTGTAAAGGCCTTGTCATGATCTCCTCGCCGCACACCTAAGGAAGTGTGTAACTCGCGTGGCAAACCGGGATGATCATGTCTTGTGGGTAAAGCTGTACAACCTCTGCAGAGTGTATAACCTATCCTGGATAGCCGTGCCCACGGTCATGGGCAAGCTGAGTAAAGTTTTTCACGGATTAGACTTTGCTTTTCAAAATGGTTTGCGAAAACCTTGTGGATGGATGGAATCCATAAGAGATTTTGGAAAACGTATGGATGGATGGAATCCATATGAGATCTTTTTGGAAAAGATGGTCCGGGTGAGATGCCCGTGGATAGGTTAGTGTTTGGTTGGAGCCTGCACTAACGGTAACTATTTTGCTTACAATGTTGTTTTACTTAATGTATCAAATTCAGCTTTTGTACTTACTTATGATATTTACTTCAATGATCGCCTTTTATGCAAATTAACCATATTATGCCTTCCTTTGAAACTCCTTATGCATGCATCACATCTGTTATAACTCCTGGTGTAACTTGTGGAGTACTTTTGTACTCATGTTGCTATATTTAACTCTTTTCCAGAGGAAGCCTTCGACGACTTCAGTGAGGATTGCGACTAGGCCGCGTCTTACAGTCATTCGCCTTGTGGGAAGGCTGGATGGGCTGCTGCTTTATGTATTTCTTCCGCTGTCTTCTTTTGCTATTATTGTAAACTTTGGCCATCAGGCTCATATTAGTTAAATAAAGTTTGTCATTACGCATGATATTTGTCTTTGTGATACTGTGTGCACTAGCTTTTCCTGGGATAGTGCGATTAACACAGAGGGTTCTGGAGTTGCTGCTCCGGGTCCCGACACTACCCGAAGTAAAACAGTACGCATGATCAAACACTTCAGCAATTTTTTCACTTCATTCATAAAAGAGGGGCCATGTGGCACCGTTATACATAATTAACGGAGACATGGCAACGCACTCCTACACCCCTAAGACTCCGGCGTCACACCTGCGGGTCAACACCTTGCTCTGAGCCGGCGGCGCCATCTTCGTCGCGGCGCGGGACTCCATCCAACCACACCCCAAAGTCGACGTCACCCCAAAGGGTTCGCCGCATCGCCACCTTCGCTGCATCTTCGCCGATGTAGCCCCAAATTGAGAGACCATGTGGAGGTGTCCCCATGTTTGTGATGAGTAATTGACTCATGTTCTGGAAAGTTTGAGTTTGATTTGGTTGGTTCGCGCCAAGTCGGTGCATGGCGCGGTCTAGTACGATTGGACTTGGTAGAACGCGGTCGGACGTGTTTAGGACGCTTGTTCTTTTCTCGATCGGTCATTCGGGATATTTCGTGCTTGAGTATGTTTTGTTGATGCTAATGTTGGTTATACTGTTTCGAGCGGTGCTATGTGACGGTTTGCTTGTCTGTGTGACTGCGGGACTTCGAAGCTAGGTCATGGTGAGGCGTGGGAGGACCGGGACTAGGCACAGGAGGTGTTGAGGTCCAGACGGTCGGAGACATCGAAAATGATCGAGGCTGCTGAGGTGGTTGCGAGTCGGGAGACGAGGAACCGGAGCTGGAGCTACCAGAGGTGAACACGATGGGCAATGGTGAGGAGGACCAGCACTAGGCTCAGTGAGGAGTTGAGGTCCAGACGGTCAAGATGTTGGGTGCAGTCGTGTGAGGACAGGAAGCTTCCGGGAAGGTGCGGTAGGGGCATTTGGGTAAAATGCGCAAGGCCGCAAAATGGAAGCGGATTCGGCTGAAGATAACGGGATGGAGACCCGTTAGTGGTTGGCAGTAGAGAGGTTAGGTTTTGGAGTGGAGTGGTTGTTTCCGTCCAATCCTGATGAGAGAGCTGTTGACTTTTTGCCTCATTTGGGTGTGAGTCATGGAGTGGAATGGAGCTGCCATTTCTTGATTTTCTCCTTGTGTCTGTGAGCCTAGAGTTAAAAGGGGCAGCTGGTTGTGTGAAGCTATGCAATGGTAGTGAGCTGAAGGCAAGAGTGTATTTTCCTGCGTGTGTGAACTTTCAGGGTTGTGTTGGCTGTGTGTGCTTGAGTTCATCCCGAGTTGGAATCATGTAGTGAGAAATAGGATGAACTGGATGTAGACTCTTGATTATATAATCATTCATGTCTCTGATTTGATTTGAGAAATCTTGTGACTGTAGTGCTATGGTTTCTTGAGCTCTCTAAGTATATTTTATTCAATTTTGGTTTCTTCCCTGCTCTCAACTCTTATCTGTGTCATTTGGATTTTGATTTTAATCTCTCTTCAAGAAGTAGCAAAATGGGTTAGCTTTGAACGGGGAATCATCTCAAAGCCATTTGGCTGCTATATTCCTGATAGCAATCCTTTTATCAGCTAGCTTCTTCCCAAAAATCAGCTCGTGCTCATTTCCTCTGTTTTGCAAAAGCTAGGGTTTGATGTCAGGGGATGTGTGTACTCTGGGTGTCTTGGCAACATGTCTGCTATTTGCTTGTTCCTTCATGTTGTGAGATCATCTCCAGATGAGATTCACAGGTTCATGAGCAAAAGATTTGAGAATAATGAGCAATTTAGATTTTGCCAAGAATTCTAGGGTTCACTGCTGGAGGCAGAGGATTTGTGTTTTCAGGCTATCTTCTTGAGTCAAGATGAGAGTCTTGTTAAAAATTGAGAGTGCTGGGTCATATACTCAAATATGTTCACAATCTGGACTCCCTGGTTACTCAATTCTCCCTTGACTTCACTTCTCCTCATTTCTCTGTTTTTGGCAATGAAGCATTTACTGTTTGGTATGACTTCAGTGTGTCTGCAGATTGATCTTCTTTAATAATCGCCTTCTTTTGCAAGTTGGGATTTGAGGACTCTGTCTCAAATTAAATTGTCTCTCAATTTGACTTGAGCCTTGGAGAAGATTTCCTTTTGAATCCTTTTTTCTTTGTTCAGGCTTCAAGCTTTCAGCATTTCTTCACTGCTATTTTCAGCCGGAGCTTGTAGTCTGCAGCCGAGTCTTTCAGTTTGCTTTCCTCTGCAGTACCCTTGTGCCAACAAATTTCAGTCTGTCTGTTTAGAGCAGTGAAGGGTTTTCGGTCTTGTCAAGCCATTTCAGTCCCTGCTGCCGATTGTTTTGTCCAGTAATTTTTCTCGGCCGAACAGCTCCCTTTTGTTTTCTACTGGTTGTTCAGGAAAATAGCTACTCCCTGTTTTCAAAAAAACTATTAGCGGTCACTGTTGTTTTTGAGCAAAAATCTGCATGCTGCTCTACTGTCGGCTGCTGCTTTGCTCTGTGTTCTATTTGCATTTGCTGATTTTGCCCCGGTCTAACCAGCCCTGCCACAGCAGTCCGACCGAAGATCCATTGGAGGTCTGACCAGTGGCATCTTGGCGATCTGACCGGTATCACACCACCGGTCAGACTTGCCTCGAGAATATGTAGTTTGCAGTCTCTGGTTCTTTGGCAAAATTCAGATTTTCTATTGCTTCTTCGTGTCTCATTTTCTTCTATGTTTATAGTTCAGTTTAGAAGCTTCCAATTCTCTCCTTTTTGGGGCAAATCTATAACTTTTGTTCTTTCTATCCATTGGCCAAATCAGTTGAAGTTTCTAGTCAGTCTACTGTCTCTACAGAGAAGGTATTGCTTGTTTGGTTTTGCTTCTCCAGTGTGCTCTCGATCTTCTTACTTCATTGTACTTCGACAGAGTTTTTCTCTGGAATTTGAACTTTGTTGTTTTTGGTTAAGTCTAATCTCTAGCTCATGGTTCCTTCAGTTTTCTCTAAAGTTTATTTTTGTCAAACTGCTTCTGTCTTCATAGCTGATATAGCTATCGGAGAAGAAAGAGTATGTGGATACTTCGGGGCGATTTTTAAAGGCACCATTCACCCCCACTGTTGCCATTTCCGATCCTACAATTGGTATCAGAGCTGGTTAGCTCTTCCTCATAGATCTTAACCGGTCTTTTGAGCCATGGCAACGGACAAGTATTCCACCAAGCCCCCGATCTTCGATGGGATCGACTATCCCTTCTAGAAGAATCGGATGGAGACCTATATACAGGCTTAGGGCTATGCGAGTTGGCAAAAGGTCAAAACTCGCTTTGTTGTTCCTGCCGATGAGAACATCAATAGGCAAACATGCCCGATGTTGAGGCGAATGCTAAGGCAAGAAACATCGTTATCCAAGGTTTGAGCTGAAACGAGTTTGATCGCATTTCTCATCTTTCGTCAGCCTTCGATATTTGGGTGACCCTCGATGCTTACCATGAGGGCACCACCCAAATTAAGATGGTACGACAGGACCAGTACAAGCGAGATTACAACAAATTTGAAATGCCCGCTGGAGAGTCCCTGGATGAGTGCTTTGCGAGGTTTCACAAGATCTTGAGTAACCTCCGAGCGGTCAGTCTCACATACCCCAACTCGGACAACGTCGTCAAATGCTTTTGGCTTTGGATTTGCGTGTTTGGGTGATGAAAGTGACCACCATCTAGGACATGACAGATCTTTCAACTTTGACTCTTGATGTGTTGTATTCATGCCTCAATACTCACGAGATTGACATTGTCTCTCGCAAGTCGAAGTCTCAGTCGATAGCATTGGTCACTGATCCCAGTCCTGCCTTTGGATCTTCTACTGACATTATTTCTGGTTTCTCTCTTGCTACTCTGTGTGAAATTGATGATGATCATCTAGAGCAGCTTCCAGAAAACCAACTAGCCCTCTTAGCCAGAAAGTTCTCCCTTGCATACAAGAGGGTTAGGGAGAGAAAGAGAGGAGGAGGACTGTGATTTTCTTTGAGTGTGGTGGCCCCAACCACATTCGAGCAAACTGCCCCAAGCTGTAGAAGGGCAAAAACGACTACGGCGGTCCAAGCAAGAACGACTACATCAACAAGAACCGCAACAAGAAGCCCCCAAGCAAAGGGAAGAAGTACCGTGACCTTGGCAAAGCCAAGAAGCTCTTCCACCGTGTCCTCACCGCCTTCGACGACATCGACCTCAGTGAGGTGAAGGGGTGGAGTGACAATGATGGAAAGGATGATCAAGATCCCAAGGACGACGACGACTTCATCGGCATGTGCTTCATGGCCCTTGAGGGCGACATCAGCGATAGCGAGCTCTACTCTGACTCCGATGAGGTATATCCTTCTTATGACCAGCTCAATGATGCTTTTCTTAAGTTAGAAAATTTTCATGCTAGATCTAGAGCTAGGTGTAGTGAGTTGGAGAAGGAAGTAGAGAGATTGTTACGGGAGCTTACTTCACTTATATCTGCTCCCTCCCGTGACGGATGTGATGTATGTTCCTCTTTGCATGGTGATATGGAGAAGCTAAGGACCTCTCATGATAGTGTGACTTCTGAGCTAGATTTGCTTAAGGTGGAGAATGTTAGTCTTTTAGCTGAATTAGAGATGATTAGGACTGCTGCTCTTTCATCTACTATAATAGAGACTACTTCTTGCACCTCATGTGAGGATAAGGATAATGCTTTTAGAGGTCTTTACACTATGCTTCTCGATCTACCTGTTGCTTCGACCTCTCAGAAGGCGAAGCTCCATCATGCTACTTCTACCTCTCAAAAGGTGAATTAACGTTGTACCTTCTGTCAGAAGGATGGACACTTGATCGAGAGATGCTTCAGGCGTGCCAAGATCGCGCGGAGAGACCGTGTTCAGGCTCTTAGGCGTATTCAGGGTCAGCCCTAGACCTTGAGTGCACCTAAGACCAACACGAGGTCTAGGGTTGGTCAGCTTGACGTGTTTGGGCATGTGTAGAAGGGTGATATAGTGCTCCAGTTTGTGGAGAGTGACCACTAGTTGGCTGATATCTTTACCAAGCCTTTGGATAGCTCTAGGTTTTCAGTCTTGCGGAGAGAGCTTGGGGTGCTCTGTCCTTATGGATTGTTGTGAGTGGGAGCTTTATGCTTTATGCTTTATCTTGTTTATATGCTCCTGTTCTCTATTTTGTTGCATTGCATATGGGTGCATTTGGGTTAGCCCTCCTAGCATAGATTAGAGTGTTTCTCTCGTCTAGTTACTTAGACTTCTTCCTCTCATCTTGTGGTTCTAGGATGCCGCGTATTAGCTGTCTCTCTTCTTACTAGGTTGAGCTCACTCACTTCTTATAGGTTCTAGCAAGGGTTGGGCCACCCTTGGGTAGACAGGGAATGTATTTGCTGCTTAGTGTGTTAGATGATCAGCTGATAGTCTTAGAGTCATATGGGGTAGATGAGAGTCAGTCTAAACCATAGTATCCTCTATATCTTGTCTATGCTTTAAGGACTGCCCTTTCTGGTTTCTTTGCCAGCTTCTTGTTTTATAGCTTTGGTTCAGGGGGAGTTCATTTGAGAGTTTCTGGATCTTAATATTGACATAACTCAACTTGAACTAAAAGTGTATCACATGTTGAGGGGGAGCTGGACCTTTTTGTATTTCATTTCAGCATTCTGCATTGTAATATAATTACATGGAGTCTTAATTATTATCCTCTTATGACAAGTTTACAATGCTTTACATCTTGCCATGATCCGTTCTTAATTGCTAGATTTATCATGACTTTACATGTGTAGTCAAGCCTTTGCCATGATAGGTTGATTAACATTGCACAAACTTGAATTAAGACATGTCATGTTAGCTCTTGAGACTAGTCTATCTTTAGTTATCCTTTTATGATTCATGTCATGTCAAATAGGCTAAGTTGAGTCTTGAACATTTATTGAGCTTTAGATTGAGCTATGCTAGTTCTTTTATGAAGCATAAGTTATTATTGTTAACTTCTTGTTCTTGAACTAAATTTTAGCAAAAGCAAAATGATCTCTTTATGTGCGAAAGAACTGATCTCACCAATTCTTTTTCGTGAGACTGCTTGCCATTGCACTAGGCATGAACTTAGGGGGAGTTTTGGTTGACCAAGATCACTTTTTAAGCTTATTGCTTGGAGTGGTCGCATAAGGCTTGAGATCCAGCACATGACTAAAATTTTGGTTGGAAACGACCATGAGTTTCAAAAGAAAACATGTCAATTGTGCTAAATTTGCTTCACTACAAACAGAACCAAATATTTGAACAAATATTTCATTCTTGAACTTGTAGCACTCTGAATTGACTCAATTCTAGCTTCTTGGTTCCGCTTAGATTATTAACATGGCTTGCATCATCTTTGGATACCTTTAGCTAGACTATACTCTTGAATGGCTTGACTTGCTAACAAATTCATCTAATATTCAGATTGTTACTTATGTGGCTTGGCTTGATTATGCATATCTTGTCATGATCTTGATAGTATTCATATGTGTTATGGCTTGGTGTAATACTCAAAAGGTCATTTTGAATAATCTTCATGGCTCTAATTGCTTAGGATGAATAATATTCACTCACTTCACTCTCACACCATGCCTTGTTCTCTTTTGCATCTTGATGATTTTATTGCCAAAATGGGGAGAATATTGAAGAAAAAGCCAATTCTGGGAGCTTTTGAGGAAAACTTGCTCTTTCTTTTGCTCCTTTGTCAATATGGTCTTGAGTCTCTTTGCATTTCTTTTAGACCATGTGTGACTCTTTTTCTTTCAAACAAACTCAACTATGCGTTTTTTCTGTGTTTGTCAATAAACTCATCAAGGGGGAGATTGAGAGACCATGTGGATGTGTCCCTATGTTTGTCATGAGTAATTGACGCTTGAGTTAGAGAGTTTGAGTTTGTTTTGGGTATTCCAGGGTTGAGAACCTTTCACTAATGCTATTGTTGATTATGCTATTTCGAGCGGTGCTATGTGATGGTTTGCTTATCAGTGTGGTTGCAGGACTTCGGAGCTAGGTCATGGTGAGGCGTGGTGTCAGACCCGGATTTTTCAATCCAGAATCTACTGTGTTTACTGCACAATTCCCTGGATCAGTAGAGAGTGCACACAGGTACACTGCTGAATCATTTCATACATCGCATGAACAAAAATAATATTGCAGAATTTAAAATACACCACGTCGGTTGAGAGTTTACAATAAGGGCCTCTTAGGCCAAATATTTATCATTACAAACTTACAGCGGAAATGTAAACAAAAGTGAAACCAACGCCACAGGCAAGCGACTGGGGGTAAATATGCACCACATATATTATCTAGGCGTAGGTAATATATGTGCACACAATCTCCATCAAGTATTCTTGTCTATGACCCAAAATACGCATGTAGCGCCCTAATTGTCGCCATTGCTTCCTCCATCATTGGTAGGGCCTCCTCATGGTCATAGTGTCCTTGGGTTCCTGTCTCTATTTTTGGGTAGGCGAGTGTGAGCACAAACCACCGTGCTCAGCGAGCCAACACACAGAATGCAATACTTAACATGTACAGCTTATCAAAGGATGGCTCAGGTTTATTTTATTTTGCGAAGAGTGCTTTTGAATACAATTAATTAAGAATCCCTAAGACCTGGCATTTTAAATTTTACATCGTTACATTGTGAAATAAGCCAGAATAGTAGTGTTACAGATTCCATCCACCAATTACATGGCATCTGCACCATATATCATTTTCTTTCAGCGTTATAGCCGCTTATTTTACCTCTGGGATGACACCCAGGACAATTCAAATGAGGACAGTCCTTCGCCCTTCATGCTTTAATTCCCAACCACCAAGTTATTTTTAAATAGAACTATATCTAGTTAAGTTCCCATGTTTACCCTTGTCCGTGGGCTTGGCTATTCGAATAGTTTTTTTAACTCTGCAGAGTGGGTACACTTTCACCACAAGAGATAATCAACTCGTTGCCCCATATGATTCCCTAGACATATGGTTGAGCAGATCATCACAGTGACTTTTCAAACGATCTAGTCCCTTTTGTCACCTCACCCTATGGGCCGTTCCCACTTGCGGTAGGTCCCATACGTTGCACGGGATGTTTCCCACGGCTACAAGCGTTATTCGGGCTCCACTCCCCTCAGCGCTAGTACGACTGGGAAACTTCACCCTCCACTCGGTGTCCCTTTGGGCCTTCCATTGCCCTTGCATAACCTCTCCTATTCACTACCGGTGAGATGAGTCCAGGGATTTGATATATCTACTTAGCCCTGTTGTATTTTACATACTTGTGGTTGTACGGTTTTACATAGGATAACATGACACGATTCGGTCCTTAGATCTACCTGGATGGTTCTACCACATTTCATATTTTGTGCGTCCACTGCACCACATTCCAGCCCCCAAACCATCCATCCAGGTACTTAAGAAATTTTGGGGTTTTTCGGAGACATAAAATATAGTGTCCACTTACTACAGTCATTCCATCCATGACTGTCCCAAACATATCATACTTTGCAAGTGTTGTTTTTGGGGCAGCTATGTACCCCCGTTTTATCTAGCAATACTAAGCAACGCAGTATTTATATGGACTTACTTGTAAAAGCTACAATAATAAGATTTTGCTAAGGCGACAAGGTTCACATGTCCAACATTTCAATGGAGCATTATTAACAAGCATTATATTAGGTGTATAACTAACATTTCCGAAGATGAATGTATTTTTCCACATAAAATAGCACCATGCATGGTAATAATTTAAAGAAAATTAAATTTGCATAAACATAGGTTCAATATGATCAAAGTGTTAACTCGCCTTGGTCACAGTGATCTGGTTCTTGGTGATCTGGTGCTTCTAGTGCTGCTGCCTCGACCTCTTCCTCTTGAGCCTCGTATGCGATCTTAGCGTGCGCGAAAATTTGGTTAAAAAGAAAATCCACAAATCAAACCAAATAACACCAGAAATTCAAATGAACTCTAAAAATCATGATTCCAGTTCCATTGGATAGATCTTGAATTTAGACGAATTAAGAAATTTGTTTCACTCAATTGGAGTTATAATGAATAAGTTATGCCCATTTAAAAATCTCAGTTCTGTTAATTCCAAAAATTACCAAATTTCTGACAGGTGGGTCAAACTGGGTATTTTTAGTTTATTTTCTTTATTTTTATTTCTTGAAGGGGGGCCGAGGGGTGGACGGAGGGGCGGAGGTGACACCTAAAATGCGGTACTGGGGTGGTGAGGATGCCGACGGTGTGGTCGCCGGAGAGTGGTGAGTACCGGAGAGGGGTCGGCGGCGTACGGTGGCGGCGGCTCGGGAGAAGCTACGACACCGGTGAACTAGGGTCCACAAGGTACCCGGAGAAGGCCGGGAATGTCTTCGCGGCGGGCCGGAGATGCGGTGGTTACGAGGAATCGGACCCGAACGGCTTGGGTCGCCGGTTTGGGGTTCGCCGGAGTTGGGGAAGGCGCCCGGCTCGTCGGCGATTAAGGGTGTTTGAGTGCAATTGATTTTGGGGAGAGGTTGAGGATAGTGTGACGACGCAGATGGGGTAAAGCCCGGGGTTTTATAGGCGTCGAGCTCAGCTAATTGCGGTGGAGAACGTGCGCGCATGTCCGAGACAGCGGCGCGGCCGGGTATGGTGGTGGCAGGCGGCGCGTCAGCGGCGACAGTGGGCGGCGGGGTATGGTCGCATGGTCCGAGGAAGCCCGCACGTCGGCCGTGTCTCGCGCGCCCGAGTCTTGTGGCTTTTGACCGGAGTCGGGCGGTGGAGAGCGAGCCACCGTGCGCGGGGAAAAAAGCAGAGAGGGGGAGAAGAAGACAAACCTGACTGATCGGGCCCACCCGGCAGCGAGAGAGAGAGAGAGAGCGCGCGCGAGGGTCGAGGCCCGCTTGGCAGTGGGGTGAGTGGAGAGGGACGGGCTGGCGCACGCGTGCGGGGCTGGGCTGCGTGGCTCGCCCAGCTAGGCCGTGCGGCCTAACGCGCTGAGGCGGGAGAGAGGAAAAGGGCTGGGCCAGATTTGGTGGTCGGCCCGGCTCTGCCTTTTCTTTTTATTTCTTCTTTTCCATTTTCTTTTGTTCTTATCTTATGCATATATATATATATAGTTCTAATTTTATTTGCTCTCTTTCTTGCTCCCCTAAATTTCTGTACTTTCCATTTTGTTAACATAAATTTAATAGGTGCCATATTTTATAAGGTGCACATATACTTACATATATATAGGTATATCCATATTTGTTGGCATTTTTAAGGTATTTGCTTCCTTGTTATTTATATCATCATTTACAGAAATAGGGTTTTATGTTTTAGGCCAAATCTCTCCCCTCCTTTTCTGGATCATCTTTTCATATTCTTAGTTTAGATTTTAACTTTCTAATATTTAAACATGTTTGTTTCCTCTTTAACTTTTGGAGCCTTCATCAAATTTTTCAGGAAAATCCATAAATTCCAAATTCAAACGAAACACAGTACAGAATTAATTCAAAAGCTTCACAATTTCAAATTTACATTTTTCAGGGTGTTACAAATCTACCCCCCTTAAAAAGAATCTCGACCTTGAGATTCAGCCTAGCTAGTGAACAAATCGGGGTAATCTTGACGTAGTTTATCTTCGCACTCCCAGGTGGCTTCTTTCTTGGAATGGTGACTCCATTGTACTCTACACAAACATATGGTTTGAGTTCTTGTCTTTTTCTCTACGGTATCCAAAATCTTGATTGGACGCTCTTTGTAGGTTAAGTCATCTTCAAGCTTGATAGCCTCCAATGAAGTTTGGTCTTCTGGTACTCTTAAGCACTTCTTGAGTTGAGACACATGGAAGACATTGTGCACATCCGACAGGTTTGGAGGCAATTCCAACTGGTATGCCACTTCCCCTTTCTTGGCCACTATTGGAAATGGCCCAACATATCGTGGGGTAAGCTTGCCTTTGACTTTAAATTGCCTAATTCCTCGCAAAGGCGATACCTTCAGATAAACATAATCCCCTACTTCGAAGCTCAGCGGTCTTCTCCTCTTGTCAGCATAGCTTTTCTGCCTGGACTGAGCTGCTAACAGTCGGTCTATAATCAAGCGAACTTTTTCTTTGGCCTGCTTTAAAATATCTGGTCCAAAGATGCAGTTTTCCCCTACTTCTGACCAATGTAGAGGAGTTCAGCATTTTCTTCCATACAAGGCTTCAAAAGGTGCCATCTGAAGACTAGCTTGGTAGCTGTTGTTATAGGCAAAGTCAGCATAGGGTAGACAGTGATCCCAATCTTTAAAGAAATCCAAGGCACAAGCCCTAAGCATGTCTTCTAATATCTGATTCACCCTTTCTGTTTGTCCATCTGTCTAAGGATGGTAGGCAGTGCTGAAATCCAGATGAGTACCAAGGGCTTCATGTAGACTTGCCCAGAAATGCGAGGTGAATTGGGAACCTCGATCTGAGACTATCCGCTTTGGTACACCATGCAGGCACACAATACGTGACACGTACAACTCTGCCAATTTATCTCCTTTGTAGGTTGTCTTGACTGGAATAAAGTGTGCAACCTTAGTTAGTCTGTCAATGATGACCCATACAGAGTCATATCCTGATTTGGTTCGTGGAAGTCCTGTGAAAAAGTCCATCCCGACTTCTTCCCACTTCCACTGAGGTACTTGCAAGGGCTGTAGCAAGCCTGCTAGCCTCTGGTGTTCAGCCTTCACTCGCTGACATACATCACAACATGCCACATACTCTGCTATGTCCCTCTTCATTCGTGGCCACCAATAACATTGCTTCAAATCCTGATACATCTTGGTACTCCCAGGGTGGAGGGAATACGCAGAGTTATGAGCCTCCTTGAGTATCAGGTCTTTAAGGTCCTTCTGATGAGGCACAAAAATACGAGTCCCATATCTCAATACTCCTTGTTGATCCATTCTCATCTTAGGAGCCTTTCCTTCTTCCATTAATTTCTTCATCCTCTTGGCAGTTGAATCTTCCTTTTGTGCAGTTATGATCTTTTCTTCTATACTTGGTTGCACTTCCATTGTGGCTATGGTGCCTTCCTCTACTATTTCCAAATTCAAGGCTTCTAACTCCTTGTAGAGCTCGGGTTGATGTTCTTGAACCATGAGGTTATTGCAATAAGCCTTACGGCTTAAAGCATCTGCTACAACATTAGCTTTCCCAGGGTGGTAGTGCACACTCAGATCATAGTCCTTAATCAATTCTAGCCATCTTCTCTGTCTCAGGTTAAGGTGGGACTGGGTGAAGAAGTACTTGAGGCTTTGTGATCAGTATATATGTCACAATGATTACCTATCAGATAATGCCTCCAAATATTCAATGCATGCACCACTGATGCTAATTCCAGGTCATGGGTGGGGTAGTTAACTTCATGAGGGCGAAGTTGTCTGGAAGCATATGCCACAACCTTGCCTCCCTGCATTAGTACGCATCCAAGCCCTTGATGTGAGGCATCACAGTATACCTCAAAATCTTTGCGTACATCTGGTAGGACTAGCACAGGAGTGGTAGTTAATCTCTTCTTCAATTATTGGAAGCTTTCTTTGCATGCCTTGGTCCATTCAAACTTCTTCTCCTTCTTGAGTAGTTGAGTCATCGGCCTGGCAATTCGGGAAAATCCTTCTATGAACGTCCTGTAGTACCCAGCCAATCCGAGAAAACTCCTCACTTCAGTGACGGAAGTAGGCTGCTTCCACTCCATTACTGCTACTATTTTGGCGGGATCAACAGATATTCCTCCTGCTGATACTATATGTCCCAAGAAACTGATGTCACTCAGCCAGAATTCACACTTGCTATATTTTGCATACAACTGGTGCTCCTTCAGCTTCTCCAACACTAGGCGCAGATGTTCCGCATGCTCTTCTGCATTTTTGGAGTATATAAGGATGTCGTCGATAAAGACCATGACAAATTTGTCCAAATCCTCCATGAATACCTTGTTTATCAGATTCATAAAATAGGCTGGGGCATTGGTTAATCCAAAAGACATGACTGTAAATTCATACAGCCCATATCTAGTGGTAAAAGCTGTCTTGGGAATATCTTCAGCCCTAATTTTTAGCTGATGATAGCCCAACCTCAGATCTATTTTGGAGAATACAGTGGCTCCACCAAGTTGATCAAACAAATCATCAATTCTGGGAAGGGGATACTTATTTTTGATGGTCATCTCATTCAAGGCTCGGTAGTCCACACACATCCTTGCAGTACCATCCTTCTTCTTCACGAATAATACCGGAGATCCCCAAGGTGAGGAACTAGGTCTGATGAATCCTTTTTCCTGCAACTCCTGAAGTTGTTTCTTCAATTCTTCAAACTCTTCTACTGTCATCCTATAAGGCCTCTTGGACACTGGAGCAGCTCCCGGCTTCAAGTTGATAACAAACTCCAGGTCTCTATCTGGGGCATGCCTGGCAGTTCTTCGGGAAACACTTCGGGATAGTCCTGCACTACTATCATTCCCTCTAGGGGTACATCTTCACAATAGTATATTGCACGTCCCCATCGATATGGTCGGTCCACCTTTATATTTATGGTCATGCCGGGGCACTTGGTTAATTTCACTGTCCTGGTGGCACATTCTATGATTCCCTAGTATCTAACTAACCAATCCATACCTAATATAATATCCAAGGTCTGGGAGCTATCAGGTCAGCAAGAAAATCACATCTTTCCATGGTAATGGTCACCCCTGGGCATACTAGGGTAGCAATGATTATGCCCGCTGGTGAGTTAAGCACCAATGGTTTCTTTAGCATATAAACAGGTAATCCCAACTTATCAGCATACCCCTTAGATATAAATGAATGTGAAGCTCCTGAATCAAATAATACTTGTGCTGGTATGGTCTTGACAGAAAATGTACCCATAAGAACTCCAACGGCCTCCTAAGCTTCTTCAGCTGTGATGTGGTTGACTCGGCCGCGGTTTGGTGCTGATGTATTCTTACTGGCTTGCGAGGACTGCTATCCCCTGTTGGGCACTGAAGCTTGACTGCGCATGGAGATATTCTGCTTCTGTGGACATTTATTGTAACATCCCAAAAATCCTCTTTCTGAAAAATTCAATTTCAAATTAATTATTTTAAAGCATTTGAACTTTATTTGGATTTATCTGAGTTTTATTTCAAAATTCAAAGCAAGAAAATGTATTTTAAATATTTTAATAAAGCCAAAAAGAGTTCATTTTATTTTTCCAACCTTCCCTAAATTTTAAAATAATTTTTGAGAATTTTCTGGAATCAAAAACCAAATCTAAAAAGTTAAAAAGTATTTTAAGTTTGAAAATTAAATACCAACATTAGTTGGAAATATTTTTATTAAGTTCAAAATGTCACCAGGAGCTTCTGTGAATTTTCCTGGAAGTTTTGGAAGTATTTTCATATTTTTTCTGAGGCTTAATGAATTTTCTAAGGTTTTCTGAAATTCAAAAACAAAAATCAGAAAATAAAAACCCAACCTTCCCCCTCCGGGCGCCACGTGGACGGCCAGATCTTCTCCCCGTCACTGCCATCCCCGCCGTCCACCAACCCGCCTCCCACCGGCCAACACGCGTGCGGCCCAGATCCCTCTCTCCCCACGTCGGCCCAATCCGCGCCATCCGCTTCCCCCTCTCTCCTCCTCCCCGGCCCACCCGGCAGCCGCTCCCCTTCCTTCCTCTCTCTACGCACGGGGCCCACCTGTCATCTCCCTCCCCGCGCCCTCTTCCTCCTCCCGCCCCGCGCCGCCCCCGTCTTCCCCGCCGGCCTTCCCGCACCCGCCTGCCCCGTCCCCCTTTCTTCTCCCCCAATCCATGCGCCAACTCCCTTCGCCATCCCACGCCCGAATCCCCCATCCCCGCACCGCGTTTCACCGAAATTCCCCGCCATTCCCGCTGCCCCGCGCCATCTTCGGCGACAAATTCGCGCCGCCCCCGCGCCCCTCCGCCCCTATAAATATCCCGCCCGGCTCCGCCACCACTCGCTCCACCTCGCTCTGCCCTCACCCGCTCCTCCCGAGCTCTCCCTTCCCTTAGCTCCGTGCGGCATCTCCGCGAGCGCCGGCGAAAGCACCGGCGAGCAATCGCCGCCGCTTCCGTCGCCCTCGCGCCCAGCCGTCGCCTCCCTCGGCCTCCCCACGCCCGTGCGAAGACCCTCCACCCCTCGGCCGCGCCTCTCCGCCACCGATGCACCGCCGCCGCGTGAGACCCGAGCCGCCGCCGCTCTGCGCTAGCCGCCGGCCAATTCGGGCCATCCCCGGTAATCTCCGCCCCCACCACCGCACTCCCCTCGGCCTCCTCTACCCGTTCCCTGCCTCACCGCTGGCAGCCGCGCCGCTGTTCGTCGGCGAGCACGCCGCCCCGAGCTCCTCCGGCCGGCGCTGCCTCAGTGCCGACATGGCAGGTGAGGTGGCCGCCGCGTCAGCGCCACACAGGCACCGGCTGCCACGCCACCTCAGCCCCGCCCGAGTCCATGGACCGAGGGCCCACCTGCCAGTCAGCCACCCTAGGGCTGATGTCATGGTGACGTCATAATCCCAATTTTCAATAAAAAAAATAATTCGGCCGAAAAAGGAAATTCAGTGCTGACGCAATAATCCCAATTTCCTTTAGAAAAATAATTCCAGAAATTCATCTTTTTCTTTTTCCCTGAATTTAAACTTCCCGGAGCCCGTTCTCCTTCATCGTAACTCCGATTTAAGCCGTTTAAATTTCTAAATTTTTCTAAAATCATAAAATACTCAAATATTCACTCTTTTTGAATTTTTTAATTTTATTTGAATTTTTTGTATTTATTTTTTTTGTTTGCTCTGTCTTTTCGCGCGTAGATTCCATCGTTGCCGAAGATTTCTCCGCTCCACAGCAAGAAGACCCAGAGAGCGTGCAAGAAGGCAAGTCTACTTTGATCATTTTGAACCTATGTTTGTGAAGTGTTTTAATTATTTTAAATTTATGTGCATCGCTATTTACATAGAACTCTAGATCTGGTCTTAAGATATTAGTTAAACCAACTTTGTTATGCCCTCAATTGAACTTGAATGCCATGTACCCCTGTAACCCTAGGATCACCTTTGTCTCAATAATGAGATTATTATTAAATCTTTGATAAATATTAGAATGGTAGTATAATGCTTAGTCATGCTATTTAATTCTTTTGTAATCTTGAAATGGGAAATTATGTTTCATTGCAATAATCTTTGTATTTAGAAATAAGTGGCGATTGGTGTTGCCGCTGTTCTTTTAAAAATAAATAAAATGTGAAAGTTGGTTTAGACTGGGGTGGATGGTTGGTTTGGGTTGGTGCGGCAAGCACAAGATCTTGTAAAGTGTATGTTCCGCCCTAGTCGATTAAGGACCGACACTTGTGATTGTCTAGACTGAGCACTACCATACAACCCCGAGTCTATGTGGGTACGACCTAGCTGATTAAATCATGATAGTTTAGTTTAGGTGCCACCAGTGGAAAGTGGGTGCCAGGGATTTACTGGTTATTCACAGTGAGGGACAGGGATTTACTGTACTCATATGGCGCAAGAGGGGGCTTCGGACTGGGTGGATTTAACCCTTCTGTGGTGAAACCTCAGCGGGTGGTGTCTAGCTAGACTAGAGTGAGGTAAAGGCTTTGTGATATTTTATCTGCGTCTCATGCCAAAGGAAGCGTGGTGACTATTAAGATAATCTATCTCTTGGGGGTAAAGTTGTACAACCTCTACAGAGTGTCAAACTATTCGAATAGCCGTGCCCACGGTCAAGGGCGGGCAAGGAATGCATTCACATGGTAGATCTTTGGTTTTGGTTTTAAAAACAAAACTTTGGTATTCCAAGAGTGGAGGGAACTCTCGGAAGGGTATCCTGGCGGTTGGAGCCAGTGCGGGTGGATGGAACCCGATGTTTTGAAACTTAACGGTTAGAGTTGGTTAATTAGTGTTGGTGGATAGAACCTTCACTATAATATGCTTATTAGTTTCAGTTAAAACAATTACTTTACAAAGTAAATGCCTTCGAAAATATTTAATGTTATTTGAAATAAAATATTGCTTTGTGCAAAAGAACCATATAGCCTTCCTTTGTTAAGCCTTGCATCTACTGCATTTTTCGCAAGACTTGCGGAGTACTTTATGTACTCACATGTTGCACTAAAAATCATCTCAGAAGAATATGAAGCTCAAGAGGGAGACTACGACTACTTCGCGTGCGGATTTGACGAAGGTTTCCCAGAGTACTAGGTTGCGCTTCCCCAGTCAATTGCCTGTGGCGTATTGATGGGTCTTCGCCAGATTTATCTTTTGCTTCCGCTGTGTTTTGTGAGTGTGCGAGGTCTTGAAACCTCAGTTATAATAATGAGACCTTTCGGTCAGTACTCTCTATTAATGTAATAAAACATTGTTGGTTATGTAATCATTTCTGTTTGACTGTGTGCACTAGCTTTGATCTGGGACTAGTGTTGTAATACACAGAGGGTCCGGGTTTGGAAATCCGGGGTCTCGACATTTATTGGCAAAATACCCCTTCTCACCGCAGTTGAAGCATTTGTAGCCTGAAGTATAATTAGTCCCTGAAGACTGTCCACCTTGCAGGGAACTGCCCCCTGGTCGGGATGATAGTGCTGAATTCTTGGGTTGATTGGGCCTTGAGAAAGATGAATTGTTGAAAAATTTCTGAATGAACCTTCCTTGGGGCTGTTGAACTGGCAGCTTTCGCTTACGGCTGGCTTCTAAGTTCTTCTCATTTTCCAGGATTAAGGCTTTGTTCACTAGTTGATGGAAGCTAGTGAAATCTTGGATTATCAACTGTACCCTTAGTTCTTCACTCATCCCTTCAAAGAACCTATCAGTCTTTTCATCTTCATCTGCTACATCCTTTGGGGCATAGCAGGCCAGTTGTGTAAACTTGGTAAGATATTCATTTATTGACATATTACCTTGCTTGAGAGTGTGAAATTCATTCTTCTTCATTCTCATTACTCCTGCTGGGACAAAATTAGCTTTGAAAGCCGACTTGAATTCTGACCAAGGAATGGCTTCTGTATCATTTCCAGTGGTGGCATCTTCCTGACATCTGGCGGCCAGATAGTTTTCCCACCATGCTGCTGCAGCACCCTGAAGCTGATGTGCAGCAAATATCACTTTGTCTTCATCTGCGCTTTTAGCCAACCGTAGCTTCCTTTTAGTGTCCCGAAGCCAATCCTCGGCTTCAAGTGGCTCATCTGCTGATGAAAAGGTGAGTGGCCGCGTCCTTTGAAAGTCAGCCAAATCAGCTCTAAGCCCACTGGAACTTCCTTGTTGCCCAGCGTAAATGGCTTGCAACAGTTGAGTCTGCTGCGCCGTTACTTGGGCCATTGTGGGGTGTTCTGGTGGGGTTGGTAGGTTGTTATCACCCTGATTTTGGTTCCTGCCTTGCCCTTCAGGCAAAGCCCCATGAGTTGAGTCTACCTCGGTCTGGTTAGCATTGGCCTGAGCCCTGATGGTCCTTCGGCTGGCCATCTGCAGTTAGAGCTTCATACTTACCACTACTACTAAGCAGACAAGAAAGGAAGGATACCATCTCATAAATTGCAAGAAAAATGACAAAGCAACTTTTAGCATAAGGCCTATGTCTGGCCGTACATTAAGCACACAAACATCCACTTAGCCAGCTTTTAGGCTGGACTTTACGGTTACACAATATTTTAAGGTTCGACAGGATAACGACTACAATACCAAAAGACTAGTACATCATACTACGATACAGGAACTAGTACTTGCACCACACATGGCAAGTACGACACTACTCTACCTACTCCTCCATAAAGCTCGCACCGGGACAGGAAGGGCTGTAGTCAGGTGACGGCAAGCGGGACTGGCTGCCGCTGAATTCTGATGGATCGGTGTCAGAGTGGGAGCGGGATTTGCTGCGGCTGCGGCTAGGCCCTCCCCGTCGAAGGGCAGACTGAGGTCCTGGGGGCCGCACGCTCATGCGCGCAGTGCGTCTCGTACGGGAACCTCCTGCTCCTTACTGGGGTGGTGATGGTGCTGCAACTGGAGTGGTGGCCTGCTGGTGCTGGGCATGAGCGGCTGCTGCCTCTACCTTTGTCGGGACCCGGAGCAACAACTCCAGAACCCTCTGTGTTAATCGCACTATCCCAGGAAAAGCTAGTGCACACAGTATCACAAAGACAATTATCATGCGTAATGACAAACTTTATTTAGCTAATATGAGCCTGATGGCCAAAGTTTACAATAATAGCAAAAGAAGACAGCGGAAGAAATACATAAAGCGGCAGCCCATCCAGCCTTCCCACAAGGCGAATGACTGTAAGACGTGGCCTAGTCGCAATCCTCACCAAAGTCGTCGAAAGCTTCCTCTGGAAAGAGTTAGATATAGCAACATGAGTACAAAAAGTACTCCACAAGTTACACCAGGAGGTTTAACAGAATAGATGCATGCATATGGAATATCAAAGGAAGGCATAATGTGGTTTATTTGCATAAAAGGCGATCATTGGAGTAAATATCATAAGTAAGTGCAAAAGCTGAATTTGATACAATAAATAGAAATAAGATTTTAACAAAATAATATCGTTAGTGCAGGCTCCAACCAAACACTAACCTATCCACGGGCATCCCACCCGGACCATCTTTTCCAAAAGCTCACGTATGGATTCCATCCATCCACACGCTTTCACTGCGCAACTCTGATGAATTCCATCCATTCACCAGATTTCAATCTCTCACGGATTCCATCCATCCGCAAGGTTTTCATAAACCATTTTGAAAACCAAAGTCTAATCCATGAAAAACTTCACTCAGCTTGCCCATGACCGTGGGCACGGCTATCCAGGATAGGTTATACACTCTGCAGAGGTTGTACAGCTTTACCCACAAGACACGATCATCCCGTTTTACCACTAGATTACACACTTCCTTAGGTGTGCGGTTAGGAGTCGTGACAAGGCCTTTACAATGCAAAGCCTTCAACCTGGCCAAGCCAACTCTAAGGTTTCACCCCGGTTAGGAATCCACCAGACCGGGACCCCCTCTTGAGCCGAGTGAGACTTCTCATGGCCTACGCCACGCTCACTTTCATCCTACGAAATGGCTCAGGTTGGGACCCGCAAATTATCCAGCCAAGGCTGTCCCATACCAGCCTTGTGGTAGTACGATAGGGCTTTGCAACAGTAGTTCACAGACCGGTCCTTAATCTGACTTAGGCCCATCCACAAACCCCTGTGCACGACAATCAACCACTGTGGCTCCAACCAACAGGGCATGCCTGCACCCACCACTCTAACCAATTGCCTAAGTCTAAACCAGTTTTATATTTGTTTTCAAAATAATTCATAAACCTTCTTGACTCACCGAAGTCAAGAATACAGTTCAAAAGCTTATCATTTTATGTGAAACAATTCTTCCCACCCGAATTATTCTAAGCATGGCTAAGCAATTCCATAAATTGTTCTAGTTAATACTAATGTACCAACTAGGTTTTCATCTAAGGTGACAAGGTATGATTGTTCAATATCAAGATTGGCCATACAAAGGAAATTGGGTGTAACTAAAGTTTTAAGCACATTTGAACTAATTTGAATAAAAGTACGCATGCAATAATAATTTTAAAAACAACATAAATAATTTAAATTAGTGGGAGCAACATGATCAAAGGTGTAACTTGCCTTGCTCAAAGACTTGATGCTACGAATCGTCGAAATCGAACTCTCCGGATTCGTCGTAGTCTACACGCGAAGAACCAAACAAAATAAACTCAAATAAAATCCAAATAAAATCCGAAAATTATAAAATATATACTGGGAGATAGATATAATGATCTTAGATGAATTTAGGAGAAAGAATCAACGGATTCGGAGTTTGTATGAGGGAGAACGAATATCTGGAGGTTTTGGACATCACATGAAATGATAACGACATCTGAGAATTACTTTTTGAACAGTATGGTGTCGGTAGGCTGCGAGGTGGCTAGCGAATGGGCAAAATGGAATCCTGGCGATGAGATGAAGGTGGTGACATGGATACGGCGATGAGGAACGGAAACGATACCATCGACGTTTGAACGGCGACGGTAGAGAGAAAGGAAAAACTTAATATCTTAGTGCTCGGTGAAGCGAATCTAAAACCATTTGGAAGGTAGCTAAATGGGATGGTTTGGCACGTTATGACGTGAACGGATTGGGAAAAACACCAACGGATAGATGGGGACACGAGATGTCATTGGCGGCCATGGCAAGGTGTCGGAGGCGAAAATTTGTGGAGGCTTTTTGGGGAAAAGGAATGAAGCATGGCGTAAAACATGCCGAGGTAAGTCTACGAAAAATTACGGCATGGGCTAAGGCTTACCGGAGGCGACGAATCGATGTCGGGAGTCACAAATGGCCATTTTCGCGGAAAGCTCAATTCCTGACAATTGGCTCCACGAAAAAAATTAAACAAAATGGTAGAAAAATTCCTTAGAGGCTAGGACACAATATGACGTGAACAAAAATTAAAGCGCTCACCGAAAAAGTGGGTACGCGCGAAGGTACAGTTTTAGTGTCTAGGCCTGACAAGGTCGACGAGGACTCGGGGAATCTTTAGGCGTTGGCGATAGAAGCACAATGTAGAACGCGTTGAGGCAAACTCAACGGTGCAAACGGCTCAGCCAAAGGACATCGGATGGTGGCGGAACACGGTGGAGAAGACATTTTGCGACCGTCGGGTTGACATCGGCGTTCCGGGCAAACGGAGAGGAGTTAGCAGGTGGGGTTTGTGGCGAAACGAAGAGGAGAACGTGGGGAACGTGATGCTCACCTTGGTTTTGGTCGGGCATGCACGGACGGCCGGTGGCGACGCGAGGAACGACGACGCGCTATGGCCCACGGTGGCGACGGTGCTCTGGCGAAGTTCCGGTGAAGGCGAGGTAAGCACCGCGTAGAACGCGACGAGGCGAATCCGGGGATGTGCTCAAAAGTGGCGGGGCTCCACCGGACGAGGCGTAATACGCCGAAGAACGCCGCTTGGAACACAAAAGAAAAACTCCGATTGCGCCCAAGAGAAGAGGAGTGGAGACTTGATATTTTCGGGGTTGAGTGAGGATGAGGAGGGGCTCACGGTGCTCCCTTTTATAGGGGCGGGGGAGGTCCGAGATGGGAGATCAAGAGACCATGTCCATCAATGGCATGGGTTAATTTCTCGCGAAACGGGTCATGAATGAGGGGAAAACGGCTGGGAATGGAGGAGTCATGAAGAGAGCAAGTGAATGCACTTGATTGCATGAAAAATCGTTGAGAAATTCATGAGGAATGAAGAGCTCAAAAAAAACGGCCATGGCGGCCACGTTCTGGAGGAAGGCTTCGTGAGGAAGATGAACGAGGAGAGAGAAAACGGGAATTAAAATAATATATTTTTCTCTCAAAAAAATAAAATAAAATAAATTCGAAAAAAATTCAAGAAAATTCTACAAATATCCTTGGAACCCGAAAATATCAAATAAAATAATTTCGGATTTAATTGAGGTATATTTTAACCATTTAAACATTTTTACTTTCTAAGCTTTAATTTAATCCAATAAATTCAAAAACTCCAAAAAATCAAGCAACCAAAGCACACTTGATTTTATTTTAAATCAAATAAAATTTATTATTATTATTTTTTTTACTGAAAATTTTGAAATAAACAGCTGGGCTGTTACAAACTACCCCCCTTAAAAAGAATCTCGTCCCCGAGATTCGCACGGGTTAGCAAAGAAATAGGTTTGGATCTTACTCTTTGTGGCTTGAGCGGAGATCTAGTTCAAACGTCCATTTGCAAACTTCTGTGGCCTTCTGTTTGCTGTCTGGAGGTTGTTGGCAGTTGGTGTTTCAGCTTGATGCTTCCAAAGAATAGAAGAGAGGAGACTCAAGGCAAAGGAGGGACAACAGACGTTTTGCGCAACCCAAAACAAAAGAACTAGCAAAACTTTTATTAAGCAAACAACAAGCAATAGTAATGGCTATCAACAAAAGAGAAAACTGACAGCTCATAACTTCGTCTACTTTCTAGCTTAACAACTTATCCTAGAGAGGTAAAGATTATCTTGGTGTGATCCTTCGCAGCTCTTGACGTACGAAGCACGATCCTTTGGTGCAAAGATTGAGGTTGCGGTAGAGTCGATGAATTTGGACTACTGACCATCTATAGTTGTTTTGAGCAAGGGAAGATTTAGAAATGGGCTTTCAAGTAATGACATAAAGATAAGCGAGAATTGGAAGACGAGAGCAAGCAAAGATTAAGAGATAAGGGTAGCATAGATTGAGAGGTAAGAATAAGCAAAACTTTTGAAATTACTTGTTATTAAAATATATCCTTAAGGTCCAACCATTCTATTCTATCTACGGTCACGTCTTAGAGTCATTATTGCTCTGATACCATCTCTGTCGAGACCCGGAGCAACAACTCCAGAACCCTCTGTGTTAATCGCACTATCCCAGGAAAAGCTAGTGCACACAGTATCACAAAGACAATTATCATGCGTAATGACAAACTTTATTTAGCTAATATGAGCCTGATGGCCAAAGTTTACAATAATAGCAAAAGAAGACAGCGGATGAAATACATAAAGCGGCAGCCCATCCAGCCTTCCCACAAGGCGAATGACTGTAAGACGTGGCCTAGTCGCAATCCTCACCAAAGTCGTCGAAAGCTTCCTCTGGAAAGAGTTAGATATAGCAACATGAGTACAAAAAGTACTCCACAAGTTACACCAGGAGGTTTAACAGAATAGATGCATGCATATGGAATATCAAAGGAAGGCATAATGTGGTTTATTTGCATAAAAGGCGATCATTGGAGTAAATATCATAAGTAAGTGCAAAAGCTGAATTTGATACAATAAATAGAAATAAGATTTTAACAAAATAATATCGTTAGTGCAGGCTCCAACCAAACACTAACCTATCCACGGGCATCCCACCCGGACCATCTTTTCCAAAAGCTCACGTATGGATTCCATCCATCCACACGCTTTCACTGCGCAACTCTGATGAATTCCATCCATTCACCAGATTTCAATCTCTCACGGATTCCATCCATCCGCAAGGTTTTCATAAACCATTTTGAAAACCAAAGTCTAATCCATGAAAAACTTCACTTAGCTTGCCCATGACCGTGGGCACGGCTATCCAGGATAGGTTATACACTCTGCAGAGGTTGTACAGCTTTACCCACAAGACACGATCATCCCGTTTTACCACTAGATTACACACTTCCTTAGGTGTGCGGTTAGGAGTCGTGACAAGGCCTTTACAATGCAAAGCCTTCAACCTGGCCAAGCCAACTCTAAGGTTTCACCCCGGTAAGGAATCCACCAGACCGGGACCCCCTCTTGAGCCGAGTGAGACTTCTCATGGCCTACGCCACGCTCACTTTCATCCTACGAAATGGCTCAGGTTGGGACCCGCAAATTATTCAGCCAAGGCTGTCCCATACCAGCCTTGTGGTAGTACGATAGGGCTTTGCAACAGTAGTTCACAGACCGGTCCTTAATCTGACTTAGGCCCATCCACAAACCCCTGTGCACGACAATCAACCACTGTGGCTCCAACCAACAGGGCATGCCTGCACCCACCACTCTAACCAATTGCCTAAGTCTAAACCAGTTTTATATTTGTTTTCAAAATAATTCATAAACCTTCTTGACTCACCGAAGTCAAGAATACAGTTCAAAAGCTTATCATTTTATGTGAAACAATTCTTCCCACCCGAATTATTCTAAGCATGGCTAAGCAATTCCATAAATTGTTCTAGTTAATACTAATGTACCAACTAGGTTTTCATCTAAGGTGACAAGGTATGATTGTTCAATATCAAGATTGGCCATACAAAGGAAATTGGGTGTAACTAAAGTTTTAAGCACATTTGAACTAATTTGAATAAAAGTACGCATGCAATAATAATTTTAAAAACAACATAAATAATTTAAATTAGTGGGAGCAACATGATCAAAGGTGTAACTTGCCTTGCTCAAAGACTTGATGCTACGAATCGTCGAAATCGAACTCTCCGGATTCGTCGTAGTCTACACGCGAAGAACCAAACAAAATAAACTCAAATAAAATCCAAATAAAATCCGAAAATTATAAAATATATACTGGGAGATAGATATAATGATCTTAGATGAATTTAGGAGAAAGAATCAACGGATTCGGAGTTTGTATGAGGGAGAACGAATATCTGGAGGTTTTGGACATCACATGAAATGATAACGACATCTGAGAATTACTTTTTGAACAGTATGGTGTCGGTAGGCTGCGAGGTGGCTAGCGAATGGGCAAAATGGAATCCTGGCGATGAGATGAAGGTGGTGACATGGATACGGCGACGAGAAACGGAAACGATACCATCGACGTTTGAACGGCGACGGTAGAGAGAAAGGAAAAACTTAATATCTTAGTGCTCGGTGAAGCGAATCTAAAACCATTTGGAAGGTAGCTAAATGGGATGGTTTGGCACGTTATGACGTGAACGGATTGGGAAAAACACCAACGGATAGATGCGGACACGAGATGTCATTGGCGGCCATGGCAAGGTGTCGGAGGCGAAAATTTGTGGAGGCTTTTTGGGGAAAAGGAATGAAGCATGGCGTAAAACATGCCGAGGTAAGTCTACGAAAAATTACGGCATGGGCTAAGGCTTACCGGAGGCGACGAATCGATGTCGGGAGTCACAAACGGCCATTTTCGCGGAAAGCTCAATTCCTGACAATTGGCTCCACGAAAAAAATTAAACAAAATGGTAGAAAAATTCCTTAGAGGCTAGGACACAATATGACGTGAACAAAAATTAAAGCGCTCACCGAAAAAGTGGGTACGCGCGAAGGTACAGTTTAAGTGTCTGGGCCTGACAAGGTCGACGAGGACTCGGGGAATCTTTAGGCGTTGGCGATAGAAGCACGATGTAGAACGCGTTGAGGCAAACTCAACGGTGCAAACGGCTCAGCCAAAGGACATCGGATGGTGGCGGAACACGGTGGAGAAGACATTTTGCGACCGTCGGGTTGACATCGGCGTTCCGGGCAAACGGAGAGGAGTTAGCAGGTGGGGTTTGTGGCGAAACGAAGAGGAGAACGTGGGGAACGTGATGCTCACCTTGGTTTTGGTCGGGCATGCACGGACGGCCGGTGGCGACGCGAGGAACGACGACGCGCTATGGCCCACGGTGGCGACGGTGCTCTGGCGAAGTTCCGGTGAAGGCGAGGTAAGCACCGCGTAGAACGCGACGAGGCGAATCCGGGGATGTGCTCAAAAGTGGCGGGGCTCCACCGGACGAGGCGTAATACGCCGAAGAACGCCGCTTGGAACACAAAAGAAAAACTCCGATTGCGCCCAAGAGAAGAGGAGTGGAGACTTGATATTTTCGGGGTTGAGTGAGGATGAGGAGGGGCTCACGGTGCTCCCTTTTATAGGGGCGGGGGAGGTCCGAGATGGGAGATCAAGAGACCATGTCCATCAATGGCATGGGTTAATTTCTCGCGAAACGGGTCATGAATGAGGGGAAAACGGCTGGGAATGGAGGAGTCATGAAGAGAGCAAGTGAATGCACTTGATTGCATGAAAAATCGTTGAGAAATTCATGAGGAATGAAGAGCTCAAAAAAAACGGCCATGGCGGCCACGTTCTGGAGGAAGGCTTCGTGAGGAAGATGAACGAGGAGAGAGAAAACGGGAATTAAAATAATATATTTTTCTCTCAAAAAAATAAAATAAAATAAATTCGAAAAAAATTCAAGAAAATTCTACAAATATCCTTGGAACCCGAAAATATCAAATAAAATAATTTCGGATTTAATTGAGGTATATTTTAACCATTTAAACATTTTTACTTTCTAAGCTTTAATTTAATCCAATAAATTCAAAAACTCCAAAAAATCAAGCAACCAAAGCACACTTGATTTTATTTTAAATCAAATAAAATTTATTATTATTATTTTTTTTTACTGAAAATTTTGAAATAAACAGCTGGGCTGTTACAACCTTGGCCTCTGCCAATGCTTTCTCGCACTAGGCGAGCTGCTCTCAGAGTGTTGCCACCTCCGTGTGCCTGGAGACCAGGTGCTGCTGGAGGGTGGTGATCTCCTCCAGAGCGTCAGTGTGAGCCACCCCCATGGCTCTAGTGAGGTCGACCTGATATGTGAGCTTAGGGTCATCCTCTGAGGTCGGCATGTACGTCGAACTATATCGCGCTCCTTCCCGGCGCATCGGATGGTAGCAATAAGGAGTGCGCGCAGGGTGGTCTTGTAGAAATCACATAGCCGTACGGCGGCTAGGCGTGCAGCGTCCTGTACCGCCACCCGCAGAGTGCTCCTCTTATGCTCTGTCCTGTAAACATGTGGCGGGTCTTGTTCACTCTTGGCGTGGATGAATATCTCCATCATCCATGATTCTTGTCCACCTTCCATGGTCTTAAGGCCTCAATAAATTGGCTGCTCCTTATAACCCAAATAATGCAGAAGCTTGCGTAAGATACTGGCGAACTCGCCCTCATAAACTCCATGGGCTAGGAAATCCCAGTTGGCCTCATCTTCCACGCCTGCCATTTGTAGATTTAAAATACCAGTGTTAGTAATTTTCAAAAATACTAATGAAAAGTAGAGTAGAAATAGATCTAAGATAGATACGAAAAAGAAGTAGTATGCTATATTTTCAAATTCATTTTTATAAGTTCTTAAATATTGTGATCCTATACTCATCCTAGTACTGTTCTAAGGCTTTTACCCTACAGTCGTATGCTCTGATACCAGCTCTGTTAGACCCGGATTTTTCAATCCAGAATCTACTGTGTTTACTGCACTATTCCCTGGATCAGTAGATAGTGCATACAGGTACACTGCTGAATCATTTCATACATCGCATGAACAATAATAATATTGCAGAATTTAAAATACACCACGTCGGGTGAGAGTTTACAATAAGGGCCGCTTAGGCCAAATATTTATCATTACAAACTTGCAGCGAAAATGCAAACAAAAGTGAAACCAACGCCACAGGCAAGCGACTGGGGGTAAATATGCACCACATATATTATCTAGGCGTAGGGGTGGAAAAATAGCTTGAGGCTCGTGGCTCGGCTTGAGCTCGTTACGAGCCGAGCCGGCTCGGCTCGAGCTCGTTAAATTTCGAGCCGAGCCAAGCCTCCTTTCTGGCTCGTGAAAAAAACGAGCCGAGCTCGAGCCGCTCGCGAGCCAGCTCACGAGCCATTTGGCTCGCGCCTCCCGTCCGTCTCCCCACTCTTGCGGTCCTGCCTGCCTCCCTCCAGTCCCCAGATTCCCCACTGCCTTCGCCCTTCGCCTCCTCCCCCACCTCCTCTCCCTCTCCAATTCCCTCTCCCCATCCCCCTCCGCCGCCGCCATGACCCCCACCTCCAGCGCCGCGGCCTCCCCGCTCACCTCCACCAGCTCGACCTCCGCCTCCTCCCCCACCTCCCCTCCCTCTCCCTCTCCCTCCGCCGCCATGACCCCCACCTCCAGCGCCGCGGCCTCCCCGCTCACCTCCACCAGCTCGTCTCCGCCTCCTCCCCCACCTGGCCACCTCCCGGTCCTCCCCTCCCTCTCCCTCTCCCTCAGCCCGTCCGCCGCCATGACCCCTCCCACTTCAAGCCAAAATGGCTTGAACTGGCTCGTTCAAGCCAAAAAGCTCGTTCAAGCCATTTTGGCTTGAACTGGCCCGTTCAAGCCATTTTGGCTCGTGCCGTGCGGTTGCGTGCAATTGATTTCTCTCATTTCTGGGTGTTGCATGTTTGGTGCGGGAAGTTCCTGTGGACTTTGCGCAGCATCAAATCGCATCTTGGCTTGGCAACTCGGTGAGTATTCATTTGTGAAGATTGGGTTTTGTATCTCCGATTATCTCTCCAGTGATATCCCAGTATTCCCCGGATAATTGACACACAGATGTATGCTATGCTATTTATCTCTGCTGTGCTGCTCTCTGTTATGTGCTCTCTGTTATGCTATACTGATAATTGACATACAGACTGTATCTGTTTTTTGGCTCGGTCGGGCTCGCGAGCTGACTCGAGCCGCCAGTCGAGCCGAGCCAAGCCTCCCGCATAGCTCGTTTCCAAAACGAGCCGAGCCGAGCCGAGCCGCATCTTTGACCGAGCTCGGCCGAGCCTGGCTCGAGCCGGCTCGGCTCGGCTCGTTTCCAGCCCTATCTAGGCGTAGGTAATATATGTGCACACAATCTCCATCCAGTCTTCTTGTCTATGACCCAAAATACGCATGTAGCGCCCTAATTATCGCCATTGCTTCCTCCATCATTGGTAGGGCCTCCTCATGGTCATAGTGTCCTTGGGTTCCTGTCTCTGTTTTTGGGTAGGCGAGTGTGAGCACAAACCACCGTGCTCAGCGAGCCAACACACAGAATGCAATACTTAACATGTACAGCTTATCAAAGGATGGCTCAGGTTTATTTTATTTTGCGAAGAGTGCTTTTGAATACAATTAATTAAGAATCCCTAAGACCTGGCATTTTAAATTTTACATCGTTACATTGTGAAATAAGCCAGAATAGTAGTGTTACAGATTCCATCCACCAATTACATGGCATCTGCACCATATATCATTTTCTTTCAGCGTTATAGCCGCTTATTTTACCTCTGGGATGACACCCAGGACAATTCAAATGAGGACAGTCCTTCGCCCTTCATGCTTTAATTCCCAACCACCAAGTTATTTTTAAATAGAACTATATCTAGTTAAGTTCCCATGTTTACCCTTGTCCGTGGGCTCGGCTATTCGAATAGTTTTTTTAACTCTGCAGAGTGGGTACACTTTCACCACAAGAGATAATCAACTCGTTGCCCCATATGATTCCCTAGACATATGGTTGAGCAGATCATCACAGTGACTTTTCAAACGATCTAGTCCCTTTTGTCACCTCAACCTATGGGCCGTTCCCACTTGCGGTGGGTCCCATACGTTGCACGGGATGTTTCCCACAGCTACTAGCGTTATTCGGGCTCCACTCCCCTCAGCGCTAGTACGACTGGGAAACTTCACCCTCCACTTGGTGTCCCTTTAGGCCTTCCATTGCCCTTGCATAACCTCTCCTATCCGCTACTTAGCCCTGTTGTATTTTACAGACTTGTGGTTGTACGGTTTTACACAGGATAACATGACAAGATTCCGTCCTTAGATCTACCTGGATGGTTCTACCACATTTCATATTTTGTGCGTCCACTGCACCACATTCCAGCCCCCAAACCATCCATCCAGGTACTTAAGAAATTTTGGGGTTTTTCGGAGACATAAAATACAGTGTCCACTTACTACAGTCATTCCATCCATAACTGTCCCAAACATATCATACTTTGCAAGTGTTGTTTTTGGGGCAGCTATGTACCCCCGTTTTATCTAGCAATACTAAGCAATGCAGTATTTATATGGACTTACTTGTAAAAGCTACAATAATAAGATTTTGCTAAGGCGACAAGGTTCACATGTCCAACATTTCAATGGAGCATTATTAACAAGCATTATATTAGGTGTATAACTAACATTTCCGAAGATGAACGTATTTTTCCACATAAAATAGCAGCATGCATGGTAATAATTTAAAGAAAATTAAATTTGCATAAACATAGGTTCAATATGATCAAAGTGTTAACTCGCCTTGGTCACAGTGATCTAGTACTTGGTGATCTGGTGCTTCTAGTGCTGCTGCCTCGACCTCTTCCTCTTGAGCCTCGTATGCTATTTTAGCCTGCGCGAAAACTTGGATAAAAAGAAAATCCACAAATCAAACCAAATAACACCAGAAATTGAAATGAACTCTAAAAATCATGATTCCAGTTCCATTGGATAGATCTTGAATTTAGATAAATTAAGAAATTTGTTTCACTCAATTGGAGTTATAATAAATAAGTTATGCCCATTTAAAAATCTCAGTTCTGTTAATTCCAAAAATTACCAAATTTCTGACAGGTGGGTCAAACTGGGTATTTTTAGTTTATTTTCTTTATTTTTATTTCCAAGTGTTGTTCCTATGGCAGATGGAGCCCATATGTCAGTGAGACCCAGGGTTCTCGGTATCTGACAAGTGGGACCCCTCTATCAGTGGCCACAGGGGCTATCGGCCACTGACAGGTGGGACCCTTTAGGCTCTGGGCCCATATGCCAGCGGTAGCACGGACAGGCGGGACCCAGACGTCAGCAGCCAGCACAGACAGACGGTCGCTGACAAGCGGGGCCCGGCTGTCAACGCGTAAATAAAAAGAATGGCTCACCTCAGCGCTGCGGAGCAGGGGCTCGAATGCGCACGGCCAAGGGAGCCAGGGGGAAGAGGTAAGAGTTTGTGCTGCTAGCCATCTGGACGCTCGGGTGTTTCTTACCCCTATAGGGTAGTTTTACCTTTTGTGCTATCTCTTGAAGGGGGCTGGGCAGAGGAAGACGGTGGCGGTGGTGCCGACGGCGAGGGGTGGCCGCAGGGGCGGAGGTGACACCTAAAATGCGGTGCTGGGGTGGTGAGGATGCCGACGGTGTGGTCGCTGGAGAGGGGTCGGCGGCGTACGGTGGCGATGGCTCGGGAGAAGCTACGGCACCGGCGAACTAGGGTCCACGAGGTACCCGGAGAAGGCTGGGAATGTCTTCACGGAGGGCCGGAGATGCTGTGGTTACGAGGAATCGGACCCGAACGGCTTGGGTCGCCGGTTCGGGGTTCGTCGGAGTTGGGGAAGGCGCTCGGCTTGTCGGCGATTAAGGGTGTTTCAGTGCAATTGATTTCGGGGAGAGGTTGAGGATAGTGTGACGACGCAGAAGGGGTAAAGCCCGGGGTTTTATAGGCGTCGAGCTCGGCTAATTGCGGCGGAGAACCTACGCGCATGTCCAAGACAGCGGCGCGGCCGGGTATGGCGGTGGCAGGCGGCGCGTCAGCGGCGACAGCGTGCGGCGGGGTATGGTCGCATGGTCCGAGGATGCCCGCACGTCGGCCGTGTCTCGCGCGCCCGAGTCTTGCGGCTTTTGACCGGAGTCGGGCGGTGGAGAGCGAGCCACCGTGCGCGGGGAAAAAAGCAGAGAGGGGGAGAAGAAGACAAACCTGACTGATCGGGCCCACCCGACAGCGAGAGAGAGAGAGCGTGAGGGTCAGGGCCCGCTTGGCAATGGGGTGAGCGGAGAGGGATGGGCTGGCGCGCGCGTGCGTGCGGGGCTAGGTTGCGTGGCTCGCCCAGCTAGGCCGTGTGGCCTAACGCGCTGAGGTGGGAGAGAGGAAAAGGGCTGGGTCGGATTTGGTGGCCGGCCCGGCTCTGCCTTTTCTTTTTATTTCTTCTTTTCCATTTTATTTTGTTCTTATAAATATATATATATAGTTCTAATTTTATTTGCTCTCTTTCTTGCTCCCCTAAATTTCTGTACTTTCCATTTTTGTTAACATAAATTTAATAGGTGCCATATTTTATTAGGTGCACATATACTTACATATATATAGGTATACCCATATTTGTTGGCATTTTTAAGGTATTTTCTTCCTTGTTATTTATATCATCATTTACAGAAATAGGGTTTTATGTTTTAGGCCAAATCTCTCCCCTCCTTTTTTGGATCATCTTTTCAGATTCTTAGTTTAGATTTTAACTTTCTAATATTTAAACATGTTTGTTTCGTCTTTAACTTTTGGAATCTCCATCAAATTTTTCAGGAAAATCCATAAATTCCAAATTCAAACGAAACACAGTACAGAAATAATTCAAAAGGTTCACAATTTCAAATTTACATTTTTCAGGGTGTTACACGTGGGAGGACCGGGACTAGGCACAAGAGGTGTTGAGGTCTAGACGGTCGGAGACGCCAAGGATGATCGAGGCTACTGAGGTGGTTGCGAGCCAGGAGACGAGGAACCGGAGCTGGAGCTACCAGAGGTGGACACGACGGGCAACGGAGAGGAGGATCGGGACTAGGCTCAGGGAGGTGCTGAGGTCCAGACGGTTAGGATGCTGGGTGCGGTCGTGTGCGGCGAGGTGGACCGGGACTAGGCTTAGGGAGGAGCTGAGGTCCAGACGGTCAGGTTGCCGGGTGCGGTTGTGTGAGCAGGAAGCTTCCAGAAAGTTGTGGCAGGGGCATTTTGGTAAAATGCGTGAGGCTGCAAAATTAGAAGCGGGTTCGGTTGAAGATAACGGGTTGGAGACCCGTTAGTGGAAAAGAGGAGGAGGTTAGGTTTTGGAGTGGAATGTGTGGTTTCCCTCCATTTTCCTGGTTTGACTCCTGCCTCATTTGTGTGTGGAGCAAGGAAGTGGAGTATGGCCTGCACTTCTTGATTTGCTAATTGAGGATGTGAGCTCCTCTATTTAGTCAAAGGGTTGGCTGTGTAGGTATGCGAGCTCGATGCAATGTTCTCAGTGTGTGCGTGTGTGCTCAGGAGAGAACTATGTAGTGAGATGAGTGAGATTTCTCCTCAATTGCGTATGGGGATGTAGTGTAAGAGAACTCCTATGTAATCATTCATCTCTTTCTATCAATCTGAGATGTCTCTTGTTTGAGATGAACTGATTTCTTTCTCCCTGTGTTGAATTTCTGTTTCAGTTTGGAGCTTTCTATTCTTCTCTGTGTTTTGTGTTTGAGCTGAATCTTTTGCTTGAATAGCTGCATCTTGTGGCTCTGTATGGGAACTAATCTCAAGACCATTTGGTCAGCTTTTCCCAAGAGCAAAAGAACTCAAGTGCAGATTTCTTCCAAATGATCTCAGTTTCTCATCCTCTGTTTTGTCCCCTCTAGGGTTTGATGTCAGGGGATGTGTGTTCTCTGGGTGTCCTGGCAACATGTCTGCCATGTGCTTATTCTTTCATGTTGTGAGATCATCTCCAGCTGAGATTCACAGGTTCATGAGCAAAAGATTTGAGAATCATGAGCAATTTGGAAATTAGTCTCATTCTCTTTTCAGTTTACAGAGTTTTGCTCAAAAGTTTATTCCTTGCACTTTTGGTTGTATCCTTTGGTTCCTAAGGCCCTCCTGCTATTTAATTTAAAGTCCTTTTCTTTTGGCCTAAAAGGAACAACAGAAGTTCGACAATTTCCCTGCTTTCCGGAGTCTTCCGTTTTTACTATCAAGTTTCGGCCTGCGCTGCTCTCTGAACCGAGGCCCGGTCAGACCGGTTTTATACCAGCGGTCTGACTGTATGGCAAGGGGCGGTCTGACTGCTAACACTAGCGGTCAGACTGGAGGGCTCAATGCGGTCTGATCGGCCACAACTAGGCAGTTTGACCGGCCATAGCCAGGCGGTCTGACCGGCCCTGTTATGGCAGTCAGACCGGCCTCCACTCTTCACTCTGCACTGGTCCTCAGGTCTGAGCTTTTCTCATGTGTTTGTTGTCTGGTCTGTATGGATTTCCAGAGAGCTTGAATCATCTACTTCATAGCTTTTATAGCTATCGGAGAGAGGAGATTCTAGTAAATACTTTGGGGGTAATTTTTAAAAGGCACCATTCACCCCCCTTTGTTGCCATTTCCGATCCTACACATCCTCCAGCCTTGCAGGTGACCGTGGTCATGCGGCCTCCTGACATCCCACGACACACCAATCCCCCTCTGCCACGTGACCACGACGCGCCACTCCCCCTCTGCCACAGCCACGGTGCCATTAAAACGCCATCATTGGGCTGCGAGCCACTGCCTTTGGCCTACACTTCGACTTCGTGCCTACGGGGCAAGTCCGACTTTGCCTTCGTGTCCATGGAACGAGCCGACCTGTGCATTGACTCTGGGTTAGTGGGATGAGTCCGGCTTGCACCTCGCCTTCGTGCTTGCGGACCAAGTCCAACCTCGACTTCGTGTCCAAGGGACGAAGTCGAACCGCGCCTCAACTCTGAGTCCGCGGGGCAAGTCCAGCCCGCATGTTGACTCCGTGTCAATGGCGCGAGGCGGGCCTGCCCTAGCAAAATCATTTCCGCACAACATCATAGAACATCATAGGCCGCAGGGACGGAGTGGGCCAAATGGCTCGGCGGCATGGCTGCGGCCCGTGAAGCCCTTCACCATGAGAGGCTCCTATTGTAGGGGTGGCCCCCACCTAAGCCCATCCGGCTTGCTAAAGGGTCGTAAAGCCCAAAATAGGATATGTATAATGACATAGATAAAGGGGCGGATGGATGTAAGGGCATAATTGTAAAATACTTCTCATGGTGATATATATGCCCACCCTGGACATGGGGAAATGGGCAAGCATTGTTCATCCATCATCTCCACTACTACTCTCTTACTTTACTATTTGGTCAGTAGCCACAACAGTAATATATACAAATATGCCACTTTGCACTTCAACCTTTGAGTTACCTGTATTTATCATCCAATGTAATGATTTATAGTGAAAATAGTAAAATACAAAACATAAATCTAATTTGGTGTATCTTCTTTGGTGTACTCTTTTCACAATCATAATACCATCTTACAATGTAAATTGATCCAAGTGATGAATCCCCTTGATTAGTTACCATCACTACTTAAAAATAAGTCCAGTACAGTTCAATTTTGGAAAATGGAATGGTTTTGAACTATTCAGATACCAACTCTTGATTTTAGATTTGAAATATTATGGTACAAATATGGTAGTGAATCATCACAATGAATGCTTAAAGATTCCTTAGTTGCAAAAATAGTATAAGAGTGGTGCTATTGTGCTAGTATTCTTATGGTTGTTGTAGCACGTTAGCTTTAGAATATGTTGTGTGACGATGGCCTGATCTTCCGAAAGGTACTAATAAGTCGATTGTGGAGAACTCGATGTTGATGATCCAAAGGCTCCGACCAAAACAGATCAAACCCCTCGCAATCACTACACCACTGCTCCGTTGGTTATCAACCGTGCCGAACGCGGTTGACTCGCCAAGAAGGCTATCTCCTGCAAGCGAATCGAGAACACAAGCAAGAGAGTTCAAGATGCAATCTGAAATTGTATTGCGAATAAAGATTAAGTTCATAAGTTGGGGTTTCTCAACCGAACATGTGGCAAAACTGCTAAGCAGAATAATCTCTTAAGAAAAACCCAAGAAAAACTAAAGGGGTGCGACCTCCTTAAATAGAGGAGGGGAAGCCACACTTATCTAATGAAAAGGGATATAGTACTATTCCTGGTTACTATTCACGTGGCCGTGGTACTGTTCATGTGAACAGTACCGGCCCAAATAGCCTAAGTTACAAGGCCCTCGACCCATTTTGACTCGGACTGGAAAAGTGACGTTATTATTTCGCAGTTTCTGATCTTCTCGGATAGAGTTTGGAGATGAGACTAGATCCATCTGAAAGTAGACTCCAGGAGCTTTCCAACGAGTACTCACGGGTCCCGAGAAGCCTTCTGGATCAAAAGTTATGGCTGTTTGAAGTTGGCATGTCAAGCTGAATCCGAATTGATCTAGAGGCCGAATTGGATTCCAAAACCTGTCCAACTTGAACCCTTGCTTCAATTGGATCCAAAGTGATATGGTGCTACAAATATATATATATATATATATATATATATATATATATATATATATATATATATATATATATATATATATATATATATATATATATATATATATATATATATATATATATATATATATATATATATATATATTCATCATTAGGTAGCATCATATTCTCATTTAAAATGTGTTGAAGTTGAAGAAACGATTTCACCTTTAGTTCAATCTTGATATTGGCCGCTATGGTCGTATGTGTTGGTGGCATGGTCACATCATATGTAGTCACTTAACATTTGTATTCAACCAAAGAAAGCAGCTGCTTCTTATCACAATTCTAGAATGTTTGGTCAAGTAGTCAAGCTAAGTAACCATCAAGAGATCGTAATTGATTCCACAAAGTTGGAGTAAACTCTCAAGAGTCAAAGTCCAATGGGCATTGCATAATTGCATATTTTATTTGAAGTAGGTCAAAACTTGATTTAATAGGCAAATTAAGGAGATGTTAATGCGATAGCCCATGATAGAGTAACTATGTATGAATGCAGTTTGATTCTCTATACGGATTGGTAACTAGAACCATGAGCAACACTAATCATAATAGCTTTTGAAAAAACACAAAACTGGTGTAAGAAAACCACAAAGGTAAGGTAAAGTAGATCAATACCGAGAGCAGCAAAGCGAATTCCAGCCCTAGGGGAAAGACCAATTCAAGATTGCACTTCACCGTAGCTACACCCTATCCAAGACATGGCACCCATCGTCCAAGGCTCAAGCATCGCCTCTCAGGTGCTCGACGACATTGCTGAAATTAGGAGCAGAAGTAGGGGTCATGAGAATGGATCATCATGTTAGTGCCTTCGATTGCAGAGGCGGTAATGCCCCTAGGTGTTCGACAAAATTGCTAAACTAGAAGAGGATGTGGGCTCGTACCTACATGGCCAAGCCCTAGTGATTTCAACAAATGAACCACATAGCCAAAAGATCAAGAACTCCAAACATTCGAACACCCCCAAATTTGTCAAAGAAAATATAAGCATCCAAACTCAAACTTCATGTAAAGAACCATATGAAAACACGCAAACGTAAGCATCAAATGCTACAACAAAAAAGCACAGGTGAAGCTCAAAAGGATTTGAACCTCCCACACATGAACTCCTTCGGACCCTCCAAAACACCATGGAACAGAGACAAAGTGAGGATAGAGACCAAAGAAAGGACTGTGAAGGGGTGGAGGGAAGGGGAGGCAATGGCAGTTGACCAAAGAAAGGGGTGGAGGAAAAACGCCGGTGTGGGAGGGAAAGGGACATGACAGGGAGGGGGTGGTGGGAAGGAGAGGCAGTGGCGGTTGAGTCGAAGAGGGCACGGCGAAGTCAGGGAGAGGGAGGGAAGGAGCAGTAGCGCCTATGGAGATGGAGAGATCGAAGAGGAATAACAAGAGTTAGGTAGGAAGCGGAAAGGGTCGGGGAGTTGGATAGGATGTGGAGGGGAGGAGCAATTACACCCTGAGAGAGAGGAGGGGAGAGAGACGGATGGCTTGTATTGGATTCGGAGATAACACCTTCAACAAGGAAGACGCCAAGACGGCCAACTTTACCCACCAGAGGTGAAGAACATGACATGATCTACCGCCACCAGCCACAGGGAAGACGACTGGAGGCGATTAGTTCTGGACTGCACAACTTATTCCACTCCTTCTCCCGAGCTTAGTCTGCTCCTTCTCCTAAGGCCGGCTCTGACGTGAGGTCACCCTTTGGCTCGCCATGGCCATTGGCATCGTGGTCAATGGCTGAATCTTGTTGCCGTTAATGCCACCGAGATCTTACCACTGCCGCTACCGCCATTGCTGCCAACTTATGATGATGGAAGGTATGATGGGCGCTGTACTAGGGTTTCGCAAGAGGGGGCGAGCACATGGGCCTATCGGCATGGAGACGCGAGAGGAGGTGGAGCACACAGCTGCATGGGAGACGAGGCGAGGGGTTCGCTTGTGGTGTGGAGGCGATTTAGGATCACGCGTGGGAGGAGGGACGAGGAAAGGAACATGCCAGGGAGGAGGGAGGGATCTGGGTGGGGAAGCTGGTTGTGGTTCCTAGTTTTTGAAGTAAACTGTCATTGTAAGTAGTGGGGCTGTTTGCGCAAGTGCAGAGGGATGGCTCAGATCCATGGTGATCAGATCAAATGGCTGCAAAGAGATGATGGAGAATGCACCGACTACCACTAACTCATATTTTTAAAGAGTAGAGATATGCTAACGACTTTAACACTCCTAGCGACAGCGCATGGAATTCAACGTGAGTATATTCGATCTTGACAAACTCATTCAAATTCGATGAAAGCTCTCCCATTTTTGATAGCGAGGTCATAAACAAGACTGGAGAATTCTACCCCCGGCGATGAAGATTAGATGTTAAAATATTTGATACAATTGTAATCATTCAGTTGTGCTTAATCAAACAATTCATTGAAATGTACTTTATTTAGTTGTTTAATTCATTTGTGAGATTATGTGTGATTATCTGTTGTTAACCTAGCGTGCACACTTCTCATATCAGAGTTCATATGTATTTTCATTCTCTCTCCGTCCAACCATGGAATATCAACTGAATTAAGCATGCGTATAAACCGTAGTACACCACTACGTACTAGATACAGTAAATTTCATCACTTGCTTTTAAGCCAATCCAACTCCCTTGCTCATGCAAGAAGCACACGGGGCACTACAATACAGGTAGTAGTCTTAACACGATAATATGATGTAGTAGTAGCTAGTATAGTACGTGTGGTACCATTGATATCATCATTATTTATGTGTATAGCCGAAGCTTGCATTCTCATCTTCCTCACACAAGGATACTAATAGTAGTCTTAAGCTTGCTTAGGAACCGCCGGACTCCTGGCAGCCTGGTGGCTTGTAGGCGATGAAGCTGATCAGCTGCACCTGCCTGACGTTGTCGAAGCCGATGATGCGGACGAAGGCGTCCGGGTACTCCTTCTTGGCCTCCTCTAGCTCCTTGTACACCTGGGTGGCGTCGGTGCAGCCGAACATGGGCAGCTTCCACATGGTCCAGTACCTGCCGTCGTAGTACCCGGGGGACCGGTTGTGTTCACGGTACACGAACCCGACCTTGCTGAACTCGAGGCAAGGAATCCACTTGGAGCGGATGAGGTACTCGATCTGCTTCAGGAGGTCCTCCTGGCTGAGCGGCGGCAGGTAGGACAGAGTCTCGAACTTCTTGATGCCCACAATCGGCCACACCTATGCAGTAGCATTCAAAGGATGCATGATGAGACTCACTGACATTAATGCTAGAGTCTAGAATCTAGGCTGACAGCTAGCTATATCCTTCGATTCTTTACCTGCATGCACCTGATCCTTCCGCCGTTGCTGATGCCGCCAAGGCCTGCGTTGCTGGAGCGGCGGCTCACTGGGAGCCCAGCGGTGGACTTGAGGCCCTGGAAAGGAGCAACAGAGGTAGCCGACGAGGCCATCACGGTGGGGGCCATTGCTTACTAACTATCTGCTTACTAAGGATGCAGGCAGTGGCTTGAGGTCCTGTGCGCTGATTCTAGAGCCGTATAAATAACCAAATCGCTGGGGGCATTGGAAGGCAGCGGTTGGTCGATCCGGGGATGTGGAAGGAGTGGCTGTCGTTGGCTGGTCCAAGCACGGGTGGCTGATACGATCACGATTACTAGTCACCGCGAGGCAGCCACTACCACATGCGGTCGTGGGTTGGGGAGCGCCGACGGCATCCTGATCACCCTACCGGGTACCACATGTCGGCACTAACGGCGGGGATCGTCGCCGCGGAGGAGCAGATGGGTGCGACCCACACGAGAGCCGTTTCTTGCGTTCTTGGTGCGTGTTTTCTCGTTGAAGATGTAGAAGGATTAAATGGGTTTCTCCAATGGGTCTGTCTAGCTAACTCCTGGATGTTTTTTTATTCAAAAACATTCAAAATTTCCACTGTTGAATTAAAAAAATGGCTCAGATGAAACCCACCTCACCTCCTATTTTCCTATCAGTATAATGAGCCAAACGGGCCAGCCAGTTTTATGGTTCTGGGCCAAATGGGTGTGCAGCCCATTATCGTTTTGTCACATTTTCACCTAGCCTGCGTCCAGCCCAAAGCAGGTACCGGATGGGCCACACATGTTAGGCCAACTAAGAGCAATAATTCATCCAAAAAAAATAGGTGCTAGATGGACCTACATGTCAGTCCACATGAGAAATAGTAAAAGCTCCAGGCTGTGGGGCCCACACATACCAAGAGAAAAAGGCATGAGGGTGGAGATCGATCTTGCATAGGGGACAAAAAAGAGAAGCTAAAGCTTTGGAGATCAAACATTGAAAGGAAAAAAAGAAAAAATAGGAGCAGAAGAAGGAATCATGGATGACTAGCTCGATTTTAGAGGTATTTACCCCAATTCCATTCTAATTTCTTCCCCAATGTAGCTGAAAAAGAGAGAAGGGATAGCATCATGTTCTCTCTTCCCCAATTTGATCTAAAATTTGCTTCTCTTCCATGGGTTCTCTTTTCCTGAACAACAATAAATTCTACTCGCATCGATGCTACTGATTTGAAGCTCAAAGCCTCAAGTTCCCTTCAGTATCATATATAAGCTCTGATCAACAATGTGGCCGTTTATCAAGCATTGCTCCAACAAACCACACAATCAAAATTTTCTAAGACAACTCCAGACACTAAATGGCTGACCACCACCTCCAAGATCAATGTATTGGTCCGTATTATATTAGCTGGGTCAGACAAACATGCACTATCAAATATTGGTCTAGGGCATTCAGGAATACGTGCACTAGGGAAACAAACATTGGTAAACATGTTAGGTTGGTATTAACAAAGAGTAAGGTATTAAGGCAAGCTATTTACCATCTTATATGCGTCACTATGCAGAGATCTTTATGTAAGCAATTTAGCATGATACCACTAAGGCAAGCTATTTATTTGCTTGGTTTCAACTTCCACGACACATAAAAGATGGTACATTATTAATAGAATTTGATATTTGATTTTCCACTATTCAATTTTATGATATGAATATTTTTTTACTTGTGTCATTCTGAAAATCCATGGAAGACATTCAGATAAAACATTTGATTTAGTGAATAAACAAAACTATTAGGAGAACCTTTAGTTAAATAGTGCTAACAAAGCATTTAGTTTAATAGTACTTTAGCTATCCTTTTAGGTCTATTAGTAGAAACTTTAGTAAGCAGAACATTTAGTTTAATAGTTTAAACATTTAGTTTAAATAATGCTTTAGCTATCCTTTTAGGTCTACTAGCAGAACATTTAGTTCAATAGTTCTTTAGCTATCTATTATTTGCTTAGTTGCAACTTCCACGACACATATAAGATGGTACATTATTAACAGAATTAGATATTTGATTTTTCACTATTCTATTTTATGATATGAAAATTTTTTACTTGTCTTATTTTGAAAATACATGGAAGACATTCAGAAAAAACATTTGATTTAGTGAACAAACAAAACTATTAGCAGAACCTTTAGTTAAATAATGCTAACAAAACATTTAGTTTAAATAGTGCTTTAGCTATCCTTTTAGGTCTATTAGCAAAACATTTAGTTTAATAGTGCTTTAGCTATCCTTTTATTTGCTTAGTTTCAACTTCTACGATACATATAAGATGGTACATTATCAATAGAATTAGATATTTGATTTTTCACTATTCTATTTTATGATATGAAATTTTTTTACTTGTGTCATTATGAAAATCCATGGAAGACATTATGAAATTTCTTTAACTATTAGTAGAACTTTACTTAAATAGTGCTAACAAAACATTTAGTTTAATAGTGCTTTAGCTATCATTTTAGGTATATTAGAAGAACCTTTAGTTAAATAGTGCTAACAAAACATTTATTTTAATAGTACCAAAAAACATTTAGTTTAAGAGTGCCAATAAAACCTTTTGTTAAATAGTGCTAACAAAACATTTAGTTTAATAGTGCCAACAAAACATTTAGTTTGAGAGTGCCAACAAAACATTTAGTTTAATAGTGATAAAACAACATTAGATTTAGTGAACAAACAAAAATATTAACAGAACCTTTACTATAATAGTGATAACAAATACTTTAGTTTAACAGTGCTAACAGAACATGCTCTCGTGTTCATGAACAAAACGAAAAAAACAAATACAGTGGGCTCGTATTTAGCAAGTTAAAACATGCATGCCAAACTAATAACTTTGCCTCATTACACGTATATGATTTCATGTGTTTAGAAATCAGTACAGGACATTAACAGAACAGAACTGTAGATCTTCATCATATACCCTCCCTTGAATTGGGGATTTCAGGATTTACCCTCCCACCTCAATGACATGTGGGGTCATCATAAGTCACTGACACGTGGGCCAGGAGGGTAAATCCTGAATTTCCATCTATGAGGAGGGTATATGATGAATAAATCCTTATAGCAATGAAATGTCAATAGGAATTTCCCAATCTAGTGGTTATAGTGATTGTGTTTGCATACCTTGCGTGCGAGCTTCTCCAGCTTCTCTTGTTCGATTTTTTTATTAACGATCAAAATTCATCAGCAATAGGAAATAAGCAAACACCACTAATATAAACATGAGATATTATGCTAGAGTCAGAAATAACAAAAAAACTAGTTAGTGGTAACTCTAAAAGGATTTCTATTTTTTTAAAAAAAAGCAATGGCAAAACTTATAGGACATTTAATTTAAAAATCATACAGAACATTTGGGTTTACTGAGACATACAAACTTTAATTCTAAGCTAAAATGAGTGCTAACAAACCTGATTATGGTGAGAGAAAAGCACTATGGTGAGACTGACAAAAAATGAATAAGTGTATACATTTCGGGATTACACTAAATGGTAAAAAAACATGCCTGACCTCCAGATTAATTTTCTACTAAAATATGCTTAATCACACAGAAATACTTTGCTTGTAACTTTGTGGTCAACCTATCACATATATATAACTCATTGTATACATAGGCTTTTATCACACAAAAAATATAAAATTAGACAATCTTATGATTTTTTTTCATGTTTCTATGCATATTTGTCAAGCAAGATAGTTCGGGCGACATCTAACCAGTTGTATGATGAGGTAACAATGATGAATCAATCTTATTGGAGTAAGGTAATACTAATTCATGTTTAGAAAACTTTTTGTCCCCATCCCCCACTCCCAGCACCCCCCATTACATTATGGCAGATCACAAAAAAATTGCATATTGCAACAATTGGTGCAAAATCAGTGTGGGGTTCAACCAAATCTACAGAACACAGGATACATAACTAATGACATCCAGCAATGTTGGTCCATGGTATGTACAACACATAATTTGATGTTTCAATAACATTTTAAAAATTGTTTGCTTGTCACATAATTAAGCTTTGAAATTACACTGATAGGAAAAAAGGATCTTATCCCATGAATGTCAATAATTACAAGTGAGGGTTGCAATTATAGCAACAACAACTTCTAGGTAATTACACAACCATTTATATATTTACATGGTTATAATGTAAGAAACCAAAATGTTCTAGGCATATAAGTATCATTCATACTACTTAAAAACTAATTAAAAAACATTGTAACATTTTTATGTTAGCGGGAACTGAATGCTTACTATGGTGCTAGAGACATGATGAACAACAGCTTAGTAAGCCTATTACAGTCAATGGACCCTGCTCAGAATCAATTTGCCCATGTGCAACAAGACCCCACGAGAATGATCCAAGAACCATTGCTAAGGCCAGAACAAGCAAGAACAGACCTAGAGGGCATACAAACAACTCATGAGATGGTAAGTTGCAATGATCAACTGAGTTTGCTGCATAACTAGAAACAAAAATTAAAAATATACATCTTGGTTGTTTGCTTTAACAGATTCAAATAGAGGTTTCAAAAGATTCAAGTGGCGATACCTTATCAACAACATACATGACTAGAGGGTATATTAACACAATGGAAACTAAGGAGGTGGCGATGAAGATGTCACATAGCCTGAGCACCCTGCAAAAAATAAAGAGGAGATTTATCGAAGAGAGACATAGAGAATTTCCTGGAAAATGAATTGATGGATGCTATGAAACAATCAGGTGGTCACTTTGAGATGGACAGTAGATTCAACCAGAAGAGGGGATGGCATTTGAGACAGCTGATGATGCACATAGATTCTACAACTTCTATTTGTTCCTTGTAGGATTCTCAATAGCAAAGACGAAAATTACTGCACACAAAACAAGAAAAGGGAAGGAGAGGTCAGAAAACACACAATAAAATGCTACAAGTTTAGAGATACAACAAAATCGCATGATGGCACAACCAAAGGGACTCTCACAAATAAGAGGAGGAGGAACAGCGTAGTGAAGACCAAATGCCCGACAGAAATGGTTGTTGTGCTCAGAAATGGAATATAGAAGGTAAAGAGAGTCGTGTTGGAGCATAACCACGAAATGTGTCCCCCAAATGAGACAAGGTTTCTTAGGTCTCACAAATTTATGATAGATGAAGAAAAAGCCTTGTTCAAACATTGAACCAATGCAATATCCCCACCAGGAAGATAATGTTAATTCTCTCGTTCCTAAGAGGAGGTTTGAGGTCCCTACTGTACACAAAACGTGATGTGAGCAACTTGAGGGCAACTATTAGACATAAGAGCTCATCAAATGACATGGTTCAGCTACTAACACACTTTTGCCAAAAGCAGATAGATAATCCAGGTTTTTTCTTCTCCTTTGACACTGATGAGAACAACATGGTAAAGAATATTTTCTGGTCTGATGCTAGGGCAAGGAAATAATATGACACGTATGGGGACTATATCAGCTTTGACACAAACTATATGACCAACTAGTACAACCTTTCCTTTGCACCATTTGTCGGTATCACTAGGCATGGATAAAACTACCTATTTGGATGTGCACTACTAAAAGATGAGACTGCAAAGACATTTAGGTGGGGCTTTTAACACATTTCTGCGGGCGATGAACGGCAAGTCACCAACACATATCATCACTGATCAGGACGAGGTGATGAAATTAGCGATTGTGTCGGTGTTCTTGAGCGCAAAACACAAGAATTGCCTCTAGCACATTACACATAAAGCTGAGGAGAAGCTTGGTCCATTCTTCAGGGCAAACCCTAAGTTGCACCAAGACTTCATTGACATTGTTATGAATTATCTGACGGTGCTAGAATTTGAAACATTATGGGTGCAAATGGTAAATTACTATGGTATAGCTCATGTGAAATACTTTCAGGACATGTGGGCGTCTAGGCATAGATGGGTCCCAATGTTTTTCAAAAATGAGTTCTACCCCTTCATCCACTTAACTAGTAGAAGTGAAGGGATGAACGTGATATTTAAGGATGATGTTGGCCTACAACACAGCATCTTGAGTTTCTTCAGAGAGTTTGAAAGGATTTCTAACACAATACTAGACAGAGAAGAGCAAGAGGATAACAAAGAAAGGACAAAACCACAACTTTGGTCTAGTTAAAAGATGGAGGATCAAGCATGGAAGGTGTACAATCGAAAAATATTCATCAAGTTCCAGAATGAATTCAAGGATACAACATCACTCTACATGGTGAAAAGAGAAAAAAAACAAAATCTATGAGGTGCACCAGGCAGTTAACCACCCTAGGCCAGAATATAGAAGGAGAACATGTGTAGTGTTGATTGACATAACTAAGGAAAAACTATAGTTGTATCTATGCCATGTTCTAGAAGAATGGTATACTGTGCTCGCATGTACTGAAGGTCCTCATAAGCCTTAACATCACAGAACTGTCGGACAAATATTTGTTGGAAAGATGGAGGTTTGGGTTCAGCAAGACAAATGTGATAGAGACAGCACAAATAGCAGCAGAAATAGGAGATGGTAATAGCCTATTTAGATTCAACATATTGTCAAGGAAAATGGTTTTGATAGCATCGGATGCTTCGAAATCATGGAGCTTGTTTGACTATGTTATGAATGAGGTAGAGAAGATGGAAACAAAAATGAAGGCAGCTGATAACTCAAAAGAGAAACCTCACCAACAAAAGACCAGTAATTGCCTAGAAAAAACTCATGAAACCAAAAAAAATTTCAGCAAGAATAATCAAACCTAACAAAGGAACCACGACCACTGCTTGAGCTACTAGATCCATAAAATGCAAAGCATTGAAGCCAAACGTTATAAAACCGTGTTGTGATTTTCTAAGTGGCATGCCTACGGAAGCATGTATTGGCCGATATTATGAGTCAATTATATCTTGTATGTAAAGTTATACAACCTCTACAGAGTATTAAAAATCTATTCGAATAGCCATACCCCGGGACATGGACAAAAGTGTAGAAACATCACGCTTGCGTAGTTTTCATAAATTAATGGTTACTTGGTATGGTTGCAATATCTTAATTTGAATGGAAATAAAAGCGAAGAGATTTCGCTCTCATAATGAACTTGACTCATAAATGGATATTGCTTTTAATGTAAAAATGTCTAAGTCATATGTTTGGAAATTCACTAAATTAGTATATTGGACAAATTAGCTTTATGCAAAAAGAGACATAAAACCCTCACTTAGATAAGTTTTGCATGTAGATACATAATTATACCCTTGCATTCTGCTATAGAGATTTGCTGAGTACTTTTGTAGTCACTGTTGCTTAATATGTGGTTTTAGGTAAATGATGATTCGGTGTATGGATTCATCCATGCTTCTGGCTACAACATAAAAGCTGAACGCCAGGACTAGGTTTAGTTCCAGTTGATTGCCTGTGATAGTGTAACATCCTGAAAAATTCAAATTTGAAAATATAAAGTTCTTAAATTATTTTGCAATATGTTCTGTTGAAACTTGGATTTTATGGCGAATTTCTGATTTTTGCTGGAGGATCCAAAAATTTAAGAAAGCTTCAAAAAATAAAACTAATATTAATAATGCTATAAAAGGAAGTATGCAAATGATGGAACCCAAAAAAAATTCTAAATTCAAATTTAAACAGATGAACCATAAAAGGGAGAGAGAAACCTGATTTAAAATTAAAATCTCATTTCAGGAATAACGACATAAAAAGCAATAAAAGTGAATGACTAAAATACAAACACACACACACACACACACACACACACACACACACACACACACACACACACACACACACACACACACACACACACATATATATATATATGTATGTATGTATGTATGTATGTATGTATGTATATATACACACACACACACAAATTGTGCAAGGAAGAATTTAGCAATATAGGGAATAAAGGTATGAAAATAAGAACATCAAATAAAATAAAAAGACTATTATATTTTGTATTTAGATAATAGAGCAAAGACTTGAATTAAGATTTTCAGAAATTAGGATCCATAATCTTAAAGAGAAAATAGAAGTTGAAAATACAAATTTAAAAATCCAAACTCTAAGCCTTTCTTCTTTTTCTTCCTTCTCTCTATTACATGTGGGCCCTTCATCTCCGTCTCTCCTCCTTTTCTTTTGTTCCCTCCTACTTCCTCTCTTGCCCAGCGGGCCCCCCTGCGCAGCGCGCCTATCACCCTTCTTCTTTCTTTTTCCCCTCCTTCCTCCTTCTTCCGTGGCCGAGCGTCCTCCATGTCTCCCTCTTCCTTTTTCTCCCCTGCGCCGAATCAGACCCAAATCCTTCTCAGGATTTTGCCACGTGCTGCCTCCTCTCTGCCCTGCCACGCGCCGCTCGCCCGGTCACATCGCGCACCGAGCCCCACGCCGGGCAAAGCCCCACGGTTCTCCACCCCCACTGCCCGGCCCTCCGCCGACTCTGCCATCCCATGCTGCAATGCCCCTCTCCCACGCTATAAATAGCAGCCCGGCCCTTTCCATTTCACCCCGAGTCACTTCCCTCCCTTCCCCATTGGCTTCTTGCCCCTTTACCTGAGTTCACCGCCGCCTCAGCCAAGCTCCCCATGGCCGCCATCGCCGACAGCACCACCCGGTGGGCCCCGAGCCATGCCAAGCCTCTCCCTGAGATCGCCTCATCTCCCTCTTGCTTGCATCCAACGTAGTTGAACTCCCGTATACCATAGACCGCCGGAGACCACCGTCTTCCCCAACTCCGGTGCCCGATCTCCCCGGCGATTCGTCAAGCCTCAACCCAATTCCCGGTGCCTGGAGCTTCCCCAGCAACCGCTGAGGCTATCCCCGACGCCGCCTGGTGCCCTCCTCCCCCACAACAAGCTGTCCACGGGAGCTCCCCTGCACCGCTGCCGGCCCGCCACAGAGCCTCCTGGCCGGAGCCGCCACCTCCAGGGGCTTTCTCTCCTTGTAGGGCATCCATTTTGGCCATCTCCACCGACTCCCCAGCCGCTCCCCGCCGGCGACGCCGCCCAGCCCATGCGCCGCCCCGAGCTCCTCTGTTCTGCCCAGGCCGTGACTTGCGTCTTTAAGTTTCTTCTCCCCTTTCAGACCGCGAGTGGGTTGCCGCCCAGTTGGTCAGCCCAGCCATTCCACAAGCCACAGGTCCTGAGCTCGATTTCCCCCAGGCGCATTTCTTTCTTTTCCTTTTTTGTATTTTGTTAATCATTTCAATTAAGGAAAAGCTAAGGAAAATCAGAAATTGTTCATGGAAACTAGTAAATTTAATTTAGGCATAAATAATATTATTTAAGATTTAATATTAGATTAATTATCATGTATGAATAATTAATGTGCCTTTATTATTTATTTTAAATATACTTATGAATGAAAGACATTATTAAAACATGGTTTTGGTTAAGTGCCTAAATTTAATAAAGTTTCCCGTTAAAAAGACATCCAAGCTAAAGTTATATGAAATAAACTTGATATTATGTTTAACTATAAGAGCAAGGCTTTAAGTTAAAGGATTACCATAAACAATATTAACTAAAACATGTGCCCTAACATTTAACATACCGTTGTTAAACAAAGCTCCTTGGTAGATTTAATTAAGTAGCTATATTAATATGTGAACCCGTATAACAAGCCTTGCTAGATAAAAAATTTAAACAAAAAATAAAGCCAGGCTTAATAATAATAACAAAGGTGTAGACAAAATGATAATGGTACCAGCAATTAAATCTCAACGTTAGATTTAGTAAATAATAATGTCAAGCATGACTGAATATAGCAAGCTACGACCCGTATAAATAGATCTTAATTCAAATTAAACTAAGCCTAGTAATAACTGAGGATACATAAAATGTTGAACCATAAAATGCTATAAAACCGGACTCTAATATTTATTCGGTAAACTAAAAAGTATATACATCGCTATATTTATAACATATGCCCTGAAGATTGACGCTCGACAAAAACAAAGCTCAGCTAAAACTCGTACACCGAATCATAGGTTTAACCTAACTCATGGAACTTCCTTGATAAATACAAAAATTAATGAAGTTCAATTGGGTTTACCTGGATTTATTTGGATCTCTTGAGTTATTTGCTTTTATTTGGATTCAGTCGCTTATCGCGTAGTTAGAAACTAGAGTCCCGAAGAATCAATAGATCAAGCGAGACCAAGATCAAGGTGAAGATAAAAACCGGAAGCTCAAGCCTATCGAATGAGAAAGCTTTGAGTAAGCTCAAGACCGCGGTAAACCGCGTCAGGCGAGTCAATACTTTGATCATGTTGAACCTACATTTTCTGCAAATTACTTTTATTTAAATTATCAAATTGCATGCTGATATTTTATATGCAAATACATGTTTAATTCAAGATTCTAGTTATATGCCCAGTATTCAACTTGATTATTATTACCTCTCCTTTGGAATATTTGAATATGTGAACCTTGTCACCCTGGCAAAATTATAATAATAACATTTTGAAAATAAGTCTCTAATTATACGCCACGCTTAGTACTGCATGGATACTCAGGGGCGCTGAAATGCCCCAAGCATCATTATCATTTTCAATCATGAGAAATTGGTTTGGGAAGTCATAGTGGCAATGACTGGTATATGTTGGTATGACTATTTTATATTCCCAAAAACCCCAACTTGCTTAACTATCTGGGCGAATGGTTCGATAGTGTGTGTGTGGTGCAGTGGAAGCACAAAGTGGGTAGTAGTAGAACCGCCCAGATACCACTAAGGACTGCATCTTGTCATGACCTCCTGTGTAAAACAGTACAACCACAAGTCTGTAAAGTACAACTTGGCTTACTAGATTTACCGAACCCTGAAAGTCATCCTCACAGGAGGAGGTGGTGAGGTAGTGTAAGCGACTGTCTGTGTGACGGCTTGAATGGGATACTCGCAGAGGGTGAAGTTCTGCTGTGACGGGCTAGCAGTGGGGGTAGCCAGCTGCTAGACGTTTAGAAGGAGAACATCCCGCACAACGTATGGGACCCACCGCAAGTTGGAGCGACCCATAAGGTGAAATGATGGAAGGGGCGAGGTACTTTGAATGGTTACTGTGATGGTTTGCTTAACCACATGACTAGGGAATCATGCAGGGCAACGAGTGAATTATCTCTTGTGGTGAAAGTGTACAAACTCTGCAGAGTCAAAACTATTCGAATAGCCGTGCCCACGGTCAAGGGCGGACATGGGAACTTAACCAGATATAGTTCTGTTTCAAAAACAACCTTGTGGGTGGAAATGCAAAAGTGGAAGGTAGTGGAAGCCCTGATTTGAGTTGTCCTGGGTGTAGTCCCAGTGGTAATGTAAGCGGTTATAATGTTGAATGTTAGCATATGGTGCGGATGCCATGTAACGGTGGATGGAATCTGGATCGCTATTATTATTGCATTTTCTTACACATTATGTTTTTGCTCAAAACTGCTAGGTCTCAGGAAATTTCTATGTATTATATTTTTAAATAATGATAATACTTCTCACAAAAAAAATATCAGGAAGAATAAATAGAGTCGTAAGAAAAGAAGATGGATGTTTGTGGTAAACACATAAAGTTGTCGGTGGATTTATGTCGATCATAAAAAGGAAACGATAGTGTGAATTCTGAGAGAAATAAGTTAGCAGAGTCTAAATGAATAGATAGGCTAGATAGATGATTTGAATGATTTTTGGAGAATTAGGGAGTACAAAGATATTTGCTGGATTACGATACTGATAACTAATATAAATTCTTGGGAGATATTGGTGATAATGGGATTAATGGGATTTGATCGATTACTAGATGAGCCAATTGAATTTTTGGGAGTTTGGAGATATGATAATTGGAGTATAAACTTGATCAATAATGTTCTTGGTGGATGTTTACTAGTGAATTAGTTAGAGACAGATAGTAGAAAATAAGATTGATTACTAGAAGACCAAATTATGATTTTGGATCAATAACAAAAGGATTGAATACGAATGATTTCGGTGGATTTGAAAGTAATTATTTTAGAGAATCATTATAATTCAGAAGTGAAGAGTTGATGAATAGCAATTACAAGATTGGATTATAAGGAATTCAGAACACAAAAGATATTGGTGGATTCAAAATTAAATGATGTCACTCACTGTTTGGAGTTTTAGACAGCAATCAACATTGAAAATGTATGATCTGTGGATTATTTAAATGATGTCACTCGCTGTTTAGAGTCTTAGACAGTAATCAATATAGCAAGAGTATGATCGGTGGATTAATTAAATGATGTCAATCGCTGTTTGGAGTTTTAGATAGCACCCAATATGGAAAGTGTGTGTTCGGTGGATTCAGTAAATGATTACATTCGCTGTTTGGAGTCTTAGACAGCAATCAATAAAGAAAGTGCATCTTCGGTGGATTAAGTCAATTATAGTAGTCGCTGAGTGGAGTTTTAAGCAGCAACAGTAACACTATGATTCAATAATAACAGTGTTACTAAAAGCAATTTATGGCAAATAAAATAACACGAGCCTCTCCTTTGATAAGCCATACATACTATTTATTTGCATTCTGTGTATTGGCTCGTGGAGCACGGTGGTTTGTGCTCACACCCGCTTCCACAACAAATCCAGAATCAGGAATTAGATCATTATGCTTCAACAACGCTATTTGGTCATGGTGGTAAAGAAGATGTCGAGGGCTAGGTCGCGAACCTCCAGTTGGTTGCCTGTGGGCATGTCTTGAAGGTCCCACCTGTGTGCTTCGTTCTTTCGTTGCTGCAATTCAATGGTTTCGGTCTAATCGGCCCATGAGTCAGTCTATTATTATATTTACGCTTCCGCATGATATGTACTTTGATATTCAGAACTGTAAACTGTGAACACTATCTACTGATCCAGTGAATAGTGCGGTAGAATCACAGAGGAATCCGGATTGTAAAATCTGGGTCCTTACAGATAGATCTTGGAGGCCCTTTTGGTTTAATTTTCTATTACTTGTTTATGAATAATCCCATTCGACCTGTCGGCTTGTAATGTAAAAACTGATCATAAGGTCTATTACTTTTGTTTATATAATATTAAGTATTCTTTTTATTGTTACGTATGTATGGATATGATATTTGCTGGTATTATATTGTGTGAGTTACCTACTGATCCAGAGACTGGATCAGAATGCACAGAAGGTTAGGATTGTCAAATCCAATCGCTACAATTATGTCACTAACATGCATGCAATGTAAATCTTATTTTTGTTAATCTTGTTGTGTGAAACATAACAGTGTAAATAGAACGAAAATTAGATACTTTCTTAAAAAGGTATGATCTTTGAAGCTAACAAAATAAATAAGGACATGAACTTCCCACCGTTACTTTACTAGGTCTCTTTGTCTTTATTCATTTTTCTCTTCATGGGTGATGCACATGCTCGGACAGATTCCGACGAGACAAGAAAAGTCAAAAACACTATGAGGTGGTTGCGCGGAGCGGATGTCGCGCGTTAGCCGTCTCCCAGAAGAAATCCTAATCGATAGTATTAGGAAACCGTCCCTTATGTTCCTACGTTTGCGTATATCAAAAGAGCTTTTAGATTATAAATATTAACGAGAGGTTATTATAATTTATATAAAAGAATATTAAAATAAATATTGCTCTCTCTACATCTTATCTTTATTTGTTTTTTATTTTTAGTATGTCTAATTATATGATAGATCTTATTCTAATTATATGATGATCATTTCTCGAATTTTTATTATTATTCAATCCTTTTTAAAAATTATTTTAAAATTAATTCTTCATGAACTATATTTTCAATTCTGACCCCTTTGAGTACGCCGCCTCCCATGACATGGCTAAAACATTCTATCACACCGCCCATAGAGGCGTGGCCAAAGCTACCTAGCAAGCCCTCGGCCGCGCACCGTGCCAACGTGGAGGTTTGCATGCCATCTGCCATGCCGTGAGAATCGGCGTGATAGGGGGAGATTGTCACGCCATGAGACTTGGCATGACGGTAGGTAACTTAAGTGCGGCACCACTCCAGTTGCCATCCCCCCCCCGTCCTCTTCCCCGATGCGTTCTCTGTCTTTCCGCAGGCCCCACCGCTCCCCTCCAGCCCCACCGCCCCGCCGCCTCCTGCCACCCCCTCCAGCCCCTCGGCCCCCTCCAGCCCCACCTCCGCCACCACGAGTAATCGACCTAGCCATGAAATCCCTATGATTGTGATATGAATTAAGACGTCGTATGCTTGTGAACTGCGTCATCGAGTAGTTATATGTAGTTTATTAGTAGCAATCTGCAATTTTAGTCTGGCAGTTGGAGAAGTAACTTACTTCGTATGTAGTAGTAGTCAGATAAAAACCGTCAAACTGATGCAACTTTGGTTGCGAGATTAGATTAGTGTCCAGTGAAGATTTCGCTCGCGATGTCCATGTACTAGTATTGTCTATGAATAATCAATTAGTCTAGTCTACTGTAATAGTTGAACCATGACATGGAGTTTTGAGGAGGACCTACTGTTGGATGTTAGGATTTGGAAATAGCTCTCCTTAGATATTTCTATTAGACTTCTTTGGGCAAGGCAGCTGGTATTGTCATGCTATTCGCACGTGTAGCACTTAATATTTTTCAGTTGCTAATTGCAATGATACACACGTGTATTTATTATTTACCTTAGCCCTGTGACCTTTTCGAAAGCCCTTAGCCCCTTACCTTAAGTATCTCACTAGTATACCGAAATGGTCTGTTGTATGCTCATTTAACTACTCTGATAGCAAAGGACAAAGAATACTTATAGAGCAAGTCAACAAGATGGTCTAACCATGTGCTTAAATGCATAAATGCATTCGTGCCTTTTGTCAGCAACAGAATGGGGATTTCCATCCACCTAGTTCAATAATTTTTTTATTGTTTGTTCGACCTCTAATTCTACAAATTCTGAAGTAGCTATTTAATTTCACTTCATAGTGAATGTAAACAATGGAGTATTGACATGTGCTTTTTGTAAACATCATAATATCATATCATTTAGTTACATAAGAAGTATCATAATACAAGCGAGGTGTAGCAGTAATATCCATAATGCAGGTGAGGCTTAGCAGTAATATCTAGCAACTATTTGGTATTGTTGAAGTTTTGAAATGCTAATTTGTGAATCCATTTCAAATAATATCCTTTTTCAGGTCATAAGTAGGGACAAAAACCCTCCATTGTGATTTTTGTACATATGGCATGTAGTATTGACTTTGCAATATTTTGTTAGATGAAGATGGATAAAGTTGTACATATATTTACCAATGGGCCGATTAGTGAAATGGGTACTAATGTCAACTTTGGTGGCATGGAAGTGACCATTCTTTTGTTTTGCGAATCACCGGACTTTCAAACTCTTGTGACTAGGATTAAGTCAGCCTTTGGATGGGATGAGCCTGGGGTCATTGTCGGACTGCAGGGACGATATGATGCTGGTGTGCATTATAAGGTGCACGCCTGTTTGGTGCTAATCTTGTTCGACGATGATTGGGATACATACAAGGATGTTGTGATTGTATCTCAGGTTCGGTCATTGGAAGTGGCTATGCAGAGGAGAATCGTTGTAGAGGATGTGGCAGACAATTTGGATGTGGTGAATGGGAACACGGACGAACTAGAATTGCTCTCCATCTTTCGCAAGGCCCCATAATGGAGGAGCAACCTTCCGAAGAGTTTGTTGGCATCAATCATAACAACAATGGCCCCTTGTTGGTGGATCTGTCACATGTGCCTGTTCATTCGCCGCAACATGTTAGTGACCACGTGACTAATTTCAATAGTGATGTAATGAATAACGGGCTTGAGGAGGAGGTGTTCGGAGATAGAACAACTCGTGAAGTGGAGTCTGACGAAGGATGGAGCTCTACCGAACTCTGAGGAAGGGTGGGTTCTTCGCAGTGTTTTGGGTGAGATCCCACAGGTGCACGCATTCGATGATGTTAGAATGGCTGATAAAGTCATTTGTGCTAATGGGTTGAAGAGTCGGAATGGCATTGCGGACCCGGACAATGACCTAATATGTAAGAACATGTTGTTAAGAATGGATGATATAAAGGTTTGTCTACAAGAATACTCCGTACGGCGCCATCTTTTATTCATAGTGACACACTCTGATGCGAACAAGAGGTATACTGTGAGGTGTGAAAGGCGGTGCAGATGAAAGGTATGGGGGCGTAACACTAGGGACAAGCAATGGAAAATAGTGAACGTGAAGCAGCCTCACTCTTGTGGGACTACTTGAGTGTCGGGGGAGCACCTTCAGGTGATCACTAATTTCATTGCAAGGCGCATTACCAGGGTTGTGGCTGCCAATCTTGACGTGACCGTCACTACCCTCATTGAGCTTATCTTTGGGTTCACTAGTACCGCATGAAGTACAAGAAAGCATGGAGGGCAAAGCAGAGAGTGAGGCAGTTATTGTGGGGTGATTGGAAGGAAGCTTATGGGTTGCTTCCTTGAATCCTAACCGCTATGCAGGCTAATAATCCAGGGTGATTTAGGTTTAGGTTTAGTTTTAGGGTTAGGTGTAGGGTTTTAGGGTTCAGATTAATCAACAACTCTTTTATTGACAGCAACTATGTCACCACTCTGTACGAGTAAGATGTGACAACAGTCTGCCTCGCCAGCTTTTCATATCAACATGACAACACTATACATCATTAGCTTTTCAGACCGAAAAGGCAACACTCTGCCTCGCTAGCTTTTTATATCGACATGACAACATTGCACATTCTTAGCTTTTCAGACTAAAAAGACAGCACTCTGCCTCGCCAACTTTCAGATCGACTTGATAGGACTCTGCAAAGCACGACGTGATAGCTCCCTACAACGCAAGACATAACAATACTCTACCTCACTAGAAACTTTTCATAAAGACAAGGCAACACTCTGTCTCGTAGGCTACTCACATAAAATTAATCACATCACGTCAATCCTTTGGCTTATCAAAGGAGGTGGAAGATATCTGGGAGACAACACTGCACAACCAAACCGAACACTACACCAGACCTTGCTTCACCACGTCGGGATGGACAAGAGGCAGAAGAAGTAATGTGACAAGATGATGAAGCAATGGTGGAGACTTAATTGAGTTGCTTGTTGTCCTCTTTGGATGAATAGTGGCGACTTGATCATTTAATTTTCTATGTTTTACAATTACAAGGAAGATACATATACATACACCGTCATGCATGCACACGTAAAGGCATCTCTTAGCACATGCATAGAATTACAGAGGTTAAGAATAAATCTATAACCTCACAAAATTTCTACCAAGACGTACTCTTGTATGTAAATATGAGTATGAGGATTTAAAACCTAGTAGATAGAGTTGTACATCCACGACTCTACCATGCACCCTGGCAAGAGGTGGAAAATATTGATTTATTTTGTGGCATAAACTCAAAAACTTCTCTTATGATTATCATTTTCCCTCTCATAATCCTAAAGGGCACAACGTGAACGAATTTGAGCTCAGCACAAAGGACATTACGGATCAAACGCTACCAAGTACCAACCAGAGCAAGTCTCAAAACAACAAAACAAGTACCGATCAGAGCAGTTGCTTTACAGCATGTAACTAAATGCAAAACAAAAATGTGCATTATAATAGTATTGCCCTTATTAGTAGGAGAGAGAAAGCGGGCAAAATATTGTATGACAGAAATATCCAGCAATGCAATCAACTGGCTTATATACCAACATACGTACTATATGAGGTGTTTGAATTAATCAACGCAGCAGACAAGCATGCAAGCGTCGATTTGGTTTTGACTGCATCTGCCTAGATCTATCCATTCTGGACCATCGAGAATATTAACGTCAATCGTCGCCTCTGCTAGCTGTAAATGATCAACTTGCGTTGCATTTCATCGCAAGACTGTTCATTGACCCTTGTTTATTTAATTTGCTGCTACCTAGTAACTTGATGTGCATGCGTATGCGCATGGAATATTTAACTTCATGCTGTGATGTGACATTCAAATCAACTTGTGCTACTTAAGCATGCTGCAACTGATCTCATATAAATTTCCAGCTTGGTTGTAGCTGACAACGATGAGAAGAAACTAACTTACGAAGGAGGTTTCTCCTCTTGCATGCTTGTCGGGTCAAATGTTGAATATATTCATTTTCCATACGTATTAAGAATAACAAGCTGAATTGGTAGAAAAAAGTTTAATTAGCGTACTGACAAATATATCTATGTGCAATATAGTAACTGAAAGAAACTAAAAGGACAGAATAAATTTTTCTAGCTGGCACAAAAAAGGGCCCATCCAGGGCTAGAGGCGGGCAGTGGCGCCGATGATGGATTTGGGGGAGGAAGATGACGTGGAAAAAAATGGAAACTGCAGCGGCGGTCGCACTTAAGTCAACCTCTGTCACACCAAGTCTCGTGGCGTGACAATCATCCCTATAACACCATGTCACGTGGTGTGACAATAGGTTATCACGCTATGAGTTACGGCGTGACAAATGCCACACAAGCCATCCACGCTGGCACGACACACGGTTAATGGCTTCCGTGGCAGCTTTGGTCACGCCTCTATAGGTGATATGACAGAATGTTTAGCCATGCCACGGGAGATGGCGTGGTCAAAGGGGTCTGAATTGGAAATAATGTGTACGACAGATTAACTTTAAAATAAATTTTAAAAAGAATTAAATAAAAATTTTGTTATTTACAAACATAACACCTGGTTCCAGTTAAGAGTTCCCCTCTTCGTAATTTTGCAATTGTGAATTATTATTAATAAAAAAGTGATTTTTTATGCCCCTGGGCCCAGGCCGTGGAGCCGTCTTCAGGTCGTGCCGAGCCGAATTTGATTGTCTCTACATGAAAGTTGTGCACTCGTACTAATATGAGGGCCTAAAACTGCCTTTTCTTTGATGGGAGCGTCTGGCTCACGGGCTGCCATGTTGGGCATTCATAGCATCGCCGCTTCTCTAAAAAAAGGTAGCATCACAGCTTCTCTCTCATTGTCAAAAAAAAAAAGCTTCTCTCTCAAAAAGGTAGCATCACCGCACGATCTCGATCTAACGCATCGCGCGCTCCCCAGTCTCAATCCTTCGACGACTGCCCGACCAAATTTCTCAATTTGTGCAGACGTTTGTTCTCGGACGTCCAATTCCTGGATCTAGAGGTGGCAATGGATACCCGAAAACCGAGTACCCGATGGGTTTTACCCGATAAGGAGGTGGGTATGGAAAGATATCTTCACCCGTGGGTATACTGATGGGCAAAAATATCTACCCATCGGGTAGAGCGGGTGCGGGTACGGCTGTATATTACCCGTACCCGCATACCCATGGGTAAAATATACCCGTATACTCATGGGCTCATGGGTCATGGCCCATATACTACGGACTTGCGGAGACCTCACCTACCTAGTGCCGACTCTCAAAACCCTAGCCTAATCCCATTCCTGCGGCGGCAGCATACGGCATACCTTATCAATTCCCCATTCCCCCTCGTGGCCTCGTCCGGTCGTCCCCCTCCCCCTGCTAGCCGCCACCGCACACGGTCTCCCGTCTCCCCCCTGCCTCCGGCGATCCGACCTCCCCCTCCCCCTGCTAGCCGCCGCCGCACACCTCTCCCGGTCTCCCCTCCTGCATCCGGCCTCCCCCTCCCCATGCTAGCCGCCACCGCACTAGATCTACGCCGCACACGGTCTCCCCTCCTGCCTCCGGGTCTCCTCTCCTGCCTCCGGCGATCCGGCCTCCCCCTCCCCCTGCTAGCCGCCACCGCACACCTCTCCCGGTCTCCCCCTGCATCCGGCCTCTCCCTCTCCCTCCCCCTCCCCCTGCTAGCCGCCGCTGCACTAGATCTACGCAGCACACGGTCTCCCCTCCTGCCTCCGGGTCTCCCCTCCTGCCTCCAGCGATCCGGCCTCTGTAACATCCTGAAATTTCAAGTGCTCAAGAATGTGGAGTTTTTAAAATTTTTCTTGCATTTTGCTAGTGCTCGAATTCCTTCTGAGTATTTATTTGAAATCTTTTTGAGTTTGGTGCCATACAAATTAATAATCAGGAGTACTCCCAAATATAAATAATAATCTTGTAAACTATAAAATAGAAAATAGAGAAATAATAGATTTTGTAGCTAGATATTTGAACTGAGTGTTCAAATCTTGAAATCAATAATCTTAAGCCTAAAATAGAAATTTAAATTAAAGAATCAAATTTTAGAATCATGCAAAAATCAAAATCACAAACACTAATGCAAGATAAAAATCTAAATTAAAAATCCAACTTACAAAATTGGCTTGAGCCTTTCTCTTATTTTTCTTTTCCATGTGGGCCCTAGTCCTTTCTTTTTTTTCCTCCCCTTTTCTCTCTATTTCCCCTCCCTCTCTCTTCTCTTGCCGCTGGCTCCCCCGGACTCTATTCCCCTCCTTTCTTCTGCAGACCGAGCGCCCGGCCCCTGCGCCCACGGTCTCCCTTCTTTTTCCCTTCTCTCTTCCTTCTCACGGCAGAGCTCGCTCCACGTCTTCCCTTCCTATGCGCCCACCACGCCCGCGTCAACGCACGCCTGCCGCCGCCCTGCCTCCCTCTGCGCCGACCCGCCTCCATCGCCATCTCTCTGCGCGCAACCCCCACCGCCTACCGCCGCCGCCGCCCAACACAACCGCATGGGCAGCCGCCCATTGCCAGCGCTGCCCTGCCGCCCGTCCCTTTTCCCCGGCTATAAAGCCCGCCCGAAGCTCCCAATGGCATCCCCGAGCTTCTAGCGTCGCCGACTGCCCATTCTTCCCCAAAGCCAGCCGATCCAATTCCGCCAATTGAAGCCGCCTCCGGCCGATTCCGCCGCCTGGGAGCTCCATGGTAACCCCTACAACTCCTTCCCACCCTCACCCGGGCTTCCCAACGCCGGTACCCCGCTGGCGACATGGGCTCCTACGCGCCACCGCAGGCTCACGCCGCCGGCCCACCTCAGCCCCTTTCCGGCCCTGCCGCCGCCCCCGATGGGTTCCCCGTGCCCTCCTCCAGCTCACACCCACCCGGAACTCCTTCCCTTTCCCCTCCGGCGCCATCTACACTGTCGGCCCCGACCCCGCCGCCGGCCATCGCCCCGGCCAAATTGGCCGGCGAGTCCCTACCTATGGGTGGAGGCGAGCGTGAGCAACCCATTTTTCGGGAGCTCACCTCCAGCCATCGCCTCTACCGCCGGTGGCAAGGCCAGCACCGAGCACCGCCTGGGTGCTCTGTTCTGAGCCAGCTTCCCGCTTGCTTCATGTAATTTGTTTTCCCTTCCCATCACAGGAGAGTGGATGCTCAGTTGGTTAGCTGCGTTGTGCTGAGCAAATCATACAATAGGTCCCGAGTTCGAATCCGTTGGCTGCACGTTTTTCTTTCACAATTCTATTCCATTTTTGTAACCCATTTTGCTTAATAAAAATCAAGGAAAATTTGAGAATCTAATAAAAATAAACTAGGACGTAAAAGAGAGTATTTAATATTTAAATTTTGAATTAGCTCATATATGATTAATTATATGGTTTGAATAATTATTTAAAAGATTTATGATTAATTAAAGACATTGGTAAAGGCATTATGACTTTGATTAAATGTCCCACATTTAATAAAGATTACCCTTGCATGGAATTAAAATATATGCTTCAGCATTTATCATACCATCATTAAAACAATTCCCTTGGTAGATTTAATCAATAGCTATATCAAAACTTGAACGTGTATAACAAGCCATGATAGATGAATAAATTTAGAGTAAAGGTAAAGCTAGGCTTAATAATAACTAAAGCATAGATAAAATGATAAGATGCCATAAATTAAATCTCAACATTAGATTTGGTAAATAATAATGTTGAGCATGATTGAATATAGTAAGCTACAACCCGTGTAAATATATCATAATTCAAATTAAACTAAGCCTAGTAATAACTGAAGATACATAAAATGTTAAACCATAAAATGCTATAAAACCGGGCTTTAACATTAATTCGGTAAGCTAAAAATTATATATGCATCACAACAACATATGTCCGGAAGATTAACGTTCAACAAAAACAAAGCTCAGCTAAACTCGTACACCGAATCATAGGTCTAACCTAACTCATGGAACTTCCTTAATAAATACAAAAATAATAAAAGAGATTATTAATAAAAAAGATCAAGTTATCGTATTCTACCACCGGCCCTGCCTCAAATCACTCGAATCACCCATTAACTCATAATAAAACTAAGTTGAGTTTATTCGGATTTAATTGGATCTTTTGAGTTATTCGCTTTTATTTGGATTCAGTCGTTTGTCGCGTAATTAGAAATTGGGAGTCGTGAAGATTCAGTGGATCCAGCGAGATCAAGCTCGAAGTGAAGATAGAGACCAAAAGCTCGAGAGAAAGCATCGTGTGAGCTCAAGACAGCGGTAAACCGCGCTAGGCGAGTCAATACTTTGATCATGTTGAACCTACATTTCCTGCAAATTATTTTTGTTTAAATTATCAAATTGCATGCTGCTATTTTATATGCAAATACATGTTTAATCTAAGATTCTAGTTATATCCCATTGCGTACCTTGATTAATATTACACCTCCTTTGGAATATATGAATTTGTGAACCTTGTCGCCCTAGCAAAAATTAAAATAGTAACGTTTCAAAAATAAGTCCATAATTATATGCCATGCTTAGTCTTGTTTAGATACTCATGGACGCGAGAGCGTCCAACATCACTTTTAATCCTGAGAAAAATTGGTTGGGCAGTCATGGTGGTAATGACTGGTGTATGTTGGATATGGTTATTTTATATTCCCAAAAACCTCAAATTGCTTATTTATCTAGGCGGATGGTTCGGGGGTATGGTGCAGGGGTGCACGAGAGTGTGGTTTGTGGTAGAACCGCCCAGATACCACTAAGGACTGAATCTTGTAATGACCTCCTCTATGTAAAACAGTACAACCACAAGTCTGTAAAGTACAACTTGGCTTAGTAGATTTGCCGGACCCTGAAAGTCATCCTCACAGGAGGAGGTGGTGAGGTAGTTCAAGCAGCTATCTGGGTGACGGCTTGAATGGGACACTCGCAGAGGGTGAAGTTCTGCTGTGGCGGGCTAGCGGGGGTAGCCAGCTGCTAGACATTCAGAAGGAGAACATCCCGCACAACGTATGGGACCCACCGCAAGTGGGAGCGACCCATAGGGTGAAATGATGGAAGGGGCGAGGTATTTTGAACGGTTATTGTGATGGTTTGCTCAACCGCATGACTAGGGAATCATGCGGGGCAACGAGTGAATTGTCTCTTGTGGTGAAAGTGTACAAACTCTGCAGAGTCAAAACTATTCGAATAGCCGTGCCCACGGTCAAGGGCGGACATGGGAACTTAACCAGATATAGTTCTGTTTCAAAAACAACCTTGTGGGTGGAAATGCAAAAGTGGAAGGCAGTGGAAGCCCTGATTTGAGTTGTCCTGGGTGTAGTCCCAGTGGTAATGTAAGCGGTTATAACGCTGAATGTTAGCATATGGTGCGGATGCCATGTAACGGTGGATGGAATCTGGATCGCTATTATTATTGCATTTTCTTACACATTGTGTTTTTGCTCAAAACTGCTAGGTCTCAGGAAATTTCTATGTATTATATTTTTAAATAATGATAATAATTCTCACAAATAAAATGTCAGGAAGAATAAATAGAGTCCTGAGTAAAGAAAATGGTTGTTATGGTAGACACATAAAATTGTTGGTGGATTCATGTCGATCATAAAAAGTGAACGATAGTGTAGAGTCCGAGAGAAATAAGTTGGTGGAGCTTAAATGAATATATAGTCTAGGTAGATAATTTAAATGATTTATGGGAGAATTAGGGAGTGCAAAGGTAATTGCTGGATTACGACATTGATAACTAATATAAATTCTTGGGAGATGTTGGTGATAATGAGATTAATAGGATTTGATCAAATACTAGATGGATAAATTGAATTTTGGGAATTTGGAGGAATGATAACGATTATTGGAGTATAACCTTGATCAATGATATTCTTGGTGGATGTATACTAGTGAATCATAGACTTGATCACTGATATTCTTGGTGGAGGTATACTAGTGAAATTTGATAGAAATAGATAATAGAAAAGATTGATTACTGGAAGAGCAGATTATGGTTTTGGATCAATAACCGAAGGGATTGGATTGTTAGAAAGTTCTGATACAAATGATATCGGTGCATTTGAAAGTAATTATGTTAGAGAATTATTAGAATTCAGAAGTGAAGAGTTGATGAATAGAAATTAAAAGATTGGATTTTTAGGAATTTATAACACAGAAGATATTGGTGGATTCAACATAAATGATAACATTCGCTGTTTGGAGTTTTAGACAGCACTCTATATCAAAAATGTGAATTCGGTGGATTAATTACGTAATGTCTCTCGCTGTTTGGAGTTTTAGGCAGCAATTGATTGGTGGATGGTATAACTGATGATAATCGCTGTTTGGAGTCTTAGACATCAATCAATAAGGAAAGTGAATTTTTGGTGGATTAAGTCAATTATAGTAATCGCTAGGTGGAGTTTAGGCAGTAACAATAATACTATGATTAAATAATAATAATGCTTCCAAAAGCAATTTTTGGCAAATAAAATAAACCTGAGCCTCTCCTTTGATAAGCCATGCATGCTTTATATTTGCATTCTGCGTATTGGCTCGCGGAGCACGGTGGTTTGTGCTCACACTCGCTTTCATAACAAATCCAGAATCAGGGATCCGATCAATACGCCTCAGCAACACGATTGGATATGAAGGCAGAGAGGATGAAGATGTCAAGGGCTAGGTCGCAAACCTCCAGTTGGCTGCCTGTGGGCATGTCCTGAATGTTCCACTTGCGTGCTTCGTTCTTCCGCTGCTGCATTTAATGATTTCGGCCTAATCGGCCCATGAGTAAGTCTACTATTATTTTTTACGCTTTCGCATGATATGTACTTTGATATTCAGAACTGTAAACTGTGAGCACTACCTACTGATCCAGGGAATAGTGCGGTGGAATCACAGAGGAATCCGGATTGTAAAATCTGGATCTGACAGCCTCCCCCTCCCCCTGCTAGCCACCGCGCACACCTCTCCCGGTCTCCCCTCCTGCATCCGGCTCCCCCTCCCCCTGCTAGCCGCCGCCGCACACCTTTCCCAATCTCCCCTCCTGCATCCGGCCTCCCCCTCCCCCTGCTAGCCGCTGCCGCACACGGACTCCTTCCCTGGCGGCGAACTCTGGCACCACGTACGAGGACAGCCGGTGATGCTCTTCCTCATCCTTAAGACCTTAAGTCCTTAACCTTGATGTCCTTTTGCCTTTTGTTGACTCCGACACCGTCCCCAAGGGACAACGACCTGCACCCGCCGGATCCGGAGGACACGAGCAAGAACGACCCACCGGCTGCCCCGGCTACTCCTCCGTTGCTTCCACTGCTTGAGACCGTCCAGGCCAGTACCGCCGCAGTTTGCGCTTCTGATATGAAGAAGGGTATCCGTGTTGGTGTGGCCGAGAAGAAGCAAGCCGCAGCCGCCGTGAGTCGACACCTCGTCAAGCCAAGGACAAGGACTGCTGAAATAGCCCGCCGGCCTCCCTTGTCTCCGACGACTACAGCTGCTGCTACTCTCCAAGTCTGCAACCAGAACCTTCGTCGCTCCCTCGGGTAAGAAAACCAGAACCAGAACCTTCGTCGCTCTCCGACGACGTTGATTTGATAGTATTCTCTAGTAGTTCATACTTATACAAATAAAGCGTTTTGATGGGAATTAATGAGATATACATTTGATGAACTTGTCCAGTAATGGATATTGGCTTTGGCGCTTCACTTCATCCACCGTTACTTGTTATCAATATCACCCTTTGTACTTGCTAGGTTGTTATTGCTCTGGGTTAGTGCCCCTTTAGGCAGTAAGAATTGTAAGAATTTGATTATGTGGATTGTAAGAATTTAACTCTGGGTCAGTGCCCTTTAGATAGTAAGAATTTGTAAAAAAATGTAAGAATATGATTATGTGGTTTGTAAGAATTTAACTCTGGGTCAGTGCCCTTTATACAGTAAGAATTGTAAGAATCTGATTATGTGGATTGTAAGAATTTGTTGATTGTCTTTGGAGATCTACCTGAACATGTGTAGAAAAATAGTACATGCGTGAGATGGCAATGTTAACTAGCTGTTAAGGAGATTTATGTTTCTTCATAGACAAACTTTATGATGTGTCTAATTGATTAATGTGCTGGTACAGAGTAAGAAAAATGTCTGCAGCCAATGGGAGTGATGGTAGCAGTCAGCCGCAAAGTCCAATATCTCAAGGCTCACATATACAATTAGAGTCAAGTCCAATCTCTGGATCACCTCAACCTGAATCTATCAATAACTCAGAGCCAATTGGAATAGATGATGGTGATGGGATTGAGATAGATGATGATGATGTAGGTGTAGTTGTGGCTGGTTCCAAGAGGAAGCTCACATCAGCTGGTTGGAAAGAGTTCACAACAGTGGAGATTGGGGGCATGGTCCGGGCAAAATGCAACTATTGTTCCAAGAAGCTTTCTGGAGTGTCAAGGAATGGGACTAACCACCTTCGTCTCCATTTGAAGTCTTGCGTGCAAAAGAAGATCAAGCTAAATGGAAAGACAATGGCACAATCTTCTTTGAGGTTTGGTAGAACAGATGCAGGGACAGTTTCAGTGGAAGAGGATGTGGGGAATAATGAACCAGCAGCAGATTCACTTGGCAATAGTGAGAACTTCTTATCTTCTATGAGTGCACGTGTGGCAAGTAGAAGGCCAGCAAGCATGGGTTTCAAATCTAAGCTTGACTGCTACTTGGATGAAGAGATGTTGGACATGCATACAGCAAACTTTAAAGTTTTAGATTGGTGGAAAGTGGCTGGAACTCGATTTCCTACTTTGAGAAGGATTGCAAGGGACATCTTTGCTATCCCTGTTACAACTGTTGCTTTAGAATATGCTTTTAGCACCGGTGGAAGGGTTCTTAGTGAGCATCGTAGCAGGCTCACTTCCAAGATGTTGGAGGCCCTAATGTGCTCTCAAAATTGGCTTCGGAACAAATACCAAGGTATACATGTTGACTTGTCCATTTCATAGTTCCTTTCTATGTCTGAAAACTAACTCTTTACTTATGTTTATAGTTGATAGTTGATGAGAAGAACAAGCAAGCTGCTGCTACCTTTTGGTCCTGCCTCCAAGATATACAAGAGGGGCTACAGGTTATCGTGTTTAGCATGTGTCAATCATGTTTTATATTTGTGTTGTATATTCGTAAGTAAAAAACATTGTCAATCACTCAATTTTTGCCTTTAATCTGTGCTCTTTCTCATGGATGCTTACTCATGCAAATCTGTTCATGTAGGAGCTTGCCCTTTGAATCAATCCGCCCTCCAAGTCAAAAATGATGCCTGCTGCCTGCAGCTATTCCAAGTCAAAAATGCAAATCTGCTGCCTGCTGCCTGCTGCTATTCCAAGTCAAAAATGCAAGTGCAATATGTATCTCCTTTTGATTGTAATGCTGCTATGCTATTGTGTACTCTGGGCCTCTGGCTGGTATTACAAGTTTACAACTACTGCTATGGTTGAGTCAAGAACATGTAATATAATATGTGATGAACTCATGAACTTGGTAGTGTGGTACTGTGGTGTTGATCTATGTCTGTGGTGGTCCTAGAACTCATGAACTTGGTATTACAACTACTGCTATGTTTGTGCTTTTCATTTAGTCAAAAACTTCTGTCATATTTTATGTCTGTGCTATGTCTCATTTATCATCCATCATTTAGTTGATCTATTGCAAAATGGTCTCTTCCTAGCTTCATTGCGTAACATATTGTTTTATTGTGGTCAGTTGTCGCTAGGCACACATTATTTGTTGCATAGTGTTTGGTGATTTGTTTACTTGTAGTTGGCATGGTGTTGGCATCTTCTGGTGATTGGTCAGTCAATAGTTGGCATGGTGTTTACCAAATTTCTTGTCGGTAATGATCTAGCTGGGAGCCTGGGACTACTGTAAGTAACATTGATAATTTGTCTGTCTATCGAGTATGGGTTACCCGTCGGGTATAAATACCTGCGCGGGTGCGGGTACGGGTAAGTTTCTATATCCATGTGCGGATACGGGTATCGTAGCGGGTAGAGTTATATCAGTCGGGTGCGGGTATAGGGTGGCTATACCCAGCGGGTATGTACCCGTTGCCATCTCTACCTGGATCGTTGGTTGTGGGCCGTCTTACGCTCCCAGCCCAGGGGAAGTAGGGTTTTACTTCGTACGGGATGGGGGCGGATCGCAACAGGCGGCGTGGCGAGGATTGTTTGATGGAGGGAGGCGGAGAGGATACGGCGGCGGCAATGGCGATGGTGGTGGAGGCGGAAGCTAGCCCGTGCGCTGCGGTCTCATCTCCGGCGCTGTCCAATTCCCCATCCCCATCCCCTAATTGCATCACCTCCTCTGGGCGGTTGGGCCACAAGAACAGCATCCAGACCAACTTCGGCGACGACTACGTCTTCCAGATCGCTTCTTGGTAGGTTCCCTCGCGTCCAATTCGTTGTAGATTACAAATTCTACTGCAGTTTAAATGGATTAAATAGTTAGGTGATCCTTGTGGCCCATTGTAACCTGCACTTAGTAGTAGAATCGCGTAATTTCAAATAAGTTTGTGTATCTCATTCTGCTCTTAGAGCAGCTCCATCCCATTAGTCATTTCTCCCTCTCTATTTCCTAGGATGAAGAGGCTAGCTATTATTTTCAGCTCTCTATTTGAGTTAGCATTCCAATGGCCTAGCTATTTGAGAAGCGAGTGAGGAGGCGCTCGCCAAATCTAGCTAGCGGCCGGGAGAAAATAGCGACTCGATAAAAATGAAGAGGAGGATAAAGAACCGGTTAGAGTCCATTTCTTGAGTCATATTAGGTAAATATACAATGAAGAGCAGGATAAAGAACCGATTGGAGTTGCTCTTAGGACATTAAATAGCTTCTACCTTTTGTCCGCTATGTTCATAGTTGAAGCATGCTATGAGGTGTATGGTTGTCTGTTTAAAATTAAAATCAATGTCATGGCTTATAAAAGGGTTTGTTGATAACCATATCGTTTCCACCTTTTCCTCTTATGTTTTGTGATGTATGTAAAGTTGATATTATACTACTTCATTTCAAAAATAAATAAAAGGTATTACATTTGCGACTTATGCCTTTTGCATCTTATTTCACATTTCTGGTAACAAGCCAGGAGATATCAACGCTCTCAGTTTCGTTGTCAACAAATGCACTAAAATTTTATTCTCCAGCAACTGGACAATATTTGGGGGAATGTACAGGACATGGCGGAACAATCCATGAAATTTCCTTTTCAGCTCCATCATCACCACAAGTAATCTGTTCTTGTTCTTCTGATGGAACTATCAGAGCTTGGGATACAAGAAACTTTAAGCAGGTTTTTTTCTAATACTTTCTGGTTGTCAAATATTCTTGTTAGTTATACATTAATTATTATCTGAATTTGCATGATTGCCAAATTTTGTGAATACCATATTCATGTGCGCGCGCTCACACACACACATATACATACACACATGTATGTACATACATGTGTACAAATACATACACACACACACACACACATACATACATACATACATACATACATACATACATACATACAAACACACATGACGCTGAAATGGGGCACTACGATTTTAAATGCGCGAATTCAACCCGAATTCGGGTATATTTTTTAAAATATCATTTTTAGGGTGTATACCCATCTATAACAATTCAAATGAAATATATACCTTTGAAAAAATATACTTGAATTCAAAGATTTGAACGAATTTAGATCACATGTTTTGCTGATTTATATATATAATCAGCACATACCTACAATCAAACTATCAATAAAAAAAGGCAACTATAGTTCAAATTTCAGTTCGAATTTATTTGAACTAGTTAGTAAACTAGTTAAACTTGACATCCAAAAAATTTTAAAATTTTTCGCACATGATACATAGGGGACATACCTATTTTAGACCATGGTGCCCCTGTTAATTATACTACATATGTATATACATATATGTACATATATATGTATATACATATATGTATATACTTTTATGTATATATATATACATATATAATTGGTAGTATATTTTTGTGCTATTGATCTTTTGTATTCTCATGAAATCACACTCTTGAGATTTTTTTGTGGAACCTACTCTTAAGTTCATCGATTTCTATTTTGTTCTGTTACTGTACAATATAATGGCTATGTTCTTGTTCAGTTTATTTGATCAATTTTTAGATTTTGTACTGCTGCATTTACTGCACCTTATGTATATTGATCATATATTCATATTGGAAGAGTATACATTGCCTGCAGCTTAAAGCAGTTGTAGTGCCGTGGCCCTTTGTTATTCTAGTACTATGCTCTATCAAGTTTTGTTGTTTTGCTTGATTTGGATTGAGCTTGGCTTAGTTTGTGACATCCTAAATTTTCACATTCTTTAAAATTTTAATTTTAAAATTAATTATTTCAAAGATTTGGATTCTAGCTGGATTTTCTTTGTAAGCCTGCGAATTAATCACCAAATTCGAATCCGAAATTCAAGTCCAATTCCAAATTCAGAATCCAAACTTCAAAATTCAAATCTCAGTTGAAAGTCCAATTCTCATTTCAATTTTAAATCTCAATTCAATTTGAAATCCCAACTTTGAATTCTCTTCTGGGCTGAAATTATTTTTCTTTTTTCAGCCCACTTCATTTTTCTCCTTGGGTTGAGCCCATCTTGTCTTGGCCCACTAGCCTAGCTGGCCCGTGTAACCTAGGTAGTATGGCAGAGCCTTCAGGATTTATATTTATTAAAAATTATTTTTTTAAAAAATTCTTAGTTCCTTTATTGTTGTTGTTTTCTTACTTAGTATCTTGTTCTCGCCTTTGTATTCACTTATTAAAATTATTACTAATCTTTCCTCTTATTTCCACTCTGTAGATGATTTTCGCTAATCCCTTCATTGTTGACCAGGGAGGTTTCTACGAAGAGCTTTGGATGATGCTCCAAGAGATGAGTCACACCAGGTGTCCCCATCTGCACGGTTTCACCCTTACCAAGGACGACTAGGAGATTAGGAAGGCGACTAAGGGCATGTACAACCCACAGACGGGGGGTCGTCTGTAAGAGCCTCGAATCTGGTATACAGACAGCTAAAAAGACAGATCATACAATGGACTGTCTGTTTCACTGTCTGCAAGCTATTTAATGTGTTACATGTAGCCAAGATCAATCATGAATATCATTTTGTATACTATTGTGTTGCTATTTGATAGGAACAAAACCATATGAAAGCAATAGCTCACCACTGGATTTCTTCCCATAGGATATGAATACCTGAAGAGTATAAATAGAAACGGACAGGGGTTAACAGGTAATATATGCATGAAAAAGCTGATGACCCTTGGACTTAACCCATACAGAACATGATCAGGACAAATTCAAATTTTATTCCATGTAGCCCACCTGAAGTCAAGTATGTGATGTCTGTACAAATGAAAATGGATAAAATGAATGGAGTGCAGAGCTTTAGGGCCTGTTTGGTTCACGTACGAGTAGAGCCTGGCTCGTATCTGAGAGCCAGGCTCTCGTGGGACAGGTTGAGTGCATGCAACGCTGTCGTGTTTGGTTCACGTACGAGTAGAGTCTGGCTGAGAAGAGATATTGTTTGGTTGCCTGTACGAAGATATGTTGCATGAGATAAAAATAATATAAGATTATGATTATGAAGATATGTTATATGAGATGTTCGTATCTTATTATATCTTAAACTTCTTCAAAACACGTTAATAATACTTGATATTTACTAATATACACTAATAACATCATCAACTGACTAATCACCTGCATCCCGCGAGCCTGGCTCCCCAGAAACGCCCGATTCCCACGTTTCTCCAGAGCCTGGCTGCGGGGGGAATCTTGCATGAGCAGAGCCAGGCTGAACCCAGCGACCAGGCAACCAAACAAGGAGACCCTGCATCCGGCCAGCCTGGTTCAACCGGATGCAGGCAACCAAACAGGCCCTTAGTGGACAAGGCCTGAATATCAAGACTCAAGAAGACTCGGATCTTAAAATACCAGCCTCTTGACCACTACGCTAAATGAAAGAGTAATAAGATTTCAGCTAACCATATTCTCAAGGTTGAGCTAAAATTCCCAATTCTGAAACATCAAATGAATATGCTGAATGGGCTTTTGAAAACTTGCAGGAAGAAAACTGAGAATGGATCTAAAGCACAAATGCAAACTGTTACCTGCTCACCTGGTTGATATGAACGGTCTGTAGTGAAAACTATTCCTTGCGATGACTTATCATAATCCAAGAATGTTTCCACCTGGAAACATTATTTTGCTAATAAGTAAAATTCTACAGCACTATGAAAGTCAGAAGACTTGCGAAATAATGATAAAAAGTAAAACAATGGGACCCAAGTAATGATAAAAAGTAAAACAATGGGACCTGGGATTCTTAAGGACTTCTGTGCATTGTTGATAATGATTCATTGTAAAAAAAATACAAAATGTAATACCTCAGGGCTATGGTTAAGCATATCTGCGCAAGGAACTAGTGCAACCCTTCCATCCATTGATGGCAAACGAACCTGCAAAATAGTCCAGTGCACATTCTTATTTAGCAAAAAATGGTAGCAACAGCAAGCAAAAGCTATCACATTCGTAATCAAAGGGCTATTACATAAGAAGAATTAGAAGTAAAAACAAGGTTTGCATCAGATTTACTACCCTCGTAGTACTTTATGTTGCATCAGATTTACCACCACCACAATCAAGCTTCTGCTCATGCTTTACAGAGAACTGCAGCACCAGGGTCTTGTCCTTGTTGCTGAACTCAGGGTACTCCGCCGAAATGGCATAGAACCTGTAGAACCTGATGTCATTAACTACACAATACCAAGACAAAAATATTATTTTAACATGATTGTTGATAAGAGCAGATAAGTAAAATCTGGTTCCTCCTGTCGAACATGTTTCCCTACCACAAGTATTCTAATTTTTTGGAGCATTCTCAGACTGATTTAACAGTGAAATTGAAAAACAGATATTTAGCATCCAAAAGCTAGTTTTTTTCCTTTGGAATCTCAAAGAGATTTACTTACAAACAATACGTTCTTTGTTTGGAAAAGCAGAGGTATGTAACAATTTGTTGCTTAAAAGACGGCCAACAAATTAGTAGACAGGAGTAAATCTAATCATGAGCATAGCAGAAGGAAATGCCGCAAGGCAGCTGACTGGAACGCATCGTCTGTGACCGAAAGGAGGAAAAACTAGGAATCAAGAACCAAACTTTTTTGTGCTAAAACTCACATCAAGAACACTAGCTCACGAAACAAGAACACACTGCTCATCCCTCCCGTGATAAATCAGAGCAAAAACACCAAAAGGATCCCCCAACTCCCCTGAATATTTCCCCTAATCCAGTATACAAGTGCATTGCAAGGCCTAAAGAACCAGAAAAGGCAATGGAAGAAGCAGCCAAGAACCACACAAGAACCCAAAATCTCCCCCAAGAATCGGCGAAGAACTGACCTTTCCTGCAAAAAGAACCAAGAAACATGCTAATCGCAAGAACTAGAGCACCCACCATGCTGCGACGCCATGAAGTGGAGGAGAGGGCGGAGGTGTCGAGGTGGGTGTGGCGTCGTCGCGCATGGCCGGCCAGAGCCACTCGAACACGAGGTGGCTGCGGTACACCGACCCAGGAGGCGGCGCCGGCTGCGCGGGGCGCCCACGCCGCCGGAGCGCGGCCACCGTCACGCCTGCGCGGCCGCCGCGCGGGAAGATATGGAGCTGGGGATGGATTTGGCGCGTAGAGAAACCAGAGTACGCGCGCGCCGCGCGGGATCCGAGTGCGGGTCGAGTCGCGGAGACGAGGACCGTACAACGCTGCCGCGCTCGTCGGTTCGGCCTCGGTCCACGGGCCCTCGCCGTCGCCTCGCGAGGCGACGGGGCGAGCGTCTGTGAGCCCAGCCGAGGGTTTTTTAGAAAAAAGCCGTCTCGGAGACGGGATAAAGACGGGCGTTGTACATGCCCAGGATTGCTTTGGTGCCGGATGCTAGGAGGTGGCTAGAGAGGCAATCCTTCTCCTGGGGTACCTTTACCGCCAGCAGTTGAAGAGCTCAGTCTACCGCCAGCAGTTGCCAGCACCTACCGGAGTCTTCAAGGCGAGCCAAATCCCACCGTGATTCACATGGCTGCATTCATCCGCGCCTAGGACGAAAGCCAAGTTAGGATGGTTCAAGAGTTGAGGAGCGCCCATGACCACTTGGGTGCCGTACAGCTGGAGCTTGCTCAGCTGAAGACTACCCTGAACCTACATTTGACCACATTACCGACGCCTGTTCCTTCACCAATTTTGTCACCAGCACCTGCAGATCTTCAGTACCGCGAAGTGACTCTGGACGCATTGCGAACTTAGCGTCAAGGCTTCATTCTTCACAACATTGCCCGCAAGAAGGTGTCGTGCCACCACTATTTCATGCTGGCCAAGGAGTACCACTCTTTGTTTACTTCTCAAGGAGCAGGAACATCTCGTACCTCGAGCAGTGGAGGATGGCTCAGTGAGGATGACCCTGAGGGCCCTGAGGAGCGCGTGATTGTTGAGGATGAGTAGTTCTACGGTCCATAGTACCCAAATAAAGTTCTATGATAAAATGCTTCTATATTATAGTTGGTGTGTTAGGTAGGCTGTATCAAGCCTAGTGCACTTGTGGTACAACCATCCTGGAAGAGGAAGTTTCAAGCTCAGCATGGCGCTAGCAGTTCCCGACTTCGTCCGACTCCCAACTTACCTTAGCAGGCCCTCAGTTGCCTCTAGCATGACCACTGTTACCTACACGAGGTGCTTGCACAATGGGCAAGATCCCATGAATGGAGTCCTTGGCACTGAGGGCTTACTAAAGTGAGTTGGAGTTGGACGAAGTCGGGAACTGCTAGCGCCATGCTGAGCTTGAAACTTCCTCTTCCGGGACTAATACAATTGACATTGAGCTTCCTCATAAATGAGGGCCTTGTTGACCATGTGCTGGAAATGAGGGCCTTGTTGACCATGTGCTAGAAGGTAGGGAAGTCATTTGACACCAATTGCACTTTGATGTAGGGGTCAAGTCTTTCCATGAAGCACCGAATCTTTGCTCCTGTTGTAACATCCTCTAGTGCATACTTGGACAGCTAAGTGAATCCATTTAGATACTCGGACACGCTGAGGTTGCTTTGCTGCAACTTGTGGAATTCCCTTTTCTTCATCTTCATCATGAGGTCACTACTACAGAAAAGGTCATCACAGACGGTTCGAAATCGTCATCACAGACGGTTTTGTGAACCATCTGTATTTATGGGTCAGTGATAATCGAAGGTCATCACAGACGGTTTTTGAACCATCTGTGATTATCAGCTATTACAGACGGTTTTTGCGTTAAAACTCGTCTGTGATAGCTGATAATCACAGACGGTTTTTAGTTAAAAACCGTCTGTGATACTGATCATCACAGACGGTTTTTAACGTAAAACCGTCTGTGATTATCAGCTATCACAGACGGGTTTTAACTCAAAACCGTCTATGATATTCCCTTCAACCCCTAAATATATTTCTGTTATTGGCTAGCCTCAGGAAATGCTAGCCATGCCCTCTGAAACAAGCAGATAATGACAGACATAAAACATATACAATTGACACATCTCATTTCATTTCAGATACATTTCACATCTCAATTCATTTCACAGACATAAAACATCCAATTGACAACACACTTCATTTCACAACACATAAAGCATCCATTTCGCAAATTAATTCATTGAATTGAAATAAAATATCCATTAACAAATACACAATTGTAAAAGATGTACACTGCATTTGCACTTAGAATTACAATAAAAAATCATTCTGGGCAGTGGAACTCTCCATCTGATCTTACGACTTTTGTCCACAAAAACCAAATGAGCTCTCCTCGAATTTTTGCAAAATCCGGCTGTTTCAATGCAGATGTAGGGATGGACGCAGCCTGTCGATAGGAATATCAACACGCGCATATATAAAACTTGACATGTATGAAATAAATGTGGGAAGATTGACAAACCTTAGAATTGGTGATCTTGGTGGAATCGAGGAGTAGTCTCATATGGTGGCACACGTAGTATCCACACGTGTTGCCCGGCTGCTGCTGGTGGCACTGCAAAAAATATAATGTGTTAAATCAAGTGCCATTACTACTATGTGTTGTATATGACTAATTAATGTGTAGCTAGCGAATACCCGAAACTTGCGATCATGTTTCAAGGCCTTGGCCCCTGTCGTCGAGTCACGTGTTTGTTGAACGTATGTGGCGAACGACCTTCGTTATTCGAAAAAGTTAGATTAATCATTCGGAAGGAAAGAAAGAGTACAATGTACAATGTACGTACCTATCGAGTATTTGGGCGATAGCTGTGTACTTGGATTTGTTCTTACTTAGAAAATCAAGGTATATAGCCTTGTTCCATTTTGGTATAATTACAATTAAAATCCAATGGAAATCCTCATTGTATGGCATAAGAACAAATTCCTTATCTTGGTGAGCCAGCAGTGCTTTTGTAATATAGTCCTCGACGAAGGATGCATTCTCGATGATGGTATCAATGGCGACCAAGCGTGGGTCCAGGAAACCAATTCGTGATTTCGATGATCTAGCTTCGGTCAGCATGAATCTATATATAACACAGAAAAGCAACAAATTGTGACATATATCGGTATTACGTGAACAGAGACTGTGATTGTACAGACTTACAGCGTCCAGCATCGAACGAGTGAGGCGTCAAGAGCGTTGAGCGTGAAAAGTTCAAATATATCGTCAAAGGTCACCGCGAAGACACAGTCCTGAGCTTCGTGCAAGAAATGTTCCAGCTTGAATTTGACAGTGATACCTGAGCGCCGTTCTGCCTCTGGCTTATTAGACTGTTCCATATACCAAAGGTGGAATCTTTGGCAACCAAGTCCTAGTTTTTGGAGCTCTTCCTGGAATACCATCGGCTCAGCTAGCACGAATTTGCGGGCCAGTGGCATGGACGGGATATCGTCATCATCCTTCGTCTTTGATTTGCTCTGGCCACTACCTCGATTGTCGGTCGACTTTATGCTAGTCGACTGTAATGGTATAGACGGTGCAAGTTGCTCTGGCGAGAATAGCACCCGTGGAGATAGCACCAGTGCAGGTAGCTGTGGTTCGCACTGCCCGTGTGGAGATGGCACCAGTGCAAGTTGCTGTGGTTCACACTGCACTTCTGGTCCTACCACCGGTGAAGAAGCCTCCAGGGATATGTTGGTTTTGGGCCACTGGATGAATGTTCCAATGGTCTGTCCTAGATTCACGATCTCGTCGTTGGGGGGCTTCGGTAGCGGGACCACCTCAAAATTGGCATACACACCATCCACATTAACTTTTGCGAAGCCTGGCGCTAAAGCTTGACCGTGCACCATGGCTCCGATACCAGACGAATATGCCTGGCCCCAAGCAGCGTACAAGGGAATGGAGCCATATCTCACTTGGAGCCTACACGTCGTAGGCTCCTACATAACGATACAAAATTAGCTACTCGAATAGGCCTACCAATGGAGCAAGCATTCGAGAGGTAATAATTATTACCAAGATGTCGTCCACAGGAAATTTGGACTGGGTTTGCGTCGGATTGGACGCGCAGCTACTCGGACGGTTGTGCGGGCTAGCTAGCACAGGAGCGGTGGTGGCGGCCTGCTGACTTTCTGTCTGTTTTCGCACCTCATCTCTGATTACATCAGCCATCTGAGCTAATAGCTCCTCTCTAAGAGATTCCTTGATCTCTTCTCGTAGCTGTGCGTCACGCTCGGCTTTGTTTCTCTTCCTGCGCCGATACATGTCGGAGTCATCTTGGAAACCATGTTTCCAAGGAACGTAAAGCCCAAGGCCTCTCGTACGGCCCGGGTGCTCCTTGTTTCCCAGGGCCACGGAAAGCATATCATTCTCCCTTGTTCCCTGGAATGATCCCAGGGTAGATTGAAAACTTAGCTCTTCCTGCAAGAGCATGACATGTCATTTCAATTCGTACGAAGTTGTGGAGTAATTACAAGCTACGTAGTTCGATCGATATCTTACCAGGCGCTCAGTCACTTGCTGGTCTGCAGGGTTTCGAAAGGTGACGTCCCCGGATGTCGTTGTAGATGACCTTGCTCTAATCCAATTTCGAGCGCGGTCATCCGGGATATTGGAAAACGGCGGGGCGATGTCCTGTGCAGCTGCCAGGTCATCCTCCTTCCTCCACTGCGGGATTTTACCCGCATACCCAGCTGTGCCAAGTCTGTGAGGGTGTGTATTTTTTGCCTGGAGGGCCTTGTGCACCACACATGTACTTTTGAAATCTTCGGTCGTTTTCATCGCCTTGAACTCTTCCCATTGTGGTTCCAGGAATGAGTATTTATGAACAGACGTTTCGTTCGTCTCCACGTATTTCCTGACAAGCGTGCTCTTGAAGTTCTTCCATGCTTTGCACGCCGCTTTGTAAGTTTGTTGTTGCACAGCGTCTAGGTGTTCTTCTGGGAACTCGAACGATGCCAAAATTTCGGTCCACAGCTCACGTTTCCGAGTGTCAGGCACGTTCTTCCACGAATTGTATGTGATCTCAATTTGTTCTCGTGCAACTACTCCGACCATGGTTCGGAATGCGTTTACTGCTTTTTGAGGAAGGATAGGGACCCCAGATGCATTCTCGCTGTGATGATCTGTCGGCCCTCAGGCTTCTTTGATAGCCCTCTTCCTTGGCGTCTTGATGTTGGAGCGGACGCCTCCGGCGATGATGTTGAAGAATGCGCGGGTGACATGTTGCTCATTTTGTGGGTCTATTAAGATAAGATGAGAAAGTAATCATATTGAATTGCAAGACAAGAGAGGAGTAGAGGGGAGGGGGAGAAGGGAGGGGGTGATGTGCCTATCTTACCAATGTACCAATGTATCAAGTCCTTCTTTTTCCCGCAAAATTCAAGTCAATTTTATTACAAAAGTGCAAAAAAAAGACATTCCAGATTCTTCGGTGAGCAGCCGACATAGCCGACTTCTTCGGTGAGCGACTATCCATCTGCTTCTTCCCACTCCTTCTCTTCATCTCTGGTCTCTGGATCACGTACGCCAGTAGCGATGATTCATCTAACTGAATCATCGCTACTGGCGTACGTGATCCAGAGACCAGAGATGAAGAGAAGGAGTGGGAAGAAGCAGATAGATAGTCGCTCACCGAAGAAGTCGGCTGCTCACCGAAGAATCTGGGAATTTCTTTTTTTTGAACTTTTATACTAAAATTGCCTTGCATTTTGTAATACTATTACTACAAGGTCTATAAACAAAGTTCTATGAAGAATGCGCGGGTGACATGTTGCCTATCCTAGCACCTACTTTAGTTGCTAATACTATAAACCAAATAGCAAAGTCCCTAAACAAAGGTCTATGAAGCAAATGACACAAACTAGTGTATCCAGTTCATTGAACGAGAACACTATAGTATGTCACTTGCTTCATTTGCTGTTTTTTGTCTAGATACATGGAGCATTTGGGTGGAAAGATCAACTGTTTCGTCAGGCGCATGACTGCCAATTCGAAGCATAGCATAGCATCCGAGGCACATCCGAGGCCTGCTGCTGTGTCTTGAGGAATGCCAAGAGCTGGTCTTCAGATGGGTTATGAGAATAAGATTCATAATTTATAGTTTGAGGAATGCCACATCTGAAGACCAGCTCTTGGCATTCTTCAAGACACAGCTGCAGGCCTCGGATGTGCCTCGGATGCTATGCTATGCTTCGAATTGGCAGTCATGAGCCTAACGACACAATGTATTTCTTTCCACCCAAATGGTCAATGTATCTTTTGCAATAATGGCAAGATTTCTTTATCCGGATACACTAGAATGTGTTACTTGCTTCATGCCCTTTGATCATATACTCTTCCTTGATTGGTTAATTTGTGCTCTCAAATTGTAGGGTTGCACATGATAAGATGAGGAAGCAAGAAAAATGATACATGATGCTCAATGTTAGGAAGAGAGGAGAGGAGTAGAGGGAAGGGGGAGAAGGGAGGGGTGATGTGGACAGAGAGGGGTTATGTGCCTATACTATATACTATATACTAACACAACAAGCAATGTAATATGTACTAATGTAAACTAAGCAACTGCAGTAAACAATGTACCAATGTAGTATGTACTAAATAGCAAATTAAACTAAGCTACTGCAGTAAACAATGTACCAATGTAATATGTACCAAATAGCAAACTAATTAAGCTACTGCAGTAAACAATGTACCAATGTAATATGTACCAAGCATCAAGCATCAACCCTAAACACTAACAGTAAGCATGAAGCATCAACCCTAAATATGTACTAAGCAACTAACCATAACAGTATGTACTAAGCAACTAACAGTGACCTTAGGGACGGCGGACGAGGAGGAGGCGGCGACGCAAGAGGAGGAGGCGGCGGCGACGGAGGAGGTGGAGGAGGCGACGGGCTCGGGGAGGCAGCGACGGAGGAGGAGGAGGCGGCGACGGAGGAGGAGGAGGCGGCAGCGACAGAGGAGGAGGAGGAGGCGACGGGCTCGGGGAGGCGGCGATGGAGGAGGAGGAGGAGGCGGCGACGCAGGAGGAGGCGGCGGCGACGGAGGAGGAGGAGGCGACGGGCTCGGGGAAGCGGCGACGGAGGAGGAGGAGGCTGCGGCGACGTCTTCGTCCGGGGAGGCGGCCGGCGAGGGCTGGGGGAGGCAGCCGGCGAGGGCTCGGGGAGGCGGCGGCGACGACGGGCTCGGGATTTAGATCTAATCGAATAACTGCAGCGCACACGGAAAACCCTAGCGAGAGGGTATATGTAGGGAGATTATCACAGACGGGATAACATATCACAGACGGTTCTAAACTTAGAACCGTCTGTGATAGTTTACTATCACAGACGGTTCTAAACTTAGAACTGTCTGTGATAGTTTACTATCACAGACGGTTCTAAACTTAGAACCGTTTGTGATATGATATCACAGACGGTTCTAAGTTTAGAACCGTTTGTGATATGATATCACAGACCGTTCTAAGTTTAGAACCGTCTGTGATAAGCCTTCGCCGGCTGTTGCAATTAAGACAACACCAATAACTCAATAGCTGCATTCATATCAACCACCAAACAGCTGCATTCATATACAACACCAACCAGCTGCATTCACACAGTGTATTTCTTGATACATTTTCACACATATACATTTTCACATATACATCTCAAAATTGACTACATCACACATTTTCACATATACATCTCAAAATTGACTACATCACACATTTTCACATATACATCTCAAAATTGTCACACATTTTCACATATACATTCTTATTGTACTTGCTTATTTTCTTTAAAAATTAGCCCTTCATCATGATCAATGCGTACGTAACTAGTTTCGTCATGTTGTTCATCGTCGACCCTTATGCCATTTCCAAAAGGAGGTAACTCGTCAAATTGATTGTATTCCTCCTCGTCCACTACATTCTCCACTCTGACAATTCTCCTTTTTCCATGAAGAACTACATGGCGTTTCTTATTTGCCGGGTCGGTTACATAGAAAACTTGAACAACTTGATTGGCGAGTACGAATGGTTCGTCTTTGTACCCGACACGTTGGAGGTCAATGGTCGTGACACCGTACTTGTCAACCTTCACCTGTGGGAGATGCACCCAACGACAGCGAAATAAGGGGATCTTGAAAACCACATAGTCGAGCTCCCAAATCTCTTCTATGAAGCCATAGTACGAGTTTCTCGACCCATTGGTACTGAATGCATCTATGCGGACACCGCTGTTCTGGTTAGTGCTCTTGACATCCTGAGACCGCGTATAGAATGTGTACCCATTTATGTCATATCCTTGCCATGTCACAACTGTAAATGTCGGCCCTTTTGCCAACCATGTCAGCGTCTCACTCGGCGAGCTCCTAGCGATTTGCTCCTTCAACCATTGGTTGAACCGACGGTTGTGTTGCCTCATGATCCAAACATCCGGCCGCTCCGGATTCTGTTGCCGAAGCACATCCTTGTGCTGGTCCACATAAGGCACCACTTCAGTCATGTGTTGCAACACCGTGAAATGGGCTTGAGTATACATGTCCATATCTGGAGTGATTGCTTTCCTTCCGATAGTTCCGAGACCCTTCAGCCTCCCCTCATGACGAGATTGAGGGACACCTATCGGTTGAATCTGAGCCATATGTAATACCCTGATCGTCGATTCGGCGTAAGTTTTAAAATAATCGCGGAGTCACCGGTTTTTCGGTAAATCGCGGGAAGGAAAAAATAAAAATTATAGAACAGTGTAAAATGAATAAAATAAATTAAAAATTATAATAATAAACTCGGATGGGCTATCGGGAGAGTGGGCCGACCACCTTGGGCCGGAGGCCCAAGGGGTGGCCGCACCTCCCCCTCTCCCTCCCCTAAAACCCTAAGCCACTCTCCCCCTTTCCCCCCACAGCCGCCACCCCCCTTTCCCACCCTCTTGGGCGCAGCCCCCCTCCCTGGTTGGTGCCCCCACCCCCCACAAGTGCTGCTGCCATTGGAGCCAAGGAGAGGAAGGAGAAGGAGAAGAAGGAAGGAGAAGGAAGAAGAAGAAGAGGAGGAGGAAAAAAAGGGGTGATCCATCATCTAGGTAATTTTTCCTCATCCCAAACCCTCTGTTCTATGGAATAATTAGGGTTCTTGGCACGGATTTTGAAGGTAGTTAATAGATTAATTGCCCGATTAGAGATTAGCTGATGTCTGCCTGTAGATTGATTCGCTCAGGGTGTCTGTTCGCAAAGTTTTGACCTAGTAAACGAATTTTCCTGCGGACCTTCCCAAAAGGAAAGTTGTAGAGGACTTCCAGACGCATCTCCTGTATTTGTTTCGGAATTTTATGCCTTGTTATATGGGAGTTACAGGGTCGGTAATACTGCTATTCGTCAGGCGAGCAGATTGGTACAGACCGACGGTAATCTGGGAATTAGAGGTCGTAAATGATTTTTATGACCATGTCCGTAATTGAGAAAGTTGTAGATAATTTAGAGATATAGCTTCTGTATAAAATTCAGAATTTTTAGACTTTTTTACTGATGTTGGGACGCATTTGTTTATTGCTGTCCAATCTGCCAGAACAGAGTTCTTCCTCTGTTTTGGGCATTAAATTACACCTAGCTGTGATCAAAATAAAAATAGGTGTTCTACATGAAAAATGTAGGCTTTTAAGCGATGAATCCAGAAAGATATCGTTTGCTGTAAATGAATCAATATTTTTAAAGTTACGAAAATGTTAAGCAGCACTGCTACAGAGGGTAATTTGCTGAATTGTTGAGCGGAGAGGAGTTTGTGCGGGTTCGGGGTTCTAGCGACGTTTTTAATTATTAATGTCATGTTTGTATGCTGTAGCTGTGTGCTGAGAGTTGCCTTTTGGACAGGTGGTCTTGTCCCTGAGCGCTCTTGATTTTATTTCGCTTCGTCGGTTTGAGGCAAGTAAACGTAGCGGTGGTTGCTACCGTTTAACTTGTTATTCCTTCTACTTGCAGTTTACATTATTATCATAATTTGATACATTATGCCATGATTGCATGATAATTTAATTGTGGAGATGGTAGCAACTACTTATCCATTGATATGTTGATAATCTGCTAGTAGCCATGTGGAAATCTTGCTTAATGTTATAATGTGGAACATGAAAATAACATGTGGTGGATGTGGATATGTCGTGAGCATGTTGATGCTCCTTTAAGGATGGATTAATGTGATTTGTGATTATCATATCATATCATGTCATATGCATATGTGGATGTCGCCGCACATAGCCGCGACCGTACCGGTACAGCATCGTATATTGCCGTAATACGATGCACCTCTTATCCCGCGGGAAGCATCGTATATTGCCGTAATACGATGCACCTAAAATCCTGCCCTGGAAAGAGTGATATGGAGCATAGCATTCATATGCATTGCATTGTGGAAAGATTCATTTGCATACATATGCAATATGTTGTGGTGAAGTTATTTTGTGGAATATTCAACTCATAGTTGTAATGTGGATTATACAACTTCATAGTTGTAATGTGGAATTGGCTCATGTGAGCTATTTGTGGTATGAGGATTATGGTTGTGGACGTGGAATGGGGTTCATCCCTTGTGTACGGTAAGGTTTGTGATTGTGGCATGAGATTCTTTTCTCTTGTATTAATTGTTGATAACAATTGTGGATGTGAGAAACAACAAAGTATTGGAAAACAACATACATACGTTTTATTGTCTTGGTGGTGATAGTGGTTGAGGTTTAAAAGTAGTCAAACAAGATTTTATTTGTTAATGCTTTAACGTCATTGATGGTGATTTGAGGTTGAGGATAATAACATTGTAATTGTGGAAGAATGTTGATGATTAACCTATTGTGGTTTGTGGAAGATTAAATGTTTCATTTGCATTTAATTGTGGATAAAATGACTGCATTCATATGCCAATAAAATCTGAAATTGAAGAGGTATGATTCATGGAAGTTTGTGGTGGTTTAATAATTGTGGACATGAATTGTGGTTATAGTTGTATGGAATTATAAATGATGATGTATAATTGTTTGTAGTTTGAATAGCCTGTTAAACAGTTTGCTTGCTGAGATTTTTATCTCACCCTTGTTTCCCCCTCCCTACAGGTGGACTTTGAGCATGCATGGGAAGGGTAGAACGGCACCACATTGATGCACGTGAATCATATTTTTATGCTGTAATAAAGTTGAAAGGATTCTAGACATTGCATAGCTTTGTTTACATTATCTTAATAATGTTAAATTTGTGAACTATGTTTTAGATTAAAATGTTGGAGGATGTTTTAAATAGTGAATTGCTATCACTATCCTGTTATTCCTTAGTTGTTTATGCTTCCGCTTATACTATCTTGTTTAGTAATTGTTGCCAGTTTATTTTATCTTGTAAATTGGCTCGTTGTAGAGCAGTTTTAGTAGCATCCCAGGGTAATGTGGGTCCTGGGGTGTTACAGTTGGTATCAGAGCGGGCGTTAGGTCCGTGGTAATGAAACTATTAAATTGACACACTGGTGCACATTAGGATGGGATGGGTCAAGCAATGCATTTATGCTTTTGACATGTTGTATTGATGATTTACATTATGAGATAATCTTGTATGATTATGATTTGCTCCTATGACTGTTATGAGTGAGAATTGTCAATGATAAGATGTAGAGGTTGTATTTGCTGCCTTGGCATTGCCAGGTTATACCACTGTTTGTAGCATGGGGATTAGCGATGTAGTTACCTCGGGTAACTTAGTTGCGGATGTTGTGAGTGAGTTTATTTAGAAATGTTGATATCTTCCTTGAGTTGATTTTGGCCAATTCTTTGTCTATTGCAGTTAATGAATTTCTCTTGAGTTTGTGGTTCATTGTAGTTGAGGGTTTGCAATTGGTCTCTATCTGTTCATTGAAGCAATTATTGTTTCTTTTCGGACTAGTAAGACACTATTGCTGCTTGTGAATATTGTTGATTTGCAAGGTTAGTCCCTTTGTGGGAATTTTGTCTTGTTGTGAATCATGACTCATTGGTTCGCTTGGTACTTTTACCATTGAAAGTTTTGTGTTGCAAACTTATTAATATGTTAAAGCCTTGGATCTATGTAATCCGTTTAGATTATTTTGAGTGTTGAAGTTTATTTCCACTCCTTTCTGAAAGAGAGTGTTAAAACCCTTTGTGGTGTTTTGCTATGCTTAAGTGGAAGGTGGTAACCATATAAACTAATTCATAAGGTATGAATTATCAAGTTGAGATGTTAGTATGGTGCATAATTAATTTAACTAGCATCCTCGGAAATATAGTTGATTAATTTGATATCGCCTTGTAATAGTTTCTTGAAGAACTGTGATTAAGAACTTGTCTATACATGATTGGAACTCATGGAGTTATTGAGGAGTGTGCAAAAGAATTAGAATGATTATTATGATTGTTTAAATTTCTATCATGTTGGATAAATTGAATTATTTTTGTTTATAGTAATTAATCTGACCGTTTGGAATGATTAAGTAAGGAGGTGTTGGAATATTGCCTTGGTAATATTAACCTTTAATATGTCCTTTATTTAGATACTTTATGAGCATGTACAATTGCTAGATTCATCTATCTTTCACCATGCTAAATTGTTGAAATATGTATAAAGAAATAGAGGAAGGTGGATGTATTGACTTGTAGAATCTTGTCTTACAAAGCTGATATTATTGAAGTTTAAATTTATTTCGTTCTAATTTTTGAACGTAAGGTGGGATACTGAATCTATGCTCATGATTGTTTTATGATTGTAAAACGGAGTTAGGATCATGAATGTTGTTATGATAAAATAATAACAATTATTGCTAGTAATGACTAGAGTACAATCAATTTGTGCTAAATTAGAGTTGAGCATCAATAAGAATTGAATATATGGAATCTAATAAGAGATTCATACTAGCATGTTTGTGAGATTGTCATGTTCTAGTATCATCTTGTTTAAAAGCTTTGATTTAATATGGTGGCTTATGCACTAGGATTTCCTAGATTAAGTAGTCGCAATCTTACTCAGATAATAGAAATATGATGAAGTGATTTCTTATGTTTCTTTTGGAAAAGTTTATGAAGGGATTTGTGGATATGATGATGCTTGTTAAGAATGTATTATTCTGATGTTAGCATGATGGTTAGTTGTGGTTGTGATGATAATGTTGAATGTTCCTTAAATAAAAGAATTTGATAACTTCCATGATACTACTTAAATCAAAAGTTTTGAGATTTGCGTACGCAATCTTTTTGATCTCATGACTTATGTGGCAGCTGAAATTATTTGAGCAAAGTGACGTGTTGAGAGCTTTTATTAGTTCTTAAGGGATTAATGTGTTGTGGTCTTTAAATCACTTTTGTTGGAATTGTCAAGGTGATACCGTAATCAAAGAAAGTTGTTCTCTTTGTTAAAAGAAAGAGTGCGGTAAAAGTATTGGAGGTTGAAGTCATGTCATGCAATTTTTTTAGGTGTGTTTGACTTCTTAATTTCGCCGCTTAAGAGCTTCTTGAACTCAAATGGCAATATTTTTTTCCGCCGCCTAAGAGTTTCTTGAGCTCAAATGGCAATATTGTATTCTTATTGGTTGAGATTTGGTATTTTCTTCTTGAGGGGCATGTGCCTTCAACTGTGATCTTATCTTTTGCTATCCAAGATTGTTGCTATTTCTTTTGGTATCGCATTTATTGCGGATGGTAGCATCATCCTCTGTGCTGAAATTTACTTCTTTTTGCCTCTTCTAAGAAAGGAGTAATCAATTTGGGTTGCAAAGTCCTTTATGAGGTGTATGGCATCTAGTTGGTGTGGTCATGTGATTGATTTTGGTGAGAATGTGGGTGTGATATGAATTTCGAGTTGTTATCCTTAAAAGGATTGAGGTGTTTTAGGAATTATCTGTCAAAGTAATTCCATTGGTCGTTGGCTTGGCTAGAATGTATTTTTGTGGAGTCAGTAGAGTCTCTCTGCAAGGGTGTGGATGATGTACTCAGTTTGAGCGCATTGTCGAAGTTGCCAACCTAAGATAAATGAGTTGGTGTGTTGGGTGATGATTTGAAAATCCTTGGTTCGAGGAAGTTAAATTTCCAAAGGGAATGGATTGGGGAATTATTAATAACTCGAGCAGTAATATACTCTCTTGATTCTTGTTTAAACTGTGTGTTTATGGCAGAGGTCATCTGCAAATTGAGTTGTTATATGTTGTGGTGTATTCTTTTCCAGTTAGGAAAAGAAAATGATTGTTTTGGTCTGTCGAGTGATTTTCACTCTTGGCTCGTGCAGTGTGGTTTTTCCAAATGTCTATTTGGAGAGTGTGAATGGTTTTGTTGTGAATCCTTTGTTTTGGATTGTGGTCCTTTGAAGGAAGGTTGTTTGTTAGTATGTTGCTTGAGAATCCTTTATTCCTCTTTTGGTTGGGTTCCTTCTGCGAAGTTAATGTTCGTGCTTTGAGTAATGCTATGAGTGGAATCTGTGGTTGAATTCTTTAAAAGGGGTACAATGTATTATCCTGATTATAATAAATAGAGGAAAATGTTTTAGGAAGGAGGATGGTATTAGATAGTGGCTTGATAGTTGTGGCGGAGAATTTTGTGAGAACGGCAGGATCTGTTGGCCGCTCAGAGCCAACAAAAGAGTTGCAGGTGCTCGGCGTTCACCGGTGCGTGTCGTGGACTCATCGGAGTTGGACATGAGGAAGAGAACCACCATGTATGTGGAGGCCCTCTTGGCGAATCAATCCGAGCGGGAGGTGACGTGGGAGCTTGAAGTTCAAATGTAGAAGAAGGACCCGAGTTCTTCAAGGCGGGTGAGAACCCGTAGTAGTGGTTCCCTTGGGATGATCTATCCTTGGGATGCTCTTTCTTGTGGTTGTTCTTTCCTTCATTGCTCTTTTCTTGCTATTCTCCTGATTTGTGGTTTGAGGAGTTAGATTCGAGGACAAATCCTTTTTAGGTGGGGAGAATGTAATACCCTGATCGTCGATTCGGCGTAAGTTTTAAAATAATCGCGGAGTCACCGGTTTTTCGGTAAATCGCGGGAAGGAAAAAATAAAAATTATAGAACAGTGTAAAATGAATAAAATAAATTAAAAATTATAATAATAAACTCGGATGGGCTATCGGGAGAGTGGGCCGACCACCTTGGGCCGGAGGCCCAAGGGGTGGCCGCACCTCCCCCTCTCCCTCCCCTAAAACCCTAAGCCACTCTCCCCCTTTCCCCCCACAGCCGCCACCCCCCTTTCCCACCCTCTTGGGCGCAGCCCCCCCTCCCTGGTTGGTGCCCCCACCCCCCACAAGTGCTGCTGCCATTGGAGCCAAGGAGAGGAAGGAGAAGGAGAAGAAGGAAGGAGAAGGAAGAAGAAGAAGAGAAGGAGGAAAAAAAGGGGTGATCCATCATCTAGGTAATTTTTCCTCATCCCAAACCCTCTGTTCTATGGAATAATTAGGGTTCTTGGCACGGATTTTGAAGGTAGTTAATAGATTAATTGCCCGATTAGAGATTAGCTGATGTCTGCCTGTAGATTGATTCGCTCAGGGTGTCTGTTCGCAAAGTTTTGACCTAGTAAACGAATTTTCCTGCGGACCTTCCCAAAAGGAAAGTTGTAGAGGACTTCAAGACGCATATCCTGTATTTGTTTCGGAATTTTATGCCTTGTTATATGGGAGTTACAGGGTCGGTAATACTGCTATTCGTCAGGCGAGCAGATTGGTACAGACCGACGGTAATCTGGGAATTAGAGGTCGTAAATGATTTTTATGACCATGTCCGTAATTGAGAAAGTTGTAGATAATTTAGAGATATAGCTTCTGTATAAAATTCAGAATTTTTAGACTTTTTTACTGATGTTGGGACGCATTTGTTTATTGCTGTCCAATCTGCCAGAACAGAGTTCTTCCTCTGTTTTGGGCATTAAATTACACCTAGCTGTGATCAAAATAAAAATAGGAGTTCTACATGAAAAATGTAGGCTTTTAAGCGTTGAATCCAGAGAGATATCGTTTGCTGTAAATGAATCAATATTTTTAAAGTTACGAAAATGTTAAGCAGCACTGCTACAGAGGGTAATTTGCTGAATTGTTGAGCGGAGAGGAGTTTGTGCGGGTTCGGGGTTCTAGCGACGTTTTTAATTATTAATGTCATGTTTGTATGCTGTAGCTGTGTGCTGAGAGTTGCCTTTTGGACAGGTGGTCTTGTCCCTGAGCGCTCTTGATTTTACTTCGCTTCGTCGGTTTGAGGCAAGTAAACGTAGCGGTGGTTGCTACCGTTTAACTTGTTATTCCTTCTACTTACAGTTTACATTATTATCATAATTTGATACATTATGCCATGATTGCATGATAATTTAATTGTGGAGATGGTAGCAACTACTTATCCATTGATATGTTGATAATCTGCTAGTAGCCATGTGGAAATCTTGCTTAATGTTATAATGTGGAACATGAAAATAACATGTGGTGGATGTGGATATGTCGTGAGCATGTTGATGCTCCTTTAAGGATGGATTAATGTGATTTGTGATTATCATATCATATCATGTCATATGCATATGTGGATGTCGCCGCACATAGCCGCGACCGTACCGGTACAGCATCGTATATTGCCGTAATACGATGCACCTCTTATCCCGCGGGAAGCATCGTATATTGCCGTAATACGATGCACCTAAAATCCTGCCCTGGAAAGAGTGATATGGAGCATAGCATTCATATGCATTGCATTGTGGAAAGATTCATTTGCATACATATGCAATATGTTGTGGTGAAGTTATTTTGTGGAATATTCAACTCATAGTTGTAATGTGGATTATACAACTTCATAGTTGTAATGTGGAATTGGCTCATGTGAGCTATTTGTGGTATGAGGATTATGGTTGTGGACGTGGAATGGGGTTCATCCCTTGTGTACGGTAAGGTTTGTGATTGTGGCATGAGATTCTTTTCTCTTGTATTAATTGTTGATAACAATTGTGGATGTGAGAAACAACAAAGTATTGGAAAACAACATACATACGTTTTATTGTCTTGGTGGTGATAGTGGTTGAGGTTTAAAAGTAGTCAAACAAGATTTTATTTGTTAATGCTTTAACGTCATTGATGGTGATTTGAGGTTGAGGATAATAACATTGTAATTGTGGAAGAATGTTGATGATTAACCTATTGTGGTTTGTGGAAGATTAAATGTTTCATTTGCATTTAATTGTGGATAAAATGACTGCATTCATATGACAATAAAATCTGAAATTGAAGAGGTATGATTCATGGAAGTTTGTGGTGGTTTAATAATTGTGGACATGAATTGTGGTTATAGTTGTATGGAATTATAAATGATGATGTATAATTGTTTGTAGTTTGAATAGCCTGTTAAACAGTTTGCTTGCTGAGATTTTTATCTCACCCTTGTTTCCCCCTCCCTACAGGTGGACTTTGAGCATGCATGGGAAGGGTAGAACGGCACCACATTGATGCACGTGAATCATATTTTTATGCTGTAATAAAGTTGAAAGGATTCTAGACATTGCATAGCTTTGTTTACATTATCTTAATAATGTTAAATTTGTGAACTATGTTTTAGATTAAAATGTTGGAGGATGTTTTAAATAGTGAATTGCTATCACTATCCTGTTATTCCTTAGTTGTTTATGCTTCCGCTTATACTATCTTGTTTAGTAATTGTTGCCAGTTTATTTTATCTTGTAAATTGGCTCGTTGTAGAGCAGTTTTAGTAGCATCCCAGGGTAATGTGGGTCCTGGGGTGTTACACCATATAATCGACACAAAACTCAATGACCTCTTCGCTTGCATAACCTTCGACGATGCTGCCCTCCGGCCGAGAACGATTCCGTACGTAGGACTTGAGAATTCCTATGAACCTCTCAAATGGGTACATGCTACGTAGGAATACGGGCCCGCACATTTTTATCTCCCACACAACGTGAACAATGAGATGGGCCATGATATCGAAAAACGAAGGAGGGAAATACATTTCAAGGTGACATAGAGTCATCACCACCTCGTCCTGCAGAGCATCTAGTCCTTCTGGATCGATGACCTTCTGAGCAATTGTGTTAAAGAAATAACATAGCCTCATGATTGTCTCTCGGACTTTGATCGGCAAAATATTTCTAATTGCAATAGGGAGCATTTGTGTCATCAGCACATGACAATCATGAGACTTCATGCCATTTAACTTCAAATCTTGCATCGAAACAAGTTTCTTCACGTTGCCGGAGTAACCAGACGGAACTTTGACACCATGCAAGCACTGGCACAGTTCTGTTTTCGCAGCCTTGGACAGAGTGTAACACGCAGGGGGAAGGTACGTTCGTCCATTATCAGTGCATGTCGGTGCTAACTCAGGCCTGATGTCCATATCAGCCAAGTCAAGCCGTGCGTTGACGCCGTCCTTTGTTTTATCACGGATGTTCAGTAAGAGACCAATCAAGCTGTCGCACACATTCTTTTCTACGTGCATGACGTCGATGCAGTGCCGAACATCTAGGTACTCCCAATAAGGTAAATCCCAAAATATTGATCTCTTCTTCCAGGTGTTCTTCTCATGAGCCCTCAATTTACGTCCCTTTCCGAGGACAACATCTAAATCCTTAACCATATCATAAACCTCGTGTCCCCTTAAATGCCTTGGAGCTGAACCGTCTTCCTTCTCTCCGTCAAATTGTTTCTTCATCTTGCGGTATGGGTGAGCCCTCCGAAGGAACCGGCGGTGACGCATGTAGACGGTTTTGCGTGAGTGTCTCAGCCACAAACTCTCGGTACCATCTAAACAGTGAGTACAAGCTTTGGCACCTTTTATACTATGGCCCGATAGGTTACCAAGGGCAGGATAATCATTTATGGTGCAGAACAATAAGGAGCGCAGAGTGAAGTTCTCTCGTTTGTATGCATCCCATACCTGTACCCCTTCGTTCCACAGTACTTTTAGATCTTCCACCAACGGTGCTAGGAACACATCGATATCATTCCCAGGTTGTTTTGGCCTTGGATAAGTATCGACAGCAAAATGTACTTTCGCTTCATACACAACCAAGGAGGAAGATTATAGATGCAGAGAGTCACGGGCCATGTGCTATGTCGGCTGCTCATGCTACTGAAAGGATTCATTCCATCTGTACTCAGTCCAAACCTTATATTCCTTGGTTCTGCACCGAACTCTGCAAAACTACTATCGATGTTTCTCCACTGCGCGGAATCAGCAAGGTGTCTTAGCATTCCATCCTTCTTGCGTTCCTTCGAGTGCCAACGCAGCAGTTTTGCCTCCTTTGGATTTGCAAAAAACCTTTTCAAATGGGGAATTATAGGAAAATACCATGCCACCTTAGCAGGAGGTCCTTTCTTCACTTCTGTTCCCTCGCCATCGTCTGATTGATTGTTACGTTTGTATCGGGATGTGTTGCACACCGGACATACATGCATGTTTGCATACTCTTTACGGTAGAGGATACAGTCGTTCGGGCATGCATATATTCTTTCTACTTCCATTCCCAACAGACAAAGAACCTTCTTGGCTTTATACGTGGTTTTAGGCAACTCATTTCCCTCCGAAAGCATGTCCGCTAAAAGACCTAGCATCGCCGTGAAACTCTTGTCGGACCAACCGTTGCTTGCCTTCAATTTCAACAGTTCAAGCACGGCCGACAACCTCGTGTACTTGCAGCCCGTGTACAAAGGTTTCTCTGAGTCCTCCGTCAAGCCACGGAATTTAACATACTCTCTCTCATCATAGTTCTCTTCTACATCGCGAAGCATCTGATCCAGATTATCATCGTGCAACCTATCCGAATCCGAGCCACAATCGACATCAGCCGGCGGCATGTCATTCACTTCACCGGCGATGTCATCCGGGGGCATATCATTCACTTCACCGGCGATGTCATCCGCCGGCCTATGATCATTCAGTTCGCCATGACTGGTCCAACACGTATAATCCTTTTTGAAACCCCTCCGAATCAAGTGCGCTTCAATTTGCCCTCGGTTCTTAAATATCTTCAAATTCTCGCAGTCAATGCATGGACAGCACATATATTCCACCCCCTTATTCAACATATCCTCCTCGGCGGCTCTTATAAAAGCAGAAACGCCATTAATGTACTCTTCACTCACACGGCTCGCGGCATACATCCAGCTTCGGTCTTATGTTACGTACATATATAACAACTTAGTATTAAAATCTAGAATATCTAATTATAACTACATATATACCGGCCACATTTATTATATTGAGACTTAATTTCCTAACTCAATTCATATTACAAACACAATAGCTATTATATAACCAACAATTTTGCAAATTAACCATCTTCAATAACCACTAATGGATTACTTACACCTAAATTGTAATGCAATTAAAAAAATAAATTTCATTACTAACCATATCTACAGCAACCAGGAAAGTCTGAATCTTAATTCAAAGCTCAATCTCTGTCTCTTCCCACCAAATTAACTGGCCTGAAATCGCCTAGCTTCCTCCCGAGTGAAAAAGTGCGCAGCAGTGGCTAGATCTGGATCGAAATGAAGACAGATGCGGTCTGAGCAGCGCAATAAATGCCTTAGTCATTATCACAGACGATTTTTAACTAAAAGCCGTCTGTGAATTATCACAGCCGGGTTTTAATAAAAAACCGTCTGTGATAACCAGCTTATCACAGACGATTTTTTATAAAAAAACCATCTGTCATAAGCTTCATACCAGAACGCTTCGCGCGTGTTTCGATGCCAGAACGCTTCGTGTTTCGATCGTCTAATTAACGTCTCTCGATCGTTATACGAAGCGTCTATATCATTAATGTTTGGGTATACGAACCGTCTGTGCTAAAGGTTAAATATGCGCGCCTAATCCAGGTCTCTTCTACGTACGTACAATACAATATACAATACAACATGGCTTCTACTGTTCTTGTGATCATCTCCTTCCTCTCATCTGTTCATCAAGAATTGTTCGGCCGGAACCTTACACAGGCGGCCAGCAATTTGCATCTGCAGCAGCTTCTCCGCACCCGCCCTGCTCTCCTTCCCCGACTTTCTTGCATCTGTCAGCTTGACCTGATCCTCCGCCGTCGACGGAGGCGTCTCGCTGCCGCTCAAGAAAGGGAAACAGCCCTCACCTTGGTTCTTCTCCACAATGTGCGCAAAGCGGAAGAAGCTTTACACGCATTGCAGAGACTGATGGATAGCCTTGCCGATCAAGCAAATACGGCAGATTCTGAGAAATCTTTTCATGCTATCCTCTACGACATTATGGATGCTGCTGATCATTTGCCCAGGCTGCAGGAGGAAGTGCTGAGGACAAGGGCAAACTTAACGGCGTTCGAGAATTTAGCGGCTGATCCTCCAAGTCCCCAAGTCGAAGAAGAAGCGTACGAAGCCCAAAAGATTACAATCTGGGAAACTCTTTACCTGTGCGACTATTGTAATAAATTTGCCTCTAATTGAAATTAATAAATTTGCCTTTAATTTGTGATCTCTTGTCTCAGTAGTTCTGTAGTTAAGTTATTAGAAGCAATGTGTACTTATATATTAACCTCTGATCTAGAATATGACAGACAAAGGGACATCACAAACGGTTCTTGTTAAAAACCGTCTGTGAACATTCACAGACGGTTCTTAACAACAACCGTCTGTGATAGTCGACACAACACAGACGGTTTTTAATAAAAAACCGTCTGTGATAATCCCAGATTATCACAGACGGTTTTTAACACAAACCGTCTGTGATATTCCAGTATCACAGACGGTTCAGCGGTAAAAACCGTCTGTGAGACTCCTTTTTCCCGCCACAAATATCACAGACGGCCTTCTAATTAAAACCGTCTGTAATAGTGTACATTACAGACGGTTTCACAAAACCGTCTGTGATTTGGCGTCTACTATTAGGGCATGTACAATGCAAGATGCTTATATATGAGTGCTTAAAAAGAGAGAATATAGCCACATCATCAAGCATTCATGCAAAAGTTATTTCCTCCAATACAAGCATCTCTTCCATAGGTGCTTAGATGCTATATTATCTATTAATAGATATAGTTATACACATAAACACCTACTAAGCACCGGTGCTTATTTAAGCATCGATGCTTCAAAATAAGCACCTTATCTATCCTATGTGGTAAGAAAAATCAGTTTTTTTATTACTAAGCATCTCTCTAAGCGCCTGCATTGGACATGCTCTTAGCCTTTCTGTAGTAGTGGGTGCATGCTAAGGAGGATGTACGTGGATCCGAGTCACATCCTGTAGATGTGCATGAGGTGCATGCAAACTTGGCGTGTTTGTCGCACGGGCTGCCACGCGTATGTATGGAAGCTATATGTGTGCATGAGCCAGAACATGTGCATTCGTGTGATGTGTTGGTATTTGGTGCATGTTCATGCATGGACAAGGAACGTGTGCAAATAGAAGATGTGCATGCAGTCCGTTCCTAAGAGCATCTCCAACAATGTCCTCTAAATCTCATCCTCTAAATCACTTTTTAGAGGACACAATCTAGAAAATAGAAAACTAAAAATATGTAACCTCCAACAAATCCCCTAAATATGGTTCCCTAAATTAAAATGTGGGTCCACAAAAACTAGCAACCAATCTTCTCATCTCCCCCGTCCCTTCCTCCCGACTTGCTACGTGAAGTCTCGTCTCGCTACGTCCTGGATCTCGACTCGGAGGCGGCACGCACAGACCTTTCTTCACCGACTCGATCTCGGGACCAGGCGCCGTGAAGATGAGAAGCTATCACATCTACTAGTCAAGACAAGAAGCTTTCACGTGAAGACTTTTCCATCCATCTCCAGGAACACGAATCAGTGAATCAAGCTTCAAGATTTTGCCATCCAATCTCGATTTCCGTGCAAGACTTTTCCATCCAATCTTCTGACTAGAGAATTGAATCACGCGGGGAGTTGTTTTGATTTATCCATTAGGTTTCGGCGCTGCGAACTGTGAAGCTGCAGGCGACTTTCGTGCGGAAAAGATTTTGTCAGGAGATCACCGTAGCGCGGGACAAAACCGTCGAAGGCTTTTGGGGGATGGATTGCGTCCTCTATATTTGGGGGACGAAAATTCAGGGATGGAGTCCTCTATATTTTTGGGGATCATTTAGAAGAGCTGTTGGAGTTTTTTTTTACCTCTTCTTCTAAAATATAGGGGATATGAGTATTATAGAAGATTTGTTGGAGATGCTCTAACTTCTTTTCAAGTGGCACACAAGAAACCAGAGACCATGAAGAGCATCATTTAAGTTTTGACTGCTACCGGATTAAAGGAACACATCTAGAGATCACGTTGGAGATGAGAGAAGATCTAATCGGTTTAAACATACAGGAAATCAAGGAGTTATTTTATCTTGGGCCAAACTGCTGGCGTATGGGAAGTTAGAATTTTCTTTCTAATTTCTCTGCATTTGTTTCTTTCTCTCTGAGCAATGGGATGGGGGCCACTTGCATATAGTTCGAGCCAACCGAGAAAAGATAGCACTGTTAGATTGATCTCAGGGGATTTGGCCCAACGGCCAAATCCCCCCTCCTTGCACGCGCCCTGATCGGGGGCGCCCAGCCCATTATGGCTGGTGGGCCCCTGTCGCCAGCGCCATATAAAGAGGTGGGGGCCGGGGCGGCACGCGACACGAGGTTCACCGTGCCGCCGCCAGACCCACCGACAAACCCTAATCCGACCTAGAGGGGGCGCTGTAACGACGGGAAGACCACCGGCTCCTCTGCTTCTTCCAGATCGCCGCCGCCAGGGAAACTCCACCACCGCCGCCCGGAACACGCCGCCGAGGAGCCCTGCTTCCTCCTCCCCGACCGCTTCACCGACGATGGCCGGATCCTCCTCCGCTACGCCCGACGGTCAGTACACCACTCCCTCTCCTCTCTCTCTCAGATCTAGAACCCCAAGGCGAAAGAGGTCACAACAATGGTATCAGAGCCTCACGGGTGTAGAGGGGGCTTACGGGTGCCGCCGGCGTCGCCGCTTTTCCCGCGCCGGGAGCCGCCACCGTTGCCGCCTCTTCCCGTCGCGCGTCCGGCCGCCTGCGCCGCCCCGCCGCTTGGGGCCGGCCACCGCCGGGCTCCCTTGGCGCCGCTCGGTCGCCGCCTCTCGGGGTCGCCCGCGGGAGCCAGCCGCCCGCCGTCGCTGCATCGGTCGCCGCCTCTCGGGGTCGCCCGCGGGAGCCAGCCGCCCGCCGTCGCCGCATCGCCCCCCCCCCCCCCCCCCCCCCCCCCGTGCTGCGCCGCTCCGCCTCCGCTCGGGCTCCGCACGCGCCGCCGCCGCTCAGATCCGCTTTTCTCGGGTGGAGAGGAGCTGATTTGAGGGCTAGGGTTAGGGTTGGGGGTGTTAACCCCACCGCGCGCCTGCTCGGCCGTCCGATCTGATCGGACGGTCGCCGCTCTTGCTGGCCGCATGAGCGTTTTTGGGCCGCGCGTGGCTGGATTTTTGTTGGGCCAGTGGAGCCGGCCGGGCGGGATGGGCCAAGGTAATGCTGAGCGCGCGCCGGCTGGGCCGGCCGCAAGGGATGGGCCAAGTTTGGCCATTTTGCACAGTAATTTTGGTAAAGTTTTAATTATTGTTTTTCAGAAGCATTTCTTAGTGAATTTAAATGAAAATTGAACCAAAATTTCTGGAATTTTTTGCACCAACGTGTTAATTATTTCCAGAGATTGTTGAGTACAATAATGGTGCTTCTGAATTTGAATTATTTTAGAATAATTTCATGTTGATTATTTTTTCAGTAGCACTTTAATTGATATTTTGGCTATCTTTTGGCTAAATTAAATCTGTCAAAAATTGAACCAACGGGATATTTTTGACAGAATAGAAAAGTATAGAAGATGCTTCTGAAAAATAGAGAATTTATTGTTTCCGCTGCAAAAGTTAATGTTAATTGATTTTCATTATTAAATTCGAACCAACGGGAGAATTTAATTTTGGAAAAATAGTGATAAATCCCAGATAATTATGATATTGTTATTTTCTGACCAACGTTGATAATAACAATATTATAATTTTTAATTGATGATTTTTATGCATTATTTCTATTTTTGCCCAACGGTGATGTAGATTTAATGTATAGATAAAATTGATTTAAATTGTATGTCGTATTTTGACCAACGTTAGAAATAAGGCATATAATTTTGCTGTTATTAATGTTTAAATGTTCTCACCGTATATGGATTGTGGTTTCAGGAGGATATTCTTTGATGGGCTACATCAGGGATATCCCGGTTCTCAAAGGAGACAACTACGGTGAATGGAAGAAAAAGATTGACCTGGCCTTCATCTTGGCTGAGGTGGACTGGGTAGTCACCACACCGTGTCCCACAGAGCCTGTGGCACCGGTGAGGGACGAAAATGAGGCTGATGCTGCTTGGCAGACCAGACAGAGGGACTTTGCTCCCATAAAGATGTCATATGATCTTGATCATAAAAAGTGGGTCACTGCCAACAAGAAATGTTTGGCTGTGATAAAGAACACGATTGAGCCTGCTATTGTGGGCTCAATCGCAGAGTGTGACACTGTCACAGAGTACCTTGAGAGAATAAAGAGTCAGTTTACTGGCTCTTCAAAGACTTATGCTACACAGCTGATTAAGCAGCTTGTGACAGAGAGGTACTCTGGAGGTGGCAGTGGCATAAGAGAGCACATACTAAGGATGAGCAATATTGCATCCAAGCTTAAACCAATGGATTTGGCTCTCAAGGATGAGTTCCTTATTCATTTGGTTTTTGCCTCCTTACCAAAAGAGTTTGACACTTTTGTTGTCAACTACAATATGCAGCCCGAGAAATGGGACTTGGAGAAATGCATAGCTATGTGTGTGCAAGAGGAGGAAAGAATTAAATCCTCACATGGTGGATCCATCAACTATGTGAAGGATAACAAGAAAAAGAACTTTAACAGTACCTCCTTCTCAAAGAACAAGGGAAAAACCTCTGTCCATCAGCCCCAACAGAATAAATTTGCTGTAGACAAAGATCAGTGTCTTCACTGCAAGAAGACGGGACACTACAAGAAGGACTGTCCCGATTACTTAAAGATGATAATGGCAAAGAAAGGTGAGAACATTATTACCTTTGTAAATGAATGCCTGTATGTGAAATATTCAAAATCCACTTGGTGGATTGACTCAGGAGCAACTGTTCATGTTGCTAATTCCTTACAGGGATTCCGTTCGACGAGGACTACGCAAAGAAAAGAAAGATGCGTTAAAGTCGCAAATGGAGTCGAAGCTGAAGTTGAAGCCGTTGGCAATCTTTCATTAGAATTAGCTAATGGCTCCACTCTTTTACTTAGAGATGTCCTTTTTGTACCCTCTTTACAGAGGAATTTGATTAGTGTGTCAAATTTGGACAAAGATGGCTATGATTGCAATTTTGGAAATGGCAAGTGCGAAATAATGTTTAATAAAAAATGTGTTGGTATTGCCATATTACAGAATGAGCTTTATTTGTTATCGTTATGTGATGATGTGAATGTCGTATGCGATAATGAGAACGTTGCGTGCGAGAAAGTGATTGAATCCTCGTCTTCGAATGTAAACAGAAAACGAAAGAGAACTCTAGATGAGTCGTCGAAATTATGGCACTGTCGTTTAGGTCATATTTCGAGGGGGAGAATAGAAAGACTAGTTAAGAATGATATTCTTCCTCCATTAGAGTTCTCAGACTTGGAGCAATGCAGAGAATGCATTAAAGGAAAATATGTAAAGAAAATTAAAAAAGACGCTAAAAGAAGCACAGGAGTTCTACAAATTGTTCACACAGACATTTGTGGTCCTTTTCCTGTGACAAGTGTGGATGGTTATGACTCGTTCGTAACATTCACGGATGATTACTCCCGTTATGGATATATTTATCCAATCAAAGAAAGAAATGAAGCCTTGGATAAATTCAAAATATTTAAGGCTGAAGTTGAAAACCAACACGATTTAAAGATCAAGATAGTCCGATCTGACCGTGGGGGGGAGTACTACGGTCGACATACCCCATATGGACAAGTTCCTGGACCTTTTGCAAGGTTTTTACAGGAAAATGGCATAGTGGCCCAGTATTCTATGCCGGGCGAACCTCAGCAAAATGGAGTAGCTGAAAGACGCAACCGTACCCTGATGGATATGGTGCGAAGCATGATGAGCTATTCCACACTGTCATTGAGTTTATGGATGGAGGCGTTGAAAACCGCTATTCATATTCTCAACAGAGTGCCTAGTAAGTCGGTGCCCAAAACACCGTACGAGTTGTGGACAGGAAGAGTTCCCTCACTAAACCACTTACGTGTGTGGGGGAGTCCTGCTGAGGCTAAAGTATTTAACCCAAACATTGGGAAACTTGATCCCAAAACAGTAAGTTGCCATTTCATTGGCTACCCTGAAAAGTCAAAAGGTTATCGTTTCTACTGTCCAAACAGATATACAAAGTTTGTAGAAACGAGACATGCTGTCTTCTTAGAGGATGAATTGATGAGGGGGAGCATGGTAGCTCGAGAGATTGACCTTGAAGAGAAGCGGGTGTATGCGCCCACTCCGATGATTCAAGAGCCATTCTTCACACTACCTGCTGTCGCTGCATCGACGGTGCAAGACACTGTGGTGCCAGCACCTGTTATTGTTCCTCCCGTGGCAACAATGAATGAGAATGAAGAACTTGCTCTTCAGGATCATATAGAACCTATTGCCACAGATGAGGGGGAGCAACAGCAGCCTCAAACAATAGATGTACCAAATGAGGAGGCTCCGAGGAGGTCTCAAAGAGTAAGAAGATCAGCTATTTCTGATGATTATCAGATTTATCATACAGAGGAATTTCAAATGGAGGATGATCCCACCTCATTTGAAGAAGCCATGAGAAGCGAAAGTTCCTCAAAATGGCTTGATGCCATGGAAGAGGAAATGAGGTCCATGAAGACTAATAAAGTCTGGGACTTGGAAATTATTCCTAAAGGAGCCAAAACAGTAGGCTGTAAATGGGTCTACAAGACAAAGCTTGACTCCCAAGGGAATATAGAAAGATACAAAGCGCGACTTGTGGCGAAAGGCTTTACGCAAAGAGAAGGTATTGATTACAATGAGACATTTTCTCCAGTCTCATGTAAAGATTCCTTCAGAATCATAATGGCATTAGTAGCACATTATGATTTAGAATTACATCAGATGGATGTAAAGACGGCATTTCTTAATGGGGATTTGGAGGAAAATGTTTACATGGCACAACCGAAAGGTTTTGTCGTGGAAGGAAATGAAAGAATGGGATGCCGCCTAAAGAAATCGATTTATGGGTTAAAGCAAGCTTCAAGACAGTGGTACTTGAAGTTTGACAGTACAATAAGAAAATTTGGGTTTAAAGAGAATGTAGAGGACAACTGTGTTTATGCAAAGTTTAAAGATGGGAAGTTTATCTTCCTAATCCTGTATGTGGATGATATCCTACTGGCTAGTAGTGATGTTAATCTGCTACTGGAAACAAAGAAGTTTTTGTCCTCAAACTTCGATATGAAAGATCTTGGTGAAGCGTCATTCGTTCTAGGGATCGAAATTCACCGAGATAGAAACAAAGGGGTATTGGGACTGTCACAAAAGGCATACATAGAGAAAGTCTTAAAGAAATTTGGTATGCATAAATGTAGTCCATCACCTGCACCTATAGTCAAGGGCGACAGATATGGGGATTTTCAATGCCCCAGGAACCAGTATGAGATCGATCAAATGAAAGCGGTTCCATATGCTTCAGCTGTCGGAAGCTTACAGTATGCTCAAGTGTGCACACGCCCTGACTTAGCATTTGTTACCGGGTTACTTGGCAGGTTCCAGAGCAATCCTGGAATAGAACATTGGAAGTTGATAAAGAAAGTCTTGCGTTATTTGCAAGGAACAAAAGGCCTCATGATGACATACAGAAGATCAGATTTTCTCCATATAGTGGGGTATACAGATTCTGATTTTGCGGGAGATGATAGAAAGTCTACATCCGGATATGTATTCACTCTCGCTGGAGGAGCTATATCGTGGAAAAGCTCAAAGCAAACCGTCACTACATCGTCCACAATGTATGCCGAGTTTGTAGCATGTTATGAGGCTACGGGGCAGGTGAACTGGCTAAAGAAGTTCATACCCGGTTTAAAAGTGGTTGACGACATCAATAGACCACTTAAGTTGTACTGCGATAACGAACCCGCAGTAACGTATGCCCACAACAATAAGTCAAGTGGTGCTGCCAAACACATTGACATAAAGTACTATGTTGTGAAAGATAAAGTTCGGGATCAAATTATAAGTCTTGAGCACATAAGTACCGCAAAGATGTTAGCGGATCCGCTTACTAAAGGCTTACCACCCAACGTGTTCAGAGAACATGTAGCCGGCATGGGTTTAAGGGAAAGCCTATGATTCCTGGACTAAAAGATGGCCCAAAAGGATTGAAGTAACTATTTCAGAACAGAGAGGTGTATTGTAGCTGTTGAATCTATCGGCGATTGACCGTGACGATGAGACATGTTCTATGCACTAATCTGTGATGGAATGTGTAAAGTCAAAAGTAATCAAAGATAAAGTATAGATTGAGATCAAGGGGGAGAATGTTAGATTGATCTCAGGGGATTTGGCCCAACGGCCAAATCCCCCCTCCTTGCACGCGCCCTGATCGGGGGCGCCCAGCCCATTATGGCTGGTGGGCCCCTGTCGCCAGCGCCATATAAAGAGGTGGGGGCCGGGGCGGCACGCGACACGAGGTTCACCGTGCCGCCGCCAGACCCACCGACAAACCCTAATCCGACCTAGAGGGGGCGCTGTAACGACGGGAAGACCACCGGCTCCTCTGCTTCTTCCAGATCGCCGCCGCCAGGGAAACTCCACCACCGCCGTTCACCGCCGCCCGGAACACGCCGCCGAGGAGCCCTGCTTCCTCCTCCCCGACCGCTTCACCGACGATGGCCGGATCCTCCTCCGCTACGCCCGACGGTCAGTACACCACTCCCTCTCCTCTCTCTCTCAGATCTAGAACCCCAAGGCGAAAGAGGTCACAACAAGCACACCCCAAAAGTCAAAAACTATATGGTGGAGTCAAGTTCTCAGTTGATCAGTTTCATTTCCCATTTTTTAATTAGCCTCGTAGTTCCAAGATGAAAAAGGATCTGTGTTCTAGTATTTTTTTTGTCTAAGTACTAGTTGATTAAATTAGGTAAGTCTAAGATGTGCTGGGAGTCCAAGTCGGCCAAAAGGCCAAGTACGTGTGCATGTATGGATATAAATTAAGCCTGAGCGTGCTATGTGCGGGAGAGTTTTTATGATGAATTAAACCACCTTGTGTGAGCTTTGGCCTGTGCCATAAGGGTCCAATAACCCCTGTTATCGAGTTTGCTAGTTCTTGTTAAAAGCTTGGCATCCTATGCAGGTTGATTAGGACTTGTTCCTGAGAGCAACATCAAGTGCCTAAGTTCTTGGGATCAATCTCTTGTTCCACAAATCTTTCTATCGAAGATTGGGTTGCGGGATAGTTACCTTTTGCTGCTGTTCATCCACCACGAAAGATCGGGCCAATTAAAGATTTAATCTCGTTCTGAGGTTCGATCCGCATCACAAGTGGTCATAGGTGCTCCTCAACTCTTGAGCCATCCTGACGTGGCTCTCGTCCTGGGCGCGGATGAATGCAGCCATGCGAACCATGGTGGGGTTTGCCTCTTCCTAATGACTCCGGTAGGTGCTAGCAACATCCCCTTCTTGCGGCAAGGGAAATGACAACAGACTGAGCTCTCCAACTGCTGACGGTAAAGGTACCTAAGGTGAAGGACTGCCTCTTTGGCCACCTCCTGGCATCCAGCACCGAAAGAATCCTGATCAATTGTGAAGCGGTGTGAACGACCAGTCTCATGACTGCTCCTAGCAAAGACAGCCAACCTTACCCTCCAAATCTCCTTGCTATCCTTGGTACGGGTGAAACCGTGTAGATGGGGACACCTAGTGTGACCCATCTCTTGGAGCATCATCCAAAGCTCATCGCAGAAACCTCTTTGGTCAGCAATGAAGGCGTTAGCGAAAGACATCTACAGAGTTCAAATAAGAGGAAAGATTTGTAAAAATTTTAATAAGTGAATACAAAGGGAGAACAAGATACAAGTAAGAAAACAACAACAACAAGGAAACTTAGAATTTTTAATAAATATAAATACTTAAATGTTTTGCCATACTATTTAGGTCACGTCTTACGGTCAAATTGGCTCTAATACCACCCTGTCGGGACCAGATTACCTGGATCCCAACCCTTTGTGTATTACTGCACTAGTCTCAGATTAAAACTAGTGCGCACAGTTGAACAGTAATGAATACATAACCAAGCAACGCTTTATTACAATAACTACAATAATAAAGAGTACCGGCCTTATAGCCACTTATTACAATTGGAGTTTCAAGACCTTAGTCTTACAAAACACAGTGGAAGCAAAATAGATAGACTTCGAAGATGACTCATCAATACGCCATAGGCAATTGACTAGGGAATCACAATCTAGATATTCGAAAATCCTTCATTGAAGCCACACACGAAGTAGTCCTAGTCTCCTACGTCTTCATAATTCTTTGAGATTTGTTTGAGTGTAACATGTGAGTACGTAGAGTACTCCACAAGTTTTGGGAAAATGTAGTTATTTGTAGAGCTTAACAAAGGAAGGACAATGGTTTGTTTCGCCCAAAGCAGCATTTTTATTTCAATTACCATTATATATTTTTCAAAATATCAATTTAACAAGTAATTGCAATAACTGAAACTAGTATTTGATTTCTAGTGAAGGTTCCATCCACCACTAGTAGTAAGGCTTTAACCACCTAGGTTCAAGAATACGGGTTCTATCTACCCGCACCGGCTTCATCCGCCAGAACACACCCGAGAGTTCCATCCACCCCAAAGTTCCCAAAAGATTTATTTTAAAACCAAAACCGAAGATCTACCATGTGAAAACGTACCTTACCCGCCCTTGACCGTGGGCGCGGTTATTCGAATAGTTTTACACAATGTAGAGGTTGTATAGTTTTACCCACGAAGACATGACCATTTCATTTTGCCGCGCGATTAACACACTTTCTTGGATATGAGGTGGAGAGATCATGAAAAGGCTTTAACAATGTGCCAACCCATCTTGACTCTGCACGCTAAGGTTTCACCACTAAAGTGTTCCATCCACCCAGTCAGAAGGCTCCTCTTGCACCATGTGGGACAACCGTCTCCATCCGACACCCACTCATACCTCTGATGGAATCTAAGCTAGACAATTGTAGATTAATTAACCAGGTCGTACCAATTTAGACTTGTGGTTGTACGGTAATGCTCAGTTTAGATAGTCATAAACGTCGATCCTTAATTGACTAGGGCGATACATTCACAATACAAGATATTGTGCTTCATCTGCACCAATCTAATCTTACCATCTGCCCAAGTCTAAAATCAGTTTTCACCATTTTATTTTATTTCTAAACCATTGTCAATACCTATTGCCCCAAAGTTCTTAAAATAAAATGATTAAAGGATATAATATTATTTTTTCACCCCTAGGGTTGTATGTCTGATTAGCTTGTCTAAGTAATTCTACCGTTCTAAACTAGTCCAATAGTAATTCTATCATTCTAAACTAGTCCAATATTTATGTTATCAATATTTGGACTAATATACTCTAGGGTGACAGTGATACATGGATATTAACATCAAATGAAGGTATAATCAATTTTATGTGAAATACCGACGCATTATAAATTTAAAACAATAAAATAAATTTTATAAATATGGGTACAACATGATCAAGGAAAACTTGCCTTCGTTGACGTTAGCTGAGACTTCTTCCTACCAGTCTTGGATCAACAACTCAATAGCATCGGACTCTACATGCAAAACAAAAGCACAAAAAATAAATAAATAATTTCAAAAAAAATATAAAATAAGTATTAGAAGGTAGATTAAGAATTTAGGAATTTGAATTGCTTGATTCAGAGTTTGGATGGCGGAGAATGGGTTTCGACCGGGAGGGGGGTGATGGTAAACATTGAGAGGCAAGGGGATATTCTAGAGATTATTTGGTAAACATTGAGAGGGAAGGGGATATTCTAGAGATTATTCCATTTGGTTGGAAAAGAATAAAAAGAAAACCTGTCACATGGGCCTTGCCTGTCAATGAGATAGAGAAATAGAGAGGGAGTAAGACATGGAAAACAGAGAGCAGGGTGGCGGCGTAGGGCGACGGCGTCGGCGAGGGTGGCAAGGGAGGCTTTGTCGATGGCAAAAATGGGTCGAGGGCACCTCAGGAAAATAGTGGGAGGTGGCATCACGATGGTCGGTGCACAGCGGCGGTCAGGCAGGCGGCGTTCTGACGACGGCTGAAGGAGAGTAGCGCGAGCATAGGCACGACGATGACCAATGGAATCCTCCTATGTGGTCGGTGTGGTCGCGGGATGGCTAGAGATGGTTGGCGACAGTGAGGAAGATGGCGGCGATGGTGGCGGAGTTCCTCAGCAACACATTAACCAAATTGACTTGAGGGAAAGGTAGAGGGAATGGAGGTGATGGTTGGGATGCGAGGAATTGAAGTCTGGCTCACTGGAGACGACAAAATCGATGGCGACAGGCGAATTCGGCTAGTTTTGGGGAAAGCTCGATGCCCGGCGATTCACTGCACAACAATCAAATTAAGTTGAGGAATGGAATCAAGATGCTCGGGAACACAATGTGATGTGAACATGTTTGAGAAATCTTCACCGGAGAGTACGGGTGAGTCGAAGCAACGCTGGCTTCGGGGACAAAGGTGCTCGCAGCGGCAATGGTGCATGGGAGTTTGAGAGGGTTTGAGGGAGTTGTGAAGGGGTTGAATGCGGCACAAGGCTATTTGAAGGCTTGCCGAAAAGGAAACTGACGTGGACTCGATGGCATCGTGGCGACGGTTTTGTCTCCACGATTTGGAAACTGATGAATGGACGGTTTTAAATGGCAAGTAGAAATGGAAATACATTGAATGTGTGCGGGATTGGCGGGCATTTTCCATGCATACACAGAGGCAGGGTTGCTTGGGCTCGGCTGGAGTGGCTCAGGCGGGCGATGGGAGCTGGCGCTCGGGTTGTTTATGACAGCAGAGAGAAGCATAGGAAAATGAAAAGAAAAGAAAGAAAGAAAGGAAGAAAGGTGGCCGGCTGGCCAGTGGTGCAATAGGAGATGGGCTTGGCCTAAGTAGAAAAATGAAGTGGACTGAAAAAAAGAAAAATAATTTCGGCCCATGAGAGAATTCAAAGTTGGGATTTCAAATTGAATTGAGATGTCAAATTGAAATGAGAATTGGACCTTGAAATCAGATTTGAACTTTGCATTTTGAATTTTTTTTCTCGAACACGCAGGAGAGCTGCATATCATTTCATTAAGAAGATAAAAGGAAAACAAAGGGGAAGGAATCCCCCCCCCCACACACACTCACACCAGGACACACACACAACAACCTTAGCAAGAAACTAAAAAACCCCAACGACCCATCTAAGACGGCTAGAGCCTTAGAACCAAACAAAGATCATTGGCCTCCAGCAAATGCCTTAGCAAGCAACTCCTGAAGACCTTTTGCACCTGCTGTGCACCACAAAATGCATTCATCAGTGATAGTCTGCAGCAAGGTAGAGATGCTTGGGCTAGTGCCATTAAAGACACAGTCATTTTGGTGCTTCCAGATTTCCCAAGAGACAAGGATGATCAGGCTATTGATCCCTTTTCGACAGCCTTTTGGTACACCCTTCATAGCTTGGCACCACCAGCTTGAGAACTTGTTTGAGGTTGGCTGAGGAGCAATTCAGGCCAGGCCGAGCTTCTGAAGGATTATATACCAAACCTGACGGGTAAAGACGCAGGAGACTAACAAGTGTTGTACAGCTTCATTTTCTTGGTCACAAAGGGGGCAAGCAACAGGGTGTGGGAGACCTCTTTTGGCAAGTCGATCGGCTATCCAGCAGCGATTCTTAATAGCAAGCCAGATGAAGAATTTGCAGCGAAGGGGGGCCCAAGACTTCCAAACTCTCTTCCACGGTGCAAACTGAATTGTGCCAAGGAAGAAAGCCTCGTAAGCCGATTTACTAGTATAGGATCCAGATTTGGAGAGCTTCCAATGATGCTGATCAGCCACCTCCAGTTGTAATGGGAAGTCATCTACCAGGTCCCAGATCAGAAGATACTCATGAAGCACAGGGACCGACAGAGCACCCTTGATATCTGAAACCCATCGACGACCAGCAATAGCATCCGCAACCGTGCGTTGCTTAATAGCCCTATTAGTGACTGTTTTGAGAAGGTTAGGAGCTAATTCTTCTAAGGTTTTTCCACCCAACCATCTATCAGTCCAGAACATAGTATTTCTGCCATTTCCAACCAAAGACTCCACAGCCACCTTGAAGAGGGCTCGAGCGTTATGTGGCACATGAATAGGCAAACCGGCCCAAAGGCGAAAAGCAGCCGTTTTCTCAAGCCATAGCCAACGAATACGGAGTGACCAACCCAGAAATTCTAAGTTATGAATGCAAGGCCACCAAACTGCAAGGGCCGGTTTACAAGATCCCAAGAGACCAGGCAACTTCCACCATTAGCCTTACCATGACCGACCCAGAGAAAACCCCTGCGTCTTTTATCTATAGCTTTAATCACTTATTTAGGAAGATCCAATGCAATCATGAGGTATATAGGAATAGCAGTTAGAACGACTTTCACAGTGATGGGCCGACTAGCACGATTCATGAGTGATGCCTTCCAATTCGGAAGATTATCAGCCACTTTATCAGCTAGTTTGAGCAGATCAGTTTTGGAGGGCATTCTGATACTCAAAGGAAGACCCAAATAAGTGCAAGGAAAATCTTTTATCTCACAAGCCAAAAGATTGGTCACCAGCTCCTGCTCTTCAAGGCTGCATTGGATGGGTGTTTTTTTTCTCGAACGACGCAGGAGAGCTGCGTGTCATTTCATTAAGAAGAGAATAAAAACACCGGAGGAGAGGCAGAGCCTGCTCCCCCAAGAACCAAATACAGGACTCTTAGCGCCACACACTAGGAAGAACAGACAACCGCTGCCCAAGAAACGCCTAAACAGCTAAAGGTAGCAACCTACTAAGAAGCTGTTGCACAGCCTTAGCTCCAGCCCAACACCACAAAAAACACTCTTCAGAAACTACAGATAACACTCTTTGAACACAGGGACTAGCACCCTCAAAGACACAAGCATTCCTATGCTTCCACAACTCCCAGGCAACCAGAATGATGAGTGAATTCAATCCCTTTCTTATCTCTTTTGGAGCAGCCTTGATTGTTTTGCACCACCAGCTAGAAAAACGAGAATCCTCTAGCTTCGGTGCAAGTGGATGAGAATCCTCTAGCCTTGATTGGATGGGTGTAACTGAGCTCTTAGCAATATTAGTCACCAGCCCACTGATATGCCCAAAAATATCAAGCAGCTCTCTGATGAGAATGAGATTATTAGCATTTCGCCAAAGGAACATCACCACATCATCGGCATAAAAGGAGATACGCTGCTGAGGCCGCTGCACTGCAAGTGGCTGTAGAAAACCTTCTTGGGTGGCCTGATTCACTAGAGAGTTGAGCACGTCCATCACCAAAATGAACAGCATGGGAGAGAGGGGATCACCCTGGCGAAGCCCACGTTGATGAAAAATGGGTTCACCAGGTTCCCCGTTAACTAAAATTCTGGTAGAAGCAGAGGATAAGAGCAGGCACAAGAGATTGCACCAACGGCGACCAAAACCCAGATGGAGTAACACGTCAATAAGGAAGGGCCAGGAAACCGAGTCGAAGGCTTTGGAGATATCCAATTTAAGAAGAATGTGCGGCTCCTTCCTATGCAGAGCTTTAACCATTTGCTGCAGTAAAAGGAAATTTTGAATTTTGAATTGGACTTGAATTTTGGATTTGAATTTAGAGATTAATTCCTAGGATTAGACAGAAAATCCAGATAAAATCCAAATCTTTGAAATAATTAATTTTGAAATCAATTTTTTAAAGAAGGCAAAGATTTGGGATGTTACAACTTACAACATTTGATGGAAATCTGAATATGCACTATTTATCTAATTAAGTCTTTTCTGTTGACACTGGATCACTATTAAAATTGTTTTCCCATGCAAAAGAAAACAAACAGTGGAAAAGTAAAGTAGAACCTGTACCCAGTTTGTTAGCGACAATTGAGTAATTGACTTTGTTACTGTCGTTGGAATGACTTCAAGCAATTTAGATGACATAGTTTAATCCTAGGCAAAATATGAATTCTGGATCTGGTCCATGTTAACATGGAAATATCATTGATGTTGAATGTTCTTCTTATCGTAATTTTTATTTTCATGTACTTCTGCTACTTGATATGATCAAACAGCTCTTCACTAAATGTTACCTCTATTCTTGATTTCGATTCTTATTCACTGCATATTTGAATGGCATTAATGGTCAGTGTACTGTACTACTAGTGTTCCAGCTATTTGTACTAGTACTATGGTTGGTTTAATCTTTATGTATTTTCTAAATTCAACCATTCACTGTTCTCTGTATGTTTGACTAGATTTCTTTGCTAAGGGGTGGCACCTCTCAAGAAATGTTTAGCTTCTCCTTTGGTGGATCAAATGGTAATCTACTTGCTGCTGGTTCTAATGCCCAGGTAAAATGAGTATTATTCTTTCACAGGTTAAGAGTGATATCTATACCAGCTTAGATCTTTCTCATATCCACCATGTACCTACAATGGTCGGTGTCTGTTTCTATGTTTGTACCCACCCTGTACCTGCACTGTTTGGTGTATGTTTGTTATTCTCACCTCACATGGGTAGAAACATAGAGTTACAAGTTAGATATGAAATATACTAAACATTGCGAATGTGTTTTAGATTTTCCCATTTGAATAACAATATCTTCTCTATGTGAATTCATATTCAAATCTGCCTTAATTATGTGGATGAGAATATGGATTTGATTTTTTAAATTCAGATTTAGTTTTCACTGCATGAAACTACGAATCCACATCCAAATCCGAATTCAAGAAAAAATTTACTAATTCTATTTACATACCACATAATTAAACAATTCTATTTAATTTAGTGTTGAATATGATTCCTTTAACCTATTTTAACATATGGCAATGGTTTGTTGTGTTTAATGTGAGTGTATAAAGGTTATAATTGAGAACTTGTACAAATTAATTGGATATCCGCACACATCCGATTTGTATTCAAACCAGATAATAATATATGGATGCGAATATGGTTTGACCACTGTCCAATTCTAATTCAACCATTTACACCCCTGCGCATGGGGGATGGGCTTTAACGAAATTTGGGCATCTGGGTGTTACATTTCGCACAATGATCATACTGGGATATATGTTACATTTACTTACCCTGGTTCATAGCACTGATTCACATGCTGGGTTGATTACTTCAATTCATCTCTATATGTTTGTTAGAGCAAAAAAAAGCGATATTTCATGATGTGATATACATTTTTATTTATGCTGTATCTCATACTAGTTTCTTGATTGTAGGTTCTATTGTGGGATTGGAGAAATTCAAAACAGCTAGCGTGCTTAGAGGAATCCCACATGGATGATGTGACACAAGTATGTATTATTCTATATTGAACTTTATTTTGTTTTGCATTTTGTTTGTGTTATTGTAAAGATTGGTGGAAAGTTTGCTCTCAACCTAAGAACTATGGTCACCTTACTTATCTCCCTCCCTCCCTCTCTCTCTGAAAAGCTCCATAGCAGTAACTTAGCATGGTTGCTTGTATGGAATAATGCAGTTTCCTTAGGAACCGAATGCGCAATATGCATAGGGCACCACTAATTAATAGAAAGCTCAGCGTTATAACTTTTTTTTATAGAACCTGACTCAGATTTGACGAAAGCTTGAGTTCAGCTTAATCAATTTGACCAACAATCATTCTCTTAATTAACAAAACAAATTGTTCAGAAAAAATTGCTGTTAGGAGGAATTCACAAATATACAATACTGAGCAAGTTTTCAAAATTTCTGAGTATTCGGATATCCATTTATGTTATGACTGAAACACCATTGTTTTTACAATATGACGTCAGTATGATTTTGTATGTTTTTCCACTGCACAGTTTTGTATGTTTTTCCACTGCGTGGCAAGTCACACAACTACTTTTGCCACTTCTGTACTAAATATTTCAATAAATGTGACCGTTGCATCACTTGGATCCATTTCTATTTTAACTTATTTCATCTCAGCCTCAGGATATTTGTCCACTTTGTTCTCATTCAATATCTGGATTGGGTGATTATTAATCATGTTGCCCTGATTTATTACTCTTTGTTGGACAGGTGAAATTTGCACCAAATGAAATTTGTTGGATATCTGCGGCAGTTGATGGATTAGTATGTGTCTTTGACACTGATGGTGATGTTGATGAGTACATATGTGTCTTTGACACTGATGGTGATGTTGACGAGTACAATCATTTGCTATCTGTGTTAGATGTGTATTTCATATCTGTGTATTTACCCCATTGTATAAGGGGTTTTGTGCATATTTGCCACACCTGTACTTGTATATATATTGGCCTATTGGCCTCATAATGAATAGACGTGCTATTCATAACATGGTATCAGAGCCAAGTTTTAGGGTTAGGGTTTTTTTCACCGTTGCTGCATTTGGGCTGCTGGTTCTTTCTCCAGCACCCACCGCCGTCGGTTTTGCCCGCCCCTACCGCTGGTTTTGCCTCCTGCCGCCGTCTGTAGTCGCTGGCTTTGCCCCCTGCCGCCGGAAATCAGAGAATAGATCTGCCCGTGAGGTCTTCTGCCGCCGCTCGGGGTCTTCGCCAGTGTCGTCGCCGGAAATCATGAGCAGTTTCTTATGTCTGATCTAGATCCTCTTCGCTACTTTCTTGGGATTGAGGTTATTTCTACTCCTGAGGGTTTCTATCTGTCCCAAGAAAAGTATAACCAGGATCTTCTTGATCGTGCCTCTCTTACTGATCAGCGGACAGCTGAGACTCCCATGGAGCTTAATGTTCATCTTCGTCCCACGGATGGTGAGCCTCTTGCTGATCCTACTCGCTATCGTCATCTTGTGGGGAGCCTTGTTTATCTTGGTGTCACTTGTCCTGACATTTCGTACCCTGTGCATATCTTGAGTCAGTTTGTTTCAGCTCCCACTCAGCTCCACTATAGTCATCTTCTTCGTGTTCTACGATATCTTCGTGGAACTATCTCTCGTCGTCTCTTTTTCCCTCACTCCAGCTCTTTACAGCTCCAGGCATATTCTGATGCCACCTGGGCTAGTGATCCCTCTGATCGCCGGTCTCTCTCTGCTTATTGTGTTTTTTCTTGGTGGTTCTCTCATTGCTTGGAAGACTAAGAAGCAGACAGCAGTTTCTCGTTCGAGTGCTGAGGCTGAGTTGCGAGCTATGGCTTTGTTGATTGCGGAGGTTACTTGGCTACGGTGGTTACTTGAGGACTTTGGTGTTTCTGTTTCCGCACCGACTCCTCTTTTGTCTGACAGTACAGGTGCTATTAGCATTGCAAAAGATCCGGTGAAGCATGAGCTTACAAAGCATATTGGTGTTGATGCTTCCTACATGCGGACACAGGTGCAAGATCAGATTGTTGCCCTTCAGTATGTGCCTTCCGAGCTTCAGTTGGCAGATTTCTTCACAAAGGCACAAACCAGGGCTCAACACAGTTTTCATCTCTCCAAACTTCATGTTGTTGATCCACCATGAGTTTGAAGGGGGGTGTTAGATGTGTATTTCATATCTGTGTATTTACCCCATTGTATAAGGGGTTTTGTGCATATTTGCCACACATGTACTTATATATATATTGGCCTCATAATGAATAGACGTGCTATTCATAACAATCTGTACGTGATAGTTGTCTACTGATGTGCTTTAAATGCTTTGTCATCGTTATCTTGTCAAATAGTTATAGGTTATGAGTTCAATATGTTGTTACTTGTAAGTGAAGATAGAGCTTCAAGTTTTGGTCCTCGCTGTCTCATATAACAATGTTGTCAAGCTGGTAAACTAATACAGTGCTACTATAATTCATAAGCTGCAAAATTCTACCTATCAATTCTCCATGTGCACGATTTTTTTTATAAAAAATGTATCTGGTAGCTGGTGCACTTTTATTTTGCTGGTTGACAAGTAAAATGGTGCTCAATACTTAGTATTATTCTGGTGTGATATTGGTATTACAAGATTATGCTCTTAAAGCTTTTCTTTAGTTATTCTGCAGAAAGTTATTTGCAGTTATCAATTTTTTGTGATGGCTCTCTGATATTTGATATTCCCTAGGTTATGAATGTGGAGACTTTCTGTTGCCAAAGCGGGCTTTTATGGAAATATGTATCGGAAGCTTTGGTGTTTGACCCATATTGAAACATTAAGGTAACTTCTTTCAGCGTGGTTACATTGTTGCAAAAGTTTCTACTAAATTATTCAATTTGTAAAAAAAAATTAGTTCTATCTTCTAGCCTTTGCTTTGACAATCTTATGGCATCCCTACTTGTTTCAACGTTCAAATTAACAAAGTACAAAAGTTTGGACATTATGCTGTAAGTTGTTGAATTATCGCAGTACCTGGGACTGAAACTCACTACTTGAGTGACGAAAGTCACTTAGCTTCTTTAATAGGGCTTGCCAAAGAACCCCTCCGATGGGTGTAGAGAATTGAACATTGAAGATGCTCGTTCCTTGGCCACTGATAGATGGAACCTTGACCCATCCTTGACCACGTAAGTTTCCAATACTGCTTAACCTCGGTCTTGTACATTCTATGCTATTCAGCTTTGCATGGAGCTTTGATATATGCCGAGCAGCAGTTTGATACTGATTATTTGAGACTTCTGGTATTACAATCAATCTGGATTTTACATGCTTGGTTTCTTCTTGATTTTTGGATAAATAATTCACGACACAAAAGCATTCCGAATTACTGTTAACTACATTCAAATTTTAAGAAATGAATCTGATTGTAACACCCCATTGTTGCTAATTGATTTCATCAATTGTAACACCTCATTGTTGGTAATTTGATTTCATCAACTAATATCCCAACCAGGGTGATTTCAGATATCTATGCCTGAGTTAATGCCACTTCTCTAATGAAATTATCCGGGGTCGCCTTGTTGGTACATTTGCCACTTGTATTTCTGTTTCATATAATGCCCACTAATTACCATTTTTCCTTGACTTTTCGACTTGTTTTGACTTTTTAAAAGTGCTTTTATTTTACTGTTTCTGGTCGTTGCAACCTATTTTTCAGAGCCAGGACAAAATATTTTACTAATTAAATTTGGCCCCAAAAATTGCCCATAACTACCTTTATTCCGTCGCTTAGCACAGCATAGCAACGCGAAAGTTCACCTAGGCTAATCACTTTTCTTAGTATTGATAGTCAAAAGCAGTGCTGTGTACAATTATTTTTCCTCAACTTCTAGTTATTTTTATCTATGACAGGTTGACTATTTCGTTGACTGTCACTACTCTCTACCTGATGACCGGTTATGGGTGATTGGCGGCACTACTGCAGGGACGGTAGGTTACTTCCCTGTAAAAAATGATCCTGCTGGAGCAATAGGTTCGGCGGAAGCTATCCTTGAAGGAGGCCATACAAGAGTTGTCAGGACCATATACCCAGCTGCAAGCAGTCATCAGAGCCTTGGGCAAAATAGGGGCATCTTTGGATGGACAGGAGGCGAAGATGGTCGTCTATGTTGCTGGCGCTCTGACGAAATAGTAGAGATAAACAAGTCTTGGATCTCTAGTTCGCTAGTATCACGGTTGCAAAAGAGAACTAAAAGCCGATATCAGCCCTACTAACTGCTAATAAGATGTCCAATCCCTTAGCTAACACATCCATGTGTTGTTTCTTGTATTGAAAAGGGCAAGAACGGTTGATCCTCAATTTTTGCCCTGTATGTACCATAATCATGTTTACCATGATTTATTTACAATGTAGTGCTGTTTTGGGGTTTATTACTCTTTTGAGAATGTTTGCTTAGCCGTGGTGACCTCTTTGTTTCCCTAGTTTTGTTGACCTGCACTGTAGTTAGTTCTCCAAATAAGCTTGTAGGATTGCACTGCTGTCATACTCCTACATATTAACTTGTCGAATTGCTCCAGTGCAATATTACTTTGAAATAACTTGGCAAAATTCCAAATAGGACTTTTCGTACACTTAAATTCCAATATAATAATATTTTAGTCTGTCTGACATGTTTTAGCAAATGACCACGACTTTGCACTGTCCATCAAATTATTGATTTCACGATGTTTTCAAAAAATGTCAACTAAGTGCAATGCCAAATAGATAATCTTGCCAAATAACTTTCAGCGTTTTTAGTTCTTATGATGGTTTGATGGCATTAGATCACTTTAAAATTAAATGTATTCCTTTTTTTAACATTTGCGAAATAATTGAGCTTTCCTAGGCTTTTGTATTTAACTAGATTTGTATGGATGATGTATGGTCAAATCGGCTGATTTGTATGGATGTTGGCCAAACAACATCAAACGATTTAGGTGAGCTGACCAATATATATATGTAGTGTGTTAAGTCAGCGGCAAATGATTTCTCGCGAGAAATTCAGGGTCCTCAATTTCTCACTTGAGCAAATCCAGTGCATCGAATATGAATCTGACTGTCAAAAATGAGTTGCCGTTGTTGCCTTCTCGGGTGTTCAAAAACGGTTTTCCATAACCGTGAAACCCGGCCAATACCAGATAGGGCAATAAACGCATGCATGTAGCTGCGTTGTGGGAGGTTGCCCCGGGTTTGAACACCCCTAGTGGCTTTACCATGTAAAAGCAAAGATGTGGTACCAAGTCGAGGAACCATAGTTGTGAACTTGGTTGTAAGCCTGAGGAAAGTTGTGAACTTGTGGTGAGGAATCATAGTTGTGAACATGTGGTGAGAGGAAACCGGGCAACCAACAATCGTTCCGATCCGGATCAGAGTCACCTAATTGAGTTGCTTGTTGTCCTCTCTGGATGAATTGTGGCGACTTGATCATTTATTTTTTCTATGTTTTACAATTACAAGGAAGATACATATACATACACCGTCATGCATGCACACGTAAAAGCATCTCTTAGCACATGCATAGAATTACAGAGGTTATGAATAAATCTATAACCTCACAAAATTTCTACTGAGACACACTACTACAGAAAGCCTCATAGTAGACGCCTCATCACAGACGGTTTTGTGAAACCGTCTCTGATGAACACTATTACAGACGGTTGTAATTAGGAGGCCGTCTGTGGTATTTGTGGCGGGAAAATGGATTATCACAGGCGGTTATTACCAAAGTATCACAGACGGTCTGTATTAAAAACCGTCTGTGATAATCCCAGATTATCACAGACGGTTTTTAATAAAAAACCGTCTGTGATAAGCTAGTTATCACAGACGGTTTTTAATCAAAAACCGTCTGTGATAATTCACAGACGGTTTTTAGTTAAAAACCGTCTGTGATAATGGCTAAGGCATTTATTGCGCTGCTCAGACCGCATCTGTCTTCATTTCGATCCAGATCTAGCCACTGCTGCACACTTTTTCACTCGGGAGGAAGCTAGGCGATTTCAGGCTAGTTAATTTGGTGGGAAGAGGCAGAGATTGAGCATTGAATATTCAGTCTTTCCTGGTTGCTCTAGATATGGTTAGTAATGTAATTTATTTTTTCTTTAATTGCATTACAATTTAGGTCTAAGTAATCCATTAGTGGTTATTGAAGATGATTAATTTGCAAAATTATTGGTTATATAATAGCTGTTGTGCTTGTAATATGAATTGAGCTAGCAAATTAAGTCTCAATATAATAAATGTGGCCGGTATATATGTAGTTATAATTAGTTAATCTAGATTTTAATACTAAGTTGTTATATATGTACGTAACGTAGGACCGAAGCTGGATGTATGCCGCGAGCCGTGTGAGTGAAGAGTACATTAATGGCGTTTCTGCTTTTATAAGAGCCGCCGAGGAGGATATGTTGAATAAGGGGGTGGAATATATGTGCTGTCCATGCACTGACTGCGAGAATTTGAAGATGTTTAAGAACCGAGGGCAAATTGTAGCGCACTTGATTCGGAGGGGTTTCAAAAAGGATTATACGTGTTGGACCAGTCATGGCGAAGTGAATGATCATATGCCGCCGGATGACATCGTCGGTGAAGTGAATGATATGCCCTCGGATGACATCGCCGGCGAAGGGAATGATATGCCCCCGGATGACATCGCCGGTGAAGTGAATGACACGCCGCCGGTTGATGTCGTTGTGGCTTGGATTCGGATAGGTTGCACGATGATAATCTGGATCAGATGCTTCGCGATGTAGAAAAGAACTATGATGAGAGAGAGTATGTTAAATTCCGTGGCTTGATGGAGGACTCAGAGAAACCTTTGTACACGAACTGCAAGTACACGAGGTTGTCGGCCGTGCTTGAACTGTTGAAATTGAAGGCAAGCAACGGTTGGTCCGACAAGAGTTTCACGGCGCTGCTAGGTCTTTTAGCGGACATGCTTCCAGAGGGAAATGAGTTGCCTAAAACCACGTATAAAGCCAAGAAGGTTCTTTGTCCGTTGGGAATGGAAGTAGAAAGAATACATGCATGCCCGAACGACTGTATCCTCTACCGTAAAGAGTATGCAAACATGCATGTATGTCCGGTGTGCAACGCATCCCGATACAAACGTAACAATCAATCAGATGATGGCGAGGGAACAGAGGCGAAGAAAGGACCTCCTGCTAAGGTGGCATGGTATTTTCCTATAATTCCCCGTTTGAAAAGGTGTTTTGCAAATTCAAAGGAGGCAAAACTGCTGCGTTGGCACTCGGAGGAGCGTAAGAAGGATGGAATGATAAGACACCTTACTGATTCCGCGCAGTGGAGAAACATCGATAGGAGTTTTGCAGAGTTCGGTGCAGAACCAAGGAATATAAGGTTTGGACTGAGTACAGATGGAATGAATCCTTTCAGTAGCATGAGCAGCCGTCACAGCACATGGCCCGTGACTCTCTGCATCTATAACTTTCCTCCTTGGTTGTGTATGAAGCGAAACTACATTTTGCCGTCGATACTTATCCAAGGGCCAAAACAACCTGGGAATGATATCGATGTGTTCCTAGCACCGTTGGTGGAAGATCTAAAAGTACTGTGGAACGAAGGGGTACAGGTATGGGATGCATACAAACGAGAGAACTTCACTCTGCGCTCCTTATTGTTCTGCACCATAAATGATTCCCTAAGTAAGAATAAAATGGACTTCACAGTTCTCAGCCAAGTAATCGATAGGTAAGCACATATTACCCACACATATCTACATTGTACTTTCTTTCCTTCCGAATGATTAAGGTTAACTTTTTCGAATTACGTAGGGCGTTCGCCACCTACATTGAAAAGGGAGGTGACTCGAAGCGCGGGGCCAAAGGCCTGCTGACACATGTTCGAGATTTTAAGGTATTCGCTATTTCACATTAATTAATCCTATGCAACAGTTGGTACTAATGCCTCTTGAACTAACACATTCCATTTTTTGCAGTGTCACCAGCAGGAGCCGGGCAACACATGTGGATACTACGTTTGCCAACATATAGAACTACTCCTCGATTCCTCGAGGCTCACCAATCGCAAGGTTTGTCACTCTTCCCATAATTACTTCATACTTAACACGTTACATATATACGCACATTGATATTCCTATCGACAGGCTGCGTCCATCCCGTCAACTGCATTGAAACAACCTGTTCTTGGAGGGATTCGAGGAGAGTTGGCGTACTTTTTGCTGACTCAAGCCATAACGCCAGGAGGACGGTTCCACTGCGCACCATGATTTCTTATTGGTCTTATCACTAAGTGCAAATGCAGTGCACATCTTTTCTAACTGTGCATTTGTTAATGGATATTTCATTTCAATTCAATTAATCGATTTGCGAAATGGATGCATGCTTTATGTTTGTGAAATGAAGTGCGATGTCAATGGGATGTTTTATGTCTGTGAAATGTATCTGAAAGGAAATGAGATGTGTGAATTGTATGTTTTTTGTCTGTGATTATCTGCTTGTTTCAGAGGGCATGGCTAGCATTTCCTGAGGCTAGCTATAAACAAAAATAGATTCTGCTGGGGGGGAGGAGTATCACAGACGGTTTTTCATTAAAAACCGTCTATGATTATGCGATATCACAGACGGTTTTTAATAAAAAACCGTCTGTGATATCGCATAATCACAGACGATTTTTAATGAAAAACCGTCTGTGATATCGCATAATCACAGACGGTTCGAAAATCGTCTGTGATAACTTGGATTATCACTGACCCATAATTTCAGACGGTTCAGAAAACCGTCTGTGATGACGTTTCTGAACCGTCTGTAATGTGGATTTCTGTAGTAGTGACACTCTTGTATGTAAATATGAGTACGAGGATTTAAAACCTAGTAGATAGAGTTGTACATCCACGACTCTACCATGCACCCTGGCAAGAGGTGGACAATATTGATTTATTTTGTGGCATAAACTCATAAACTTCTCTTATGATTATCATTTTCCCTCTCATAATCCTAAAGGGCACACATGCAAAGCCTTTGGCAAGCTTGATGTGGATTGCGTTTCTCCAAGGTTCGTGGCGGAGATGTAGCAACTGCTGACAAACAAATTGCTAGAGATGCAATATGCTGACTTGGCTCTACGACCTTCTTTCGGCATGCATCCCGTTCCTATAGCACAATATCAATCTTTCCTACAGAACTTTGCTCTCTTCATCCATTATATAAAGTTGCAATCACTGTACAATATCTGGTTCTGTTGCATGTGGTGTTTTCAGAAAGTAACGAATAGATGGGGGTGATGGTGTCGAAGACACCAACCTTTCATTCCGAAATTAGTTGTTGGGCTATTTTAAATTGTGACACTGCCAATGTATCTTGCACGAAAGAATCTCTTTATTTAGAGGTCAGTAAATGACAATTTCTAAGCATAAACGATGAAAGTAAAAAATTCGTAGTGTCAACCAATGGCTATAATAAGCGTTGTGTCATCTCACTTGTCTGGCAAAAGACCATGATTCGATTTGCACTAGCTATGGGTTAGATTTAGTTAGTTATTTAAAAAGCAACCGATGGCTATAATAAGCGTTGTGTCATCTCAACTTGTCTGGCAAAAGACCATGATTCGATTTCCACTAGCTATGGGTTAGATTTAGTTATTTATTTAAAAAGAAAAATCATCTCTTAGTTATTTGTAATTTACTAGGATTTGATCCGGAGAAATGAGACACACATTGTTTTGTTAAGTGTGTAAGTTCCCTCTTTAAGTAAACACATGCATGTTATCGATCCTGTATTCTCAGTAGCGGGGGGCCATACTAGTTACTTCCATGGTTTTACAATGGTCCCAGTGGATCTCCGGCAACCAACCCGGCACATCCAATTCTGATCGGCAACCTGGAGGTATGGCTGAGTGGCTTAAAGCCAATGTTTGCTAAATCGACATACAAGAAGATTGTATCATGAGTTTGGATTCTATTTGCTTCGGCACGGAAGTAGAACGGGTGGGTGCATTCCCCGATCCGCATTTTTATCTGATTTCCCATCAGAATAGTCGTGCTTCCACACGCTTCTATACTACCAGGCCATGTATACGGTACTAGCTAGCATTTTTTCCCTCTCGCATCGATGGCAGGAGGAAGATTCCTAGCACAGGTGCACTACATGCACCGGTGCTAGATCAATAAAAAATGTTATGGGTTCTCGACTCCTTAAAAGAAGGAGTTTAAGGTGATGGTGCATTCTACACTTGCCTTTTTTAACATGTGGGCCCCACCCCGAATGCGTGCGCCCCTCCACACCCCGAATCTGTGCGCTGCCCCCTCCCCCGCCTCATTTCTTCCGCCCTCCCCTCCCTCCGCCGCGGCGCCGCCCTCACCCCTCGCCTCCTCCCCTCCCTTCTCCGCCGTCGCGCCGCCCTCGCCTCCCCCGCTCCTCCGCTCCGCTGCCGCCGCCTCCTCCCCCACCCTTCCGCTCCGCCGTCGCTTCCCGCCCCCCCGCCTCATTTCTTCCGCCCTCCCCTCCCTTCGCCGCGGTGCCACCCTTGCCCCTCGCCTCCTCCCCTCCCTTCTCCGCCGCTGTGCCACCCTCGCCTCCTCCCCCGCTCCTCCGCTCCGCTGCCGCGGCCTCCTCCCCCACCCTTCCACTCCACCATCGCTTCCCGCCCCCCCCCGCCTCATTTCTTCCGCCCTCCCCTCCCTCCGCCATGGCGCCACCCTCGCCCCTCGCCTCCTCCCCTCCCTTCTCCGCCGCCGCGCCGCCCTCGCCTCCTCCCCTCCCTTCTACACCGCCGCGCCGCCCTCGCCTCCTCCCCCGCTCCTCCGCTCCGCTGCCACCACCTCCTCCCCCACCCTTCCGCACCGCCGCATCCAACGGCCCGCCGCCCGCCCCGCCCGCTCCTCCTACGTCCCTCCCCATCTCCACAACCGCTCCTCCGCCGCCGCCGCGCCTCCCCGTCCTCCGGCTCGCCCCTGCGCGCCTCACCCACGGGCCGCCCCGGCGGCGGCGGCGGCGGGGGGGGGAGGCTGCGCCCCGGGAGGTGGGACCGGGAGCCAAACCCATTCGCAAACGAGGACGCGGCGGCTGAGGAGCCCGTCGGGGTGTTCGACGAGCACCAGAACACGGGGATCAACTTCGACGCGTACGAGGACATCCCCGTCGAGACCAGCGGCCGGGACGTGCCCCGGCCCGTGGGCACGTTCGCGGAGATCGACCACGAAAACATCCGCCGGTGCAAGTACATGCGGCTCACCCCCGTGCAGCGGCACGCCATCCCGATCTCGCTCCGGCGGCAATGGCGACTCCCAACTCCGGCGGCATCCCCATCAAGGTAAGCGACCCTCCCCTCCTCCTATGCCACCCACGACCCTACTCTTGTCACCCACGAGCGCAGTTTGTGAATTTTGCGGCGAATCTTGCCGCCGGCCGGATCCTTGTGAACAGCTCCAAGAAATGTTTGCTGCCATTTTCCGCCGGTTCTTCCGTGCTTTGCCTGTTTGTGGTTCTGGTTCTGTTATGCGCAAAAGGATGTCCTAGGCAAAATACATATATATCAGCTATGTCTAGGATTTTAATTGACAAATAAAAAGTACGTATATATCATGCACATTACAAAAAGTTATGAGAAAAGAACCTTAGCTGTAGCAAATACTAATCACTGCCAATGTTATTAACCTGTTGAAAAATACTCTAAATAGTAATCGTGCCAAGGACAAAAGTTATTGGGTAATGATATTGCATTCATGTGCTGTGCAATACTCCGCATAGTAATTGCGCAATACTTGTGGTAGGGGATGGAAAACCCATTTGGCCCTAATTGCAATAGTAAATATTTAGATTTTTCCTTTTGGAAGAACAAAGGCTGCTCCTTCAATATTCCTGGTTTGATTAGAATGCTATAGCGCTACCCAAAAGAAAATCCAGGTATGATAAGCTTAACCTGTTGCAAAGCCTTGATTAGTGGTTTACCCCTATAACTGACATGGAATTTTGCTTTAGCCAGTAGCCCCTACAAAATACAAAATGTTAGGAGAGGAACGGTTCCTGGTATAAAATAAGACTTCTAGACAAAGTATGATGAGGACATGACCCCTATGGATACAACCATATTTCCTATGCTTGTTGTCCTAATTACAAGAGTTCCTTCGCATCGCTTAAATTATAAGGTGAGCTCGTTTCAAAGAGGTTTCACTTTGTTTGACAAAGAACTTATGATATTACATAATGAGAGTTTGTTGCGTTTGTTATTATGTACCGACATTTATGATGAAGATCATGCAATACGTGAGGCTACACATATGCTAAAACCGAGGACGGTTTTTCTATCAAGAAGGGGAGGATGATGTGACCACGCCACAAACACATACGACAATAGCGCCCAATATCAAGATTGAACTAAAGGTGAATTCGTTTCTTCAGCCTTCATATGTTACTAAGAATAGACCGCTACCTAATGCAAGTGATTTAATTGTGCTTAGGAACTTGGGAAAGAATGAAGGAAAGGGATATGGAGTCCTGGACATGCATGGAAGGAATAATGGAGGTCACCACGTCACTTTGGGACCAAGTCAAGCACGAATTCGAGTTGGACACGTTTTGGAATCAGACTCGGACTGCTGCGATGGTACCAAGTTCAAATGGGCATAACTTCCTCATACGGACTCCGTTTGGGACGTTCTTGTACTTCATGGAAAGCTTATGAAGTCTATTTTCCAACGGATCCAACCTCATCTTCAAATTCTATCTGAGCCGGCCGCAATGGTCAAAATAGTCCACGTTGGTCACGTACTGGAATCGGATTCGGACTGCTGCAATGGTGCAAGTTTAAACGGACATAACTTCCTCATACGGACTCCGTTTGGGACGTTCTTGTACTTCATGGAAAGCTTATCAAGTGTACTTTCCAATGGATCCAACCTCATCTTCAAATTCCATCCGAGCCGGCCGGAATCATCAAAACAATTCACGTAGGTTTCTAAGTCCGAGTCAAAAGGGTGCTGCGCCACCTCCACTTGGGCCCATGGGCCTTGTAACCCTAGGGTGTACCCTTTGGGACGCCTCCCCTGGTTGTTTTCACTATATAGGAGCCGCCGCCTCCGTTTCTAGGACTTAGGTTTTGTTTAGATCAGTTTAGCCCCTTGTGCAAACTCCACGTTCTCTTGTGTCGGCTAGACCAACAGATTCGTGTTACAGAACCTCAACTATCCTTGTGCGACTTTTATATCTAGCAAATTCAGGTTGCTCACTATCCTTGTTCTTGCTTGTTCTTCGATTGCATGCAGGAATAGACCTTCGTGGTCAGGTCAACCGCGTTCTTGGCACGGTTAATAACGACTTGGGTGTGGTTCAGCGATTGCTAAGGCGCAAGTGACGTCTCGTACGGTTGTAGTCGGATCGCAAGAGTCATCTCCACCAAAATTGATAGTTATCATCCTATCGGAAGATCGGGACCCCATCGCCTCATCAGTTGGTATCAGAGCTTCAGTTGACCGGTAGGAATTTCTTGTATCCCTATTTAGTAGATTGATTTTTGTTTCCCATAGTCCAGAAAAATTGCCCCACAAAAAGAGTTAATTTCTGCTGTCCAAACCCCGTTGTGCTTTTAGATCTGTTAATTTTGGTTTGCTAAATTGAGTTTGTGTTCGTCTTAGCATTTTCTTGTTGCTGGTCATATTTGTGGTCCATAAAACTCCCAAAAAAAAAATCCCCACGTCCAAAACCATCAAAATCACATCAAACCCTAATTTCCAATTTCGGCCAGAAGACTCCCTCTTGTGCAGCCGCCACCAAAAACGCCATATCTTTTGTTTCCGATATCTTTTTTGAGTGAAACCACCGCCACTAGACCCATAGCTTCCTTATCTAACTGCTCCTAAAATTTAGCTTCATTCCATTAAGGCAGTTAAAAGATATCTGCGGTGCAAGTTGTCCCAAATTTCCGGACTGAATCTGTAACAGTCTGCGCTTGTGATTTTTGTGCGATTTTATCTGTCGGTTTCTAGAATATGGCCCCAAAACAAAAGTTGTATAAAAAGCCGTCAGGAAACACAGAAAAAAAGAATCATTGAAAAAAAGGCAACTGACAAAAAGTTACGGCCAAAATACCGACGTGCTGTCCAGTGGGCAGAAATCTGCTTTCTCAGAATTGGGTCAATCCTTGTGCTTTTCAATTCCAGATTGCATTCTATTGAATTATCTTGTGCGCATCACTCCTATACATTGTTACACACTTGTTTTGGCCTTCTCCTATCCTTGTTTGATCAGCAACATAGGCTAAGTGCTAGATACGAACTATAATTCAATTCTGTGCAATTTCTGAAATTAATTGATTGTTTTCCTTTGCTACAAAATACATAGCCTATCCAAGCTCCACTTTTCTACTAACCGAACAGGTCTCGCTGTACCTTGCAATCGCTTTACTCATCACTTGAGTTAGATTTATCACGAACCAGCCACCGGTTGCACCACCTGTTCGCTTTGGTAAGAACTTGTAAGAATTTGGTAAGAGCTTGAGAGATGCGTGACTTGATTTGATGCCTCCATATCCTAGTAGTTGATAGGAACATTTACTTGTGATTTGTTTCCTTTGTTTTCTACTAACAATGACAGGCTTGAGAAAATTGGTAGATTATGATGTCATCGCGGGCAGATTTGAACTCGAAGGGAAACAATTACCAGTATATATCTTGCCACTCACCGCTGAGAGTACGTCGTCGGACTACTTCTTGTGGGTTACTATGATGGATAACTACTTTGAAAAACAAGATCTTGATCCTTATGAGAAGATGAGCATGGCAAGAACGGCGCTGATTGGTGATGTTCAACATTGGTGGTCAAATCTCGAGTTCCACTATATATACACATGGGAGGAGATGAAAAAGAAATTACGACATCGTTTTGTACCTCCAGCACCCACGGTCACAAGCGAGGTGGAACCTGAGGTAATTGAAAATGTTGATATTGTTTTGGTTCCTACTCCATCTACAGATACCACCGAGATACTTGAAGAGGTGAAGGATGATCTGGTGCATCTTATGCCATTAGAGGAGAAGTTTGAGGTACCTACAGTATCTGATGAGGACGATAATGGCAAAGGTACTGATTTGGTGCTACAACAAGACATAGATCAACCTTGTGAGTATATACCTGCTGTAGTGCAATTTTTTGATATTCCTTGTGTTGACTTGAACGAACCATGTGCTGATCTAAATGCTCATAATTTTGCACATGTCGAATTAATTACACATAAGGAAGTATTTGATAGAATATCTCCTGCTGATGCATTGTGCTATATCATGCTTAATGAGGCCGTTAGTTTGGATTGTGCTATGGAGAAAGTTTCTGAACTTGCATGTTCGAAATTCTTGTTTAGTGCCTACACCCCTGGGTATAAGTTTAATTTGATTGGAGATTATGGTGTAGACAATCAATTTTTTGTATATCGAATATGCATAACTTGTGATCACATGGATGAATTGAAGCTTGCTGTTTTAGATAACAATTCTTGTGTGTTGAATCTTGTTCAATATGAGAGGGGAGTAAAATTTAGTATGCATCCAATGCCTATGTGTTCATCTCTTTTTGCATCATCTAGTATGGACAATCTGGATAAAGATGATGAATTATGGAAGAACACACAAATCTCTTCACCCTTGCTGGATAAATTTGCTATTGCTCCATTGGGATATGATTATATGGATGAACTATGCTTAATTCCAAAAGTTGTAGCTTCGCCCATATGTGCCACCACTTCAAGTTTACAACTTCAGATATTTCAATTGCATAAATGCTTCACTTACATTTGCAAATCTAGTTGCAATAATTGCTGTGTGAGAAATTTTAATTTGGTCATTGACATATATGATTACTTTTGGGTTAATAATACAATGAGCTTTTATAATTGCTGCTGTGTTATAGCATTAATTGTGCAACAACGAAGAACCGTTAAAACGGATGACATATACATATACCATGCATACACCTTGGCTTCTTTGTTACCATACTTTCAGTTTATCAAAAGCCGAGGACGGCTTTGTTTTCAAGAAGGGGAGGATGATGAGGACATGACCCCTATGGATACAACCATATTTCCTATGCTTGTTGTCCTAATTACAAGAGTTCCTTCGCATCGCTTAAATTATAAGGTGAGCTCGTTTCAAAGAGGTTTCACTTTGTTTGACAAAGAACTTATGATATTACATAATGAGAGTTTGTTGCGTTTGTTATTATGTACCGACATTTATGATGAAGATCATGCAATACGTGAGGCTACACATATGCTAAAACCGAGGACGGTTTTTCTATCAAGAAGGGGAGGATGATGTGACCACGCCACAAACACATACGACAATAGCGCCCAATATCAAGATTGAACTAAAGGTGAATTCGTTTCTTCAGCCTTCATATGTTACTAAGAATAGACCGCTACCTAATGCAAGTGATTTAATTGTGCTTAGGAACTTGGGAAAGAATGAAGGAAAGGGATATGGAGTCCTGGACATGCATGGAAGGAATAATGGAGGTCACCACGTCACTTTGGGACCAAGTCAAGCACGAATTCGAGTTGGACACGTTTTGGAATCAGACTCGGACTGCTGCGATGGTACCAAGTTCAAATGGGCATAACTTCCTCATACGGACTCCGTTTGGGACGTTCTTGTACTTCATGGAAAGCTTATGAAGTCTATTTTCCAACGGATCCAACCTCATCTTCAAATTCTATCTGAGCCGGCCTTAATAGTCAAAATAGTCCACGTTGGTCACGTACTGGAATCGGATTCGGACTGCTGCAATGGTGCAAGTTTAAACGGACATAACTTCCTCATACAGACTCCGTTTGGGACGTTCTTGTACTTCATGGAAAGCTTATCAAGTCTACTTTCCAATGGATCCAACCTCATCTTCAAATTCCATCCGAGCCGGCCGGAATCATCAAAACAATTCACGTAGGTTTCTGAGTCCGAGTCAAAAGGGTGCTGCGCCACCTCCACTTGGGCCCATGGGCCTTGTAACCCTAGGGTGTACCCTTTGGGACGCCTCCCCTGGTTGTTTTCACTATATAGGAGCCGCCGCCTCCGTTTCTAGGACTTAGGTTTTGTTTAGATCAGTTTAGCCCCTTGTGCAAACTCCACGTTCTCTTGTGTCGGCTAGACCAACAGATTCGTGTTACAGAACCTCAACTATCCTTGTGCGACTTTTATATCTAGCAAATTCAGGTTGCTCACTATCCTTGTTCTTGCTTGTTCTTCGATTGCATGCAGGAATAGACCTTCGTGGTCAGGTCAACCGCGTTCTTGGCACGGTTAATAACGACTTGGGTGTGGTTCAGCGATTGCTAAGGCGCAAGTGACGTCTCGTACGGTTGTAGTCGGATCGCAAGAGTCATCTCCACCAAAATCGATAGTTATCATCCTATCGGAAGATCGGGACCCCATCGCCTCATCAAAGTATCACCTCAGTGTGAAACTCTCTAGATTGGACAGTGATATTGATGTTGGAAATGATCTTAACAAGATTTATGAGCATATGCAAAATTTATGAAATTCCAAAAAAAAGAGAAAATATTGTGCATGATTTTTCATTTTCATTTTAATTTTTCCTGTTTGTTGTTTTAGGATTATTACTTGTGAATTGTGATGCGTATGGTGTAATTGCAGTTGGTTTCTTGGCCTGCGTATTGTGGTTAGGTTTTCCAAGTTTGTTCATTCCATCCCTTTCCCTTGTTTACTGCAAGCTGAACAGGATTCGGACGGCTCAGCACAAAGCACTGCTGACATGACCGCTTTCGTGAGTATTAGATCGTTCTTTGAGTATATTATCTATTTGGGTTATATAAATTGTAGATTTGAACTGTATGTTCGGTTATACTTACTGGTGCACTTTTTGTTAATCTTTTGTTTTTTTTATATGAGGGTTGCAAAGGATAATTCATATGTATCTTAAATATTTGTTGGCAAGGAGGCTATGCCTATATCTGTCAAATTAAGGTGGTCTATTTGGCAAGGAGTATAATAAATTTCTTGAGTAGTGCTTCACTGCTTCTATGTTTCCCCGTAAAGAAAATTGCACAAATATTGAAGCAGCCCTATTAGTACTGGAGTAGTGGGTGGTTGCAAATCAAACTCTCAATGTGCTTTGAAATTCACTCTCTTTACTTTTGAGAAGAGCATTGGAACACCTCTCAAATTTCTTTACTCCCTTTTTCTTGCAAAAAATCCTCAACCATGATCCGTGACAAATGTAATGCTTTTGTTTGAGAGTGTTGGACTTCAGCAGCTTGGTCTAATGAATTGCATGTGTTGGGGCTCAGAAGTTCACCTTTTTTTAACTATTTTCCTCTGTTTTGTAGGCTGGATACGTGGGTGAGGATGTTGAATCTATTCTGTATAAGCTCCTAGCGTTACTGCTCAATTCCTGTGTTATGATAGTGAAGTTTATAGTCTTTCCATTTTACTTGCTCTATTCTGTGATTGATAATACAGAGAACCTTCTAAAATTTCCTATTTTGCCCATAAAACCTGTTAACATAATAATAGCTGACCTGTAGAGGATTCAAGAATCTATTACAAATTAATGAATGTGGTCTCATAAAAATAAAATACTAAAGCTATCTATTTTTGGTTATTGATAGGCAGCATAAGTGGTAAGCAACTAGGCATATAGGTCTGGCTCTCTAGCTGAGCTCATATGTTGTATGGGAGGAGTTAAGAGCAAAGCTCCAAAATCTTGAAATTCAAAATAACAATATGAGCTTTAAAATGGAGATACCCTATATATGACCTTCAAATTTGCCTCTTGAGTTATGATCTCCTTAGGATACAAAGAAAAGGAGGATAAAATGAGTGACCACAAGGTTTTTTTGCCCGGGAAAATTGAAAATGTTAAGACAGTAATTTGGATAAAAGGCTTTTTTTAAAGAAAAAATGGAACCTTGACATGTATAATCTAACGAGACAATTTTTAAATGACACTAACATCTCAAATTACTAATTATGTTACTAAGCAAGGTACGATCGACTTGTGACTTAGCTAACAGACTGTTCTATGTTATTGAAACTAATTTGTTTGCCCATCTTAACCATGGGCATATAATGTATATGTTCACAAACCTAACTATCAACTTGAGCAACCTTGATAAAGGACTGTTTGGAAAAGTTTAGCTTGTAGTGGAGCGTATAATGACCTTTTTATAAAGAAATTTGTACGTGTATTTTTGTACTGACACAAATGTTTGGCTATGTGACTTGAGTTGAAGCTCCTTTTGACTTTTTTTTGTAAGAGATCTAGGTAGTAACCATTTTGCCTTTTTTTCTGTTGAACCTGTGCCCAAGCCACTAATAGCTGATTAATAATTCTCTCTTAAGCTAAATGATGTTTCTTCATAAGAAGTCTTAAGAGTCATTTTAAAATGTTCCTTCTAGGGGATGGACTAAGACCTTTACTAAGTATGTTACAAACTATGACTAGACTTTGAAATTTCTCTCTGCATTGCTGAAGCACTTTCTTACCCTTCTCTTTTTGACCTTAGGCTGCTGATTTTGACGTAGCTGCGGCTCAGCAAGGGATTGTCTACATTGATGAAGTTGATAAAATAACAAAGAAGGTACTGTTGTTAGAACTTAGAACTATGGGTACACTTATGCATTCATCATATATTTTATTTTTTTGGATTTTGATGTTTCAAAGCCTTGCAGGCTGAAAGTATCAGCCTTAGTAGAGATGTTTCAGGTGAAGGTGTTCAACAGGCCCTGTTAAAAATGCTTGAGGGAACGGTGAGCTTGTCAACCTTTGTGCCCATTCATTGGTCATTCTTATGCCCCAAATTCTGCACAAGAAACAATCCAGTTAAGATATTTGGTAGTTCACTGATGTCGAGTCTTATTTCAAATGGATTGCCAACATAGAATGTGATGGAATATGAATGGGATATATTAACTTAATTTTGTGTGTGAACTTGTTTAGTTGATATGTTTTGTCGGCAAGACATGATATAAACTTGTTTTGTTGATATATTTTGCCAGCAAGACATGATATGGTTTAGGTTACTTTGTATGTATGTTCCTTTCAATTGCTAAAATCTATTGGTCGTTTCTTATTGTTTTATCTTGTTATCTTGAACTATGTCCTACATATTTTGTTGATAACTTATTACCTTTCCCCTTCTTCAGTACATGAATTTGTCCAAATCACTTGTTTCCAATGACTTATTTGCTTTTATCAGTGTAAAATTAATTACGAGACATTAATTCAAACAAAATCATCAGAGGTCTATTTAAGGAATATCCGTAGCAACGCACAGGCATCCTACTAGTAAGTGAAATAAAAGAGGGAGAAAGTATTTGGTAGAGAAAAAGAAGTGATACTTTATTTAGTTATGTGTTCTGTCTTAAAGAGAGTGGGGACTAAACACTGTAAAAAAAATAAATCTAGCACTAGTACGATGTGATAGTAAGATAGCGTATATGGCACCGTCTACAGTGTAGATGACCTCACTAACTTTGCATGCCAACCTACTTGACGTGCAGAACAATTTTTTAAATAATCAATTTTAAATTTTAAATTAAACTAACACATCCGCGTTTTATTTTTTACCGTTTTGATCATATATCGCTCCACGGTTAGACAACTTGGGCTAGTCGCCCAACCATTGGATAACTTTCCCATGTCGCCCAACCGTAAAGCGACAAGACACAAAGTCGCCCAACTGTTGGGCAGCATGTCCCTAATCGCCTAATCGTTGGGCGATTTTAAAAAATAATATAATTATTTTATTAATTTGATAGAAATAATTGTAGAGGTATAAATGACAACTGTGCAAATGTAAGTTGTTTCTTTTTTGAAATAAAAGGGTAGACAATGTTGGTTGATCCGTTTGTAATTTTTGTAGATTGTGCATGGTACGAAATCTATTAGACTCGCAATAACATTTTGCAATTGTCGTATATTGTTGTGGTGCGATAAATTTTCTGAAGAATTTTATGAGGATAATTAAGGTAGCAATGATTAGTAAGTAGAAAGGTAAGTGATATTGCGATGCAATAGAGAATTCATACACGAAGGAAAACAAAGCAAAATACATACACAATGAAAAAAATACACAAAGTAGGGGGAAGACCGACAACTCACCAACAACTACACCACTCGTAGCACCTCCTCTATCGTCGCCACATCCCACCCCTTGTCAGTACCCGCCCATATGACCCCGCTTGGGCTTCCTCAGCGTGGGGTGTCGGCGCCCCAACAGGGTGAGACGGTTAGGAACCCTACTGACATATGCTCCCAACACCTCAGGGGTGGATTGCACCTATGGCTACATGGGAACTGGCGCACTGCTAAGCTGCGACCCGAAAATGACCTCCGTCGGGTTGTCCGCTAGGAAGTCGCTCACGTCCACTGGGAGATCCTTGTGGAGGGGATATCTAAACTCTTGCGCAGTGCATCATACATGCAGGGTGGGTATTGTTTATTCGTGCAATATATCAACAAGAAAAAAATCTTAAGAGACGAATACACCTTCCACGTGGGCCATGGTATGCAGCCAACTATCCTACCCGCCAGGCCGGCCTTGGCCGAACAATGTGTCCTACCCTGCTAATACCAGGTTGGGGTCCACAAGTGGTGACGATGGCGGTGTTCAAGTACGTGCCCACACTGACCCTTCAGCCTAGCCTGGCGGTGGCGGTGCCTAGGGGTAAGCACGTGGCCTTCCAGAGCGTCCTACCTGGCTGCAGGACATGGTGGCCTCACTCTCTCGTAGACTCGATGGACAAGGTGCAGCGGCTCATTGCACGTCACCTCGAAACCATGGGCGACCCTGTTCATGATCGAACCGGTGTCCCCCACGATCTCGGTGGTGATGTCTGTCTGCAAGAAGTACATAAAAGCATTAAAATAGTAATTGTGGTAACCGTACCTTGAAACCTTCTGACACGAGAGTACGTACCATGAGGGCGAAGTATTACGCTAAGTGCACGGGGTACACATCGTTTGGTGTTCATACATGAGCAGGGGGAGGGTCAACGATACGCGCCAACCTAGTGCGTGTCTGCGGAGCATACTAGTGTAGGTATTTGCCATACGTGCTAGGGTCATATGCGGTGCCCTCTTGCACGATGCCCTCGAGTGCCTCCGCCTACTCCACCACCCATGGCACCATCTTTGCGGCCCAGCTCGTCCCGCTAGCACCCCTCCTATTGTGCCTGTGAAACATATAACTACAATTAGAAGGCATCATAACAGAACTAAGAAAAAATATAAGGACATATGTTCTATGTAATTCACGCATGGGTCGAGTCAAGCACCCGGCGCCTAACAGGGATGGGAACAAACTAACGAAGGCCAAACTAGCGCATCACTCTATGTACCGCATAGTCCTTGACGAACAAGTCGAAGATGCGCTTCCTCCGTGTGAGCCAGTACGCCCGGTCGTGCAAGCACAGCGACGAGAGCCCAGCAGGGGCGCGGTCCTCCATCTCCTGACTAGAGTATGGCTCCCAACGCATGTCATCTGTGGTGAGACGATCGAGGTGCTCGACGAAGCTATCTACGCACAGGTGACCTAGAAGTGTGCAAACTGTGCTCGCGAGCCAGAACAGTGGTTACAAAGGATGACCCGTAATACACATATAGTACAAAATTAGGAGAGTATGTACCTGTCTGTGGAACCAAAGGGACACTACAGTAGACTGGTCCATGGCACCCCATGGTACTTGTCTGTGCGGTACGGACCGCTGTCGAATAGTATCGACTGTCCGAGGGGGAAGCGCTCGAACGACCATAGCTATAGCAGAAGGGGCAGCCTATGAGGACAGGGGTCATCCTCATCCTATAGCAAGCATTGCACATGCTGCAGTATGTCGTGACAAGTATGACTAATCCCCACCTATAGTGCACCTTGTCCCTATCAGCGATGGCCCTCGCGTACCGCACAAGGCTGGCATCAACGAAGTCACTGTAGCTGCTAGTAAATAGTATCCAGCCGAATATCCACAACAAGTATGCCTCGAGGTGCCGCAACACCTGGTACTCACAGGCATCTGGGTCCATCAGCTCGACCTGTGCACAAACGAAAAAATAGTAAGCCGTCACATGTTAAGGATAGTGCATCGCTAAATAGGGAGAGTAGATAGCATATATACCCGGAACTACAAAAGCCACCGCGTGGGGGGCCAATCTTCTGTCACGCTACGAAGACACGGCCGGAAGAACCCCATCAAACCTATCCAGCAGGTCGTCACACCAGTTGGCAAGCGCATTCGCTGGGGAGGCAGCCTCTCCCATGATAAGCAGGCCAAGCAGCATCGCGACGTCCTACAGAATGAGGGCCATCTCCCCGAATGGGAGGTGAAGGTGTGCATATCAAGCCGCCACTGGTCCAGCAGTATTGTTAGCAATGAGCGGTCAAAAGGGAACCAACGTGACTGCTCCAGGCCGCCCTGGACTAGAGCGCCGTCCTCATTGGTGGCCTCCACCATTCTTGTGAGAGGTAGAAGGCCGACATCACTCAACCTGCAAAGCACGAAAAGTAAGTACATAACGCAAAAATCATAAAAAAAAATGTGCCATAGTTTGTACACAAACCTGTCTCTTCAGCGTGGGTCTAGTCTCCAAGCCCGTCGGGTGTCTGCGTACGGACCACCCCTAACTGGGTCTCGTCATACCTGCCCTTAGGATGCGAGACATGATGGCTCGCGCGGTACTGCGCATCGACATGCCAGTCTAGCAGACCAAAAGTCTAGTTCAAATCACCAAGGTAGCAATACATATCTGCAAATCAATTTGAAGTTTACAATTACGACACAATTACTGATTTAATTATTAATAGCATAGCTTCAGGAATTGTTCAAATCATTCCTAGCCGATTTTACGTATACTATTATGCATATTTAATTTCTCGTTGGTGCATACATATTTATCTACCTCTCTAAATAAATTCTTGCCTCTTTGTACCTATTCTTTTCTCATAATTAATACATGACGATTTACTTACAAATATAACATAAATTAAATCTTAAATAAGAATTAAATTAATTATACTAAGGCGTCCTATGGGATGTCTAAATTTTATTTTCGTCATTTGCGGATTTTTATGACTCAAATGCTATCTAAATCGTCGCGTACAATTTTAATTGCTACGCGTAATCTTAAATCATCGCGTGCTATTTTAAATTGACACGTGTTATTTTAATCGTCATGAACAGTTTTAAATCTTTCAATGGCTATTAATTATTCTAAAAATTATAAATACATATTACAGGGTTTTTACAATTTATAAGCGATTAACAAAATTAACTGGGCCCTCAAATACGCAACAGAGCGATCTAAATAGCAATAAAATTATTAACAACTAAATTAATATTACTTTTTAAACTATAAATTTAATGATTTTAGTTGTAAAGGGACATGATCAGATTGTTACCGGGGTGACGAAATCCCAAATCACGATCTCTTCCGCTTAATTTTTCTCTCTTTTATGACTCAAATGCTATCTAAATCGTCGCGTACAATTTTAATTGCTACGCGTAATCTTAAATCATCGCGTGCTATTTTAAATTGACACGTGTTATTTTAATCGTCATGAACAGTTTTAAATCTTTCAATGGCTATTAATTATTCTAAAAATTATAAATACATATTACAGGGTTTTTACAATTTATAAGCGATTAACAAAATTAACTGGGCCCTCAAATACGCAACAGAGCGATCTAAATAGCAATAAAATTATTAACAACTAAATTAATATTACTTTTTAAACTATAAATTTAATGATTTTAGTTGTAAAGGGACATGATCAGATTGTTACCGGGGTGACGAAATCCCAAATCACGATCTCTTCCGCTTAATTTTTCTCTCTCTCCAATCCTTCCCGATGTTTTCGCTTGCATCAGCAATAGGGATTCCTGTTGACCGCACTCCCCTGCACTGGCGTCCACGCATCCTCTTGTGCATTCGCTCCAACGCACGGAAGCTTGCGAGCGATGGTGGGTTGTCCTGGCGTCTGCCAACGCAGGCGTGGCTGGTTGGCTCTGGTGTGAGGACTAGCGACGCGAAGGCAAAGAAAATACTATGACGGCGCACGGAGAATAACAGTGTGGCTGGGGTTCTCTCTCTCACATATTTTCTATTTAACTTGTCCTGTGATCCTAATCGCACTCTAACTCCCCATAGGACTGCTCCAGGAAACCAATCCCACTCAAAAAATTTCAGTATCTTCTTTTCCTGTATTTCTTTTTCATTAATTCCACACCAGTCCTTAAGACTATTTTTGAGATATTATATTCTACCACCCTTAACATAATTCAGCCCCAAATTCTTCCCTCGATTCTAAATGGGAATACAAAACTAGACAAAAATTAAACCACACACCTGAAGCAAACAACTCTAGATACTTCATATGCATGTGAAGCTCTAGCTCCCAAGTTCCTTCCCGCTTGATTTGATGCGTCAAAGCACCTTAACACACTTCACTGTCTTGTGCCTCAGAACTCACTCCAATTCTCCCAGAATCCGCACTGACTAGGACTCGAAGGTAAGGTCTTGCTCAATGACCAACGGCTTTGCAGTATCTCATGTGCTGAATCTCTCAGATATTTCCTCAACATGGAGATATGGAATATATTGTGCACACCACGCATGGACTTAGGAAGGTCCAAGCAGTAATCCAACTTTCCAATTCGTGTCACAATCGGGAATGGTCCACCATACCTTAAGTTAAGTTTCCCTATGGTACCGAAGCGCACAGTGCCCTTTGTGGGAGACACTCTCAAGAGCACTTGATCCCCCATTGCAAACTTCAACTCCCACCTCCTCACATTAGTATAACTCTTTTGTTGGCTCTAAGCAGCAAGTAGATTCTACCTAATCTTTGCCACTTGGTCAACAGACTACTGAACCCAATCAGAACCTCGAATTGCCCTCTCACCAATGGCATCCCAGCACAACGGTGACCTATAACTTCATCCATATAGGATCTTAAATGGTGCCACTTGAATACTGGCATGATAGTTGTCCTCCTAACTCCCCTTCCATAACAAGACATAGGACCTAAATATGTCCTTAAGTGTCTAGATAGTATGATCAGATTGGCCATTTGTCTAAAGATGAAATACAGTCCAAAGACAAAACTGTGTGCCTAAAGCACTCTACAAGCTCTCTCAAAACTTAGTGACAAACTTTGTATCATGATATGAAATAATAGTCTTACGAACACTGTGTAGCCGCACTACCTCTTGCACACAAATAGGAGCCAAATCGCTCGTCGTATTTGTCATGCGGATGGCAATAAAGTGTGCGGACTTGTTGAACCTATCCACCACAACCCAGATAGCATCCTTCCCATGTTGCGTGCGAGGTAAACCAACCACAAAATCATAGAGATATCATCCCACGGCCACACCAGAACTTCCAAAGGCTACAACAATTCTACTAGACGCTTATGCTCTATATTGACTTACTGGCAAACACCGCAGGAAACCACATACTGAGCAATATCAACCCTTATCATTTTCCACCAGAAACTCCTTTTCAAATCCTGATAAATCTTGGTCTCGTCAGGATGCACAATGCACATAGTATGATAAGCTTCCTTTAGAATATCAGTATTGACCTGAGCATTCTGTGGCACATAAAGTCGGCCTTAAAACCGCAATGCACCAAACTCATCCAAGCTGAAATTTTACTGCTGGAGCATCTGATTATGCTATCATGCCGCCCCCCCCCCCCCCACACTTGCTATGTAATAGTAGACTCAAAAGAAGCAAGCGAGTCTCAGCTTGAACGGTGCCCGCAAAGCAATAAAAGATATCCATATGCTTAAAATCAGTTATAAGACAGCTCAATATAAGAGGTGTCTGAAGGATTGGTTACGGTGATTAGAGAGGGAGTGTATAGACGCAAATTAACTTTCCTCTACACAAGTATTTCTTCTCTTGAACTCTAACGCTATTAGGAGAGAGTGAACGGAACAAGAATTTTTGAAACTTCGTCGCCAAAAAATCTCAACAACTCAAGATCAACTTAACCAAAATTGATGGAACTTGGAGCATAGCAGGATAAGGTCATTAGAATGTGATTCCAAAAGGAATAGAAAGTAAAGTCTAATTGAGAGACCTTACTTGCTTCAAGTTCACGTTATATCAAAATTTAGAATTTCATAAACTTGGCTGCTAAGGAACCTCAAACACTCAAAATCTACTCAACCAAAATTGATGAAACTTAAATCATACCAATTGAGATCTTCAGTGCCATGATTCCAAGGTATTACAAAATAAAGCCCAAGGGAGAGATATTTCTTGCTCAAAGTCTATGTTGGATCAAAACATCAATCTTTGGAAACTTGGCAGTGAAGAAATCTCAAGATCTTAATAACTTGTTGGACCGAAATGGCGACAGAGGAGGGGTGAATGTCGACTTCTAAGAATTTGTCCCCCACAAATCTACAATCAAAAAGTTCTTCTCCGATAACAACGAGTGCTATGAAGAATCAAGATTTAGGCTTACTGGAGATCTAAGTACTCAAAAGAAGGAAACACTGCACTCAAAAGAAAAACCTCGAAGTCATAGCAGAGAAAAACATGAAAAATAACATATCCAGCAAGGGGCCGGTTTGACCGCTGGGTAAACGCCGGTCTGACCGCTGGGTAAAAGCCGGTCTGACCGGTTAGCACTAAAAATTCAGACAGGGCACAGAAAAGATTGCAAATTGCTAAAACCCGAGAATACAACAGATCTTCAGGAAACCTAAGGAAACAAGGGAATGCTACCAAACTTTTTGCCCTAGAGTAATACTACAACAGGCTAAATAGCAAGGGGACTTTGAGAAACATGTAAATCCCTCCAAACATGAAGAATTTCAGAATTTGGACAAAAACCAAAAAAGTACAGAGAGTTGCACAAAAACTCAGATTCCCATTTCATCTTTGATCATTTGGCTATGAAACCTTGAGAATAGGTTAGCAATAGCCTCTGGACCTCTCATGCCAGGTTTCATGCCATTTTGCGAAGGGAAACAAAATCCACACCAAAACCCTAGAACTGCAAACTATGAACAGAGCAACTCAAAAAACAAAAACTGATATTAAACAAGGTTTGCTCTTGGGAAAATCGATCAAATGACCTTGAGGCACTATCCCATCATAGAGCAACCCATTTTGGGTCTTCCCAGTAAGAATCAACAAGAAACTCAAAAAATCAAGAAATCACCCAAAATGGAGAACGAAGGGAATATGCACGAACAGAGAAGATGAACTGAATCAAACTCAAACAACACCATCTCATATTAATAAAGAGGAAAGGAGATACATGATTGATACAAGAGGAATGATTACAAGATCCTCAACTCATCCTCTCCCTCTCCCTAATCCTCAAGAACACAACCCATACATGCTTTCCTTGAGAAACACACAAAGGGAGGAGCACTCAAGAATACATCGAAAGGGGACAGAGCACCTGCCCTCTCCAACTACTCTCCACTACTAAAGCCTCACCAACTAAAGCCTAAAGCCAAAACAAAACCCTAAAGCTCATTTTGACTAAAGAAAACTCTAAAAACTCTTGGAGTGCATGAGTAGGCATGCAGCCACTCCCTCATATTTATAGCCCTTGGTTAATGGGTCTCCAACCCGTTACGCCCGCTAAACCCGAACGGAGCCCGCTCCCACTTTTGCAGCCTCGCAAAATTACCATTTCGCCCATTCTGCACCTTTCGGGAAGCTTCCGCGCTCCTTGTCGTCCAAGCCTCGCAACCACCTCGAGTCTCCGCCGTCTTCGACACATCTTGACCGTTCTGACCTTGACACCGCCCGTGTCTAGTCCGGTCACCTCGTGTCTCGCCACGACTCCGCCTCGACGTCCTGCAGCCAACACAGACAAAAAACACATCAAATAGCACCGCTCGATACATGAAAGCACATTAGCATCAATGAAATAGCCCAAACCTGACAAGTCGACATAATATGCATCCTAACCACTTTAACCAGGTTTGACAAAGTCCGACCGAGCCCGATTGCACCACGCAACGTCAGGGTCCGAACCAACCAAATCAAACCCGACTCTCCTAAACAAATGTCAATTACTCATCACACACACGGGATGACCTCCACATGGTCTCTCAATCTCCCCCTTGATGAGTATATTGACAAACTCAAAAAAAGCGCAAAGTTGAGTTTGAAATGCAAGAAAGAAGTCAAACATGGTCCAAAGGAAGGAAATGAAGTGAAGCTAATGACCATGTCGATACAAGGAGCAAAAGAAAGAACAAGTTTTTCTCAAAGCTCCCAAAATGGCTTTTTCTACCGCTATTCTCCCCCTTTTGGCAATAAACACATGAAGGATGTAAGGAAGAGAACAAATCATGGAAATTGATGAAAATGGCTGAAGTTTGATTATTCTAAGTATTTAGAGCCACGAGAATTATCCAAGTTGACCAACAAGTATTACATTAAGCCATAACTCAATAGAATGCTATCTAGATCATGACAAGATATATATAAGACAGCTAAACCAAATAGATGACAATCTGAAATTTAGTGCAATTTGTGAGCATGTCAAGTCATCCATGATCAAAGTCTAGCTAGAGGTATCCAAGGATGATGCAGACCATGTCAATAAGCTAAGCGGAACCAAAAAGCTAGTATTGAGCCAAAATAGAGTGCTACAACCTCAAGAGTGAAACATTTGTTTAAGTACATGTAATCTTTGTAGGTTAAGCAAATGAAGCACAAGTGACATATTTTCTTTTGAAATTCAAGGTCATTACCAACCAGATTTTTTGTTTTAGTCATGTGCTAGATCTCAAGCCTTATGCGATCATGCCAAGCAAGAAGCTTAAGACAATGATCTTGGTCATCCAAAGCTCCCCCTAAGTCCATGCCAAGTGCAATGGCAAGCAATCTCATAGGAGAGAATTGGTGAGATCAGTTTTTTCGCACAAAAGAGATCTTTTTGCTTTCTTAAATGATTGTACTAACTCACGCTACATCAAGAACTAGCATAGCTCAATCTAATGCTCAACAAAGATTCAAGACTCAACTTAGCCTATTTGACATGGCATGAATCATAAGAGGATAACTAAAGAAAGACTAATCTCGAGAGCTAGCATGATAAGTTTTAATTCAAGTTGTGCAGTTTTAGTGAGCTTATCATGGCAAAAGCTAGTCTACACATATGAAGCCATGATAAATCTAGCAAATAGGCACAAGTCATGGCAAGATGTAAAGCATTGTAAACATGTCATAAATGGATAATAATCACGGCTCAATGTAGTTATATTACAATGCAGAATGATGAAATACAAGATAATCTAGCTTCCCCTCAACACGAGATGCAACTTTTAGTTCAAGAAGAGTTACGTCAATATTAAGCTCCAGAAGCTCCCAAATAAACTCCCCCTGAACCAAAGCAATAAAATCGAGAAGCTGACAAAGAAAACCAAACAGGTAGTCCTTAAAGCATAGATAAGATATAGAGAATACTATGGCTCAGACTGACTCTCATCTACCCCATATGACTCTAGGACTATCAACTGGTCATCTAACAGACTAAGGAGCAAACACGTATCCTATCTACCCGAGGGTGGCCCGACCCTCGCTAGAACCTAAAAGCAGTGAGTGAGCTCAACCTAGTGAGAAGAGAAACAGCTAATAAGCAGCATCCTAGAATCACAAGATAAGAGCAAGAAGTCTGAACGCTAGACAAGAAGACCACTCTGACCTATGCTAGAAGGACTAAACCCAATGCACCCCAAATGTAATGCAATAGAAAGGAGCAAGAGCATAATCAATATAATAAAGCAGTAAAGCACAAAGCTCCCCCTCACAACAGTCCGTAAGGACAAACCACCTCAAGCTCTCCCCGCAGAGCTGAAAACCTAGAGCTATCCAAAGGCTTGGTAAAGATATCAGCCAACTGGTGGTCACTCTCCACAAACTGGAGCACGATGTCACCCTTCTCTACATGGTCTCTAAGGAAGTGATAGCGAATATCGATATGCTTGGTCCGAGAATGCTGCACTGGGTTCTTAGCAATGTTAATCGCAGAAGTGTTATCACAGAAGAGTGGAGCACTATCGATAACTAACCCAAAGTCCTGCAGAGTTGAGACCATCCAAAGCACCTGGCTACAGCAACGTACTCGGCCTCTACGGTGGACTGTCAAAGACCAGGAAACGAGAGAAGTGCCAATGAACTGGCAGGTGCCCGAAGTGCTCTTCCTATCTATCCTACAGCCGGCAAAGTCTGCATCTGAGTAGGCTCTCAAGGAAAGACAGGACGAGGAAGAGTACCAGATACCATAGTCAATGGTAGCTCGAAGGTACCGAAGGATGCGCTTCACCGCTTGGCGGTGAGATACACGAGGAGAAGCCTGAAACCGAGCACAAAGACACACAGCAAAGTTTATGTCCGGTCTCGAGGCAGTGAGGTACAAGAGGGAGCCGATCATACTACGATACTCCTTCTGATCAATTGGCTCGCCGTCTTCATCTGGGTCAAGTGAAGCTAATGTAGCCATCGGAGTGGACACCGGTTTACCATCACTCATATCGAAGCGCTTCAGGAGGTCTCGAGTGTACTTGCCTTGATGCAAGAAAGTACCCTCCCGAGTCTGCTTGATCTGGAAGCCAAGGAAAAAGGTCAACTCACCCATCATGCTCATCTCAAACTCGGTGCTCATGACATCCGAGAACTGTGAAACAAGAGCATGAGAAGAGCCGCCAAAGATGATGTCATCCACATAAATCTGGACGAGCAGAAGATCAGTGCCAAGCCGGCGGATGAACAAGGTCTTGTCTACTTTGCCCATCTCGAAACCATGAGTCAACAAGTAGGACTTAAGCCTCTCATACCAAGCTCTAGGGGCTTGCTTAAGTCCATACAAAGCTTTGGAAAGCTTGAAAATATGGTTTGGGTATCTAGGATTCTCGAAACCTGGAGGCTGTCTCACATAGACTTCTTCCTCAATGAAGCCATTAAGGAAGGCACTCTTGACGTCCATCTGGTAAAGCTTGAAACCCTTAGAAGCTGCAAAGGCAAGCAGGATTCTAATGGCCTCAAGTCTAGCTACAAGGGCAAAGGTCTCCTCGAAATCGGGACCCTCAACCTGGGAGAACCCCTGAGCAACCAGTCTAGCCTTGTTTCGAACAACTACCCCATCCTCACTTTGCTTGTTCTTGAATACCCACTTGGTCCCAATGACATTGTGACCACGAATGGGCTCAACAAGCGACCAGACCTTGTTCCTCTTGAAATTCTCTAACTCTTCATGCATGGCATTGACCCAAGACTCGTCAGAAAGTGCATGACACACATCCTTGGGCTCGAAGGAGGTAAAAAAGGCAGAGTGGAGACAGAAAAGTGACGTGGCAGACTTTGAGCGTGTGACACGCTCAAAGATGTCTCCAATAATCTGCTCGGAAGGATGAGATTTCTGGATGTGTCTAGGAGGTCCAGGATGAGATGAAGAAGTGACCTCTACCTTGTGAGCTAAAGAGGTAGGAACAGAGCCACTAGCTCCAGAAGAGGCAGAAGGCATAGGCTGATCACCTCGAGGTGCGGTGGAAGAAGGCACCTTAAGGGGTGGATGAGGGACTGGATCAGGTAGGCAACCCTCATCTCCATCGTCCTCATCATCCACGAAGATGGGCTCGGACTGCTCAAAGAACCTGAGATATCGGGCCTAGTCCCTAGACTGGCCTCGTCGAAGGTCATCTCACAGGTCTCTACTATTTTACTAGACTCGCAGTTCCAAACCCGATAAGCCCGCGAAGAAGTCGAGTAACCCAGAAAGGTACCGTCACAAGAACGTGACTTGAACTTGTCTAGGTTCCCGGACTTCAAAATAAAGCACTTGCAACCAAACACATGAAAATGAGATACACTGGGCTTTCGCCCATATCTCAACTCATAAGAAGTGCGGTGCAAGTGTGCCCGAAGAAAAACTCGATTAGAAACATGGCACGCGGTCGCTATAGCTTCAGCCCAAAACTTCCGCGGTGTAGAGTACTCATCGAGCATCGTCCTGGCCATCTCGACAAAGGTACGGTTCTTTCTCTCCACGACGCCATTTTGCTGTGGGACGTGCGGAGAGGAGAACTGATGCTCTACACCTGTCTCATCGCAGAACCTCTTAAAGTAGAAATTCTTGAACTCCGTGCCATTGTCACTGCGGATCGCTCGTAAGGCACCCGGGAGCTCAACAGAAAGCCTACTGAAAAGACCTCGTAAATGTGTAAACGTCTCATCCTTCGAGGCTAAGAAAAACACCCAAGAGTACCTCGAGAAGTCATCGACCACGACAAGGACATACCACTTCCCTCCTGCTGACTGCACTCGAGCTGGTCCAACTGTATCCATATGGAGCAGCTGTCCTGGTGCATCGGTCATAGTGACTGTGACCGGAGGATGGGAAGCGGCAACCATCTTGACATGCTGGCATGGAGCACAAACTAGATCTTTGACCATCTTGAGTTTTGGCAAACCATGAATGAGGTCGTGGCCACTAACTCGGGTCAAGTGGTCAAATCTAATATGATCAAGTCTCCTATGCCAGAAAGAGAGGTCGCGGGACTCAGAAGCAATTAAACACCTGAGAGGATCACCAGAAGACTCAGAAAAGATAGCACGAAAGATCCTCCCGAAACAAGAAATCCCGCAAACCAGACTACCCGAAGAATCAAGAATTTTGCAAGCGTTTTTCTTGAAGCTCACCTCGAAACCATCATCGGTAAGCTGAGAGACGGAAAGCAAATTATACTGCAGCTTACTAACCAAAGCAACATCTTTCAAAATGAAAGAATCATTAACGCGCACTGTACCTTTGGCGATGACGCGCCCAGATGAAGCATCTCCGAAGGTGATCGTCTCATCACCTGGAGCACAGGCAAGGGAAGAAAACCAACGGGAGTCTCTGGTCATGTGTCATGAACACCCGGAGTCTACAAGCCAAACTTTTCCCTTCCTTGCCCGGTGAACCTGAGTCAAACAGAGAGTAAAGTCTCAGTACTGGGGTAAATCAAGAGTGATTTTGGCACCCAATACTGAGTAACACGTCGAGCAGATGAAGTAGTCAAACACGACTGACCTCTATCTACCCTACGCTCTGTCGCTCAACAAGCCAGAAGGTCTGTGTGCAGACCCGAAGCTGTTATTGGGCTTGACTGCTACAGAGGAGCAAGTCAAGACACTAGCAACATGCTGATCACGCCGCGGGTAGCTATCTCGACGGGGGAAATGAGATCTACCCTCAAGACGGCGGAAGTCACGACCAAAGGGAGCATGAGGACGAAAACCAGAAAACTCAGAAAAACCAAGTCCTCGATGCTGCCCAAAACCATCAGAAGCATCTGAAGCAAACCTAGACCTCGTGTTGGTCTTAGGTGCATTCAAGGTCTGGGGCTGACCCTGAATACGCCTAAGAGCTGCAACATGGTCTCTCTGCGCGATCTTGGCACGCCTGAAGCATCGATCGATCAGATGTCCGTCCTTCTGACAGAAGGTGCAGTGGTAATTTACCTTCTGAGAGGTAGAAGTAACACGGTGAGGCTTTGCCTTCTGAGAGGCCGAAGCTACAGGGGGAATCACCTTGCTGTCAGAAATCCCTTGGACAAAGCCTACTGACTTAAATTGGACTTTCTCGGTCCTGGGCTCAGTCTTGATCACACCTGGTGCTATGGGTCTGAGCACGGCAGGTGGATGCTTCCTCATGTCCTCATAGAAATCATACCCTAGACCCTATTTAAATCTGCAAATCTTGGATTGGTCTAGAATAAGATTAAGTTTCTTCTTGCCGCCTACAAATCTCTCGAGAGTGTTCATAAGATACTGACACTCCCAAAAGAGAGAGGTGCAAGAAGAGCAGGGAGAAGAGGGAACAGCAGAAGGTAAGGGAGTAGTAGAAGAAGAATCAGCAGTAGAGGAACGAATGGCTTGTGCATGCACAGCCGACTCAGAATGAACAATCCTACTGCTAGCCAATTGGTTCACATCACTAGGCGTCTCTACCTTACCCTGGGGCTTCTTCCCCTCACCAGCAATCACATCACAATCAGTTGGTGGCTTCACTAGTTGATCCTTAGTTAGCTTCACGCACTTTTCATTCAAAGGAACGAGTTCAAGTTTTAGTTTTTCACAACTCATGCATGGTGAGATAACAGGGTCCTTAGTCGCAAACTGAGCCAACTTGTTCTTGTGATTAACCACTTCTTGGAATTGCTTGGAGACAGATTCAAGTTCAAGGGTTAATTTTGGACAATTGGTGCAAGACACAACAGGCTCAAGTAAAGAAGCACGCAATTCAGCAATTTTGTGATCTGCCCGTTTTAGGTTCATCTTCAAGTTATTGCAATTTTCACATGACTCGGGCAGATCTAGAAGCATGTTATAAAGACCTCTAAAAACGTTGTCCTTATCCTCACATGAGGTGCAAGCAATAGTCTCAACAGTAGTAGATGAAACAGGAGCTACCCTACTCATCTCAAGCTCAGCAAGAAGATTAATGTTCTCCAACTTATTCATGTCAAGCTCGGAAGACAAACTATCATGCGAGGTCCTTAATTTCTCCATGTCACCCAACAGAGCACAACATGTATCACAATCATCACGAGAGGAAGCAGATGTAAGTGAAGTAAGCTCCCGTGATAGTCTATCTACTTCCTTCTCTAACTCGGTACACCTAGCCCTAGCTCTAGCATGAAATCCACCTAGCTTAAGAAAAGCATGATTTAGCTGGTCGTAGGTAGGGGATACCTCGTCCGAGTCGAAGTACAGCTCGCTGTCGCTCAGTTCGCCCTCAAGGGCCATGAAGCACATCCCGGAGAAGTCGTCGCCGCCCTTGGGGTCTTGGTCACCCGTCTCGTCGTCGTCGCTCCATCCCTCCACCTCACTGAGGTTGAGGTCGTCGAAGGCGGTGAGGACGCGGTGGAAGAGCTTCTTGGCCCTCCCAAAGTCGTGGAACTTCTTCTTGCCTTGTGCACGAGCTGAGGGCTTCTTGTTGCGGTTCTTGTCGGTGTAGTCGTTCTTGCCCGAACCGCCGTAGTCACCTTTTCCTTTCCCCAACTTGGGGCAATTTGCCCGAATGTGGTTGGGGCCACTACACTCGAAGCAAATCACGGGTCCTCCACTCTTTCCATCCCTCCTCCTCTTGTAAGCGTGGGAGAATCTCCGAGCTAGGAGGGCTAACTACTCATCCGCAAGCTGCTCTAACTGATCATCAGTTATGTCACAGAGAGCAGCAAGGGAGAAACCGCAAAGAGAATCAGAAGAAGAACCAGAGGCCAAATTGGGATCGGTGACTAAGTGTAACTTCCCAAAATTTTGAAATTTGAAAATGTGAAGCTTTTGAATTATTTTGCAATATGTTTTATTTGAATTTGGAGTTTATGATATTTTTCTGAGAAATTTGGTGAAGGTTCCAAAAGTTAAAAGGATCCAGAAGAAGCAAACATATTTAATTAATAGAAAATCAAGATTTAATATATATATATATATACACATATAACAGACACAACAATAATAATAGAAGCTCTCATTTAATATCTCAAAATTTAAAGCTTAAATTCTAAATGTCATGTAAAAAATCAGTAATCATTAATATGAAACAAAAATTTAAAATTAAAATTCAGAATCCCAATTCTCAGGTTTTCCTCTCCTTTTCTCTCTATGCCTTGTGGGCCCCTCTCTTTCATTCTCTCTCTTCCTCCCTCTCTCCCGTTTGCCCTCTGGCCGTTGGGCCTGATGCCCCCTCCCTCTCGTTCCTCTCTTCCTCCCCCGTGCACCCGCGCCACCTTTTCTTCTCTGCTGCGCTCAGCTCTCTTTCCCCTCGTGGCAGCCATACACAGCGCCACCTGCCTTCACCCTCACTGCACCAGCATCACGTCACCTCACCTCGGCCACGCCCGTGAGCCGCCCACCGTTTCCTGCCGCCACGGCACGACGATTCCCCCACTGTCGCCCCCGTTTTCTTCCCCCTCCCCACGCACGCTCGGCTATAAGAACCTCGCCGCCCCCATTGCTTCCCGCGCCATCTCTTATCCTCCCCACCTCTCTTCCTCCTCCGCCCGTGAGCAATGTCGCTGCCGCCTCCCTCCGCCCCGGCTGCTCTGGCAAACACCACAGCCATTGGACCGCGTCACGGTGTGCACCCGCTCCCCCTCTACCTCCCCTCAAAGTTAATTGAAGAAACTCGTGCTGAGCTCGCCGAAATTTCATTCTTCCTCATCGCCGGCCGAAACCACCTCCGACCGCGCCATTCTCTCCTCGGTCAGTCTAGGGTCAATTCGGCGTGGTGGGAGCGTCAGCTTGGCGCCCCGAACCTCCTCCAACCGCTGGCCACCGCTCCCCGCCACCCCAGCTCGTCGACGCCGTGCGCTCACTTGCGCCGCCGAAGGCTCCCGTCGCCGGCTCGCCTGAGTTCCTCTCCCGCTCAACCAATGCCGTGGTGAGATTCCCCTTTACCCCCTAGTGCTCACGCCCATGTCCATTTATCTCTTCTCCCACTCCGGCGCCGCCGCAGCCCAAGCAGCCGCCCCCGCCGACCTGCGCCATCCCGGACCGCATCGCCTCCCCCACCGGCTTCCACAGCACTCTGGGAACCCATTTTGCTGGCCAACCCTCTCCCTCTGGCTTTCCCTCGCCGGAGCTCCCGCCGCCGGCCGTGCCCCCACCTCCCCTGTTTCGGCCGGCTAAGTGCTCTGTTTGGAGCTAGCCCCCAACAGTTGCCTCATCTAATATAACCTCCCCTCCTGGTCACAAAATAGCCGCAGCTTAGTTGGCCAAGCCAACCACTCGCTAAATACTAGGTCCCTTGTTCGAATCCCTTCTCTGCACCTTTTTCTTTTATTTTGTTCTTAGCTTTATTAACCCATTTCAATTAGGAAATAAATCCAGAAAAATTATGGAAAATTAGGGTATAAAATATTAACCAAGATTTAATGTTTGATTATTTATTATGTGAGCAATCGATATAGCTTGAATATTTATTTGAGGTCTAAATATCAATTAAAGGCATTAATAAAATATGGATTAGCTATCACATATGAGAAATTAAGGTGATTTGCATAAATGAATTAAAAGACTAAATATTAAGCAGGACATTAGTAAAAGAGGGTTAAGCTTAATGTCCAAGGTTAATAAGGATCTCCCCTGAAAATACATAAGTTAAGAAAATAAATCGGATGTCATACTAAAACTATCACAACAAGGCCTGAAAATAAAGACTACACTTTCATGAAATTAAAGTATATGTTTTAACATTTAGCATACCGCCATTAAACAAACCTCAATGATATATTTTATTAGGCAGCAAAAATGAAACCTTACCTTGTACAATAATCTCGGCCTGATAAATAAACCTAAATTAAATAGAGCTAAGCCTTATAATCACCAAAGTATAGACAAAATATCAATGGTACAATTAATTAAATTTTAATGTAGATTTAGTAACAATGATGGACATAACCGAATATAGCAAGTTAGGACTCGAACAAATGGATCCTAATTCAAAATAAGTTATGCCTAGTAATAACTAAGTTTACATAAAATGTCACCCCATAAAATGCTATACACTTAGACTCTAAAATTTATTCGGTAAGCTATAATGCCCTGAATATTAGCGCTCGACAGAGTAATACCCAGCTAGACTTGTACGGTAAATCATAGGTCTAACCTAACTCATGGAACTTCCTTGATAAATATAAAAATAATAAAAGAAATTGTTAATAAAAGATCGAGTCATCGTTTTCTACCACCGGCCTTGCCCCAAACCACCCAAATCACCCATTAACTCATAATGAAATTAAAATTGAGTTTATTCGTATTTATTTGGGTCTTTTGAGTTATTTGCTTTCATTTGGATTCAGTCGATTGTCGCGTAATTAGAAATTGGATGTCGTGAAGATTCAGTGGACCCAACGAGATTAAGCTCGAAGTGGAGATACAGGTCAGAAGCTCAAGAGAAAGCATTGTGTGAGCTCAACACCGCGGTAAACCGCGCCAGGCGAGTCAATACTTTGATCATGTTGAACCTACATTTTTGCAAATTATTTTGGTTTAAATTATCAAATTGCATGCTGATATTTTATATGCAAATACATGTTTAATTGAATATTCTAGTTATATGCCCATTGTTTACCTTGATTAATATTACACCCCCTTTGGAATATTTGAATTTGTGAACCTTGTCGCCCTAGTAAAAATTAAAATAGTAACCTTTCGAAAATAAGTCCGTAATGATATGCCATGCTTAGTTTTGCTTAGATACTCATGGGCACGAGAGCGCCCAAGCATCACTTTTAATCCTGAGAAAAATTGGTTGGGCAGTCATGGTGGTAATGACTGGTGTATGTTGGATATGGTTATTTTATATTCCCAAAAACCTCAAATTGCTTATGTATCTGGGCGGATGGTTCGGGGTAGGGGTGCAAACGGGTCGGATTTGGACGGATATTGTTGTTACCTTATCCTAACCCATATTTTTTTCTCCGGATTCGGTACCAATCGGATTCGGTGCCAGATCGGTCGGGATTAACCCGACCCGTTTGCACCCCTACTTGTTTGTAAGGAATGCATGCAGTACAACAAATAGAGTAGGGGGACGTACTGTCAAGAACTTGATGTTACTACTTAATAGCTGATGTGGAAGATATTATTTTACCATTGTAAAAGAAAATGAAACATCAAATAGTAGCACTAACCTGAAATCAAACTTGCAGATGTATCGGATTCGGACGGATATTGCTGTTACCATATCCTAACCCATATTTTTTCTCCGGATTCGGTACCAATCAGATTCGGTACCAATCGGATTCGGTGCCGGATCGGTCGGGATTAACCCGACCCGTTTGCACCCCTAGTTCGGGGGTATGGTGCAGGGGTGCACGAGAGTGTGGTTTGTGGTAGAACCGCCCAGATACCACTAAGGACTGAATCTTGTCATGACCTCCTGTGTAAAATAGTACAACCACAAGTCTGTAAAATACAACTTGGCTAAGTAGATTTATCGAAATCCCCGGACTCATCTCACCGGTAGTGGATAGAAGTGGATATGCTATGGCAAGGGGGCCTGAAGGGACACTGGTGGAGGGTGAAGTTTCCCAGCTGTCCTAACGTTGCGGGAAGTAGAAGCCCGAACTGCGTTAGTGGCTGTGGGAAACATCCTGCGCATAGATGGGACCCACCACAAGTGGGCGGCTACCCATAAGGTGAGATGAGAAAAGGGACTAGATATTTTGAAAAGTCACTGTGATGGTCTACTCAGCCACACTTCTAAGGAATTGTGTGGCGCAATGAGTTGATTGTCTCTTGTGGTGAAAGTGTACAACTCTGCAGAGTCAAAACTATTCGAATAGTCGTGCCCACGTTCATGGGCGGACATGGGAACTTAACTAGATATAGTTCTATTTCAAAAACTTTGTGGGTGGTAATGGAAAAAGTGGAGGGCAGTGGAAAGCCCTGATTTGAATTGTCCTGGGTGTCATCCCAGTGGTAAGTTAAGCGGCTATAATGCTGAAAGAGTCTATATGGTGCGGATGCCATGTAACGGTGGATGGAATCTGGATCGCTATTATTATTGCATTTTCTTGAACATTATGTTTTTGTTCAAAACTGCTAGGTCTCAGGAAATTTTTATGTATCATATTGCAAAAGTAAAATGTTTTCTCTTCTCGCAAAGTAAAATATATGAGGAAATAAGTAGAGTCAAAAGTAATGAAGATGGAAGTTGTGGTAAAAACATAAATATATTGGTGGACTCATGTCGATTATAAAAAGAAAACGATAGTGTGGATTCTGGGAGAAATGAGCCTAATTGGATATCTAGACTAGATAGATGATTTATATGATCTTTGGAGTATTAGGAAGTGCAAGGGTATTGGTTGGATTACAACACTGATATTTGATATAAATTCTTGGGAGATGTTGACAATATTGGGATTAATAGGATTTGAACAAGTTCTGGATGGATGAATTGATCTTGGGAGTTTGGAGTATGATAACAATTCCTGGAGTATAAACTTGATCAATGATATTCCTGGTGGATGAATACTGGTGAATCGTAGACCTAATCAATGATATACTTGGTGGATATATACTAGTGAACCGTATACTTGGACAATGATATTCTTGGTGGATGTATACTCATGAATTAGTCAGAGATAGATAATGGAAAAATAGGATTGATTATTGAAGAAGTAAGTTATGGTTGTGGATCAATAATGAAAGGATTTGATTGTTAAGAATTTAGAATGCAAAAGATACTGGTGGAATAAATAAATGATATTAGATAAATGATGTCGCTAGCAGTTTGGAGTTTTACGCAGTAATTGATCAGTGGATTATATAAGTTATGATACTCGCTATTTGGGGATTTAGGCAGCAATGAAGGTATGATTGGTGGATTGCATAATTGATGATATTCGCTGTTTGGAGTCTTAGACAGCAATCAATAAAGAAAGTGTATTTTGGTGGATTAAGTCGATTATGGTAGTCACTAGGTGGAGTATAGGCAGTAACAATAACACTATGATTAAATAATAACAATGCTACTAAAAGTGATTTTTGGCAAATAAAATAACCCGAGCCTCTCCTTTGTTAAGCCATGCATATTATTTATTTGCATTCTGTGTATTGGCTCGCGGAGCACGGTGGTTGGTGTGCTCACACTCGCTTTTGCGACAAATTCAGAATCAGGAATCAGATCACCTCGCCTCAGCAACAAGATTGGACATGCTGGCAGAGAAGATGAAGATGTCAAGGGCTAGGTCGCGAACCTCCAGTTGGCTGCCTATGGGCATGTCCTGAAGGTCCCATCTGTGTGCTTCGTTCTTCCGCTGCTGCAATTTAATGAATTCGACCTAAACGGCCCATGAGTAAGTTTACTATTATATTTATGCTTCCGTATGATATGTACTTTGATATTCAGAATTGTAATCTGTGAGCACTATCTACTCATCCAGGGAATAGTGCGGTGGAATCACAGAAGATTTTGGATTGTAAAATCTGGGTCTGACACTAAGGCCATCGATTGCGACTTCGACTTGCGAGAGGCAATGTCAATCTCGTGAGTCTTGAGGCGCGAGTATAGCGCATCAAGAGTCAAAGTCGAGAGGTCCGTGGTATCCTTGATGGTAGTCACCTTCATCTCCCAAACCCGAAGATCGAGTGCAGCGAGCATTTGTCGAGCGTTATCCGAGTCGGGGTATGTGAGACCGACCGCTCGGAGGTTGCTCAGAATCTTATGAAAACGCGCAAAGCACTCATCGAGGGACTCACCAGCGAGCATTTCAAACTTGTTGTAATCTTGCTTGAATTGGTCATGTCGGACTGTCTTAATTTGGGTGGTGCCCTCATGGTAAGCACTAAGGGTCTCCCAAATGTCGAATGCCGACGTGAGGTGCGAAATGCGGTCAAACTCGCTACGACTCAAACCTTGAATGATTATGTTCCTTGCCTTTGCATTCGCATCAACATCGGGCATATTCGCCACATTGATGTTCTCATCGGCAGGAACCAGATAGCGGACCGTGACCTTCCTCCAGATGGCATATCCTTGAGCCTGGATGTATGTCTCCATCCGGCTTTTCCAGAAGGGAAAATCAATGCCATCAAAGATCGGAGGCTTGGTCAAGTACTTGTCCGTCGCCATAGCTCTAGAGACCGGTTAAGATCTATCGAGAAGAGCTAACCAGCTCTGATACCAATTGTTGGACCGAAATGGCGACAGAGGGGGGTGAATGTCGACTTCTAAGAATTTGTCCCCCACAAATCTCCAATCAAAAAGTTCTTCTCCGATAACAACGAGTGCTATGAAGAATCAAGATTTAGGCTTACTGGAGATCTAAGTACTCAAAAGAAGGAAACACTGCACTCAAAAGAAAAACCTCGAAGGCATAGTAGAGAAAAACTTGAAAAACAACATATCCAGCAAGGGGCCGGTCTGACCGCTGGTTAAACGCCGGTCTGACCGCTGGGTAAACGCCGGTCTGACCACTGGGTAAAAGCCGGTCTGACCGGTCAGCACTGAAAATTCAGACAGGGCACAGAGCAGACTGCAAATTGCTAAAACCCGAGAATACAACAGATCTTCAGGAAACCAAAGATAACAAGGGAATGCTCCTAAACTTTTTGCCCCAGAGCAATACTACAACAGGCTAAATAGCAAGGGGACTTTGAGAAACAAGGAAATCCCTCCAAAAATCAAGAATTTCAGAATTTGGAGAAAAACCTGAAAAGTACAGAGAGTTGCCCAAAAACTCAGATTCCCATTTCATCTTTGATCATTTGGCTATGAAACTTTGAGGATAGGTTAGCAATAGCCTCTGAACCTCTCATGCCAGGTTTCATGCCATTTTGCGAAGGGAAACAAAATCCACACCAAAACCCTGGAACTGCAAACTATGAACAGTGTAACTCAAAAAGCAAAAACTGAGATTAAACAAGGTTTGCTCTTGGGAAAATCGATCAAATGACCTTGAGGCACTATCCCATTATAGAGCAACCCATTTTGGGCCTTCCCAGCAAGAATCAACAAGAAACTCAGAAATCAAGAAATCACCCAAATTGGAGAACGAAGGGAATATGCACGAATAGAGAAGATGAACTGAATCAAACTCAAACAACACCATCTCATATTGATACAAGAGGAATGATTACAAGATCCTCAACTCATCCTCTCCCTCTCCCTAATGCTCAAGAACACAACCCATGCATGCTTTCCTTGAGAAACACACAGAGGGAGGAGCACTCAAGAATACATCGAAAGGGGACAGAGCACCTGCCCTCTCCAACTACTAAAGCCTCACCAACTAAAGCCTAAAGCCAAAACAAAACCCTAAAGCTCATTTTGACTAAAGGAAACCCTAAAAACCCTTGGAGTGCATGAGTGGGCATGCAGCCACTCCCTCATATTTATAGCCCTTGGCTAATGGGTCTCCAACCCGTTACGCTCGCTAAACCCGAATGGAGCCCGCTCCCACTTTTGCAGCCTCGCAAAATTACCATTTCGCCCCTCCTGCACCTTCCGGGAAGCTTCCGTGCTCCTTGTTATCGAAGCCTCGCAACCACCTCGAGTCTCCGCCGTCTTCGACACATCTCGACCGTTCTGACCTCGACACCGCCCGTGTCTAGTCCGGTCACCTCGTGTCTCGCCACGACTCCGCCTCGACGTCCTGCAGCCAACACAGACAAGAAACACGTCAAATAGCACCGCTCGATACATGAAAGCACATTAGCATCAATGAAATAGCCCAAACCTGACAAGTCGACATAATATGCATCGTAACCATTTTGACCAGGTTTGACCAAGTCCGACCGAGCCCGATTGCACCACGCAACGTCAGGGTCCGAACCACTCAAATCAAACTCGACTCTCCTAAACCTATGTCAATTACTCATCACACACACGGGATGACCTCCACATGGTCTCTCAATCTCCCCCTTGATGAGTATATTGACAAACTCAAAAAAAGCGCAAAGTTGAGTTTGAAATGCAAGAAAGAAGTCAAACATGGTCCAAAGGAAGGAAATGAAGTGAAGCTAATGACCATGTCGATACAAGGAGCAAAAGAAAGAACAAGTTTTTCTCAAAGCTCCCAAAATGGCTTTTTCTACCGTTATTCTCCCCCTTTTGGCAATAAACACATGAAGGATGTAAGGAAGAGAACAAATCATCAAGTCCACATTGCATCAAAACATCAATTTCGGCAAACTTGGCTATGAAGAAAGCTCAAGAACTCAAGATCTAGTCATCGAAAGTTGATGAAACTTGAACTATGCCTAGAAAATAATCGTAAGGCCTTGATTCCAAAAGGAATTGCAAAGATACGCTCAAAATCTCAACCTATCATGTAAATAGTCTAAGATGCATCCTAAACAACAATTCTAGCTCAAGAACACGGTTAATACAAATACAACTTGAGCATAAATGGGTTCTAATGGATCTTACTAATTTATAACATGTTCTTGATGAACTCCTCAACATCATACACATCTTAGATCCAATAGAACTATAGCAAGTAGAAGGAGAAGAAGAGAAACTCAAGTTGTAAAAAAGAAAAGGTAGAAATTGCAAGAAATAAAATAAATTTCAGAATATGCATGAACTTGGAACTTTCATTGCTCAGAGAGGAAGGATTTCAAAGCCACACTTCCTGGTGGACAAAACTCATGGAGTATACGAAAAATTCTAAATCCTTCTCAAAGACTTGGTGATGGAGGTGTACCTACACCCCTCTATATATAGCCCTTTTGGACCAACCTCAACCCTTGGATCACATCAAGGGTTAAAATTAACTCTCTCCACTCACTCATATCCACTTAGAGTTCAGCCAACTCTTTCTCTTACCTATAATACCCCTCTAGGCTAGCTACAATTATAACACATCACTTAGCATGCATTACAACAGGGCTATTACAAGATTTGAGCCCTTTGCTCTATACAACTCGGCGCACCCAATTTATCTAGCCTTAAATTATCTCCAAGTGTTCACCACAGTATTCTCCATCTCGAAGATTCTTGGTAATATGCCGATTACATCAATGCCCATATAGCCACCTGGAGCTACAACGCTGCTCTACCATGACGGTCTTTGCTCCTCATTGACTTGTTGCATCCACGCCATGTATCTCGAACTCCGAACACCCTCGAAACATCTCACTGACAGTTGAACACTGCCAAGTCATCCTGAGTCGCCGCACGGACCCATCTCAAGCCATCTTCATGAAGACTGCATCTTCATGACCGGACTTGATCCTTGATGATTTGCTTGACATTCATGATCATTCTGGATGCTAAGTTCTTCAAGCTTGCTCTCAATTCCGCGTCGATAATCATCTAAGCCATCAAATCAACCTATAGTCAACAAAGACAAAGAGCCATCTACAACCTAGGCCTCGTGTCAGTCTTAGGAGCACTTCGTGTCTAGGACTGACCCTAAATACCCCTAAGAGCACAAACACGGTTATATTGCGTGACCTGGGTATGTCTAAAATAGAACTCAACTAGATATCCATCTTTTTGATAGAAGTTATAATGATACTTTGCCTCCTAAGAGGTCGAAGAAGCGGGAGGGACTATCTACTATCAGAAATCCCTAGACAAAGCCTGTAGACTCAATACGGTCTTTCTAGACTCAAGTGCAACCTCGATCATGCCTGTCTCTATAGCTTTAACGACTGTAGGTAGATGTCTCCTATATCCTCTAATAGTCATATCCTAGATCCTGGTTGAACATGCAAATCTTAGATTTGTCCAAAATGAGGTTAACCCTTTTCTTGCCTGCAACAAAATTTTCAAGAGTACTTATGAGATATTCACACTCCTGAAAAATGGAAGCACAAAAAGAACATAGGGAAGATGAAGATGAAGAACTAGAAGAAGATCGAATAGTGCATTCATATCTCTCCCTATGCACGGCTACCTCAAGTTGAGGGTTTCGCAAGACACACACGGGGCAGTCCTAACCCTAACCATCTGGGCCTCGAATTTATTCCTAAAGGTCTCATGCATTTCATCAATCTCTTTCTCCAATTTAGCACAGAACAGGCAAACATATCATGGCTTCTCTAGTAGGTTATTGGTTAGTTTGACACATTTTTGAGCCAAAGTAATCAATTCAAATTTTAGTTTTTCATAGTTATCGCATGATGAGCTGGTAGGAGCCTTAGAAGCATATTGAGCTATTTTCTTATCATGATCACAATGTCCTAAAGTTGCTTAGCACAGATTCAAGTTCAGCAATCAACATAAGACACATAGCACAAGAAGCAACAGGCTCACACAAAGCAGCATACATTTCAATAATTTTCTGATCTGCCTTCTTTAAATTATTGTTCAAGTTGGTACAATTATCACAAGTTTTAGACAGACCAAGGAGCAAGGTATACACTTCTCTAACAGCATTGTCCTTATCCTCACATGAGGTGCAAGCACTAGTCTTAATAGCAATAGCATCAACAATAGCAAAACAGGAATGGCAAGGAGCATCTCTAGAATTCTCTAAGTCAGTAAGCTGACTAACATTCTCCAACTTAAGCATATCAAGCTCAGAAATTACACTATCATGTAAGGTCCTTAATTTCTCCATAAACAACAAAAAACATACATTACAATCAGCGTCATCACGGGAATAAATAGATCTAAGTGAAGCAAGCTCCTATGACAAACTCTCTACCTCATTCTTCAAATCACCGCAACTAGTCCTAACTTAAGAAATACATCATTAAGCTGGTCGTAGGAGGGGATTACCTCATCAGAGTCATTGTAGAAATCATCATCACTGAAGTCGTTCTTGTCAGCCATGATCCCAATGAAGTCGTCGTTGTCCTTAGTGTTCTCTTGCAGATCATCCTCACTATCATCATCGCTTCAACCCTTCATATCACTGAAGTCGAAGTTGTTGAAAACGGTGAGGATGTGGTAGAAGAGTTTGTTCACCTTGCTGAACTTGCAGTACTTCTTTTCCTTGCCTTGATCATGAGCTAGAATCTTCTTGTTGTGGTTCTTATTGGTGTATTTATTCTTACTCACATCGCTGTAGTTATTCCTGCCCTTATCTAGCTTAGGGCAATTTGCCCGAATGTGGTTGAGGCCACCACAACTTGACCCACGTTAGCTATAACATAGCTCATGCAACATAAAGCCAGACCTTAATCACCAAAACCTATTCCGCAACTCAAAAACACAAAGTCTAGAGATCATCCAAGCCAATCAAACCGGTTCACCATGGCCGGCTAGACTGTTGACACGGGCTGGTCTGACCGGTGGCGCCTAAGCGGTCAGACCATTGATGCGGGCCAGTCTAACTGGCAAAGCCTAAGGGTTAGACCGCTGACACCATTCGGTCAAACCATTGACGCAATCCAATCAAACTGGCCATCAGCTGACTGACCAACAAAGTGCCATCTAACACATGTAAATAATTTTCCAACCTTCTCAATTGCAATGGTTCATCACAACATAATTTAGGACCTTCTCACATTGTTCTTCAATCTCCTTCTTGATGAACACATTGGCAATTTCATAAAAATACAATTAAGAGTTGAATTTAGACAAAGAGAGGGAAATTTGTAAATAAAGTTCCAATGTCAAAAGAAGAAAGCAATAAGATGAAAATGATTATTTTAGGTAGAGCTGGATAGAAGCTACTAAAAATAACAAACTTTCCACAAAAGCTTCATATCCACCAAATGAGTAAACTCCAAAACCCAAAATATTGCACAAAAACTCCAAAACATGCTCTAGATATGCATTTTTACCAATCTTTATCCCCCTTTGACAATGGAGTCATCAAGACGCGTGGAAGAAGATATAGTATGAATGAAATAAAGTGGCTATATTTTATTTATTTTTAACATTAGGAGCCATAAAAATTATCTAAAGTGACTCTACAAGTATTATATCAAGTCATATTATGTGAAAGAGCTATCTAGATCATAGCAAATCATATAGAGCAAAGCTAAAGCCAAATAAGCAGTAATTTGAATTTAAATGGATCTTTAGCATGTCAAGTTGCTCAAGGTCATTGTTTTGCCAAAAGTATTCAAAAATAAGCCAACGCATGTCAATATACTAAATGGAACCAAGAAGCTACAATTGGGTCAATTTAGAGTGCTACAAGTTCAATATAATGTTGAATCATTTTGTTCAAGCACATAGAATAAAGCAAATTTAGCATATTTAGCACTTGCTTCATTTCTAGTTTTATCTTAGCAAAGTAAGTCCTAGCCTAGGAGCTATCTACAACTGCCTCCTAAGGTTTAACTATTTTTTTATAATTTTTGTGTTCCAGTTATGTGCTAGATCTCAAGCCGTGCTATGAGCATCCCAAGCAATAAGCTTAAGAGAGTGGTCTAGGTCATCCAAAACTCCCCTAAGTTCATGCCTAGTGTAATGGCAAGCAGTCTCATGAAAAAGAATTGGTGAGATGAATTTTTTGTACAAAAGATATCATTTTGCATTTTCTTAACTTAGTTCAAAATTTTTTGTAGCTTAATACTAACTCATGTTTCAATAAAGAACTAGCATAGCTCAATCTAAAGTTCAATTTAGGTTCAAGACTCGACTTAGTCTATTTGACATGGCATGAATTATAAGAGAATCACTAGAGCAAAGCTAGTCACAAGATCTAATAAGATATGTTTTAATTTAAGTTTCTTACATTTAATAAAGCTAGCAGGGCAAAAGCTAAGTTACACATAGAATGACATGATAAATCTAGTAAACTAGCACAAAATATGGCAGGATGTAAAGCAAGATATCATGTCACAAAAGGATAACAATCAAAGCTCCATGTATTTATATTACAATGCAAGTTACTAAATTTAAAATGCAATATGATGCAATAAATGTCTCGGCTACCCCTTGGCAAGTGAGGCAACAATTTAGTTCAAGTTGAGTTATATTAACATTAAGCTACAAGGCTTAAATCCATACAAGGCTTTGAAAAGCTTAAAGATATGGTTACTTAGCGCGCTTACGAAACACAACCCTTAGGTCGCTGGTTCGATTCCAGCCGGCCGCATTTCCTTTTCCCATTTTTAATTCAATTTTTTGTGTCTCATTCTAATTAATAAAAATCAAGGAAAATTAGAGGATAATTTTGAGAAGCTAATAAAGTTTTATTAGGGTGTAAATGAGATTATTAAAGATTTAAAATTTTGATTAATTACTATATATGAATAAATAAAGTGCCTTTACTATTGCCTTAATCTAATTAAAAGATATACAAGTTGAAGTGAAGGGAATAAATTAGGTATTAGGTTTGGCTATAAAAGCAAGACTTTAAATTAAAGATTTTTATAAATTATAACTAAATATTAGTCATAAATTTAACAAATAGCCATAAAATAAATCTTTACGGTAAATTTAATTAAATAACAAATCAAGCAGCTTCATAGAATTAATTGAACAATATGTCGTTACCATTGGGAACAAAATTCATATTTAAAGTTAGAAAAACATAATTTAAAGTATAAACCCCGCCATTAGCCGTCATCGATGAATAAGTCTCCACGGCAACTTTAGGAAAAATGGTAGTAACTAAGAATATAATAAAAATTTATTATTAAACATCAATGAGACAATTAAATACTCACATGCTTCAATGAATTATTAAATTAACCATTAGGAGGATACTTCGAATAATTAGTAAGTAAAACCCCATAAAATATCATAACTCAAGTTGCGAGGAATACATACTCTAAAGATAAAGTTAATACCCTGAATTCTTACACCAGTATATAAGTCTAACCCGACTCATGGAATTTCCTTGATAGATATAAAAATAATAAAAGAGGTTATTAATAAAAAGGTCGAGTCGCCATATTTAGCCATCAGCTATACCTAGCTATCTCCGAATGCTAAACAAAAATAATCTCATGAATATACCTTTGCCATGACCCGTCCATGATCTCGATCTCGACAAGTATCCCCCGCCATTTCCCACTCGCTCCAACCACTCCGACACCGACAATACTCCGCGTCCAATCAACCTTGTCTCTAATCACCTAATTAATCATAATAAAAGTTAATCAAGCTCAATTAGATTTGTTTAGACTTTTGAGTTATTTGCATTTATTTGGATTCAGTTGCTTATCACGTAATTAGAAATTGGAAGTCATGAAGATTCAATGGATCAAGCGAGATCAAGATCGAGGTGAAGAAAGGACCCAAAAGCTCAAGACCATCAAACGAGAATGCTTTACGTGAGCTCAAGTCCGCGGTAAACCGCGCCAGGCGAGTCAATACTTTGATCATGTTGAACCTACATTTTCTGCAAATTACTTTTGTTTAAATTATCAAATTGCATGCTGTTATTTTATATGCAAATACATGTTTAATTTAGAATTCTAGTTAAATGCCTATTGTCAAACTTGATTAATATTGCCCCTCCATTGGAAAATTTGAACGTGAGAACCTTGTCGCCCTAGTCAAATTATAATAGTGACCTTTTGAAAATAAGTCCATAATTATATGCCATGCTTAGTTTTGCTTAGATACTTGTGGGAGTAAGAACGTCCAAGCATCACTTTAATCATGAGAAAATGTGGCTGGGCAGTCATGGTGGTAATGACTGGTGTATGTTGGATATGGTTATTTTATACTCCCAAAAATCTCAAATTGCTTATTTGTCTGGGCGGATGGTTCGGGGGTATGGTGCAAGGGTGCACGAGAGTGTGGTTTGTGGTAGAACCGCCCAGATACCCTAAGGACTGAATCTTGTCATGTCCACCTGTATATAACAAGTACAACCACAAGTCTGTAAAGTACAACTTGGCCTAGTAAATTTACTGGACCTTGAATATCATCATCATCGGTGGAGGAGGTGAGGTAGTGCAAGTGGCTGTCTGTGTGGCGGGCTTGAATGGGACATCCGCAGAGGGTGAGGTTCTGCTGTGGCGTGCTAGCAGTGTGGGTAGCCAGCTGCTAGGCGTTCAGAAGGAGAACATCCCGCACAACGTATGGGACCCACCGCAAGTGGGAACGGCCCATAGGGTGAGCTGATGGAAGGGGCGAGGTATCTTGAACGGTTACTGTGATGGTTTGCTCAACTGCACGGCTAAGGAATCGTGTGGGGCAACGAGTGAATTGTCTCTTGTGGGTAAAGTGTGCAAACTCTGCAGAGTCAAAACTATTCGAATAGCCGTGCCCACGGTCAAGGGCGGGCATGGGAACTTAACCAGATATAGTTCTATTTCAAAAACTTTGTGGGTGGGAATGGAAAAGTGGAGGGCAGTGGAAAGCCCGGATTTGTGTTGCCCTAGGTGTCGTCCCAGTGATAGTGTAAGCGGCTATAACGCTGAAGGCTTAGCATATGGTGCAGAGACCATGAAATGGTGGATGGAATCTGGATCGATATTATTATTGCATTCTCTTACACATTATGTTTTTGTTCAAAACTGCTAAGTCTCAGGAAATTTTTATGTATTATATTTTAAAATAATGATAATACATCCCACAAAGTAAAATGTTAGGAAGAGTAAATAGAGTTGTAAGAAAAGAAGATGGTTGTTGAGGTAAACATATAAAGATGTTGGTGGATTCACGTCGATCATAAAAAGAATACGATAGTGTGGATTCTGGAGAAATAAATTGGTGGAGCCTAAATGAATATATAGGCTAGATAGACGATTTGAATGATTTTTGGAGAATTAGGAGGTACAAAGGAAATTGCTGGATTACAACACTTATAACTAATATAAATTCTTGGGAGATTGTGGTGATAATGGGATTAATAGAATCTGATCGATTACTGGGTGGTTTAATTGAATCTTCGGGAATTTGGAGGAATGATAACAGTTATTGGAGTATACTCTTGGTCAATGATAATCTTGGTGGATGTATACTAAGGAATCGTAGATTTGATCACTGATATTCTTGGTGGAGGCATACTAGTGAACTAGTTAGAGTTAAATAAGAGGGATTATTGGAAGATCAAATTATGGTTTTGGATTAATAACAAAAAGATTGAATTATTAGAAAGTCCTGATACACATGATGTCGGTGGATTTAAAAGTAATTACGTTAGATGATCAATAAAATTCAGAAGTGAAGAGTTGATGAATAGTTATTACAAGATTGGATTATTAGGAATTCATAACACAAAAGATATTGGTGGATTAGATAAATGATGTCGCTAGCCATTCAGAGTTTTAGAAAGTATGCGCTCGATGGATTAAATAAATAATATCGCTTGCTGTTTGGAGTCTTAGACAACGATCAGTAAAGAAAGTGTATTTTGGTGGATTATGTCAATTATGGTAATCACTAGGTGGAGTTTAGGCAGCAACAATGATACTATGATTAAATAATAATGCTACTAAAAGCGATTTTTTAGCAAATAAAATAACCCGAGCCTCTTCTTTGATAAGCCATGCATAATATTTATTTGCATTGTATTGGCTCGCGGAGCACGGTGGTTTGTGCTCACACTCGCTTTCACCACAAATTCAGAATCAGGAATCAGATCACTACGCTTTAGCAATACTTTTGGGTCATGATGGCGAAGAAGATGAAGATATCAAGAGCTCGGTCGCGAACCTCCAGTTGGCTACCTGTGGGCATGTCCTGAGGGTCCACCTGTGTGCTTCGTTTCCGCTGCTGCATTTTGTTGATTTCGGCCCAATCGGCCCATGAGTAAGTTTACTATTATATTTACGCTTCCGCATGATATGTACTTTGATGATTAGAACTGTAATCTGTGAGCACTATCTACTGATCCAGAGAATAGTGCGGTGGAATCACAGAGGATTCCAGATTGTATAATCTGGGCCCTTACAACACATGTTCCCTATCTACCTAGGGGCCTAAACCCTACTAGACTTATAAGAAGTTAGTGAACTCAACCTAGTGAGAAGAGAGAAACTAATAAACAGCATCCTAAAGCCACAAGATGAGAGAAAGAAATCTAAACTACATAGTATGATAATAACTCAGGTCTATGTTAGAAAGACTAACCCAAAAGCACACAGAAGCACGGTGCAGAAAGTAAAAGAACATATGATACAGAAAGCACATGATGCTCCCCTCGGAATAAGCCATAGGGGCTTAAAACCCTAAGCTCTCCTCTCAAGGCCATGAACTTCAAGTGATCTAAAGGCTTGGTGAAAATATCAATTAACTGGCGGTCACTCTCCACAAACTAAAGCACTATGTCATCCTTCTCCACATGGTCTCTAAGAAAATGGTATCGAATATCTATATGCTTGGTTCTAAAGAGTTGCACTGGATTTTTGGCAATATTAATGGCAGAAATGTTATGAAAAAATAATGGAACACTATCTATAGCTAACCCAAAGTCCCACAAGGTCAAAACCATCTAAAGCATCTGACTACAGCAACTAGCAACTGCAACATACTTGGCCTCTGCAGTAGACTGCATAACACTAGACTGCTTTTTAGAATAACATGAAATAAGAGAAATGTCAATGAATTGGCAAGTGTCAAAAGTGCTCTTCCTGTCTATCCTACATCTAGCAAAATCTGCGATGGAGTAGGCTTTGAGGGAAATATAGAAAGCAGAAGAATACCAACAATCTAGAGTAGCTCAAAGGTACATGAAGATGCGCTTCACCGCCTGATGGTGAGAGACATGAGGAGAAGTCTGAAATTGAGCGCACAAATACACTACAAAGTGTGTCCAGTCTCGAGACAGTGAGATACAGGAGGGAGCCAATCATGCTGTAGTACTCCTTGTAATCTACAAGTTCACCATCATTGTTAGGATCAAGTGTGGTTGAGGTTGCCATCAGAGTCGACACCGGCTTGCTATCATTCATATCAAAACATCTCAGGAGGTCTTGAGTGCACTTGCCTTGATGCAAAAAGGTACTGTCCCGAGTATGCTTAATCTAGAAGCTACCTCAACTCGCCCATCATACTTATGTCAACTCTGTGTTCATGATAACGGAAAACTAAGAAACAAGAGCATGAGAGGAGCCACCAAAGATAATGTTATCCACATACAACTGGACGAGTAGAAAGTCATTACAATGCCCACGAAGAAGTAAGGTCTTATCTACCTTACCCATCTCAAACATATGACTCAAAAGATAGGACTTAAGCCTCTCATACCAAGCTTTAGGGGTTGCTTAAATCCATACAAGGTTTTGAAAAGCTTAAAGATATGGTTTGGATATTTCGAGTTCTCAAAACCTAGAGGATGTTTAACATAAACCTCTTCCTCGATATACCTATTGAGAAAGGCACTCTTGACATCTATCTGGTATAGCTTGAAGCCCTTAGATGCTGTGAATGTCTAGCCTAACTATAGGGGTGAAGGTCTCCTCAAAGTCTAAACCCTCAACCTAGGAAAAACCCTGAGCTACCAATCTAGCTTTGTTCCGAATGACTACCCTATCCTCACTCTACTTGTTCTTAAAGATCCACTTGGTTCCTATAACATTATGACCACTCGGAGGCTCAATAAGCGAACAGACCTTGTTGTTCTCAAAATTGTCCAACTCCTCATAGATGGCATTGAACCAAGACTCATCAGACAGAGCATAATCAACATCTTTGGTCTCAAATGTGGCAACAAAGGCAGAGTGCAGGCAGAAATGACACGTTCAAAAAGATCACCTATGATCTGCTCAGAAGTATGTGTTGGGGAGGTCCTGAATGTGATGAATAAGTGGCCTCTACCTCATGAGCTATGGAGGTAGGAGCAGAGCCACAAGCTCCAGAAAAGCTAGAACGTAAAGGCTAAATTCTCTAAGGCGCAGTGGTAAAAGCGGGCACCTCAGGGATAGATGGGACTAGACTAGTTAAAGAACCTTCATCTCTATCATCCTCATCATCTACAAGATGGTCTCAGACTACATAACTGAACTTGAGATATTAGACCTAGTACCAGGACTAGCCTCATCGAAAGTAACCTCACAGGTCTGTATTATCCTACTCATCTCGCAGTTCCGGACCATATAAACCCAGAAAAAAGTCGATTAACCTAAAAAGATACCATCAGATAAATGAGACTCGAACTTATCTAAGTTCCTAGACTTCAAAATAAAAAATTTGCAACTGAAAACATGAAAATATGAGACATTGGGCTTTTTGCCCATACCTCAACTCATAAGAAGTGTGTTGCAAGTGTGCCCTAAGAAAAACTCTATTCGAAACATGGCAAGCGGTAGCTATAGCCTTAGCCCAAAACTTTCTAGGTGTACCATACTCATCTAGCATCATCTTAGCCATCTCGACCAAGGTACGGTTTTTCTCTCCACAACACCATTTTACTGAGTGACATACGGAGAAGAGAACTAATACTCTACACTTGTCCACCACGGAACCTCTCGAAGTAGGAGTTCTTGAACTCTATGCCATTATCACTGCGAATCGCTCATAAGGCATCAGGAAGCTCAACAGACAACCTACAAACAAACCCCAAAAATGACTGAACATTTCCTCCTTCGAGGCTAAGAAAAACACCCAACAAAACCTCGAGAAGTCATCAACCATAACAAGAATGTACTACTTCCCACCAACCGACTGCATTCTAGCTAGATCAAAAGTGTCCAAATGAAGAAGCTGTCATAGTTAAAGTGACTGGAAGATGAGAAGCAGCAACCATCTTGCCATGCCGGCAAGGATCACAAACTAATTCTTTCACCATCTTGAGCTTAGATAGACCATTAATGAGGTCATGGCCGCTAACTCAGGTCAAGTGATCAAAGCCAACATAACCAAGTCTCCAATGCTAAAAGGAAAGATCATAGGACTTGGAAGCAACTAAGTACTAGAGAGAATCACCAGAAGACTTGATAAAATCAGCATGAAAGATCCCCCCAAACCTATAAATCCAGCAAACTAGTATTCCTAAAGAATCAAGAATTTTACAAGTATTTTTATTAAATTTTACCTCGAAATCATCATCGGTAAGCTGGAAAATAGATAGCAAATTATATTTCAACTTATGGCAACATCCTTCAGAATGAAAGAATCCTTAATGCACATAGTACCTTTAGTGATAACTCGACCTAACGAAGCGTCTCCAAAGGTGATAGTCTCATCACCTAGAGCTTGGACTAGGGAAGAGAACAAACATGAATCTCCGGTCAAGTGATGAGAACACCTGGAGTTAACAAGGCAAACATCTCCCTTCCCATCCCAACAAACCTCACCGGAGTCTGATGGAGATGAGGTGCCCGATCTTTTGATGACATTGGTAACTACCGATTTTGGTGGAGGTGACTCTCATTATCCGACTACAACCGTACGACGACGCTTGCACCTTAGCAATCATTGAACCAACTCCGAGATGTTGTTGACCTTGCTGGAAGCGCGGTCAACCTGAACACGAAGTTCAATCCCTGCGAGCAATCGAAGAACTAGTAAGAATAAGACATATGCAATCTGATATTATGAATAAAATTGAAGTGCGGATGGTATTGAAAACAAAGTTGGGATCCCGAAAACTGTGTTGACTGGTGGTCATCCGACACAACTGAAGAATAGAAGTTTGCACAATGGCTAAACCTAAATTCAACGAAATCCAAGTCCTAGCATAGAGAGACGGCAGCTCTTATATAGGGTGATGACCAGGGTGGCGGCCAAGGTGCACGCCCCTACGGTTACAAGGCCCATGGGCCCAAGTGGAGGTAGCGCAGCACCCTTTTGACTCAGACTTAGAAACCAACGTGGATTGTTTTGATGATTGTGGTCGATTCAAATGGAATTTGAAGACGAGGTTGGATTTGTTTGAAAGTAGACTTGATAAACTTTCCATGAAGTCCAAGAACGTCCCAAACGGAGTCCGTATGAGAAGGTTACGCCCGTTTAAACTTGACACCATCGCAGCAGTCTGAATCTGATTCCAAAACAAGCCCAACTTGATCTCTTGCTTTACTTGGACCCAGAGTGACGTGGTGACCTTCATTATGTCTTCCATACATGCCCATGACTCCACTTGCCTCTTCTTCATCCTTTCCATTATTCCCAAGCACAATTAAATCACTTGCATTAGGTAGCAGTCTATTCTCAATAATATATAAACATAGGAATGAATTCACCTGGTAATTAAGTTGGTGAGCACGAGCTCGAGTAAATGGTCCTTGTAACACTTGTGGTGGCTGTGGATGAGTTGTATGTGTAGGACAGTTGTATCCATGGAAGGGATGTCCTCAACAGTCGCTGTAGAGATCGTCATTGCTGATGCCGTTCTCGTCAGCTATGAAGCATATCCTAGTGAAGTCATTACCGTCCTTGGTGTTCTTCTGTGGATAATCCTCATCATCATCATTGCTCCAGCCCTCTATATCGCTGAAGTCAAAGTTGTCGAAGGCGGTGAGAATGCGGTGGAAGAGTTTCTTTGCCTTGCTGAGATATGCGGTACTTCTTCTCCATAACTTGATCCCAAGCTGATGGTTTTTTGTTGCGGTTCTTGTTGGTGTAGTCATTCTTGTTTGCACTGCCATAGTCGATCTTCCCTTCTCCAGCTTGAGGCAGTTTGCTTGAATGTGGTTGGAGCCACAACACTCGAAGTAGATCACCAAACCTCTTCTCTTTCTCTCTCTAACTCTCTTGTATGCGTGTGAGAACTTTCTAGCTAAGAGGGCTAAGTCACTCTTTACAAAACGATCAACTAGTCATCACTCATTTCACATAAAACAGCCAAAGAGAAACTAGAGACACTATCAGAAGATGGTCTAGAAGCAGGTGTGGGATCAGTGACCAGGGCCATCGACTGCAACATTGTCTTGTGAGAGACGACATCAATCTCATGAGTCTTGAGGCAAGAGTATAACACGTCAAAACTCAAGGTCGATAGATCAGTCATGTCCCTGATGGTGGCCTCTTTTATTTCCCAAACTCTGAGATCCAGGGCAGAAAGTATTTGGCGAGCATTTTTCAAGTTTGGGTATATGAGACCAACAGTTCAGAGGTTGCTTAGTATCTTGTGAAATCTGCCAAATCATTCACCCAAGGATTCACTAGCAAGCGTCTTAAATTTATTGTACTCCTTGTACTAGTCCTGTTGGATAGTCTTGATCTGGGTGGTGCCCTCATGGTATGCATCAAGGGTCACTCAGATGTCGTATGCCAACGAGAGGTGAGAGATGTGATCAAACTCATTTCTATTAAGACCCTAAATGATAATGTTTCTTGCCTTAGCGTTTATCTCAACATCTGGCATATTCATAACCATGTTGTTCTTATCAGGATGAACAACAAACTGAGTCTTAACCTTTTCCAAATTGCAAAGCCTTGAGCCTGAATAAAATATTCCATCCTACCCTTCTGAAAAAGATAGTCAACTCCATCGAATATAGGAGGCTTGGTGGAATACCTGCCAACTATCATGGCTCCTAAGATCGGTTAAGATATATGAGAAGAGTTAACCGGGCTTTGATACCCTTGTAGAAATGAAAAGGCAATAGAGAGGGGTGAATGGTGTTGACTAAAATTTACCCCAAGTGTTCTAGATCCTTTTCTCAAATACTATAGAGTTACTGATAATCAAATCCAAAACTGAAAGCACAAAGTAAAACACTCAAGAACATAAAATCTTGAAGAACTCAGCCCCTAGAGGTCTGATTGTCAACCAGGGGCCGTTCTGCCCTCTCCTTGGCGGTCTAACAGCCAACCATGGGGAGGTCTGACCTCTCTGGGGTGGTTTGACCACTATGAACAGTTATTTCAAGCAAATGACAGCAAAATCAGCACAGTTGTGAACCTTCAAATCCATGTAACTTTTAATTAGATGATCCAAAAGCTATACACACTTTGCTTAAGGTCTTAGGCACCTATTCTATACATGGATCACAAAAACCCATGTCAAAGTTTATACTTTTTTTAGATTTAAGTAAGGTTACATCCAATCAAGCAAAAACTAAAATCGATGATCAAGACTTGCTCGTGGATAGAGAATAGCTAAGATGGCTTTAGATATGTTCCCACATATTACAGAAATAAGAACACCAAAGAGATCACTCCAAAAACCCTCAGATCAAGAAACCACTTGGAAAATTAAAACATGCAAAAAAATCGAGTTTCTTGATGAACTTTCTATTAAAGTGGCTAGATGGGTGGAGGATAATTCCCAGAGATTCTGTCCATCTCTTATACATCCTTAGCACAGCAAGATCAAGAAAAAGTTGAGAGGAGAGGAAAAACCAGCGAAATCAAAAGCAAATCAATCAAGTAAAGAGATAGCCATGGAGAAGGTCAAAGATTAATTCTATTGCCACTTGAGGAGAAAAGTTTTATAGCCACTCCACCTTGGAAGACACAAAGCACACCAAACACTCAAAACCTTAACCTTAAAACAAGAGTGTCGGGACCCCGGATTTCCGAACCCGGACCCTCTGTGTATTACTGCACTAGTCCCAGATCAAAGCTAGTGCACACAGTTAAACAGAAATGAATACATAACCAGCAACGCTTTATTACAATATTAAAGAGTACAGACCGAAAGGTCTCATTGTTACAAGTGAGGTTTCAAGACCTCACACACACACACGAAACACAACGGAAGCAAAAGATAAACTCGGTGAAGACCCATCAATACGCCACAGGCAATTGACTGGGGAAGCGCGACCTAGTACTCCAGCAATCCTTCGTCGAATCCACCCGCGAAGAAGTCGTAGTCGCCTTCTTGAGCTTCGTACTCCTCTGGTTATTATTTTTAAGTGTAGCATGTGAGTACATAAAGTACTCCGCAAGTCTTGGAAAAAAAATGCAATAGATGCAAGGCTTGACAAAGGAAGGCTATATGGTTCTTTTGCACAAAGCAACATTTTCATTCAATTACTTCTAATTATTTTCGAAGGCATCAATTTAATAAAGTAAATGTTTTAGCAGAAACTATCATTAACTTTCTAGTGAAGGTTCCATCTACCAACACAAGTTAATCCAGTCTATTTGACCAAGTTTAAAACTGCGGGTTCCATCCACCCTCTCTGGCTCCAACTGCCAGGATACCCTTCCGAGAGTTCCCTCCACTCTCGGAATACAAAACTTTAATTTTGAAACCAAAACCAAAAATCTACCAGGTGAATGCATTCCTTGCCCGCCCTTGACCGTGGGCACGGCTATTCGAATAGTTTTACACTCTGCAGAGGTTGTACAACTTTACCCACAAGAGATAAATTATCCTAAAAGTCAACACGCTTCCTTTGGCATGAGACCCAGATAAAATATCACAAAGCCTTTACCTTACTCTAATCTAGCTAGATACCACCCGCTGAGGTTTCACCGCAGGTAGGCTAACTGCCCGAACCGAAGCCCCCTCTTGCGCCATATGAGTACAGTAAATCCCTGTCCCTCACTGTGAATAACCAGTCCATCCCTGGCACCCACTTTCCACTGGTGGCACCTAAACTAGACTATCATAAGTTAGTCAGCTAGGTCGTACCCATATAGACTTGTGGTTGTACGGTAGTGCTCAGTCTGGACAAACACAAGCGTCGGTCCTTAATTGACTAGGGTGGAACGTACACTTTACAAGATCTCGTGCTTCCTGCACCAATCCAAACCAACTATCCACCCTAATCTAAATCAATTTCCACATTTTGTTTTATTTTTAAAGGATTAGTGGCAACTCCAATCACCACTAGACTTTAGAAACACAAGGGTATTACAATACTCATAATTTCCCATTTTCAAGATTTCAAAGGTATTAAATAGCATGACTAAGCATTATACTACCAGTCTAATACCAACAATTAAATATATTACTCTCATTATTGAGACAAAGGAATTTCTAGGGTTGCAAAGGTACATGGCAATCAACTTCAAGTGAGGGCATAACAAGGTTGGATATAACTAATGCCTTAAGATTTGATTTATCATTTTATGTAAATAGCAATGCACATAATTTCAAATAATTAAAACATTTCAAAATCATAGGTTCAAGATGATCAAAGGAGACTTGCCTTCTTGTGCGCTATTTGGTCCTTCTTGCCGCGGCTCGACAAATTCTTCGGCGACGTCGGGTTCTACGCGCGAAACGACAAAACAAACGAACAAATAAACACAAATAAAATCTCAAATATAATATATATATACTGGAAGGAAGTTTATGATTTCTTACGAATTTAGGAGAAAGATTCAGCGGATTTGGGGTTCACACGAGGGAGAACGAATATCTGGAAGATCGGTTGGGAAACGAAATTACTGAGATAATATTTGGACCAAGAAAGATAGAATGGATTTTATGGAGAGTTTGCAAGATTTGAATTTAAAATTTGAAAGTGCACGGGAAATTTGGAATGGAACTGAGGCTTTGAAATTAAACTAGACATTGGAATTTGAAATTTAAATTTTGAAATATCAAATAAATTTCAAATATTTGAAAGGATGGAAGAAATGGATAGTTTGGAATTTTTGATGAATTTAGAAATTTGAATGGGCTCAAACGGAGTTACGATGAAGGAGAACGGGCTTCGGGAAGTTTAAATTCAGAGAAAAAGAAAAAGAGGAATTTCTGGAATTATTTTGTAAAGGAAAAATAATTTATGACCTCAGCATTGCATCAGCAGGGATTTTCTTTTTGGTCGATTTATTTTTCAACGGAAAAATTGGTTTACTGCGCCATGCTGACGTTAGCCCTGAGGGGTCTGACTGACCGGTGGGCCCGGTCCACCGTGGACCAGGTCCATGGACCATGGGCGAGGCTGAGGTGGCACGGGGGTGGAAGTGGCGCTGACGGGGCTGGAGGAGCCGAGGTGGCTGAAGACATGGCGCCACGTCGGCTGCCACGCAGGCGCGCCCGTGCTGACGTGGTCGGTCGGCGAGGGAGGCGCTCGGGGCAGCCACGGCGACGGCGCTCCGGCGGGCAGCAGCCGGCGGCAAGGGCGGCAACAGGAAGAGGAGACCGAGGGGGACTCGGGGGTGGGCGCGGGGTTTACCGAGGGCGGCGGAGACGGGCCGGCGGCAAGAAGCGGCGGCGCCGGCTCGGGTTTAACGGCGCGGCGGAGCTCCGGCGGCGCTCGCACCCGGAGGAGGGGCGGACGGTGTTCGTCGTGGCACGGGGAAGCTTGTGGTGGTCTCGGCGGAGCTCGGGCGGCGCTCCTTCACCGGCAATTGCTCGCCGGAGGGAGGTGGCGGCGCTCGGAGATGGGGCGCACGGTGCGGCGGCGGTGGAGAGGTCGGGAGAGGGAGAGGAGAGCGGAGGGGTGTGGGGCGGAGAGAGAGGAGGCCAGGGGTGGCTTTTATAGGGGCGGAGGGGGAGCACGGGGGCGGGAATCGCTCGCCGGAGACGGCGGGGATTGGCGGCTATTGCGGAGAGAAAAAGGGAAAAGCGGCGCAGGGAAGGAGGGATTCGGGCGCGGGGATGGCGGGGTCGGGTCGGGGAGAAGAGAGGGGGAGAAAGGAAGGAGATTCGGCCACCGAGGAGCCGGCGGAAATGGCGGCAGCCGAAGAAGGAAAGAGGCGGCCGGAGGTGGAAGACGGCCCCGACAGGCGGGCCCGGCGCGCAGAGAGAGAGGAGGATTGGGGCGCGCTGACAGGTGGGACCGGAGTGAGAGAGAGGGCGCGGGCGAGGCTGAGAAGGCGACGCGTGGCAGGGTGGGGGAATCGGGCGGCTGGCGCGAGGGGGGGGCGGACGGCAGGATGGATCGGGCGCGCGGGACACGGGCCATCCGGGCCGGACGCGTGTCGCGTGGGGAGGAGGGGAAGGCGGGAACGGCCGGGCGACGTGGGCGGCATCTGGCCGTCCACGTGGCGGCCGGAGGGGGAGGGTTGGGAATTTGATTTTTTGATTTTTCATTTTAGATTTTCAGAAATTGCCAGAAAATCCAAATAAGCTTAGAAAAATATGAAAATACTTCCAAAACTTCCAGGAAAATTCACAGAAGTTCCTGGATAAGTTTTGGACTAAATAAAATTATTTCCAACTAATGTTGGTATTTAATTTTCATAATTGAAATACTTTTTAATTTCAAACATACATTTTTAAACTCCAGAAAATCCAGGAAACCAAATAAAAGCCAAATAACTCCAAATAATTAATTTGAATTAGGATTTTTATAGAAATTCAAAATATCTTTTTATTTAACAATATTTTTTTGTTTTTACTTAAAATACTTTTCAAATCTATTTTTTTAAACAGAAATTCAGGGCAAATCCAAATAAAACTCAAATACTTTAAAATAATTAATTTGAAATTAAAATTTTCAGAAATCAAATTTTTGGGATGTTACAAAGAGAGCACAAGAGAGGTAAGTTGGATGGTTAACCACAAGTCTATTCTAACCCCATTTTATAGATGGGCTAGCTAGCCATATCTACCCCTTAGTGAATACTATCCACTTAGCACAATGGAGAAAACATAATAATCCCACACACATGGGTTTTAACTCACTCATTACACTTATGCGCGCTTTTTAAGGCACATAAGCTTGAATCCATTAGATTCTTTGCCTTGATCTATCTTGATCAAACTAGCTTCACTTTGACCTCAACTGATCTCCCAAGCGCCACGGTTTTGATTCAAGATGGTTTCTTGTATTTTTAACCAAACTACCAAAATAACCTTCGTTGACCTAGTCATCACCATCCATTGTAAGCAATCATCATGCTTGCCATGTGTAGGTGCACTACTAGCTTGCCACATGTCGCCAAGTCTCTCCCGTCCTGGTTCCACTAAACCACGACTCACTTGGCTCATCCAAGCCACATGGTATAATCCTATCGTTTAAACTTTCCTTCAACATTCCTACCTTTTCTATGCCATGCTTGAGCTCATCATCTCACTCGGCATCCTCGATCATTCTGGGCCTTAGCTCCCCCATGAACGTTGCCCTGATCATCGCCGTTGACCACAATTGACTCCAAGTGACCTTGCACATCTAAAGACAAAGAAATCATTTCGAGACACATGTTCTTCACAACTTAACCAACATTAGCTGTAACATAGCTCATGCAACATAAAACCACTAACCATAATCACCAAAACTCATTCCACAACTCAAAAACACAAAGTCTAGAGACCACCCGAGCTGAAAGCTCCTCAGCTGATCAAACCGGTTCATCACGGCCAGTCAGACCGCTAACACAGGCCGGTCTAACCGACAAAGCCTAAGCTATCAAACTGCTAAAATGGGCCAGTCTAATCAGCAAATCCTAAGTGATCAGAACATTGACGCCATCCAATCAGACCGGCCATCAGCTGGCCGACCAACAAACTACCATCTAACACATGCAAATAATTTTTCAACCTTCTCAATTGCAATGGTTCATCACAGCATAATGTAAGACCTTCTCGACCTTCTCACATGGTCCTTCAGTGTTTCTTTAAATTATACTTTACGCTCAAATAATCATATATGCCTTCACTTGCTAGCCTTGTATTATTATTGCACTCCTATGTAACTTGGGGAGTATAACTTTGTGCTCACCCTTGCTATTCTTACTCAGAGGAGGACAACTTCGACTACGGACCGTGTCTTACTTTCGTCTACCTATGGGTAGGCCTTGGGCTTTGCAATTTTATTTACCTATTTCCACTATCATTTTCGTTATTATTTTGGTAATGAGCATTGATGATGTAAACATTGGCCATAAGGCCATACTCTTTATTTAATAAAAGTGTGTCATTGTACTTGGTATATACCCTTGTTACCACTGTGTGCTAGTGTGACACAGAGAATCTAGAGGTGTTGCTTCGGGTTCCGACACATTACAAAGTGGCTACTAGAAGATATGAGCCCTTATCTCTACACAACTCAACGCACCCGATTTATCTAGCCCTAAACTTCTGAGAGTATGCCATAGTATTCTTCACTTGGAGATTCCTGGAAATATGCCAGTTACATCAATGCCCTTATATTTACTTTGGTTAACATAAGCCACCTAGAGCTACCACGTTGCTCTACCTTGATGGTCTTTACTCCTCGTTGACTTATCACATCCACACCTTGTGTCTCGAGCTCTGAACCCCCTAGAAATGCCTCGTCGATAGTTGGACACTACCAAATCACCCTGAGCCATTGCATGGACCCATCTCGCTCCACCTTCATGAAGACTCTATCTTCATGACTGGACTCGATCCCCAGTGAACTCCTCAACCTCCATGATTGTTCTGGATGCCATGCTCTCTAAGCTTCCTCCCGATCCCACATCAATGATCATCCAAGTCATCAAGTAAACCTGTAGTCAACAAGGACAAAGAAATCATTTTCTTGGCATAAGTGCCACGCACTTGACCATCATTAGTAAAAACATGCATCACAACATCCCATTCAACCTAGCTTAAACACAAAACTTGACTTCACAAACTTCAACAACTCTCAAATCTTCACCACTAACATCTTTGTAAGTTAAACTGATTAAATGTGTTAATGTCCTGTAGTAGTTTCAAGATGAATAGTGAGTAGAAGTATGCTCATCATAATTTGAATTGCTATGGTTGTAGAGAGGCATGGAGCATGGTTGAATTGGGTATATAACTAGAATGATAAGAATCTCAAACCATATTGGATGAATTTGGTTATTTGGTAATAATAGATTATTCTAATTATTTGTGAATGTTACATTCAAAATATATGTGATATGTCATTGGTAAATATTAATTCTGAATTAATCTTTCCTAGGGATACTCGGTGAACGTATGTAGATGCTTACTTTACATGTTTCACACTATACTAAATGGATCTATTGTGTATAAATGAATGGATGGATATTGTTATAGTATCGTACAAAACCTTGTTTATTAGGGGTTCTAATATTGATGTTTTGATAGTCGTTTCGTCTAAGTTTTAAGCATAAGATGGGAATATTGAACTATGTTTGTAAATATTTATGTGATTACATCTAAAAGTAGGACAATAAGTAGATTTAATAATCATGATAATTGTTGTTCATTAATGAGAATCACTATAGTATAATTAATGCATAATAAAATTGGTGTTGAGTATCATTGAATGAAGTATAATAAATGTTTTAAATATGTGTGCTTTCTGATATTGTTGAGTATTAGTTTGTTTGTGACTAAAGAGTTTTGTTAGAATATTATGGCTGTTGTGGTAATCTTGTGATGCTTTGTGAATTTTTAGAACTTACGATGGGATAATGAAATATTATAAACCAATTCAGGCTAATTTTAGAAAGCTTGCAGATATAGTAGTAACTTTTGATAATTCTTATTAAAAGTTTGCTAAATTGGTAATTGCATAATTCATTTTGGATTTGTTGGCTTTCTTAGTAGCAGTACCTAAAATAATAAAACAATATTTGCAATGATGTTTTTATATGTTTGTAAGTGAACTTATTGCAATTGTTAAAGCTTTTATGTTTGTTATCATTTTATAGTTCTTTCATTATATATGCTTATGAAATATTGAATTAATTGTTAAAGCTTTTATGTTTGTTGTCATTTTATAGTTCTTTCATTATATATGCTTGTGAAATATTGAATTTATCCAAGGTATAGAAACTTAATACATTATTTAGATTATTACCGCTGTACATTGCCAGTTTTTCAAAGTAAAATTTGATTAAAGTCATCTAATGAAAAAATAGTGTAATAACCTAATCAATGTGATGGTAAATTGAATGGTAAGGAATATTGAATTATTGTAATGTCGTACCATTTGTCCCTTCGTAAATGCCCTTTTTGGGAATTTGGTTATCCTTTTAAGGGTAGTCGATGGAAATTAGATTCACTTGAACCTAGAGAACCTATACATAGGTGTGATTGAACAAAAGGGTGATATTTTGTGTGGGAATCTTGCCACTACAGTTTTTCTAGGTTTGTAGTGGTGTTTGTAATGAGATTGAGTTCAACCTTGAAGTTGATAATTTAAAAGAATGTGTATATGTGAAATGCGATGTTTTAGAAGTATACCCTAAAGTCAAGGAAAATACCTTTTTATGGTGCAGTGAGATTCAGTTCTGGTTCCTATTTACTTTATGTGTTTTGTCCTATGTTGTTCGAAAGGAAAAGTGGTTTAATAGGGTTCTGGGTGGTCATTTTCTTAGCTTGGGAAAAAAATTTTATTTCATGTATTGGAGTGATTTCATTCTTTGATTTATGTGGTTTTTGAATGCATCTCGTTTACTTGTAGAGTTGAATGATTTCATAGTGAATCTTTCTTTTTCGGAATGGTTCTTGAATGCAATTTGCTTATCTGGAATTTGAATAATTCTAGGTGAATTCTTTGTTACTTGCCAAGTGGATTCTTTTGAAAGAGAGTTGATTTAAAGACTATGGTATATGTGTTTTCCAGGTGAAAAGGGATGTGTTCCGCAAGGTGAGCGGATCATATGAGATGAGAGAAAAGCTTTTGGTGCTGTTGAGAGTTAGGGCATTTGTGTCATGGAAAGCAACTATGACCTTTTGGTTTCTAGGTTGTCGTTCGAATTTCTTTTTCCAAGGCGGGTTTTGTGCCCAAGGAAAAGAATTTTTTGATTGATGTGTTGCGGCTATTATGAGTGGAATGGGTTGTTGTGAAATATGAGAGCGAAATCTTCAGGAGTAAAGAGTGTAATATCTCAAACCTTAAGTGAATCAGGAGTTGAAAGGTAAGTTTAAAATATGCAGTTAGTTTGGGAACATAAGACCATAGATACATAAAGCACTTCAAGTTGATTCTGCCTGTACCTAAGTTTGGGACGAGGCTTTGTAGATACATGAAGATTAAATAGTTGTCACATCAGAAAATAAAAGACCTATTAGATCCTCGGGAGAGCTTTGATGTGGTTCGAAGGAGAGTATTGGAGTCCAAGGTGGGTGTCTAGGTACTCCTGAGGTATCTTACACCAAAGACATCATGCGGTTTAATACTAAGGGGAAGCTTAGCCCGAGGTGTGCTGGACCATTCCCGATAGTGGTCCATTTTGAGAACTAGCTTATCGATTGGACCTTCCTGAGCCTATACATGTTGTGCACATTGTGTTCTACGTCTAGTGTCAAGGAAGTATTTGGGGGGGGGGGGAAATCCATAGCACGAGATGTCAGAATAGCCTTTGACCAACGAGTAATATCTCACCTTGGGACCCATCCAGTGTGAAGACTAGAGGGTGTCAGAGCTAGTGATGAGACATGAGATGTTGTCAAATGCCAAGGTGCTTCAGTCACATCGATCAGAGTGGGAGGTGAGTTGTGAGTTGGGGTATCATGAGTGACGTTCATCTAGAGTTCACATCATGAACATGCTAAAGTTTGATTGTAGTCCAGTCTGGATTATGGGTAGAGTCATGAGGGGTAGGGTTAAATTCCTTTAAAGGGGGTAGAATGTAATATCCCGGAATTGTCCCTCTTGAGGACTTGTGTGTAATTAGTGGAAAGTGGATACGTGGAAAGGGGATGTTTGGATTTTTTTTTAGAGGAGTTGTGCTTGGATCGAGTCGAACGTGACGAGTTAGGATCTGATTCAAAGTCATTCCAAGTTTAAAGGAAATGTGGGGAAGAGATAAACAAAAAATAAAACCCTACTCGCATATACTTTTCTTGTTCCTTGCCCAGCGCCTGTTCGCATCTACCACCAGCAGCCACTGCTTCCTCCTATCGTAGCTTGTCACGCGCTAGCACATCAACACCCATTGTGGTGCCAATCCCATTGCCTATGCGTTGGCCAACACGTGTGTGAGACAACGCTATCGCACACCGCGCTGGAGAGCCACTTTCTTTCGCCAACGCCAGCTACTCGCTCAGCCACGTCGGCAGTAGACACGAACGCCAACACCAATTCGACCGCCTACTCACAGTGCTAGCCGTGTTTTTAGAAATGGGTATTGATAAACATCATCCGGATATTTTCTTTCTAACTATCATCCAGATTTGTGTCCGTTGGATCTCGAATTCTCTCCGCCCCCTCCAAAAAAACAATCTCCCCCTCCAAAAAAAAATCTCCCCCTCCAAAAATAAGAGGCCGTTGGATCTCTAATCCAACGGTCCGATATTTGGATGATTGTTAGGAATAAAACATTCGGGTGATACCTATACACACCCTTTAGAAATTTGGGCATTACTAGCCCCCTCACCTATAGGAATTCCAAAACTGATTTCCTCTTGCGTGAAATGGCAAATCTGGCCCCTGGCACGCTCCCGCCCCGTGCAAAGCCACCTTACATGCCTCCCTCCCACGCCAGCTAGCTAGCGCGCTCCCCTCCGTGCCACCTTGGCCTGGTGCACTACCCACCCATGTGTAGGGCTACGCCCCTCCCCCCGGGAGGCACCAAGCTGGCCGGCTGGCCCCCTTCCCTCCCCCGCACGTGTCACACATGGCACCTCCTACCTACCCCGCTGTCGGAGCCTAGAGCAACAACTCCTGGATCCTCTATGTAAATCACACTAGTCCAAGATTAGTTAGTGCACACAGTGGATAACAAAGATAAATATCAACTATAATGACATTTATTAACTAAAAATGGGCATGATTGTCAAAGTTTACATCCACGGTTCATAGGCCAATTCAAATAGAAGCAACAGAAGAAAAACACCAAAGAAAAAGAAGTCCAACAAGCCTGCCCACAGGCAAACGACAATAAGACGCGGCCTACTCACCGTAGTCGAAGTCATCTTCCTCTGTGCAGAGATAGCAAGGTGAGTACAAACTAGTATTCCGCAAGTCACATGGAGAAATGCAACACTACTACACAACATGGATACTGTAATACATTCCTGTATCACATTCGTCAATGTGTTACAAAGAAATTCCATAGTAACATAAAACAATGTGTTACAGACAATGGTTGTAACACAAAGCACTTGTTTTATAAAAATGTGTTACTGAGAACAATTATAGTAACACAAAATTAATGTTACAAGTAAAATGTTACAAAGATTGTACTATGTTGTAACACATAAATGGAACATGTAAAATGTGTGCCAAATATATACCCTATAGTAACACAAAACAATGTTACAACTAAAGTGTTACAAAGAAACATATATATGTGACCTTCCAATTCATGGTCTGCAAGTACGTCGCAGTCGGTGTCGTCTTGGTTGTTAGGCAATCACATCGTGGTCCTCACAGGGGCCGGCAATACCTATGGATTGCAGTCTGCAGCGTGCAAAGAAACACTATGAAACAATCAAACGGATACGTATTTTGGTGCTTCTTCTAGATAAACAATAGGTCACACTGCACGTGAGCAATTGAAAACTGAAAGAATAGAGGCGGCGGCAGAGCTGGAACGGAGCAGAGCCGGCACAAGAGAGCAGGATGGATCGGAACGATCGGCTATAGGGGTTCCTCACATCCACGCGCACGTTCCTATGGCTTCCTCGACGACGGAGACACAGCGGTGGCGAGACCAGTCTTGCGGCATGACGCAAGAGAGAAGTCAGGGGCGCGATTGAGATGCGGAATTGATGGGATGCGGGCCCAGTCTTGCAACATGACGCAGAAGAAGCCGAGAGCCCGAGTCCCTACAAATAACGCTATCTAGATACTGTTTATATGCATAGTGTGCTCGTAGTACATGTATACATGGTTACTTTCAGTGGTCAAAGCGTATGCCCACACTTTGTAAGACTCTAGGGTTTCTGTCTCGTCTCAAGCTATCCATTGAACGCATCATATGGATGTGTATAGTGTCGTGTGCGTGCGTGAGTGCTTCCTTATTGTACTCATTTTTTTTAAAAAAAAAGCAAGAGCAACGTGTTGATGAGTAAACATGTTAACGTGGCACGATATGTAAGCGAATGTCCTGGCTCGGTCCAAAATTAAACTTTATACCTGACCACGTTGAAAGGTGAGGGACTAAAATTACCCTTTGGAGAAACTTTAGGGACCAAAATAGACTTTTCATGTTGTGGTTTGTAGTCTGCAGGTTTGCCTCACGCGCCTGCCTTTAAAGATAGGGCGATAGGGCAGGAACGCGCGATAAGTGATGTCATGCTCAAATCAAATGCTATTGTGGCTGCAGTTGTAACCACCAAGACCAGCCTGAATTTACAATCCAGGCCTTCTAAAGTTCATCGTAGTTTAAGACATCCTCAAATAGCATGGAATGCTTGTCAGCACATGCCTGCTAGTAGCTTTGCCATGAACAAACAAAATCTGGTTAAAAGAAATTGTATGCAGAAGAATCAAGATCATTTTCAACTAATCTTGATAGCGAGGTCCCACTACAAACGAATTTTGGTCGAAAGCACTACATTCTATGCCAGTTACACACAAAGCAGAGCTGAATTAAATACAACAACAGTACAAGGATACACGTGCAAGAAGTCGGTGATTTGCAATTGTGATCCGAACATGTGTAGTGCTGCATCATTGTCAACCAAATAGGCAGATGGCAATCGCATACCCAAACTTACATAAACTTATTCAAAAGAAAGAACTTTCTGTACTTTAACATGGAAGGGCCAAATATTGGGATGACACAATTTGCAAGGACTGCATTTGTGCTAGGACATTTTGAACTAACTGAGAAGCTAGGTTAGAACCATATTTAGGACTAAAAATGAGTGTATTTGCAGAGCACACATATTGCAATGATACAAAAGATTAACGAATGAATTTAATCTAAAGTCAAACCTGTAGATAGTTATAATAAATAAGCAGAAGTAAAAGGCAAGCTTGATCGTCCGGTACTTCTTCTCCATGTTTAGTTGTCGGAATATCTCAGTAACATCTACAAGATGTTTCCGATCCATATACCTGATTAAACATAAAATCATATTTCTTCCTTCAACTATCATAATATAACAAAAATAGAGAATGAAGGCACAAGAATTAAGGAACATGGACATAAATATACAAGATAAATGTCTTAATTACATTTTGTTCTGCTCTGCACAAACTTATGACGCAAACTAATAGTTGGGATAATCGTATGGGACATATATAGAAGTCAATGCTATAATTTTTGACCAGATAAACAACAAAGCATCAGGGATATCGTGCAAAAAGGAGTTCAATCATGAATCGGAACTAGCTCCAATGCCAAAGGTGGACTTTATCTGAAACTTCAACTTAGAAAATGAGAACACCAAATTTCAGCATCTGAATACTGAGAACAACACTTAGGTTGAGAGATTCTTGTTCCTCTAGTCAAAACTCAAATATCCAAAGAAATGTGAACTGAATGAACTAAACCAGTTAGCCAAGACATCGTCAAGCTAGACTAAAAGGACAAGCTGGTTAGGCCCTGCTTGTCTGGCAATATGCACATCGCACAATATGTGTGTTGTACCTTCTGTCTCTTCGCGTTAACTAGTGCTCGAATAAATTTGCATTCCTTAATTTTCCTTAATTCCTTAATAAAGGTTGTTTTGCAGATTGGATAAAATATCTCTTATCTCTTATCCAAGGCAAGTCATCTATCTCATATTCTATTTCCTCATTGTAGCCTTCCCGAGCCTCCAGTTCAGTTTTGAGTTCTTCTGAATCAATGACATGATCACAGAGTATCTGCAGGACCTTAAGCTTCATGGCAACAGGAAGCTTATAGTATTCAATGGCTAGGAGACTTCTACCAAAACTCTGCCCCCTAGATTCTTATTGCAACCCATTACATAGAGGTATTCCAGTAAGAAAGTTGGCCAAGTCAATGCATCTAGTAATGCCCAATCTAGATACCTGCATGCAATTCAAAGAAAAGTGAAAAAAAATCAGCATTGAAGTAACAAGACATAACATTCATGAAAATAATGATTATAGTTAAGAGAGGGCTGATAGACTATGTACTTCAAGCAATTTGAAGCAAGTTCTGATGCTTCAGAGGATTTAGTCTCAAGATGCCGCTTCAGCGCCCGCAGTAGCGAGACATGTACAGCATCCACAAGGCTAGGTCTGAAGCTTCTACCATGATTTTTCCCCTTAGCACACAACTGAGTGTGTTATATTTAACCCCATAGTTGTGAGTTTTATCTTTTCTTTACATTACTCAGAAATAATATTCCTTTTATTCCATCCATAAGCTTCACAACAATTTTGTATTCATTTATACATATTATGCTTTGATAGTTTGTATTCCTTTGTTTGTAAAATAAGAATCAACATTACCAAATGCACATGTGACATAAAAGGCATTTGTCACAAAGTGCTTCTTCAGGGCAAGTTTTTTAGGGCACTGTATCCTTTCAAACCAACAACATTTTGCCTGAGACCTGACAACATTCGAATGAAATGGAATAGTTTATTTATTCTAAACACACTGCAGAATCCAAGATGATCCGTGAATTATCACATTATGAGCATTTTCTTGTCAGAAACTGGTAATCTGGCTCTTGATCCAAGCAATTTAACTTCCTATCTTGGTGCTACAGTAACATCAAAATTTATTTCAGTAAACATGTGACCAACTAACTTACTTGCACTATTGCACATAGAACCTAGAAGAGCAAACTCTGCTCTCTAGCAAGGTCCATAACTCCATATCTGTCTTTAGTTAAAAATTCAATCCACCAACCCCTTGTTAACCTAATTGCTTTCTTTTAGCACTCAGTTAAATTAAGATATGCATTACATTGTCAGGAAAGAACACAGGTTGTTACTTCATTGACATTAGCATAAATCAATAGTGCATAAAACAAACTAACTCGACCAACAGGAGTAAACATTGATATTTTACCTTACTAGTAAGTGAATCTTGCTCTACTTATGTACCTCACCCTTTAGACAAGCCAAACTGCTGCCTTCAGAATACACAACCATCCATAACTAGTTAGCGAGAAGTAATCATGAAGCTGAAAATAGAATAGTGATTTAGTTGCCTAATCAATTATTAGACCACCAAGATATTAAATTACAGCCAAAGAATACTTCCCGCGCCAGATCCCGCCGCCTCCATCGCCTCTACTGTCGGATCTGGCCTCCTCCGACGCCGCCGAGTCAGGATCCGGCCGCCTCCAGTGCCCGAGGTCGCCGCACCGTCGCCCGAGGCTGCCGCGCCGTGCGCTCGCCCGCCTGGTCCGGCCGTCTCCACCTTGGCCCGCGCCGAGTCCGGATCCGGCCATCTCAACCGCCGGCAAGCCCGCTCGGATTCACCGCCGCCTCCGCGCCTCTGCGTCCGCGTCCGCTGGTACAAAGAGTTATGCTCGTTGGGCTGAAGACTTGGTGAGTCATCTTGCATTATTTAAAAAATTTATGTATGTTTTCCTTTCGTTTTCTTTTATTGATATTGTTTTCAGAGACAAGCTGACCCTGAAAAAAAGCGGCCACATAGAGCAAAGGTTTACTTGGCAACTCACAGAAAAAAGGGAAATGGGACAAATGAGACTATGGTATGATACATACACATGAGATTTTGGCAAATTTGAAGCCTTTTAGTTTTTTTAATGTATGAATGTCTTAATTATAGGTTCAGTTGGAAAATCTCCTTGACACACAACCAGAATTAGCACAAAATAGCGAGGGAAGAGTTGCATGGGAAGGTGATGCATTACAGCAAGTATTGGGAGAAGAGAAAGCTGGACAAGTACATGGCATGGGATTGCTTCCAATTCCGAAACAAGTCTATGGTCGAACAACACGTCATTTCAAGGACATTGATGTAGTTACACTAGGTGGATCATCATCTGATGTAGAGACTCACATGTTGGAGGAAATAAGGCAACTCAAGGAGCATTCTAAAATGCAAGACAAAGTGATTGAAGAATTAAAAAGCAATCAGAGGCACCATGAGAATGAGGAGCCAACAATGGTAGCAATGTCTATTTTAATTTGTAACTATATTATATTGAAATGTTACTCAACCTCTTTATCTTTTCTAGGTGAATTGCACAGCAAGTGATCATGGTAATTCTCAAAAACAAGGAATGCATTTTAACATAAAGGTATTTCCTTTATTTTTCATGTTTTCATCTAATTTAGTATCTCTTGACTTTAATATTGTTTGAAATTTTCAGAGAGTTCAATGTGTTGCACCAAATCAGAAGGAGGTATTACTTAAGCAGACGAACGAATTGGTAAAATGTCTTGCTTGTGAAATTAGTACTTCTTTACCCACAAAGTTTTTTTAATAACTAATGCTATCCCCCTTTCTAATCTTTACTGGGATAAAGAAAGATGTGAATCTGAATATAGTGATGATGATGATAATCTATATTTGTCTAATGAAAATGTTATCAATTGGTCTCTTGTCTTTATGAATAATAATATACTCTTCATTCATTATACATCAATATTATTGCCCGGTGATTATGATTTAATGATTTTCTATTGGAACTAGTGCCAAGGTCATGCTGATGACAAGGAAATATCAATTGAGGAAGCAGAAGCATCATCCCCACGTGGCTCTGCTATAGATTCTAGACAAATAGAGGTACACCTTTTCAATGAACCATTGAATAAGATATATTTTACTTGCAATGTCAAATTTATTCAAGATAAGTATTACATAACTTTGTAAAAATGTATAAATACAATTATCTTTCTCTTCATTTCAGTTTGATTCTTGTCCAAGGATTTCTGGCGAAGGTAGAATAACAAAGAAACAAAAGGTATATAAGAATCAAATGTTTCCATTTATTATAGTAATATTTCTGCCATATATTATTACATACCTCATTTTACATGTGTAAGGATCATCAGGATGTGGCTCGCGACAAGGCAACATGCCAGAAGCGTCCAAAACATATGCAAGATCATCCAATGAAGGTATATAGATATAATATCACTTGTTCTAGTAGCTGCATATCTTGATACTAGTGGACACGCACGTGTGTATAAAAAAACTTTATACACAATACGGGGATTGCTTACACATTAATAATTTATTAAATAGTTTTCCACGAGAAAAAAGATTTAGCTAAACAACTACTAAGAAGATACAATAATACCCGTGCCTACATACTTAAGATCGTATATTAGTAATGCTTAATGTTATTTCAGTTCAAATAAATATGACCGCAACCAATAATACCCGTGCCTACACTCAGTTCATCAGCAATCATTTCAGCTTTTGCTTTGTCTATCTTTTCTTGGCAGGAGCATATTTTTTTGCTGATAATCTGCTATGTCATATGCAAAAGGATCATGAAATTAAGATGGCCATAATGTTCTATCTCTGAAGTTTATTGCTGCACAGTAGGTTTTAGGTGCTATCAAACAGTTTATTGTTAATGTTATCCTTATTAGTTCTGCAATATGAAGTGTCGATTCCATTTTCATAAAGATATAGGCCGCACTTACTCTTAGCAACATGTGCCGCTATCTTGATATATACAACAAATGCTTGTTGGTCGCTAAGTGATTATGTCAAATTAATGCAGGTTGGGTCCACAGTGCTACTCATGACTGCCAAATATCCAAATAAGGAAATTGTGGCATATGCAACTATTATTAGCACTAATCCAAAAGCAAATGTTGGTGGAGTTGAGACAGGAAAACAATTCTACAAAGTGTGTATCAATCATCCCGTTGAAAAAGATGAGCCATTAGTGAGGCCTATGCCTACCTACAACAACATTGGTGACGCTTATGCCAAAGGAGTACCAATTGCTTGGCCTTCGATATTTGTATGTTTGAACTAGCTTTCTAAACTTTACTTTACTGTGGTGTACATGAATAGAATAACACTTAATGTTACAACTTGCTACCTATTTGCAGGTTCAAATGATCAATGGCTGAATTCCTATATATCGATGCGTACAAGAATGGATGAAGAAGTGATGGATTTAAAGAATATTAGATATTGCATTTTTGTTTCTAGTAGTATGGACTTGTACTCTTCACTACTATGTCTATTTACTCTCTAGAGTCATATCATTGTGTACATATACTATCACTTCATCTGAGCAAGTACTATGTTTGAAACCTTTCTATTATCTGTGGATCTTTATATGATTATTGAAACTTATAGATTATGTGATTCTGCAATGTGTAATGTTTACTATGAAAAATCAATAATAACACTATATGCCACATACAAAGGTAAAATAAATATTTTTTCCCAAATTTCACAGTGTTACAATAGGTACAATATGTGTTACAAACCATATGTTTCTTTGTTCCAAACTATATGCTTTACAAAAATGAGGAAGTGTTACTAGAGCTAAAAAAAGTGTTACAGTAGAGAATCACTGTAACACTAGACAAATGTTCCAGTATATAAGTAAATGTGTTACAGTTTAGTAACACTTTTTTGGATGTAAAAAAACACATATATGGTGTTCCAATAGACCAGTATATAGTAACATGGGCAATTGGAACACATAAAAAATGTGTTACGAGGAGAGCTAGTAACACTTTCTTTAACCTATAGTAATACATATTGGTGTTGCTATATCCCTGTTGTGTAGTAGTGCAACATAATGATAAAGGCAACAAAGGAAGGCATATAGGGTTATTTGTACGTAAAACAACATTTAAAGAAATACAGTGAATAGATTGAAAATGCTGAATTTAATACAGTAAGTAAAAAACAGTAATTGTAAATAAAATTAATACCGTTAGTGCAGGTCCATCCCCCTGCACTAACCTAACCACGGGCATCCCACTCCGACCATTTTTCTAAAAAGATCTCATATGGATTCCATCCATCCATCCATATGCTTTCAATCTCTCATGGATTCCATCCATCCTCAAGCTTTCAATCTCTCATGGATTCCAACCATCCATAAGCTTTTCATAAACCATTTTTGAAAAATAAAGTATAATCCATGAAAAACTTTACTCAGCTTGCCCATTATCGTAGGCACGGCTATCTAGGATAGATTATACACTCTGCAGAGATTGTACAGCTTTACCCACAAGACATGATCAACGCATATTGCCATGCGATTAAAACACTTCCTTAGGTGTGCGGAGGAGAGATCATCACAACGCCTTTACAATGCAAAACCTTCAACCTGGCCAAGCCAACACTAACGTTTTACCCCCAGTAAGGAATCCACCAGACCGGGACCCCGTCTTGAGCCGAGTGAGACTTCTCATGGCCTACGCCACGCTCACTTTCAACCTACGACGAGACTCAGGTTGGGACCCACAAATTAGTCAGCCAAGACTGTCCTATACCAACCTTCTAGTAATACGATAGGGCTTTGCAATAGTAACTCACAGACCGGTCCTTAATTTGACTTAGGCTCAAACCACATACCCCTTGTGCCCGACAAATCAATACTGTGTCACCGAACAACAGTGCATGCCTGCACCCACCACCTAACCATTAGCCTAAGTCTAAACCAAATTTTATATTTTATTTCAAAATATTTCATAACCCTTCTTGACTCACTGAAGTCAAGAATACATTTGAAAAGCTTACCATTTTATGTGAAAAGGTATCCCAAAGCAAATATTATGTCTAAGCAGGTCTAAGCATTTAATGTAAAACTTTCTAGCCAATACTAGTGTACTAACTAGAGTTTGATTTTAGGGTGACAAGATATAATGTTACACAAGGTCAAAGGTGTCAATAACAATTAGAAATTAACTAAGTTTAAAACTGGAATTCAAATATTTGAATAAACATATGCATGCAATATAATTTAAAATAAGATAATTTTATTTGCAAACTGGGATCAACATAGTCAAGGTGTGTGACTTGCCTTACTCTACAGTAGGGCAGAATTGTCGTTGAAGAATTCTTCCGAATCGTCGCAGTCTACATGTGAAAATTACCCAAGCAAACTCAAATAAAATCCAAATAAATTCAAATAAACTCCAAATAATTAAAAGGAGGATATAAAATGGATAGATTGGATGTTTTATGAATTTAGAAATTTGAACGGGCTCAATCGGAGCTAGTAGAAGTGGAATGGGCTTCCGGAAGATTGAAATTAGAGAAAAAGAATAAACTGGAATTTTGGAATTATTTTTCTAAAGAAAATCAGAATTATGACGTCAGTCCTGGGATTTTCTTTTTTGGCTGAATTATTTTTATAAGGGAAAAAGGAATTATGACGTCAGCCCTGGTCTACCATGGACAAGGTCCATGGACCAAGGGGAAGGCCGAGGTGGCACGGGTGGGGCGTGGCGCTGACATGGCCGAGGTGGTGTGCCACTAGGCGCCACACGGCAGCCACATCGGCTCTCGCGCTGAGGTGGTGTTACCGGGCGGTGGCGCACATAGGGATCGAGGGGCATCGGTGAACAGCGGCGGTCGGCGAATGGCGCAACAAAGAGAGGGGGACACAGGTAGTTCACCTCACCTGCAAGCGGAGCTCCAACAGGCATGGAGGCTGCCGACGGCGAGAAGGGTGATGGAGGCGGCTCGGGGCTTCGGTAAGGCGGCACTCCGGTGGTCTTTGTCAATGGGGAAGGTGCATACGGGCTTCGCAGAGAGGCGGAGAGGCCGAGGGGGGTGACGACGGGGCTTGAAGGTGGTCAAGGCGGTGGTGATTGCTCATCGGAGGGATGGCACGGTGCGGGGGCAGTGGGGTGCTCAAGAGAGAGAGGAGAGCGAAGGGGAGGTGGTGCAAGGGTAGGGGTTGCCCGGGAAGGGTTTAAATATGGTCGAGGAGGGGAGGTGCAGTGGCAATCACTCACCAGAGATCTCGACGGCCGGCGGTGATTGCGGGAGAAGAAGAGGAAAGTGGGTGCGGATTTTGGGGGATTCGGGCGCAGAGATGGCGGAGGTCAGCGCGGGTTGCGGGAGAGGAAGAGAGGGGGAAGGAAGGAAGGGAATGAGGCAGCGGCGGAAATGGCGGTGGGGATGGCACAGCGGTGTGGGAGGAGGAAGAAGGGGTGGGGAAGAAGGGGGCGAGGGCTAACAGGCGGGGCACAACAGTCAAAGAGAGAGGAGAGAGGGAGGGAGCGGGTGGAGGAGATGGCGCCACATGGACAAGAAGGAGATCGGGCGGCCGAGAGGAGAGAGGCAGCAGACGAGGGAGAAGAGCTGGGAGGCAACATGGATGGATCAGGGCCATCCACACGTCGCCCGGAGGGATGGGACAGGAGATTAAACTTTTAAATTTTGATTTTGATTTTCAAAAAGCTCGAGAAAATAAATAAGGGCCTAGAAAATACGAAATAATGCCCAACAATTCCAGACAAATTCGCAGAAATCGCTAGAGAAATTTTGGACTTAGATAAAATATTTTTAACTTAATTTGGTATTATATTTTTATACTTAAAATAATTTTTAATTTAAAAATAGACTTTAAACTCTAGAAAAACCAGATAAAAGCTAAATAAATTCAGGTAATTAATTTGAAAAAGAATTTTTATAGAAATAAAAATATTCTTTTATTTAATAATATTTTTAGGTTTTTATTTAAATTACTTTTCAAATCTAGCCTTTTTAAAACTAGAAAATCGGGGCAAAACAAATTAAAAGTCAAGCAACCAAAACACTTATTTTTAATTTAACTTATTTTTTATCTTAATATATTTTTTTAATAAAAACCTAGGCTATTACACCGGCCCGCTCTCCTCGCTGGTTGCATGATAAAAAGGGAGGATTCATTCTCCATAATACACAACAACGCCATTTCATTATACTCTAGCCAAAAGCAAAGAACTAAGAGAGGAAGAAGCCATGAAAGCATCCGATATTTTGAGCCATTTTGAATTGGAGTTTGAAGTTTGCACAATTGGAAAAGTTTTAGATTATCTTTGGAGCATCCGAAAGAGGTAATTTTCGTCGACATGCTACAAGTTTTTTAGCAACTTGATTAGCATGTAATTAGGAAAATAGTAGTTTGTTAGTATAAAAAGGCGGTAGTTAGCCTTTTGTAATCGGAAGCAACGTTGTTAGTGTCGTTAAATGCTTATTAGTCATGGTAATTATATAAATGGCGTACTTGATGCGTAGGTTATTTTGTTTGCATGGAAACAACATTGTATTTTTTTCTGCGTTTGGAAAAAGTTAGTATGCATTTTGTACAATGTTATGCAAAAACTGTTAGACATGCATTTTTGGCCATGCATTTCTCGTCATTGACCCCATGCCCAACTGTGGTCTCACTAGCCCGCCTCCTCTTCCTTAGGTGGCTACGGGTCACTCGGCTGCACTGGTTTCTTCACCTCTACGCCCAATTGTTCTCCCCCTCCCCTCATCCATGGCCAAAAGCCAATTTCTTTCTCTAGTTCTGCTTTGTTCTATTACTTGCTAGACTAAGTTAAATTACAATTTGCATGATTTTCAATTTGGGATGTGAGGGTGTGCTACGTGGTTGCTATGGCGGGAATCGAGGTTATTCCGTGCGCCATGGGAGTGTGGAATGAACGTCAGGTGCGTGTAGTGCCAGTCACTACAGGAGCTTGCCCCTTGGTACCTTCTTCTATCTATGCTCTTACTGTCCTATTCACTAGCTTGCTGAATACCACATATTAGTGCTCTGGTAGCTTATGGTGCTAGATGATACTCACTAGTGGTGGCTAGGTTTTTCTATGTTAGAAATGACGTATTTTGAGTACATTTGATGCCTATGTGGTCTTAGAAAGCAATAAAATTGTTGAGAATGTTTGTGTGGCCTACCTTGGTCGGCTGGCTATCAGGTTAATTCATGGTAGGGATGGAAATGGTTGTGGTGGTCGCTTTCCCTTTGTCGGTGTGCCGGCTATGGCTCGTGGGAGCTCCTAGTCATTCCTCCTAGGGCTTGACTCCTTGCCTCCTTGCTTCTTAGTCCCAGCTAGCTCAGCTTGAGTTCTTGTTTTGTGGTGGCCAACTAAGGGGCTTCCATATGGTGGATCTAGGGAGGAATGGGAGTTGGGAAAATGGCAAAGAACTAGATGGGGGAAGCTAGATGTGTTTTACTTGTTTGGCCAAAGTGTTGCCTCTTGGCCTTCTTTTGGCCGAATGGCTACCCTTATCTCTTGGCTGTGCAGTTCTATGTTCTCTCTCTTGCCACTATCATGAGGAGGAATGGATTGAGATATTTATATGGTCGGGCTGGAAAATAGGCTTCTAAATAAGTTGAGGTATGTTTTACTGCCAAATGATGACCCCTACGGCTGCGAGAGGTGTCAACTGGCTCCTGAACAATCTGGTATCTCAATGAGCGGAATGCCCAGCTCGAAATTAAATTCTAGGGTTCTGACAACAATTCTTTTTTAAAAATTTCTTCTTTTGTTCGGTCCTTTTCGGTATTCTCATAATTACTAACTCACAAAGAACATCGGGGTTTGGTTTTGGTACAACCAGTGAATTGCAATTAATATAAGAGATGAGTGCGGTGTAAATTAAATCATGCACTTCTAGATTGATTACAATTGTGCTGTAATTATTTAGTTTTTTGAGACAGTCATTTGGTTTAGACCGAGAATTATAAATTTGTTGTAATTTGTACTATCATTTTTATGTAATGCGAGCTGTAATATTTTTAGTTGACTCGATGTAAATTTTAATTGTCGCTCAATGGATGTAATTGATTTATGAAACGACCCGTGTCATTACCATGGGGTAATAACACTAGTCAACGGATTGTTACTTGTCATTTCGGTAGAACACCGCATTTAACAAGCAACAAGCCAATCCAGACAAGTTGTAGCAGAACAATAATTAGAGACTGAAAATACAATATTTATTACAACCCGTAGGTGACTTAAGGTCGAGTCACCTAATTGTTTCTTACGGTTACCATAATTCTGGTCCATTACACAACTAAGTACTACATCAGTGGGAGATACATGGTTGCTTATTATGTAATACCCGTCGGTCCTGTTATGACAATCTAAGGACTGTCTATTCCTCCCAGCCGTCAGATACGGCCTCCATCTCGTCATCCTCTGCAACCTCATATCCTGAGGTGTCCTCATTTTCAAGCCCGCCCTCTTCAAAACCCAAAAATTCCCCTGCTGTGTAATGCTCTGAAAGGGGGAGATTTAATAGCAAGAGTGAGTACAATGTACTCAGCAAGTTTATAAATAATGATGCAATCTCAACCATATTTCTACTCGTGTCACACCTGATCTAATTTTTCCCAAAAGACATAATATGAGTTTTTTTTGAAAGTTTGGCAATGTTTTAATTTATGAAACATCTATCATTCATTCTGGAATAAGATAAAACCAGTGTTTTTCCCCGTAGACTCTTATCCAAGAGACTGGCATGAATTCATGGTTTTTAGTACTGCGTAGACTTGTATCACTTTACCCATAATTACTCTGAATTTTTATGGACACTGGTCATTCGCATTTCCTTTGATGCGACCCCAAATTCAAAATACAGAATGTTTTCTCGACTCTTATCACTATATCTCCATCCGGCCATAAAGCCGTTGGTCGAGCGGTTCTGAGTACTCGACACTCCACATACGCTAATATAAGCGACTTGGAACTCCCGGGTTTTCTTACCGGCCCGAGTCCCCTTCCTAAGTTATTACTTACCCAGCATGGAGATAATAGCAATAAAAGAGAGTAACATGTTCCGCCCGTTCAGCACGGGAGTATGGTTGATACTGTTTTACGGTTCATTTCAGAATGAAGAATGTTTTATAGTTGCCGGATAAGGAGGTAAGTTGCCGGATGATGAACATTTTGCTACACGAGATGGTGCCGATTTGTCTTTGACAAATCCTGGTATCTCTATGCGCGCTTGCCCAAGAGCAAGAGTTATATCCCAAATTTCTAACGGCAAATATTACTATTCCATTTCAGTTTTGCAACTGCATTTTGGACTAATAGCTTTGTGCAGGTTTTTGACGGCTGCGATGATATGTAATTAATGTAGTTTTATGTATGTATGTTTTTGGTTGTATGAGATGGATTCCAAAGTTTGTAATATCAAGTTGTAATCTTTATTCTTGTAACTTGAGAATGGAATTTGTGTATGAGAGTTTATTTACGAAGTTTGTTGTGTAACTGAGTCTCTTTTGTAATTCAGATCGTTGATATATATATATATATATATATATATATATATATATATATATATATATATATATATATATATATATATATATATATATATATATATATATATATATATATATATATATATATATTCTCATTTTGATTTGTGCATGTGAACTGGGTTTATTATCATTATCATTTCTGTGAGTATTGTTATTAGTATTGATGGTGTGTTGTTATTTACTTAATTTTGAGGGTTCTCACATCCTCCCCCCTTAGAATAGATTTCGCCCCCAAAATCACTTACTTGAAGAGGTGAGGATAGCGCTCGCGAAGTTCATCTTCTCTTTCCCAAGTCGCTTCATGAGTAGAATGATTTTTCCGCTGCACTTTGCAAAAGCGAATGGTACGATTTCTCAATCTCCGCTCTTCAGTCTCCAGTATCTTGAGAGGTTGCTCTTCATAGGTGAGATCATCTTGTAATTGAATGTTGGTATCTGACAGTTGTTCGGCTGGTGCTTTGAGGCATTTTCTAAGTTGAGATACATGAAATACATTGTGGACTCTTGAGAGATGATTTGGTAGTTCTAGCTGATATGCTGATGTGCCCTTTTGTTCAAGAATCTTAAAAGGACCAACATATCTAGGACTCAATTTGCCTCTTAGTCCAAACCGACGAATCCCCTTCATCGGTGAGACCTTTAGATATACCAGGTCACCAGGACTAAATTTGAGATCTCTTCTACGATTATCTGCATAACTCTTTTGTCTGTTTTGGGCAATCTTAAGTCGTTCCCTTATGATTTGTATTTCCTTATCATTTTCCCTTACAATTTCTGGTTCCAACAACGGGTTTTCTCCTACTTCATACCAGCAAATGGGAGATCTGCATTTTCTCCCATACAGTGCTACCATATGGAGCCATCTGAATGCTATACTGGTAGCTATTATTATAGGCAAACTCTGCTAAGGGTAAGTGCCTACTCCAAGATTCCCCAAAGTTTAGCACACTTGCCCTAAGCATATTTACTCATTCTGTTTGACTGTCAGTTTGTGGATGATAAGCCGTGCTGAAATTTAATTGTGTCCCCAGTGAATTTTGTAGACTTTTCCAGAACTCAGATGTGAAGACAGACCCTCTATCTGAAGTGATAGTTTTTGGGACTCCATGGAGAGTGACTTTTCTCTCGATGTATAATTCTGCCAATTTGTTAAAGGAGTATTTTTGGTTTGTGGCGATGAAGTGAGCCGACTTAGTGAGTCGATCCACTGTTACCCAGATGGCATCTTTCTTTGTGGGGGTCATGGGAAGTCCGGTAATGAAATCCATTGTGATTGTAATACCCCAAAAGTGATTCGAGAGTTAATTGATTAATTGGAGTGAGGGACCTTATAGAAAAGAATTAAACAATGATTTTTAGATGGGGATTTCTGAAAAATCCCGGCAACCTGGGCCTGGGCCTTGGCCCAAGTGGAGGCCGGCCAAAAAGGGGGGAGGCGCCCCTCCCCCCAAACCCTAGCTGCCACCCTATTCCTCCCTTCTCTCTCCCCCTGGCCGCACCCCTCCCTTGCGCGCCCCTCCAGCAGCTCCTCCCCCCTTCCCTCCCCCATTGAAGCCCTTCTACCGGTGGGAAAAATCTTCCTTTGGCTGCCGGTCGAACGGAGAAGGGAGATCAATCGCAGCGAGGCGATTGGATCCGGAGGAAGGGAAGAGGAAGGGAAAAAGGGGGAAAGGAGAAGAGGAGGAGTCCGTAGGGCATTCATCGTAATCTGCATCAGTTCGTCAAGGGTAATCCCCGTTGTTCCCCAATTAGATGCATTTTTTTACTAGTTGTTGCAAGGTCGGTATTCTGGACTGCTATGATAGATTTCGTTGGAGGGCTGTTTTGGGGTAGTTTCATGGGGATTCAGATCTGGACTTCTCCTAGACAGTTGTAGCGAACATTGTTATCTTTCCATGAAGTGCTAGAACTCGTTGATCGGACCTTTGTAGCAGAAGTTATGATTTTCCTTGTAAGACTGTTCTGCAGATCGGGAGATTTCTGTCAGATTTTGGTAGATTGGATTGGGCGATTAGAAAACGGGAGAATCAGAGGATCTCCATATTATCAAAGTTGTAGATAATTGTCTTAGATCTCGAGGAAGGTCAAGAAATAATGATTCGGACACTCGGGCTGGAAGTTATGGCATTTTTAGTGCTCTGTCCAGAGAACCCGACGTGAAATTGATGTTTTAGAAAATTGGATGGTACGGGTAGAAGATGGCCGAATCAGGGAGGTGCACCAACTAGGTTTAGTTAGATGATTTAATTATATTTCCAGAAAGTCTAAGAACACCCTATTCGAACTCCTGTACCAATAGATATGAATTTTTGAAGTTGACTGTCCACAGAGGGGGGCGGGATGACCTGTAGGATTTTGGAATTGGAACCAAGTTAGACGAATTTACTAGTTCGTGATTGTTTTTATTTGGGCAAAGGTCCGCTACTGTTATCTTATCAAATATTATAATTATTATTCAGGTGGGGGACGGATCCCAGAGGCGGCACCTTCTGCACGTCCCCCGTTTTCTCGCGGTTAAGGCAAGTATAATGATGGTTTACAAATTGATAGTGTGGAATGTCGATGTTTGATCTATAATATGAATATATATGTTCATGGTTGTGGTAAGGATGTATTAGTTTTGTTTATGGGTAATTGCAATTTACAGTGTTCATGAGTATTTCTGGTGCATGGATAATGTGAATGCAAGATTTATTTTATTGAGACATTCACGCATATGTATCATGTTGATCTATTGAAGTCTTGGTCACGAGATGACTAAGCGCCGAGGTCCCCGTCATGTTGATGACATGACGGGCTAAAGGTCCCCATACTTGTGGAGTATGGGCAATTGGTCCCTGTACCAGATGGTACAGGCATGAGTGTGCATCGGCGGATGCACACTTTGCATTACCGGTAAAATGCAAAAGAGAAAGAGATAAAGAGATTTTTGATCATCTTATATGGTTGATGGATGAATGTGTGAAGTGATATTCATGAATGTTCTTGTTACTATCTATTATATTTGCTGAGTCGTTGGACTCATTCTTGTTGTTGTTGTTTTTTTAGGCACCGTTATGAGGTTGGCATGCATAGGGGAAAAGAAGGATTAGTCTTGTTGCACTTGCACATTCCACCTATAATGGAAATAAAGGAAGAAAAATTAAATATAAGACGCAAGGACTATTTAAGTACCATTTGATTATTACCCTTGGATTTTAATTGTAATAGGAGTTTAGAATATTTATGATGCTCATGGTCTTTCTCTAGGTATTATATCCATGAATGGTTTAGTAATCTTTAATCTATTTGCTTAGCATTGAACTTATTACTTGAGGATTGTCTATTATAATCGATACTGCTTGTGAAATCTCTGATTTAGAAAGATAAACAAAGGAGGCTCTGCCGAAATTTTGTATAACACAATTAGTTAACATTGCTTTACTTCTAGTTGGGTAGCATTCCATGTCATTGTTTGGATGGGGTGTTACAGTGATATCCTCCCATTTCCACTCCGGAATTTTGAGGGGTTCGAGTAAGCCAGCTGGACATTGATGTTCAGCTTTTACTTTCTGGCAGGAGCCACACCTGCTAACATAATTAGCAATTTCTCTTTTCATACCCCGCCACCAAAATGTATCCTTGAGGTCTTGATACATTTTAGTGCTACCGGGATGGATAGTGTAGAGAGTGTCATGAGCTTCTCTTAATATGATTTCGTTGATTTTGGGATCATTTGGCATACAGATTCTGTTCTGATAGTAGAGGATGTCTTTGTCACAGAGATTAAATTCAGATGGTTGCCTGGTTTTAATTCTTTCCACTTCTTCCCTTATGAATGAGTCTGTTTTCTGTCCCTCTTTGATTTGATCTATTAGAGTTGGGTGGAAGGTCATGGCTGCTATTGTTGCTTCAGAAGGGGTGATCCTGAAATCGATTTCCATTTTGGCCAATGCTTGTGTCAAATTTGAAATATATGCTTGCATTAATATGTTGTTGCAATGAGCCTTTCTACTTAATGCATCAGCCACTACGTTTGATTTCCCAGGGTGGTAATTTATGGTCAGGTCATAATCTTTTATGAGCTCCAACCATCTCCTTTGTCTTAAGTTTAAGTCTTTCTGAGTGAAGATATATTTCAGGCTTTTGTGGTCACTGTACAAAGTACATTTTGCTCCATAGAGATAGTGTCTCCATATTTTCAGAGCAAAAATCACATCTGCCAATTCTAGATCATGGGTTGGGTAATTCACTTCATGTGGTCTTAGTTGTCTAGATGCATATGATATTACTCTATCTTTTTGCATGAGTACACAACCCAATCCGTTTCTTGAGGCATCGCAATACACAACATATTTGACGCCTTCTTCCGGAAGGGCTAGTACTGGTGCGGTGGTTAACCTCTTCTTTAATTCTTGGAAGTTTTTCTCACAGGTTTCTGTCCATTTGTATGGAGTATCTTTTCTTAACAGTTTTGTGAGGGGTGATGTTATTTGAGAGAATCCCTTGATGAACCTGCGGTAATATCCCGCAAATCCTAGAAAGCTTTTGATTTCCGTAACATTGGTTGGTTGCTTCCAGGAGGTTACAGCTTCAATTTTTCCTGGGTCCACTTCTATTCCTCGCCCAGATACAATATGGCCTAGGAATGCTACTTGATCAAACCAAAATTCACACTTGTTGAACTTGGCATAGAGTTGATGTGCTCTGAGAGTTTCCAGCACGATTTTAAGATGCTGGATATGTTCTTCCTTACTTTTGGAATAGATGAGAATGTCATCTATGAAGACAACTACAAACTTATCCAGGTATTTCATGAATATCTTATTCATCAGATCATGAATACTGCCGGTGCATTGGTTAACCCGAATGGTACCACTGTGTATTCATGATGACCATATCTGGTTACGAATGCAGTTTTCTCAATGTCCGCAGCCTTCATCTGGATTTGATGATACCCTGACCTTAGGTCTATCTTTGAAAATACACATGCTCCCCTGAGTTGATCAAATAGATCATCAATACAAGGCAATGGGTACTTGTTTTTTATGGTGACATTATTTAATTCTCGGTAGTCCGTGCATAATCGCACTCCACCGTCTTTCTTTCCCGCAAAGAGCATTGGGGCTCCCCATGGGGAAGTACTCTCTCGGATAAATCCTTTTTCTTCGAGTTCATCTAGTTGCTTCTTTAATTCTACCAACTCTTGTGGATTCATACGATATGGCCTCTTGGATATTAGAGTTGTCCCCGGGATCAGGTCGATAGTAAACTCAACCTCTCGATCTGGGGGCATGCCAGGTAGTTCATCTGGGAATACATCCTCAAATTCATGAACCACCGGTATGTCTTGGATTGTTCTATCTTGCAGGTGTGTTAGTTTTGGGTGTGTTGATTTTGGGTGAGTTCGGGCTCCCAAATATAACAGTCTGGAGCCGTCTGATTTTCGTATGGAAGCACTTTTCTGCTCACAGTCTATTTTTACTCCATTTTTGGCTAACCAATCCATGCCTAAAATCACTTCAAGATTTGTCAAGGCTATGACATGGAGGTCAGCAGTAAATTTTGTATGGCAGATGATTATCTCCTGATTCTTTCGGAGTGACGTTACAGTGATAACTCCTGCTGGGGTACTTACTCCCATGGGTTTTTCTAATGGAATGCACTTTAACCCATTTTCATGAATAAAATGATGGGAGATGAAAGAATGAGTGGCACCAGGATCAAATAAGACAGTGCCAAATGAAGGTGGGAGAAGTAGGGTACCCGTTATCACATTTGTTGCCTCTCCTATCTGATCAGCAGCCACATGGTTGAGCTTGGCTGATCCTCCTTTGCCATTCCACCTTGGTGCATTTGTCGGGGCAGAATCCTTGCCACGGCCCGCAGGTGCACGAGGTGGTGGCGCTGGGAGTCTTGGGACTGAGTGTTGTGGAGTAACTGTCCCCACGGTTCTAGCGGGGTACGGACAGTCGCTCTTGCGATGACCCGGTTTTCCACAATTGAAACATGCACCAGACCACTTGAGGCAATCTTTGGTAAGATGGCGGCCATTACATCTGGCGCACACAATAGGTGTGATGGTAGGTGGTGGTGGAAATGTTGGCCTTGGTGGAGCGATGGAAGAATGCTGGGACTGAGGATGTTGGGACTTGTAATAAGGTATTTGGGGTCTAGACTGTCTGAATTTGACAGGTCTTGAGGCTATTTTGGCTCTCTTCCTCCTTTCTTCCTGTAAGTGAGCATGCTCATTTTCAAATATGAAAGCTCGATTCACCAAGCCCTAAAACTCAGTGATACGGTGAAGTTTGAGGTGGAGTTTCATGTATGGGTTCATCCCTTCTAGGAACTTCTCTATCTTCTTCTCTTCAGTGTTTATGTCCTCAGGGGCATAACGGGATAATTCATTGAATTGACTCAGGTAGTCATTTAGCTTGCTATCATTCTGAGTCAATTCTCGAAATTCCTTCTTTTTCAGCTCCATCTTCCCTTGGGGTACATGAGTATTAACGAAGTTTTGTTTAAACTCGTCACAAGAGATGGGACGGTTTTGACTCCTATTTTGCTAAAAATTCAGCCACCAGGTCGCAGCTGGACCTGTGAGTTGGTGCGAAGCATATCGCACTTTCTCCTCGTTTGAATACCCTATGGTGTCCAACTTCTTCTCTACCTCCCACAACCAATCCTTCGCCTCTAGAGGGTCAATGGCTTTTGAGAAGGTAGGTGGGCGCGTTTGGAGAAATTCCCCCAAACTTATTCCTTGGTGATGAGTAGGTGTAGTTGTTGGGGCAAGGCGGGAAAGTAAGGCCTCCATAAATTTATTTTGTGCTTCCTGGGACTCCCTTCGAGAAGTTTCTAAGAATTGGAATAATTAGTTGAAGCTACTCTGATTAAAGGGGCTTCCTTCATTTGTGTTTGTGGAATGAGGAAGTGGTGGGGGTGGTGGCAGGATTGGTGGTACATTCTAGCCTTCTGCAAGTCTGTTTTGTTCAGTTAGCCCCGAAACAGCTGGTCTATTGGCTTCGGTTTGATTATGATCACCCATACTGCAGTGATTTGGAATAATTTCTCACATTAGTTGCATGAGAATGTTTACTCCTAACTGTACACATGTATATATATATATATATATTATTTATTTTCTTTTGAGTTTGTGGGTTTTGCTTCATCTTAGTTATTATTATTATTGCTATTGAAAAGATAAGTATAGAAGGCTTGGTAATTACATGCATATACATATACCTTACTTTCTATTTTATTTCTTATTACTTAGATCAAAGAAACTTGGCCCAGATAATCAAGTGCAAAACAAATTTAACAGAGTGGACATGATGGGAGGTATTTTAAAAACATCTTACTAAATGGAGTTGCAATAACTGGAACAATGATAATGCCATAAATAGGACAGACGTACAACTGCATGATAACAACTCCTGATACAACGTTAACGCAAAAGAGAATACAAACTTTCTCAGAAATCCACACTCCCCTCTCCGGTACCATCTCTCTCTCGGAAGTCCTCTCCCCCTACTCTGGTACTACCTCCAACCCCTGGAATAGTGGTTTGATCACCGAAGGGGTGACCGAAATGTGTGTCGAACAGAAGGCTAGCATCGTTGGCCTCCTGTACTGCTCCTGGGTGCACCGATATGTGTGCCCCGCGTGTACTATGATCAGGTGGGGATGTAGGCTAGAGATATTGGGTGGTGGAGTAGTCTGGCTGGCTAGTATATTCAGGGTAAGTAGGAAAGAAGTCATACGGTGTGGATGAGACATACTGGGGTACATATGGAGAAGGTGGTGGTGGAAAAGTGGAGAGAATCTCTAGGGAGCTAACCGGGGGTTGAACCTCCGGGGCATCATCTACAAGATTCCCTGTGGAGAAATCCTGAGATATTGAGCCAACAGATATATTCTGCTGATAAGCAGAGATAAGTAGGGCACGGTCTAAGTCAGCCTCTAAATACTGCTCCCTCCAATGGGAAGCAGAGGCCTCGGCTTCGTTAAGTGCTCCGACAAGGGAGTACTGTAACAAGGTATCCGCCATAGTGAGAGTACTAAGTGTCTCTCGCTGGGCTCTCGACACAGAGGGTGTGACCTCAACGGTCGAACTGAATCCTCCTTGAGGGCCGTAGGTTTCGCCCAAACTACCCGGAGCAACAGGTGGAACTTCCCCGAATTGGGTAGTTCTAAAGAAATCTCTGAAGTGTGCCCTGAGGGTGGTCAGGGCTTGTCTAGATAGTGTTTGCAGGATGTTATAGTAAGAGTATGAGTGGTGGTCTTCAAAGTATTCTAGTTTATAATCTGGAGCCATGGGTATGCCTGTGACAACAACCCCTACACGACGGGGTCGCCTTCCTACTGCCGGTTCCTCGAAATACTCTGGGAAGGGTCCTCCTAAAGCCTGAACCATACGTCCCAGAAGTGTAACATGATCTCCGTGAACCTCGCTCATAGGGACCTGATATCGGACCATCCTACAAAATTTTGAAGTTTGGTTAGTCGTGGAGGTCTGACTTACAGTAAAAATAAATTTTTAGAAAAGTAAATTTTAACTTTAAACCAATTAAATGATTCCAGGTAAAGAGTTAAAGATAGTATTTAAATGCCATATAGCAAGGAAGTAAAACCCCCTTAAGTTCGTACCGGATTCTAATTATGTGGGTGGTCCTCAAATCATTGCTCTGATACCACCTGAAACGACCCGTGTCATTACCATGGGGTAATAACACTAGTCAACGGATTGTTACTTGTCATTTCGGTAGAACACCGCATTTAACAAACAACAAGCCAATTCAGAGTAGTTGCAGCAGAACAATAATTAGAGACTGAAAGTACAATATTTATTACACCCCGTAGGTGACTTAAGGTCGAGTCACCTAATTGTTTCTTACGGTTACCATAATTCTGGTCCATTACACAACTAAGTACTACATCAGTGGGAGATACATGGTTGCTTATTATGTAATACCCATCGGTCCTGTTATGACAATCTAAGGACTGTCTATTCCTCCCAGCCGTCAGATACGGCCTCCATCTCGTCATCCTCTGCAACCTCATATCCTGAGGTGTCCTCATTTTCAAGTCCGCCCTCTTCAAAACCCAAAAATTCCCCTGTTGTGTAATGCTCTGAAAGGGGGAGATTTAATAGCAAGAGTGAGTACAATGTACTCAGCAAGTTTATAAATAATGATGCAATCTCAACCATATTTCTACTCGTGTCACACCTGATCTAATTTTTCCCAAAAGACATAATATGAGTTTTTTTTGAAAGTTTGGCAATGTTTTAATTTATGAAACATCTATCATTCATTCTGGAATAAGATAAAACCAGTGTTTTTCCCCGTAGACTCTTATCCAAGAGACTGGCATGAATTCATGGTTTTTAGTACTGCGTAGACTTGTATCACTTTACCCATAATTACTCTGAATTTTTATGGACACTGGTCATTCGCATTTCCTTTGATGCGACCCCAAATTCAGAATACAGAATGTTTTCTCGACTCTTATCACTATATCTCCATCCGGCCATAAAGCCGTTGGTCGAGCGGTTCTGAGTACTCGACACTCCACATACACTAATATAAGCGACTTGGAACTCCCGGGTTTTCTTACCGGCCCGAGTCCCCTTCCTAAGTTATTACTTACCCAGCATGGAGATAATAGCAATAAAAGAGAGTAACATGTTCCGCCCGTTCAGCACGGGAGTATGGTTGATACTGTTTTACGGTTCATTTCAGAATGAAGAATGTTTTATAGTCCTTGTATGATAACCATATGTAGAGGGTCTCACCTGCCTCTGAACTCATAACCAGAGCACCCTCTACCATCCTCTAATAATTTCTCTACAGCCCACTGCTCCTCAAGTGGACTCATTCTCTTTTGGTTATCTATCATGTTATCCATCATTCTGATCATGTTTCTTTCTTTTAGAAACTACTTTTCATGCAACATTAGGGAATAATTGTCAAAACAAAAACATTTTTCATGAACCGCAGCAAGCTTGGCAGCCTGCTCTACTTGCCTGGCCGGGAGGTAGCTATATCAGCGATTGTCTGAACAGTGTCTTCCCCTGAAACCCAATTCCGTCCTGCATTATAGAAATATTCCACTCTTAATTTCTAATTATAGATTTTCAAGTGAACCAATAACCCTTGTTGAAAATTTATTTTTAGGAGTTTGGCCCTTTTAATTCTCGGGGCTGTATTATTTACAGAGAGTTTTTGTTAATGATTTTCCTTGCATGTTTTAAATTGATATAGTATTCATGCATTTTATTCTTGTTGTTTTTTCCTCTCTCTCTCTCTTTTATGCATTCCTGTGCTGGGCTCCTTTTGCAAAATTCTGGTTATTAAAAAAAACTGGCCCACTCGGCCTTCCGGCCCGAGCAGGCCTGCCTGGCCCAAAATAGCCCGGTCGGTGCTGGGGTCAAGAGACCAGGCCGTAGCCTCGGCTCCTCACTTCCCTTCCCCCATTCTCTCTCGACTATCTCCCGATTCTCCTCTCCCCCCGAATCCCCCTCTCTCCCTACGGATACTCTACCGCGGCTCGGCCTCACTAACCATGGCGCCGCCTATTTCGGCCCCTCAATGCCGCTCCCACAGCTTGGTTTCGCCTCCCTCTCAGCTGCCTTCTCCTCCCCCCCCCCCCCCCCCCCGGCGCCGCCGAATGCTCCGGCCTTGCCCTTGAGGGTCGCATCCCCTTCCCGGTTATCCGCCGCCGATCTAAAATAGTTGATTGAGGTGCTAACTCCATGGATCTAGCTTTGATAAGGGAGTTTTGGATGAATGGATCTGGTTTTCCCCCTCTTTTCTTCTATCTCGATCTCGGCTATTTGCTGCGGTTGGGCTTTGGTTTGGCCGGCGCTACACCTTGAGTTGCCGTCTCCGGATCTACCATGGGTGGGCATGCACCTCGGTGAGTCCGGGGCTTCACCGTCGCAATATGGCTTGCTACCTCCCTTTTTTTGCGGCGGTGCGCCATGGCAGCGGCACGCTGCCGGCGCACAGCTCTACCTCGGCCTCTACTGGCTCGCGCCTGGTCTTCTATTCACCAGTCTCCTGCGCCACGGTGGCTACAGACCACTGACGCCATGTACTACTTACCGGGTTTTTCTTCTCAATCCCTACTCCCTACTTTTATGCACCCTTAGTGATTAGTGTAGAGTATGCATGTTTTGGTGATCACTAGTAGGGATGGTTGGCTTTCGGTGAGCAACCATGTGGGGGTTGGGCATGGACATTGCGCGGGGGAGCAATTGTCGATGTCCAGGGGCTCATGGACGGCCACTAAAACCTCTGTCCGGTGGGTTTTGGGGTGAGCCACCGTGGTTTCTTGTGGCATTTGGACATGTATGGTTTATGCCGATTCTCAGCCTTAAGGGTGCACTGGATGGCTACCCAAATCGGTTAACCTAGTGTGGTGAATGGTCTATCTTGCTTGCATTCTACTGGCTAACTAGATGATGGTTACTTGCTTATCTAAGGGGCAAGGGCTTTCCAAGGACTTACCTTACTTGTGCCGTCGGCTCAAAGGGATGGGGTGGTTGTGCTTTCTTGGCTGTCTTGCCCTTGTATTTGGTGGTGTGGTTGGCTCCTCGGAGTACCTCCTGGCTGGTGTACTTGGTGCTATCCTTCTTGTCTTGTTGGTTGCTTGGCTTCTGTCTGAGTGTTAGGGTTTAAATGGAGTGATGCAGCTTCTTGGGCATTAAAGTGGCCGTGTAGGATTGATTGGAGATATTGGTGTCTTGTGCTGTTGTTTGATGGCCTGCATTGTCTCTATGTGCCTCCTCTCTTTTGGGTAGAGAGCTGGGCAGTGAGTTTGGGAGCTTGCTGGTGCTTTGGGGCGGTGGAAAGCAGTGTGTGGGAATGGTTCTGGCAGTGAGCTCTTTACTATAGCCTTCCTGTTATGTATGGCAATGACTCTGCCTCCTGCTGCCTGGTGGCAGTGGAGGTGATACGTGGCTCTAGTCTCTGTTGGCTATGCATGCAGGGTGACTTGTGTCCCTTGCTGGTCATGGTGACTGGTGGCATTTGTGCATGCAACTTGGAGGAGTGATTATCTGGTATGGCTTCACAGGTAAGGAGGTAAGTTGCCGGATGATGAACATTTTGTTACGCGAGATGGTGTCGATTTGTCTTTGACAAATCCTGGTATCTCTATGCGCGCTTGCCCAAGAGCAAGAGTTATATCCCAAATTTCTGACGGCAAATATTACTATTCCATTTCAGTTTTGCAACTGCATTTTGGACTAATAGCTTTGTGCAGGTTTTTGACGGCTGCGATGATATGTAATTAATGTAGTTTTATGTATGTATGTTTTTGGTTGTATGAGATGGATTCCAAAGTTTGTAATATCAAGTTGTAATCTTTATTCTTGTAACTTGAGAATGGAATTTGTGTATGAGAGTTTATTTATGAAGTTTGTTGTGTAACTGAGTCTCTTTTGTAATTCAGATCGTTGATATATATATATATATATATATATATATATATATATATATATATATATATATATATATATATATTCTCATTTTGATTTGTGCATGTGAATTGGGTTTATTATCATTATCATTTCTTTGAGTATTGTTATTAGTATTGATGGTGTGTTGTTATTTACTTAATTTTGAGGGTTCTCACAATTTACTACATAACGACTATAATTAATTAACAGTTGTACTTCAAACTGATATATATTATATTTGAGTTTTTTACTTGTCGTGCAATTAAATTTTATTTCTCCATGTAGTTTATACAGATGTTTTTGTCCTCGTTGATGAAATTGTGCAAGCAACATATTTACTTATCACTCACTAGTTTCAATTTAAACAAATACACAGAAAAGTTTAAAATACCCACATTTTAAATTATTAGTTATTTAACTAATCTTGTTTAGCTTTGTAACTCGTGGTTTAAGGTTAAGCAAAAACATGGGCGTTACAGAGAGAGAGAAAAAAGATAGAGCAGGACTAACATGTGGGCCCCTTTATCTTTTTTATTTGCTAATTTGTTATATGATGTCTTATGTGATTTGGCATACATAGAATTGTGGGTTAAAATTTGGACTCGTTTTCCGAGCAAGAATAACAACTCAAATTTAGTGCATATTAACTCTTATCTTTTTTTCCTTTTATTTTTGGTATTTCCTTTCAATAGAATTTGTCTTTCCTTTCCTCCACATTTTTCAGTTTTTTTTTACCTCACCAAAAGGATCACATTTTGTTCATAACCATTTGGATTTTAATTTCGAGGTGGCACGGGACTATGGATACATCGAGAATGGATACAGTAGCCCTTCCCGCTCTAGTTAGCCACATAGCCTGCAGCGTGTGGCTTAGGTCGTTACTCGCCGTGTCGTTATTGTTACCCGCTACATTGTTTAGACGGCCATTAGACCCTGTATAATAATATAGATAATAATAATAATATATAATACATCTCTATATTTTCTATAAATAGGACTAAAAATAATATATATAATATATTATCTATATATATTTATCTATAATAGTCTCATATAATTAATAGGTTATTTTATATAATTATTTATACAATGATATAGACAGTAAAAACCTTTTACAAGATCATCCGTTAAATAGTAGACATCATTTTTTTCTCTCTTCTATATTACCTTAAAATTATATGTTTACGTCGAGCTGACATATTACAATCTGGTTACGGTTACAGACTAACAGCCAGTGTTTCTCCGACGCCGAATAGCTTCTATTCCAGCCACTATAGCACGCTCTGCTTTCTAGCTGTCAAAATGATACGAGAAGATGCCATTCCTACTCACAAAGCGAAGCCAAAATTAAAAAGGCCATCACCACTGCCATGTTAGGAATAAAGCTTCCCTATCCCCTTCTTCCTATTCCCCTCCCTATTCCCTCAATCTAAACCATTCATATCTCATCCAATGACTAGGATTTTTTTATATTTTCACCATTTGCCCATCCATAAAAAATAATAAAAATATATAGAAAAAAATAAAATTTATTTTTTTATTATAATTTTTTACAAAAAAATAAAATTATAATTTCTGTAAAAAATTTGTAATAAAAAATAAATTTTATTTTTTCCTGTATTTTTTATTATTTTTGATAGATGGGTAAATGGTGAAAATATAAAAAAAATCTTAGCCATTGGATGAGATATGAGTGGTTTAGATTAAGGGAATAGGGAGGGGAATAGGGAGAAGGGGATAGGGAAGCTTTATTCCCATGTTAGTCCGTTAATTAAACAATTTCTGCTCCACAATTTACCTCTAATAACACACGCCTAAAACGAGAAAAAACATGGGGAAAAAACGCAAAAACGAAACCCCCAAATCTTGGTTTACAACGGCTGCATCCGGACAGAATTTTTTGTATTTTAGCCCTTTTTTTGAAAAATATTCACATTTAGACCCCTAGTAGTTTTAATTCCGGTTTTGGACCCAGAGCTCGGCGCCGTGACCCACTGCGCCGAGGTAACACGTCTCGACGCCGTGGACCACGGCGCCGAGGTGCCAGACCCGCGCCAGTGTGGCGGCCGGCGTGGCGCCGACGTGGCAGGCAGCTCAGCGCCGTGGCTCGTGGCGCCGAGCTCGGCGCCGTGTCTCGTGGCGCCGAGATCAGCGCCGTGGCTAGTGGTGCCGAGCTGCCTGCCACGTGGCGCCGATCTCCCTGCTACGTCTGCAGACACTCGGCTGTTTAGGGTTTGCACTGATCAGCCTTTTTCGCAAAATGAATTACTAGGTGTATTTTTTTATTTGAATTATTTAATTATAGTAATATTATGTAATATATTTATTTATTTATAGAGAGCAAAAAATACAACATATGTTTTGAAAATTCATTATGTATTGCAGATGATACAAGTAGGAACGAGTTTTAAAAATATTATGGTACGTTGGTAGAGTACAAACGAGTTTTGTGTGAAGTAACGATTAGTGTATTTGTGTTTTTTGTACAATGCTGACCGTGAAAAATATGTTGAACTGGCAATAACATTTTTCGATCATGTTATGTTGTTTTATTGGAAGAAATTTTTTGAAATTTTTTTTGATGTCAACTGTGAAAAGAACAATTGGACAAATGGAGTGGAAGTGATAATAAGACACGTGGGAATCATTGCATGCGAAAAGCCGAGATAATAAGCTTATAAAGTTGGGACGAACATGGCGCGTACATTTTTATTACATGCATAGCATATAGCATGATATCCAACTAACCGACCCAACTGCTCGTACGACCTCTCGTGTGGACCGGATCTATTACATCTTGTCTACTGGGTGTAGCGTGGTTGTTTCCCCTTTTTGTCGCGCCCTGAAGATGGCTCCGCTGCATCCTTCTTCCTGTCACTCTTGGTCTTGAGAGCCGCCTCACGAGCTTGAAGCTCTTCCTCCAGACGCTTGATGGCTGCTTCACGCAGACTTAACTGCTCCTTCCTCCTTTGCAGCTCATCCTCCTTGCCCTTCAGACGGATTTGGTCCACCCTCAAACGGCGCTCTTGCTCAAGCTGCATCTGTCGTTCCACCTCGCGAGCCTGAGTCATCTTGACAAAGTATTGAGCTTTGTTTTCCACCTGCACTGCCCGGTTATCTGGCCATGCCGGCGACACCCGATCCACCCATTCGATGAACGTGCAAGCCTATGTGTGGCGTGGTAAATGTCATGGATCAAGTTAAAAAACGATAACGAGAAACAAATGATTTAGTTGTGGTCGTTACCACGAAGTCGTCATCCAGGTCTGGACACTTGAAGAACCTACGGCCGTATTTGGCTCGTTGTACTCGATCAGTCCAGACTCCCAACATCGTTCTAAAGCCGCAATGGCACTTCGGACGCTCATGCCACTCCGGCACTCCAAATGGGTCGGACCTCCAGGAAGACATTGTTGTGTAGTAGTATTGTGATGCCTTGAGGAGGAGATGTGGTATGGAAGACATAGGAGGGGGGCCTTTATGTAGGCAGGTTATCTGGTGCAGTGGGCATAGTCCATGGACAGGATCTTTTCGCTTTTTCTGGATTCCAGTGTAGCAATAAATGGCCCTATGTAGGCTTTTCAGAGACTACAGTCTCGTAATAAATTCATAGTTCGTAGCCTTTTCAGAGATTGGACCATTCAATGTATTTGGTACAACATAGCCTTTTCTGTTGTTTTCTGCTATAGGCCTATGTCATCCCAGTCATCGGGTTTCACAGCATCCGGATCAGGGATCTTAGCTCTCTCATCCCAGTCCTCTGGCTTCTTGTCATCAGGGTCAGGAATAGTCCTGGGGGCAGCCTGTTTTGTCATATCACAGAGCAAAGCTGCCCCGTTTTGTCATCGCACTGAGCAAAGCTGCCCCGTTTTGTCATCGCACTGAGCAAAGCTGCCCCGTTTTGTCATCGCACTGAGCAAAGCTGCCGTGTTTTGTCATCTCACTGAGCAAAACTGCCCCGTTTTGTCATGTCACTGAGCAAAAGCTGACCTCTTTTGTCATGTCACTGAGAAAAGCTATCCTCTTTTGTCATCTCACTGAGCAAAGCTGGGCCGTGTTGTCATGTCCCTCAGCAAAGCTGCACTCTATTGACATCTCACTGAGCAAAGCTCTCCTTTTTTTGACATCTCTGTGCAAAGCTGGCCTCTATTGTCACATCTCAGTGCAAAGCTAGCCCCTTTCGTCAAGTAGTACGCAGAACTTTCATCTTTTTTTTGTGGTCACTGCATGAAGCTGCCCCGTTTTGCTATAAGTAGCACGGTTGGGGTCCCATGACATTGTAAATCGAACACGGTTGAGCTTCCTATATTCACGACCTCCTCGTTGCCCATCTCTTTCGTGGTGAAACATACCATGTCGGAAGCCGAGGGGCCAGTGGGATTTGGGTCACCGAAGGAAGACATTCCCTTAGAAAGGAGGGAGATGTTCGGTCCACAGTACCGATTGATACCAAGCCGGCGTGCTCAACCAGCGTGGCCGAAATGCAGACACAATGAGTACACGGTCGTGCAGATCTTGGATTCCCCGAACGATGGCGGGCGACGTTTCTTCCGATGCTCACGCTCCGGGGTAGAAATTAGTAATATTACATTTTTTATTGCTTATGGACCCTCGAAGTTGACCGTCCTTTTTTTTGCAGATGGCAAAATGCGACTTCTCCCACTGGATCGACCCTCCTCATGAACGGTATGTTGATCGTTATGTGGATACATTATGGGCACGAATATGGGACTTGGAGTACCGAATGGAGAGTCTCACTGAGGAGAACAACGACCTCCGCGAACAGATGCAACGCGAGAGGGGCAACGAGGAGGTCGTGAATATAGGAAGCTCTTATGATCCCACATGTTGTTGCGCGAACCCGAGCTGCATATGTGCATGCCACTACCACGACGGCCAGCCACGTCCGAGGCGGCCCCCTCAGCAATTCTCTATGTGGGTGCCACGAGGCTCGTTTGGCATGTAGGTCACGAGGGTTATGGTTGTGTCGTATTTTAGTTAATGTATTTGTTGATGTGTTGATGCTGTGGCGGTAGGACTGTTGTGTTGATGTTATTCCTAGATTCCAGTGTAGATTGGAACATAGCCTTTTGATGTCATTTTCTACTACAGGCCTAATGTTGTAAAGGCTAAAGACCTACGTCCCTATATGTGTACTGGCATACAAAAGCCTAGAAAGCTAATTGTTGCGTCATTAGTCTATCTCTAATGTTGTGTCATTGCAAACGTGTCGGCATATCAACTACTTTTATCGTGGACGTCAGAAAATTTCGCCAAGTTCCCCCTGTTTTTGGAGCCACTCTAAACACAAATATCACATGAATATAACATATACACATATATACAACAAGTAGCTCATTGCACACACATATGTACAACATATATTTCAGGCCAACCACTTACCAAGTGCCTCCTAGCTCATTACAACATATATACAACGGGCTACACATATATCTCAGTCCAACCACAAGCCTACACATAAGTATCACTGCTCCTAGCCTTACCCTTACCCTTATCAAGGGCGTCGGTGCCTGGAGTGAAACGGCTAGGCTCGCGGCGGCGTCTGCGTCGTACAGGCTGTGAAGGCTGAGTCGAAGGAGCGTCTACGAGCTGAGACGGGCCTATCTCATCGTAAGTCTGCTCCACCTCGTCCTCGTCGTCGTCCTCACCGCCCTGGGACGGGAAAGTGTCTCTCCTCGTGGGGGACGAGCTCTGTCCCGTGTACGACCCTCCCCGCGTCGGCTCTGCAAGTCGTGTCGAAGGCACGTGTACGTCCCTCGCCACGCCTGTGCTGCAACCACAACGCCCAGCCGCACGACGTAGCCGACCTGCTAGCCTCTGTCGTCCAACATTTTGTTAACCAACAAGATACGAAGATATTAGGTACTAATTTTGTGAGTGGCTTTCTCGAAGCTTACCTCTAGGAAGCTACGAGTCCTGGCATCGACGTCAGTCCTGGAGAAACGTTCTATGTCCTGTACAAACTGCCTGAGGGTGTTGCCCTGCAAACAAGCATAATAATGGATAATTTGTTATATGTAGTGGTAGTTATGTCTACTAAAAAATAAGCAATGAGATTGAACATTACCACACGGTCCAGGACTGGCGCCGTCTCCACCTGCGTCCCAAGTCGAGTAGACTGGTCGTAGGGCGTGTCTTCGTCGTCGGAGGACTCAATGTCGGCATAGTCATCTTGAGTCCATTGGCCCTTAAGCTTGGACCGCGTCGCACGCTGGTACCAAAGTTGGTACCGCCGGAAGTGCTCGTTCGTGTGCGGCTCGTTGTTCTCATCCACGTGGTCCTGAAAGTGTCCCCACTCCTCAATGTACACGTGGTGGTGCTGCTCGAAGTCTGTGACCTTCTTTTGTCGCTGACGATCAAATATGCATGTCACGTAAACCAATAGTTAAAATTAGTAGAAACTCTTTGCAATTGGAATCCAAGGTTAGAATTGAAATTTCATAGCACTTACTTGTGCAAGGCCACAGACGTGGAGAACGGCGCTACTGGCCACATCTGCCTCATACCAAACTGGCGTGCAACTCTATGTGGCAGATGATACTCAACAGCATAGAAACATATTAGGGGGCACCTCATCCTGTAGAGGGCCTCGTCTATGCTGCACAATGCGCTGAACTGAATGGCCTCCACATCGGGCTCGGCGTACGGTTCCCACTTAACCTGCATAGCAACAATTTACTTGTAAGGTACTATACTAACAAATGAAAATCACGATAGCAAATGGAATTAACTTACACTGGAGGCCGTCAGCGCATCTATCTCGTTTGTATACTCTAGGTAGGCCCGCTTCGTCCTGACGTATGGAACTGAGACCTAGTCCCAAAGATATGCAACTGTCGGATGTCGACGAAGAGGAACCTCAGCGAACCATGGACGAGCAGGCGAAACCGTGGGACGACCAACTGGTAGACGACACCACATCCACAGCTGGAGGAGGTAAAGGCAACCACCTACTGACGAGTTCGCCGAAGTCCGACGACACGCCTCGCAGAGGTGGCGGTAAAGGAACGCCAACACCCCGGAAGCCCAGCTGTACTGCCCCGCCGCGTCCCAGTCGGTGAGGCAGTGGATGTACATCCACGACGCGCTGTCCCCCGTTCCGTCGGGGAAGACAACGCAGCCAAACAAGTGCAGGATCCATGCCCTGCAATTATATGTAAAATGATGTTAAATAAAACTATGTCAATTTTAGAAAAAGCTCGATAAGACGACGAGAAGGTATCGATATCCACCCCTACCTGCAGTGGTAGGCAACTGTCTGGTCATCCGCATCTTCAGGACACACTGCAAAAGTCTGCCGGAGCCACGTGATAGGAACTCCAGAAGTGCGATGGCCTGCCTCAGGAGGAAGCTCTCTCCCGAGGAAGGCCTCTACTCGGGCTCTCCAACCAGCAGCCACGCACGGCCCGATAATTGGACGGCCGTGAATGGCGACACCAAGTATCTTCTGAGTGTCCTCGAGCGTAATAGACATCTCCTCGAAAGGGAGGTGGAAGCTGTGCGTCTCCGGCCTCCACCTACATGATACAAAAAAAGGACTACATGTCAGAGAATTTGAGGCGCACATAGTCGATAAACAATGAACATGCAAATGGAGCAATGGTTTAGGAGAATACCTGTCAACCAGTGCAGTGATGGCCGGGGGGTTGAAGGTGGGCAACCCACGGCGAACCTGGTAAGAGATGGCGTCTAGGCCAGCCCTCTCCAGGCAGGGAGTGTACCTCTCGTCGTACCGCATATCCAGGAACCCGTCATGGGTTCGAGGACGAAGGATGGGCAGCTCCTGTATAGAATAGACCAATTTTTTTAGTTAATGCATCAATATAAACTCAAATTGTACAGGAAGTGATGAAGGCAATACCCTCCCCTCCGCGGTGAGCCGTCCTCGGTGGCTCTCCTCGTAGTACGGGTCTAGCAGGTGGAATTGCGCCATCCTACAAAAAATTTGAATTTGTCAGTCCAACATACAAGTAAACAAAAAATTGAACATGCATAAAATATGGAAAGAATAAGAAATTAAACAAGAAACATAGCAAATTACATATGGAAAAACAACTAGACGAACTATGAAACATAACGAATAACAAGCACTCGCACCTGACTAAGTGGCCAATGGCATGTGCGTGAATTGTGGCCAAGTCTACCACATCTGCTACATTGGTTCTGCTCGGGGTTAGTAAGAAAGGGGGTTGCTCTCCCTCGCCTCGTTCTTCCTGGAAGCTGATCCATAACCATCTTGTGTCTCGTCCTTTTCCTGGTTCCACGTTTGTTCCAACGGCTACCCGGATCCGCAATGTATTTGGGCCCGGTGTACGGTGGCCACTCTCCCTCATCCCGGTAAGGCTCGAAACGGGGAGACCACGTAAGCACAAGGTTGTCAACACTGAATTCCCGAGGTATCTTGCTCTCGTAGTCAAAGTTGTGATGCCTCGCTGCTGCCACATAATGAGAACATGGAAAGTGGTACTGCTTCGGTTTACAACATGTGCATGAGAAAGCAATAAGGACAACCTTATGCCTCCTCGTCGGCCGGAGCTCTCCATCGGTCGTTGTACCACCCCTTTCTACAACCTCATAAGTGCCCGTGGCATTGTCAAAACAATGTACCTCATGTGCCTCAGCCCTAGCCTTTGCCTTTTCAAGGTGGCGCTTCGGTTTTGGCGCCCATCTCACTTGTTTACTTTGTAGCGCCATTGCATGTGCGTGTCTTTCGTTGAACCAGGCAACAACCTTGTAAAAGGTGAAGGATATGATAGCATTGACGGGCATACCACGTATACCCCTAAGCAAACTATTGAAGGATTCAGCCATGTTGCTTGTCTGAAACTCGTACCTCCTGCCACCGTCGTCATGAGCCCTTGTCCATTTGTCGACATCTCTCATCAATCCCGTTAACCACCGTCTACCTTCTGCGTTTGTTGCAGTATTAAGCTGTTCCAACTTCTCCTGGAAGAACTTGACCTCAAGCATTCGAGCGACCTCCTCGAACAGAGGAAAGTTATCCTTCGTACCATCCTTACGGAGTAGATTCTCGGCAAGATGCCGAGTGCACCAACGGTGGTGCAAAGCTGCATACCCCGGTATCTGCTCCTGTACGGCAGCAAGTATGCCCTGGTGTCTATCAGATATGACACCAACCTCCTTACCAGGGCCGACCACGTGCCTCCGAACGAGCCGCAAGAACCATCCCCAACTGTCTTTGTTCTCCCTCTCAACCAAAGCAAACGCCAAAGGAACCAACGCGTTGTCTGCGTCACAGGAAATGGCTATCAGAAGTGTGCCCTGGTACTTGCCAAGAAGAAACGTACCGTCAATGGAGAAGACGGGACGACAATGCCGAAAGGCCTCGATGGACTGAGCAAACCACCAGAAAGCACGAAAGAATATCTGCATCCCATCTTGAGTCCATTCGTTTGGTTTCGGGACGTACTCATAATGCATGCCTGGATTAACCGCTTTGATTGCATTGAAGAGTGCTGGCAACTGCAAGTACCCATCTTCCCAGTCCCCATATATCATCTTCCAGATGCGTTGCTTTGCCCTCCATGCTTTTCCATACCTTATCTCGTATCCAAATTTCTCCTTAACAATCCCAGCAAGTGTCTTCACCTTCATATTGGGTTCTCCCTTTACTATGTGACACAGTGACTTGGCAATAATGGTAGAGGTCAACTGCCGATGCTTCTGTTTGAGCTCTGCTTCGGCACAAGTGTGTGGGCCAACGATTCTTGTGATCTTGAACTTTCCCGTGTCCTTCTGTTTGCTAGCACAAACCCTCCATTCACATGTTTCCTTCTCGCACACAACTGTGTACCTCCGCTCCACATAAGAATGTCTCACCTTGAATGGCCTTTTACGGATCACTGAATACTCCTGCAGCCACCTTTTCAATGCAGACAAGTCCTCAAACACCATGCCCTTCTCAATTGTCATGCTTGACCCAGCCTCAGGAGCATCTAGCAACTCGTCATTCCTTCCTTCTGCATATGCCTCATGAGAATGCCTAAGATCGCTGAATTCATGAACTGATGGATCCTGGCCAGGGCAATAACGCCTGATCAGCTCAATATCACTTTCGGTCAGCTCTCCAAAAGGGCGGTCATCATCAGAATCAACGGCCCTTGCGATCTCGTAAGGCTCCAGATCATCCACAATTTGAACATCCACACTGTTGGAGTCCCTGCAGACTTCTTCAACGTTGCCAGATGGAGCAACGGGAGGAACAACCACATTATCAGGAATGTTTCCTGCATCATAAGCACGACAACGATGGGATTGAGACAAAATAAAGGAATGACGGGAAAAGGCTAAAGTGTTGCTCGACACTTACTGGGATGATTCTGGGTCAATCCCATCTCCTGAGGGGCCGCCACGACATCATCAATCCGACATTCAACTCGAACTGGTTGAGAAATCTGAACCTCGTTCGGGGCAGATAGAGCATCGGGCACCTCAGGCACTTCTTCCACATCCACCGCAAGGTCCGGTAACGGAGGGTCAAAGGGTGCCTGATCACCTAGTTCTGGTGAATAACCGTGAGGGGTGGGATCAATGGACACCTTCCGCACAACAAGGTCCAAACATTGAAACTCATTCCTCATAACCAATTTGACATATTTGTCCCACTGATCCTCACAACCAATTAAGATCAACCGCCTTAGAATTGTGTCTTTCAAACCGAAGTGAAGTAACCCCTCAACTGTGATACTCTCCTCGTTTGCATGACAATGTAGCTCCTCCCGGGCCCTAGCAACCAACTCACTAAACGACGGCCGTTCACCGAATATCAGAGGCACCCTTTGCATTTCAACAAATCGAACATTTCCATAATCATCACTTGTCACACTGCCTCCATGATATAGGGTGACTAGGTTGTCCATCTAGTTCATACAGAAAACCAAACTAATAAGAACCTTTTATTGAAATCGGATACTACATAGTAACTAATAAGTACCTAGTCACTAACTAAATGCTACCTTTATTCGAAATTGATGCTAATTAACTAACTAAATTGCATAGTCAATTGCATACCCAAAGATAAACATTCCTTTTGTTCGTGATTTGCTTGACTCGTTGTGGCAAACATTTCTATAGCACTAACTAAATTGCATAGTCAATTACATCACAGCAACACAACACATTTCTATAGCACTAGTCCTCTGGTCGCAAAATAATCAACTTGACTTATAGCGAGCCATATCGCCGACTCCAATACGCCACACAATCCTTCCATTCTACGGCACCATTGCCCAAGCGACAGTGATAAATAAGGGATAAACAGCCTACTCGACATTCATAGCACCACACATTAGGCATTCATAGCACCACACATCAGCCCACTCGACATCACATCCTCAAAAACTAGCTAAAAATATCCTCGACATCACATCTGAGCACCAAGAACGAACATTTTGGAGGAGAAGTCATCACCTTGAGGCACTTGTAGCGGTCGCTCTGGGGCCTCTCGACAGCAGCGGCGGGGAGGACGGCCGGGCGGGAAGCACGTCGGACGAGCGGCCGGCCGAGGACGCGCGTGTAGGGAGGGGAGGCGCGCGGGCGGCCACGGCGGGGAGGACGGGCGGCCGCGGCAGGGAGGACGTCGGACGGGCGGCCGAGGACGCGCGTGCGGGGAGGGGAGGCGCGCGGGCGGCCGCGGCGGGGAGGACCTCGGACGGGCGGCCGCGGCGGGGAGGACGTCGGACGGGCGACCGAGGACGCGCGTGCGGGGAGGGGAGGCGCGCGGGCGGCCGCGGCGGGGAGGACCTCGGACGGGCGGCCGCGGCGTGGAGGACGTCGGACGGGCGGCCAAGGCGGTTGAGGAGGGGTGGCGGGCGGCCGCGGCGGGGAGGACGCGCGTGCGGGGAGGGGAGGCGCGCGGGCGGCCACGGCGGGGACGACGGGCGGCCTAGGCGGTCGACGAGGGGAGGCCGAGGCGGTCGACGAGGGGACGCCGGCGGCCGCGGCGGGGAGGACGCGAGTGCGGGGAGGGGACGGGAGGCGGCGGCACCACTGGGCGGCGGCGGGGACAGAGGGAGGAGGAGTTGCGAATGAACGAGGCCCGCGTGCTCGGTGCCGTTTCAGAAGCCGCATGCTCGGCGCCAAGATCCACGGCGCCAAGCTCGGAGCCAAGATCCACGGCGCCGAGCTCGACGCCACGAGACACGGCGCCGAGCTGCCTGCCACGTCGGCGCCACGCCGGCCGCCACGCTAGCGCGGGTCTGGCACCTCGGCGCCGTGGTCCACGGCGCCGAGACGTGTTACCTCGGCCCCGTGGGTCACGGCGCCGAGCTCTGGGTCCAAACACGGAATTAAAACTACCAGGGGTCTAAATGTGAATATTTTTCAAAAAAGGGCTAAAATACAAAAAAATTCGGGCATCCGGACAAGATTAAAAACGAAAAATTAACTGCAGAAGGAACAAAAGACAGTTAAAAGAAAGCATCAGATCAGCTTCCGCTCGGCGCTGGCCACGTCGCCGTCCTCGCGGCGGCCGAGAAGGAGGACCGCGAAGCTGGCGACGGCGCAGAGCGCGGCGACGGCGTTGCCCTCGCGCAGCAGCACGCGGAGCGCGAGGCGCGCAATGTCGGCCGTGGCGCGCCGCCCCTCGGCGACCAGCAACCTCCTCGGCTTCCCCGCGAACGCCAGCAGCACGAGCACGGTGATCCACGTCACCAGCATGGCCGGCGCCGCAACGGCCACCGTGGCCCCCATCGACAGTAGCCCGAACACGGCGCCGTACATCACCGACGCGTACAGCGCCGCCGGCCAAGCCGCCGCCGGGTGCGCCGCAGCGGCCGCCCCGCCCGCCGCGGAGTAGTACCAGGCGCGCACGGACGCGAGCAGGCTCCACGACGAGGAGAGCAGAGTGGCGTACACGACGAGGAAGAGGGCCACCCAGGTCCGACGTTTGCTCATGGCCCGGAGCAGGAGGGAGGTCCAGGGGGCCACGCCGACGGTCCCGGCTCAGCAGCCTCCGGATCCGCCATGTATGGAACACGGATTCTTGGCTGCTTGATTCTGCGGTGGTAATTTTGGGGGGGTTTTGCAGGTTTGGTTTGGCTTGGCTGGGTTTGCTTGGCTGCGTGGGGAAAGGAGCGGAGCAAGTGGGAAGGCAAGCTATGCTGAATTGCTGGTTGCTGCCTCTGCGGGTGATTCTCTACCTTCCCTGCCGTCTCACCTTTTCTTGGGTTCACTGCTGCACTACTGTTCAAGGACTACTGTGTATAATAACAATATTACTCCCAGGGGGTTCCGGCCTCCTCGCGCGCCCACGTCACCCCGCGCCCGCGTTCCGGCCGGCGCGTGGCGTAGGGTTTCGCGTACGGCCGGAGGAGGTGTTTTCCTCCTGTTTTCCGAAAATTACGTAAAGGTCCTTTTTTCTCGCGAAAAGGTCCCTGCAAGTTTTTTTCCAAAAAAAAATTTTTGATAGCGCCCCGCGGGTTTCCAAAATTACGTATAGGTCCTTCTTTACTTACGTACAGGCCCTTACAGGTCCTCGGTTTTTTACGAAAAAGACCTTTGGTTTTCCCTAAATTACGCATGTGTCCTCGATTTTTTTTATTAAACCCCCTGCGAATTATCGTCTCTTTTACTTTGGTCTACACGGTGGCTAGCGCGGCGTGCGCTGCGCTTATATGCAGCTAGTTTCTCTGATGTGCTGGGGAGCCTGGGACCACACTGAACAGGCGAAGGCTTGCTAGTAATTTTGCGGAACGTGGGCCGTGGTCTGATTTCAGGTCTGTTTTTTTTTATGTTTTAATTTTTCTACGGTAACTAATTTTTAAACAAAGTATCTTTTTAAGATAGAATCTATTAGTTAATTATAGTATATATTATACTAATTTTATTTATATCAGCAAAAACTGCACATGAGTGTTTGTTACTCTGTAATCTCTCGCATGAACAACTTGAAACCTACAAGCCGCAACCAAAAGCCATAAACTTCACCCAAAAAGAACAAACCCTTAGGCGCGCTCCTTTTTTTCCTTTTGGCTTTAGATTTAATTAGAAGGCAAAAGGTCAAGTGTTAAAATAGAGTGATCTTTTAAAGAGAAATTTCTAAATAGCTTTTTAAGTATAAAATCATATATGCCATCTGTATCGATGTCTCCGTTGTCTGCTACCTGTCAAAAAACACAGACAAAAATCATCAGCCATATTCCAAAATAACACCCCTTATTTTGTCTCACTCACTCAATAGCCCCGCACATAGTACTATATTTGAGAAACAATCGCAGCAAGTTCAACTGCGATGTTTCTTTCAAAAGAAAAAAAGGTTCAACCGTGGTGGGTAGGGAACATGGTATACCTTACATTAGCAACAACTGGGATCGAGCCATCAACTTAGAGCATATACCAAAAATCGTCAGTATTAAATACAATCACAGACGGATTTAGTTTAGAGACCATCTGTGTTGCTGCCAGCACTAAAAACCATCCGTGAAGAAGTAATATCACAAATAGTTCATGGTGAAAACCGTCTATGAAGTATCATAGACGGTTATTAACAAGAATTATCTGTGATATTACCAAATATTGCAGACGGTTTTTTCTTTGAACCATCCGTGATACTTCACAGATGGTTTGTATTAAAAACCGTCTATGATAATTAAATCATCATATATAGTTTGTATTAAAAACCGTCTGTGATAATTTCACTATATTAGTTACGCTCAGACCCATCGATTCTCTGTCTTAAATTCCAAAACTAGGCTGCTGCTTTGAGCTGGAGGCGAGGATTTGAAGCCATTTGGTGAAAAAAGACTATTTTGCAAGAGTAATTGTAGATCCATTAAGTTCTTGACTACCTATGGTTAGTAATTTATTCCTAATTTTATTATAATTTAGATCTAGCTTTTGGTGAAAGTAGAATTAAAGATGGTTTAGATCTAGCTAGCTTAATGTAGAGAGAAGATTATTTATATCTAGCATGGTTTAGGATTTAGAGTTTAATCAATTCATAGTCTATTTCTACTCAATTCAATTTAATTAATTATTCATGCTATATATATATATAGCGACTCTAGATCGTATATATTTAGCATACTAATTAACTAATTTAATATTTAATACTAAATTGTTATATGCGTAATGTAGAACCGAAGTTGGATGTACGCTGAAAACCATATGAGTGAAGAGTATATTAATTGTGTGCCTGCTTTTACAATAGTTGCTAAGGATGATATGTTGAATAAGGTGGTGGAATATATGTACTGTTCATGCATTGACTGTGAGAATATAAAGATGTATAAGAACGGAGGGAAAGGAGTTGCCCAAAACCACCTACAAAGCTAAGAAGGTTCTTTGTCCATTGGAAATAGAAGTAGAAATAATACATGCATGTCGGAACGACTGCATCCTCTACCGTAAAGAGTATGCAAATATGCATTTATGTCCAGTGTGCAATGCATCCCAATACAAGCATAGGAATCAATCAGATGACGGCGAGGGAATAAAGGTGAAGAAAGGACCTCGTGCTAAGGTGATATGGTATCTTCCTGTAATTCCCCATTTGAAGTAGTTTTCTGCGAACCCAAAGGAGGCAAGTACTATTTATGTGAGATCAATCCTTTTGTTTATATTCTACCGACTGATAGAAATTTGTCTGTACTAATCAAGTTTCTAGAGTTGTTAAAGTTCAGTTTTGTGGTCATTCTTTCATGTTGTTACTCAGTTAACTAGCAGTAAGTAGTCTCCTTGTGAGTTGAGGCCTTTTCTATGAATTATTCAGTTGAAAACTTTTTAGAGCTCAAAATCTAAACTGTGGTAATCATTTCCAATTTATAATAGTATAGACAAAGTATTGGAACGGTAAGAGTGAATCTTGAGCAACTCTACAACTGAAAGCAATAATCACATTAAAACATGAGTTTCTTGCTGGTTTTAATTGTTTTCATGCTCTATGTTTTAAGTATATTGTCCTATTTTGAAGATGTCGTCTGCTCATTCTTCATCACCATTGTCGGATGCATGTGATACACCATCCTCTAGAAATCTAAGTGCCGTGGAAGAGGACTATCGAAAAAGCCCAAGGGTCAATTTACCATCATGGATATTGATGAGTCTAGTACCCCTCTCAATCCTCGCCGAGCAGTGTCCGCATTCCAGAGAATGCTCAAAATAGTTGCACTGGAACATATTGAGATTACGCTCGATTTGTGGAAGACCATGACCGAAGTTCAAAAAAAATATGATGGTAAAGGAAGGTTTTCAATTGTTCGAGATCCCAAAAGAACACAAGGACTCCGTGCAATGACATGCATTTACTAGCGGTGTGCAAAGCATGGAAGAACTTCAATAGCCTGCTTATCAAGCAATACGTGGAGGAGGACCTAACGCTCTTCCACAAGTATCCATTCCTAAAACCGTAATGGCAAGAGTTTGAGGCGATGAAGACAACAGATAATTTTAGGAGTGAAAGTACGGCGCACAGGGCCCTCCAGGCAAACAAACACTGCTGGGTGATGAGGACATCACTTCCTTGAATACGCACAGCACTCATCCACAAGATGATAGGCAAGAAAACTATGACGAGGGAACGTGCACACCAGTTGAATTATGAGGTGAGCTCATTCCTAGGCTTGTATAATTTAGCTTCTAAGAATGGGTTGTTGTCTGATGCATGTGATGTGATTGTGCTTAGGAACATGGGCAAGGACCAAGGAAGGGTACATGGAGTCACGGATGCGCTTGGGATGAACATCGGAGGTCACCACGTCACTTGAGGCTAGGACGACCAAGAATGAAAACTGGACATGTTCTACAATCCAATCGACCTCTGGAGACAGCGCTGACTTCAAACGAGCATAGAAAATGTATACGGAGTCTAATGAGGTGATTTTAGACTTTTTGGAAAGCTTTTGACGTCCTATTTCTAATGGTTCTAGTCCCACCTCAAAACTCCACTGGAGCATAACGTAAACTATAAAACAATTTTGAATCAGTCCCAACCCTAGGCCTTGTATCAGATTAAGCCAAACCGGAGAGTTATAGTGGGATGTTCCCCCACTCTCACGGACATGTCCCTCCATATCCCTAGCACCATAAAAGCTACCAGAGATGCCGCTTTTAGGGTTTAGGCTTGTTTAGATTGATTTTCGTTTAGAAAACATCAGTTGTGTACTTATATCAACTAGACCAACTACGGCGACTTCAGGCCTCTTCATTGTTCAATAAAACTTCGTATTTCATTCGCAAATTTAGATCGTGCTTATTTATTTCTTGCTTGATTCTCGATTGCTTGCAGGAAAGATCATCCGTGTTGGACACGGTTAGTAATGACATTGGTCATTTCGGTCAAGTAGCCTCATCATCAACGTCATATAAAACAATCGTAGTTATCGTTCTCATCAGAAGATCGAGCCAAATCTTCTCATCAGTTAGTATCAGAGCAAGGTTGGTCGGTGAGATTCCTATTTTATATTTGTTTTTCATACCTATAACTAGAAAATTATCCCACAAAAAAAATATTACGTTCATCGAAAATCATCAAAATTGAACCCTAGTTGTGCCTCTGCAATTTCAGTTTCCGTTTTACCGTGTTGAATTTTTATCCATCGTTAAGTTCTAATTGCTGGCCTGAGTCTAGTGCTTTGATTTTAGTTTCGCGTATTGCATCGGAAAATAAAAAAAATTGTGGCTTAGATTAACGTTTAACCCCTCCCTTGTTGCGGTTGCTCTTGGCTGCCGTGTTTGGAAAGGTCAGAGTTTGTGTCTACACTGCCAGATCGTTGGGAGTTAGAGATCAACTCGGTTTTCACTTCTTACTAGTTGGCCGAATCACCTGGGACAGAGTTGTGTTCGGGTTCTGATTTTGTTTAGACCGAGTTCATGTGTTGGATCAGAAATGGCAACAGAGGGGGGGTGAATGATGCCTTCTAGAAAATCGCCCCCAAAGTATTCTCACTATTTTCTTCTTCTCCAATAACTATTAACAGTTATGAAGACGAAAGAATTTTACTCAATCGAACCACATCAGTGCAGTTAACAAAAGAGAACAAGCACTTCTCTGAAACCTATGAAAAAGAACAGGAGAAGAGCTTTAATTGAATTTAGAGAGAAATGCCCAAAGAGCAAATCGGCAAGGAGTAGTACTAAGAGTAGAATCGAGTTCACAAGCTGAAGATTGCTACCAAATGAAAAGCAAAAGAACCAGTACCAACTGTTTAGCCGAAAACAGGAAGTAGACTAGAACCAGTCCTTCCAAAAATAACAAAGATCAAAAAGAACTAAAGAACACAGAAGAATGCAAGGGGGCTGCAAAAAAAGACAGTAAAGGAAAGAAAAAAAGCCCAAGCAGAAGCTAAAACAAAAGAAGCAAAGCAGCCAGGGGACAAAAACAAAAGAAACAAGAAACGAATTGCTGCCAACCGAACTGCATGCTGGCCGAGATAATAACAGAGGGAAGAAACTTGGCCGAAAGAGAATGAAAAAGCTACAGCTTCAAAGATCAAACAAGGACCAAAAGCTGCTAGAGGTGCTGCAGCCGAAAGAAAAGAGGCAATCAAGCTGCTGCTGCCGCAAAGAACCAAAGAGCAAAGCAACAGGTTTACACTAAAGACTTGCAGTCGGTTTAACCCAAGGAAGAAAAATCACATTTGATGTCCTTGACCAAAAGCTGCAGAGTTGACCAATTTAAATAAAGAGAATAGTAAGCATGCAGCACTTCTACCAAAAGATGATCATGCGGCAAGAACTGCAAGCAAAAAGGTGCCAAGTAAGAACAAAAGAAAACTGCATATAGGAGATGCTTGCTGCCCAGAAGAAAAGAAATCGGTTGAAGGAAGAGATCATCAAAAGAACTGCCGAGATATTATCAAGAAACTTGAGCAGATGCTGATTCGTAAGCACAACTGATTGCACGATGGAGCAGCTACTGACACAAGTACAAATCAATCAACCATGAAGAAAAACTGAAAATCACAGAGCAGAGAACATAGAACAGGCACAAGAAGCTGAGAGAAGCACAACAACAAAACATCTCAACACTAGATTTCTTGAGATCGACAAGGTGAGATGAAAGATTAAACGAGAGGAATGGAATGATTACATCAGTTCACCCCATCTCACAACTCAAGAAGAACACCTAAAATAAAACAAGAGTGCTGCCCTAAACACCCTAACTCTCACACCTTCTCTCAAGCCATCTCTCTCAAAATCTGCACTCATTTTTCATCAAAGCTACTAGAGAATACCCTCTCTACTTATAGCCTCCACTAATGGGTTTACAACCCACTTTACCCATTAGCTCTCAACAACTCATGGCGCTTTATCCACAATCCACTCTCTTTAGTGCAGCTTTGCGTATTCACCAAAACGCCCCTCGTGCACCTTCCAGGAAGCTTCCTCATTCCTTGCCCTCCAAGCCACGCAGCCACCTCGAGTCCTCGCCGTCTTCGGCACACCTCGACCGTTCTGACCTCGGCACCGTCCGCGCCTAGTCCGGTCATCCCGTGCCTCGCCACGACTCCACCTCGACGTCCTGCAGCTACCACAGACAAGAAACAAATATTGTAACCATACAATAACATCAAAAGAAATACTCAAAGCCCAAACCGATTGAAACAAAAAATAAACGACTTAAGCACGTTCGACCTAGTTCGACAAGGTCCGACCGAAGCCGATTGCACGGCCCAACGACATGGCCCGAACCACACAAATCAAACTCGACTTTCCTAAAACAGATGTCAATTACTCATCACACAACCGGGGTCACCTCCACATGATCTATCATCATGACAGATTCGCGCGGTGTGCGCTAAAATAGCCATAACATTTACATATGAACTCGGATTGCAGCATTCTTTGGCTCGTTGGAAAGTTAACAAAAACCCAAAAAAGGTTGTTTAGGGCCTCAAAACGGCCTCTGAAGTTTTAGCACCCATTTTTTGTATCCATTTGCCGTCTAGTTTGAGTTTTCTTTCATTCCAGATTGTGTAATCTTTGCTTCTAGGTCATATTTTAGTGAGCTTAATATTTGTGTTGCTCTCAAAAAAGAAAAGAAAAAAGGCAAGTGCAAAAAAAGCCGCACATGGTTAAAAAAGAAGAAGAAAAGTGGCAGGTGCAAAAAGAAAAGAGCCGCACAAGTAAAAAAAATGAACAAGAAAATTTTGCAGTATTGTTCATTTCTAGATTTTGAGCTCTTTTTGTGTAGCTCTTGTGTCGTCTAGTGTTTGCTTGCTTGAGCTAGGGTCGAGTACTTGTTTGTGCCAGCAGTTTAGGCGAGTACTTTGGACTATTATTCAACTTGTGTAATTTTGAAATTGAATATTGCCATTCCTTTGCTACTTATATATTGTCTATCCAAGCTCCACATACTACTAACTAAACAGATCTTGACATATCGGCAATCGCTATACTCATCACTCTAGTCAAGTTACCACAAACTAGCTACCGGTTGTACCACATATTTTGCTTGGTAAGAATCTTGTAAGCATTTGATAAGAGCTTGAGAGTGTGAGACTTCTGAAGCCTGCAACACCTAGTAGTTGATAGAGAGCTAACAAATTTTCTTAAGAGTTTCATGTGTTCTACTAACAATGGCAAGTTCACAACATTCGAAACATAGTGGCAAGAATGATGAGCAATCTTCTGAACTTGAGGGTACCGGACCTCTCACTCTTCGCACAAGGATGCTTGTGCAACACTTCAGCCATGAGGTCAACAAGAGAACGGAGGAGATCTATAACATGTTGGATTGACAAAATGACACCCTCACCACCATCAACAACAGAGTTGAGAACTTTGAGCAACGTCCACCACCACCAGCTGCTCGACGTGCTTTGTTCCCCCTCACTATTCGGCGGATGAGGATGATGATGTCGAAGAGAACAATAGTGACGCTGACACTGAAGTTGAGGGCCCTGATGACCATGACCATCATTGACTCAAGTAAAACCGATGAGGTATGGGTAGGTTACAAAGAGAGGTACGTGATGATAATGCATTCACTAAAGTCAAGTTTACAATTCCCCATTTGCTGGTAGATATGACCCTGAAGCTTATCTTGATTGGGAATTACAATTAGATCAAAAATTTGCATGCCATGATTTTCCTAAAAATAAATGAGTTAGGGCTACTAGTAGTGAATTTACTGATTTTGCGTCAATTTGGTGGAGGGAATAGTGTACACTACCACATGTACCTAGAACTTCGGATGCTTTGAAAAGAGTCATGAGAGCTAGATTTGTACCTTCATATTTTTCACCTGATATGTTAAATAAATTGCAATGCTTAAAACAAGACGATAGGTCAATAGAGGAATACTATCAAGAATTGCAAGTTGGTTTATTGCGTTGTGGTTTGGAAGAAACTGAAGAAGCTAAAATGGCTAGAATTTTGGGAGGGCTTTACCGAGAAATTCAAGACATACTTGACTATAAGGAATAGAATTATGTCACTTGTTTGTTTCATCTTGCTTGCAAAATTAAAAGGGAAGTACAGGGGCAATAAATGAGAACAAGGAGTCATCTTGGGGGTTCTACTACCAAGCCGAGGGCGTTCTACTTCTACTTCCATGCCCTCACGTGTACCCGAAGTAAAAAAAGGCTACAACCGTTCAAGTTTTAACCAAATCTGCTCCAACAAAGAGTGCATCTTCAGTTGCTTCCACTGGACGTACAAGAGACATCCAATGTCACAAGTGCAAAGGTTTTGGGCATTTCATGAGAGAGTGTCCAAGTCAACGAGCTCTCATTGTGAGAGAGGATGGTGAGTATACTTCAGCTAGTAAAATTGATGAAGAATATACACTTGTTGCAAATGATCATGCAGATGATGAGATTGACACTAGTGATGAATAAGAAGAGCACTTAAGTGTTGAAACTTCAAATAAGTACATGAGCCTTATAGTGAATCGTGTGCTTAATGCACAAATAGAGAGTGCTGAACAGGACCAATGACACAAATTATTTCAAACCAAGTTCGTCATTAAGGAACGTTAGTTTTGTGTCATCATCGATGGAGAAAGGTGCAACAATTTAGCTAGCTTGCAGATAGTCGAGAAGCTTGGCTTGACCATAAGTCCTCACCCACGTCCTTACTATATCCAATGGTTCAACTCATATGGTAAGTTGAAGGTAATCAAAACTGTGATAGTACAATTTTCACTTGGTTCATATTATGATTGTGTTGATTACGATGTTGTACCTATACAAGTATGCTCTTTACTTTTAGGTAGACCATGGCAATTTGATAAGGATTCCACTCATCATGGTAGAACTAATCAATATACTCCCATGCATAAGGGTAAGAAAATTGTTTTACACCCAATGTCTCCTGAAGCCATAATTAAAGATGAAATTGAACGATCTGAACGTGAGAAAAAGGAGAATGCTAAAAGTGAGAATCAGATAATAGCTAAAGAATACTTTCAACCTAAAAAGAAAGAAGCAAAAGAATAAAATGCTAAAAAGAATAAAATTAAATTGAAAGGTGTTGTTCTATTAGCTACTAAATCTGATTTCAATGACTTGGAAGTGAAAAGTTCTGTTTGCTATGCCTTACTTTGCAAAGATGCTTTATTTTCACTTGAGGATTTGCCCGCATCTTTACTTCCTTCTGTCGCTAACCTTTTGCAGAAGTTCAATGATGTGTTTCCATCTGAAATACCCCCGGGGCAGCCACCTATTAGAGGAATTGAGCATCAAATTGACTTGATTCCAGGAGCTTCCTTGCTAAATCGGGCACCATATAGGACTAATTCGGAGGAGACTAAGGAAATTCAATGTCAAGTACAAGACTTGCTTGACAAAGGGTACGTACGTGAAAGCCTTACTTCTTGTATTGTTCCTGTGATTTTAGTTCCAGAAAGAAGGATCTTGGTGTGTGTGTGTGTTGATTATAGAGCGATTAATAATATCACTAATAGATATCGTCATCCTATTCCTAGGTTAGATGATATGCTTGATGAATTGAGTCGCTCTACTGTTTTCTCTAAAGTTGTCTTGCGTAGTGAATACCACCAAATTAGAATAAAACTTGGAAATGAATGGAAGACTGCATTTAAAACTAAGTTTGGGTTATATGAGTGGCTAGTGATGCTTTTTGGTTGAACTAATACACCTAGCACTTTCATTAGATTAATGAATGAAGTTTTACATGCTTACATTGGTAAATTTGTGGTAGTTCACTTTGATGATATATTAATTTATAGAAAGGCACTTGATAAACATCGTGAACACTTACGTGTTGTTTTTATTATTTTGAGAGATGCATGTTTGTTTGGTAACCTCGAAAAGTGCACCTTTTGCACTGATCAAGTTTGTTTTCTTGGCTATATTGTTACTCCATAGGGAATTGAGGTAGATGAAACCAAGATTGAAGCTATAAAGAGTCAGTCGACACCACAAATGGTCACACAAGTGTAGAGTTTTCATGGACTTGCTGGATTCTATCGCCACTTTGTGAAGGATTTCAGCACCATCGTTGCACCACTTAATGAATTGTGAAGAAAGGTATCCTTTTCAAATAGGGAGAAGCGCAAGAAGAAGCTTTCAACCTTCTCAAAGAAAAGCTCACAAATGCACCATTGCACCAACTTCCTAACTTTGGTAAGACTTTTGAACTTAAGTGTGTGCTAGTGGAATTGAAATTGGTGGTGTGTTGATACAAGAAGGTAAACCTGTTACTTATTTCAATGAGAAATTGAGTGGGCCTAGTTTGAACATTCAACTTATGATGAAGAATTATACACTCTAGTTTGAACTTTGGATACTTGGCGATATTGTTTATGGCCCAAAGAATTTGTTATACATTCTGATCATAAATCTTTGAAGCATATTAGAAGTCAACTAAACTAAACCGTAGACATGCACGTTGGGTTGAATTTATTGAATCTTTTCCTTATGTCATTAAACACAAGAAAGGGAAAGAAAATGTGATTGTTGATGCTTTGTCTAGACGGTATACTTTGTTGTCTCAACTTGATTATAGAATTTTGGGCTTAGACACAATAAAAGATTTATATGCTTTTGATGATGAATTAAAAGATGTCTTATCCAATTGTATAGATGGTAAAAGTTAGAACAAATTTGTTTTTAATGATGGTTTCTTATTTAGAGCTAACAAGCTATGCATTCCAGCTAGCTACGTTCGTCTTTTATTGTTATAGGAGGCACATGGAGGGGGTTAATGGGACACTTTGGTGTCAAAAAAATAGAGGACATCCTTACTGAACACTTCTATTGGCCAAGGATGAGGCGTGACGTCGAGCGTTATGTTTCGTGATGCACTACATGCCAAAAAGCTAAATTACGACTGAATCTATATGGCTTATATATGCCTCTTTCCATTCCTAGTATTCCTTAGGAGGATATTTCTATAGATTTTGTTTTAGGATTACCTAGGACAAAAATGGGGAGGGATAATATTTTTGTTGTAGTGGATAGATTTTCTAAGATGGCACATTTTATTCCTTGTTATAAGAGCGATGATGCTACACATGTTGCTGATTTATTTTTCAGGGAGATAGTTCGACTACATTGTGTGCCAAAGACAATTGTTTCAGATCGTGATACAAAGTTTTTGAGTCACTTTTGGAGGACACTTTGGGGAAAACTTGGGACGAAGCTGCTGTTTTCAACTACTTGTCATCCCCAAACTGATGAGCAAACTGAGGTCGTCAACCGTAAGTTGTCAACAATGTTGAAGGCCATTTTGAAGAAGAACTTGAAGATATGGGAAGAATGTCTACCTCATGTGGAGTTTGCCTTCAATCGCTCGCTACATTCAACCACAAAAATGAGCCCTTTTCATGTAGTATATGGATATAACCCTTGCGCTCCAATTGATTTGTTACCTCTACCACCTCGAAGAGGGTAAATTTAGATGTTGAAAAACATGTTGAATTTGTTCTTACGTTGCATGAAACTATTAAAGAAAACATACAGCGTATGAATGAGAAATATAGGGTTGCTGGTAGTAAAGTTATAAAGGAAATAATTTTTGAACCTGGTGATCTTGTATAGTTGCATTTGAGAAAAGATAGATTTCTAGAATTGAAAAAGTCTAAGTTGATGCCTAGAGCTGATGGTCCTTTTAAGATTATTGAGAAGATTAATGATAATACATACAAGCTTAGTTGCCTACAGAGTTTGGGGTTAGTCCCACATTTAATATTGCAGATTTGAGGACATACCAAGGAGAAGAAGATGAACTTGAGTCGAGGATGACTCCAATCAAGAGGGGGAGGATGATAAGGACATCACTTCCTTGGATACATACAACACTCATCCACAAGATGATAGGCAATGAACTATGATGAGGGCAAGCGCATGCCAGTTGAATTATTAGGTGAGCTCGTTCCTAGGCTTGTATAATTCAGCTTCTGAGAATAGGTTGCTGCCTAATGCATGCGATGAGTTGTACTTAGAAACATGGGCAAGGACCAAGAAAGGGCACATGGAGTCACGAACACGCTTGGGATGAACATTGGAGGTCACCACGCCACTTTGAGGCCAGGACGACTAAGAATGAAAGCTGGACATGTTCTGCAATCCTATTCGGTCTCCAGAGACAACACTGACTTCAAACGAGCATAGAAGATGCATACTGAGTCCAATGAGGTGATTTTAAACTTGTTGGAAATCTTTTGACGTCCTCTTTCCAATGATTCTATTCCCACCTCAAAACTCCACCTGAGCACAGCATAAACTATAAAACAATTCTAAATCAGTTACAAACCTGAGCCTTGTATAGTTTGAGCCCGACTAGAGAGTTGTAGTGGGATGTCCCCCACACTCATGGATGTGTCCCCCCACATCCCTAGCACCACAAAAACTACCAAAAACGCCGCTTTTAGGGTTTAGGTTTGTTTAGATTGATTTTCGTTCAGTTGTGTACTTGTGTCGACTAGACCAACTACGGTGACTTTAGGCCTCTTTGTTGTTCAATGAAACTTCGTATTTCATTCACACATTCAGATCGCACTTATTTCTTTCTTGCTTGATTCTTGATTGCTTGTAGGAAAGATCATCCGTGTTGGACACGGTTGGTAACGACAAGGGTGTGGTGTAGCTATTGTAGGACGGACTTGGTCGTTTCAGTCAAGTAGCCTCATTATCAATGTCATATCAAACAATCATAGTTATCATTCTCATCAAAAGATCGGGCCAAATCCTCTCATCACTGGGTATGCGGGTAAAATCTCTCAAAGGAGGGAGGAGGACAAGCAGGCAATCCTATGGGAAGCCTCCCTACCATTGCCGAGATCCCTGATGAGCATGTCCAAAATTAGATAAGAGCAAAAATTAGATAAGAGCGAGGTTATCTACTGTGTCGTCGGGGGCCATCTCCTTTTGAAACTTTCCAGACGAGGAAGTGTCCCACTGCTTGGTAAGATATCGATCTACCTAGTTTGTAATTACTCCACAACTTTATAGGAAGTGAAATGACATGTCAGGCTCTTGCAGGAAGCACTGAGTATAGATTCTCTCCAAGCCTCATCCAGTCAATCAGGGAGAGATATACTCCATACAGCCCTGGAAAACAAGAAGCACTTGGGTCACATAAGAGGCCTTGGTCTTTATGTTTTTTTGGAAAAATGATTTTTCAAAGGACTCCGAAGCACACTGGAGTAAGAAGAGAGCCAAAGCCGAGCACGAGGAACAGCTATGAGAGGAGATTAAGACATCCCTTAAAGGGGAGATGTATGTATGTACGTACGTACGTATGTATGTATGACAATGATATTTCTACCAATAGGTTGCGTCATTCCCTACAACAAATTCAAGGACAATGTGCATACTTCTTATATCTAAAGTCATAAAAGAAGATGGAGAGTTCCACAATGTAAAATAAATTTGATTGGGATAAGATTGAGCTTACTTGTACATATGTGTATTTGTTCATGACGGATAATTTATTTTATTTCAGTTAATTGATTTGTAAAATAAATGTTCTTGTTTCTAAAATGAATGAATGTGAATTGGATGTATACCGTGTTAATCTGCTTGTGTCAGAGGATATGGCTAGCATTTTCTGAGGCTAGCCAACAAATAGAAATAGATTTATGATAAAAAAAGAATATCATAGGCGGTTATTAACTCGCAACCGTCTGTGATAGTAAACTATCACAGACGGTTTTTAGTAGAAACTGTCTATGATATCTGATGTATCACAGACAGTTTTAACTACAAACCATTTGTGATAGTTTATAACACAGACGGTTTGTAGTTGAAACCGTATGTGATATATCAGATATCACAGACGGTTTCTACTAAAAACCATCTGTGATAGTCAACTATCATAGACGGTTTATTGTTGAAATTATCTATGATAGTTTACATTACAGACGGTTCAAAAGTCATCTATGATAATCTTATGTCATTATTGACTCATAAACTCAGACTCAACTATCACAGACAGTTTTTACTAGAAACCGTATATGATAATTTACATCACAAACGGTTCAAAAGTCGTCTGTGATAACCTTATGTTATTACTGATTTATAAACTCAGATGGTTCATAAAATTATCTGTGATGATATTTTTAAACTATGTAATGATTTTTTTCAATAGCACCAGAAGGTGACAGTGTGGCAAAGCAGTGATGGCTTCGTCGGATGGCCGATGATGATGACAATTTTGTGGAGTGTTGAGGGTGCAACCTGTGGTAGCAGGAGGGTGACTGCTCTGCGGCGAGCAATGGTAACGGCCAGCCAGCTAAGGTGGCAACGAGGGAGGTGAGTTTGGGGACGAGCTAGTGGAGGTATAGTGGACAGTGTGTGCTCGACAGCTATTGGGCACACACATGCTTAAGCAGGTACCACGTTTAGTAAGCGCCGTTTTGGCCATAGGACCGAGGAATATATCATATGGTCATATTATTGTTTTTGGAACATGCGGTTGGATTTGTCAGTAACTTATTTTCACCCTCGAAGCGACTAGTTCCTTACGGCCTAATTACTAGGTCGTGCGTGTGCAGGAAAGCACCTTTTAATAGGACCGGGAAGTCGTGGATATATGGCTTTATTTACTAGAGTTTAAATCTCGATATTCTTCTATTACACACACTAGTGTGATTTAGTAGAAATTTTATAAGATTATGGATTTATTATTGATCTCTGTCTATCTATGCGTATGCTAAAGAGGCACTCACACATGTCATGCGATGTGCGTATGCAGTGATGTGTATGCGTGTGTGATCTTTGTAATTAGTGGTGGTAAAAAAAGCTCGTTAGTAGGACTCGTTAGATCGTTCAAAATTGCTTCAATTATACTTGTTAATAGTTAAATATTAAAATTAGTTGATTTTAAAAGAATTTGAATTTTGCTCTAGCTCGACTTAACTCGGCTCGTTAGCTCATTTTTAAAAATATTTTTAAATTATACTAAAATAATATTAAATTAAATTATATCAATTTTAGGAACAATTCGACAAGACGAGTGCTTGCTTATTATCCTCCCTATTTGTAATGGCAGAAAAAAAAGGTCGCGCATGTGCCCGCGCTTTAACTGGGCCATTGGAGCAAGTTTGTTTACTGGACGATCGGGTGGAGCACCTATGCTGACGGTCGTTGGTAGTACTAACTTTGGGCTAAAATTGATTGGGCCAGTGCCCCTACTGGGTTCATATGTTCCACCCATGAGTCCATACAAACTAGAGCTTGGCCGTCGCGGATACTATCTGAGCCGAAGCACCATGGCCATCTTAATTGAGTAAAAAATCGATTAAGCAAAACTAATTATTCAAAAAAAAAGGGGATGTGTGAAGTAGAGCCTTTTCCATAAATTTCATCGAGTCTATAAGAAAAAACAGCGTGGTATGCGTGAAACAATGCGAACACCATCAGTTATCTTGACCGTAGGACCTGTTTGCTACCATGTCACTTATCTTGACCGTAGTAACGTTGGGGCAATTAATAGACAGTTCCTGTTTGCTACCACGTCCAACTGCAACAGAAATTCAGTTTTGCCTTCCCCCATCAATTCCTTCCTTTCTCCTTTATTACTCCATCCATTTTTGCCCTAGTACGTCCTACTAACGGCGGAAGAATTTCACTTCTGCAATCTTTTCGCTGGACCTCTTCTTTCTTCCGTTGATACTCCGTATATCGTTCACTGATTGCCCCGAACAGAGCTCTCCACCTGCGCTGCACTAGTATCCCAAAAGCCTAACGCAGTGAAGTATCGGATGGCACAAATCTAGCTAGCCAGGTTCTTTCAATTATTGAAGATCCATGGAGAGCTGGTGGTATCAAACTACCAAAATAACCTGCAAAACATAGAGAGAAAAGCAACCCATATCAGCGAAATCAAAAGCGAACGAAAGCATCCTAATTTACCCAAAAGGAAAACAAAAAGGAAAGAGAGGAAGGCATCTTATCACTTGAAGAACAAAGGAAAGGCACAACATGAATGGAAAAGCGAAACGGAAAGAACAAAAAGATGGGAAAGAAAAAAGATATGGTTGAACAGAACACGTCAAGCCGCGGATACAAACGGTCGGGAGCGCACCGGCTCGCAAGTGGCCGGGCATGCGAAATGATGGAAATGGAAACCGGAGCAAACGAACACGGCAACCATAGCAGCACGGCTGCGGGATTCTCATGCTGACAGTTAGCTGTTCCTCACCAGTTAGCTGACAGTTTGCAATTTTGCATTGAGCGTTATACACACGCTATAACCTGTGTTTAGCCGGTAAGAAATACAAACGAACACACTACTTATGCACAAATAAGTCGTGCTTAACAGGCTAAGGAGAGTGATGTATGTCGGAGTAGTTGCTTTAGCTCCCAATCTCTCTTTTCCCCCTCTTCCTTGGTTTCTACTGACTTCAGTTACTATATACTTAGAAAAGGGAAGGTACAAACCAGGCACAAACCGTGTACATACATACTAGATAGTGGTTAATTACAGTTTAGTGAACAGAACTCATCTTCCTCTTCAAACTTCTGGCTCCGTTCATGGAGATGTTATATATCACATACTATGTTTATGATGCATTAGTTTGTTCCTTGAAATAGACATTATCATTATTGATCAATGAGTATGTGACTTATTCATGAGACTCTTAATGTCAAAATGTTGCTATTTCTAAATGATCCCTGATTATATATCATATGAGGAACAAATATGATTCAAAGATCAGCATATGTATTGATTGATGATCATGTCTCATGGATCATGGTATGGAGATACCAAATCAATAATATGGACATGTGTTAGTGAACATATGTTGGATAGACCCGCCATGAGACACTGCAGAGATTCCATGTGTCATCAGTTGGTCTCAAGTAGTGTTTATGTGGAATCCTTAGACTTGAGATCATCATGGTTCCCAACATGCGTAGTAGCTTATTTTGGGACTACTAAACACTACTCCGTAACTGGGTAGTCATAAAAGTAGTCTTTGGGTTTGCCATGAAACATGTAGTGGGATGTGAATGATCAAGATAGAATTTGCCCCTCCTTATGGGAGAGATATCTCTGCCCCCTCGATGTAATGGATTATGAAAGTGCATGGCCATGCCAAGGTGATTGAGGAGTCAATCACGAGTTTATAATCCATCACGGAATCGAGAGAGTGATTGAGCTATTAAGAGGATGACACAGGTCTCGCCTTGAGCTTAATCTATATCGTGAGGCAAAGGGATTCGTACATGAGAACATTACAGGTTCAGCCGATATGATCTTTACGTATATTTTGGGGTTAATATGTCTTGCTAGAGGCCGCTATTAACAGGGTGACCGGAAAGGCGTTTCCGGGTCGCGACCAAGTATACGTGAACCTACAGGGTCGCACACTTAACGGGTTGGAACACTAATTCGAATGTGATTCGGATGTGGGCTCAATTCGGATAGAGATCCGGATAGACTCCTTTTGGGGCCCAAGTGAGGAGGTCTATATATATGGAGGCTGGGGGGGCTGAGGAATGCACGCTTCTGTTCCTCCCGAGCAAAACCCTAGCCGCCACCTCCCGAGCCAAATCCTAGCCGCTCGCGAGTGCTGGTACACTCGCGATCGGCGTTCCAGCCCCGGACGTGTGGATACCGGTGGAGGCGCTGCTCGTTGCGGCGTTGATCGGCATCAACAATCTACAGATTGGATCTGCTCGTGGTGTGGTTGATCGCGTGGAGGAGACGGTCTGTTCGGGACGATCGGCTACTTCCACTACTACCTCGACGCGCGTGGTTGGATCGGCTTCTCCAACTCTTCTTCCGCTGCGCTGCGCGTCTAGTGGTAACGATCTATGATCCCTCCTTAGCATGATGTCCTGGTGTGCGCGGTAGAAATTTTTATTTTCTGCTATCGTAGCCTACGCGCGTTCCTTCAGTTATTGCCAGTGGCTACTGCTGTGGACGAGGCGCTGCTGCTGCTGCTAGAGGCGATGGTGCGCGTGGCCGCGCGAGACACTGGGGAGGCTGGCCCCCTGGCAGCGAGCCGGGCCGGCGCCGCGACCTGGTGGACGCAGCGCATGGCTCGCGGCGGCCCGGCGCGGGAGGCGTGCATAAGGTGGTGGCCGAGGCGGTGATGGCCGGCTACCGGCGGGGTGGACGGTGGGCTGGCTGATGCTGCACGCGGCGTCCTGGCCCCCCCTGGCGGGAGCAGGAAGGCACGGATCTTTAGCTGCTGAGGCCGTTCCTGGCTCGCCGCCGCCGCGTCATACTCCTCCAGTAGGTTCGCTAGGTCGTCGTCGCCCGTCACGGAGATCAGCGCGTCCAGGTCCCCCGTTGGCAGCTGGCACCGTACGCTCACCGCGTCCCACCCGCACAGCTCCCGTAGCTTCCGGTGCAACTCTGCACGTAGCAAACGTTGGGATAAAGCAGAGCAGATGCCACAATTAAAAAACGCATGCACGGGTGGTTGATGGATGTGTCATAGTACGTACCGGAGAAGCGGAGGGTGCGGTGGACATTGAGGACGCGGGTGTCGCCACCGACGTATCGCAGCTGGCCGTCGTGGTGGCGCGGGAGGATCTTGCCGCCGTAGCTGCAAAGGAACTTGACGCCGTTGGCCGCGGCGGGGGCCGGCGGCTTCACGGCGTAGACGTCATCGAACGACCCAAACGACACGCACGACGAGGAGGAGGACGATGAGGAGGTGCCTGCCATGCTCTGTGGAGGACAGCGGCTGAAGAGTTGTGGGCAGGGTTGGAGCAGCAGCGGCGGAGTTTTTGTTGGGTGCCCCGGAGCTGGCTCCAGCTTCATACTGGCACCCGGTTAGGTATATTTATATCTTGGCAAAAGGAAGGGGATTGCTTAGACTCATCTTTAACTTCTGATAATTTAGGTTCTGAAGTTCTGATAATTGTTTAGGATGGTAAACGATCATAGTTTCTACATGTTGTATCTTAATCTCTAGGATTATTTTTGCATTAGGGATAGACTAGCAAACTCGATATATTACAAGGTGTACTCACGTAACTTTAAACAAGTAGCACTTGAACTGAAAGAAGGAAAACTCAAATATATTAGAGTAAATATATAGGAAGAACTATAGTCATCCTTCAAGTTTGAGCTCATGCCACATTTAATTAGAATCCAAACCCTTTGACAAATTATTCCAATTCCACTCCCACAATTTGGTCCTCTTATCCCAAAAGAAGCTCCCTATGTCACTGACAAATGTATTTTGCCTCAATTTTATCGATTTCAGGACTCACGGAATCTCTAAATAGAAATCACAACAAGGCTAAAAATATATAAAAAAAATATGGTCGCTAAATAGCTCATTCGAGAGTTTTAGATCCCAAAATAATTGGCACAACAGTGCTTTTCCTATCTTTCTCATCTCATCAAATATAAAAGGGGAGTTTATCTATTCACCCCTTCCACCTTCGGTCTTTTCTTGCATGTGGACACTTGGGCCTTTATTGTTAGCCCCCAAAGTACTCTAATGCTTTGTTCTCACTTAACCGCTCTGCCATGTTTCCCACTTTTACACTATTCATACATGCCTAGGTAGTAACTGCCTTCGATTTGTTTTCTCTTCTCGGAGCCACTGTTATTGCTTCCTCCCGTGTGCTAACATACTGCTGCTACACTAGGACGGTGAAAAAGAAGAGAGAAGTGGAACGGTACTCGGTAGTAAAGAAGAGGAGCACACTAGTGCAAAGACAAGGCATTAGTGTACACTACCAAGAACGACGATGGAATGAAAGTGTACACTGCCAAGGTCAACGACCAAGACATGGAGTACATCGGCATGGACAACGTATAGGGAGGTGGAGTACATAGGCTCGGACGAGGTGTACATCATTGATGGTGAGGAAGAACTGCGAAACCTGCAGAGTCAGGCAAGGCAGATCCGGAGCGACAATCTCGGTAACAGCGGATCCAGCTGTACCAATCTCATGGACGGTCGATCCAGTGGCAGTGACCTCAGAGACGGCAAATCGGTGGGCCGACATTGGGGACACCGGATCCGGCGGCTATGGGCTAGGTCACCCTGGATCCAATGCCCTAAGCCGAGGAAGGCAGTGAACCCAATGGGCGGAGGCGACGAAGACGCCAGATCTGGCTGTCTTCCAACGTGGCGCTGCGGACCCGGCCTCTCCCAACCGTTCTCGCCTGCTATGCCGCTACTCATCGCTAACCATGCCGGCACCACCCGCTATTGGGCGCCGCACTGCAACCTACCACTATGCGCCACTGGTGGAGGGGAGAGAAATGTGAGAACAAATGGGGAGAACAAGGAGAGGGGGTTAGATAGGTAGATATATAAGTTCAACCTATTGAATTGTTTCGTTTTTTGTTTAGGATTGGAAGATGAAATTTTCACGATGGAATGCAAATATGCATATTCACTGCACAATCGTTCTACTTGCTTTATTTGTTATTCTGCTTGTCATGTTATTCTTTGTATCAGGGGTGTATTTTAGCCGAATTAGTAGAGATAAACTCTTGTTCGTAGTTGTATAGTAGAATGCATTTAGACTTATATTTTTAAAAGGTTGTTATGGATAAGAATTAATCCAACTATCTATCAAGAGCTTCCTTCACATGTTCTCCTACTGTCTCTTTTTCTAATGTTCATTGTATAATTTAGGTCACATTTGATGATATGTATGTTATTTTGAAACCCTCATTATAATGTATAGATATCTTACTAGTTCTCATCAACTTCTCACAAATGATAGTAGCCACATCTCATGAACGACCTTGTTCTCATTTTTTTTGTTTCAGTTCTGGTCTCGAGATGTTGCGGGGAGGCTGAGTTGTAGCGTCGTTTTCACCCTTGCACAATATTCTTCTGCATTTAGTCAAGAAAGAATTATATTCTTCTCCATTGCTTGAGGTCCCAGTTCTTCCCTGGCCATTCTCCCGCTTTTTTGGGTCCAGGGATATGCTCCTAGTCTGAATTCTCCACTAAAAATTTGTTTGTTGTATCAAATAATTCATAACTTGGATGTGTTATTTTGAGTTATGACTTACAGTTTTTAGTTATAATTTATTAATTTAATAAATGATGATTACAGAAAAAAACCAAAACTAAAAGCCCGAAAATCCAACACACCGGCCACGCCAACTGCCGGGCCCACGCCAACGAGCGGCTCACATATCTTCGCACCGAAACGACCGGAATTTTCGGCACCATACTTCGGCCCGACTCCCGCGGTCGCGTACGTGCCGGCTGGGGATGCACGCAACGGCCGCCACGACGCAACATGAGTCTCCAGGGGGAGATTCTACTGGATAGCGACGCGGTGAGCCGGGTCAAGGCATACGCACGACGGAATCGATGGATGACTTCCCCGCGCGCACAAGAAGGCGCGACGGGGCACGGGCGGGGGCCACCCGACGGATCATTTTGGGTCAGTTGTGGGTGAGCGCTGACCGCAAAGCGATATCGAGTATGTTTTTTTGGCTCCGGTTTATGATTTTTAGTTAAAATTTTTAAAATTTGGTTGTTTATGGTACAAATTACGGAGAGACAGATACTTACTTGCGATTTTAGCTAGTACAGATATTAGGCTTTTAACGTGTAGATCATTTAACTTGTAGACCCCGTCTTAAAAAAATACTTTGTTTAAAAGTTAGGGCCTGTTTGGGACTGCTCCGCTCTAAGTTTTCCAGCTCTGCTCTCAACGTCGCTAACCAAACAGGTCTAACTCCAAAAACTTCACTCCAAGAAAAAGATAGAGTTAGAGACCAACTCCACGTTTTTTATGGAGCTCCTCAAGGGGTATTTCACAAACAAAGGTTTCCAAACTCCTTATGAAGTTGGTAAAAAATTACCCACCACTGCCATTACACAATTCCTCTCCTCCGTACCTATTGGATTTCTTTTCCCCCGCCCCTCTTCTCATGCCGCTATGAGCTTGGCTTATCCACTCCTCCGCCTCCCATGCCGCTGCTCGCTCGCCGCGCCGCTCGCGTGGGTTGTTGAGCTGACGGGGCGGGAGAGGGCGCCGGGAGCTGCGGGCGCGGGACTGGAAGGAGGAGGTGCAGGAGCGGCTCATCCACGAGCCGGCGCGGCGGCGGAAGAAACCGCCGAAGCGGACGTGGCGGGAGGAGCTCAACCTCGACCTCCTCGCCGAGCTCGGGCCGCAGTGGTGGATCGTGCGCGTTTCCATGGCACCCGGCACCGACTACGTCGAGCTCCTCACCAAGGCCATCTCTCGTCGGTGCCCGGAACTCTCATTCAAGGTCTCACCCCCACCACTCTCCTCCCACTGGCTCGTTAGTTTAGATCATTTGCGTCTGTGTTGCGCGAAGCACAGCTCTGACGAGCATTTTGCCGAACACCTCAAGCATAAATGCTAGAAATTGAACAGCCTGCCCATTACCATTTGAATCAATATCCATTTGTAGGTTGTCACGATATCTTGTGAGATGAGTAGATTATGTTATGAGCAACATCAAGGTGCAAAAGTCTTGCAACTGTTAGAAACGTCACATCTAACAAGAGAATCTTGTCATACTAGTATGTTGTGAGTGATTGAACAACATAAGGAACCTACCAAAATATATTTGGCAAATGTGACTCTTGGTTGTAAAAAATCCTGTCACAGTGACAATTGTTGTGTTCTAAGTTCTAACCTCTAATTTCTGGTCCTTGTTACTGTAAACACATAATTGTGGTAATATTCGGACTGCTGAGGTTTGATGTGAATCTGATTAAGCAGACCCTTAATCTCCTATTCCCAATATGCAATGGATTGGTGCTACTGAATGGATTTATAATTTTATTTGCATACCATGTTTTTAGTGCAGTGTTTCTCACAAAGTATCTGCAGATTTATAATCCATCTATCCAAGTCAAGAAGAGACTTAAAAATGATTCGATCAGTATCAAATCAAAGCCTTTGTATCCTAGGTTGGTCTTTCTGTATTGCACCTTAAACAAGGAGCTTCATGACTTCATCAGAGACACTGAAGGTTGTTACGGCTTTATTGGAGCTACAGTTGGTTCTATTTGGGTACTCTTTATTCATCAACTTTTTTTGAAACATTATCAGTTGAAATGTTTATGGTTTTTGTTTTTAGTTGGTTGAAAGTTGAAACCGTGGTGGCTGCTATGAATATTTTAAATATGTCAAAACAAATACATGCCTTCTACAATTTCATTATCATGCTTTAATATCAAGCAAGCATTTGAAACAAGCTTTGTCAATGGTCCTGTATTAAATTTTTACTGGATATATCAGGGTAAATAGGGAGAGGCCGAGAGGGGAATGGATTTTCGTTTCTTATTTCTCTTGAAATAAGTTTATTTCCTTTTCATTGTTTCACAGGAGCTACCGACTTACTGGAATGTGAGTTATAGATCGTGAGGGTGCTTGATCGTGCAAAAATAGCACACCCGCAAGTGCACGGGTTGCCACTGAAATAGCGGCGAGTGTCGTGTTCTCCACAGGGACTAGACTGAGGCTACTGGTGCTCAGCTAAAGCTAGGTCAAACAAAACGGGGGAGAACTAAGCCTAAAACGAGTACAAAATCGACCAAACAAACTAACTATCGAACGAACGCTAATGACGACGGAAAGAACGACCGTACGAATTGACGTCGTACGATCGAACGAACAAAACGATGACTTACTAAAAGAACGACAACGATGCACGAGAACGAACGGCACGACTACTGAACAACGACACTACTACCGTCCGACGACCTAATTAACTACCGATCGCTAGACAGAAAGAGGAAGTCGAGAAGCACTAGTGGAGTTTAGAAGCAAAGAGGGAGTTGAGAGAGGACAAGGGAGAAGACGATCGACGGCTAACTAGACGACGACGGCACACGATAACACAACAAACTACAACCAACGAGCGCACGACTTAACTATCGACAGACCGCAGAGAGAAGAAAGGAGAGAGTCGAGACAGCAAAGGGAAGGTTGAGACAGCACAAGGAGGGGAACGGTCGCCGGCTAGCTAATTCGATGAGACTCTCAAGCATACACATATACTACGCTAACAACAGGACATCGATACACATGAAGCACACACACTGACCATACTACTAATAGAACAAAAAATGAACAGTTGTCACAATAACAGAACAAATATCACAATAACAGAACTAAAATTAACAGGGCTTATGAACACATCCACTGAACAGAGTCATCACAGTGCAAAATTAAGACCCATTACAGTGCTCAACAATGCATCTCAAATAACAGTTCAACATTCGCAGTTCATGTAGCAATAATAATCCAGAAGACTAAACAAGAAAATAAAGGAAAGAGAGTGAGGATTTGGAGATAAACCGAATAGGAAGAAGTAGCAGAGGGCGTAGAGAAGAAGGTGATGGCCGAGGTGAAGTTGGGGCAGGAGGAGTCGTCGGCAGCCGTGGTGAAGAGGTTGAAGAAGTCGCCGGCGTCGAGGACGATGCAGCCGGCGGAGGAGCACACGTCGGAGAAGAGGTAGTGGTGGCGGTCGGAGAAGAAGTAGGTGCTACCCGGTGTTGGTGAAGAGGAAGCAGATGCGGCCGTCGGTGTCGGTGCGGAGGCAGCTCGGAGGTAGGAGCGGCGGTGGAGGAAGGGCACAGGGGGCGGCCTGATGCGGAGAAGTGTGGCGGCGGCGATGGAGAAGTGGGCGCGCACCGGGTGGAGAAGGGGCGAGCAGCCAGACGCACAGTAGATGGGGCGGCGGCGCTATGGCGGAGGCTGAGATGGCGATGGCGGCGGCTGTGGATGAGGACGGCGGCGCTCGGATGGAGAAGGAGGAGGGAAGTAGGAGGAGCTGCGGCCGAGGGAGGAGAAGACGGCAAAGAGGAGGCGCGGAGGAGGAGAAGCGCGGGCGCACCGGAGATGGCGGCGCGGGTGAAGAAGAAGCGGGGGCGGCGTACGCAGCACGGGTCGAGGAGCAGAGGTGGGGCTAGCGGCCGGATGAAGAAGGAGGCGCAAGGGGAGAGCAGGGAGGAGAGTCTGGTGGAGAAAGGGAGAAGAGAAAAAGGGGACAGGAGGAGAGGCGCAGGGAACGGAGAAGGGAGGAGATGGGGATGGTGCAGGGAGGAGTTCGGCAGGGAGAGGGGAGAAGGAGAAGGAGCTACATGGAGAAGATGAGTTGGGGATGGCGGCTGCTGGATGGATGAAGTGGTGATTTCGGCTGGAAGAATGAGGTGGAAGAAGGGTGGTGCAGTGGCGAGCGTTGGCCTGGCCTCGCCGCCGGCCGAGTAGAAGAAGGGGGAGGAGAGCAAAAGGGGGCTAGGAAGAAGAAGCCAGGCTCAAGGGCTTCTTGCGGCGGCGGCAGGGTTGAAGAATGGGGATTTTTTTTGGCATTTTGCAAATTAGCCCTCCAACTTTCTAGGGTTTACAATTAGGTCCGTTTCCCAATTTAGTTTCTTCTGATTTGGCCCGTCCGGAGCTCCGTTTTCAGCGCGGTTTGATCCCACGTGTTCGTGACGACGCGTACAACTATACGGAGCAGTCTAGATTTGTCGTTTATGCGCCTAGATCGCGCCGGCCTGCAGTAAAATACAGAAAAAATGTAAAATAGTCCATTTCGAGCATTTAAATATAGAAAATAGTGCAAATGATGATAAATGGTCCCAAAATGCGAAAAATATGAGGGTAAAATGACGGTAAAATGAATGCAAATATGACGCATATCATACCCCCAAGCTTTAAACGTTTACTTGTCCTCAAGTAAATGGCATGAATTATCGAACCCGGACAATAAGTCATCATGGTAAAAGACTAGTTACATGCATGTGATAAGCCAAGAAGCTTATAGCAATGTAAAATGAGATTGTCTAACTCGAGTTTTGAGGACCATCCAAGATGAGAATGAATATTCAAGCAAAGATGCCAAAGTGATAACTATAGCATTTGACCAAATCAAGTTACAAGTGTCAAAATGCACTAAGTGATCACATGAATCCAACCAAAATTGTAAGGCATCGAAACTAGGTATAACATCAAGAATGAGCATAGCAAAGGGTCATGCTAAGGCATTTGCTATTTGAGACAAAGAGACTAATACTTGCATGATATTTATGAAAAGCCCACACTTGAGCCATGATACCTAATTTTTGTTGATTTTTAGCAAATTTAAAACACACATTGGGCACAAGTGCCACTTATTCCAATCCTTGGGCAAGCTTGCCACTTATTCACACATTCAAACTTCAATTGGGCAAAAATGCCACTTATTCAGACGTTTGCAAACCAATGTGACAGTCACTTATTCAACTCACTCACTCCTTGCAAAACAATTTTTTTTCTTTTCTTATGATTAAGCATCTTTAACCGGTTTTCATTAATGCTAAGTACACGTGTCCCGAGACATGAATACCTAGATAAATCAACCAAGTTATTGGCTCAAGATAGGACTACCCCTTTCACAAATTTTTCATTCAAGCAAAGTATCAATATCTAAAATAACATATGCCAAACCATGAAACTAGGATATAATCATTCAAGAGGCTATGACTAGAACCAATTCAATCCGCAAATGGTTAAGACACATGCGTAACTCGCAATGAATCAAATACTATAGGATCACAAGGTTTCTAAGCACATCAAGGATAATAAACAAAACTCAAGCTCTATATAATGCCAAGTGACTTAGACATACAAGGAACTAATGACAATATAGCTCAATGAAAATTTTGGCATGACCTTTCTAGATCAATAAGGCATGGGCTCACATGGCAAATATATACAATCAAGCATAACATGAGAGCAATAGTAAAGACCATACGTCATCACACAAGCACAATATGAAGCATAAGTATGACCATATATCATCAACTACACGACAATAAGCTCAAATGCTCACAAATATAATACAAACATGCTAGAGTATCATCCATACACATACAAGTCCTCCCCCAAGCTTAAATTGAGCAATGAATCAAGAATGTGCTTAAAGGGGTAAGAAACAGCTCACCGGACGTATATGATGTAGTGGAAGTGACAAATCATCCCATGCTTCTTGCACATGCAAGGATGAGGATCTAGCACGGGACCTAAAATAAAAAAGAAAGAAAAGAAGAGAAACTAACAAACAAAATGGAAATAAAAGGAAAAAAGAGAAGCTCATTTGGATGTAGCGGGAGCAGGGCCAAGGACGGGACATAGAAAAGGCACATGTCCGCCCTCCTCATGAAGCAGCATGCCTCGAAATCCACCTGGATCCCAAGGGATATCGACTCGAACCATGTCCGCTCGTAGTCGATGGTAAACAAGCGTAACCCTGCAAATAGACTCAAAGATATGGCATGTATATGTGATAGGGTTGACACCCTCTAAGTCATCAATAGAATATCCAATCATGTAGGTATATCGATAAAGTACATCATGAGGTCTATCAGTGAGATGAGCACAACTAGTAATAGCATATGTCTCGTCAGGGCCAAAGAAATCAAACCTGAAGTGGTCGAGGAAGAGTTTCCAAACTACCTGAAGTGTAGGTGAAGTAGAATGCACGGTAGTAGAAACCTCCAGAGGGGCGATGTCGACGAAAGAAGTAGCCGGTGGTGGATCAATAGAAATGTGCTCCTCCTCGACATCGGAAGCAGCCCCCTCATCAAGATGTGGAACCTCAGAACTCAAAAGCATATCCATAATAAACTCGTCATCATCTGGCTCAATGATCTCTCTCTCAGAGTCAATAGGCAAAGGATCCGAATGAGGTGCCTCTAAGTGTGTCTGTGGTGTCTCCAACAATAGGCCCTCGCTAGCAAGATCAGGTGTAAGACTGGTAGGCTGACACTCATCTCTATCCAGAACTATATCTGTGGTGCTAATGGAAGGCTGTGAAACGGTAAAACTATCCACACAAGTAGAACTGGTGCTCATAATCGTCTCAATCTCGTCCTGAATCGCCATCGCACGATCACCACCAGGAGGCACAGTCATCAGTTCCTTGCATAATGCATCAAGTCTGGCAGCCTGATCTACATGTGAAGGAGGTGGCTCATGAGACTGCTCTAAGGACTTAGACATAGGAACTGTAAACTGGCTCGGTGAAGGCATAGGTAAACTACAGGCAGGTGGTGTCGGACCCAATGTGAAGCAACTACTCATTCTACTCTCATGATCTCCTATAATCCTAGAAATCCTCTCCTCAAATCTAGACAACTGATCGAGCTCAGGAGTAGGAGTCTGATGCTGAGGTACAGGATAGTGCTGGTGTGACCAATGAGAAATATCCTGATCTCCAAATCTAAAACCCTGCAATGGTATACTAGAAGAAAATGATGAGATATCAGGGTTGTTGTTTCCATATGATAGACTCGAGTGCTCAGGCCATCCAGGGTGATAAGTGTCAGGGTATGGCCCACTCGGCTGAGCAAAGCTCATCCCGTAACACTCTGGAGTGGACAAATAACCACGCTGGCACTCAGCGGGTGAATGGCCCTGAAAACCACAAGTCTGGCATATAGGAACAACTGGAGAGTGGGTGCCTAATAAAGAACTGTAATGATCATGCCCGCTCTCTAACACAACTCCTCGCTCTAAAGCATAGCGCTCTAACTGACGAGACAATAGATTTACCTGTTCTTGAAGAGTATCATAAATACTAGGGGTGCTCATATAACCACAAGAATCAGAATAGTAAGCCATAGCCTCAATAAGTACCAATATCAATCAACCCGCGAGAATGGATACGAAAATCGCGAAAGAGAGAACTAGGGAGAGGGTTAGGGGTTAGCAATATATCACAAATATGAACAATAACGATATGAAATACAAGTCAGCACAAACACAAAACAAACAAAAGAAAACAAACAACGACCTAGTCTATAGCCTAACACTATCGCTCTAAGCTAATCCCCGGCAACGGCGCCAAAATGCTTGATCGTGCAAAAATAGCACACCCGCAAGTGCACGGGTTGCCACTGAAATAGCGGCGAGTGTCGTGTTCTCCACAGGGACTAGACTGAGGCTACCGGTGCTCAGCTAAAGCTAGGTCAAACAAAACGGGGGAGAACTAAGCCTAAAACGAGTACAAAATCGACCAAACAAACTAACTATCGAACGAACGCTAATGACGACGGAAAGAACGACCGTACGAATTGACGTCGTACGATCGAACGAACAAAACGATGACTTACTAAAAGAACGACAACGATGCACGAGAACGAACGGCACGACTACTGAACAACGACACTACTACCGTCCGACGACCTAATTAACTACCGATCGCTAGACAGAAAGAGGAAGTCGAGAAGCACTAGTGGAGTTTAGAAGCAAAGAGGGAGTTGAGAGAGGACGAGGGAGAAGACGATCGACGGCTAACTAGACGACAACGGCACACGATAACACAACTATACAGAAAAATACGGAGCAGTCTAGATTTGTCGTTTATGCGCCTAGATCCCACGCGTTTGTGACGACGCGTTCAACTATTTGTATTCAGCGCAGTTTGATCCCACGCGTTCGTGACGACGCGTACAACTATACAGAGCAGTCTAGATTTGTCGTTTATGCGCCTAGATCGCGCCGGCCTGCAGTAAAATACAGGAAAAATGTAAAATGGTCCATTTCGAGCATTTAAATATAGAAAATAGTGCAAATGATGATAAATGGTCCCAAAATGCGAAAAATATGAGGGTAAAATGACGGTAAAATGAATGCAAATATGACGCATATCAGAGGGCTGGATCTGTTGAACTAGGAAACACTTGCATTCGTAGTCATTTTGGTTTAAACTACTCTCAGGTTATATATGGATAATTATTTGTATTCGAATGATGGACTTTGTTAATTATCTATCATGCACGTTGTAATTTATGGGACAAAAGGATGGAATTATTTGACCAAAATATTTGTTTTTTGGTTTTCTCGAATAAATTAATTGTGATTATAATCAGTTACATATTCTCCGCAGACATCAAAACATACACCAAACATCATTCAGGGGCACATTGGACCTTTCTCAGGGAAACCTCACATTCCTGGAGCTGGAGCTAGCTGCGTGCCAAACAGGACCACCTGCTCCAGGAACTTCACAGTGGAGCTGCTCTATGGTGGAGTTGGTGGAGCAGAGCTGGAAAAACTGGAGCAAAGCAGTCCCAAAACAGACCCTTAATTACTGTAACAAAAATCAAAAGTTGTTAGCTTTTGAGTTAAAGAACAGGCCCATAGGCTTCCCTCTGGCGTCCAGACATATGCATTGCCTATCCGCGGTGTTCACCAGTCAGGTGATAGATCAAGGCAGTGTTCACCAGTCAGGTGATAGATTAGTGTCCAGCGCTTAGTGTCTAATTACAGTCTAGATGGATCAGACGGCTATCTAGATAAAAAATCAGCTAGATGGGTATGATGAAAGGGTGACATCTAGCGTCTTTGCCGCGGCCTTGGCGTACACCGCCTCAGTTTCCTTTTATCTTCCCCTGTAAAACCCATCGCATGCCCCTGTAGCCCGTAGCTACCTCTGTCTCACCGCCTCTCCCCTACAAAAAAAAAACCAAAATTGCTGACACTAGTGTTTCCCAAAAGTTAATTTAAAGACCTGTTTGAATAATCTGTTAGATCTTCAAACAGGACCTATTTGAATATATTTTAGCTTTATTTAGTAGTAGCTTACTCCTATCATTGTATTAGTTTTTTTCCCGAAAGGTCACATTTTGTTTCACTGGTGCCTTTGTATCGTTGCATAGATACTATTTTTTTATTGTTTTCTGGTATGCTAAGATTGTTCCTGTATTTCTGTAGCATATTTTGGTTGTGCCAGTAGTAAATTTTGAATTGTTCCTATAGTATATTTGATTGTTCTGGTTGTATATTTTGATTCTCTATAGTACATTTGATTGTATCACAGACTCAGTTGGCAGCAACGACAACGGTGGTACGTTCTCCCTTTCCACCTCCACAAAATACACCTAGCCAAAACAAGAGGAAAAAAACCACTTCAACAAACAAATTAATTTGTAACAAAAACTATTGTTATCCTAACAACACCCTCCTCACTCGCAAATTCATCATCTTCCTATTAGGTTTCCTAGTTGCCATCATTCAATGAAGATACAGCATACCCGTCATGGTTAGACCCATTCTCTTTATTGTCGTTGAGAAATACCAGAATTTTTAATGTAAATAATCTATTTTTTATTCAAAATAACAAAAATATATCTGCGCAAATATTTTTACAAAAATAAGCTCCAGTCACCTAACCGTCGGGTGACTGGAACCTATCGCCGAACGGGCGCGTGACACGAAAGCTATCTGTGGGCCGTTAGACTGCAGCTTGTCGCCTAGCGGTTGGTGCAGTCGCTCGGCTGTGCAGTGATTGCAAACAAGAGGTAATGTGGGTTAATTCATTTGTGATTTTCATAGATTATGAATAGCAGATAATCTGTTGAATTCGCAATAAGAGTTTGCGATTGTTGTATGTTGTTGTAGTGCAAAAAAATGCGTGAAACTTTTTTTAAGAATGATTGAAATAAGAACGATCGGTAAGTACGAGGGTAAGTAATATTGTGATGTAACCAGGGAAAAGACGAGGAAATAAGCTTGTCTGAATTAAAATAGATTTCATAGTACAATTGGGAGTAACACGGCACGTAGGGTTTAATTACATACATAACATAGAGCATCACGTACGATGCAACAAACCAACTGCTCGTATGACCTACTGCGTGGACCAGGGCCATTTTCCCTTCCTTGCGAGCTAGGCGTTGAGCTCCTCAGCTGCCTCTTTTGCCTTGGCCGCCATTTTCCTCTTTTTCTCGTGCTCCCTCTCACGAGCCTCACGGTCCCTACGCATGCACGCCTCGAGATGAGGTTTTGTCTCCTGATGTATACGTTCAATTTGCTCATGCTTGCAGCGCTCCTCCACCCGGATCTCGCATGACCTTTTGATGTTCCACTCCTCGAAGTTGAGGGCGCACTGGTCCTTTGGGTGAATCTCAAGATCGATCCATTTGCGATAGCCACATAGGGGTTCCGGAGACTATGGATACATGGAAGAGGTTGTTAGTACGTACTTTAAAGGAGAAAAAGTAGGGGGAACACAGTGCACCTGGTCCTTACCGGCTGTCGATAGGTGGCAGTGCTTAGACTTGAAGAACTTGCACAGATCCCAACATCAACAAAGGAGGGGTGTCTCCCCCTCAGGTAGATGTTGTGGTGAACACTCAGTAGGAACGTTCAGGATAGGGTTGTTGCTACAGGTGGCGTCATTGCAGGGAGCTGAACTCGTAGCACGCTTGGCTTGTTCTGCCCAAGCCGCAGTAGCCCTTGAATTTTTGTCGTAAGCAGCATCAGACCTTGCTAGGTTACGGGTCTCCTCCTATTACTTCTTCTACCTCTTGTCCATCCCAGTGTGGTGAAGCAAGCGCCAGTGTAGTGTTGGGTTTGCTTATGTAGTTTTCTCTCCGAAATCTCTTCGACCTCCTTTTATAGGGCCCCGTGTGGCCTTCTCGCGGACTATTTGGATGGCGGGAGATGTTTCTTCCGATGCCCACACTCTGGGGTACAAGTAGGCAATTGTCTATTTTGTAGTACACTAATAGAGTTTCGATGTTAACGTTCTTTTCTAGCAGATGGTTAAATGCGGCTTTGTGCGATGGATTGATCCTCCCCATGAACGGTACGTGGATATGTTGTCGGAGCGAATTATTGACTTAGAGGCACAGATTGAAAGTCTTGAAGAGTACAATGATGACCTCCGTCAGCAGATGGAGCGCGAGAGGGGCAACGAGGAAGTCATCAACATAGCAAGTTCGTACGATCCAACATGCTGTTGCGTGAACCCTAGTTGTACATGTGCTTGCCACCACAACGATAGCTAGCCACGTCCGAGGTGGCCCCTTCTGCAACACTCTATGTGGGTACTATGAGACTCCCTCTACCTATAGGCAACGACGTGTAAGGTTGTACCATAGTACTCTCCCCTGTTGGTCACGGTATTTTTCAATGTCGTTAAGTATGCAATCGAATGATTCGTACATCGGTACAGTTGCCATCAATTCAGTACACTATTCAAGTGGTGCGATCGTCGGTGTGATTGCCATTAATTGAGTGGTATGGGCATTGACATGGATCGAACAAATGGACAACGTAAAGAGAAATACAAATAAGCTCGCCATAGTATTGCAAACATCACTAAGTAAATAAGAAACGTAAGTAGTACATGAACAACAAGTGTACAGCTTGCACTAACCACCCCCAATAGCATCCTCAGCCCCCCTCCACCGCTACCCTGGCCCCCTCCATCTTCGTGTCCTCCCATACGGCCCCGCTTAGCCATCTTCCTTAGCGCTGGGTGACAACGCCCTGACAAGGTAAGATGGTTAGGAGACCACCGCACATCCCAAAGCTGGAGGAGTAGACTGCACCACCATACAAGACTTGCAGTGCAAATATTATTAGTTCATCAGATAAAGGGATGGGATAAAACTAAAAAGAGGTGAAGCCTACTCTCAGCTAGCGCCATGGCATGGTCGAAGCCGTCTAGAGGGACGTACAACACGGAGTACGCGCCCTGCGTGGGGAAGCTGGAGATGTACGGAGGATGGACAAACTACTGCCCTGCGGTGTAGGAGCCTGTGCCCAAGTTGACCCCTGGCCTCATTAGACTGAGGTGGTGTAGGACATGGTCAAGCAGAGCCCCCCGCATGGTGCCATGCCAGTCGGGGCGGCCCCCGTGGACGCACTGTGTGTGCACCGGGCGGGGATGTACGGACCTCTAATAGCCTCCTACACGACAACAGGGCGACTACACGTGCACCCAAGCCTGCACATGATGCAAAGCCTGCACCGCCTCCTCCTGTGTCACCTCCACACCACTGGCGATCCTATCCGCCATGGTGTGAGACTCCCTCCAAATCGCAGCACTGATGTTAGCCTGCAAGAAAAACACAAAAAGGTCAATACTCTTAGTGACAATGCCATAAGGGAATATTTACAAATTTGATATAATGTACCGCGATGTGAGCGTCTCGTGCGAGGTGCACAAGGTACCTGTCTGTCGGTGCGATGATGTGTGCTGTGGGTGGGTCGACGACATGTACCAGCCTGGTACACATCCGAGGCCGGTACCAGCACAGGTATCGGCGTACACGCTACTGTCGTAGGGGGTGGCCTCCTCCACATAGTCTTGAAGCGCGCCCTCCTACTTCACTATCCACCGCTCCATCTTCACCGTCCAGTCTGTAAACCTTCCAAGAGTGCCTGCAGGAGGCAGCATTTCATTACTAGTCGTCAAATGAATACACAGTAGAAGGAGATTCCTGAGAAGCGGTCATTCACGCGTGGATGCTCTACGGCACCAGTCACCCGACTGGTCCTGGAATGACCTGACGTAAGCCAAACTGGCGCATCACACAATGCGCTGCATAGTCCTCGATGAAGACGTTGTACACGAGCTTCTAGCGCATCAACCAGAAAGCTCGGTCGTGCCAGCAGAGCGAGGACAGCCCATCAGGAGCACAGCTCTGCAGTGCCGCAGGTGAGTACAACTCCCAACGCATATCGTCAGCTGTGAGGTGGTCGAACTGCTCCACAAAGGGTAGATATGCCCACGTGACCTGGATGTACACAAAATATACATGCAAGGAACAATGGCTGTTACTTACGACTATCGTTAATACAACAAAATAATTGCATGTCAGAATACTTACCCATCTACGACACCAGAGAGAACCCATTATAGGCCGGTCGACGTCTCCCCCGGGGTCATCTCGGCCCCGTACGGAGTCATGTCCTTGAGCATGGGCCGTCTGAGGCTGAAGCGCTCGAACAACCATAGCTGCAGTAGCAACAGACACCCCACGAGGACTGAGTTTGCCTTGGTTGCGACAAGTGCGGTCGAACACCAGCTAATCTGGGGGGCCTCGCCCTCGGCAATGGCCCTAACATGAGCGATGAGGTGCGCATCGACGGTGTTGCTGTGGCTAATGGTGAAGAGCACTCAACCAAACAGCTACAGTAAGTACGCCTCCAAATGCCACGAGACTTGCTGCTCGTCTGCGGCCGAGTCCATCTGCTTCACATGAATGCAACAAAAAGTTATTAGTACAGAACAGCGGAAACGACAACATAGAGGATCAAACAGAAAGGGCATCAAGCATGTACCCAGACTATGAAATCAACCTCAACGATGGCCCGTGTGTTTGAGCCGGTAGGAAGACGTAGTACTCCTCCACTGTGCTAGGCAGAAGGACTCCTTGGAATCTATCAAGCAGGTCCGTGCGCCAGTCGGTCGGGGACTCCGATAGGAAGGCAGCAGCTCCCGCGATGGGAAGGCCGAGCAGCAAGGACACATCCTGTAGAGTAGGAGCCATCTCCCCGAATGGGAGGTGGAAAGTGTGCGTCTCCGGCCGCTAGCAGTCTACCAAAGCTGTCAGTAGAGATTAATCGAATGGGAAGTGTCGCGATCGCCCCACGTCGTCGTCCCCACCCATAGGCAAGGCCGGTCTATCCACGTCGGTGGCTTGCATCATCCGGGCGAAAGGGAGTAGCTTGGCATCACGTAGCCTACGAAACAAGTAAATGTTAGCACGTAACCTACTTATGGCAATAGTACAACACTATTGGAGTGCAAACCTGGCTGTCCGCATGGTTCTAGTCTCTAGGCCACTCGAGGTGTGCGTGTGCAGACCACCCCCAAGTCAGTTGGCTCCTCTGCGCTCCCTAGAAGCAGGACTCGATGGGAAGGGTGATGCAGCCGGTCGACGTGCTCGTCCAACAGCCATAAGGCCAGTCCGATCCGCAAAGCTCACGAGCCATACTTGCAAAATGAATTCAAGTTAGCATTTATGCGGAACAAAAAACATCAAATGTAAAGCAACAGTAAATAGAACTTGTAAATAAACAAGGAAAACAATGCTGGGCTACCAGCATAATACCAACTACATTACTGAAAAGAAGGAGTAACATAACAATTGTACAAACAGTACATGCAATGTACGATACAATTAGTACGACTGTATGCACGTCAAAAGTGCCAACTAACAAAGTACAGATTACAACAGACAATTATTTATAGTCTCCAACAACTAGTTGTAGAAACCATACCGGTCTGCTTAGTGATCAGCACATGCCTTACATTGTCTAGTTGTGTGCCCCTCCTAAGCGCATCGCCCGCAGTATGCACCAGGTGCTCCATCTTGCGCTTCGTCCATATAATTTGTAATATGCTGGCTCTGTCGCCGATCCTTCCCACCCTTTAGCATGTCAACATCCAGAATCTAGGTGCTCCCTACAATATCCAAGATGGCAAAGTTCCCCACAACCCTGAACTGGCAACACCACGTATGCATCACCCTCTCCTTGAAGAAGTACTCCGACATGAAGTTCGGAGGATCTATACCCATAGTCCCGCATGCAGCGAGGACATGGGAGCATGGCTTGTGTAACAGCTTTGCCTTGTTAGCAGTTAGATTCATTTATATGATCTCCAAGGCATACCTCATGGGTAACAAGGGCACCAGCCGTCCCAAATCTAGCTCTATCCCAGAGTACCACGTTGAAACAATGCTCCCTATCGTTCATGATGTGCACCGTGTGCAATTGGCCCTTCTGTGCCTTCATCTCCATGTATACCATAATTTTTTACGAGTATGATGTTCGTGGGGTTTGCTGCATGATTTTCTACAACTATAATTTTATACGCACGCTAATTTACTAAGGACGCTAATTTTCTACAACTAAGTTCACTAAATTTTCTACAACTATATGCTATTACGACTACTAATTTTCTATAACTACATTGACTAGAATTTCTATACCAAAGGTATACTATTCTTTTCTACATACTATTCTTTTCTACATCTATAATTTTCTACGGATACTAATACTAAATAAACTACTTACTTCATATACAAAATTTAAACTACAACATACAAAAATATTCACCTCACAAAAAGTCGCGAAACCTCTCCTTCTTCTCCCCCTCTCCGCTTCATTTTCTTCCTCCGCCTCTGTTCACCGTGCGACTGAGCCCACTCAGCCATGTGGTCCTTTTATATGCACTTCTAGTCGCTCAACCCTTCAGCGACTGGAGTTGCAGTCGCCTAACCGATGGGCGACTAGAAGTAGTCGTCCGCCGGTTCAGCGACTGCAATTATTTCGTTCAACGGCCAGCGGATTGCTTGCGTGTCGCGCGGTCGTTGGGTGATAGGTTCTAGTCGTCCGACGGTTAGGTAACTGGAGTCTATTTATGTAAAAAAATTCGCATAGGTATATTTATATTATTTCAAATAAAAATAGATTATTTCTAAAAAATTCAGAAATTCCAACCCTTCCAATTTTGCTTGGGGCCAATTTAGGCACCGCTCGTTTCGGCTTCAGCTTCTGTCTTCTTTTTCACTATTCATAAATTCTGTCTTTTTCTAAACTTTTAGATTTTTTGAGCTTTTTTACCGGTTCTTTTTTTCTCGTATTCGTTTGCGGTGTCCATGATGAGCTAGCATTTTTTTCTATTTTTAGAATTTTTTAAATTTAATTACGTCAAATAAGCCACCTTCAACTACAGTAAAATTTTAACCGCTATGTTGGAATTTCAGTTATAAACTATAGTTTTTCAGTCCAATCGAGCGGGCCTTAGTTACTTACGAATGATGTGATTCAAGGACAGTGGTTCAGGCCAGGTGTGGCGTTGTAGCTGAGGGTGCTGCCTAGGATGGGCGGAGCTCGGTGCGTGGTATGATAGAGCCGTGCACGTGGTGTAGGGCGAGGACTACGAGGATTGGCTCAATGTAATATGTTGTGGTTAAATGATTTATTTATTTATTATAACGTACGAGCTTTTAAGTAGTATTTGAGGTGTTTTTGTTGTATATTTTGAATGGCTCCTGTAGTATATTTTGAATCATTCCCTTTGTATATTTTAATTGGTTCCATAGTATATTTTGATTGCTGCGGTATTATATTTGAGGTGTCCTAGTATATTTTAAATTGTTCTTCTAGTACATTTTTTAACGTTTCGGCAACACATGTTGCAATCTCCAAGCTGAAACATATAGAATATTGATTTTAATCTGTAGATCTAGTCGTAAGGAACTAAATAGTTCATATCATAAATCCAATGTTCAGTTTAAAAGATATACCAGACTGAGTTTTTAATAAAAAAAAACCTTGGGCCTGGTGTGTGTTGGTGGGTGATACTTTGCTAAACGTGCAAGCGCGGCCAAAACGCAATCTAACAAGTTGTGTTCGTACTGTAGTAGCAACAGCCAATTTGTGCTTCATTGCGGAGATTCGATTGAGAAGGGGGCGATGGCCCACTTTGACCTGAACTAAGCTCAGCCACTGGGCGCGGCTCGTAGTAGCTCCCTTTGTTTAGGTCCTGTTTTCTTGCCAAAAGAGATTAATCGTTGTAGGAGAGAATATGTAGTATAAATCGCCATTTTGATGTCTAGTAGCCACTTTCCAGCAGAACAAACCTGTGGAGTCTAATGCATGGTTTCAAATATCTGTAGGATCTATTTCTTGGAAAATAAAAGGAGTTTATTAATCCTACATATATGGGTGTTTTGCAAAAATCTTTGTGGCTTCTAAAATATGTGCAGTTAAACAGTTTTATTAGGTGGAAGGTTAACTTTCGGGGGAAACAAATTTCTTAAAATTTCAGCTTTAAACATATCACCGTTAGAAAAAATAGAAGTTTTCTGTGCATATTATTGTTTTTATTTTATTTCTTTTCCTTTGATTCACCGTATGTAAGAATTTTCGCATTTTTATTACTTTTAACATAGATTTAATTTGAATTTTAACTTGTACACAAAATTGAGAAGTAAATATACAATTTTTTTTCGAAAATTTTTATGTCTATTTGCTGCACAAAAAATGTTCTCTATGTTTCCACCTAACCAATGATACCATTATAATATCTAGATTTGTCATAATGAGTTAGTTTGCTCCCTTTCTCTTTTCTTTTATATCTGTTTATAAACCTTGATAACTTTGACCACAGGAATCGTATCCGATTTCATGATACGTGCCCTGTTAGTTCTTTTTTTTACATATCGTGTTTTAATCCTTTGTATCTTTTGGACTGTAGCTTTGACTTATAACTTAAATTTTGATAGTTCATAAGAAATAATATATAGAGAAAAATAGTTACATGTGATTTTAACCGATACAACTGAACTCAGTACAATTTTTACTGTAATATTCCTATTAACCCTATCTTAGAAAATAACATTTAAAAATTAATTACTATAACATAACTCATAAATCATAAAACCCAGCCTAACTCAGCCGGCTATCGAATCCAGGACTTGGGTTTGTACTGTTGAGGAACCGTCGCTGGCGACCAGTCCGAGCAATTCCTCTGTTTAGAACAAGAACGAATCAATCACAGAATCACAAAATAATAGATTGAACACAAAAAGAGATAGATAGAACTCCTGGTCTTTCTTTATTGCTTTCATTCATGTGTACATAATGAGGAGGGTATAAGCCCCTATTTATAGACTACAATGAGGTGCCCACCATGGGCCCTAGGCTGCTGGCCCAGGCCCAGGATTCTTAACACTCCCCCTTGGGCACTCATCCGACACATTCATACCTCACTAAAACTCCATAAAAACCCAGTGGGAAAAATTTAGAGAAAGAGCACATGATACATGTGATGTTGCGATGCACGAATTGCCTCATTAAAAATCTTGGTCGAGAAACTTCATGGAAAACTCGTCAAGGGAAAAAAGTGTACAATTCACCCAATTTCATTTGGTCGTCAGGACTTTATTCCTTTGGGTACTTAATCTTCATAATCAAGATTTAATAACGGGCTTGAGAGAATTCTCCCCCTGAATTCTGCACTTCTCTAAGTTTCATCATTCCAATCCCTCACACGCACCTTTCAAAGCTAGATGCGGGGAGTGACTTAGTGAACAAGTCTATATGACTTAGTGTGCAGTACTTTAATCTTGTCCATCTTTGCAATTCATGAGCATAGAGGAACTTGGGGTTGATATGCTTACATAGCCCGTCTGCACTTGTGCAATGCAAGCTGCATTATCTTCATGGATAATTGTGGGGGTTTGCACAATGTTCATTCCACATGACTGCTGGATGTGGTGAACCGTTCATCGGAACCAAGCGCACATTCATGCGGCTTCATACAGTGCTATAATTTCTGAGTGGTTCGTCGAAGTAGCTACAAGGCTTTGCTCAGACGATTTCCAGGAAATTGTAGTTCAACCACACAGAAAAGACATAGCCTGTTTGTGACCTTGCGGTATGCGAGTTTAACAGGTACCCAGCATCTGCATAGTCAATCAAGTTCAGATCTTGATTATTTCTGTAAAACAATCCAAGGTCCTTCATTCCTTGGATGTATCGGAAGATGTCCTTTATGCCCTACCAATGCCTTTTGGTGGACTCTGCACTGTACCTTACTAACATGTTCACGATAAATGTAATGTCCGGTCTAGTGCAATTTGCTAAGTTCATGAGTGCTCCCACTGCACTCAAGTATGGGAATTCCGGTCCCAGGGCTTCCTCTCCCTCTTCCCTAGGTCGGAAAGGATCTTTTTCTTGCTATAAAGACCTACCGATCATCGGTACTTTCGAGGGCAATGCCTTCTCGAAGCCAAACCTTTCAAGCACCTTCTGGGTGTAGGTCGACTGATGTACCAAGACTCCTTCAGGAACATGCTCAAGCTGCAGGCCTAAGCAAAATTTGGTCTTGCCCAAATCTTTCATTTCAAATTCTGACTCCAAGTAGGAACTTGCTTCTTTTATGTCTTCGGCTGTCCCGATGATATTCAGATCATCTACATACACAGAGATTATACAGAATCCATTCTGGGATCGCCGTATAAATACATAAGGACAGTCTGCATTGTTCGTGTAGCCTTTCTTGCAGAGAAAGTCGCTTAATCAATTATACCACATTCTTCCAGATTGTTTCAGTCCATACAGTGACTTTCTGAGTTTCACACTGTACAGATTTCTATTTGCTCTGTCTTGGTTCGGGAGAGATATTCCTTCAGGGAGTTTCATATGAATCTCCGAATCCAAGTTACCGTAAAGGTATGCAGTCACAACATCCATCAATTTCATTTCTAAGTTCAAAATCACTGCCATTGAGATCAAGTATCTAAAGGTAATTCCACTCATAACTTGGGAGTAGGTTTCTTCATAATCAACTTCGGGACGTTGAGTGAAACCTTGGGCTACTAGCCTTGCTTTGTATCTCACTATTTCATTTCTTTCATTTCTCTTTCGAACAAATACCCACTTGTGCCCAACGGGGTGTATGTGGGGAGGTGTGCGGCATACGGGCCCAAACACCTCTCTTTTGTTCAGAGATAACAATTCAGTTGCTATTGCTTTCTTCCAATCTTCCCAATCTGATCTTTTCTTACATTCAGCGAGCGATGCAGGCTCGGGATCAAGATCGATGATTGTGGCAATTTTTCTTTGCGAAGTAGATATCGATATTAGCTGTTGTCCTATTCAGGGACTCTCCCGTGTGCACATAATTTATAGCTATTTCTTCATGAGTTGCTTCTTCTGAAGCGATTGCTTCTGCTGGAGCTCTACCTTGCACACACTTCTTTCAATTGTGATGGCAAGTCTCTTTAGTTTTTCGGCTCCGATGTGTGCGCACACATCCATGCCGATGGGGATATTCAGATCCGGTATGTCCTTTTCGGAAGGTGTCATGCTTATGCCAGGTCTCAACTGGCTCCCTTTCTCATTCTGGGGACTTCAATGATCGGCTGTGGTAAATCCCTCTTATCCTTCTTCACCAGGCGTCCCCGGTTACTAAGGATTCGAGGAACCAGAGTTCTCGTCCTTTGTTATTTTTTTCTGAGGCCTCTGGACGAGATTAGGGATACCTTCTGTTTTATTTGGTATTTCAACCCTCTCTGGTGCAGTGCATGCAGGCACATGCGACTTAGTCACGCTCTTCAAATCACTAAAGTGATCAGGCAGCTGATTTGCTAATGCTTGCAAATCAATTGTCTTCTAGACTTCTATTGTCTTCTTGACTTCTCTTGTCTTCTGGACTTCTCTATTTGCTTTACTAATGCGCGGGTCATCTGCATGGATTCCCGTGGCTTGCCATGTAATGTCTGCTGGACTTCTCTAGTGTGCGGGACATCTGCATGGAGTCCCGTGGCTTGCCACGTAATTTCCCGACATTCTTCATCAAGGGGTTGATTTTCTCCCCCTAATGTTGGGAAATTTTCGGTGGTGACCCTTGCGCTAGTTGCATAGGTGAATGGATATTGTAGGCCGAAAGTCTAAAGTTGATGAGATTTGCTGCATGGAGGACTGCGTGTCCCCAACATGTAGATGGCAAATTACAATTACGCAAAAAGGGGTCGGGCAATAAATTTAATTCTCTTAATTAAAGCCTCTGCCAAACCATTCTGGGTATGGACATGCGGTACCGAGTGCTCAACTGCAATTCCCATCGCCATGCAATAATCATCAAATGCCTTTGATCTAAATTTTTCGGCGTTGTCCATTCTGATGGACTTAATGTGATGATCAGGGACCACATTTCTGATGCGAATGATCTGCGAGATCAGCTTTGCAAAGGCATGGTTTCTTTGTGGATAACAAGCTCACATGTGACCACTTCGAAGAAGCGTCAATGAGCACCATAAAATACTTAAACGGCCCTGAGACGGGCTGAATGGGACCGCATATGTCTCCCTGGATGCGTTCCAGGAATGCAGAGACTTCATCCTTCACTTTCAGAGTGGAGGGTATAGTTATTAGTTTTCCGGTGGCACATGCAGGGCACACAAGATCTTCATGATTCGGAAAATTCTTCACATTAATATTATGCCCATGCGAGTTATTTATTATGTTTCTCATCATTCTAAGACTTGGGTGGCCTAATCTGTCAAGCCAGAGACAGAAGAGTTCAGAGCTTCTAAACACTGTTTTCAAAACAGTGTACGTTGCAGGCGTTTTAATGTTGGTATAATATAGCCCAATTTCAAGTGAAGGAAGTTTTTCTAATATTTTTTCCTTTTAGTTTTTCTAATATTCTTTTCCTTTTCATTCTCTTCGCACTTCATAAGGAGCAGGTATTCCTTACCGTACTCTTCTTCAGTCTCAACGTGGAAACCATTTGCGCTGATATTCTTAAAACTTAGGAGAGTTCTAGTCGATTCTGGGTACAATAAGGCTTCTTCAAATGATCAAAGTTGTGCCCATTGTGGTTCTTCCTGAACCAATTATACATGCATCACTTCTGGCGATTGTCGTAAGGCTGCCAGTGCTCTTACGAATCAACTGGAAATATTCAATCTCTCTTAAGATGATATGCGTTGTGCCGCTGCTAGCTAAGCACACTTCCTTCATAGGGTGCTACACATGTTCTAATATAGGGTATTTTATTAATATGCATGAGAAGGCAATCAACCCATAGATAAAATACTCCAATATCAGAACATATCATGCCATCATAAACTGAATAAATGAATGAATTCATCAAATATCATCCAACCATCATGAGAAGATAACAATTCTTAAGTACCATCCATGCAAATTCTAACATATTCTTCCACACAAAATAAATGACAATTAAAATCGAAATGCATTCAGTGCACTGGACTTCTTCTGCTATTTTCTAGGGGTGACATTCTCTTCAAGAGAAATCATGACGGTGGCTGCTTCTAGGTCGAGAGGGGTGCTGCTGTCGTAATGGTCTGAAACACCATCAGCGCAGGCAGCTGCTCAGAACGCTCCCCCTCAACCGATGCAGAGTGGGCTTCATGTGCCCTTTGCCATCCCGTTTTGGCTTGTTAGCCTTATTCTCACGTGGAGCATCTGATTTGCCTTTCTGGGCTGCGGCCTTACCCTTCCTTTCCCTTCTTTTCATTAAGAGCTTTCACACCTTGTAGCTCCCGACGTTGGCTTCACGGCCAGCGGAGCTCCCAGGTGGCTGAGTGACGTAGTTCTTACGGAGAACTTCGTCCTGAGCCTCCGCAACCTACATCATATCAATCAATTCGGCATATTCCTTATAACCGTCATGATGATAATTGCATGCGGATTGTACTGCATTGGGTTGGAAGGTGGATAGGGGTATTTCGATCTTCTGCTCGTCTGTGATCTGCTTGCCACAGAGTTGAAGACTAGTACAAATCCTGTGCATGGCAGAATTGTACTCCGCGACCGTCTTAACATCGACAAACCTCAGTCTGATCCACTCTCGCTCTGCTTGAGGAAGAATGATGTACTTTAGCCTCTCAAACCAGCTTCTTGAGTGCGGTCCAGAGTGCTAGCGCGCTCTTCTCCGCCGTATACTCATTCTTAAGAGTGAGACAGAGGTGGTGCCTGAGAAAATAAAGTGCCTGATCATTCTCCTCAGGTTTGGGTTCGGCGTCATTCAGTTCGCCAAGTCCAATAGCAGCGCGGAGCTTCTTGGTTCCAAGCACAATTTTTGACATTGGATGCCTACGTCAGATAGTTTTGGCCATGCTGGGCCAGCTCCTCGAACTCCCAGTTCGTGGTGCTAGTCATCTAAATGTGTATAAGTCTACTACTGGTAGACATGCACGGAATAATTCACTGCAGGTAAATAAATGGTACAAAAGGTTCTCGTAATGTTTCATAATTTTCTATGCATTTTCTATAATTTTACTGCTAATTTCAGTGATTAAAAGCAATTTTCAGCAATTACAATTAACCAAAACAGTAAATAAATACAGAAAATACAGAGAATAACAATGGCATAAATAAATAAGCTTCAAATGCTAAAAATAATGCAAAATTCGGATTCCTGAGGCCCTTTTATGTTAAAATATGAAATTTCAGCAAATTCTGTAATTTCTGGGGGTTTTACGCAAATATTCAATTCAGAGAAAAATTTGCGCAATTTTCTGATTTACCGAGGGGTTTTCTGCAAAATTCTGGACCCGCTCGTAAATTGAGGGGTTATTCGTAATTTTCTGAACTACGAGGCCTTTTATGCAAAATTCGGGACTCATATGAAAATTTCAAGGACTCTTCAGCAATTAACGAAAAATGGGAGGGCTTATTCGCAAAATCCGCCGTCCCCTCCCCCGGCCGGGCCTCTCCTTGCCCCTTTTTTCCCTTCTTTTGGCCTGGTTTCGGCCCACTGTGGAATTGCCCGTGTGGCTTGTGCTGGTTTCGCCCGAAACAAAAAAAACATTCGGCCGCTTCGGCCCATTTGCAGCCCGCCCGTTTGGTTCAAAGGAGACGCAGGGGTAGGGTTTCCCCTACCCCTGTTCACGCGGGTGGCGGCGCGCGGGCGCGTGAGCGCGGGTTGCAGCGGCGTGCCGACCGGCTGGTCGGGCGGATACGGCGGCGTGTGGGCCGTGCATCTCAGGCGACGGCGGCGGCTTCGAGGGAGCCGGCTCGGGCGAGCGCGTGCGGGCGCTGTGGCTTGGGGCGGCTGCTGGCCTCGGGTGGCGCCGAGTGGGGTTAGCGACCGGCGGCATCATGCGGGACCACCAGCCGGCGGCGGTAGCGGCCCGAGCTGCTGGCTCGGTCCGGGCGCACGCAGGGCGGCGGGGCCGGCGGAAGGCGGCGACGAGCGGAGGAACCCGGCGGCGGGACCGGAGGCCGAGGCAACATGCGCATGCGGGCGCGAGGGGGGCACTAGTGATGCCGGTGCGGCGGCGCTTCACGGAGGCCGAGGGCAGCGGACGGCGGCTTCGGGCCGAGGTTGGCGGTGCACGGTTGCAGGCCGGGCGGTGGCCCTGGTGTCGGTTTCGGGCCGACAGCGCCGCATGGCTGCGGCGGCCGGAGGGCGGGGCCTTGAGCACGGAGCTAGCGGCGGGGCCAAGGCAACACGGTCGGCGCTTCGGGAACGGACGTCGACGGCGCGGCCACCCCAGGTGGCAACGTGACGCTTCGAGAGCAGCTACCCGGGCGGCGTGCGTGGCGGCTTCGGGTGCGATTTCAGCAGGCGGCGGCGGACGACGAGGCCGATGGCGACGGCACCGCGTGCGGGAGGTGGTGGTCTGTGCGGGGCGCTCCGTCCGAGGCCAAGCTCCGGCGGCTGGTAGCGCACTTGCTGGTGCGGTAGCGCCTCATTCGGGAGGCGGCGGTCGGCCGGCGGCAGATCCCCTTTTTATTTTTCTTTTTGTGCAGCAGCCGAACATAGAATCAAATTCTTTTCTCGTGCATTGGTCGTGCAGAATCAAAACAAAACCATGCAAATTTGTTTTCCTGATTCTAATCTACGATGCAATCAACATCTACCCCGTTTCGCAATCTACCGATCGACATTATGCCGGCGACTTCAAGTCTGCTCGCAGTAGATTAGGGCGGATTTGCACCGTAGTGATTCAATCTAGAACGCGAAAAGAAAATACAGATTCAAAAGCGATCTAGAAAATTCAATCTGTGCTTCGATGATTACCTCGTTCACCAAAGCGAAGTCGTGCTGATAACGTGTTGAGGAACCGTCGCTGGCGACCAGTCCGAGCGATTCCTCTGTTTAGAACAAGAACGAATCAATCACAGAATCACAGAATAATAGATTGAACACAGAGAGAGATAGAGAGAACTCCTGGTCTTTCTTTATTGCTTTCATTCATGTATACATAATGAGGAGGGTATAGGTCCCTATTTATAGACTACAATGAGGTGCCCACCATGGGCCCTGGGCTGCTGGCCCAGGCCCAGGTTTCTTAACATGTACATCCCCACTCCACCACCTGGATCTCGTCCCGGCCACGTACCCTGTCAGTTGAACTATCTTTTAATACACGCAGGTTCTGCGTAATAATGTAAAATGGAAGTAATTTTTTGAGGTAACGCTGAAAGAAGATCTTTTGCATTACATCCATGTGGAGGACCAGTCATGTACATAAGGAGAATTACAAGCTGGACAAATCGAAAGCGAGTTGGCCCATACCGTCATGTTGTCGCCCAGTTGGCCGGCCAGTCTAGGGTTAGGCTGACCAGACCACTAATGGAGTCCAATGCACTTTTTAACGATTTTTCTACTTTTTCTCTTTTTATGTATTTTTTGCAAAATATATTGATGTACAAAATATATTAAAATAATGGAATAAATAAGGATGATCAAGGTTTAAGTCGTCACTTTATCATGCCTTTTGCCGGGTTTGGGAATAAAATATGTGTAAATGTCATGTCAATAGCATGCTATGAAACATACGGAGTAATATGATTGGTCAGATATAGGATTTGTTCTTCCTATATAACTAGAGAGATCTCTCTAAGCCTCTCGATGTGGTTGGATAAAAAAAATATGGCCATGCCATGCGTAGTCGAAGAGTCGATCACATAAAGGTATCCATCACTAAATTGAGAAAAAAATTGAATAGTCCATAGATGATATGTTTCTCACTTGAAGTTCAATCAAGTATCATGAGGCAAAAGGAGAATACACAAACAAGTCATTTAATTCGACCAAATAAGAACTGGTCGTATAGGTATATTGACTGGCCATGAGCAAGTCGGACATATCACAAACTGGTTTGTGAATTAGTCATATTGGATATGGACTAGTCATAACCAGATTCAAACTGGTCGTGAGGAGTTATGAACTGATCGTGAATGATTAGGATCTATTTGCTGATCATATTGTATAAGGTTCGTTCAAATTAATCTTTGTGTGCATTTGGAGGTCGAAATATCCTGCTAGGGACCGCTACCGACTAGTGATAGGAAAGGTGTTTCTGGGATATAACCAAGTATATGTGAATCTACATGGTCACACACTTAACGGATTAGAATAATAAGGGTTAGAGGCGAGAGACGTTGCACACACCCATGAAAACCCTAGCGGCCATCTCTTACAGGCCCTACTGTAAACTAGTGCTAGCACACTGGCGCATAACGTTCCATCCTTGGACATGTGGACTTCGGTAGAAGCGCTACTATGACTATAGTGCTGATCGAGATGATCCAAGAAGAAGACAATAGGCTCATGGATATCAATTACAACTAGAGGACGATTGGCTTTCGAGGATGGCTTTCCAAAGACATTGAATATCGACTGCTTTCACTACAACGTGCGCGCTACATTGAACCGGACATTGAGACCACCAAAAGCCATGACACCATGAAGGCTAAGGGGCTCCCCTTCATCCTTCAGGGGTGCCTTGCCCGTGGTTCTTTACACTCAACCCTAGATCTATTTATGCATGGGAGCCAGTCCAGGACCTAATGCACAACAACTTCTAGGGCATCTACAAAGAGCTATGGATGATGATCAGCTTCTCTTAATAAGGTAGGGCCCAAACGAAAGCCTCCGCGCATATTTCAAGTACATTGCGAGTGTAACATGTGGTCTGGGACATTAATGAGCCCATAATCATGAACGCCGCCATCTGTGGCCTAAAGAAAGGCTCTCTCACATAGTACAACGCCCAGAAGCACATCAAGATAGTGGTGAAGCTATATAATAAAATGGAAGAATATGTCCGCACGGAGGAAGACTTGGCTAGGCATGACCTCAACTTCGCCCTCCTCACATGAAGAGGGGAAAGACACTCCCCAAAACTAACGAGGGGGTCATAGTCTTGTAAGCCCCGAAGAGGGCCATAGGGACGCCACATTTTTAACATGGAAGGGGCTTTGCGGAGGGGGTACGCTACAACAAGCAGCCAAGGCCGTGGTGAAGATCGACACAATGACTAAAACGATGCCGATGAAACATGGTGTAAGTTGCATGGGAATGCAGGACACTCGACCCATGAGTGTTGGACCATCGCAGCGCTAAGAGAGATCCTGAGCAAGGATAGTAGTACAAAGGACTAGTGGTAGGCACTTTTTTTTACCGAAACTGAAAAACCGAACCAAGCCGAATAATCCGAATATTGCGGTATTTTCGGTTTTCGGTTTGTTGTTCGGTTTTTATTTTGCTACTATTTGGTGTTTGGTGCGATTGTCGACTCCTGAAAACCAAATACCCACCCCTCTAGGCCCAACCAGAGCAAGGCCTTGCCAGGCCACACCTCATTTCCTTGCACGCCCGCCACCCTTGAGGTGAGACCGTGAGAGACCTCATACTACAGTCCACCATAGCCCTAGGAAGCAAGAATTTTTTGTACGGATAACCTTTTTTTATTCGGAAATACAGAAATATACCCGCGGGAAATTTTTTTACAAAAATAGCCTCCAGTCGCCCAATGGGTGGGCGACTAGAGCCTGTCGCCCACCCTGGAAGCGACAAGAGTTTATGTCGCTTCATGGGAAAGCGACATCATGGAGTCGCTTTCTCACTGGGCGATTTAAGGAAGTCGCCCAATGGCTAAGCGACTTGTAATGCAGTCGCCTAGTAGGTAGGCGACTTCATTCAGTCCCCCTGATTTCTGTAGAGTTTTGGCAATTTTGTAGTTTGAAACAGAGAAAAAATCTGGTATAATTGTAATAAAAGTTTATGTGCACTGTATGTTGTAGGTGCACAAAAATAATTCCAAATTTTTTTTAAGAATGATTGACCGTAGAACGATAGATACATAGAGTGGTAAGTGATATTTTGATGTTGCTGAGAAATAGTTTACGGAGAGAACCGGTATGACTTGCTATCTGAATCATTGAATGCGAACATGCTAGATAATAAGCTTATGTCAATAGAAATAAACGCCGCGTACATTGTTATTACATGCATAACATATAGCATGATATGCGACTAAGAGCAACTCCGACAGTACTATTAGTAATGTGTGGAACCATGTACTTGTAATGTTCAGAACTCCACCACTAGTCCTAACATGCCTTAGGGAATATAACTTGCTGGGTCAATTACATTTTGTCTACTGGGTGTAGCGTGGTTGTTTCCCCTTTTCATCGCGCCTTGAAGATGGCTCCTCGTTTCCTTGACCTCCGCCAACAGATGCAACGCGAGAGGGGAAACGAGGAGGTTGTCAACATAGGAAGCTCGTACGATCCGACATGTTGCTGTGCAAACCCAAGTTGCATATGTGCGTGCCACTACCACAATGGCCAGCCCCGTCCGAGGCGTCCACTTCAGCAGTTCTCCATGTGGGTGCCACAAGGCTCATTTGGCATATAAGCAACGATGTGTATGGTTGTACCGTAGTATGTACGAGGGTCGATCGAAATAATGTGCAATGTTGTTAAGCATGTCATGAATTCATTGTCCTGTGCACGAGCCACAAAAGTATCTCATTTTAACAAACAGCAAATACATGTACTAAATAAGTACATAACCAACTACATTACAGAAAAGTCATGTAACTACTGATCAGGACATGCATTGCATCGTCTAGTTGTGTGCCCCTCTTGACCGCATCGACCACAACGTGCACCCGATGTTCCAGCTTGTGATTCATCCATGTCATTCCTAATACGTCGGCTCTGTCGCCGACCCTTCCAACCCTTCAACATGTTAACATCCGGAACCCAGGTCCTCGATGCAATGTCCAAAGTGGCGAAGTTTCCCACCACCCTGAACCCTCGAAGCTCCCCACACCAAGCCTGCAGTACCCTCCTCTTAAAGAAGAACTCGGACATGAAGTTCGAAGGATCCATACCCACGGTCCTGCATGCAGCGAGGACATGAGAGCATGGTTTGTGTAACAACTTAAGCTTGTTGCACGTGCAGCTAGGTTCATTTCCATGATCTCCAAGACATACCTCGTGGGTAACAAGTGAACGAGCCGTCCCAAATCCGGCTCTATCACGGAGTATCACCTCGAAACGATGCTCCCTGTTGCCTATGACCTGCACTGTGTGCAACTGACCCTTTTGTGCCTTCATCTCCATGTACGCAGTAATTTTTGCCGAATACAGAGCTCCGCGATTGGCCACATGAAGTGCGGCACTAGCGTGCCTCTCCCTGAAGTACCGGATTGTGCTGTGAAGAACACCTTCCACGATGGCGACAAGGGGCTGAGAACGGAGACCCCTTAGAACCCAATTGTACACCTCGGCAAGGTTAGTTGTCATTATTCCGTACCTTGCGCCATCCGTGTCGTGCAACATCGACCACTTCTCCAACGGTTCCCCCTCGATCCACTGCGCGAAGCACCTGATGTTTCGTGAGCTCCTTCTTCTTGGACCACTTGGGTGAGGCGCATCGATTGGTGGCAAGCATTGTGGTTGTGCCGCCCCAGGAGTGACCGGCTCCTTGCTCCTCTCTTCGACGTTCTTCGTAGTGTGCTCATCCAACAACCTCCACAAAGCATCAAATTTTCTCTGTTGGTTCTGCCTAGCCAGCCTCTTGAATAGCTTCATCAAAGATTGTTTAGGGAATTGCTTAAAAAAGTTTGCCCCTAAGTGACGACTGCACCACCGGTTCCTCATGTCCGGCCAAGGAAAGGGCTCCTCGGGGTCTTCTTGAAGTTTTCTTATTGCCTTGATAATACCAGCGTGGCGATCATGGATTACGCACACACCAGGCCGAGTGGCTACAACTCCAGCCCTCACATGTCGGAGAAACCACAGCCAGCTCTCGTAATTCTCACTCTCCACAAATGCAATGGCCAGTGGCAATATTTGATTGTTACCGTCAACGCCTATGGCCGTCAGGATCTGCCCCTTGTATTTGCCTGTCAAGAAGGTCCCGTCAATTGAGATCACTGGCAGCATGTGCCTGAATGCTTCGATGCTAGCACCAAATGCAAACATTGCTCTCTGCAACACCGCATACCCTGGCGGACTTATGGACGGCTTCTCGTGGAGGGCGATGTACGTGCCCGGGTTCCTTTCCTGCAGGACATTAAGCATACGAGGAAGGTTGTCGTACGCCGCCTCGAAAGTGCCAAAACGTTTTTCCAACGCCTTTTGCTTGGCACGCCACGCCTTCGCGTAGCTAATCTTATACTTGAATTTATTCTCAATAGCTACCACAATATGCGTGGCTGCCATGTCCTTCTTCTGCACTATCTCCCCATACATGAGATTGGCTATAAATTCGGACGTCAGGTTACGATGTCTCGCCAAGACAGTGTTTAGAATGCAGGAGTGCGGCTCAACCTTGGACACAATCCAATGAGTCTCATACTTAGGTTTACGGGCGTGCACCCGCCAAGGGCAACCAGTCTGCTCGCACTTCACAGTGTACTGCTCCTGGCTTGATTTGACGACGCGAAATGTCCGCTGCATTGAAAGGGCCCAAAGCTTGATGGCATCCTGCAGTGCTTCCTTGTCAGCAAACATAGCATGCAACCGAACCTCTGTCTCATGGTACTCCCATTGTGATTCATGCTCATCATGTGCGGAAAGACCGTCCGCATTAAACCGGTTCCATTCCTGGGGGATAGGAACTTCATCCTCATCGGAACTGTCCTCGTCGTCGTCCTCTACAGCTTCCTCTTCATCCCATGCCCTCTCGTCATCAGAGTCCATCTGCTGCACAATGTACTCATTATACTCTCCTTCATCGGCTTGCCCAGTTGGCTCTCTATGGCTTGACGGCTGTACCTCTCCTTCATGTACCGCATCGGCTTCATGACGAGCAACTTCATCATGTCCGCCAACATGCGGCCCGCCCGAGCTGCTAGCACCTCCCACAACAACGGCTGTTGCACGAGCTTCCTCAGCTGCTTGTACTGAGCACGGTTGCACAACCAGCACACACTCGTATCCACGACGCCGGCACCCTAGCACAAAGCCCTTTCATGTGGCAGAGCGCACCAATGTCTTCAACTCCCATCTGATGTCCGTGGGAGACCGGCTCCAAAGCCCTTGCACGACGACGCTGTACACCTCGGGGTTCAACGAAAAACTCCGGGTCAGCCAAAGCTGCACATATCCCATTCGAGCATTCTCGTCATCCGGAAGTACGAGAGTGACTTGCGGAAAATCGCTCAAATCCACACCATTCGGACCTTCACGAATGGTTCCAGCTCCGTAATACACTCTCAATGTAGTGGATATTGATGATGTCGGCCTGCATATATATTTCAATTTTGCGACATGTCAAATAATATCGCACAATACTAAATTTCCTATACAACAAACTTTGCTAAAATTTCTATACTACCATACTACAAATTGCATACCAAACCTTTTTTTTAAGAATGATTTCCATACTAACACGGTACTAATTATTCTACATCTATAATTTTTATTAACACCAACATTTCATATAAATAATAATGCAAATACAACATAATCCAAAAAAATACCTGAATCCAAATTGATGGAATAGCTTCTTCCCCTCCTTCCTCCCTCACCTCCTCCTCTCCTTCTCCTCTTCTTCCCCTCCTTCCTCTCCTTCTCCTCTTCTTCCCCTCCTTCCTCTCTTCTCTCTTCTCTCTTGTTTCTTTTCCTTCTTCCTCTTCTCTGTGCGCTGAATGTGTTTGCTGAATGAGTGAAAAAGGTGGTTGGTAGTGGGAGCCGGCTGGGCAGGCCGCCTTAACCCCCCATGTCGCCCTAGCGTCCGTACAACGACTTAAATTAAGTCGCTTAACGTGCAGGCGACAGCGCTTATTCGCCCAACGGTTCGCAGATTCTTTAAATGTCGCTTCCCGGGTGGGCGAAATGCTCTAGTCGCCCCCTCATTGGGCGACTGGAGGCTATTTTTGTAAAAAAATTTCCCGCGGGTATATTTCTGTATTTCCGAATAAAAAAAAGGTTATCCGTACAAAAAATTCTAGGAAGCAAGGGCGCAAGCGCCGCATCGCATCCCATCGGCGCCACCTTCGGCCCTCCAACTGTGTCCCGTCGGCACTGCTCGCCGCCCTACCCCTCCGCTCATCAGCGCCACGCCCAGACGTCGGTGCTGCCCATCGCTGGTCAACCCGGTCCTTCCCAAGTCTTACACTTAATTGTTGAATACAAGCTCCTTACGAATAGTCAGGTAACTCTAAGCAGACTGGTCTGAACTTTTTCCCTTTGATTTGTTTCTAGCAAGTCTTGATCCTCTATCGTTTGATAGAAAATTATTGCACACAAGGAATAGAGATATGATCTATACAGTCTCAACTGATGGATTCTCTCTACGGAAATATAGCGTGTTAAGTGTTTGTGGATCAAGTTTGAAATGGTCAAGATCCCTTGAGAAACATTCTCAAAAGGTCAACGAGGTAACCAACTTCAGTGATATTCTTGTTCCCAATTTTTCATATTCAGCAATCCATGTGAATCAGTTCTGGAGCTCTATTCATCACATTGTTATATTCTTCCATAATCCATGCTTACATTCCTTTGCATGAAAAAGAATTTGTGTAATCAGCGAGCCCCAGTAGTGTACATTCCTTTGCTTTTGTGTTTGTTTCATTTCAATTTGCATGTGTACACTCTGAACTTGATAGAATAATAGATAATTAGATATACCTTTTGCACGCCACGTTTTGCTATTGATATACATGTGTTTTATGTACTAATTAGATATATATTTTTTGCTTGGTAATTACAAATTTACAATAACAAGCTAGCAGGAAGCAATTGCTGAATTCAGGGTGTTGGACTGTTGGTTGGGAACTTGGGAAATCCCGAATTTTGAATGCTTGGAAGTAGAAACCGAATATCGAATTAACTGAACCGAATTAGTTCGGTTAATTCAGTGCAGTTTTTATTTTTCCACTAATAATTTCGGTTTCCAGTTTATAAAAACTGAAAATTTTTAATACCAAATAAACCGTAGCGATATAATCAAATAAACCGAACGCTTACCCTATAAAGGACTGGAGAGCCACAGCGGCAAAGGTCACACACTAGCAGGCCCCTCGGCCCCTTTGGATTCAAGCACCTGAGGGGGCTCAGTCCCAGAGGGTGATATACGCAATTACAGAGGGTTCCTCCCTCAGCTTTTCCTCCGATCGAGAGCCATACTTGCGGTGCGTCCATCATGCACGCCAAGGAGGACATCCATGCCTCGGTGTCGCACCTCCGTGAAGGCTCCTCCACTGCCTTGAATGCCCAGGCACTGTTCTCGCATGATGGCCCAAATCATATTGGGCTTGCTCCACCTCGATAGGTACGCCCACATGGGAACTTGCGAGGGCCAACCTTACCTGAACCGGGCTTCCCTGTTCCTATTTCTCCATTTTTTTCTATATTTGTCTACATATCATACATCTGTTAAATACAGAGGTCCCACAACATAATTAATGAATTAATAGATGCATGACATATAGACAGGAACACAGAGAGGATAAGGAAATGGGAACAGAGAAGCCGCGTTCCCTTGACCTACCTCCCAACCGTGAGTAGGGATGAAAACGGAACGGAAATATCCCGTACCGAACCGCATCGTTTTCTACATTTGACCCGATCGAATTCGTATTTTCGGACAAATTCGAATTCGGTTCGAAATACGGAATACCAAATTCGAAAACGGAGCGGAAACGGTTTAGGTGTTTTCCGACCGTTTTCTACTTTTCTACATTTTATTCGGAATATACCGTATTGTAAATTCGGTTCGAAATACGGAATACCAAATTTTTTGTTCAGATTCTAAAATGGTTGGATCAATTGTGAGTGATCTTGAGGTTGAGGCTTTGGCTAATGTTGTGGCTAAACTGAAAATTGAGGTATGTGTATGTTTATTGACTGCTTGCTCTGAAATATGCTATTGCTACATCTAATTTTAATTCACTTTGCAAACTTGTAGGAAAAGGACAAGGAGGGGGATGAGGACTCTGAGGAGGACAATGAGGAAGCAAAAGATATGGAAAGCGATCCTGACCTCATGGATGATGCTGATGAACTGTAGATGTTCTGCTAGCTGTTAATTTCTTGTTCTAGACTTGTATTTGTATTTGTATTTGTGTCGGCTATTGTGTTAATACTTAAGACCAAGGGTCATGCACTTGTTAATTATTATATGCACTTGAACTTGATCATGCACTTGGTAATTGTTATGTACTTGATCACTTGTTAATTGTTATGCACTTGGTCCTACAGGTCGGTATTCCGTATTGAATTTTCGTATACCGACTGTGTTCAACATAATTCCGCTCGAATTGGTTCGTTTTCGAAATTCTCGATATTCCGTAAGTTCGCGTTCGTTTTCGTATCCGGCTTTACCGCTTTCGTTTTCGTATTCAAATGTAGAAGTAGAAAACGGTTGAGGAGTTTTCCGACCGTTTTCATCCCTAACCGTGAGTCCCTAGGAGGCTTTTCATGTGATATCTCTACCATAAGCTCGTCATCTACTTCTCCAAGTTTATAGGGTGCTTTTCCTGAAGATCTTCGTGTACTAAAACATTATGTTGATTCATCTCAAGCATACTAAGGTCCAATAATAAGAGTAGCCTGACCCTCAGATCGTGATGTTGCACTCTTGTCGTCTTTTTTGCCGATCGGAAGCACCAAGCCTGCAGAGGCACTTCGGCATTCTAATCTGGTCAAAACAACCGATTTCTCTAAGAGTGTTGCTGATCGGGACGACGAATCTTCTTCCATCCAGTCGATCTTACCGGTCTTAGCAAGCAGCGAGCCTGAGATGGAAGAGGATGATGATGATTGATGAGGCATGTTCCATAGCGCGGATGCATGCGTCCATGTCAAGGTCGGAATAGTCTACCAAATCGAACCAGTTCTCCTCATCCTAAGTCCCTGCTATGATCGCATGAGCGATGACAGTAGAGAATAGAGAAAGATGGTGATTGCTAAATGAAGAACTTTGGATTTAGTGCCTTCTTCCCCACGATGGTGCTAGTTGTCGACGATTGAGTCACCGATCTTATGAAAAATATGAGAAAGATAGTTAAAATTTTTGGAAGAGAATATGTATACTCTTTATTGCTATAAACTAATTGTAGGATGCCCTTAACAAGGCGTGGGACTAGTCTTAATTACACTGAATGGGATTGAATTTTGTGATCGAATGTTTTCAATTATCTGAGACTGAATGTCCATGCCCACGATCTTCTCTTGTCTAGCCTTAACTACTAATAAAGAGACGCCAACTATCCGCTAGGAAAGAAGCCTTATGGAACAAACGCGTCTAATCAAATAGGCAATTATTGTCAAAGAGAGAAAACCTGATCATCAATTGTTATTGGTGGAAGATGAATGTAGGCAATAACTGCAAGGCAATTGTTGTCAGTGACTCAGGCCGAAATATTGTGCTGTTTGGAGTGGATAAAATATGTGTTTTATCCACAGCACGGACGAAATATTCTAGAATTGGGTCCAGGTACCAGTTCTCAGAATCTCCGAGTGGTCATCGGGTCAGGCAATACACATAGGGCCTGTTTGGTTGCCTGCATGAGCTGATGCAGCTGCATGAGCGTGGCTAGGCTGAGTAGAGAAGGTCTTCAGCCGCGTTTCTCCTCAGCCTGACTCCAGTTGATTTTTTGCATCCGTTCGTGCAGGCTCTCACCCCGATGCAGGCAACCAAATACCATCTCCCTGCATGCGCTGGTGCGAGTCACCCCAATGCAGGCAACCAAACAACCCCATAGTGTATCTGCGACCAAGATACTCGGGGAGCAACCCTTAGGGATTTACGACCAGTGTTCATTTGACCTTAATTAAATATTAAAATCATATTTAGTCCCTGCTTGGAAGGCCAGTTTTGGGGCCCAAAAGAGGTGTAAAATGCTGGTCCCTAAATTTTTTCGGACTGGGGAAATAATTTGCTTGGATGGACCAAAGTAAAAATACATCCGGATTGAGCCATTACAACCGGAAAATAAAAATCGGGTAAGAAGGCAACGGTATTTTTACGACAAATATCGGCAAGGCCTCGCTCGCGTCCAGTCGTCGTCCACACCATCGCTCGATTATAGAACCCTAGGCAACGGCGGTGAGCTCTTCGGTGGTTGGGCCACAACGACAACCTCTTCAGCAATAGCGGCGAGCTCTTCGGACACAGCGGCAAGCTCTTCGAACTGGTCGTGTCGAGTCCTCGACTCCATCGGCGAGGGAAACCTAGGAGACAGCGGCGAGCTCATTGGTGACATTGGTGCAGCCTTGCAGCTCTCCCTCAAGTCGCAGGCGAGCGCCAAGCCCTACCTCCTCCTCTCCTTCCCACGCCTCTGCGCCGTCCTCCGTCTCGCACGCGCCGTTGCTAGGAAGGAGCCGGTCGAGGCGCCGAGCAAGCAGGAGGCAGAGTCGGCCCTACCGTCAATCTCCGCCGCGTCGAACGGGGGCTACCGCCCCCGCCGGCCGCCGTCGAGGCTGAGGCTAAGGCACTGGCGGCGTCGAGGTTCCGGGACTCGAGGTGGGTCAACAGGACATGGGACCTGAGCCGGTTCGAGATGGGCGGCACCGTCGATCGGGACGCCCTCATAGACGCCGGAGAGATTATTTATTGCCTATTCCCTTCCATGCTGCTGAGTAGTAGTAATGGACAGTAGCTAAGCGTAACATTTCGTTCGGATGTGGGCAAGCTCATCGGCGACGGCGGCGCAAATTCCTGCACCCACAGTTGTCTCACCTCTCCTCCCTCCAACCAGAGCATATAGGTAAGAAACTTGGCTCTGAATTTCGTTCGGATGTGAGCACTTGATATTTTGGTACAAAATATCATATCTCGTATTGCTGATTTTGTTTAGCTCTGAATTAGTTTGTATGTCTGAATTTCCGACTTGATAAAAAAAATCAGATTATTTTTGTATGCCTATTTTGTTTGAACTGCTGCTGATTTGACTTGGTAAATTGGGTAAGAAACTTAGCTCTGAATTAGTTTTGGTGAAGAAACCTAGCTCTGATTTGACTTGAGATTGCGGTGTCCAGGGAACAAAAAATGCTCTTCTAATCTGCTCTAAGCATGCATTAATTTGCCAGGCACTTTGTTCTTCTCTGATTTGTTCAGGCGAAGAGTATCATGCTATATCTCCCCTTTTTTTCAGAACTACTATTTATCGTCGAATATTTCTTGACCTATAGCCGAAATTGACTTCAATTATAAAGAATAGAGTACCTGTATTATTAGGATCAGCTAATAATGGTGCTCTGTCACTGACTGACCATCATTAAAATAGATTTACAAAAATTCTTGTCGTTCATAAGCTAAAATTCCAGGGAAGCTTATTAGTGGAGCCCAAATGCCCTATATTGCAATATTCTTTTAAGTAAGGTTAGTGGAGCCCAGATGCCCCATGTCCCAAATGCCCTATGTTGCAACATTTATTTGCAACAATTAGCAAAGTAATCTCTAAAAGGAGCTTATTGTGCCTTCCAAGTTTGTGTAGATATCTTTGTTCTGATGCAAAATATAACTAATTTTACTGCAGCCTCTTTTTCTATGTTTACCTTGCAGCAAATATCCTTACTCCATTTCCTCCATAACTCCATTGATCTCTCTTATCATATTTATCTGGCAGATCCTGTGGGGATGTGCAAGCTTGCGAATGGCCAGCTAAAGAATTTGTTCCTCTAGAGCTCAGCATCACATAGAAGACATGGCCAACTAATCATGTATGAAGTTCATGATGTGTCTCCAGCTTTAGGACTTGTCCAAATGTTACTTCAGCCATCTCAGTAATCTGTTACTTAGGATCAGCTTTGGGCACTTATTATGACCTATTAACCTAAGCTATGTAGCATTATGAAGCCAAGTGTGCTTCTCTTGCAGTTGAAGAGCTTATTGCCTTTGCTGCTTCTAAGCAAAGCAAACCAAAGCCTTATGTTACTGTCACTTGCATTTGGATCCTGGAAAGATGTTGACATGATTGCAAATCCTGAGGTCACTGATGTATTCTAAACTTGAGCAAAGTACTAACTACATGGAGTGTTGGATTGCTTGTTACGTTTGGTTGAAGCTAAATCTGTGAAGTAGATAGGGGTAAATAGGGAAAAGTCATTTGTTTCTTCAATTGATGGCTGTTCACTGGAAATATTGGGCATGTTTGGTTTGTGATCAAATTTGCCTACACGGCTTGTTACCTAAGTGGAGGGTTGTTTTTACCCAAACAACATTTTACAAGGGGAAAAAGCCGGTTGTATTCGAAGGGTTTTCTTGTGCCCAAGAAAATACCCGTGGAAACATTTTACATGTGAAAAAAGCTACAATCCTCCCAAGCAGCCCTTAAGAATTTATTTAATCTCGTCATACACCCGTATCATCACGGTGTACACAAGTCCGCGCGCACCTTCCGCAACCGGCTGTGGAGCCGCTCCGGCGACGGTATCGCCTCTACTGTTTGCCACATCTAGTGCAAAAGACGCTAGCAATTGACCTAGAGAACAGTTTTCCAAAAATAAACGATACAGTTTCACCTAAAATCCACATTATCAACGACTCTGGTAGCTAAATTCTTAATTGATCTCCATTCAGAACAGAAACGAAGCCTATACAACATTCGACTATTTTTTAGGATAAAAACAGTTACATTGATCTGGAGCGTTAGATCTCCATCCAACGGATCCACCCATACAAGCCCCCCTCCAAAAAAATGACCCCCTAAAAAATGATCTAGAGCGTTGGATCTCCGTCTAATGGCTCAAAATCTGACTGTTTTTACCCTAAAAAACAGTCGAATGTTGTATAGACACTCCCGGTCAATTGCATTTAGTTCAGCAGATCAAATTGTAAATGGCATACTTTACAGAAGCGGGATGCAGCTACACAACTATACACACGCTGCGGCCGCCGGCAAACACAACCGGTCAGGTTGAGTGAGCGAGCGAAATTTACAACTAAACACACACAATTGGATGCACAATTTAGTGATGCAAGACGATGCTGCACACATACTGATCTATCTATCACAGAGAAGGAAAACAGGGCACGGGTGGTGGTTACCTGCACAAGCTGCAAGAGCAAGAAACCGACCGATCAGTCGTACTTCTCGCGCCAGGAGTACGCGAGGAAGAGCACCCAGGAGAGCGCGAGCACGAGGTCGCCGACGAGCTGCCGCGGCCAATCGCGCGCGAGCTCCTCCAGGCGCCGCTCGAAGTGCACGCGCCAGAGCGCCGAGGCGGCGTGCAGCAGCGCGCACCCCTTGGCGAAGAAGGCCTGGAACTCACGGTCCCGCGCGAAGCCCGCCATGAAGATGAGCGCGCCGACCGCGCAGAGGAGGAGCCCCGCGAAGGCGTCGGAGGTGCGGATGAGGAGCTCGTCGCGGGGCGTGGAGCCGCGGAGCAGGCGCGCGGCGGCCTCGCGTCCGTGGCCCCACGCGTACGCCTCGGCCTGCGAGAACATCATCAGCGCGCCGCTGCCCAACGCGACCACCGCGTGGACCATGCACAGGAGGAAGAACCCCGACGAGCCGCCCGCCGCAGGCTCCCGTGGCCGCGGCGGCTGCGGTGCTGATGTGGTGGACTCTGTGGCCATGGCCGCAGCAGATTGTGGAGCCTTAAACTTTGGGGATCGGCGGTTTCTGGGGACGATGTGGGATAATTTCGGATCAGATGCGAAAGGGATAACTACGTTGCGAATTTTGGTGCTCACAGGTAGCTGTGATTGGTGACCCTGGGCGACATGTGAGGAGGTGGAGACGGCTTTCTGACCGTCAGATTGGGGACCGTTACCTCGTTTCGTCCGTGCGGTTTGTTTATCGACGCTGAGTGGTGCACGACGCTGATTTGTTTGCTCAATGATGTGGGCGGCAGCCGACATGAACATGTAGAATCCGTATGGTTCTCGACGCTTGGGCTTTGATGGGGAGACGCTATATGTGCGTCTTGGACTATTGGTCCGAAGTGATTCCGACGTAAAGAACCCATGTGACAGTACTAATGAGTATCACGACATATGGTAGTACAGTTGTCAAAATATTAGTGGGTTCTCTCGCTTTTGTTTGATCTGGTTTGGCTAGGCCAGTCTACAGTTCAATGGGTGCGCGATTCTGAGTTGTCTCTAAATGCTACTCCTCTCTAGCTGGCTATAAAATATTTCTACTACTTAACCCATGTGACAGTACTAATGAGTATGACGACACATGGTAGTACAGTTGTCAAAATATTAGTGGGTTCTCTCGCCTTTGTTTGATCTGGTTTGGCTAGGCCAGTCTACAGTTCAATGGGTGCGCGGATTCTGAGTTGTCTTTAAATGCTACTCCTCTCTAGCTGGCTATAAAATATTTCTACTACTTAAAAGAATGGATTGATGACGGTTTCTCCTCTCTCCCCTTCCTCACAAAAAAGGTTTAGCGCCGACAGGTGGGTCCAGGCTTCCGCAGCCCATTCTTCTCTCTCGCATTCTTCTCACTTGCATCTCCCCCTCGCTCCTGCCAGCTCCCTCATCGTCGCCACCATGGGCAGGTCCCCGCCGCACGGCGCCCCCCGCGACGTCGTCGGCCAGCAGTGGCTTGTCGTCTTCGCCTTCTAGGCCGCGCTCTCGGCCACCGCCTCTATGCTCCACATCATGGTCTCTCGCGCCGCCGCCACCCTCGCCTCGTGGTGCCCTTGAGCCTCCTCGCGCTCCACCAGCTCCACTCCTTCGCCATCATGGGGCTCTTTGTGCTCGGCTTCCTTATCTCTGCCTCGCTCCACACATGCCATCTTCCGTTGCCGTGCCGTGCTCTTCCTGCCTCCCTCATCATCGCTACTGGCACTCTCTGCATGGGCGCCACCACGTTGCTGGTCCCCGACGATGTCGGGTGGGTGGCATCATTGGGCTGGGGTTCCGCGGCGCCATGTTGTGCGTTGTGTTCGCCACACATTACTTTGGGTGTCGGAGGTGGTTTTCCCAATTCCCTGTCGTGCAGGTGAGTGGACTGGGAAAAGTTAGGGTTTCTCACATAGAATGTTGTTTTGAGTCTTCTCAAATTGCAGATTGGTTGTGAATTGCCACATCACTATTGCAATGATATAGGTTGAATTTCTAGGCTTAGATGTCAGATTGTTATGATTTAGAATTACCTGCTTAGGAATGATTTGGTGGTGCAAGTGGCAATTGTTATTGGATCAAACTTCAAAGCAAGGATGTTTTGTTAACTGGATTATTGCTATTTTACTCTAGGTTGTTGTGTTATTGTTGCCATGTTCAACTAGTGCCCTCTAGAGTAAAATTTGTTACCGTGTGCGTTGATTGATTAGATGAGGGGATGGCTGATAGCATGCCGCATTATTCAGGTTGATATATATTGGACATATGTATGCTATTTAATATTAGAATTTTGATTTGATAATTGATGAGACTTGTTGTAGGGATGGCCCCCACCTGAGCCCAGCAGGCCTGTTAGAGAAATGTAAGGCCCAAAATAGGACATGTATAATGGCATAAGTGTCCCTGAGGGGAATACTCGGATGTAAGGGTATAATTGTAAAAGCACTCCCCATATGGATATATATGCAGCACAGGCCATGGGGAGAAACCTTAAGTCATTGCTCACCTAACTCTCCACTACCATACTCTCTCTCTCTGTTTGGTCTGTAACCACAACAGTTGGCGCCGTCTGTGGGGAGGACAAGAGCAAGCCTCCAGATTCGAAGAAGGATGGCACCAAAGAAAGCTTCATCATCGGCGGCAAAGAAGAAGAAGGTGGGAGCGGCGGAATCCCGCGTCAATACCAGGGCTTCAGTGTTGGCAGCCGCAGGTGTGGGTGGCGATGCGGGTGTGGCAGTCGTGAACACCGGTGTTCACGACGCGATGCCCGACCCCGCCACCACCGCGCGACGTTCGATCCCGCCACCACCGCCACGACGCTCGACCCCGCCACATCGGCGCGATGCTCGATCCCGCCACCGCTGGTGCGACAGTCAAAACTGCCCTGCGCATGGCAGGTAACCCCACTGCAGGTACCGCGACAGTCGCCAACAACGGTGCTCGGGTGGTCGAAGGAAGCAACGCCGATGCCCACGCAGGCACGGCGTCCGCTCCCCCAATCGGTGCAGGAACGGTGAGCGGTTCCAGCGGCAACGCGGGCTTCGGTTCCGGAGTTCTTCACGCCAGTGTAGCAGGCAGTCCGGGAGCACAGGCCATGGTTGCCGCCGCTCCGATCGCACCCCCAGGTGCGCCAACGGCCCCAACCACGTCCACGGCGAAGAACGCCCTGCTGGCGCCCTCAGCGCATTTCAGCGGGAGCTAACGGATCTCCGCGGAACCGTACGGGACATGCAAGAGGCTCGGAGCCAACAGGCCCCACCACTGCTCGCATCGGAGCCCACACCGGAGAGGGCGGATAGCCGCGACACCCCCACGTCCAGCCGCGTCCCACTACGACGCGTGGACCCAGAGTCCCCACTCTCCGCGGGCCTGCAGCAGGCGGCATGGCCGGAGGACTTCAAGTTCCCAAGTGTCATTGAAGCGTACAAAGGCGACACGGACCCACGGGAATTTGTGCGCGTGTATGAGACTTCCATCGAAGCCGCCGGTGGAGATGACACCACGAAGGCGAGGGGCTCCCGCTTGCGTGCAAGGGGTGGTGCTCTCTTGGTTTTTCACCATCGAGCCACATTCCATCTACGCGTGGGAGCAGATCCGCGACCGACTCTACAACAACTTCCAGGGAAACTACGTCGAGCGCGTCGACGCGAACCAGCTCTTCACAGTCAAGCAAAAACCTTCAGAGAGGCTTCGGGATTACTTCAAGCGCTTTGCGAAGGTACGTTGCCAGGTCAAGGACGTCAATGAAACAACCGTCATCAATGCAGCGATACAAGGCCTCCGCCGGGACCGATGGCCGAATGCAATGCGCGAAAACCAATCAAGACGGTGGCGAAGCTCTTCGACAAGATGGAAGAGTATGCTAGAGCGGAGGAGGACGCGCGGCGGAGACATGGCGACGACTCCGACACCAATCAGGCGGAGGGCTCGGCAAAAAACGATGGCTCACCGAAGGAGGGCTCATCAAAAGGCAAGCATAAGCAGGAGCCATCGAAGGACGCCTCTGAGCGCAAGGAGGCCCAGCACAAAGACTCGTCGGGCGACAAGCCCAAGCACGACCAACGCAAATCTCGAAAACCTCGCTACGTCTTTGACATCGAGGGTGGCTCCGAGGACAACGCCCCTGCTGGTCGCGGTGGCAGAGGGCGCCGTGGCCAGGAGTGGGGGCGCAGGCGGGGTCGCGACGACAGAGCCCGCGAAGAGTACAACGAACAGCACCATGGGTTGTGGTGCGAAGTCCACAGTCGGGGCAGCCACGACACGCGTGCGTGCGCCACCATCGTAGCACTCCGGCAGAGAGTCGCCAGAGACAGAAACCCTGAGGCGCGCCCACCCGTCGTGGCTCACGTCCAACACCCCTAGGACCAAGGAATGCAACCCCAGGAAGGCCCCTTGCAGATTCAGGCCCACGTGCAGCAATCTCGGGAGGGTCTCCTACAATTGCAAGCCCCGGAAGGAGCCCAGCGTAGGGTCATAAACGTCATCTCCAGGGGCTCCTCGTTGGAGTTCGCCTCGGCGCGACAGCGGAAGGCCTATGCGAGGAGGCTACACCACGTCGCGGCATACTCAGTGCAGGCGCCACCGGAGTGGGTACAACACGAAATCACCTTCACGTGCGCTGACGCTGAAGGAGTGGAATTCCCCCACCACGATCCCCTGGTTGTCCAGGTCGTCATTGCAGGATGCAAAGTCAGGCGCGTCCTGGTCGACGGAGGAAGCTCCGCGAACATCTTGTTCACAGCGGCCTTCGATCAGGTGGGGATCCCCCGAAGTAGATTGGGCCCTTCGGGCATCCCCTTGCAAGGCTTCGGAGGGCAACCTCTGCAGGCATTGGGCCAGATATGCCTCCAATCTCCTTCGGCCAAGACGATAATGTGAGGAGTGAGGACGCCACCTTCGACGTTGTCGACATCTCGTACCCCTACAACGCTATATTGGGGCGGCCAACCTTAAACTCTCTCGGGGCAGTCCCACATCATGGCTTCCTATGTATGAACCTCCCTAGACCGCGGGCCATCATCACCGTCCACGGCGACCAGGATATGGCTCAGCGCATAGAGCTCGGCAGCAGAGGTCCACACCCTGAGGCAGGACGAAACACCTAGGCCAGGTGTGCAAGTGCGAAGATCCTTGGCGGCTCCGGAAAGCACCCCGCCGGGCCCCCGCGCGCGTTACCTCAACAGCAGAGGCTCCCACCGTGCCCCGCCTCATCACCGGGCGACGACAGCCGCAGCCGTTCCCGTCCTTAAACGGTCAGTGGTCAATATCCCACCTTTTGTAATCGCTCACCCGCGCAAACGTGAATTTAATAAAGTTCACCATTTGCAAAAATTGTCTTGTTTCCGGCAAGAAGCGCGCGAAGGATTACCTTCGCGTGCACTCTCCATGAGTATAAACAAAGACACGCGTCCGCGCACACACTCTGTAACATCCTGATTTTCAGAGCCTTTTTGAAGCTTTTAAAATAAAATTCACCATTTGAATTTTTCTGGAATTAATTAAAGCTTAAATGGAATTTTTATGAATTAAAAGGATTTAATATGCTTAAGTCAAACATTAACATTTGCCAAAAGTATTTTATTTGAGTTCCTTGTGTCTCAAGGATTTTTCTGGATTTTTCTGGGATTTTTTCTGGATTTATTTGCTATTTTCTAGAGCTCAAAAAGAATTATTTGAATTTTTGGAAAAAGAAAAGAAAAAAAAGAAAACCCTAAACCGGCCGGTGGGCCGAAACCCAACGAACCGGCCCGGTCCGACCGCCGGCCCAGCCCGCACCCCGCCGTGCCACGCGGCGCGCATCCGCGCGCGCCCGCACCCGCCTCCCTCCGTTGGATGGACGACACGCGTCGCCCATCCGAGCGCCTCCCCTCGCCCGCGCGCCATCGCTGCCGCCCGCTCGCCCGGTTCCACTGACAGGTGGGGCCCACCTGTCAGAGACCGAGTCCGGCGGGGACTCGGCGTCCGTGCCACGTCAGCCCTCGCCGCCCGGGTATTTATTGCGCCGCCCGCCTCGGTTCGCGTGCCCCGCCCGCGCCGCCGCCTTCGCCGTCGCCGCCGTCGCCCGCGCCGCCGCCTTCGCCGTGCGCCGCTGTCGGCCAGATCTGCCGCCGCCAGGCCGCGTCGCCGTCGTCGCCTTCGCCGCCGTCCGCCGCCGTCGTCGTCGTCGCCGGTGAGCCCGCTGCGCCCTCGGTTCCGCCGTCTTCTCGGCCGCCGTCGCCGTCGTCGTCGTCGTCGCCGCCGGTCAGCCGCCGCCGCCGCCCCGCGCCTCCTCGGTCGCCGGCCAGCCGCCGCCGCCTCGGACACCCGCGCCTCGCGCCGCCCGCCGTCAGCCCGCCCGCGCCCGCGCGTCTCCTCGCCTTCCTGTGGATCGAGTCCACCGTGAGCCGTGCCACTGACAAGCCGGGCCCACCGGTCAGTCGTGGTCCGTGGACCCGTGAGCCGATCTGGCCACGTCAGCAGCCGAGTCAGCCGAGCCACGCCAGCCCTAGGCCGACGTGTCATGCCACGTCAGCGCCACGTGGATGCCACGTCAGCACCCGAGGACCCTCAGCCGCCACGTCACCCGCCACGTCACCCGCCACGCCAGCTGCCACGTCAGCCCTAACCGCACACGTGTCCTGCCACGTGGTCGCCACGTCAGCCAGCCGCTTGCGCAAGCCGCACAGTCAGCCGCACTGTTCCGTGCGCCGAGTTCACCGTGGACCTGTTCTCCCGTGCGCCCGGTCCACAGCACAGTGCACTTTTCTAATTTTCCCGATTTTCTGTAGATTTAATTTTCCAAGAGCCCGTTCTCCCTCGTCCTAGCTCCGATTGACCCCGTTCTTTTTTCTAAATTCATCTAAAATTGAGCTCTACCTTTTGGTTCAGGTTTGAAAGTTTTTGGAGTTCATTTGAATTTATTTGAATTTATTTTGTCTCTTTGTTTCGTTTTCTCTCTCGTTAGATCACGCGTTCGAGGGAGCCGCCGTCAGATTTGAAGATCAAGAGCCGTCAACTGAGCAAGGCCAAGGCAAGTCGTGTTCCTTTGATCATGTTGAACCCAGTTTGCAACCTATTATTTAAATATTTTGTTTTAAATTATCTTGCATCGCTATTTTTATTCAAACCCTTGTATTGGTAGTTATCGTCCCAATTGGTTATTTCCCTCCTTGATATTTTGGAATACCTTGATGCCATTGACACCATAGGTTGGGAAACTTAGTAGTGATGCTATGTTACGATCACATTGGGTTGGTACGATTAGTGTGCTTAGCCATGCTTTTATTATCGTTTGGGTTCATCATCACATGTGATTAATTAATTTGACTTAATGAGATATTGAATTGTGGTTGGTGCCATAATGAATCGTGGTTGGTGCCACCGTTATAAAATTTTGTGCCGTGACGTTGGTGCGTCATCGGCAGTGGTTATACAAAATTGGTTTTCACTCGGGCGAGTGATCGTGCAGTAAAGGGGGAAGTGTTGGAGCACTTCGTGGGATGTGGTAGTCTCGCCCGAGAACACTTAAGGACTTAACTTTGTGCGCCATTGATCTGAGTCTTACCGTGCAACCACATGTCTGGTATGGGACAGACCTGGCTGATTAATTTGGGATGTTTCAATTTCAATCTCGCTGGGATGAACATGGTTGCTGATTTCCATGAGGCGCAAGGGGGGGTGTGATGCGAAACCCTAGCGGGCGGGATTGGGTTGGAATTGAACATTGTAAAGGCCTTGTTGTGATTTCCTTAGCGCGAGGCTAATCACATCGTGTGGGTACAGTTGTGCAACCTCTGCAGAGTGTAAAACTATTCGAATAGCCGTGTCCTCGGTCATGGACAATGCTCGGTGATTTCACACGAGGTATAGTTACTCTTGGAAAACTTGTAGCTGGTCAGTGGATGGTTAATTCACTGTTGGTTTGGTTTGTGGATGGGAGGTCCATAAGTGGTTTACCTTAAATTCCTTTGATTATTCATTATTGTTTTATTTACAATTCGCCTTTAATCTATTTATGATATTTCCAAATGCTGTTTATGCAAATTAACCCTTTTAGCCTTCCATTGGTAAGCCTTGCATATTATATTGCATTCATTTGTTACAAACGGCTTGCTGAGTACCAATGTACTCACGGCTTTATGCCCCTGTTGCTCAGTTGAGGAGGAGGAGTATCACCAGCAGGAGGTTCCAGAAGGAGAGTACTTCGACGTCTTCGCGGATTAGGCTTCGTTCTCCACTCGATAGCCTGTGGGCGTGTCGATTGGCTGCTGCGCTTTCTTTTGGATTTCCGCTGCTAGTTTTTGTTAAGCCCTTCGGGCTAGTCTATTGTAAGCTTGACCATAAGATCGTACTCTGATGATTATCAATATAATTTGGTTTTTCCTTAGAATATCGTGATATGGATGATATTTATCTTTGTTCACACTGTGTGCACTAGCGTGATCCTGGACTAGTGCAGAATACACAGGAGAGTCCGGATTTGTATATTCGGGTCTCTACAGAGATGGTATCAGAGCCAAATCGACTGCAGGACGAAGCCCTAGTTAGAGTGGTCGAATTAGAACAAATTTCAAAACCTATTTTCTAAATCAAACCAACTAAATTTGAAGAGTAGTAATATCTATACTTTCTTATCTTCTCTATAGAAATTCTGTTCCTTGCCCCGTTCTCTCATGATTTATTTTCGTAAGTTTTATGCTAATCTTCCCTTGTAAAATGCATTAGATGTCTCAAGCTTCATTCAACCAGGCGGGAGGTTGGAGAGCCCTTCTCCATGTTCTGCTGCGAAGCCTCGGGTTGAGGAGATTGCCCGTCTACCTCACCAAGGATGAGCAAGATAAAGGGCAACGTATTGGAAGCATCACCAGGTTGTACTTCACCACGAGAGTCGGCAAGCAGGTTCTACATCATAGTTTCAAGGGCACCGGATCTCACGAAGGATGTTCCGCACAAGCAGCCGCACACAAAGCCATCCGACAGCTTTGCAAATTATACAAGATCAACATGGCTAGACTCGTTCGGAGGTTCAAGAAGCAAGGTGAAGTCACCCTCAGTTTGCCAGAGCCAGTCAGGGAGGAGCCTCAACCGCAGTCGCCAGTACCTCTACCGACGCCTACACCGCCGAGCCCGGAGGTGGGACGACGCATCACCGGAGATCGTCAAGCGTACCTTCGACGCTTCACCCCCGCCCCCGTCAGAGAGCAGACGCCACCAGAGTCGCCGCCAGTCCGCAACTCGTGGGTCTTCTATAGTGATGCGGAGGATGAGGATAGCGAACCCTATCTGTCAGGCTCAGAGTGGGAGCCACTAGATTAGTATTACGAGTAGAGCGTTGGAATTTTTTATTTGCAGTTGTTTGGGATGTGAGCTGTAAATCTTGCTTTTAAAGCATTATGTTGCAATCATGTCCATCTTTTAATGGAGTTATTCTTTGCCAGTCTCGTTGTTAGCCTTTCGGGCTAAGTGTTTGCTTAGTTCAGGTTGCCATTAGCTATTCCCCTTAGACGAGTTCACCGCTTACCTCTGCTTTTCCCTCTTATCTACTGAGCCTCAGAATGTCAGTTCTCAGCAAATGGTCTTTCTTTTCAGAGCAGCAGCAAGATGGTTGAAACCAGGAACTCCGCAGGTCGTGAGCAGACAAACCAGAACCCAGGGAGCAGTTCCACTCAGCCACCCCAGGCAGTTCCGCCGACCCTGGACCCCGCTCTCAGTCAGTTCCTGATGGCCCAGACCCAGATGATGCAAGCAATGATGCAGAATATGAACAATATGGCTCAGCGTCAGCACCCAGGGGCAGCAGCACCCCAGGCCGCCCACCAGCAGTCCCGCTTTGCAGAGTTTATGAGGACGAGGCCGCCTACCTACTCCAGTTCTTCAGAACCTTTGGAGGCAGACGACTGGATCCGTTCAGTAGGGAAAAAGCTGAACTTGGCCCAGTGCACAGACAGGGAGAGAGTGTTGTATGCAGCACACCAGCTAGAGGGACCTGCAGCAGAGTGGTGGGAGAACTACTGTGACGCCCACGAGGACCAGAACAACATTTCTTGGGATGAGTTCTACACCGCTTTCCGTCACGCCCATGTCCTAGATGGGGTGATGGACATGAAGAAGGAGGAGTTCCGTGAGTTGCAGCAGAAGAACATGTCAGTGAGTGAATACCTCAATAAATTCACTCAGCTAGCTCGCTATGCGCCTGAGGATGTAGCCACAGATGAGGCTCGTCAGAAGAGGTTCCGGAAAGGCTTGAACCCAGGTTTGAAGGTGCAGGTCGTGGGCAACGACTATGCCAGCTTTCAGCAGATGGTGGATAAGGTCATCCTAATTGAGGACAGTCGCCGCGAGCTCGAGGAGTCTCGCAAGAGGAGGATGGCTCAGTAGGGATTACAGTCTCACCAGGCTCAGAGGCAGCGTTTCAGCACTTACCAGCCCGCTCGAGTGCCTCAGCAGCAGCAGCAGCAGTCAGTCTTCAGGACACCAGCCCCAGCGCCACGTCCCCAGCAGTCAGCGCAGAGACCTGGTGGATCTGGTGGTCAGCAGCAAAGGAACGCCAATCCAGCAGCGTCTGTTACTTGCTACAAGTGTCATGAGCCAGGACACTATGCTAGCAAGTGCCCCCAGAGGCAGGGCCCCACTCCAGTTCGCTTCGACTTGGGAGCCACACCAGGACGGACGCCTACTCCAGGAGCAAGGCGTGGAACACCCCAGGCGCCAGGTCAGGGCAGCAGGACTCCGCAGGTGGTGAGAGGTCAGGTGAACCACGTCACTGCAGAGGAGGCCCAGGCAGCACCAGATGTCGTGATCGGTAAGTTCTTAGTCCATACAGCACCTGCCACAGTTTTGTTTGATTCTGGAGCTTCCCATTCGTTTGTTTCTCGGAGTTTTGCTTTAAAGCATCAGTTGAAAATTGTTACTCTGGGATCTATTCATTTGATCCAATCCCCCGGTGCGGAGTTGAGCACCAACCTAGGCTGTCCCGGAGTTCAGATGGTCATCCAGGGAGTTGAGTTCAGAACGGACTTGATTGTCTTGGATATCCAGTCCCTAGACGTGATCTTGGGTATGGATTGGCTCAAGAAGCACCAAGCAGTTTTATATTGTGGGAGCAGAGCAGTGACTTTGACCAGCTCCGACGGGAAGAAAGTGCAGTTTTCAGCTAGCATGAATCAGCCAGAGCAAGTAATGGTTTGCCAGATCAAGGGGATTCAGTTGGAGGATGTGCCAATTGCCAGGGAGTACCCCGATGTGTTTCCAGATGATCTTCCAGGGATGCCACCAGAGCGAGAAGTTGAGTTTCTGATCGAGTTGGTACCCGGTACTGCTCCGATTTCCAAAAGACCCTACCGGATGCCAGCAAATGAATTCGCGGAACTCAAGAAGCAGATTCAAGAGCTTTTGGACAAAGGTTATGTCAGGCCCAGTTCATCCCCGTGGGGAGCGCCAGTCTTGTTTGTGAAAAAGAAGGATGGCAGTCAGCGCATGTGCGTGGACTACCGAGCACTTAATGAGGTCACTATCAAGAACAAGTACCCGTTACCCAGGATCGATGATTTGTTTGATCAGCTCAAGGGAGCAGGAGTTTTCTCCAAGATTGACTTGAGGTCAGGTTACCATCAGATGAGGATTCGACAGGAGGACATACCTAAGACAGCATTTTCGACTCGTTACGGTTTGTACGAGTTCACAGTGATGTCTTTTGGTTTGACCAATGCTCCAGCCTATTTTATGTACCTGATGAATAAGGTGTTCATGGAGTATTTGGATAAGTTTGTCGTTGTGTTTATTGACGACATTCTAATCTACTCTAGGGATGAGAAAGAGCATGAGGAACACCTGAGGATGGTATTGCAGAAATTAAGGGACCACCAGTTGTATGCCAAGTTTAGCAAATGTGAGTTTTGGATGAAGGAAGTCGCCTTCCTAGGCCATGTGATGTCCGCAGAGGGAGTTGCTGTTGATCCCGGAAAGGTCAAGGATGTTTTGGACTGGCAGTCACCTTCTTCGGTGACCCAGGTCAGGAGTTTTCTAGGTATGGCCGGTTACTACCGTCGTTTCATCGAGGGATTTTCCAGTGTAGCCAAGCCACTTACCCAATTGCTCAAAAAGGAGAAGAAATTTGTTTGGACGCCCGAGTGCGAGAAAAGCTTTCAGAAGTTGAAGGAGAGTTTGACCACAGCCCCAGTGCTAGTGTTGCCAGATTTAAACAAGGATTTTGAGATTTATTGCGATGCCTCACGCAAGGGTTTGGGTTGTGTGCTGATGCAGGAAAAGAGAGTGCTAGCGTATGCCTCGCGCCAGTTGAGACCGCATGAGGAGAATTACCCTACCCACGACTTGGAGCTAGCAGCTGTAGTGCATGCTTTAAAAATTTGGAGGCACTATCTCTTGGGTAATAGATGTGAGATTTACACAGATCACAAGAGTTTAAAATACATTTTCACCCAGTCCGAGCTTAACCTCAGGCAGAGGAGGTGGTTGGAGTTGATAAAGGATTACGATGTCGGAATCCATTATCACCCAGGGAAGGCCAATGTGGTCGCAGATGCTCTGAGCAGAAAGGTTTATTGTAATTCAGTAATGGTTCAGGAGAGTCAGCCAGCTTTGCATGAGGAATTCCAAAAGCTCAGTTTGGAATTGGTTGAGGAAGGATTTTTGGCAGCAATAGAGTTGCAGCCCACTTTGGACGGTCAGATTCGTCAGGCTCAGACGGATGATGAGACGTTTCAGAGTATCAGAAAGAATATGAGTGAAGGAAAAGAGTCGGGATTTTCAGAGGATGCCCAAGGAACTCTGTGGTTCAAGCGACGTTTGTGTGTGCCCAATAAGAAGGAGCTAAAGGATCTGTTGCTAAAAGAAGCTCATGAGTCGTTGTATTCGATACACCCTGGCAGTACCAAGATGTACCAGGACATTAAAGAAAAATATTGGTGGCCTAGCATGAAGCGTGAGATCGCTGAGTATGTGGCACTTTGTGATGTCTGTCAGAGGGTTAAGGCAGAGCATCAGAGGCCAGCAGGTTTGCTCCAGCCGTTGAAAATCCCTGAGTGGAAATGGGAAGAGATTGGTATGGACTTCATAGTTGGTCTGCCTAAGACCAAAGAAGGCTATGATTCGATTTGGGTCATCGTGGACCGATTGACCAAGGTTGCTCACTTTATTCCAGTAAAGACAACCTACACCGGTGACAGATTGGCAGAATTGTATATGTCAAGGATCGTCAGTTTGCATGGAGTGCCCAAGAAAATAGTGTCAGATCGAGGAGCCCAGTTCACTTCTCGGTTTTGGGGTAGTTTCCATGAGGCTATGAGAACGCACCTGAATTTCAGTACCGCATATCATCCCCAGACAGATGGTCAGACAGAGCGAGTCAATCAGATTCTTGAGGATATGTTGAGAGCATGTGTGCTAGATCATGGTCCTAAGTGGGACAGTTGTTTGCCTTTTGCAGAGTTTTCCTACAACAATAGTTATCAGGCAAGTTTGCAGATGTCACCATTTGAAGCACTCTATGGCAGGAAATGCAGGACCCCTCTCAATTGGAAAGAGACGGGGGAAGGTCAGGTGTTTGGTCCAGATTGTTTAAAAGAGGCAGAGGACAAGGTCCGTTTGATCCAGGAGAGATTGAGGACTGCCCAGGCCAGGCAAAAGAGCTATGCGGATACCAGACGCCGAGAGCTGAGTTTTGAGCCAGATGATTTTGTGTACCTCAGGATCACACCTTTCAAAGGAGTTAAGCGATTTCAAATGAAGGGAAAGCTAGCACCAAGGTATGTGGGGCCATTCAAGATTTTGAAGCGCAGGGGAGAGGTTGCTTATCAATTGGAGCTACCTGCGTCTTTCAGTGGGGTGCATGATGTCTTCCATGTGTCACAACTGAAGAAGTGCTTGAGAGTGCCAGAGGAGGCTGTGCCAGTTGAGGCCATTGATCTTCAGGAGGATCTGTCCTACAAAGAGCGTCCTGTCAAGATCTTGGACGTGTCAAAGCGAGCCACCCGGAATAAAGTTGTTCGCTTTTGCAAAGTTCAGTGGAGCAACCACTCTGAGGAGGAAGCCACCTGGGAGCGCGAAGAGGATCTCAAGGCAGAGTTTCCGAACCTATTCTAGTAGTGAGCCCGGATCTCGGGGTCGAGATCCCGTTTAAGGGGGGTAAGGTTTGTAACATCCTGATTTTCAGAGCCTTTTTGAAGCTTTTAAAATAAAATTCACCATTTGAATTTTTCTGGAATTAATTAAAGCTTAAATGGAATTTTTATGAATTAAAAGGATTTAATATGCTTAAGTCAAACATTAACATTTGCCAAAAGTATTTTATTTGAGTTCCTTGTGTCTCAAGGATTTTTCTGGATTTTTCTGGGATTTTTTCTGGAATTATTTGCTATTTTCTAGAGCTCAAAAAGAATTATTTGAATTTCTGGAAAAAGAAAAGAAAAAAAAGAAAACCCTAAACCGGCCGGTGGGCCGAAACCCAACGAACCGGCCCGGTCCGACCGCCGGCCCAGCCCGCACCCCGCCGTGCCACGCGGCGCGCATCCGCGCGCGCCCGCACCCGCCTCCCTCCGTTGGATGGACGACACGCGTCGCCCATCCGAGCGCCTCCCCTCGCCCGCGCGCCATCGCTGCCGCCTGCTCGCCCGGTTCCACTGACAGGTGGGGCCCACCTGTCAGAGACCGAGTCCGGCGGGGACTCGGCGTCCGTGCCACGTCAGCCCTCGCCGCCCGGGTATTTATTGCGCCGCCCGCCTCGGTTCGCGTGCCCCGCCCGCGCCGCCACCTTCGCCGTCGCCGCTGTCGGCCAGATCTGCCGCCGCCAGGCCGCGTCGCCGTCGTCGCCTTCGCCGCCGTCCGCCGCCGTCGTCGTCGTCGCCGGTGAGCCCGCTGCGCCCTCGGTTCCGCCATCTTCTCGGCCGCCGTCGCCGTCGTCGTCGTCGTCGCCGCCGGTCAGCCGCCGCCGCCGCCCCGCGCCTCCTCGGTCGCCGGCCAGCCGCCGCCGCCTCGGACACCCGCGCCTCGCGCCGCCCGCCGTCAGCCCGCCCGCGCCCGCGCGTCTCCTCGCCTTCCTGTGGATCGAGTCCACCGTGAGCCGTGCCACTGACAAGCCGGGCCCACCGGTCAGTCGTGGTCCGTGGACCCGTGAGCCGATCTGGCCACGTCAGCAGCCGAGTCAGCCGAGCCACGCCAGCCCTAGGCCGACGTGTCATGCCACGTCAGCGCCACGTGGATGCCACGTCAGCACCCGAGGACCCTCAGCCGCCACGTCACCCGCCACGTCACCCGCCACGCCAGCTGCCACGTCAGCCCTAACCGCACACGTGTCCTGCCACGTGGTCGCCACGTCAGCCAGCCGCTTGCGCAAGCCGCACAGTCAGCCGCACTGTTCCGTGCGCCGAGTTCACCGTGGACCTGTTCTCCCGTGCGCCCGGTCCACAGCACAGTGCACTTTTCTAATTTTCCCGATTTTCTGTAGATTTAATTTTCCAAGAGCCCGTTCTCCCTCGTCCTAGCTCCGATTGACCCCGTTCTTTTTTCTAAATTCATCTAAAATTGAGCTCTACCTTTTGGTTCAGGTTTGAAAGTTTTTGGAGTTCATTTGAATTTATTTGAATTTATTTTGTCTCTTTGTTTCGTTTTCTCTCTCGTTAGATCACGCGTTCGAGGGAGCCGCCGTCAGATTTGAAGATCAAGAGCCGTCAACTGAGCAAGGCCAAGGCAAGTCGTGTTCCTTTGATCATGTTGAACCCAGTTTGCAACCTATTATTTAAATATTTTGTTTTAAATTATCTTGCATCGCTATTTTTATTCAAACCCTTGTATTGGTAGTTATCGTCCCAATTGGTTATTTCCCTCCTTGATATTTTGGAATACCTTGATGCCATTGACACCATAGGTTGGGAAACTTAGTAGTGATGCTATGTTACGATCACATTGGGTTGGTACGATTAGTGTGCTTAGCCATGCTTTTATTATCGTTTGGGTTCATCATCACATGTGATTAATTAATTTGACTTAATGAGATATTGAATTGTGGTTGGTGCCATAATGAATCGTGGTTGGTGCCACCGTTATAAAATTTTGTGCCGTGACGTTGGTGCGTCATCGGCAGTGGTTATACAAAATTGGTTTTCACTCGGGCGAGTGATCGTGCAGTAAAGGGGGAAGTGTTGGAGCACTTCGTGGGATGTGGTAGTCTCGCCCGAGAACACTTAAGGACTTAACTTTGTGCGCCATTGATCTGAGTCTTACCGTGCAAACCACATGTCTGGTATGGGACAGACCTGGCTGATTAATTTGGGATGTTTCAATTTCAATCTCGCTGGGATGAACATGGTTGCTGATTTCCATGAGGCGCAAGGGGGGGTGTGATGCGAAACCCTAGCGGGCGGGATTGGGTTGGAATTGAACATTGTAAAGGCCTTGTTGTGATTTCCTTAGCGCGAGGCTAATCACATCGTGTGGGTACAGTTGTGCAACCTCTGCAGAGTGTAAAACTATTCGAATAGCCGTGTCCTCGGTCATGGACAATGCTCGGTGATTTCACACGAGGTATAGTTACTCTTGGAAAACTTGTAGCTGGTCAGTGGATGGTTAATTCACTGTTGGTTTGGTTTGTGGATGGGAGGTCCATAAGTGGTTTACCTTAAATTCCTTTGATTATTCATTATTGTTTTATTTACAATTCGCCTTTAATCTATTTATGATATTTCCAAATGCTGTTTATGCAAATTAACCCTTTTAGCCTTCCATTGGTAAGCCTTGCATATTATATTGCATTCATTTGTTACAAACGGCTTGCTGAGTACCAATGTACTCACGGCTTTATGCCCCTGTTGCTCAGTTGAGGAGGAGGAGTATCACCAGCAGGAGGTTCCAGAAGGAGAGTACTTCGACGTCTTCGCGGATTAGGCTTCGTTCTCCACTCGATAGCCTGTGGGCGTGTCGATTGGCTGCTGCGCTTTCTTTTGGATTTCCGCTGCTAGTTTTTGTTAAGCCCTTCGGGCTAGTCTATTGTAAGCTTGACCATAAGGTCGTACTCTGATGATTATCAATATAATTTGGTTTTTCCTTAGAATATCGTGATATGGATGATATTTATCTTTGTTCACACTGTGTGCACTAGCGTGATCCTGGACTAGTGCAGAATACACAGGAGAGTCCGGATTTGTATATTCGGGTCTCTACACACTCTCCGTGAAAAACACGAGCATGAGTATAAACAAAGACACGCGTCCGCGCACACACTCTCCGTGAAAAACACGAGCATGAGTATAAACAAAGACACGCGTTCGCGCGCGCACTCTTTGTGAAAAGCACGGGCATGAGTATAAACAAAGACACGCATCCGCGCGCGCACTCTCTGTGAAAAGTATGGGCATGAGTATAAACAAAGACACATGTCCGCGCGCACTCTTCATGAAAAGCACGGGCATGAGTATAAACAAAGACGCGTGGGGGGACGCCTCCGCGCGCGCTCTACGGAGTATAAATAAGACGTAGCGTTGAGGTCCGCCTCCGCACGCAACTTCACCGCCTGCAACGCACGGAGGCTTGCCTCCGCGCGCAGTCCACGGACTCTAAATAAGACGTAGCACTGAGGTCCGCCTCCGCACGCACTTTACGGAGTATAAATAAGACGTAGCGTTGAGGTCCGCCTCCGCACGCAACTTTACCACCTGCAACGCGCAAAGGCTTACCTCCGCGCGCAGTCCACGGACTCTAAATAAGACGTAGCGCTGAGGTCCACCTCCGCACGCACTCTACGGAGTATAAATAAGACGAAGCGTTGAGGTCCGTCTCCGCACGCACCTTCACCGCCCGCAACGCGCGGAGGCTTGCCTCCGTGCGCAGTCCACGGACTCTAAATAAGACGCAACGTGAGGCCTACCTCCGTGCGCACTCTACGGAGTATAAATAAGACGCGGATGTTGTCCCTGCGCACTCTACTGAGTCTAAACAAGACGCGGATGCTCCCGCGCACGCATAAGTATTATTTCTATGCGCACTCTCCGGAGTATAAACACCACGTGATCGACGATCCTTGCACCATGAGTCTTGGTAAGACGCACTGGGGGCTCGCCTTCGCATGCATCTCGCAGTGATCGCGCAAAAGGCAGTCGAGGCTCGCCTCCGTATGCGCCTTGTAAAGTCGGCGTGAGACGTGGCAGCAGCTTACACTCACGAGCATCACTCGCGCGTCTACTTCGACTAAGGCGTCGGCTCCGCTGCCACCACTTCGAAAGGTAGGGGACGGAGCGCCCGAGCGTCTACCTCGACTAAGGCGCCGGCTCCGCCGCCACCAATTCGAAAGGTAGGGGACGGAGTGCTCGCGCGCCTACTTCGACTAACGCGCCGGCTCCGCCGCCACCACTTCCAAAGGTAGGGGACGGAGCACTCGCGCGTCTACTTCGGCTAGGCCCGGACTGCTGTATGTAGGCGGGCACGGTGTAGCCTCGCCATTCTACCACGGGATTACGTCATCGCAAACAAGGATGGAGGTGTGGATAACATTTTTCAACCAAACCCTCCCCCATATTGTGCATTCATCGAAGATGTTTACAAAGGTACGCAGTCAAGTGTACACATCCTAGGGTGCTCAAAGCCGCTACTTGGCAGGCTCCTCCTTAATGCGCGTCCGCACCGGGGCCTCACTCAAAGAAGCCCGGCTTGCCCAGAAGTCCAGCAACTCCTCGGCCCTCCGCCAGCGCTGGAGGCGTCGCCGGGTCACAAGGTCAGAAACCAGCAGCCGACCCCGGTCGAGTAACTGCTTGGGACACGGGGGCACACAAATCAGCACATCGGTGATGCAACTTACACTTTATTCATAAGGAAAAGACCTCATCTTACAACACACACCAACGCACGGAGACCATGGCATCACATCTGTGGGTTCGCGCCGCCCTCCGGGCCCTCGGGGCCGCCCTCGTCGCGTCGTGGGACCTCATCCAGCCACAAGTCGAGGTCCCCCTCGTTGTATAGGCTGTTCCGCAGCTCGACCTGCGCCGCTGCCTTCCCGATGTACTCCCAGATCCTCTTGTAGAAGAATCGCACGGGGCGGCGAACAGTGCGCATGGCACCAGACATCACACCAGCCCCAGCTCAAGTGTTAACTTTGGACAGTTGGTGCAAGATACAATCGGCTCAAGTAATGAAGCTTGTATTTCAACAATTTTATGATCTGCCCTTTTTAGATTCATCTTCAGATTATTGCAATTTTCACAAGACTCGGGAAAATCAAGGAGCATGGTATAAAGACCTCTAAAAGTATTGTCGTTATCCTCACATGAGGTACAAGAAGTAGTCTCAACAACAGATGAAAGGGGTGCAACCCTACTCATTTCTAGCTCAGCAAGAAGACTAACATTCTCCACCTTAATCATGTCTAGCTCAGAGGACACACTATCATGCAAGGTCTTTAGTTTCTCCATGTCATCTAGCAAGGCAGAACAGACATCACACTACAACACAACAGGCCTTCTATGACAATTAAATATTGTCACAAACAGTGATTTTTTTGTCACTGTACCCAATTTGTGACGACTCAGTGACGAAAAGGCTACTGTCACAGAAGGTGCGTCTCTAAACACCTTCCATGACGAAACAACAAAAAACGTCATAGTTTTAGTGACGGTACATTTTCGTCACAATCAACTATGACGCTCCAGATTGTCATGAAAAATGTCACGGATCGTTGCCTAGGGAGCTGCCACATGGACGCTAACGTGGCGAAGTTGACATGGCAGATGATGTGGCAAGTGACGTGTAAAGAATATCGTGACAAATTGCTGCAATAAACAACAATACATTTTATCAATTCATTGCATACATACAAAGATGAGAGTTCATACATCAACCATAAATTTGGAAACAATAACATAGTTTTGACCAAACTAGACCTATCAGACCATAGTATAAGTTCACCAAATAGCACAAGTAAGAAACAGTACAAGTCCTTCTTCATCTGGCTCAGCCACAATAGCTTCCATAGCAGCCTAGCATCATATACAATTAAATTAGTCTTTCATATTGTACTATGGGGGCAGTTTCCAATATATTCATGTCAAAGAGGCAAAAAAAGAGAAATCAAATACTTACGATAGCATTCTTCACAGGTTCACTAAAACCAATTTTCTTGCTGCAATGTGTGTCCTTGAAGAGATCAATTGCAGTGGGTTCTGTATCCTTATATTTTTCTTTCTTCTGAAACATGTGAAATCAGTTTTAAAGTGTTAGCTTGAAACATATATGATGAGTAATCATGTTAGATGTCAGTTACTGTGCATATAGACTCAAATGATTAAAATAAGATCATGGAGCTACCAGTAATGCAATGTAGTCTGTAATGGAAAACATAAGCATGGGCAATGAAGTAGTATCAAATAACAGAACAACCTCGACATATATATGCAAGCACATTTAATAGTTTTAAACATGTATTGTTAATTATTGTGATTCGGAATGATCAATACTAAATTTGCTAAACAACTTCCAACAGCAATAACAGAATATATAAACAACTCGAAACATTGCACTGCTCACATTTCACAATCACAGATCAGAAGTTGACATTCACAGTGCATTCCAGATCAAACATCTCAAATTCAAAGTGCACAATTAACAATTAATTGATAACAGTAATAATGAGCAGCAAAAAGATAAAGGGAGAAGAATTTGAGATGAATCGAAGAGTAGAGCAGAGAGGAAGCAGAGCAGATGAGGGTGTCGGTGGCGGAGTTGTTTCGGGGGTTGATGCCGTCGGTTGCGGTGGAGATGCCGGCGGTGAGGAGGTGAAGGAGGCCTGATGCAGGGCGGCCGTGAAGAGCTGCGGCCCGGCGCAATGGTGGATGACGGCTGCTCGGTCTCGGTGCTGGTGGGCATCGTCGGCGGTCGGCGGTGGATGACGGAGCACTGGAAGTGAAGGTGCGGGGGAGGAGTGGGTGTCGGCGCCGATCTGGACCGGGAAGCAAGAGGCGGCGGTGGAACGATTTGAGGAGGAGCGGTTGAGGACGGCGGTGCTCGGTGGGAAAGGAGGAGAGGACGGACGGCCGGAGAGAAGCAGCGGCGGAACTGGTGGAGAAGGGGAGCGGCGGCGGAGGGAGATGGCCGGATGTGGGGTAGATGCAAGGCGGTGGCGTTGGTGGCGCGCCGGGTGGAGAAGAGAAGCTGGGCACACGGGAGAGCAGCAGAGGGGACCAGGGAAGAGAAGCAAAAGGAGGTTAGGGGAGAGAGCCTGCGGCGGCCGGCGGTTTGATGTGGAGATGGCGACGCTCGGTGGTGATGGGAGCTGTAGAGGGAGACGGGTGGTGCGGCGGCGCTGGGTAGTTGGGGGAAGCGAAGTAGCAAGGCGGCCGGTGGCGAAGGGAGGCGTTGGTGGCCGGTGAAGGGGGCGCGATAGAGGGGGCGGCCGTCGGCGAGATGGCCCGGCCTCGCCGGCGCCGGAGCAGAAGGAAGGGGAGGAGAAGAAAACGGGGGGCTAGGGCAGAGAAGCAAAATGCCGGGCTCAATCCCTCCACAGGCGGCGGCCGAAAGTTGAATTGGGGAATTTGGCATTTTGCAGTTTGGTCCTCATAGTATCTAGGGTTTACACATAGGTCCTTCTTCCCTTTCATTTCTTCTGTTCTGGCCCTCCGAAACTCCGATTTCATCGCGAAAAGATCCTACGCGTCCGCGACGACGCGCACAACTGTACGGAGCAGTACCAAAATGCCAAATTTGTCGTTTATGCGCCTCGATCGCGCCGGCCTGCAGAAAAATATATAAAAATGTAAAATGGTCCATTTCGAACAATTAAATATACGAAAACTATGTAAATGATAATAAATGGTCTTGAAATGCTAAAAATAATGGGGTAAAATGACGGATAAATATGTGTAAATATGACGCATGTCAATGTGCCTCGATCGCGCCAGCCTGCTGAAAAATACAGAAAAATGTAAAATAGTCCATTTCGAGCAATTAAATTTGGAAAAGCGTATAATTGATGATAAATGATCTCGAAATGCGAAATATATGAGGTTAAAATGACAAATAATTATATATATAAATGACACATGTCAAGCCGGTACGGTTTACTGGGCAAGTGGGCCCGTGGATGCTATCGTGGAATATATAAGATTTGTTTTTTATGCACTAAATAACTATGACAATGCAATATATTGTCATATAAATTTGTCACAAACATTATGCTTAACTAGTTAATGACGATTTTGGATTGGACTTTATGACGAATAATATATTTCTGTCATTAAGTAGGACCGGCTAATGAAAAACGTCATAAACGGAAGCATTTAATGACGGATTGTTCCATTGTCATCACATATTCGTCATAGAAGGCCATGTTTCTTGTAGTGTCACAATCGTCACGGGAGGGAGCAGATCTAAGTAAAGTAAGCTCCCGTGACAAGCTCTCTACTTCCTTCTCCAACTCGCTAACCCTAGCTCTAGATCAAGCATGGAATTTACCTAGCTTAAGAAAAGCATCATTAAGCTGGTCGTAGGAAGGGTATACCTCATCGGAGTCGGAGTACAGCTCGCTGTCGCTCGCTGTCGCTCACTTCGCCCTCAAGGGCCATGAAGCACATGCCGGAGAAGTCGTCGCCGCCCTTGGGATCTTGCTCGTCCGTCCCATCGTCGTCGCTCCACCCCTCCACCTCGCTGAGGTCGAGGTCATCGAAGGTGGTGAGGACGCGGTGGAAGAGCTTCTTGGCTTTGCCAAGGTCGCGGAACTTCTTCTTGCCTTGAGCGTGAGCAAGAGGCTTCTTGTTGCGGTTTTTGTCGATGTAGTCGTTCTTGCTCACACCGCCGTAGTCGCCCTTGCCCTTCTCTAGCTTGGGGCAATTTGCCCAAATGTGGTTGGGGCCACCACACTCGAAGCAGATCACGGGTCCTCTATTTCTGTCCCTCCTTCTCTTGTAAGCATAAGAAAACTTTCTAGCTAAGAGGGCTAACTGCTCATCTGCAAGCTGCTCTAACTGATCATCAGTTATGTCACAGAGAGCAGCCAGAGAGAATCCAGAAGAAAAGTCAGAAGAACCAGAAGCAGAGCCGGGATCGGTGACTAAGGCCATCGACTGCGACTTCGACCTACGAGAGACTATGTCAACCTCGTGAGTCTTGAGGCGTGAGTACAACGCGTCAAGAGTCAGGGTCGAGAGGTCGGTCATGTCTTTAATCGTGGTCACCTTCATCTCCCAAACGCGCAAATCGAGAGTAGACAACATTTGTCGAGCATTATCCGAGTCGCGGTATGTGAGACCAACCGCTCGGAGATTGCTCAGAATCTTGTGAAAACACGCAAAGCACTCATCCAAGGACTCACCAGCGAGCATTTCAAACATGTTGTAATCTCGCTTGAACTGGTCTTATCGAACCGTCATAATCTGGGTGGTGCCCTCATGGTACGCATCGAGGGTCTCCCAGATGTCGAAGGCCGACGACAGATGAGAGATGCGATCAAACTCGCTTCTGCTCAACCCCTGGATTATGATGTTCCTTGCCTTCGCATTCGCCTCAACATCAAGCATATTTCCAGCGTTGATGTTCTCATCTGTAGGAACAACATATTGTACTTTGACCTTACACCAGATAGCGTAGCCCTGAGCCTGGATGTAGGTCTCCATCCGGCTCTTCCAGAAGGGATAGTCGATCCCATCGAAGATCGGGGGCTTGGTCGAGTACTTGTCTGACGCCATGGCTCTAGAAACTGGTTAAGATCTATGAGGAAGAGCTAACCGGCTCTGATACCAATTGTTGGACCGAAATGACGACAGAGGGGGGGTGAATGTCACTTTTTGAAATCTCGACCCCTCAAAGTACTCACAAGGAATCTCCTCTCCGAGAGCTAAAAAGCTATGAAGAATGAGCATTCATACTTACTGAAACATAAAACAACAGAGGAGAAAGCATAACCCTAAAAGATAGAGAGGAAACAAGGTAGGCAGCACAGAAACAAAGGGGGGCCGGTTTGACATAAAAGAGCCGGGCGGTCAGACCGCAGGGGAGAGGCCGGTCTGACCGGTGGCCTCATGCCGGTCTGACCGCAGGCCACCAGGCGGTCTGACCGCCAACCGGCTTCCGATCTAACCGCACCCCTGATACCAACTGCGCAGAGAAAACTGAAAACTTCAGAATTTTGCCGAAATAAAGGAAATGAGAGAAATGCTTCTAATCTTTTCAGAGAAGGACACCAAGGGGCAATTCTAAACATCTCTGAGGCACCAAACAACAAGGGAATTCAACTAAAACTCAAGAATTTCATATTTGAGCCCAAAATTGAAAACGTACAGAGAGTTCCCCCAAAAATCAAATTCCCGTCTAACCTTTGATCCTTTCACCATGAAACTTTGATGATAGCTACTTAATAGCCACATGACTTAACATGCCAAGTTTCATGCCATCTCATGAAGGGAATCGAGATTCACACCAAAACCCTAGAAAAGCAAACATGAACATAGGAAGGGAGAAAAGTGATTCTTGCAAATCGATTAAATTGCTCATGGAGCTAGATGACCAAAGGGTCTAGAAATGCAATTCCATCACAGAGCAACCCATTTTGCCATTTCTAAGCAAGAATCGAGCCAAAACATAAAAACTTAAAAATCAAGCAGAGAGGCTACGATGACCAAAAACCAATAGAAAAGCCTGGGACACAATCAAACTCAAACAAAGCCATCTTGGATTGATAATGAGGAAGAGAGATGCATGATTACATAGAGTATCAACTCATACCATCCCTACAACCCCATACATGCTTAGAGAAATCAAGAACTCATCTCTCCCTCTCACAACTCATGAACAACCATGAACACAACGAAGGAGAGAAGCAGAACACCCTCTGTCTCCTCCACCTACTCTCAACAACTAATGCCCTAAAGCAAAACAACCTCTCCAAAGGCTCTTTTGAATAAGGCAAAACCCTAACTCTCTCCCAAAGCCATGCATACAACCAGGAATTCACTCCTATTTATAGCCTTTGGCTAACGGGTCTCCAACCCGTTACGCTCGCCAAATCCCGAACAGAACCGCCTCCACCTGTGCAACTTTGCGTTTTTACCGAAATGCCCCTCCTGCACCTTCCGGGAAGCTTCCGCGTCTCTTGTCGTTCAAGCCTCGCAACCACCTCGAGTCTCCGCCGTCTTCGACACATCCGACCGTTCTGACCTCGACACTGTCTGTGCCTAGTCCGGTCACCTCGTGCCTCGCCACGACTTCGCCTCGACGTCCTGCAGCCAACACAGACAAGAAACACATCACATAGCACCGCTCGATACATGAAAGCATAAATAGCATCAATGAATCATACTTACGCATGAAAGAGCCCAAACCTGTCGAATCAAGAAGATAAGCATCCTAATTACTACGACCAAGTTTGACCAAGTCCGACCGAAACTGATTGCACCACGCAATGATATGGTCCAAACCACACAAACCAAACTCGACTTTCCTAAACCGACGTCAATTACTTATCACACTCATGGGGTCATATCCACATGGTCTCTCAATCTCCCCCTTGATGAGTATATTGACAAACCCAGAAAAAGCACAAAGTTGAGTTTCAAAAAAAGCAAGAGTCAAACATGGTTCAAAGGAAGAAAAAGATGCTAATGACCATGTCGACAAGGAGCAAAAGAAGGAGCAAGTTTTTCACAAAAGCTCCAAGAAAACCACAAATATGGCTTTTTCTCCCGTTATTCTCCCCCTTTTGGCAATAAACACATCAAGGATGCAAAAGAGAGAATAAGGTCACAAAAATGGATGAAATGGCTGAAGTTGGTTTATTCTAAGCATTTATAGCCATGAAGATTATCCAAAATGACCGTGGATTATTACATCAAGCCATAATCAATAAGAACGCTAAGAAGATCATGACAAAACATGTATAAGCAAGCTAAGCCAAATAAGTCACAATCTGAGAATTTAGTAGAATTCCTTAGCATGTCAAGTCAATCATGATTCTAGTCTAACTAGAGGTATCCATAGATGATGCAGGCCATGTCAATAAGCGAAGTGGAACCAAGAAGCTAGTATTGAATCATTTTAGAGTGCTATTAGTTCAAGAGAGAAACAATTGTTCAAGTACTTGATCTTTTTGTATAATTAAGCAAATGAAGCACATTTGTCATAAATTTTCCTTTTAGAGCTTATGATTGTCTCCAACCAACATTTTTAGCTATGTGCTAGATCTCAAGCCTTATGCGACTACTTCAAGCGAGAAGCTTAAGAAAATAGTCTTGGTCATCCAAAACTCCCCCTGAGTTCATGCCTGGTGCAATGGCAAGCCGTCTCATGAGAAAGAATTGGTGATATCAGTTTTTTTTCGCACAAAAGAGATCTTTTTGCTTTCTTAAAAGGTTGTACTAACTCATGTTTCATCATGGAACTAACATAGCTCAATCTAAAGCTCAATATAGATTCAAGACTCAACTCAGTCTATTTGACTTGGCATGAATCATAAAGAGATAGCTAAAGAAAGACTAGTGTCAAAAGCTAACATGACATGAATTAGTTCAAGTTGAGCATTTTAATCAACCTATCATGGCAAAGATTTGACTACACATATAAAGTCATGATAAATCTAGCAATTTAGCGCAAATCATGGCAGGATGTAAAGCAATGTAAACATGTCATGAAAGGATAATAATCAAGGCTCCATGTAGTTATATTACAATGCAAGGAAATCCAACTCCCCCTCAACATGTGATGCAGCTTTTAGTTCAAGTTGAGTTATGAAAAAATTAAGATCAAGAAGCTCCCAAATGAACTCCCCCTGAACCAAAGCAATAAAATTGAGAAGCTGGGAAAGAAATCAGAAAAGGCAGTCCTTAAAGCATAAATAAGATATAGAGAATACTATGGCTCAGACTGACTCTCATCTACCCCATATGATTCTAGGAGTATCAACTGGTCATTTATCAGACTAAGGAGCAAACACGTACCCTGTCTACCCGAGAGTGGCCCAACCCTCGCTAGAATCTATAAGAAGTGAGTGAGCTCAACCTAGTAAAAAAAGAACCAGCTAATAAGCAACATCTTAGAATCATAAGATAAGAGTAAGAAGTCTAAACAATTAGACAAGAGAAGCACTCTAATCTATGCTAGGAGGACTAACCCATATGCACCCATATGCAATGCAACAGAAAGGAGTAAGAGCATAATAAATATGATAAAGCAGTAAAGCACAAAGCTCCCCCTCACAACAGTCCATAAGGACAAACCACCCCAAGCTCTCCCCGCAAGGCTGAAAACCTAGAGCTATCCAAAGGCTTGGTAAAGATATCAGCCAACTGGTGGTCACTCTCCACAAACGTGAGCACTATGTGAAGGAATGCGCGTAGGCTACGAAAGCAGAAAACAAAACTTTTCTACCGCGCACACAAGGACATCATGCTAAGGAGGGATCATGGATCGTTACCACTAGACGCACAGCGCAGAGGAAGAAGAGTTGGAGAAACCGATCCAACCACGCGCGTCGAGGTAGTAGTGGAATTAGCCGATCGTCCCGAACAGATCGTCTCCTCCACGCGATCAACCACACCACGAGCAGATCCAATCTGTAGGTTGTTGATGCCGATCAACACCACAGCGAGTAGCGCCTCCACCGGTATCCACACGTCCGGGGCTGGAACGTCGATCGCGAGTGTACTAGCACTCGTGAGCGGCTAGGGTTTGTCTTGGGAAGTGGCGGCTAGGGTTATGCTAGAGGTTTTTGAAGCGTATCCCCTCAGCCCCTCGCCACCATATATATAGACCTCCTCACTTGGGCCTTGTGGACGGAGGCCCAATAGGAGTCTATTCGGATCTCTATCCGAAATGAGCCCACATCCGAATCATATTCGAATTAGTGATATGCATCATATTTGTATCAAATTTTACATCATTATCCTGTTAGTAGTAATTCAAACTGCTGTGAATTCATGAATTATATAAAGTTTATCTTCTATGTGGACTGTTTACATGGGCGTGTGCACTTCTTGTAGGTCGGCGCGGACGAGGCGCAAAAATATGCAAATATTAGTCCATGGAAGGAGCTAGGGTTGCAAAACAGCACAAGTGGAGGGACTAAAATGCAAAACCGCATGAAACCCTAACCGCACCCTCACTGCAAACCCTAGGGGCGCCGCTGGTATAAAAGCCACCACTTGCTCTTCTCACGGGGGGGGGGGGGACCACGAACCACACCTTGACCGCACCAGCAGCCGCCACCCATCTTCTTCATCTCCAAGAACCCTAGCCATCCACCTGCCTTTCCTCTACCAGAACCGATCTCCACACCCGGCCGCCCCAATCCATCTTCTCCATAGCATCCACCCAGCCATCCCACTCCATCGCCTGGAAGAACCAGATCCCATAGCCGCCATCCTTCTCCTTCCGATCTCCAACACCCAGGCCGCCCCTCTCCTAACGCCACCACCGAGACCGCGCCTCCACTACTCCATCCACTCGCCGGCCATCCTCCATTCGCCTCACCTGGAGCACCATCGTCCCTCACCTCCACCTCTCCACTGCGCCTAAGACTCAAGAATACAGCCGCCATAGCCCCCATCCAAAACCCCAAGCCGTCCCTCTCCCGCACTAAACCCCCTTGCTGCCGGCCAGATCTGCATCCGCAAGTCACCTCTTGGCCGGGATTTGCTTCGTCTTCGACGGATCTGCGACCTCTACGTCTTCTTCGGCCGATCTACTACCTCTACACGTCACCAGCTTCACTGCTGCCGGATCTGCTTCTCCAAGGCCGGATCTGCTTCATCCACGCACGGATCTGCTTCCTACTGCCTGCATCCCCTTCGGCTTCTACACCAGATCTGCTTCTCCCTGCCTGCATCCACTACAAATGATCTTCTTCGGCTCAGATCTGCATTTTATGGGTTGTTTCTTCTCCAAACATTTGATCTAATACTGTAATGGCTTGCTTGAGATGCGACTGTGTCAGATCTATGATATGCATGTATGTCTGAGTGGATCTGGATTACTAAGTTGTGCTTGTCTAGTTCATGTTTATTCCTGAGATGCTTGCATGATGGATCTGTGATATGCATGTATTTCCTGTGTGATTCCGGGAACTAGGAGTGCTTTTACATGTTCCTGTTTGTCTGAGATGTTACTGTGGATGCTATTTACGGTTTAGATTCACGATTTTCACCTGATGCTTCAGTAGTTCTACTAAGTTCTTATGTCTGCTTGTAGGATTAATATCTTGCTGTGATGATGCTGGTATCTCTCATTTAGAATTAATTTTCCAGTTAGGGTTATTATTTTGCTTACTGTCATTATAGGATCTGTTAGTAGAAAAGTAAAAGAAAATTAGTCTAGATGTGTTGTCTTGCTGTTGCTAATGTGATGAATGTATTTTCTTGTTATCGGCAGTAGTTTAGTTTGTTTATTGGATGCATGCTTAGGTTTACTGTTTTCCTGTGATTGCTCTGTTGTTGGGTGTGAAGTAGCGCTATAGCAGTAGCATTTCCCCTCCTTCTCCTTTGCTCTTCCCAGTCTGCATCTTCCCTCTGATCTCTCTTCTTGACAGTCTCCTTGCGCCTCATTCATTCCTCCGATTTCTCTCTCTTCCTCTTAGCCCCATTCTTCTGTCCTGTTAGCATCCCTCTAGATCTTTGTTCTTCTCAGTAGCTGTCTCTTCCCCTTTTAGTTTTCCCCTCTTTTTCAACATCCTCTTTTCTCCTTCAGTCTGTAGAGCTGAATTAGTCTTGCCTCTTCCCTTTTTCTCTTCTAATCTAGTCTCAGTTTTCTTATGCCCTATCTTTTCTCGCTGCTCTTTCCTTCCCTTCTTCCTTCTTTCTTCTGTCTTCTATCTTTTCTTCTAAAATTCTTTCCTCTAGCTTTCTTCTCTAGCCCCCTTCTGTAGTACTTGCTTTCTCTCCCGTCTTTTCTTAAATTCTGTAGTTCTTCCAGTAGTGATCCGTGGCTCTCTTCTTCTGCTCTCTTCCCCTTTCTCCTTATCTCATCCTCGTTTATTTCTAGTTAATCTTTCTTCTGCCTCTCTCCCTCTCTCTCTCAATAGATTTATTTCTTAGTTTCTTTGTTCTTATCCTCTTCTCCTATCCTCTCTCTTTAGTTCACAGCACCTTCAGCTCTTCCCTCCTCTTACTTCTGCTCATTTGCAGTTTGCTCTCTGGCCTTTAGTTGTTTAGGTTCTGCAGTTAGTCATCATCTCCCAGTTTGAGCGATTTAGCTTTAGTTTAGTGTTCTTTCACTGGTACTCTAGTCCCTGTGGAGAACACGACATTCGCTGCTATCTTAGCGGCAGCCCGTTCACTTGCGGGTGTGCAGTTTTGCACGATCAAGAAATTGGCGCCGTTGCCGGGGACTAGATATTGGTGATCGCGCTAGACCATAGACTAAGTCATTTCTTTAGTTTCCTTCCTCCCTTTTCGGCCCGACTTCTCAGCTTATGCGCAGGAGTGGAGACCATTTGTTGTCTCCTTTTGATCCTGAGATTGAGCGCACTTTTCATAAGCTGAAGAGAGAAAATCAACTTCCCCATCAAGAAGAAATGGGAGATCAGAACCCCCAGCCTCTTCTTCGTGACCTTTGGATTCCTAGAGACCAAGGTATAGCCCCTGGAATTGTCCAACCTGCCATTCAGGCAAACAACTTTGAGCTAAAACTTGCACTCATTACCATGGTCCAGCAGACCAGATTTGGAGGTTCTCCCACTGAGGATCCCAATGAACACATTCGCACCTTCTTAGAATATTGCAACACTTTGAAGTGCAATGGAGTCACAACTGATGCCATTAGGCTCTCATTGTTCCCTTTCTCTCTTAGAGATGGTGCTAAGACTTGGTTGCATTCTCTGCCCCTGCATCTTAAGGACACATGGGAACACCTACTGCAGGCCTTTTTTGAGAGGTATTTTCCTCCCTCCAAGGCAGCAGAAGTGCGTGACCAGATTACTAGGTTTTCACAATCTGAGGGTGAGAGTTTGTATGATGCTTGGCAAAGGTATCAAACCCTGCTTAGGATGTGTCCTCACCATGGCCTTGAAAGATGGCTGGTGCTGCAGATTTTTTACAAAGGTCTTACACACCACACAAGAGCCTTTGTAGATTCTGCAGCAGGAGGAGGCATAGTGAACAAAACTCTTGATGAAGCTTTCAGCTTGATTGAGAGTATGTCCTCCCACCACTTTCAGTGGTCTAGTGAGAGTGCTTCTGCTCCTCCACGTCCTGGTATCTATGAGGTGAGCTCTAATGATGCCTTATCTGCACAGATTCAAGTTCTCACACGTCAAATGGCTCAGCTCATGCCCTCATCTTCAGCCCATATAGCCACTGGATGTCAGATTTGTGGATCTCAGGGGCATACTCCAGCTGAGTGCCCTTTAACTTCCACAGCTGAATCATCTGAAGTCAATTATGCTCAGTCAAATGGCCCATATTCTCAAGCTTATAACCCAGGTTGGCGTCATCCAAACTTGTCTTACAAGAACACCAACCCTAGTGTGTCATCCTTCCCTGTGGGAACATCAGCACAAGGGTTTAGGCAGCAGCAAGCCCCTTCACATGCCTCATTTCAGCAACCTATGATGCATGTTCCAAAACCTCCACCTACTACTTCTCAATCAGATCAGTTGACCAGAATTGAACAGCTCCTTGCATCACATGTAGCTAAGATGGAAGCTCAATACAATGATGCAAAGACTCAATTGACTGATTTGGCTAGTCGTGTGGAGAGTTTGCAAGCATCACAGGCTTCATCCAGCACACCTGGGAGGCTTCCTGCACAGCTTGAGGTCAATCCTCGTGGCCATTGTGGAGCAATCACTACTAGGAGTGGTAAAACCACATCTGAACCTCTTCTTCCAACACCACCCTTGTATGTGCCCCCTGTCTTTAGGTCTGTCCAGCAAGCAAATCCTGACTCACAGCAGCAGAATCTGCACCAACCCAGCTCCATAACACCAGCCAAAACACATGATATCCCCTCATCATCCACTACAGCAGCTGTCCCTTCCGCAAAACCCAAATTGCCATTCCCTGAGCGGTTAGAAAAGTCAAATGAGGACAAGCAGTTTGCTAAATTCCTAGAGAGGATGAAGGATGTTCAGATCACCATTCCCATTCTAGATGCTGTCCTACATGTGCCTATGTATGCCAAATTCTTCAAGGAGCTGCTTACCAAGAAGCGGAGTATGGATGAGCTTGAGGTGGTCACTCTAACTAAGGAGTGTAGCGCTATCATACAGAATAAGCTACCTCCTAAGTTAGATGACCCTGGTAGCTTCTGCATACCTTGCATTTTAGGCTCCAAGAACTTTAGAGCTCTTTGTGACTTAGGCTCTAGTGTTAGTGTCCTTCCTCTTTCAGTCTGTGACGCGCTTCCTTTGGGCGATCTGCAGCCAACAACCATGACACTGCAGTTGGCTGATCGTACTTATCGTCACCCAGCTGGTATTTTAGTGGATGTCCCTGTGGTTATTGGCACTTTTGCCTTCCCTGTAGACTTTGTTGTCTTAGAGATGGAGGATAGAAGTGAACCTGTCATCCTTGGGAGACCATTCCTTGCTACTGCATGTGCTGTCATTGATGTCAAAGATGCTAAGCTTACTCTCCAATTTGGTCAAGAGAAGCTAGCATTTGATATGAGGCACCCCACTCATCTTCCTCACTGTCCAGATCAGTGTTTCTCACTTGATTTGGTTGACAAATGTGTTGTTGAGACATATGAAAATGTTGAGGAAGTGAGATCAATTGAGGATGAGTGCACTGCTGCAGATTCTCATCATGTGGCACTCATTGATGCTCCTGTAGAGCCTTCTCAAATCCCAGACCTTAGGCAGCCCACAGCCCCAAAGGTAGAGCTGAAACCACTTCCTAATCATCTTAGATATGAATTTCTGGGACCAGATCAGACCTGTCCTGTTATTGTTAGTGCCCATTTGACACCTTTAGAGGCTGATCAACTTCTTGAGATCCTTCGTAAATATAGAGCTGTCATTGGATACTCTATAGATGATATGAAGGGCATTGATCCAGCCACCTGCATGCATCGTATTCACCTTGAGGATGATGCTAAGCCAACGCGTGAGCACCAGTGCTGTCTTGAGGCAAATCTGGTTCTTAATTGGGAAAAATGTCATTTTCTTGTTAGAGAGGGGATAGTTCTTGGTCACTTAGTGTCTTCTAGAGGCATTGAGGTGGATAGAGCTAAAGTAGAGGTAATTGAGCGCCTGCCCCCTCCTGTTAATGTGAAGGGTATTCGCAGCTTTTTGGGGCATTCCTCAGCCCCCCCCCCCCCCCCCGCCTCCATATATATAGACCTCCTCACTTGGGCCTCGTGGACCGAGGCCCAAAAGGAGTCTATCCGGATCTCTATCCGAATTGAGCCCACATCCAAATCACATTCGAATTAGTGTTCCAACCCGTTAAGTGTGCGACCCTGTAGGTTCACGTATACTTGGTCGCGACCCAGAAACGCCTTTCCGGTCACCCTGTTAATAGCGGCCTCTAGCAAGACATATTAACCCCAAAGTATACGTAAAGATCATATCGGCTGAACCTGTAATGTTCTCATGTACGAATCCCTTTGCCTCACGATATAGATTAAGCTCAAGGCGAGACCTGTGTCATCCTCTTAATAGCTCAATCACTCTCTCGATTCCGTGATGGATTATAAACTCGTGATTGACTCCTCAATCACCTTGGCATGGCCATGCACTTTCATAATCCATTACATCGAGGGGCCCAGAGATATCTCTCCCATAAGGAGGGGCAAATTCTATCTTGATCATTCACATCCCACTACATGTTTCATGGCAAACCCGAAGACTACTTTTATAACTACCCAGTTATGGAGTAGTGCTTAGTAGTCCCAAAATAAGCTACTACGCATGTTGGGAACCATGATGATCTCAAGTCTAAGGATTCTACATAAACACTACTTGAGGCCAACTGATGACACATGGAATCTCTGCAGTGTCTCATGGCGGGTCTATCCAACATATGTTCACTAACATATGTCCATATTATTGATTTGGTATCACCATACCATGATCCATGAGGCATAATCATCAATCAATACATATGCTGATCTTTGAATCATATTTGTTCCTCATATGATATATGATCAGGGATCATTTAGAAATAGCAACAATTTAGCATTAAGAGTCTCATGAATAAGTCACATACTCATTAATCAATAATGATAATGTCTATTTCAAGGAACAAAGTAATGTATCATAAACATAGTATGTGATATATACAACATCTCCATGTTGCCTCTAGGGCATATCACTAACAGTCTCCCACTTGCACTAGAGTCAACCATGTAGGTATCTAATACCCATTGTCCTAGTGTGAGCCTCATGCTTTGGCTAGGGAAGCGGCTTTGTCAACGGATCTGCAATGTTCAAATCCATTTGTACTTTGCATATCTTCACATCGCCTCTCTCCACTATCTCGCGGATGAGATGAAATCGCCGTAAAATGTGCTTGGACTTCTGGTGCGATCTAGGCTCCTTGGCTTGCGCAATGGCCCCACTATTGTCACAGTAGAGGTCCATTGGGCTGGAGGCACTAGTCATCACGCCAAGCTCAGAAACAAATTTCTTGATCCAAACAGCCTCTTTAGCAGCTTCAGAAGCTGCTATGTACTCGGCTTCTGTTGTAGAATCAGCAACCGTCTCCTGCTTGGAACTCTTCCAGCTCACCGCACCGCCATTCAGGCAGAACACAAATCCAGATTGCGATCTAAAATCGTCTTTGTTAGTTTGGAAGCTAGCATCGGTGTAACCATTTACAACGAGCTCTTCCTCACCCCCATAGACAAGGAACACATCTTTAGTTCTTCTCAAGTACTTCAAGATGTTCTTTACGGCAATCCAGTGACCTTCACCTGGATCTGACTGGTATCTACTCGTAGCACTTAAAGCATACGAGACATCTGGACGTGTACAAAGCATGGCATACATAATGGACCCAATAGCCGAAGCATATGGAATCGCATTCATTTTATCCCGCTCATCAGTTGTACTAGGACACTGATTCTTGCTAAGATTTATACCATGTGACATAGGTAGAAAGCCTTTCTTGGAATCTTGCATGTTGAACCTTTTCAACACCTTGCCAATTAGCCTTTTTGATCTATCTCTATAGATCTTGATGCCCAGAATATATGCTGCATCTCCTAAGTCTTTCATAGAGAAACTATTTTTCAATGAAGACTTAACAGATTCGAGCATAGGAATGTCATTTCCGATCAGTAATATGTCATCCACATATAAGACCAGAAATACGAGTGCGCTCCCACTAGCCTTTTTGTAAACACAAGGCTCTTCTTCGTTCTTGATGAAACCAAACCCTTCGATTACTTCATCAAAACGAATGTTCCAACTTCGAGATGCCTGCTTTAATCCATAAATGGATCTTTGCAGCTTGCATATCTTTCCAATTGATTGCGGATCGACAAAACCCGTGGGCTGTGTCATGTACACATCCTCACTCAGATTTCCATTAAGGAAAGCTGTTTTGACATCCATTTGCCATATTTCATAATCGAAATATGCAGCAATCGCTAGAATGATCCGAATAGACTTTAGCACTGCGACGGGCGAAAAAGTTTCATCATAATCAACATTCAACACCTTGAATTTTTTTGAAACCTTTGGCCACCAATCGCGCTTTATAGATGTGAACATTTCCATCTATGTCTATCTTTTTCTTGAAAACCCATTTGCACTCAATGGTTTTAACACCATCAGGTGGATCAACCAAGTTCCAACTTGATTACTGTGCATGGATTCAATTTCGGATCTCATGGCTTCAAGCCATTTCTCAGAGTCTGGTCCCACCATCACTTCTTCATAGGTCTTAGGCTCATCATTGTCTAACAACAATATATCCCGTTGTTGAGTAGTCAAGAACATGTACCTCTAAGGTGCACGACGTGACCTCTCTGACCTACGTGGTGCCGGTGTGTCCACAATAGGTTCCTCAACAGTTTGTTCATCCTGTTGTGGTTCTGTAGGAGCTGAAACGTTTTCAGGTGTTTCTCGAATTTCTTCAAGTTGCACCATGCTCCCACTATCCCTTCTTGAGAGAAACTCTTTCTCTAAGAAGACACCATGCCGGGCGACAAATAGTTTGCCTTCTTCTTGATTATAGAAGTAATATCCTTTTGTTTCCTTAGGATACCCGATAAAGAAGCATTTATCAGATTTAGGAGTGAGCTTATCAGATTGTAAACGTTTTACATAAGCCTCACATCCCTAAATCTTAAGAAAAGACAAGCTAGGACGTTGTCCTGTCCACATCTCATATGGTGTCTTTTCTACTGATTTTGATGGAACCCTGTTTAGTGTGAACGCGGCTGTTTCAAGAGCGTACCCCCAAAAAGACAACGGAAGATCACTTTGGCTCATCATGGAGCGCACCATATCTAATAAGGTGCGATTTCTCCATTCAGATACCCCATTCCATTGAGGTGTTCCTGGCGGAGTCAATTGTGGAACAATTCCACAATCTTTCAGATGATTGCCAAACTCATGGCTCAAATACTTGCCTCCACGATCAGATCGTAGAAACTTGATTGTCTTGCCTAAATGATTTTGCACTTCATTTTGGAATTCTTTGAACTTTTCAAAGGATTCAGACTTATGCTTCATCAGGTAGATATACCCATATCTACTAAAGTCATCAGTAAAAGTTATGAAGTACTAAAAACCACCTCTGGCTGTTGAGCTCATTGGTCCACATACATCAGTATGTACGAGTGCCAATAAGTCACATGCCCGTTCACCTTGACCGGTGAAAGGTGCCTTTGTCATCTTGCCAAGTAAACAAGATTCGCATGTCTCAAATGATTCAAAATCAAATGAGTGCAGAATACCATCTCTATGGAGCTTCTCCATGCGTTTCTCATTTATGTGACCTAAGCGACAATGCCAAATAAACGTGGGATTCAAATCATTTGGACGTTGCCTCTTTGCATTAATGTTATGGACCGGTGACCCTTCAAGAGTAAGAACGTATAACCCATTCACCAATGGAGTATGACAATAGAACATATCTTTGAAATAAAGAGAACAATCATTGTCCACAGATCTAAAGTCATAACCTTCAGCTTGCAAACATGAAGCAGAAATAATGTTCTTGGAAAGAGATGGAACACAATAACAATTATTCAATTCCAAAACTAATCTTGAAGGTAAAGACAATGGCATGGTGCCAACAGCTACCACAGCAACTTTTGCTCCATTGCCAACGCGAAGATCCACTTCGCTCCTCCTCAAACCTCTACTTCTTCTTAGCCCCTGCAACGATTTGCATATGTGAGCAACCTCTTTTGACGGGCATCATCCGTGGCGACATCCTCCGGTGCATAGCGAGCTAGTTGAGTAAACTTGTTGAGATATTCACTTACTGACATACTCCCTTGCTGTAGCTCACGAAATTCCTCCTTCTTCATCTCGATCACTCCATCCAACATATGAGCATGTCGAAATGATGCTGTGAACTCAGCCCAAGTGATGTCGTCTTGATCCTCATGAGCGGCACAGTAGTTCTCCCACCACTCTGCGGTGGCTCCCTCTAGCTGGTGGGCAGCGTACAACACTTTTTTGCGATCGGTGCACTGAGCAAGATTTAGCTTCTTTTCCACTGAACGAATCCAATCATCTGCTTCCAAAGGCTTAGATGAATTGGAATAAGTTGGTGGTCTAGTCCTCATGAATTCTGCAAATCTAGATGACGGACGATTTGGCTGAGGTGCAAAGGCTGCCTGATGCTGTTGATTCATCATATTGGTTAAATTCTGCATCATCATATTAATGAGTTGAGTTTGAGCTGCCATGAACTGACTCAAGGTCGGATCTAGACCCATTGGAGTTGCTTGCGGTCCCTGAGTTGCCTGGTTTGCATTACTGCCCTCTGGGTGTTGGTTTGTCTGACTACGTCTTGCGGTGCTCCGAGTATCAACCATTCTGTTCTGCTCTGAAAAGAAAGACCACTTGCTTGAGAACTGGCTTCACAAGGCTTAATAGGTAAGAGGGAAAAGCAGAGGTAAGGGGTAAACTCGTCTAAGAAGGATAACTAGTGGCATTCCTAAACTAAGCAAACACTTAGCCAAAAAGGCTAGCAAAAGAAGCAATAAACTCCACAAAAAGACTTTTGACATGACTGCATCATAATGCTAGAAGCAAAACTGCAGCTCACATCACACCCAACGGCAAATAAGAAGCAAAACGTTCTACACGATGCTAAAACTATAACAAGGTTCAAATGTAATGGCTCCTAATCTTCATGGAAATCTCCAATGTTGTCTTGACATATTGGGTGCTTCCTTGATCCAAACTTCACGGCACAGCTTGAAGAATCCCATGCCAACTTTCACTTGGACTAAGGGACAATCAAGACATCTATGGACATTATAGAGATAAGAAGTTAAATTGAATTTCGAAAACAATATTTCAGAGGAGGCAAAGAGTAAGAATCCTAAGAATGAGGTAAGAATAAAGAATTACTAGATAATCATTTGGTTGATTTCATTTAGAAAATAAATTTTGAAATCATTTCTAATTCGACCACTCTAACTAGGGCTTCGTCCTACAGTCGATATAGCTCTGATACCACCGCTGTAGAGACCCGAATATGCAAATCCGGACTCTCCTGTGTATTCTACACTAGTCCAGGATCACGCTAGTGCACACAGTATAAACAAAGATGAAATATCGACCATATCACGATTTACTAGGAAAAGACTCACATATTAATAATAATCAGAGTACGACCTTATGGCCAAGTTTACAATTAATAGCCTGAAAGGCTTAAAGAAGCTAGCAGCGGAAAACCAGAAATAAGAGTAGCAGCCACTCGACATGCCCACAGGCAATCGACTGGGGAGCGAAGTCCTAATCCGCGAAGTCGTCGAAGTATCCTCCTCCGGGTACCTCCTGCTGGACTGGTCCTTCCTCAACTGAGCAAATATGGATGAAGCTATGAGTACATAGAGTACTCAGCAAGTCGTTTGTAACAAAGAATGCAATATAGTATGCAAGGCTTACCAAAGGATGGCTGAAAGGTTAATTTTGCAGAAAGCAACAATTTAAAGTGAATACAATAAATAGATTGAAAAGCAAACTTTGAAAATGATATTAAATAAGTAACCAAAGGAATTGAAACAAACCCCAATTGAACTGACCATTCACCCAAGGAATCCACCATGAACCAAGATCCATGAAATGAACACCCGTGAACTAACCATTCACTTCCCAACTTAACCCAACCAGGTTTTATGAAAACTCTACCCCTCGTGTGAAATCACCGAGCATTGTCCATGACCGAGGACACGGCTATTCGAATAGTTTTACACTCTGCAGAGGTTGTACAACTTTACCCACACGATATGATCATCTTGTAATGTCACCGGTATAACATGCTTCCTTTGGCATGCCGACCAAGAATATCACAACAAGGCCTTTACAATGTTCAATCTCAACCCAGTCCCGCCTCGCTAAGGTTTCGCCCCCAAATCTGGTAATTGGCCCCTCTTACGCCCCGTGGAATGTATACGACACCCACTGACATCCCAACGGCGGAACCAGAATTGAAACATCACAAATTAGTCAACCAGGCCCATCCCATACTGGACATGTGGTTGTACGGTAAGGCTCAGATCAATGGCGCACAAAGTTAAGTCCTTAAGTATTACCCAGGCGAAACATCCACATCCTAATGTGCAAACTGCACCCCCTTTACTGCACGATCATTCGCCCAAGTGAAAACCAAGTTTTGTATAACCAACACCAATGACACTACCCATGTCTTGGTACTCAAATTTTATAACTGTGGTTGACCACCACGTTCAAGTATATCATTAAGTCAAGATTAATTAACCACATGTGATGATAGACCCAACGTACTACAAGCATGGCTAAGCAATTCTAAGCGTACCACTCATGTGACAACTAGTATTGCATCACTAAATAATTACCCATCCTACGGTGACAATAGAATCATGGTATTCAAATTATCAAGAAGGAAATAATCAATTAGGTCATTAACTACCAATACAAGGGTTTCATAATAAAGTATCAATGCATGATAATTTAAAACAAAATAATACATAATAGATTTGAAAACTGGGTTCAACATGATCAAAGGACACGACTTGCCTTAGCCTTGCTCAGTTAGGAATTCTTGATCTTCGAATCCGGCTTCAGCTCCTTCGAACGCGTGATCTAACGAGAGAGAAAACGAGACGAAATACAAAAATAAATTCAAATAAAATTCAAATGAACTCCAAAAACTGCAAAACCAGAACCAAAAGATAGAGCTCAATTTTAGATGAATTTAGGAAAATGAATCGGGTTAATCAGAGTTCGGACGAAGGAGAACGAGCGATCTAAAGTTTTGCCGGGGCGAGAAAATGCTGGAAAATAGCAAAAGTTACTGTTCATCCGAGAGCAGCACTTTTGGAGAGAAGGCTAGCGCCGGCGAGAGGAGGCATGGGAGGTGAATCTAACTAGCAAAATGGGTTATTAGGGACCTAAGGCACCTATAGGAAGCGACGGCACGCCAAACGGAGCACGGTGACGGCACGGGCGGCTACAACGACATAGGTAGGAGAGAGGAATAAAACTCGGGCATAAGACATGGAGAAGTAGGATGAGCATGGGCTAGAACGCGGCTTGGCAAAGCTAGAAAAATTGTCGGCTCGGCCAGAAACCCATCGGAGACGGCGCAATCGATGATTGAACGACGTCGGGAAGGAAAAATGAAAAACTTAATATCTTGGTGCTCGGTGAACGAAATCTAAAACCACTTGGAAGGTAGCTACCTGGGATGGTTTGGTGCAATGTGACGTGAACAGATTGGTGAAAACATCACCGGGTAGATGGGGGACACGAGATGCCATTGGCGGCCATGGCGAGGTTCGGAGGTGAAAATTTGTGGAGGCTTTTTGGGGGAAAAGGAAAGAAGCACGGCGTAGAACGCAGCGAGGCAAGTCTAAGAAAAATAACGGCACGGGCTAAATCTTACCGGAGACGACGAATCGACGTCGGGAAGCGCTCTTGACCTAGATTGGGGAAAACTCGATTCCGGGAGATTGGCTGCTCCCAAAATCAAATTAACTTGGCTAGAAGGTAGATGGGACATGATGTCTTCCTTTTGGGAAGACATTGAAATAAGGTCCGAATTTGAAGTTATGAAGAGAGAGAAAAATGCATGGAAACTGTACACAGGAGAAAAGATCGAGTCTGTACGCGCGCTGGAGGTTGAAGATGCATGAACAGTACCACGCGGGTAGTGTTCATTCTCTCTCCTCTTTCTCTTTTTTTTTGGAAATTTAAAATTGAGCTCAAACAAACTCCAAAAAATCCAAGAAAATACAGAAAAATTCCTTGTGACACAAGGAACACAAATAAAATATTTTTGACAAATATTAATGTTTAATTTAATCATATTAAATCTTTTTAATTAAGGAAAATTCCAGTTAAGCTTTAATTAATTTCAGAAAAATCCAAATGGTGAATTTTATTTTAAAAACTTCAAAAAGGCTCTGAAAATCGGGAGGTTGAGAGGTCGGTCGTGTCTTTAATCGTGGTCACCTTCATCGCCCAAACGCGCAAATCAAGAGTAGACAACATTTGTCGAGCATTATCCGAGTCGGGGTATGTGAGACCAACCGCTCGGAGATTGCACAGAATCTTGTGAAAACGCGCAAAGAACTCATCTAAAGACTCACCAGCGAGCATTTCAAACTTGTTGTAATCTCGCTTGAACTGGTCCTATCGAACCGTCTTAATCTGGGGGGTGCCCTCATGGTATGCATTGAGGGTCTCCCAGATGTCGAAGGCCGACGACAGATAAGAGATGCGATCAAACTCACTTCTGCTCAACCCCTGGATTATGATGTTCCTTGCCTTCGCATTCGCCTCAACATCAAGCATATTTCCAGCGTTGATGTTCTCATCGGCAGGAACAACATATCGTACTTTGACCTTACGCCAGATAGCGTAGCCCTGAGCCTGGATGTAGGTCTCCATCCGGCTCTTCCAGAAGGGATAGTTGATTCCATCGAAGACCGGGGGCTTGGTCGAGTACTTGTCTGTCGCCATGGCTCTAGAGATCGGTTAAGATCTATGAGGAAGAGCTAACCGGCTCTGATACCAATTGTTGGACCGAAATGACGACAGAGGGGGGTGAATGTCGACTTTTTGAAATCTCGACCCCTCAAAGTACTCACAAGGAATCTCCTCTCCGAGAGCTAAAAAGCTATGAAGAATGAGCATTCATACTTACTGAAACATAAAAACAACAGAGGAGAAAGCATAACCCTAAAAGATAGAGAGGAAACAAGGAAGGTAGCACAGAAACAAAGGGGGGCCCGGTCTGACTTAAAAAAGCCGGGCGGTCAGACCGCAGGGGAGAGGCCGGTCTGACTGGGCCGATCTGACCGGTGGCCTCATGCCGGTCTGACCGTAGGCCACCAGGCGGTCTGACCGCCAACCGGCTTCCGGTCTGACCGCTCCCCTGATACTCGAGAAGGCAGAGGGCAGGCAACTGAAACCAACTGCGCAGAGAAAACTGAAAACTTCAGAATTTTGCCAAAATAAAGGAAATGAGAGAAATGCTTCTAATCTTTTCAGAGAAGGACACCAAGAGGCAATTCTAAACATCTCTGAGGCACCAAACAACAAGGGAATTCAACTAAAACTCAAGAATTTCATATTTGAGCCCAAAATTGAAAAAGTACAGAGAGTTCCCCCAAAAACCAAATTCTCATCTAACCTTTGATCCTTTGACCATGAAACTTTGAGAATAGCTACTTAATAGCCACAGGACTTAACATGCCAAGTTTCATGCCATCTCATGAAGGGAATCGAGATTCACACCAAAACCCTAGAAAAGCAAACATGAACATAGGAAGGGAGAAAAGTGATTCTTGCAAATCGATTAAATTGCTCATGGAACTAGATGACCAAAGGGTCTAGAAATGCAATTCCATCACAGAGCAACCCATTTTGCCATTTCTCAGCAAGAATCGAGCCAAAACATAAAAACTCAAAAATCAAGCAGAGAGGCTACGAAGACCAAAAACCAACAGAAAAGCCTGGGACACAATCTGGGTGGTGCCCTCATGGTACGCATCGAGGGTCTCCCAGATGTCGAAGGCCGACGACAGATGAGAGATGCGATCAAACTCGCTTCTGCTCAACCCCTGGATTATGATGTTCCTTGCCTTCGCATTCGCCTCAACATCAAGCATATTTCCAGCGTTGATGTTCTCATCTGTAGGAACAACATATTGTACTTTGACCTTACACCAGATAGCGTAGCCCTGAGCCTGGATGTAGGTCTCCATCCGGCTCTTCCAGAAGGGATAGTCGATCCCATCGAAGATCGGGGGCTTGGTCGAGTACTTGTCTGACGCCATGGCTCTAGAAACTGGTTAAGATCTATGAGGAAGAGCTAACCGGCTCTGATACCAATTGTTGGACCGAAATGACGACAGAGGGGGGGTGAATGTCACTTTTTGAAATCTCGACCCCTCAAAGTACTCACAAGGAATCTCCTCTCCGAGAGCTAAAAAGCTATGAAGAATGAGCATTCATACTTACTGAAACATAAAACAACAGAGGAGAAAGCATAACCCTAAAAGATAGAGAGGAAACAAGGTAGGCAGCACAGAAACAAAGGGGGGCCGGTTTGACATAAAAGAGCCGGGCGGTCAGACCGCAGGGGAGAGGCCGGTCTGACCGGTGGCCTCATGCCGGTCTGACCGCAGGCCACCAGGCGGTCTGACCGCCAACCGGCTTCCGATCTAACCGCACCCCTGATACCAACTGCGCAGAGAAAACTGAAAACTTCAGAATTTTGCCGAAATAAAGGAAATGAGAGAAATGCTTCTAATCTTTTCAGAGAAGGACACCAAGGGGCAATTCTAAACATCTCTGAGGCACCAAACAACAAGGGAATTCAACTAAAACTCAAGAATTTCATATTTGAGCCCAAAATTGAAAACGTACAGAGAGTTCCCCCAAAAATCAAATTCCCGTCTAACCTTTGATCCTTTCACCATGAAACTTTGATGATAGCTACTTAATAGCCACATGACTTAACATGCCAAGTTTCATGCCATCTCATGAAGGGAATCGAGATTCACACCAAAACCCTAGAAAAGCAAACATGAACATAGGAAGGGAGAAAAGTGATTCTTGCAAATCGATTAAATTGCTCATGGAGCTAGATGACCAAAGGGTCTAGAAATGCAATTCCATCACAGAGCAACCCATTTTGCCATTTCTAAGCAAGAATCGAGCCAAAACATAAAAACTTAAAAATCAAGCAGAGAGGCTACGATGACCAAAAACCAATAGAAAAGCCTGGGACACAATCAAACTCAAACAAAGCCATCTTGGATTGATAATGAGGAAGAGAGATGCATGATTACATAGAGTATCAACTCATACCATCCCTACAACCCCATACATGCTTAGAGAAATCAAGAACTCATCTCTCCCTCTCACAACTCATGAACAACCATGAACACAACGAAGGAGAGAAGCAGAACACCCTCTGTCTCCTCCACCTACTCTCAACAACTAATGCCCTAAAGCAAAACAACCTCTCCAAAGGCTCTTTTGAATAAGGCAAAACCCTAACTCTCTCCCAAAGCCATGCATACAACCAGGAATTCACTCCTATTTATAGCCTTTGGCTAACGGGTCTCCAACCCGTTACGCTCGCCAAATCCCGAACAGAACCGCCTCCACCTGTGCAACTTTGCGTTTTTACCGAAATGCCCCTCCTGCACCTTCCGGGAAGCTTCCGCGTCTCTTGTCGTTCAAGCCTCGCAACCACCTCGAGTCTCCGCCGTCTTCGACACATCCGACCGTTCTGACCTCGACACTGTCTGTGCCTAGTCCGGTCACCTCGTGCCTCGCCACGACTTCGCCTCGACGTCCTGCAGCCAACACAGACAAGAAACACATCACATAGCACCGCTCGATACATGAAAGCATAAATAGCATCAATGAATCATACTTACGCATGAAAGAGCCCAAACCTGTCGAATCAAGAAGATAAGCATCCTAATTACTACGACCAAGTTTGACCAAGTCCGACCGAAACTGATTGCACCACGCAATGATATGGTCCAAACCACACAAACCAAACTCGACTTTCCTAAACCGACGTCAATTACTTATCACACTCATGGGGTCATATCCACATGGTCTCTCAATCTCCCCCTTGATGAGTATATTGACAAACCCAGAAAAAGCACAAAGTTGAGTTTCAAAAAAAGCAAGAGTCAAACATGGTTCAAAGGAAGAAAAAGATGCTAATGACCATGTCGACAAGGAGCAAAAGAAGGAGCAAGTTTTTCACAAAAGCTCCAAGAAAACCACAAATATGGCTTTTTCTCCCGTTATTCTCCCCCTTTTGGCAATAAACACATCAAGGATGCAAAAGAGAGAATAAGGTCACAAAAATGGATGAAATGGCTGAAGTTGGTTTATTCTAAGCATTTATAGCCATGAAGATTATCCAAAATGACCGTGGATTATTACATCAAGCCATAATCAATAAGAACGCTAAGAAGATCATGACAAAACATGTATAAGCAAGCTAAGCCAAATAAGTCACAATCTGAGAATTTAGTAGAATTCCTTAGCATGTCAAGTCAATCATGATTCTAGTCTAACTAGAGGTATCCATAGATGATGCAGGCCATGTCAATAAGCGAAGTGGAACCAAGAAGCTAGTATTGAATCATTTTAGAGTGCTATTAGTTCAAGAGAGAAACAATTGTTCAAGTACTTGATCTTTTTGTATAATTAAGCAAATGAAGCACATTTGTCATAAATTTTCCTTTTAGAGCTTATGATTGTCTCCAACCAACATTTTTAGCTATGTGCTAGATCTCAAGCCTTATGCGACTACTTCAAGCGAGAAGCTTAAGAAAATAGTCTTGGTCATCCAAAACTCCCCCTGAGTTCATGCCTGGTGCAATGGCAAGCCGTCTCATGAGAAAGAATTGGTGATATCAGTTTTTTTTCGCACAAAAGAGATCTTTTTGCTTTCTTAAAAGGTTGTACTAACTCATGTTTCATCATGGAACTAACATAGCTCAATCTAAAGCTCAATATAGATTCAAGACTCAACTCAGTCTATTTGACTTGGCATGAATCATAAAGAGATAGCTAAAGAAAGACTAGTGTCAAAAGCTAACATGACATGAATTAGTTCAAGTTGAGCATTTTAATCAACCTATCATGGCAAAGATTTGACTACACATATAAAGTCATGATAAATCTAGCAATTTAGCGCAAATCATGGCAGGATGTAAAGCAATGTAAACATGTCATGAAAGGATAATAATCAAGGCTCCATGTAGTTATATTACAATGCAAGGAAATCCAACTCCCCCTCAACATGTGATGCAGCTTTTAGTTCAAGTTGAGTTATGAAAAAATTAAGATCAAGAAGCTCCCAAATGAACTCCCCCTGAACCAAAGCAATAAAATTGAGAAGCTGGGAAAGAAATCAGAAAAGGCAGTCCTTAAAGCATAGATAAGATATAGAGAATACTATGGCTCAGACTGACTCTCATCTACCCCATATGATTCTAGGAGTATCAACTGGTCATTTATCAGACTAAGGAGCAAACACGTACCCTGTCTACCCGAGAGTGGCCCAACCCTCGCTAGAATCTATAAGAAGTGAGTGAGCTCAACCTAGTAAGAAGAGAACCAGCTAATAAGCAGTATCTTAGAATCATAAGATAAGAGTAAGAAGTCTAAACAATTAGACAAGAGAAGCACTCTAATCTATGCTAGGAGGACTAACCCATATGCACCCATATGCAATGCAACAGAAAGGAGTAAGAGCATAATAAATATGATAAAGTGGTAAAGCACAAAGCTCCCCCTCACAACAGTCCATAAGGACAAACCACCCCAAGCTCTGCTCGCAAGGCTGAAAACCTAGAGCTATCCAAAGGCTTGGTAAAGATATCAGCCAACTGGTGGTTACTCTCCACAAACGGGAGCACTATGTGAAGGAATGTGCGTATGCTACGAAAGCAGAAAACAAAACTTTTCTACCGCGCACACAAGGACATCATGCTAAGGAGGGATCATGGATCGTTACCACTAGACGCGCAGCGCAGCGAAAGAAGAGTTGGAGAAACCGATCCAACCACGCGCGTCGAGGTAGTAGTGGAATTAACCGATCGTCCCGAACAGATCGTCTCCTTCACGCGATCAACCACACCACGAGCAGATCCAATCTGTAGGTTGTTGATGCCGATCAACACCGCAGCGAGCAGCGCCTCCACCGGTATCAACACGTCCGGGGCTGGAACGCCGATCGCGAGTGTACTAGCACTCGTGAGCGGCTAGGGTTTGTCTTGGGAAGTGGCGGCTAGGGTTATGCTAGAGGTTTTCGAAGCGTATCCCCTCAGCCCCCTCGCCACCATATATATAGACCTCCTCACTTGGGCCTTATGGACGGAGGCCCAATAGGAGTCTATTCGGATCTCTATCCGAAATGAGCCCACATCCGAATCATATTCGAATTAGTGTTCCAACCCGTTAAGCGTGCGACCCTGTAGGTTCACGTATACTTGGTCGCGACCCGGAAACGCCTTTCCGGTCACCCTGTTAATAGCGGCCTCTAGTAAGACATATTAACCCCAAAGTATACGTAAAGATCATATCGGCTGAACCTGTAATGTTCTCATGTACGAATCCCTTTGCCTCACGATATAGATTGAGCTCAAGGCGAGACCTGTGTCATCCTTTTAATAGCTCAATCACTCTCTCGATTCCGTGATGGATTATAAACTTGTGATTGACTCCTCAATCACCTTAGCATGGCCATGCACTTTCATAATCCATTACATCGAGGGGCCCAAAGATATCTCTCCCATAAGGAGGGGCTAATTCTATCTTGATCATTCACATCCCACTACATGTTTCATGGCAAACACGATGAACCACAACCCCCAGCACGTGTCGGCGCGATTCTCGAGACCAATCAACCGCAATAATTTCGGTGGGGTCTCCATCCCAACAGCGACGCCCTGGCTTCGACTTCGGCTCCGTCCCTGCGAAGGGACACCTCGCTGGGACGCCACGAAGATGTCGAAAGTCACTGCGACTCTAAGGTCCGCACAACCTTCCGGCCTCGGCCAGTGAAGGCCCAACCCCACGTTCGCATGTCCGCGAGACGTGATCGCCCGGCAGTTTGGCTCCCCGCGGTCAGGAAGCACACCTGCCGGCAACTAAACAGGCGCACATGCAAATCCGCTGGACAGCACACGGCGCGCCGGTTGCAACCCGCCGCGTGTACACCTTCGATGGGACAACACGCACAGTTGTAGTAGCCTGACAGCTCAGAGGTCGGCACGATTCCAGGGGTCATTAAAGCGCACTACCAGACCGCGGATCCATAACCACCCCGCTCCTAGGAGAATCCGGGGCGCGAGGTTTGCCTCCACTAAGGCACGAACCAACCAACCCCAGCAGCAATCGCGGCATAGTCCCCGTTTCAACAAAGAGACCCCGGCCTCCGCCTTAGCCCGTCTGAGCGACAAACCCGCAGGCCACTTCGACTTCGGTAGCTTAAGACGGGTGATTCTCCGCTTTAGCGGAGAAGCTCCGCCCCCTACTTCGGCTCGACCCCATGCCTCGTCCCCGCGCCGGGGTGTAACAGCAAGCTACCACGGGCCAAGCATCCTCGACGGCAGCCTCGACAGGTGCTCCCCTCGGCAACAAGGCTCTGGGGTCGCCCACGGCCCCACTTTCGCGAGGAAGTACTTCGCCGCGACGCCGCGGATCTGCGCGCCAAGGCCAAAGCTCACCCCACCCCTGGTACAACGCAGCACCAACAGAATATATATACCTGGCCAGTGGGGAAGCCCAACCGCCAGGAGCCCAACCGCCAGGAGCCCAACCGGCAGGAGTCCAGCCGACAGGGGCTTAACCAGAGGAAGCTCAACCGCCGAGAGGAAAGCCTAACCGGCGGAGGTTCATTACAGAGTCGTCTGGCCGCAGCGCTTCAATCCCCGCGCCGCGCCAAGCATGTTTCACCACGCGGATCGGCAGAAGATGGAACGTCGCAACATAGCATGGCTACGGCGCCTCAAGTCTCGCGCCGCGTCAACCAGGTCTCGCTTTGCAGGCTGGCAGTCATCTACCATCGAGGGCGCTTGACGTCGAAGTCCGCCGCCACTTGCGCTCGCGCAACGACTTTGGGGCCCGCTTCGCCTACCTCGGCCAACGCATTCGATTCTGCCAGCACCTCCGACCCCAATTTAGGCTTCGGATTCGACCCTGCCTCGCGAGGAAGGCAACTTCGCCAACACATCCAGCGTCGCACCCCCGCAGCGGGTCTAGTCCAACACCAGCAAATAAGGCTCCGCCAACTATTATACGAGCTCACAGGCCGCAGAGACGGAGGGGACCAAAGGACTCGGCAACATGGCTTCGGCCTGTGAAGCCCTTCACCATGAGAGGCTCCTGTTGTAGGGATGGCCCCCACCTGAGCCCAGCAAGCCTGTTAGAGGAATGTAAGGCCCAAAATGGGACATGTATAATGACATAAGTGTCCCTGAGGGGAATACTCAGATGTAAGGGTATAATTGTAAAAGCACTCCCCATATGGATATATATACATCACAGGCCATGGGGAGAAACCCTAAGCCATTGCTCACCTAACTCTCCGCTACCATACTCTCTCTTTCTCTCTGTTTGGTCTGTAACCACAACAAGACTATTACTACCATCGTTTATAATTTTCCAAGGATATTGTGTTGTCATGACATGATCAAATTCACATGCAGATGCTAGGTTGTCTTTGATGTTTACTGGTAGAAATGTGTTTACCCGTCTAGGTTCTATTTAATTTATGTGAGAACACGATGGGTATTATTAATCTAAATTTTGAGCAACAACTTGTGATTTTTCAAAGCTCAGTTTCATTAATTTGAGCCCTTGTGATTTCTATCTTATAGTTCTTTCCACCAATCCCTTGACCATGTTGCCAATTGACTTACTTTCTTAACAGTTTTGTTGTCTAGCAATCACTCTTCTATGGGTTGAAGATGGGGGTTCTGCCATCTAGAACAAGGCTCTAAAGGTGTCACTTTTGGCCTTCTACCTCTCACTTGTCATGATTTTTGTTCTTCCTCAGCAATTGAGAATTGGAGGATCCATTAGAAGCCAAATTATCACCCAAATCGGTATTTCTATAGTGATCACTGGTGTTTCTTTTTGTTGGGAAATAAGACATCATTTTTTAGGTTTGTTCTTTGCCATCTAAGTCAAACAACATGAACATGGTGGCCGAGTGTTTGCTCGGTTGGCTGAGTGTGGTAGTGGCCACCTCGCTCGCTCAGCTTTGAGCCTAAGGCGACACATTTTCGGGGGGCACTGTTCACATGAACATTGCCCCTTTGGCACTATTCATGTAAATAGTGCTCTCCGAGTGCACGCGCGCACGTGGATGCATTCAGTGGTCAAAGCACGCGCCCGCGCTCCTGAAGTTCTTGCGTCTCCGTCTAGTCTCAAACGTGTGCATTGGACATACCCACGTGGGTGTGTGTGAGTGTGGGTGTGGTGTTGAGTGCGTGAGTGCATCCTTATTGTACTCATGATCTCAAAAAAAGGTCAAACAACATGTCATTAGATGTACTGTTTTCACTAGATCTTGACTTTCTGAACTTTATGGTCCATAATACAACTTGTTTCAACAAATTTTAGGTTATGCACACAAGAAGGTGCAGTTTTGCTCCATCTAAAAGCACTGCTACCGCAGAAACTAATCCTACTGAATATATCCTAGAAACATTGGACCAAAGTGATCCACGATCGTTAATGCAATATCTTGCGTACCAAGATTTGTGTTCGGTATTTGAGTGTAACTTAGAACCTTGGCGTTGAGGTGTCTTCTTTGAGGAATCTGGTGAAACTTACAAAAAAATTGTGACGGCCTATTTGAAACCACTTGAGGAGTTCACTTCAAAAATTAGTGATAAGCCAGAACTATTGTCACAATAGTCTAACTCTTTGGCGCATTTATTGATTCACAGGTAAGTTGTTAATCAATTTCTTTTATTTGTATTACTTCTGAAGTTGTAGATTATGATGTGTTTTTCAATTGTTAATCTTGTTTTTGTTTGTGTTGCTATAAATAATGAAACATGCTCCTCATTTAGATCCAACATCTAGTAAACAATTGGAACTTACTGTTAAATCAATTGGGTGGTATCATTGGGTTGGGGTTCCACGGCGCCGTGTTGGGTGCAGTGTTTGCCACGCACTACTTTGGGCATCGGAGGTGGTTGCTCTAGTTCCCATGAGTGGAGTGGGGAAGTTATGGTTTCTCATATAGAATGCTATTCTGTTGTTATCCGTTCATTGCTGGAAACAACGTACACTAGTGCGCTCAATACATGGTGTGGTGAAATGCTCCTCAGGACATGCAAGTATCATTTACATAATATCGTTTGTTGCATCATGGGCATTTCTTATCTCCACTGATCATCCAGATTCAAATAAAGATATTTCTGCCAGTCATCAGACACATGCACATATTTTACGATCTGAAATACCATCCTGTTAGTGTGCAAAAGTCAGAGCAACATGCATGCATTGTCTAAACTAATGACCCTCATTCAAGTACATACTATTGGTAATTTCAATTCATTTTATATCTATTGGTGCGATTTAAGACATTTGCTTCTTAGAAATTTTCACATTAATCCAACACAGCATTATCAAACTATGTATGGGTATGCAAGTTGCAACGCATGACCTTTTTTTAATTCCTGGCATAGTGCATTTAGTTTTTGCCTAGAACAATATATTGTAACTTGGTTTTGTATATTCAGGTACTTGATGCTTTCCTAGCGCTAGGTTCAAAGTTGCGGATGTTCATTGATGTCCCTAAGATTGACAAAGAAAGAAAGCTAATTGACGAAGGTCTGGAGTTTAGTCATGTAGAAAATAGTACTTTGGTTCATTGTGAAGGAAATGTTGTTATTCGCTGTAACTTGGAGAGACCCCTTTTAGAATTGTTCAATTATGTAAGTTCTGCGAAAATAAGATTGTAATTCTTGGAGAAAATATGTACTGTTCTAATTTCTATGAATACAATTGATTGTTTCTTTCATCTGATTGATGCTTAAAAGCAAAATACTAATCATGATTTTGGCAGATGATCTATCGAAGATTTAGCAATCCAAGTTGATTTGAGATCCCTTGCAACATTACTGCTGATAAAAGACATTTAGGTTTTCTCTAGGAACAGAAAATCATTTAATCAGGCTTTCAAGAATGGGAGCGTTGTGGGCTGCTTCCATACACCACAACTATTGCTCCATTTGTGTCAAAAAGAATTTTCCTCTCACTAAGATCACCAATATCAAGTAACAATCTAACACCCTTTTCTAAAGAAGAGGAGCTGGATGAAACACATACCTACATAGTTCCAATATCATCCCATGAGATTACTTCCAATTAGGTTCACTTGTTTCAAAGAGGTTCTACTTTGCTTTATAAAGAAATTATGATATTATATAATGAGAGTTTGTTGTGCCCTTTATCATGTACCGAGATTTATGATCAAGATAATGCAATATGTGAGACTACACATCTATTAAAACCAAGGACGGTTTTATATCAAGAAGGGGAGGATGATGTGATCATGCCACAAACGCATACAACCATAGCTCCCAACAATGAACAAAAGGTGAATTTGTTTCTTCAGCTTCAATTTGTTTTAAATGAGAATGTAATGCTACCTAATGATGCAAATGTCTATTTGTGCATGTATAAAAAAGGATTGCATCAACACTACGTGCTCGTGGTTAGGGTCCATCTAATGGGAAGCTAATCAACACATCAAGACCAACTTGACGCCTTCCCCCAACTCTTCCTCAAGGTCTCCACGCCATCTCTTCTACAAGTCAAGCTAGAGTCCAAGTTCTACACATCCTAAAATCTAATTCGGCCTCTAGAGATAGCGCTGACTTCAAATATGCATAGATTTTGCATATGGACTCTATTTGAGGTGTACGAGTATAGAATAGAAAGCTTATCTCATTATCTTTTCAACGGATCTGGCCCCATCACCAGATTCCTTTTGTGCATGTCATAATCGTTAAAATAATCTAGTGCTAATTCAACCTGACAAGACCGGCTTCAATGCCCATAGAATTCTCATCAGGAGTCCGTTTGGAATATGTGAGTACTTGATAGAAAGCTTATCTCATTAGCTTTCCAATGGATCTGGCTCCATAACAAAATTCCTTTTGAGCATGATAGAATCATCAAAACAATCCTTCAGTTTTAGATTTAGGGATAGAATCAGATATGATTTGATTAATTTCCATGAATTGATAAGTTTCCATATGCTAAGAGCCTGCGTGCTCCTATAAAAAGAGGCTGAATTCGCCATGTAATGCATGCTTGTTTATATTAGTTTTCCACCATAAAACTGTATTGTGTGTTTTTGTATCGACTAGACCAACAATTGTGATTGTAGGCCTTAACTCTTGGTGTTCTTAATTGATATTCGCAATATTCATGTTGCTCTTTAACTTGTTCTTGCTAATTCTTCGATTGCTAGCAAGAATTGAAACTTTTGTTTAGCTCAACCGCGTTCTTGGCACAGTTGGTAACGATAAGGGTGCGGTGTAGTGATTGCAGGACGGACTTGGTCGTTTCAGTTAAGTAGCCTCATCGTTAATGTTATATCAATCAATCGAGTTATCATTCTTGTCGGAAGATTGGGCCAAATCCGCTCGTTAGTTGGTATCAGAGCACAGATTACCTAGTGATATTTTAGTTTTAGATTTGTTTTTTATACCTATAACCAGAAAATTGCCCTACAAAAGAGTTAATTTGCACTGTCCAAACCCTGTTGTGCTTTTCAATATGTTAGTTTTAGTTTGCTATATTGAATTTACATCTGTTTTAGCTTCATCTAGTTGCTGGTCATATCTTTGGTCCCATAAAACTCCAAAAAATCTCACATCCAAAAGCATTAAGAACACACCAAACCCTAATTCTCAATTTGGGCCAGAAGATTCCCTCTTCTGCAGCTGCTACAAAAAATGTCATATCTTTTGATTCCGTGGTCCTTTTTGAGTGAAACAATTACCATTAGATTCATAACTTCATTATATATCTGCCTATAAACTTTTGATTCATTCCAGGTTCAAAATCACATAGGAGGAAGTTTCGGGAGATCAATAACATCATTGACTCATCTCCTGTACCTGAATAAGGTAAATTTAAGTATGTGTTTTCACCTTTTGCTGGTAAATTTGATCCTGATGCCTATGTTGACTTGTAGCATTAGACAAAAATTTTGAATATTATGATTGTTCTTATAGGCAAAAGATTAAAGCTGCCATTAGTGTTTTTGTTGGTGATGCAATACTTTAGTGGAAGTATCTTGGCAGACATGGTAGAGTGCCTCAAACTTGGAATGGATTAAAAAACTTTTGAGAGATGAATTCGTTCATAAATATTATGTTAATTATTTGCTAGCTAGATTGCAGCGTTTGAAATAAGGTAGTAGAACTGTAAGGGAATACTATCATGAATTGAAAACTTGTTTGTTGCATTGTGGCTTAGAGGAACATGCTGAAGCTACGGAGAATATGTTCTTATGTGGGCTTAATCAAGAAATTCAGAACCTTCTTGTTCACAAAGAATATAATTCTCTCTCATTTGTTTATACTTACTTGTAAGATTGAAAGTCAGATTGAGGAAGAATTGAGAATGCTTGATGATAGAAAACATGAGAACAAACATGTATTTGTGCGTTTTTCTATGACTAAAAACTTGTAGGAAGTTGAGAACTATGTTGAAGAGGAGACTGAGCAGATTGAGCCACTGACTCCATTGCTTGATAAGGAAGATGGGGAGATGAATGCATCTACATCATCTGATGAGAGCCAAAAAGGTAAAGATAATGGTGCTATCATCACTCAAGGTAAGTATGCTTATGAAGAACTATAATTGTCCATTGTTCATGCTACTTTAGATTAAAAATTAGTGGAAAGCAATTCTGATATGAACATGTTTCAAGTAGAAAATTCAGACTGGAAAACAATTTTGATATGAACATGTTTCAAGTAGAGAATTTAGACTACATTAATTTGAGTGTTGAGAATGAGTTGTGTGCTAATTCTTTGCATAAATCTTTGGCACAACAGCAAAAAGTAAACTTGATTCTTCTATTTTAATTTCAAATCCATGTGCTAAGATAAATGTTTTGATTATGTCAATGTGCAATTGATCCATGCTAGAGATGAGCTGAATGAGATTTCTTCTTCGAACACTTTATGTTATATTGAGATTGATCATCCTTGCGAACTGAGTTATTTAGAGAAAAAGTTATTTGTGATTCACAATTTGCTTTCATTGTTTCAATATAAATTTTACCTAATAGGCGAGTATGATGAAAATGGAAATTACATGGTTTAAAAATTTTGCATAACTTCAAAACTGAAAGGTTCAACTTTAAAGAACAAACACTATCATGTAGAGGGAACTAATGACACTAACCTTAAAATTTCTAGTTCATCTAGTGTTATTTGTGAGTTACAGGAAAGCATTCAAGGAGGGGAGCATTGTGGGTAGCTTCCATACACCACAATCATTGCTCTATTTTCACGAAAAAAGAATTTACCACTTATTGAGATCACCACTATTAAGTCACAATCCAAACCCTATTTTCTAAAGAAGAGGGGCCGAACGAGACACATACTTACATAGTTCCAATACCATCCTGTGAGAATTCGCATCGGGAGTTTGTTTGGAATGTGTGAGTACTTGATGGAAAGCTTATCTCATTAGCTTTCCAATAAATCTTGCTCCATCCCAAAATTTGTTTTAAGTTCGACGAAGTCATGAAAACATTCCTTCGATTTTAGAATTAGAGATAGAATAGGATATTATTTGATTAGTTTCCATGTATTGATAAGTTTCCATATGCCAAGGGTCTGTGTGCTCCTATAAATAGAGGCTGAATTGACCATGTAATGTAGGCTTGTTTATATTAGTTTTTCACTGTTAAACTTTATCGTGTATTCTTGTGTCAACTAGACCAACAACTTCGATTGCAGGCCTCAACTCTTGGTGTTTCTAATTGATATTCATAATATTCAGATTGCTCTTTACCTTGTTTTTGCTTGTTCTTCGATTGCTCGTAGGAATATGAGAGACCATGTGGAGGTGACCCCGAGTGTGTGATGAGTAATTGACAATCGGTTTAGGTAAGTCGAGTTTGGTTTGGGTGGTTCGGACCGTGACGTTGCGTGGTGCAATCGGGCTCGGTCGGACTTGGTCAAACCTGGTCAAAGGGATTAGGATGCTTATTCTATTGTTTCGACAGGTTGGACTTCGTCATGCGTAAGTATGATGCTTTGATGCTATTTATGCGTTCATGTATCGAGCGGTGCTATGTGATGTGTTTCTTGTCTGTGTTGGCTGCAGAACGTCGAGGCGGAGTCGTGGCGAGACACGAGGTGACCGGACTAGACACAGGCGGTGTCGAGGTCAGAACGGTCGAATGTGTCAAAGACGACGAAGACTCGAGGTGGTTGCGAGGCTTGGACGACAAGGAATGCGGAAGCTTCCCGGAAGGTGTAGGAGGGGCGAATTGGTAATTTCGCGAGGCTGCACAAGCGGGAGCGGGTTCCGTTCGGGATTCAGCAGGCGTAACGGGTTGGAGACCCGTTAGGCAAAGGCTATATAAGGAGGGGATGTCTTATTGTTCATGTAAGTCTTGTAACAGGGTTTTAGGGTTTGCTTTTAGTCAAAATGACCTTTGGAGAGGTGGTTTTGCTTTAGAAGCTTTAGTTGGTATGGGTTGTTGAGAGCAGGTGAGGAGGTTTTGTTCTGTGGTTGTTGTCTCCCGTAGCTCTCTGTGTCTTCTTCTCAAGCATGTAGTGTGTGTGTGTTCTTGAGAGTTGAGGAGAGGGAGAGGAGATGAGTTGAGCCACCATGTAATCATTCCTCTATATTCAATCATGTATGGGGTCTTTGTGTTTATGGAAATGAATGCCTTCAAGGAATCATTTGAGTTCTTGCTTCTCTGTTCAGTTTTTCTCTTCGATGCTCTCTAGGCTCTTGAGTTTTTGTGTTTTGGCTCGTTTCTTGTTGGAGAGTGGCAAAATGGGTTGCTCTGTGATGGAATTGCATTTCTAGACCCTTTGGTCATCTAGTTCCAAGAGCAATTCAATCGATTTGCAAGAATCTCTTTTTTGCCTTCCTGTGTTCATGTTGTCATTTCTAGGGTTTGGTGACTCTTTTGATTTCCCTTGAGAGATTGTGCCCAAATTTGAATCTCAGAGTCTCAAGGCTATTCCCTAGCTATTCCTTGAGTTTCATGATCAAAGATTCAAAGATTGGGTTGCAATTTGAGTTTTAGTTCCCCTCTCTGAATCCTTTTAGTTTTTGGCCAAGTTCCTTAATAATTGCTCTTAAGTTGGTTTCTTTCGGTTCCCTAGACTCTACAGGCTATTTAGATTGTAGTCTTGTATTTCTGGTCTAAGAAATTGAGAGGCAAAGCTCATATTTCATTGCTGTTGAAAGATTACAGTTTTCTGAACTTTTGTCGCGCTTGTCTGCTCTGGTTTCAGGGAGGTCCGGTCAGACCGCTCCCTGACCAGCGGTCAGACCGCTCCTGTGATGGCGGTCAGACCGGCATGGAGAGGGCGGTCTGACCGGTGGGTGCTCGGCGGTCTGACCGGCCCCACCACAGGAGTCTGACCGGCCCTGTATAATTTTGTGCCTTTTTGGTTTTTCCTTGGGGAGTTTTTCCTGATTCTCTTGTATTGTCTCCCCTTCAGTTTGGTTGAGGTTCCAGTAAGTTTTGCATTCCTCTTCATAGCTCTGTAGCTACCGGAGAGGAATCACATTTGTGGATACTTGTTGGGGGCAAGATTTTTTTTTAAAGAGCGACATTCACCCCCCCCCCCCCCCCCTCTGTCGCCATTTCGGTCCAACAGAATAGAACCTCGTGTTCTGGTTAATCACGTTCTTGGCACGGTTGGTAATGATAAGGGTGTAGTGGAGCAATTACAGGGTAGACTTGATCATGTCAGTCAAGTAGCCTCATCGTCAAATGAAAATAACTTACTTGAGAAAGAGAGGTCGTAGACAAACGAAGAACGAAAGCAGAGTCTTTTTTATCTAATTCGACTAGAAGTGAACTTGGTCAAAAAGGTAATTTTGCTTGAGTTGTAAAGACATGCTAGTTTCGAACAGAGTAATTTTGAAATTCCAATCGACTCTCCTCGATCTGTCCGTTTGGAATAATTCCCAAAGCGGTAGTAACTGTTGAGTTCCTGAGATTGGTAACTAACCCAAACGGTCGTAACAACTTACCACGGGGTAATCTTTTGGGCTTCTAACCTTCCCCTTCTGCTCCAACCTCTTTGAGTTTTTCACTATCAACCAAGCCTTGTTCTTCCATTTCTTTCAAATCCAACCAATTGCTTAAGATAAATAATGAAGTCTTCTTCCAACTGGCCAGTGTCAGAGATGGATACTACAAAGATGAAAGCCTTGGTCAAAGCTAAGAAGATCCCTTCAAGGAAATATGTGAAGTGGATTGAAGTCGCTGGATAACATTGGCCATCGGGGAGAGTGGGAAAAATCCCAGTTTTCCAAGCATACTGTGCGTGCGGACTTTGACTTCCTATGGTAGGAACGGGGTTCTGATCTTCCAACAGGTTCTGGATATGTTCGATTTGGTGGAGGCGTGACACAAATCGATCCGGCTTCCGAACAACACGTTCCGAACCCCGCAATCGCAGCACCACGTCTCCTCAGGTTATCAACCGTGCGCAGCCCGGTTGACCTCGCCAAGAAGGCTAATCCTCACCTGCGAATCGAAGAACACAAGCAAGACCAAGGAAGAGCACAACTGAATTGCAGATGTATTGATTTAGCACTCGAAAGTTGGGGTCTCACAAACCGATGAACGGCAAAACTGTTCAAAGACAGAATAATTTAAGCAAAACCCAAACCCTAATGGTGGGGGTGGTGGCTGGATATAGAGGAGTGAGGGGCGTGCAAAACCCCTGGACGCGCCCTAATGGGCTCCAACACGATACAAAGCCGAACGGCCCAAAAGACGGTGGCGCAGCACCCTGACAGATTCGGAATGCCCAATTGTTTCAACGATTCCTGTTGACTCAGAAAGAATTTTGACATGAGACCAGAGCCATTGGAAAGGTCACCTTCTCAGCTTTCCATCCATATGTAGAACATCCAAAACGGAGCCCGGATGCGATCTGGGCGTCCGTTTTAGTGCGGCCTAGTCCTGGACTCCGAATTGGATTCGAAGTCGGCTTGAGTTGGGCATCCACATGATTCGACCGCCCTTGCTGGACTTGTGCACCTCGTAGCCCTTCTCCAAGTACTTCCTGGTCCTCTCCATGGTTCCTAATCATAATTAAATCATTACGTAGCAATCAATTCTCAAATGAACAAAAAGAAGTACTTAGGAACGAGCTCACCTGTAAATTCAATTGTCGGGCGCGAGCTCTAGTGATTGGTCCTTGAATGTCAAGTGGAGGAGTGTTGTGTGTATCTGAAGAAGTGATGTCCTCATCATCCTACTCACCCCTTTCTCACAGTCATACTCAAGCACTTGGGGTAGAATTGGTGAACCTAGTTCCCAATTCGATCACCATGTTGAGTGTGTTCGTGTACCTGTGCAAAGCCTATCTGGGGATTCCTCCAGATCTAGAGCTCTTTTGGTACTACTATGAAATCTTTGGGGAACTTCAGAGTTGTTAGGAGCTATGGTCTAAAGCTCTATGATGGCAAGACAAAAGAATACATCCAGATGTTTACCCAATCGTCATGGACAAACTGGAAAAAGAAATGGTTTTATTGGGAGATAACCAATGAAGACAGTCTTTCTTTTGTAGGGAAGGCCATAGAGAGAAATTCTTCCTGGAACTCGGTCCCCAAAGACCTTACATGGATAGCCCCCTACATCCAAGCCATCAATGAATTAAGAAGAAAGGGGTTTAGTGGTTGGCATGTGATGAAGGATTTCATCACTCGTCGTATCAGCCCTATGAAGAAACGAGCACATCCTGTGTGAATGTACTCGGGGGATAAGGATACGATCAGAGACTATGAGGACGATAAGTAACAATCGGACTCATTCTTTCAGTTAGATTCTGAATTTTGAGTTCTATTTACCAACCACTTTCTCTATTTATGCAGAACTTACTTTGGGAGAGATTGACTCCCGAGTCAAAGCCATATGTGAGAAGACTCCAATAATCGATGTGGAGGATCCTCCCATCTTGGTGGATGTTTCCACCAAGGAAAGACAAGAACGCCTAAAGGTAATTGAAGTTCGATCTCCCCTTTAGGATTTTGTAGTCGTAAGCAACGAGTACTTAGCATTCTTCCCTGTTATAGAAAGTGGACATGGAAAACCGTCAAAACGACCAAGAGGTTGAATTGATGGTAATCGAAAAAGAGAGAGAGGGGATTAAAGCTCCTCCAACCAAGAGGCATCGACTGATAAAAGTTGTCGACAAGCAGGGTGAAAGTTCAAGTGCTGCTCCTCCCTCTCCTCCTCCATCTATCCCCATCGAGTTGTTCTTTGTAGACGTGGCTGCGTAGGGGAAATAGGGGAAGTTGTACTGGCACAACCGGCTCCTAAGATCAAGGTACCTTACTATTACGATGACAAAACTCTCTCATTTAGAGTTTCTCAAGGCTTTATTAAGCAACTAAAAAAAGGAGAACTGGAGGACTTTTGTATCTTTTATGAAAGGATTGCTACACTAGCAGAACCTATGATCGAGAAGGAGACTGCTCTTCATGTGGTCGTAATCAGTCTTGACCATCTGGAGAGCAAAAGGAACAAGGAGCAGCAGCATTTGCTCAAGATCTATGACCAGACATGATCGGAGATGACCTTGTTCCACAACGACTAGATGTGGTCGTGAAAAAGAAGTCAAAGAAACCTTCCTTAGAAAAGGTTTATTCTAAATTCAAGATTAAAGCTACAAAAGCAAGGTATGAAAATGAAAGCATCAAGATAGCATCTTACCCTTTCAGCTTTTTAAATGTTGACTTACTTCTCTTTTTGTGATTTTAGCTTCATTCCTCCATTGTCTGAGGATGCTTCTATTGAGAAGCCCCCTACGGCTCTTCCCACAGTTGAAGAGCTGGTAGAGAAGGTGGTCAAAAAAAGGACCACTGAGGCTATGGGAACTACAACCGAAGTTGAAACGACTACGACCACCGAGGTGGTCGAAGAAATAGAAGTGAAAGTGGCTGAAGATAGGGTAGAAGTATCTAGTCGAGAAGGAGAAAAATCTTCGACCGCTGCGCCAAGGAGGAAAACACCAAGGAGGCTCCTCCTCGTCTCCAAAGAGGTACAGTCAAAAAAGAAGAAGAACCTAACTTCTTCTCTGAATATTTCAATCCTGCTTTTGTAGTGGGGTCTTCCTCATGTTGATCTCATGACAGAGTTTCTCACCCCAAAGATATTCCCAACAAGGAGAATGTCTTAGATGTCGAGCGCCTTGAGAAGGTGTGGTTGGAACAAGGTCGAAGAGCTCGATTGACTAGAGGATTCCTAGCGAGTACTCACAAAATTTGCTCATACGAGCATGAATGTAAGCATCTAATGCTTAGTGATTTATAATTGGCTTTTCTTGCTTATCATTATCTTCCTTTATTCAGAGAGCTTGGGAAGATATGGCCACTATGGCTGAATATGATAGACAACTCATGCTCTTAAGGCAGGAAAATGCTGAACTGGACGGACAGGCGAGAAAATGGTAAGCCACTGGCATAGGTAGTCTTTCTCTATTTCCATCACTAGTCCAGTTCTTGATGTCTATCTTTAACCATTACAGGTCTAAGAGCGATGAAAAGACCTTATCTGATGCACTCAACCTTGAGAGGGCTGAGACGTAGAAATTAAAGAAGGAGAATGTTGATCTAATGATCGAGCTTCTAAAGGCCAATTCTGCAACTGACAAGTTGCAAGATAAAATAAATAGTAAGTTTTGAACTTACGACTACTTATTCGGATGTCTTTCTCGTACTTCTCTAACTTTTTTCTTTTTTATAGATAAAGAGATTGAAATGAGTAAGCTTTGCACTGAGGTCAATGAAAAGATCAAAGTGATCGGTGAGCTTACTCATATCAAGAAAGAGAAGAGCCAGAGGATCTGGTCGCTGGAAGGCTAGCATAAGGATGAAGTCGAGGAACTTGAGTCTCGACTAGCAGGTAAAGAAGTCTTTAGCTTCGACAGTCCTTACTAACTAGTCCTTTTATAAAGTATTCTTCCTTACTAAGTCTCACTCTGCTTTACAGAAGCTGTAGTCGAAAATAAGTAACTTGTTGAGGCTTCGACTCGTAGTCAAGAAGAGACGTAGTCGATGAAGACCATTCATCAAGACAAATTTTCTCTTCTAAATGATTTACTCAGAGGGCTTGGTGCTGAGAAGATTGATCCTTCCGAGGACACCAACCGCTCACATGAGTACGATCGGATGACAAGTTGATGCTTTTGAGAAACTCTTTATCCACCCTGAAGACCAACCAAGCTGACTCTATATGAGAAACTATTAAGAGTGTTGTAAGTTATGCCTTAGCAAAACTTAAAGCATGCGATCAAATCCCCAACCTTCAACCAATCGATTACGACTTCAACTGCTCTGAAGTAGAGGCAACCCGTCTGATGGGAACGGGTCCCGATCTTCCAACAGGTTCTGGGTAAGTTCGATTTGGTGGAGGCGCGACACAAATCGATCCGGCTTCCGAACGACACGTTCCGAACCCCGCAATCGCAGCACCACGTCTCCTCAGGTTATCAACCGTGCGCAGCCCGGTTGACCTCGCCAAGAAGGCTAATCCTCGCCTGCGAATCGAAGAACACAAGCAAGAACAAGGAAGAACACAACTGAATTGCAGATGGATAGATTTAGCACTCGAAAGTTGGGGTCTCACAAACCGATGAACGGCGAATCTGTTCAAAGACAAATCAATCTAAGCAAAACCCAAACCCTAATGGTGGGGGTGGCGGCTGGATATAAAGGAGTTAGGGGCGTGCAAAACCCCTGGACGCGCCCCTAATGGGCTCCAACACGATACAAAGCCGATCGGCCCAAAAGACGGTGGCGCAGCACCCTGACAGATTCTGAACGCCCAATTGTTGCGACGATTCCCGTTGACTCAGAAGGAATTTTGACATGGGACCAAAGCCATTAGAAAGGTGGTCTTCTCAGCTTTCCATACATATGTAGAACGTCCAAAACGGAGTCCGGATGCGATCTGGGCGTCCGTTTTAGTGCGGACTGGTCCTGGACTCCGAATTGGATTCGAAGTCGGTTTGAGTTGGGCCTCCAACATGATTCGACCGTCCTTGCTGGACTTGTGCGCCCCGTAGCCCTTCTCCAAGTACTTCCAGGTCCTCTCCATGGTTCCTAATCATAATTAAATCATTAGGTAGCAATCTATTCTCAAATGAACAAAAAGAAGTACTTAGGAACGAGCTCACCTGTAAATTCAATTGTCGGGCGCGAGCTCTAGTGATTGGTCCTTGAATGTCAAGTGGAGGAGTGTTGTGTGTAACCGAAGAAGTGATGTTCTCATCATCCTCCCCCTCTTGAAGCGGAGTTGTCCTCAACTCAGCCTCATCTTCATCTCCCAAGTATGGTTTCAAATCTGAAATGTTAAAGGTGGGACTAACCCCAAACTCGGGAGGCAACTCAAGTGTATATGCATTATCATTTATCTTCTCAACTATCTTAAAAGGACCAGCAGCTCTAGGCATCAATTTTGATTTTCTTAACTCAGGAAATCTATCCTTTCTCAAGTGCAACCAAACAAAATCACCCGGTTCAAGTTTAACTTCCTTTCTACCTTTACTACCAGCAATCCTATATTTGTCATTCATTTTTTCAATGTTGGCCTTAGTAGTCTCATGCATTTTGACAATAAAATCAGCACGCGCCTTAGCATCATTATGAACTCTCTCACTAGTTGGCAAAGGTAAAATATCAATAGGGGCACGGGGATTGAATCCATACACTACCTGAAAAGGACTTACCTTGGTGGTGGAGTGTTCCGCTCGATTATAGGCGAACTCAACATGCGGCAAACACTCTTCCCACAGCTTCAAATTGTTCTTCAAAATAGCTCTCAACATGGTAGACAATGTGCGGTTCACCACCTCAGTTTGGCCATCAGTTTGTGGGTGACATGTTGTAGAGAACAACAACTTTGTACCCAACTTGTTCCATAGAGTACGCCAAAAGTGACTCAAGAACTTGACATCACGATTTGAAACAATAGTAGAAGGCATACCATGCAAACGAACTATCTCTTTGAAAAAGAGGTCAGCAATATGAACGGCATCATCGGTTTTATGACATGGTATAAAGTGAGCCATCTTAGAAAAGCGATCCACAACAACAAAAATGCTATCCCTCCCCCTCTTAGTCCTGGGCAACCCTAAAACAAAGTCCATAGAAATATCTGCCCACGGAATAGAAGGAACAGGAAGAGGCATATATAAACCATGTGGATTCAAGCGAGACTTAGCTTTTTGACATGTAGTGCAGCGAGCAACAAACCGCTCAACATCTCGCCTCATCTTTGGCCAAAAGAAGTGTGTGGCCAGAACATTCTCTGTCTTCTTAGCACCAAAATGTCCCATCAAACCGCCTCCATGCGCCTCCTGCAACAACAAAAGACGAACGGATCCAACTGGAATGCATAGGCGGTTAGCTCTAAACAAATATCCATCATTGATCACGAATTTATTCCATGCTTGTCCCTCTTTACAATGCAACAACACATCCTTAAAATCAGCATCAAAAGCATATTGCCCTTTAATAGTTTCAAGACCAAAAATGCGACAATCAAGTTGAGACAACATGGTATAGCGTCGAGACAAAGCATCAGCAATCACATTATCCTTCCCTTTCTTGTGTTTAATGACATAAGGAAAAGATTCAGTAAATTCAACCCACTTAGCATGTCTACGATTCAAATTGGTTTGACTACGAATATGCTTAAGTGATTCATGATCGGAATGAATGACAAATTCTTTAGGCCATAAATAGTGTTGCCACGTCTCTAAAGAACGAACAAGAGCATACAATTCTTTATCATACGTGGAATAATTAAGAGCAGGACCATTCAATTTTTCACTAAAGTAGGCAACAGGTTTGTCTTCTTGCATCAAAACACCACCAATACCAATTCCGCTAGCATCACATTCCAGCTCAAAAGTCTTACCGAAATCCGGAAGATGGAGCAATGGTGCGTGTGTAAGCTTGTCCTTCAAAAGATTAAAGGACTCCTCTTGTGATGGCCCCCAATGGAACACGACGCCCTTCTTTGTCAACTCAATCAATGGCGTCGCAATGGTGCTGAATTCCTTGACAAAGCGGCGATAAAATCCTGCAAGGCCAAGAAAACTCCGCACTTGGGAGACCGTTGTGGGCGTGGGCCAACTCCATATCGCCTCCACCTTGGCTCTATCAACCTCAATTCCCTGTGGAGTCACAACATAGCCAAGAAAAGAGACTCGATCCGTGCAAAAGGTGCACTTGTCAAGGTTACCAAACAAACGCGCATCTTTCAAAGCATTAAAAACAGCACGTAAGTGATTCAAATGTTCATCCATGGACTTGCTATAAATCAAGATATCATCAAAGTAAACAACCACAAATTTGCCAATGAAAGGACGTAAAACCTCGTGCATTAATCTCATGAAAGTGCTAGGTGCATTAGTTAAACCAAAAGGCATGACTAACCACTCATACAAGCCGAACTTAGTTTTAAAAGCAGTTTTCCATTCATCGCCAAGTTTCATTCTTATTTGGTGGTATCCACTACGCAAGTCAATCTTTGTGAAAATTATAGCACCACACAACTCATCAAGCATGTCGTCTAGCCTAGGAATAGGATGACGATACCTTATAGTAATGTTGTTAATGGCTCTACAATCTACACACATACGCCAAGATCCATTTTTTTTGGGAACCAAAAGAACAGGAACAGCACAAGGACTAAGGCTCTCACGTACGTACCCACGGTCCAAAAGGTCTTGGACTTGTCGCTGAATCTCCTTAGTCTCTTCGGGATTGGTCCTGTACGCCGCACGATTTGGCAAACTCGCTCCAGGGATCAAGTCAATCTGGTGTTCAATCCTTCGAATAGGTGGAAGTCCTGGAGGTATCTCATCAGGGAAAACATCTCTAAACTCCTGCAAAAGGTTAGTGACAGGAGCAGGCAAAGTGCAAGGCATATTATCAAGAGAAAATAAAGCATCTTTGCACACAAAAGCATAGCATGTATCATTAACATCATCAATTTCAGCAAGGTCTGATTTTGTGGCAAGCAGAACAGAATTTTTTAAATGGATTACTTGCTGTTTTTCAGATTTATCATGTTCCTTTGCATCATTAGCAGCAGCAATTCTCTCCCTATCGGCCTCTATTATCTCAACTGGGGTCAAAGGCAGTAAAGTAACTTTCTTTCCCTTATGCATAAAAGTGTATTTGTTACTACTACCATGGTGTAAAGCATCATTATCAAATTCCCAAGGTCTACCCAATAAAAGAGAGCATGCTTGCATGGGAACCACATCACAATCAACATGATCAGCATAACCACCAATGGAAAAATGGACTCGGCATGTTTGTGTTACCTTAGCTTTTCCAGAATCATTTAACCACTGAATATGGTATGGATGTGGATGTGGTCGCGTGGTCAAGCCAAGCTTCTTGACCAAATCAGAACTCACCAAGTTGTTGCAGCTTCCTCCATCAATGATGACACGTGCACGCCGGTTCTTGATTGCGAAGAAAGTCTGAAACAAATTATGGCGTTGAAGCTTGTCGGTTTGTTCTACCTGTGTGCTGAGGACTCGCTGCACAATGATGCTCCGTAGCGTCGCTGTGGACGCCCCACCAAGGACCAGGTCATCATCACCACCGCCAGTGTCATCCGAGGCAGCAGCAACATCATCATCCTCCTCGACATCTGAAGTGCTGATGTAGCCTCCATCTTCTGTGGCGATGTATGCCCGTTGGCTAGGGCAATTCTTCTGCACATGACCAAGCCCATGACAGCGGTGGCACTGAATGTCGGAGGAGCGGCCCGTTGAAGCCACGGAAGAAGAACTCTTGGCTGGAACCTGCAAAGAATTTTTTGAAGGTGGCTTCGGTGGCGCTGCTGCAATCTTGTTCACAGGTGGTGGAGGAGAACGAAAGCTCGAAGAAGACTTGGGCAGTCCCGCTGATGTAGTCGTTCGCGGCGTGTAGAAGGGTCGTTCAGTGCGTACCTTCGCTGATTCCTTGCGTCCCTGCAATTCTTTTTCTGCAAGCATAGCAAGGTGGAACAACTGGTTGACAGTAGTAAATTCTTTATAATCAACAATGTCCTGAATTTCACGCCGTAAACCCCCGTAGAAACGACAAATCTTATCCTCCGTGTCCTCAACAACCCCACAACGCATCATACCCTTTTGAAGCTCAGCATAATAGTCCTGAACAGAACGATCACCTTGTTCTAAGCGCTGCAATTTTTTTCTCAATTCAAGTTTATATGTGGGAGGAACAAAACGATTACGCATATCTTCTTTTAACCCCTCCCATGTATCAGGTTGTAAGCGCATGTTACTTAGTTCATTCCACCAGATAATAGCAAAGTCCTTAAACTCACTAGTAGCTTGTCTAACTCTATGTTGTTCAGGAACCAAGTGAGAATTAAATTTTTGCTCTACCGTCATCTCCCAATCAAGATATATTTCAGCATCATAAAGATCAGAAAAAGATGGAATGGTAAACTTAACTTTAGCAAAAGGGTCGTCGGTACCATGACGAGTCTGGTTATTACCTTCCATACCATGTCGGTTCTGGTTATTACCTCCCATACCTTGTCGGTTTTGCTGAAGACGCCGACGTAGTCGTGCATCTTGTGTCGCCCGCCGATCAATGTTGCCATCTGCATCATACACTATGTCATCATCAGGACGATGGCCGTCATTGACAGGTGGCAGACGTGCCTCCAATTTGTCCATCCGACCAGTGAGGTCAGCCAACCGCCGCTCCACCCGCTCAATGCCTTCCGTGGTGTTCAACTTGGCAATGGCGGCGACGATGGTGTCCATTCTCGCGCCGAGTGAAGCATTTTGTTTGTCGAGCGCAGCTTGTAGCTGGCCGCGACTAACACACTCGTTGAAATCGACCGGTGACCCGTGTCCTTCGTCTCCTGCCATGGTTAGTGGAAACACAGGGAAAACAAAAGGATTATCCCTATCAACTACAAATGAAGGGCAGTGGAATCTCGCAAAGGAAGTGGCTTACCAAGCTCTTACAAGTGTTCTTACCAAAGCAGCAGGTGGTACAACCGGTGGCTGGTTCGTGAAACCATGTCGAGCGTGGGTACGATTGCAAGGGTCAAAACTGTGCTATCCAGAAGTAGATATATGAAGCTTGGAAGGCCAAATATATCAGTGGAACACAAATCAATAACAGATAGTAATGCTGAATAAATGTCCAAAGCACTGGTCCTAGTTGCTGGCCTAAATGTGTCCTATATCAGTGTTAGGATATGATGAACAAGGAATCACGGCCAGAAAGTAAGCGAAGACAGCAACAAAGATGGCCAGGGAATGAGAGACTTAATTCAGCATAAGCACAAAACAAATGAATTTCTGTCACCTAAAACTGTGCTCTTTCCTTTTTTCTTTTTTTTCTTTTTTTTCTTTTTTTTCTTTTTTTTCTTTTAGGTACGGAACTCAGGTGCCTTTGCTCTCAGGCAAAACCAGGTGCCGAAATTTTTCTTTTTTGTTTCTTTTTTCTGTTATTTTTTTCACAAAGCAGAGCACAGAAATAGGAACCACACAAAGTTTCACCTCAATCTAATGTAAGGTGTGGCCTACAGAAAATAATGAATGTGCAGGAAATTCGGTGAATCAATTTCGGAGCTCGAGTACTGCACTTTCCAGGCCGAATTTGGGCAAAATAAATTCGCCGAAACCCGACAATGTCAGGTCAGTTTCGGATGCAAAATTTAATTTCACCCAATTTCAAAAAAAATCTCCTAATTTCGAGTCCGTATGCAAAAGTTATGGCCGTTTGAAGATGGGACTCCGAGTTATGGTTTCTGTGGAGGCCGAAACGAAATCGGGTGGAGGGAATTGGTGGAAATTGGTGGCGGAAGCTCGGGGAATGGTGGGGGATGGTGGTGTGTGATCACGAGACGTGAAGGATGACTCAAACAGAGGGTGGGATATGGGTGGGAAAACAAAAACAGAGGGTGGAAAACGCGATGGATGACGGCTAGGGTTTGTATGAAAGAGATGTAGCGGAAGCAAGACAACCCGAAACAAAACACGATCTAAACCAGCAACACAACTCGACTAAGGACACAAACTCAACACTACGGACTCTGGAATCAAATTGTGCAAAGGCTAAACGAGATCTAGGACAGGAAACAACCTATGACTACAATTTTTTTGTAGGGCTTTTTCATGGACTCTAGGACGAAACCGAAAACAACAAAGGAGGGTAACGCGAACCTGAAGGAACACCTGAAGCTCTGATTACCACTTGATGGGAACGGGTCCCGATCTTCCAACAGGTTCTGGGTAAGTTCGATTTGGTGGAGGCGCGACACAAATCGATCCGGCTTCCGAACGACACGTTCCGAACCCCGCAATCGCAGCACCACGTCTCCTCAGGTTATCAACCGTGCGCAGCCCGGTTGACCTCGCCAAGAAGGCTAATCCTCGCCTGCGAATCGAAGAACACAAGCAAGAACAAGGAAGAACACAACTGAATTGCAGATGGATAGATTTAGCACTCGAAAGTTGGGGTCTCACAAACCGATGAACGGCAAATCTGTTCAAAGACAAATCAATCTAAGCAAAACCCAAACCCTAATGGTGGGGGTGGCGGCTGGATATAAAGGAGTTAGGGGCGTGCAAAACCCCTGGACGCGCCCCTAATGGGCTCCAACACGATACAAAGCCGATCGGCCCAAAAGACGGTGGCGCAGCACCCTGACAGATTCTGAACGCCCAATTGTTTCGACGATTCCCGTTGACTCAGAAGGAATTTTGACATGGGACCAAAGCCATTGGAAAGGTGGTCTTCTCAGCTTTCCATACATATGTAGAACGTCCAAAACGGAGTCCGGATGCGATCTGGGCATCCGTTTTAGTGCGGACTGGTCCTGGACTCCGAATTGGATTCGAAGTCGGTTTGAGTTGGGCCTCCAACATGATTCGACCGTCCTTGCTGGACTTGTGCGCCCCGTAGCCCTTCTCCAAGTACTTCCAGGTCCTCTCCATGGTTCCTAATCATAATTAAATCATTAGGTAGCAATCTATTCTCAAATGAACAAAAAGAAGTACTTAGGAACGAGCTCACCTGTAAATTCAATTGTCGGGCGCGAGCTCTAGTGATTGGTCCTTGAATGTCAAGTGGAGGAGTGTTGTGTGTAACCGAAGAAGTGATGTCCTCATCACCGTCTGATTGAAGAACTAGAGCCAACTGGTCGAAAGATAGTGGAGGAGATGCAAATTGACTCTCCTTCATCAGGGTAGTTTGTAATATGGAACTTTGCAAAAAAAACCTTTTGTTAATGAAAAATCATCTTTCTTTTCCTACAATTCATCTTGTTGAGTAGTTAGTACTCGTAAGACAAAAAAATTAAAGTTAATTTACAACTAGAAATTAAAGTTATATTGATAACTCTATTCTAACCCCAAACTATTTATTTAGTTTATACGGATACTAAGCAAATAGTATAGAATAGGGTATGTAGAGATCAGAGCAGTTCATCCGACTATCATTGTCGACTTCGATTGTCAAGTTCTGGTAGTAAAAGTTAGGAACAAGTCAACGCTAGGAAGTTCCTTCTAGTAGGTATGACCACATGCAAAAAGGAAAGGCTTCGACTAGGCGATGTTACCTTCCTTCGACTAGATTAATCAAATCAAAGATATAAACGAGAATGGGATAAACAATCATAGTTCCATCTTTTAAATTCGTTGACTTTTTCTCAGTTAACTCAATTGTTTTGTGCTGATAGCAAGAGTTAGAAACAGTGCGACGCTAGAAAGCACCTTCTAGTGGGTAGGACCACATGCAGAAAGGAGAGACTTCGACTAGGGATATTTCCTTCTTCAATCAGTTTGAACATATTGAATGTACCAGAAATGGACGAACAAACATAAAAGAAGCTCTACTCAACTTACAATAATAAAAATTGAATAGACTAAAAACTTTATTGAAAGAGTAAAAAAGTTATACATAGAACTTATGCAATTACTCGATATTCTAAGAGTTTGAGAAAATCTGGTCGTGTTCCATGGCAAGTTGTACTAAGCCTAGTGGTGTAACTTCAACCACTGTGTAAGGACCTTCCCACTTGGGGGAAAGCTTGTTCCTATTAAATTGGGATTGAATTTTCTTGAAAACCAATTCACCTACAGCAAGGCTATAAGGTTGGACCTTACGTTCGTAGTATTTACGCATGGCTTGTTGATAGACTGTTGAATGGATTAAGACTTGAATTCTCTTCTCTTCGAGTAGGTTGATGTTATCTGCTCAAAGTTGCTCTTGGTTTGAGTTGTTGAAGTTTTTGATCTTTGTCGACCGAATCTTTAGTTCTAGATGAAGTATGGTTTCAGCTCCAAAAACTAGGAAGAATGGAGTTTCACCTGTTGCTCGATTAGGAGTTGTGTAAATTGCCCATAATATCAAAGGAAATTCTTGTACCCAAGCCCCTAAGCACTTTACGAGCTTGTTGAAGACCCAAGTTTTAATCCCTTGCATTATTTGGCTATTGGCTCTTTCGACTGCCCCATTGCTTTGAGGATGGACAACAGAGGCAAAACATAACTTGGTACTCAATTCCTCACAAAATTCTTGAAACTTTATACTCGAGAATTTCTTATTGTTATCTATAATTATTCAATTTGGTAGCCCAAATCGAGTAATCACATTCTTCATCATGAACCTTCTAACGACTTCCATTGTTATCCCAGAGACAGGTTCAACTTTAATCTATTTTGTAAACATATCAATAGCTACAAAGAGGAATTCGAATCCCTTGGTGCTTTTGAGAATAGCCATAAGATGTCAAGACCCTAGGTCACAAAAGGCCAAGATAAATGAATAGTCTGTAGAGCCTGAACTGGTTGGTGTATTTGCATACTATGAAACTGGTATTGTACACACTTTTTAAGCAGCTCTTTGGCATCTTTAAGTGTTGTTGGCAAGTAAAAACCTTATCAAAAGGCTTTTCTGACTAGCATTCCGTAAGAAGTGTGCACTCCATAGATACCCCCATATATGTCATGAAGGAGTTCTAATCCTTCTTTCTGCGATATGCATCACATGAGAACCCCTTGAGTACTCGTTTATAGAGTACCCCATCGACCAAAGTATATATTTTGGCCTTGCGGGATAAACGATCTACTTCGAGATCATCATCGAGTACTGAACTCTTCTAAAGATACTCGTGAATGGCTTCCATCTAGGTATCCTCGTACTCAAAAGAGGCTGTCTTATTAGGAGTTGTTTCTGGTGTTTCGACTAGAGATGGCTTCTAGAGTTGCTCCAAGAAGTGGTACTTGTGATTGGAAAGAAGCCATTCGAGCCAACTAGACAGCTAGAAAATTATTCTTTCAAGGGATATATTGTATCTAAAAATTGAAAAATGGTTCTCAAGTTTTCTAACTTTCGACAAGTACTGAGACATGGTCGTACTATAGCATTGGTACTCTTTTCTGATCTGATTCACAACTAGTTGAGAGTCTCCTCTCACGAATAGTCGACGAATCTTGAGCGCTTTCGCGGCTCGTATGCCAGCCAACAAACCTTCGTATTTAGCCACATTATTAGTGGCAGGAAAGTTTAATTAAATGGCATACTTTAAGGTTTCTCCCATAGGAGATTCTAGGACCACCCCATCCCCCGAGCCACTAAGTGTAAGTGACCATCAAAGTACATTGTCCACTGGTTGTGGAAAGTGTACTGGGGATCCTGAATTGGTTCAAGATTTGCCCATTCGGTGACAAAGTCTGCCAAGATATAGGATTTAATGGTCGTTTAGGACACAAAATGGAGGTCGAACACCCCAAGTTTGACTGACCAGTTTGACATGAGTCCTGCTGCTTTCCTGTTCTAGAGGACCTCTCCTGATGGAAACTCAAACGGTGCAACAATTATGTGCGCCTGAAAATAATGCCTTAGTTTCCTCAAAGACATGAGGAGCGCATATAGGAGTTTCTGAACCTGAGAGTAGCACTCCTTTGGCCCGTGTAAGACTTTCCTTACATAGTAGATTGGTCGTTGTATGTACTCACACTTTGTGACCAGTACTGCGCTTGTTGCCTATAACGTGGCAGCTAGGATATTAAGAGCATCTCTCCTAGTTTTGGAGAAACCAGAACGAGAGCACTCATGAGATACCTCTTGACATCCTCGAAGGTGTCATTAGCATCTTTCAACCACTCAAACCCCTCATGCTTCCTTAGAAGTTTAAAGAAAGGAAGTTATCCCCCCAGTCATACAATGAAATGACTTAAAGCCACCATGCACCATGTGAGCTTTTGGAATTCTTTCTTAGTGGTTAGAGGACATATTTACTCAATGGCCTTTATGTTTTTAGGATTTGCCTCGATACCTCTTGTTGAAATAAGGAATCTAAGCAGTTTCCCTGAAGAAACTTCAAACATATACTTCTTAAGATTGAATTTCAAGCGGTGTTTTCTGAGGTTGTCAAAAGTTTACTACAAGCTTGAAATGTGATTTAACTCATTTGGTGCTCTTTGCGACTAGATCATCAACACAGGCTTCCAAATTTCGGTCTAGTTGAAGGAAAAAGGTCAATTGCATCAAATGTTGAAAAGTCATACTAGCATTTTTCAAACCAAATGGTATTTTTAATATAGCAAAATATTCCAAATGGCTTAATAAACGTGGTCTTCTCTTCATCTTCTAGAGACATACTAATCTAATGACAACTAGAATATGCATCTAGAAAACTGAATGTTTCACAACCAGCGGTAGAGTCAACCCATTGATCGATACGGGAAAGAGGGAAATCATCTTTTGGACAAGATTTATTAATATCAGTATAGTCTATATATATACACTACTTACCATTAGACTTCTTAATCATTACAGGATTAGCCAACTACTCTGAGTGATTAACCTTTCATACAAAGCCCGCTTTTTAGTAGCTTGTCCAACACAGACCTAATAGCCTCCCATCGATCAGGTGCAAATCTCTGTAACGTTTGTTTTACGGGTTTCTTGTCAGGCTATAGAGTTAGCATGTGCTCAATCACCTCCCTGGAGATCCTGGGTATGTTGGATGGTTGCCACGTGAATACATCTATGCTTTCCAAGAGGAAGGTGACGAGGGAGTCTTTCTATGCAGGGTCAGACGTAACCTCGATGCGAACAGTCTTTGAAGGCTCCTCTAGATTCAGAGGGACTTTTTTTGACTTGTTCAACTTTGGCGTAGGTTTAGGCTTCGAGTGCTTGATCGAAGGCTATGCCTTACTTGCTTCCCAAGTTGGTAACTAGTTGACCATCTCGAGGGACTTGGTAACTAGCCGATCATCTCGAGGGACTTGTGGTCGCATGTAAGCGCTCTTTTTATCACAACAGACTGTGATCACTCCTTTGGGATCTGGCATCTTAAGACATTGATATGCATAGTGAGCAACTATCAAGAAGCGTACCAGACTTGGTCATTCGAGTATAGCATTATACGCCATGTCAAAATCGACCACATCAAAAAGAGATTTTCTCTGTCCTGAAATTGCCTAGGGACCAAACATTACAGGAAGAGAAACTTGGCCAATTGGCTTGGTCGAAGACCCTGGTACGATCCCATGGAATGAGTATTGTATAGGCTTTATTCTGGTCCAAGGAACTTGCATCTCGTCTAGAGCACTTATAAATAAAATATGTAAAGAATTACCACCATCGATCAACACTCGATTCACTCAACAATTGTTGATGGTGGGCTTAACCATGGTCGAAAACCAACCTAGTCAAGTTGAAGGGATCGTACAGTCACTTTTCTTAAAAGAAATTATGACTTCTGACCATTTAGGAAAATAATTGACAAGGGGGATCAATGGAGTTTACCTCTCTTTCGACAGCCTTATACTGCCGCTTTGACTCGTATGCCGAACGTCTTCTGTAGATGTGCTCCATGGTGTGATTTGGATCTTGGAATGGCATCTCCTCGTCATTGTCTGACTGCTTCCGGCCACTCATTTGCCCTAACTATTCGAGGACAGGGAGTGGTCCTTCGCTAGAGTAGTAGTCCTCAAGTTTTTGTTGGAAAACTCAGCAGTTGCGAAGGTCGTGTCCTTCCTTTTTATGGAGAGGATACCACCAAGGCTTATTGTCTTTTTGCACGGGGGTTTTGCCCTTACCCCAATTAGGGTACTATTTGGGATTTCGTGGCTCCTTATCACCCATAGCAAAGACCTACTTGGAACTTTTGGCTTGAGGTTTTTGACCTTTTATCTTGTTCTTGGATTTCTTGACGTTATCCTTCCTTTTGCTACCTCTTTGGTACTTCAATCGGCTTGGTCGATGGTTTTGCTCCACTCGACTTCTTTAGCAATAGTCGCATAATGAATAGCCATCTCGAAGAGCTCAGCAATTGTAGTCAGAGGATTTAACGCGATATCTTCTATGAATCTTCTATTGCAAACTCCCTGCTTAAATGCCCTGATAACAAAAGTGTTAGAAACCTCTAGAATGGAATTATGAACCTGACTAAAATGTTTGACGAATTGGTGTAGGGTCTCGTTGCTATTCTGCTTCATCCAGTGCAGGTCGTCTTTCTTCCCAGGGCAATTGTATGTAGGACTGTTCGTTCGGTTTTTTCGGTTTATACGGTTCGGTAAATACGGTTTGTTTGGTAAATACGGTGTTAGTCATTCGGGAAATACGGGACTTAATAGAATACGGTTCGGTACCGGTAAATACCATTTTATTTCGGTACGGTATCGGTAAATACCAATTTTACCAAAGTTTACGCGAATTGGTAAACAACTAAATGATAATATCATCTCCAACTCCAATTCTCCATTGCAGAAATGCAGAAGCAGAATGGCAGTGAGCTACCGGCTACCACTACGCAGTCAGTAACTCAGTATAGCAGGTTAGCACTTAGCAACACTTACTGCCTTACTGTTACTGGCCTACTGGCTGCCGGGCTGCCGGCTGCGCACCACATTCCACAAGTCCAGAAAAACAGTCAGATAGGATACTACAGAAGTACAGATACAGAGTTACAGACACTCAGACAGTCCAAAACTTGGAGTACACTATACACATACACAAACCAATTGATATTTGATAGACACTAGACAGTAAGACATATAGAGAGCCAGAGTCACAATCGATTGAAACAAGTCACAAAGTCACAATTCACAAACGATTGAAACAAGTCTTCCAGTCCCGAAGAACAGAACGACAGCAGAACAGAGTAAACTGCAAATGCAATGATAGATAACCAATTAACCATTAACCAATGTAAATGCAATGCAAATGCAAAGATAGATAACCAATTAACCATTTAACAATGCAAATGCAATGCAATATTAAGCAACAGGAAACATATTTGCCAACTGTAAACTGTTGATATTATGCAAATGTAATACTTGCCAGGAAACAATATTAATATTAAGCATCTCTTATCAAGAAACCAATATAATCGTATGCAATAGGAAACATATTTGCCAAGTATATAAAGTATGCAACAACATTACAACAGACTAGGCAGTAGGCAACTAGCAATCTCCAATTCTACCAATTAATATTTGCCAAATGAAATAGAGAGTCAGAGTCTCAGAGAGGAATTACTTTGCAAGATCTGGGAGAGCACCGACGGCGCTGTCGGAGAACACAGAACAGGAGAAGACCTGCCGACAGGGGAGAGTGGTAGTGAATTACTCTAAAGCATTTACAATTTTAGATCTAGCGAATGGAGAACAACTGAACAGGAGATCACCTGGTAGAGTGGTAGTCGACCGGAGGCGCGGAGCACCGGAGCCCGAGCGGCCGCCGGCCGAGCTTGGGAGGCTGGGACTGGGGGGGAGCACCGGAGGTCGGAGAGAGTGAGCTGCCGGCTGCGGAAGTGCGGATCTGGCGAGGCGAGTGGCCGTCTGCGGCGCCGCCGACCGCTTGTCGCCTGGGGTAGTAGTAGGGTTTGAAGTCGAGAGTCGAGAGGAACCGACCGAGAGAGTGAGCTAGCTGCGGACCTGCGGTCTGCGGATCTGGCGAGGAGCCGAGGTGAGTGGCCGTCTGCGGCGCCGTCGACCGCCGAGCGCCTGCCGCCTGGGGTAGTAGACTAGTAGTAGGAAGTGCCGAAGTGCAGAGGATTGGGGTGGGGAGGGGGCGCGACGGCGGAGGATTGGGGTGGGGGCGCGACGGCGGAGGCAGAGGATGGGGATCCGAGGCTGCGGTGGGCGGGGGAGCAGGGGAGGGGGTGGTGGGGGATAGGAAAGCGGCGGCCGGCGGGTGGAGGCGATGGGGCAGGAAGATCTCAGCGGCCGAGCGGATGGAGGCGAGTGGCGTCTGCGCCTGCGCTGCGCGTCTGCGGCTGCCGGCTAGGGTTGAAGGCGTGACCGCGTGAGGACGCCTGGTGGGCCGAGCTGAGTCTGAGTTGGGCCGTTCGGTTTAATCGGTAAGATCGGTTTTTCCCCGGTTTATACCGAAAAAACCGAATCAATAAAATGCAGCTTTTCCAGAAACCGAACCGAATACCGAATACCGGTCAAACCGAGTTGACCGGTTCGGTTCGGTTTTTTTGGTACGGTTTTTTCGGTTCGGTTATAATCTGCACAGTCCTAATTGTATGTGCCCTGGAAATTGGCCAGAAGAAGGTCACATAGATGCTGCCATGAATGGACTGACTCTAGTGGCTGATTCAACAACCACAATTGAGCGGATCCCTCGAGCACGGTCAGAAGGTGTTCTTTGCTGCTCGAACTGTGGTTGTGTAAATCTGAAGGAATTCGATGAGATTTTAGGACCCATCAAACTTCTCCATGTTTACCGGTCAAAACCGCGGTGGCCAGCATACTGTTTGGAGTTTAGGCGCGAATGCTCGACATCCGATAACAAGATCATAACACCTCCTTTGTAGGAAAGGATGACTGTCGTCTCTAGGTGACCATACTCGACAATGCCCGGTAGTCAATGGACTTGATCTGTAATAAGTCTCGTCTATACGAGGGTAATACTCCTCATATTCTATTTGTGCAGCAAATTTCTTCAAAAGTGCAGTATAAAAATCATGAATTAGGCGTCTTAAAATAATATCATGAACTACTTGCTTGCGTGGAAAGCCTTATTTTATTTACACATCTCTGAGCACTATAAATATAGTACAAGACCACGTGTTGAGCCTTTGCAATTAGTGGATCTACTCTTGATGCATACAAATGGGCCCGTTGGGCGTCGCCCTTCTTGCCCTGCCCCAGAGATGGGGTGGCACTATGAGAAGCACGAGGTGTTTACCGTTAGAAGCGCCTACAGGGTGGGGATGCAGTTGAAGTGGAAACGGGCCAAGCGGCGTGCTGTGCCAAGCTGATGGGGGCAAACAACGCTATAGAACGATTGTGGAGTGCTCCAATTCCACAGAAAGTAAGCTCTGTACTTTTGGGTTGCGATTGATGTTTTTTTTTTTTTGCTGTGTTTTTCGAGATAGTAATGAACGGTGGAGACGTCGACACTGATAGTGAATACAGTTTTAGGCTCGAGAAGTCATTAGCCGTCCTGTTTGTTTTGATTTTCGAAGAAACCAAAATCAAAAGCCCAAAAGATCAAGGTAAGTGTTTTTGCATGATGTATTGCAAATGACGCATTGACTACCATGATAAATGGAGGCGTAAGTTGGCAACGGTTAAAACCTGTGACATTTGCGGAATATAAGAGGAGGGTGCTTTCCTTGTGGTGTTCCGATGCCCTCACACTATTGCATTGCGCCCAGAGATGAGAGAGGTGTGCTCACTTCAACGGGAGAAAACCCTGAAGTCCACTGGATATCTAAGGAGGAAGGTGTCCTTTTGCTGCTCTTATTGTGGCGAACTTGGCATATCAGAAAAAATGTCACCCGCGGTTCGGGCGATGTCTCTTTCATTGGCTTAGTTAAATTCTTGGAGGACTACTTGGATACACTATTCACAGTCCGGCAAGACTCTGCTATGGAGATTTAGAATGGTAAGCAACCTATGGGCATCCCGGTTGCAATGAGGAACAGGCAAGGAATGTCACCAAGCTAGCCGGCCCCCACGACACGCTAGGCACGCCCTCCCCTTGGATGGGTGAAGATTAACATGGATGGGGCCTTTTCTGGAGAGTCAGGTGTGGCAGGACTTGTACAAATTAGAGATGAAGAAGCGAAGGTATTTCTATCCGCATGGTAAGCAATCTTCCAGAGAAAATGGAGGCGTTGGCGTGTTATGAAGGTCTGAAGCAAGCGGTGGACTAGATTCAGAAACCAGCGTTCCTGGAGAGTGTATGCCAAACGGATTTTAATCAACTATTTGTTGAACCGAGGTGTGCAGCAGTCACAGATTGTATTCATGATCCAGGAATGGAGATCATTTGGAAACTGTGAGACCATGTGGAAATCACTCTACAGGTGTGATGAATAATTAATTTTTGGTTTAGAGTATGTGTGAAGGTTAAGTTTGGGCTTTTTAGGATTTTGCAAAAGTTTGCCTTCTGTCTGTCAACTGTGTAGTCGGACGGTCCGATCGGCAGAACGACTACAGGGTGGTTGAAAGCATCAGTGCCTGAACGACCTTGTGATCGATAGTCATAGCCTGTGATCGATAGTCGTAGCTTCTGCATAGTTGTGATCGGTAGTCGTAGCATTTGTGAGCGGTGGTCGTAGCATTTTGTTGTGGTAAGTCATAGTCTGTGTGATCGTTGGTTGTAGTGATTGGCTGTGGTAGTTGTGACTTGTGTGATCGATAGTCATAGCGATCTATGCGGTAGTCGTAGCTTGTGTCCTTGATGGTCGTAGCGGTCTGTTCGATGGTCGTAGGCTGCTGGTAGGACCTCGTGGGCTACGAGTACCTCTTTTCTTGAGCATCCGAGTAATCGTAAGTTGTATCAGACCAGTCGGTGAGCTGAGGTTAGGTTGTTCTCTGAAAATATTTGTGTTCTGATTAGGGTTGATCGAGGTGTTTGTTGCTAATATGCACGTGTGGTTATTGTTTGGTTCTAGGATTAGAATCAGTAATTTGGGTGCATACATTTTGATTGTACAAATTGATAATCTTTATGTATTGTGCGGTGCTACGTGATGGTTTACTTGTTGGTGTTAGTTGTAAGATTTTGGAGCTAGGTCATGGTGAGACGTGGAAGGACTGGGATTAGGCACATAAGGTATTCAGGTCCAGAATGGTCAGGGAGACGCCCAAGATGACTGAGGCTTGCCGAGTGATTGCATGCTAGGACGACGAGGGACCAGAGTGGAAGCTATCGATGGTGAACGTGACGGGCAACGGCAAGGTGGACTGGGACTTGGCTCAGGGAGGAGTCGAGGTCTAGACAGTCGAGGAAGCCGGGTGCCGTCATGCGTGAGGAAAAGCATGTGGTGCGCCAACTGACTTGGGTCGTTTGCAAGCGATGACGGTTAAGTGGGTCCGGACACGAGAGAGGCTTGATGACAAGTCATTGGGGCCACATGGAAGATGGTCAAGCATGGGCGAAGCTTCGTGGCAAAGGAAGTGGGAAGATTCTAGAAAGGCGGTAGAGGGGCATTTTGGTAAATTTCCTAATACCGGGAAAAGTGACGGTGTGTGAAACCGCGGCGTTGGTCTAAGTGGTTTAGGTCTTATATGCGCTGAAAATGTGAAGTGGATCAAGTGTTGGTTCACTAATGGATTAATAGTGTAAGCCGCTTTGAGAAGCGTGTGTGAGTAAAACTGGGTGTTAGGTGGGGTTAACGGGTTATTCCCAGTTTAGCCTAATGGGAGGAGCCATTAGGTCTTGGATTCATTGGTGAGCCTATAAAAGGGGATAGGAGGCAAGAGCTAGGGTTTGAGAAGGTTGGCTAAGCTTTGTGGTGGCTAGCTCCTCCCTCCCATGGGAGTTAGGTTAGAGAGTGGGTGTAGGGTCTAGACTTAGGGCTTTGTTCTCCTGAGGGGAGTGGCTGTAAAACCAATCATCTCAAGTGAGCAATACATCAATTTGTAATCTACCATTTGTGTATCTTTTGTCTGATTGAGTTTGCTCTGTTTTGGGTTTAGTTCTTCCTCTGTTTCTTTCAGTTTTATATTCTTCGGTTGTTCCTTTCCCTTCTTGATCTAAGAGGTTGTTCTTATTTGATCTTGTTGATGATCTGACTTGTTGGATGTTGTGGGATCATACTCAAAGCCATCTTAGCTATTCTATTCCCACGGGCATAGTCTAGTTATCTTTTCGATCTCAAGGTTTTGGTTTTGTGCGCGCTTTCTCAAATCACAAAAAGGTCTTATCGTAGTCATGGATTTTTCAATTCAAGATTGGAGTATCCTCTTAAGACCTTAACCAATTTGCGTTACAAAGTTTTAAGGCCATTTGATCTATTAATCAAAAGATTTGATGTTTTTAGATTTTGCAGTTGTGTGTTGCTTTGTTCGTCCGAAGCAATTTCGACCATGGTCAAGTTTTATATCACATCACATCTGATTTCAACCGCTCAATGATTTCAGATCCGGTGGTTGTGCACCTTATCTGCTACTTCTAGTCGTTTACAACCGCACCTGTTTCCGATCGTTCAATGGTCGTAGAATAGTGTGGTCGTGCGCCTCCACTACTAATCGAGTTGCTTTCGACCGCGGTCGGTTACGAGCGCTTGATGATCTTCGACCACGTCATATGACTACTCTGTTTTGAGTTTGTTCTTTTCTCTCAATCTTTTCTTGATCTAAGAGTTTTGACTTGATTTCTTCGATGTTCTTTGTTGCTGTGACATGTGGGATCGTGCTCAAAGCTTTCTTGGATATTCTCTACCCATGAGCAAGATATGTTCATCGTTTTTAGATCTCAATTGTGTACGGTACTTTAATTTGCAAAAGGTCTCAAATTTGTCATGGATTTCTCGATCCAGGAATGAAATAGCTTCCTAAGACATTAAAAAAACATGTGTACACTGGCTTTACAGCTTTTGGATCTTTCAATCAAAAGTTGCGTGAATTTTGGATCTTGCGGTCGGGCTGAAAAACCCTGTTTCCCTATTCTTCCTTTTGAAATAATAGTACTGTAAGCCTCGTAGCGGAAGTACTACAGTTCATGTTCTTCGACCACTGTGGTTTTGACCGTTCACTGGTCGTCAACCTCACTGGTCAAAGTTCGGCTTGGTTCGATCACCTTGGTTTTGATTACCTAATGGTCGTAAATCACTCTGGTCACATTTTGAACTGCTACGACTACACACTGGCTTTCAACTACGCACTGGACATCGACAACGTTGGTTTCGACCACGTTGGTTTTGATCACGTTGGTTTCGACCATGTTGGTTTCGACCACGGTGGCTTCGACCACGTTGTCTACCTTTCGATCACATTGTTTTTCTCTACTGACTCATTATGTTCAGTTTGGCTCTCCGGTGTTTTCCGACCGGCAGTGGTAACCGACCACATTGATTTCTGTCTAGTGGTCATAATCCGACCACAAGGTGCTCTGATCTGGTTGTGGTTAACTCTGTGTCCCTTTATTATTTCAAGTAGACATCATATCCTAATCTTCATAGCTTTGTAGCTATCAGAGTAACGGATTTGTAAATATTTGGGGAAAAATTTTAGACACCATTCACCTCCTATCTGTTGCCTATCCGGTCCTACAGTGACCCTGTGCCGGAGCTGGACATCAAGAAAGCTAAGAGACCACCAATTTTTAGGCATACCAAGACCACCATGATCCACACGATCATCACATGTAGCACGCTTACTATTACAGGAAGTTCCTACAGCTGTAATGTACCCAAGTCCAGATGACACATGATGTGGCACCAAGCAGCACTACAACTTTGGTTAGTGCTTGCAGTTCTGTGCACAATGTTCAAGAAGCTTTGAATACCAATTCTGAGATTTCTAATGTGCACAAAGGACATATTTGGAAAGCTAATGAAGTCTATTTTCCAACGAATCAAACGGCACTTGATTGGAGCTTCCTACACAAAGTTATGGTAATTTCATTGGATGCTACACGAGCTGTCCGAAGAGGCGCAAGACTTGCCAAACGTAAAGAGTTCGACTATTGCAATGCATGTAAGGGTAAAATCCGACCACACCATGGCTTTCTAAAAGTTGAGAAGGACTCCTTTTCAGGTTCCAAACGGATTTGGAAGCCCCTTGAACAAGAAAACAAAACATATAAAGATTTGAAACCGATTCGGACTCGGATTGGGACAGCTGGCAAGACCGATACTAAAACGTCCATAACTTTCACAAACGGAGTCCGATTTGGACGTTCTTGGACTCGTTGGAAAACTATTTTGAAGCCCCACACAATGGATAAGGTGCCAGCCATGAAATCGTTATAGTCAGATCGCAAATTAAGAGAGAATTCAGAGGTAACAGTTTAGGTATTTCCTTTTTAGTTCGTATTGGAGTTTGTTTCGGCCTTAGGCCAAGTTGTGCGTGAGTTTTAGTCAAGGCCGTGCATTGTGCACCAATATAAGGCCATGGCCTTAGCCCCATTGTAACTGAGGTTATGAATTGAGAAATAGAAACCAGAAAATCACCATGGTTTGGTGGCCATTATTGGCGTGTTCTTGAGATTTCCATCGAGGAATTGCTCTTGGTGTGTTGAATCCAATTGTGGTGTTGGATTCTACTCACTGAAACTTCAGTTTCTCTACCTTTCGTTCACGTGCTGCGGTGTGCGTGGGAGAAGGCTTATCTTGGAGAGGGCATCCAACAAGGCGTATCGTGAAAGATCAGGGCCAAAGCAACGGAGTTCAACTAGCTTGCTAGGTGGCTCCGCATCATCTTAGTATTAGAGCGTGGTTGATCATGGTACGAGGTTGCTGAATTTTTCTTGATGGAGGGTTCTATGAAGATTGAAGATGGCAAGACGCGACATAATCATGCCGAGCCAATCGGGGAGGTGCCCCAATATGCAGCGTCTTTGCTGCCCGAGGTGCGACACGGGCTTGAAGCGACACGTGACTACTTCTTAAGTTGTCACCGGAAGCCTGAAGGCAAGGTTGATGATTTGGGGGCGCGAATTGATGCTTTGACGGAGGCGCTACGCAACTAGCCACCACAATTTCAACATGCTGAACGAGGACCTCAATATCCCGAACGGCGTGCACCATATGAAGACGACGAACACGAGGAGGTCTTTGATGGTGCAGCGGGCTTTGCTCCACAACCGCGCCATGCTCGGGACTACCGTGGTGCTGACCGTGGTAGGGACATGCGTGGCAGAGGTGCTGCCCATAGTGGAGGTATGCGTGATGGTGTCGGATATGCTCAGCGTGTTGCCGTGGATGATGGAATTGGGCGGATAAAACTTTCTATCCCATCATTTAATGGTAAAGCTGAACCGGAGGAGTACTTGGATTGGGAGATGCGTGTCGAACAAATTTTTGACAGCCATCACTATACTGAGGATAAGAAGATTCGGTTGGCGACAATTGAGTTCACCGGATATGCTCTTGTTTGGTGGAACTAATTGTGTCACGTAGGAGCTCGTCCGGATACTTGGGTACAATTGAAGAATATTTTGATGCAGCGTTTTGTCCCAGCACACTACACGAGGACCTTGTACAACCGGCTACAACAACTACGTCAAGGTAATTCTAGTGTTGATGAATATTATAAAGAGATGGGGATGTTGATGATCCGTACAGAGACAGAGGAGCATGATGAGGCTACTATGGCACGTTTCTTTAATGGGTTGAATGAGGATGTGCAAGATAGGGTGGAGATGGTCCATTACTACAACATTCAAGACTTTGTGCATCAAGCCGAACGTGCTAAACAACAACTGAAGCGCAAACAAGCTAAGGGTGGACATGCCAACACTCAAACAAACCCATGAAGGCGTCCATCACAGCAAGGCGATGATGTGGGTTCACACTCCAAAGTGGCGGCATCAAGCCGTTCAAATTGTGCTCTTTCAAAGGAGGCAAGCAACAGAGATAAAGAAGCAACTAAAACTGATTCTAGTTTGCCTTCTAATGCTCGTACTAGAGAAATTAAGTGTTTCAAGTGCAAGGGAAGAGGTCATATGATGTGTGATTGCCCAAATCAACGAAGAGTGCTTCTCACTAAAGATGGCTATGCTTCAACAAGTTCTAGTAGTGATTCTGAAAGCGAGAAATCTGACGATTCCAAGGAGGATGTTGTCTATTGTGATCCAGAATTGAATAGTGTTAATCTTTTGGTCCGAAAAGTGCAAAGTAAATAAACTGAAACCAAAGGACAGCGGTGGAGTGTTTTCCAAGCGGAGTGCAAGATCAAAGATAAAGTATGCAAGTTGATCATAGATGGTGGAAGTTATACCAATATGATTAGCAAAGATTTGGTGTATGCTTTAGGGCTGTCCATGTGGAGACATCCTCAACCACATCATGTGGAATGGCTACACAACTCCGGAAGGCTAAAGATAACTCAGAAGGTGTGTTCCGTTTGTTGTTGGTGACTATGTTGACAAGGTGGATTGCGACGTAGTTCCAATGGATGCTTGTGGGTTATTGTTGGGAAGACCATGGCAATATGATCGCAATGCTACGCATAAGGGCCGGTCTAACACATACACTTTTGTACATGGGGGAAAGAAGCACATGTTGAAACCAAAATTGGAGAGTGTTATTCATGTTGATGAAGAAATTACAGCCAAGAAGAAGCAAGCTCCCAAGATTACCCCCAAAGCCGAGGACGGCTTTGCTTCAAGGAGGGGAGGATGATGTGGCACCAAGCAGCACTACAACTTTGGTTAGTGCTTGCAGTTCTGTGCACAATATTCAAGAAGCTTTGAATACCAATTCTGAGATTTCTAATGTGCACAAAGGACATATTTAGAAAGCTAATGAAGTCTATTTTCCAACGAATCAAACGACACTTGATTTGGAGCTTCGTAAACAAAGTTATGGCAATTTCATTGGATGCTGCACGAGCTGTCCGGAGAGACGTGCGAGACTTGCCAAATGTAAAGAGTTCGAGTATTGCAATGCATGTAAGGGTAAAATCCGACCATACCATAGCTTTATAAAGGTTGAGAAGGACTCCTTTTCAGGTTCCAAATGGATTTGGAAGCCCCTTGAACAAGAAAACAAAACATATAAAGATTTGAAACCGATTCGGACTCGGATTGGGACAGCTGGCAAGACCGATACTAAAACGTCCATAACTTTCACAAACGGAGTCCGATTTGGGCGTTCTTGGACTCGTTGGAAAGCTATTTCGAAGCTCCACACAATGGATAAGGTGCTAGCTACGAAATCCTTATAGTTAAATCGCAAATTAAGAGAGAATTCAGAGGTAACAGTTTAGGTATTTCCTTTTTAGTTCGTATTGGAGTTTGTTTCGGCCTTAGGCCAAGTTGTGCGTGAGTTTTAGTCAAGGCCGTGCATTGTGCACCAATATAAGACCAGGGCCTTAGCCCCATTGTAACTGAGGTTATGAATTGAGAAATAGAAACCAGAAAATCACCATGGTTTGGTGGCCATTGTTGGCGTGTTCTTGAGATTTCCATCGAGGAATTGCTCTTGGTGTGTTGAATCCAATTGTGGTGTTGGATTCTACTCGCTGAAACTTCGGTTTCTCTACCCTTCGTTCACGTGCTGCGGTGTGCATGGGAGAAGGCTTATCTTGAAGAGGGCATCCAACAAGGCGTATCGTGAAAGATCAAGGCCAAAGCAACGGGGTTCAGCTAGCTTGCTAGGTAGATCCGTATCAACACATCGGTGAAGGCAATTGGTGGCATGGAAATCTTGCTTGTGTTGTTTAACCTACTTCATTTAGGTCCTGATTCAAGTTATTTATGTGATGCAAGGTTGAACCTAGTGCAGTGCACCTGTAGATCTAGCGAAGCCACCAACTCAAGATATTGGAACAATAATTCTAGTAAGGTGTTAGTGTGTTGCAATGAAGTACAAAAAAGGGTAAGACATATCATCGAACATGATAAAAAAACCAGACAATGAACATCAACCTTATCTTACATTGCCGAGTGCCCATGTGTTGTAACCTAGGATGCATGGACACGTGTGTCTGACATGACACGATACAGACACGGGGATTCGCTATTTTGCTAAAAATACCGACACGGGGACACGACTATTCTATGCCTACACACAATGTGTGCGCCGGAAAGGTATTATTGTGCGTGAGTGAAGTTACTATCAAATACATGTATAATTACTACTAGTTGTGTAGTGTTACAACTAACAGTATCTCTACATGTGTTTACTAGTAACATCACTCTTGCACACAATAGTAACTTTCCGGCGTGTATTCTACACCTACGCGTAGAATAGTAATTACATATATATACACACACACACACACAGAGAGAGACAGAGAGAGAAAGAAATGATTCCATACTCATAGGAGTACGTACTCTCATTTCTCATATACTGCATAAATAATGTTACTATACATCTTTATCCTTTTTAGTATAATCTAATAATTATTATAAGATACTCCAAAGTGACTTCCACGAAAAATTTCATCAAAATCTACTTTTTATAACATAATTTTACATACTTCTTTTATGTATGGAAAAGGATATATAGAAAAAAGGGTCTCGATGAAAATTTTTCAACCAAGTTGTATTGGAGTGTCATAGCATTAGTATTTAAGTATACTAAAAATGGTAAAGAGGTATAACTTGTTCGTTTAAGTGGTACATTAAAAATATGTGTATGTAATCCTGAGAGTACGGAAAAGGCTTCCTATAAGGCACCTGGGTGCCTAGGCACCAATGTAATGAACCATCCGATACGCGTGTATGATTGATAGAATTTTAGAGTTTGAGTATGAAAATATTTTTATACTCTTGATATATTTATGGTAAGTTAGTTTTGAACTCATTTCAATCTATTTGAAATACTTTTGAATTTAACGTGACTATAGTGAATATATACCATGAAACTAGTTAAACTAAAGTTGAATTTAATTTTTTCGGAGTTTGATATCTTAAATACACTTTTTTATGGGTATGTGAAGATACCTACGTCAAATGTTGCTAATCCCAAAGTACATCAATAGATATTGATTTGGGTGTCTAGGCACCATGGTGCATGAAACACTATAGACACACACATAGAGATATATATATATACACACACATTAATAATTATTATTACATACATATAAATATAATAGTATAAACGTAATCACAATAGTGCAAGAATCCAGTATATAAATGCAAACCAATGAAGCCACTATTCCTACTTTTGTAAAACAAGAGTTTTTGTTCCTTTTGAAAGTGGAAAAAGGTGAGCCGGGCACATAACCCCTACCCAATCAAAACCTTCTAAATATATATTTGTTTATATGAGTGATTTGCCGCAAAAGAGAATAGAACTTAAGCTGATGAATTAAAAGATAGCATACTTGCAATTGGGAGCACCTTCCATGTATCTATTATCATCCAGCCTTCTCTTCAAGGTGTTGGTCTGCGTTATATGTCATAACACCTGTAATGGCAAACTAATAAATCCCATAACAAAAATAACAATCAAATCGAGGCGTTATACCTCGGGCATCACCATTCACAAGCATTCCATCCAAAGTCATAGCAATCCATAGAGCTAACATAGAGAAGAGAGCAGGGGAGGGAATAGTATTCCAGAGGAGAGACCACCACGGCGACGGCGTGCAATCGCTAGCCACCATGCGCATCCGATGGCTACCATACTCCCCGACATGTGGGAAGCCTCATGCCCCACCATGGCAAGCCATGGTTGCATAACCATCACCACCTTCACCCATCCATGCTAAAAAATCACTCAAATCACAAAATAAAAGTAAGCATCAACCATGAACTAAAAGTAAATAGTATGGGAAAATTATTAGTAGAAGGGGGCGGCGAATCCGGAGTGCTCAAGGCCGGATCCAACCAAAGGCAGTTGGTGGCAGCCAGAGGAGGCCGAGTCGATGGCCGGTGGCGGCCGGGTGCATGGGAGGCGGTCGGGCCCAAGAGAGGTGGCGACCGAACACCGGGGAGGCAGCCGGACGCAGTAGAGGAAGATAGCACAGTGCAGGAGGTGGGCGGGCGCATGAGAAGCCAAGTTGGCTAGGGAGGAGACGCAAGCAATGTCAGCCAAGGAGCAGGCACAGAAGGCTTCGCCCAAGAGGAGAGTAAAGCTAGGAGAGGGAGACAAGTGAGCCAAGCACTAGAAACAGAGGAGCTAGGGTTATCACTTAACAACGTCGACTGTGGGCTGGGCCAAATGGGTTGGGATGTGTCCTTTAAATGAGCCCATACATGTCTGGGCCATATCCAATATGTATTTCAAATACAAAATCTTTTTTCGCATGAGAATATTCAGACACACAGTAAATACGTGTTCGAGTTGTATCCGTATCTGACATGGTGTTCGACACGGACTCAGCGCTTCATTGTTGTGTCCATGCATCATAGGTTGCAACTGAATAAGGGAAAAAGAAAATACGAAAGGAGAGGATAATACATAAGGCATAATTGCATACTGACTTAGACTGTAGTCAATGGTGACAACATACGCATATATTCAGCCAATCCATATTCATCCAAATTAGTCCATGCACATGATTCCTTAGGCATTTCATCGAGCATCTAGTGTGCATCAGCCAAGACAGTGCAAATATACTCTTTTAGTCATTCTTTCAAACATGGCATGGCAAAAATTGCATGATTCATTACCAGAACAAAAAAAAATGAAATTGTTCGGTTCAATCGATGCATATACAGATTAAAACCTTGCCTTATTCAATATCTAGCATTAATATTAGTAGATGGGAGCTGAAAGCCTAACCTCAGAGGGTTAAGCTTTGAATTATAGAGTCCCCGCATCCTCAAGGCTAGCCTTGCCGTCCGTTGAGGCCACGATACTATTCCACTTGTGGCCACCGCGCTTCTCTGTCGCGCTGCTTGGCCTTAGTGAGAAGTGCATGTACGTACCATGGTAGGATGCCATCTGGGGATATGACGGCCTCACCATGGTGAGGTGGGGACGGTGCGTGAATGGGGCGGCACAGGGAGGAGATGACGGTAGAGCGGGAAGGCCACGGTGACCGCAGCAGTGCGATGACGGGCAGAAGAGGTGGTGGAGGCGTGGGTGGCTATGGTGGCACGAGCACGGGGGCGACCTGTGCTGACCATGCACACAGCTTTTGAGCTCTGACGACAACACATGCAAGATGATGCCAACGCATCATGTCCAGAATAAGAAAAAGACCACACACAGAGAAGACGATCGCGCACACACGAAGGAACCATCTAGATGATGTTGAACGGTTTTAGAAAGCAATATATTCTAAAACTCGCTAGAGCCGCTGGACATGACCAACCGCAGAAGTTCGTGTGAAGCCTGGTACGTCGCGACCACCACGGTGGCTAGCGTGCCGCAGCGCCCATTGGCTGTAAGCGGAGGCAGGTGGAGGATCTTGCTAGGATAGAAGCCGAAGCGCAGTTTGATAGCCAGGAGAGAGAAGTTGGAAAGAGAATGTAGAAGAGAACGAGCGGGCCCTTACTAAAATTATGGCCGCCGATTGAAGGGGCACAGATTGATACAGTGAAGCCCCGCCGATGTCATAGTAAGCAGGACCTTTTCCAAAATAAAAAAGGAAGAATACTCAGCCACTTCATGTGAAAAGAAAGCCGCGCGCGCGCACAAAAAAAAAACTTGCAATACATTCTCGGTTCAATTTAACCGTCACCATTTAGCATCTCCCAAAGCTACAAAATTTTAATGAAAACCATCGTGATGAAAATTTTCAAAAAGGGAAAGCATAAAAGCTCATTCTTACTCTGATCTCTTCAACCTTCTCTTCTGTGATCGCAACTTGTTTGGTTTTTCCTTCCCGCCCACACTGTCCCCAGTCACCTTGTGCTTCCGCTTCGACGTTGGCTTCTCGGCGTCGCCATCCATGAGATGTTCATAGTCTTCTAGTCTTGCAAATGGAGATGCACCACTCTTTGCACCACTTTTCCGCTTTTGCCCACGGGCTGCCGCCTCTCCATCCCTAATGTTGTCATCTGAATCGTCAGCACTCTCAAGGGCTTCAGCATGCATATAGGAAATATTAAGATCAGCATCTTCGTCATCATCATTTTCCATTTCTCCATCCCTAGAAGCGCTGTCATCTGAAATGCCATCCAACTCAACATCACTGTCATCTCTAAGCAAATCCCCTTCCTCCTCAAATGCTTTTGCGTCCAGATTGTCATAGTCATATTCTCCATCTTCCGTCAACCCATCTCCCAGCTCCTGCATCTCATCATCACTTCCATCAGTAGCATCATCAACATCATCAGCTAAGAGCTCTCCAGTATCATCATCAATAACTGAAGCTTTCTTCTTTGCCTTATGTTTAATAGGGCCAGTCTTGTTCATGTAGAAACGATGGAAAACAACATCTTCAGGAGGCACTTCATTTTCTGCCAGTTCTAGTAGCTCTTCTCCAATGAGATGATGATTCAGGTCAAGCTGCAGACACACACAAAGATAATCCAAAGAAATTGAGGCCCTTGAGAGTGCTGACAAATCCAGACTAGCACAACACCAGTTAAGTTTTCCTTACAAGATCACGCACAAAATTGGAGGGAAAATATCAACAAATCCAGAGAAAATTTTAAACGAGAAGAAACAGCAAAATATTAACAGTTCAAAGCCAATAAAAGAAGTCGATAACATGAAACAAAGGGATACCTTTTTAGCTGGTGCAATTTGAGATCCACCATGCCATTTTCCTTCAGCAATGCGGTTTCCTTTCGGTTTCTTCTCCATGAATTTGTCAAGGAAGGCAGGAAGTGATAGGTCTTTCAATGGATCACCACTATATACAATATTGTTGCCAGATAGCAACGTCCTGGCCATAGTAGATACTGACGGGTGCACATGCGAGGCCAATAACGTTAGCTCCCACCAACTGACACGGTCTGCATTGCTGAGAACACAGCAAAAGGGACAGCAGATCAACACACTTTGCACTTGTAACAAAAGTGAAAAAAGAGAAATTATTAAAAAAATGAAAGAAAGTTTCCATATTACAAATTATCAGGGATCTGGCCAGAGTCGGGTCAAATGGTGACTATAAATTTTGTATACCAAGCTATCTATTCTTTGAGATTTTGTTTGAAATTGGATTGCAGTAGGATTTTACGATGACTTGGATTGGAGCAATTTTCAGAAAACAAGTATTGGGCCACAGGCAACACAAGTCCTAAACTAAGGTAACACAAAAATTATTTGGTTGTCAAAACTTCACGAACTTTATCATAAATTTCTAAATTATTTGGTTGTCATAATCTTCGAATTTCGTCATTGTTTCCGTAAATTCTACAGTTTCATATACTCCCTCTCTTCTCAAATACTGGACACTTTTGACTAAAAACTTTGTTCACAAATACTTGCACATTCCTAATCCAGAGGCATATTTTCCCAAAATAACCCTATTAATTGCAGGAAGCTAGAAGCAAACAAATTATTTAGTATCATCATATTGTACTTAGTTCTGTGCACAGCTTTTAGTATCCTTTACAAAAAATGCACCTCATATAAATAATATTTGATTTCATAGTGTAGATAGCCAGCAAAGACCTTTTCTGTTTAAGGTCATGCACCGCATGGGGACTGCTACCAGAAGGAAAAATGATGAGTAACCAACTAGGTTCTTTTCTTGAATGGGCTGGCATAGTTTACTAGAATGAAACCAGCAGGTTTGGTTCAGCTTCTGACATTAGTGATCCTTCTTTTTGTTTACATCTTGTGCTGTTTAATTGCATTTACTTACTGCCATGACTTATAATTCGTTTTGTTATTAATGGGTTTAAACTGGACTTTTGACCTTAGACCACTGACAGGTCAGATTTTAGATTTTTATTTTAATAAGTAAAAGACGTCAGTTAATTCATTATGGTTACATTTATACCATGCATCAATAGCCAATTTTAAGTGGAAGGTTGCTTCGGAACAATTATTATTTATTTCAAGCTATTTTGGCTCTTTCTTAAACTTCAAAAAGAAATAAATTCCATAATGGAATGGTAGGATGAAAAAAAAAGAAAAAAAGGAAATGTGGAAAAAACGACAAGATCCTATTTCATCCGGGTTGCTAACTCAATAGTAAGTACTTGGCTTTTAGGTGCGACTATGATCTTTTACACATTTAGATGAAGCAACAAATTTGCCCAGACTCTTGCTAGTCTAGAAGACCACGACTGATCCACAAGGGTAATGAATGGGAAAAAAAAAGCATGTCAGCGAAAATTTAAAACGTCCTTTTTGAAACTTTTCAACAAGAAATGCGTACACTAAGAAAAAGGTGCATTTACTAAAAGGTTACAGCCAAATTGTTTATTAGTACGCAAAGCAAGTTTGAGTAACATATTTATCAAACAAATGCATTTTAATTCAACTAGCCCTACAATTTTTTTTGGGGGGGGGGGGGGGTAATGTACATATATGCCACTGCGAAGTGGCCGATTTTGAGATATGCCATTGTGAAGTGATGACTGGGAAAAAATGCCATTGGAGGGTCACCATATTAACAAAAATGCCATTGTACACGTATTTTGGCCCCATTGGACCAAATTACCCGTATCTTCTCCTACCTCGCATCTTTCTTCCTCACTGGTGCACTCGACGGAGTTTCATGGGCACCAACTGGAAGCACCGTTGCTGCCCGTCAGCATGTTGTTGTGGCCTCGTCTCATCTCACTGCCACCATAGCCTCTCGCTCCCCATTGCTGTCACCCCAGGCAGCACCCCCACCATCATTGGATGCAGGCATGGTAGGGTTTGAAGCCCTCTCGCCCTCCCCCACCTCCACCATCAAGCCACACCTCTGCTGCACCCTAGACACAACCCATGAGAACCCTAGCAACCTGAGCTAAGGTTTGAAGCCCGCAAGAGGAAGTAATATCAGTGGTGGCCGGCCGCGAGATTTGTTGTCGCAGGCGGGTATGACTTACCTGAATGAAGGACAGAGGGTGGGGGGGGGGGGGGGGGGGGAGTTGAGACCAGTTTAATACCTCCCTGGTGGACTTGCATGGGGCTTGCCTCCACCATAGCCATGCCAATGGACATGAACAAGAGGAAGAGAACATGGACAATTTGGTCTTATTTTTGGAAATATGCATTGGAGTGGCATTTTTCTGAATATGGTGACTGTCCAGTGTAGTGTTCTAAATAGTGGTTTGGTGCTTTGTTCAAGGTTGGAAATATCGGTACCGGGGCAAATCCCCCTAGGGGACCAGTAATGGTAACCGGAAAAGTTAGGAGAAAAACCGAGCAAAATTCAACAAACGAAATTCGAATTTTGTTCAGTTTGACGGCCAGTACCGTCCAAAAATGGGTAGAAAACTGGTTTTGGGTAATTAAAAATTGGAATAATGCAAATATTAATTAGAAAGTGTACCCAATGATTATAAACTAATTGGTAATATGCGGGTTTTACCCACTGGTAAATAATTCTTGCATTGACTTTATTTCCATAACAGTAAGTAGGATGAGAAGAGATGTCTGAGGAGCAATAAGAATCATCACCAGAGGGTAATAGGTTAGCATCTCAATGTCCATAAATCAGAATAGACTTAGAGCTATCATAGGGTTCGTAGGAAGAAGAGTTTTGTGGCAGAAAATGATCTCAAACTAGCATGTAGTATCTAGCCTAGATGTTCTACAAATTATGGGGACATCCTAGGACAATAATTTATGTATTTTTAGTTCATACAATAGTTAATCTATCACAAACAATGCATAAACCAAGTCACAAATTCAAATTTACATTTGAGAAATTCTGGCCGGTATTTTCACTACCGGTACTAACCGGTTTTTTCGGTTTCCGGTTTTTTGATGGTTATCGGTCGGTTACCGGCTGTCAAACCGAACAAAATTCGAATTTTGTGTGATGAATTTTGCCCAGTTTTTCTCCGGCTTTTCTGGTAACCAGCCAGTTACCGTTACCGGTCCTCCAGCAGAATTTGCCCTGGTACCGATATTTCCAACCTTGGGCCAAATAACGGGGCTAGGTCCCCTCCCCGAGTTCAATAATGCAAAACGAGTAAGTTAACATGTTTACAAGGTAAACGGGCTGGTTATGTGGATAAGCAGGCTGGTTACCATATATTAGGTCGGATATTAGGGGTAAGAGATGTATTGCAAAAACATTAGAAACTAGGCTTTACTAGGATCTCAGCCCATTTGAGGTTTACATGTGGGAATAGGTTTACTTGTTTAGTGACAAGATATTACCTATGTATGCCAATGCTTCTCTTTTGTGAAAGGTGCACATTAGATCAGTGGTATAAGTACATGTAGCACAACTAGTAACTGTGATGCTACAGTATCGCTGCCATAGTTCCATTAATTCATTTTTTATGATTACATTGTTGGAACTTGGAACAATATACAATATATGAATCATGAACTTTGCTTCTTTATTGCCAATATTTGTGCTGCGAGCTTTGTTTTCAAGCCTAACAGCCTATATTCATTAAAAAAAAGATGTGTTAGATGTCTTTTTGGTGTTGTATGTGTATATACTATGTAGCACGAACACGCCTCAAAACTGCCGTATCCGTGTCCGACACCGTGTCGGACACGGATACGACACAGACACGTCTTGGACACGTGTCGGTGACGTATCGGCCGATTTCATAATTAATTTTAATTATTAAAATTCTCAACACGTGTCAGACACACTAAATATACGAGTCGACACGGCCTGGACACAGCCGGCCTAGGAATGGCCTAGGCCGGCCCATAACGCACGCACGGGCGTTGCCCTAACCTTAACCTCCCACCCCGGATACCGACTGCCTCATTCCCATCGCGCTCGCACGCTCGCACTTCTCCGCATCGGCTGCTCGCGCCGCCTCCCTCTCCCGCCGGCTCCTGCATCTCGCCGCCGCCCGCTCCCACATCTCGCCGCCGCCCGCTCCCACCGGCTCCCGCACCTCGCCGCCGCCCGCTCCCGCCGGCTCCCGACCTCGCCACCGCCCGCTCCCGCACCTCACCGCCGCCCGTCGGCTTTCTCCCGCGCGCCACCGCCCGTCGGCTTTCTCTCGTGTGCCGCCAACTTTCTCCCGCACGCCGCCAGTGTCCCCGCTCCACCGAGGTATCCTCTCCCCGCTTCTCTGTTTTAGCATTTAGGGTTGAGATGCAAACTACAGTAAGCCAGCAATATATATTTAGGCATTTAGCAAACTTGTACTTGATTGTTTGTTTCATCATTCTAGAAAAATGAAAGCCGCTAATTCTAGTGCTAGAGAGGAAATTACACTTTACAAATTACAAGTTTACAATTTACATTATTTCAGTTTAATAAGAATGTGGAAACATAGAAAATAATACATATGTATATAATTTATTTATTATTTAAATATATATAGCCGTGTCGTCGTATCAGTATTTTTGGGAAAACGACGAATTCCCGTGTCGGTGTCGTGTCGATGTATCCGTGTCCGTGCATCATAGTGTATATATATACATAAATCTAAAATGTAACATAAGGTAACCTCAAATCCGATTACAAGTCCGAGTACAAGGTCAATTTCCGCATAATTGCTACAAGGTGGGTGACTGAACGAATACCGCTTACTAATTTTTAGAACATTGCTCCAGTGGCATTTTTCCAAGCCGCCAGTTTGCAATGGTATATCTCAAAATCTGCCACTTTGCTGCGGCACATATCTAAATTTCCCATTTTTTAAAGCATCTTTGCCAGAGAGTACCTTAAAATTTCCCTGCAACTGTAGGTACCATAGCCAAAATAGTAGCTGAAAACCAAGCATTGGGACAAATAAACTAGTCCAGCTCTACCAGCTACTTACTAGAAGTAACTGATCAGTTATCAACTTATCACCAGCTTCCATTTCACCAATTGCAAAGCACAAAATTATCATAGTCAAAGAAACTTCCTTCTTTTTGGCAGAAATTGTAACACCCTAGGTATGTTCAAAACACACAAACCGCTTGGTTTTCATCCTTGTGCCACTGACAAAGGTTAAGCAGTGTTTGTTTAGTTGGTTACTTGTGAATTATATACAAGTCTAAAAGCACTGCATCTACCCATATTGGACTAAACCAAACACTCCCTGGCCTTGCTAGGCTGGGCCTGCCGGCAGCTCCTGACCTCTGTTCCTATAGATGGGGGAAAGAAGGTGTAGCTTTGGACCCCAAACTCTTCCATGACGCTCTTCTTCTTATAGCATGGCTGGGGTGTTACATATTAACACTAGATACAAGTAATGTAATAACTATTTTTATAACTAAAATGGAATAACATATCAAAATTAGAGCTTAGTGGACAATAGGAATGTTGAAGTCGAACGCTCATAATTCACTTCCTTACACTGTACATTTCACAGGTAAAGCCAAAAAACATGAGTATGGTGCACGGACCTTCACACGTTGTTTGGCTAGACTAAACTGCAACAGTCCACTACGTAACGCCAATTACGTTAATGGTAGTAAATTAATAACATACTAATGACACTATGATATAATCCAAAGAATAGAAAAGGGCCAATTCTATTTCATCCAATAGCAGCATGCAGTAAAACCCAAGGTAAACCAGGGTGTTTTGCATGCTGGTAGAACTAAGCTTCTGCCATGTTGGTAGATGTAGCAATATTAGAGACGATTATGGAATATTCCAGAGCAGCACAGAAGATGTATAAAGAGAGAATTCCCTCAAAATTGAACAAGTTGAACTTGCAATCTGGTGAGGGTTCTAAGGTGATACACACTAACATACCCATATTTCATGCCTTGCATTTGAACAAAGTAATCTGAAAGATCCATGCAGAAAATGAGATTAAATAGACAATACCAGTAAGAAGGCTCCCTGTGCCGTGGATTGTATAATGCATCTTGTGTTGACCCCTTAGCTGATGCATTGGTTTCATCCTTCTCATCACCAGCAACCAGTTTTACTTGTTTTATATTATCAGAACCACCCTCAGTATCAGAATTGTATTTTTCAAGGGTGGCTAATATGGCATTGTGTTTATCTGGAATTGTTGAGGCAATAGCCGGGTTCTCGGTGCTCTCTACAATGTCTTCAAAGTGCTCAATACCATCATCAATTGATTCATTCTGGAGCACAACCGCCCTGAAGATTTATATGTAAATTATATCTTCAACAAAAATCTGATGACATGTTTTTATTATGAGTTATGGCAACTAATCACATACCATAATGGTGGCTTTGCTTTAAGAACCTCTGACAGTATGAAAAGGCATCCACAAGCATATTGAGGAGGCCGTTGAAGAGCCACCTGTTCAGAGGCATTACAATTTAATTATAGAAGTTCCATAGTTTCATTCAATTCCGTAATCATAAATACTGGTAAAACTAAAATATTTAATATTTCAAATTTGTTATTATTGTGCTGTTCCAGAGACATTAAAGAAACTTTCATCCTGTTTACAGAAAAAAAAACCTTCATTTATTGGGAAAGAACCAATGAAAAAAAAGATTAGGAATCACAATGCTACTATACGTGTCTGGTGGAGTAATCAGAATAATATTCTTCTATAATCCATTCTTGTGCAGGGTCTTACTTCGCTGCACAGGATGGGTCTTCGTTGAAAAGCTAACTCCGGCCAGCATTTTCATACCCTTTGGGTGGTATGTCACCTTACAAAGTTTAAGGGGGTAGTATCAGATCTGTAGTAGGTAAGAGAAATTGTCTTTTGGTTTGGATTGGGTATGCCATTTATCCGCCTTACCATGCACTATTGTATGAGCTCCTAGTGGACCACGTATGCAAGAAGGAACTTACAGCTTAATAGAAAAGTCTAAAAAAGCTTCAACTTTACGACACTATCGATCAACTAAAGGCCCTACGTATGAACAGGGATAGAAATCTCGGTATCGGAGAAGTTCCCGCCCAGAGGCCGGTAACGGTAACCGACTGGTTACTAGAAAAACCAGAAAAAAAAACTGGCTGAAATTTGAATACAAAATTTTTAATTCGGGCTGTTTTAAAACCAGTAACTGTTCCGATTACCGAAGAAGAGGAAAAGCAACTAAAAACCAGAAAACCCGCTAAAAACCGAAAAAACCAATAAAAGGCTTGGAAGTACAATAATTAATGCGTATTTAGTTCATACAATAGGTAATCTGATACAAAAAAAGACATAAACCAACCTAAGAAGTACATTATACAGTCATAAATGTAAATTTACATTTGAGAATTTTCGACCAGTTTTTTTCCTACCGGTTCCCAGCACCGCCGGTTTTTCTATCCCTGCGTATGAATCCTTCCAGCTGGTGGGATAGGATAAATAATTGTTGGGATCGCTATTGTATAAACAACTTTTAGCTACAGAATGTCAACCGTTTTCTTGTTTGAGATTTTTCCTCTTTTCCCCACTTTCCACATGTAGGATGAGTAGTGGATGGTGGAAAAGTGTATTAAAAATTGCATAAAATTCGAACACAGGTACCATTGTCAATCCTATGTTTTATTTCAAAACATCAACTGTAGCATTTTCTCCATGTCTAAGATATCATAAAACCATGAACTATGTAAAGCAAAAATAGGGTTCTGGTGGAAGTTTTGACTTTACAATCTTATTGTCACATAAACACTGTAAAATTAAAATACGAATGGTACTAGTACCATATAATTAATACTGTTCTGTGAACAAGTGGGATCTGAAGCACCCTCTAAATAAAGATTATCATAGTTCCACCGGTTTGTACTCAGATATGGACTCTCTAGCTAGCCTCCTGTACTCATATCTACTATAACACCTATGTTGGGCCCATTCAGCCTAGCACAGGAGGCATAGCAGCCACCATTTCCGCTACATGCTATGGTGGTCATAGCTGTGATGGCACGAATTTTAGTCGGCGGAACTTCAACAGTCCTATGGTAGCCTACTTATTAAACAGTAAGCAATGAAACTAGGAGAAGTAAGAATAAAGGAATGGTAAGTGCAAATTAAAGAAAAAGTTAATATTAAGAATAAATGATTATGCCACGATGAGACTGTTGTAAATGTTAATTCACAACAGGGTAAACATCTATCGGAGAGAGGCCGGACAGCCGCGACTTGACATAGAACAGCGCTAGGTGAAGGAGGACACCAATTGGGAGAGGAACAGATCTAGAATAGCCAGTCAAGAAAAGACCACAGCAGGACTTTAGGGACGAGGGACTTTGTTTATTCATTGCTTGATTCAACCGAAGTACAAGGCTATCCCTTCATAAGGATTATTCAATCTCTAAGACATGTATCCTAACTAAATTAACCTGCACTAGAAAACCAACTAAACTAACAATCCTAATCCACCATGAACTCATCTTTCCAAATATTCTTGCTAGACGCTACTGATGCTTACCTATCCTTAGCCCATACAGCCGGCCGGCCGGCCATGGCATTTGCTGCTGCTGCGCATGTGTCCTGGCTGGCCATGTCCACAACAGACAGAAAATTGCCAGCATGCCATTGGAAAACTTGGAAGACAATTTTTATGCCACCATTTACAGATACACCACAGCAAAACAGAACTGTGGAGGTATAAACAAAAGCAGAACATGTTTTATAGTGGTACGTACGTACAATCCATGTTTTCCAATGGCATATACAAGTTTGCAGTAGCATAAATAATATTTCACGTTTACATAGCATACTAGCAACTAGTTCTTTTGAGTGTACATCGCATACTAGCAACTAGTTCTTTTGAGTGGTATATCCGTATTACAAACTGAAATAGCATATTTACTTGAAATCCACATCATTAAAATCAGTTATCATGTTAAATAAAAAGCCATGTTCAAACAACAGACCTGCAGCAGCCGCTTCGAAAATGCAGCTACCCTCTTCAACATTAAATCATTCTTCATTGCTTTCACCAACAGCCCTAGAAATAATTCTGGCTGAAATACGTAAGACATAACCAGTCAGGTAAACTATAACGTAAAGGTGCCTAACAATGTATAAGTGTGCAAAGTTCAAAGCTACTTTCTTCATGGTTACTTCTAAGGCTAACCAAACCATGCTATTACTTGAAGTTCAAAGAAGGGTAAAATCAAGAACAATTCAGAACGCATAGAAGTAAAGCAAGACGAACAAGGACCAGGAGCTAAAACCTTTGATGAAATAACAGCTGCAGGACTCAAAAGTTTTGCATACAACGCACGGTAAAAACGGTCGCTTGCTATCTGATTTTTGGCAGAGATTTGGTACAGAAGCATTAACGACTGAACACCAACATTGAAATTCTCAGAGTGCACCTACATGAAACAAAAATGATTAGTTAGGGAAATCTTTTTGTCCTTCAAACAACTTCTGAGCAAGGTACTTCTTATCATTAGCTAATAAGCTCACCAATCTAAATAGAATTGGTGTCTGAACTTCCACAATATCATCAACTTCTGAGCTTGCAACATATGGTAATGCTCTGTTTACACCCTGCATAAGATGATGAGATTAATACAGAACTAGAGAAAGACACAAGTCAAGCATCAGTTTGAGCAAAAGAAAGGAAAGACATGCATATGATCATACTGTTAGCACATAACATCAAGCAAGAGTCATTGAGAAATAGTGTTAGACATACAGTTAAAAGTGCAGAGAGAATCCGGGAGTCCATCTCTATATCTGATCTTGCTGATGGATCCACTTCATGATTTGCATGAGAAATAGAGTCATTGACCTTGTCCTTTCTCCCCTTTGTTTTTCCTTTTTCAACAGTTTTCTTGCCATGTTTACTCTGTTTATCCCCTTTAGTATCACCAGAGCAAGACATGAGTACCTGACATAACAGTCGCATAGAAAACCAAAAATCATAGTTTAAATCTTTACGTCAAATGGTTAACACTATACAAATGACAAAATTACGAAAATGAACCAAACAACTAACAAAGATTGAAATATAATGTGAATTGCAGAAAATTAAATCCTAAAAAAAAGTAAATGTCGTTGATACTTAGCACAATAGTGGTTGGTAACTTGGTATAATGTGAATTGCAGAAAATTAAATCCTAATAGAAAATAAAAAATGTGAATTGCAGAAAATTAAATCCTAATAGAAAATAAAAAATGTGAATTGCAGAAAATTAAAACCTAAGAGAAAATAAAAATTAAACGTTGTTGCATACTTCAGCACAGTAATGGATGGTAACTTGGTACAACACGGCACTAAAGACAGCTCATAAAATAGGTTCTCTCTTAAGTTGTCTCCATGGGACCCTACAATCTTTTAATTACCGAATGAAAAAGTGTTTGTTATAGACAACTCATACAATGATGTTTTTTTTTGCGCTATTTATATATCCTTATTTCATAGCTTGGGTCGTCTCTTCACCAATAGTCAACAACTCTCTCTCTCTCTCCTTGTTCTCTCTCTTCCACATCAACAAAAATCGTAGGATGAAGAGATAGCTGACATCACGATATTGTACATGCCCTAAGAAGATATGGGGCCAGTAAGATGGGGGAATTGAGGATTGTACCACCGGAGAGGGCCATGTGATGAAAGGACAGTAAAACTAAAAGATGACAGGAAAAGGGCCAAACGCAAAATAACTGTTCCTACAGGAAGCACAGCAGCAACTATACACCATTGAAACACATCCAAACCTTGAAAAGCGCAATGTAAACATCAATCAACCGCTTTGCGATTTTAGGTCCATCTCCCTTATTAGTAAGAAAAATCTGGCTCAAAAAGTTGACCTGTACAATAGTAAATGAAGTTAATTAAAAGGCTATCACCATGGCAACCATATTTCAAATAACTATACAGTAGTTTGGCTAAATAACTCAGCAATTCCAATATTCAAAAAGTACAACTTTAGACCAAATATTAACTACAAGAGAACCAATGTGCTATGTTTATGACGTTATCGTGTTTACGACATTATGACACAATGTTACCATAAAAAAGTAAGATAAACAATAACAAACAGCTTGGTATTTGGCCCTAAGCCCAATATGTGGTCTGAAGAGAAATGAGTCCACCTCATCTATCACAATCATGTTATTCTGTTTATGACGTTATGAAACAATGTTACTGTAAAAAAGTAAGATACACAATAACATACAGCTTGGTATTTGGCCCTAAGCCCAACATGTGGTCTGAAGAGAAATGAATCAACCTCATCTATCACAACCATCTGCAAATTTAAAAAGTTCAATGAGACGAAACATAATTGAATTTTGTTAAGTGCTTTGTAAGCAAATATTCGTAATTAACTATCTTGATCAAAATAGGCAATTCATGACAATCAAAGAAGTCTTACATCATTGTAACGAACAAATGCATATACCTTCATATTTGGATGAGCAGACAGGAGACATGTTAACAGATATGCAGCACTTGATGCTGCCCTCCTTTCAGGATCTCCAAGCTACAGTAGATAAAGTTGCATCAGGATGACTATAAATATATTCGCTTCTCATAAGAATCTCAAGTATTGCTGCTCATATGTAATCTAAAGTATTTTATCTTCAATCTAAATCATATCGGCTTTGTGCATATTAAAAGTGAAAATGGAAAAATATGGACAGTTACATTACTTGCATGGTGTAGAAAAAGGACAACTCACTTTGTTAACAAGAGCGGTAAGTAACCGGCGTTCCTGTTCTGATTTACTCTTTAAAAGGATGAAAACCATCTGCAAAGAAAGGCCATATAGACATCTAACCACATTAAATATCACATGAACCATGAAGGAGAAAAATAACAAAACAAGAAACAATAAAAGATTCCTGAAAGGGAAGCACAAAAATAGTTTTGGTGATGCTAGTAGTAGCACAAAATAGCTTACGAAAGTCAATTTTACAAAGCTTGGATAAGTAAATCTGGAAAATGTCTTGCCACTTGCCAGATTCTCAAATGACACAACTGATAAGAGTTCAAGCTTCCAGATTTGATGAAAGTCTTCACACCTTGGCCGGTAGAGTTAACCACCAGTTCCAGGCAAGATTTGAAACTCCTGGTTTTCTCTTGTAAGTCAAGTAGGTATTTTTGTGTTCAAACCCAGTTCTTGGGAACTCCAGCTGCTTCCCAAAAATGGCAGCCAGAGATTTCAATTCGAAGTTTCATATAATAATTAAAAACACCCCTCTGGTTTTTATATTTACCGGTACCTGCTAGGAAATTCAGTTCCCTGCAGGAAATGACCAGTTCCCACCGAGAATATTAAACATGCTACAAATTTGATAGGAAAACTATTATGGTCTAGGGTTTGGTTGCATAAATGGTAAGAATGGGAAGTGGGAGGACGAATGGCAAGCGGCCACCATCAAGGCGGTGCCGTCATTTGTTCATACTTGCGCCCACGGCGCGAGAGAGAAGAAAGGGAGATGGATTTCTGTTACTGCTTGCCAATCATGATACCGAATCCTCCTTAAGTAGGATGGCTTGCCTAACAAACTGAAACTAAAGATGATTATTACTAACAAATCCTGATTAGATAAGGTGGCAAATTATCTTGACTAACTTGATTAGATAAGGTAGCAAATTATCTTGACTAACATAACAAAAGGTAAACTAATCAGAAGTCCTGGCACCAATCCACTCAAGCTGTGCCGTGCACACCAGAGTCGGATGCTCCCGCGTCCTCTGGTGCACCAGGGCCAGTTGCTCTAACGGTCCCGTAGCCCGACCATTACAAAAACTGAGTTGGAGTTTGGAGCTATTCTTTTGAAGTTTGAGATGATGCTTCGATAGCTATGTCATTTCATTTCAACAGCCATATCTCAATAGCCAATTGCTTTGATTTAGAACATAAGGTAAACATATCTCAGTGTTAGACAGGTTCTTTGGGCTTTTGGCCTTGGGCCCATGTGTACTTAGTATAGGCAAGCATGGATCGGATTACCGGCGGTTACCGGCCGGTAACCGCCGGTAACCGAATTTCCCGGCGGTGAGCGGGATAAAAAAACCGGCCGGGTTTTTTCGAAGTGCGTTTATATTTGTGAGTCTTTTGTGATTGCATAATGCATCTTCTAGGTTGGTTTAAACCCTTTTTGTATTAGATTACCTATTGTATGAGCTAAATATGCTTCGAAACATCCGAAATTCAACTTTTTTTCTTGTGTTTCCCGGTTTTTTAGCGGGTTTTCCGGTTTTTTAGCGGTTTTTCCGGTTTTTTGGGGCGGTAACCGGCCGGTTTTTCCGGTTACCGGTTTCAAATTCAAATTTTAAAATTCAAAATTTGACCGGGTTTTCCCCGGTTTTTCCGGTTACCGGCCGGGAACCGGTACCGGCCTCCAGCCGGGATTTAGGCCGGTACCGGTTTTTGGAACCTTGTAGGCAAGGATCTCTCTGGTTGGCCCATAATTCTATTAACCTAACCCTAGACATCCTTGCCTATATATACATGCCTTGTACTGCTGCATCTATTATCAATACATAGATTCCAGTGCCTACACCCTCACATGGTATCAGAGGGTCGATCCCGTCCATCCGGTCGATCTCGACCGTCCACTTCCGCCCAACCCTAGCTCCTTGCTCCCGCCGCCAACTTTTCCCACGCGGACGGACCCAGGCATCATGCCGGGCGATCCGCCGCCAACTTCCTCTTCTCCCCTTGCTCCCGCCGATGCCAATCCATTGACTACTGAAGACGCCGCCAGGGCTGGAGGAGACGCCCGCGTCCGCGATGCGCGCCTCGCCGCCGCCGCCACGGTTCGCGCCGCCGCTCTCGCGCGGGCCAAAGCCGCTGAGCGCGAGGCCGCCATCGCTGCCCAAGACCGCGCGGCCGCCGCTGATCGGGAGCGTGCTGCCCTCGCACGCGCAGCCCGTGAGCGCGCCGCTGCTACTGGGGAAGACGACTCCGACGCCGAGTCCGTCCGCGAAGCCCCTCCCCTTCACGACGCTCTTCTCCTTCATGAAGCCGCCGCCATCGCCAATCTTCATGCTCAAGCCGTCGGCGTCCAGAACATCCGGTCGCTGGTTCCTCTCGTCCTCGACCTCACCTCCGGCCACTACACACGGTGGCGCGAGCTCTTTCTCCTCGCTCTTGGAAAATACTCCCTCGAGGACCATGTGCTCAGCGATGCTCCCAACCTGGCCCTTCCCGACTGGATCCGCATGGACTGCGTCGTCAAATCCTGGATCCTCGGCACCCTCTCCACCGAACTTGTCGGGACCGTGCTGGAGCGCCGGGCCACCGCGCGCGTCACCTGGCTCACCGTCGAGACTCAATTCCTCGGCAACCGGGAGTCGCGCGTCCTCTACCTCGACGCCGAGTTCCGCACTTTCGTCCAAGGAGATCTCTCTATTGCTGACTACTGCCGCCGATTCAAGAGCATGGCCGATGAACTCACTGATCTCGGGGAGTTCGTCGCCGACCGGACTCTTGTCCTCCACGTGATTCGCGGCCTCAATGAGAAGTTCGCTGCCATCGGCCTGCACCTTCAACGGAGCAGACCTTTCCCCTCTTTTCTTGAGGCTCGTGCTGATCTCCTTCTGGAAGAACTCCACATCGCCAACCGCAAGTCTACATCGGCCACTGCTCTGCTCTCCTCCGACGTCCCGTCTGCTTCGACACCCACCAACCACTCCTCTGCTTCCAGCGGCTCCGGAGGAAGCAACAGAGGCGGAGGCGGAGGCGGGGGCGGGGACGGTGGTCCCTCCCACTCCCGTGGTCGGCGCGGCAAGCGCTCCGGCCGAGCTGGTCAGCACGGCGGCGCGGGCAGAACCGGATCTCCAGGCACGCCCAAACCCGGTGGCTGGCCCAGCTTCTACAACCCCTGGACAGGTACTATACAGATGTGGCCTTTCCCCCGTCCTCCTCTTGCTCCTCTTCCGCAGGGCCGTACCTCCAGGCCGGTCGTGTCTTCCCAGGCTCCAGCGCGCCCTCCGCAACCCCATGCTCTGTTGGCTGCCCAGCACCAGTGGGCTCTTCCCGGCCAGACCGCTGAACTCTACGGAGGTCCTCCCACCGGCCACGCTGGTTTCCACGGAGGTACTCCCACCGGCCACGCTGGACTCTACGGAGGTTCTCCCGCAGGGCCAGCGACTGGGAACTACGCCACTCCTCCCTGGGACCAGCACAGCCTTGCGGGTGCCTTCTCCACCATGACGCTCACGCCCCCCCAGCAGCAACCTGAGTGGTTCTTCGACACCGGAGCTACCTCCCACATGACCTCTGATCCGGGTACCCTCTCTCACTCCTCAGCCCTGCGGTCCTCCACTCCCTCTTCCATTGTTGTCGGTAACGGCTCTTTACTTCCCGTTACCTCCACCGGCACAGCCGATCTTCACGGATCGCTTCGCCTTCACAATGTCCTTGTTGCTCCCACACTTATTAAAAATCTCATTTCTGTTCGTCAGTTTACATCTGATAATAAATGTTCGATTGAATTTGATCCCGCTGGCTGTTCTGTGAAGGATCTTCGGTCTCGGAACGTGATCATCAGGTGCAATAGCTCCGGTCCGCTCTACCCCCTGCATATCCCTCCTGCAGCCGAGTCTCTTCTCGCCGCTTCCTCCGCTCCGCTTTGGCATCGTCGTCTTGGTCATCCCGGTCATGAAGTCTTGTCTAAGTTAGCGAGTTCTTCTGTCATTCCCTCATGTAATAAAACCGCGACTCCTCAAATTTGTCATGCATGTCAACTGGGTCGTCATGTTCGTCTCCCTTTTCATGTGTCCGCGTCCCGTGCTTCCGAAAAGTTTGATCTTATACATTGTGACCTTTGGACATCACCTGTTGATAGTGTTTCTGGTTACAAGTATTATCTGGTCATCCTCGACGACTACTCACATCACCTGTGGACTTTTCCTCTTCGATTCAAGTCTGACACCTTTTCGACACTCGCTAACTTCTTCTCGCTTGTTTCCACTCAGTTCGGTGTCACCATTAAGGCAGTTCAGTGCGACAACAGCCGCGAGTTTGACAACTCCAACGCCCGCACGTTCTTCCTCACCCGCGGTGTCCACCTCCTCATGTCCTGCCCCTACACCTCCCAGCAGAATGGTAAAGCTGAGCGTGTCATTCGTTCTATTAACAATGTCATTCGCTCACTTATGTTTCAGGCATCCATGCCACCATCCTACTGGGTTGAGGCTTTGACCACTGCCACCTACCTCCTCAACATCCTTCCCACCAAGACGTTGAATTTCTCCACACCTCACTATACACTCTTTGAGTCTTCACCCTCCTATGATCTTCGCGTTTTTGGGTGCACTTGCTACCCAAATCTTGCCTCCACAACCTCCCACAAACTCGCTCCTCGCTCCGCTTTATGCACTTTCCTTGGATACTCTGCCCACCACAAGGAATACCGGTGTCTCAACATGACCTCCAATCGAGTCTACCTCTCCTGTCATGTCATCTTCGATGAAACTTCCTTTCCGTTTGCCGATCTTCCTTCCACCCCCTCCACAGCAGACCTTGCGTTTCTCGATGACTACACTAATCCTGTGCCGACTCCCATTGGACCGTCGTGCATTTCTTTGCCTGCAGGTCCACCCACGGCAACTCCTGCGCGTCTGGACAACGCGCGTGCTGGTGTCTCCGCTCGCGTGCCACGCGCGGCCCCGGACGATGCCGCGCCCGCCACTCTGACGTGCGCGGCCATTGACGACACTGCTTCGCCAGCCCTGCCGCACACACCTCTGGCGGTCGATGCGGTGCCGGGCACCTCCGGCACTGCCACGTGCGGCCATTTCCTCGCCCGCATTGCCACATGCGGCCCCCGTCAGACGCACCATTCGTCATGTCTACACACGGCGTGCGAAGCTGGACCTTCCACCCTCCGCACCGGTGCATTCCCAGACACTACCTTCCCCGGATGCAACGCCCTCCCCGGCGCCCCTTCCTCCGGGTGCTGTGCCGGTGTCCCCCGTGCTCAATCAGCACCCGATGACGACGCGTGGCAAGTCCGGTTTTCGGCTCCCTGCTCTCTACCACGTCGCGCCGTTGTCACCTGTCCCTCGGACATACCGCACCGCCCTCGCCGACCCCAATTGGCGAACTGCTATGCAAGACGAGTATGCGGCTCTCTTGCAAAATCGCACCTGGGATTTGGTTCCTCGACCAAACAAGACCAATGTCGTTTCTGGTAAATGGATCTTCAAGCACAAGCTCAAGGCAGATGGTTCTCTCGAGCGCTATAAAGCCCGTTGGGTGCTCCGTGGTTTCACTCAGCGTCCGGGAGTGGATTTCGCCGAGACCTTTAGTCCTGTTGTGAAACCGGCAACCGTGCGGACAGTGCTAGCTCTTGCCCTCTCCAGGAAGTGGCCGATCCACCAGCTTGATGTGAAGAACGCCTTCCTTCACGGGACCTTGTCTGAGACAGTTTATTGTTCACAGCCATCAGGATTCAAGGATTCTACTCATCCGGAGTTTGTCTGCCGCCTGAACAAATCATTATATGGTCTCAAGCAAGCTCCTCGTGCTTGGTACAGCCGGTTTGCTTCATATCTCCTATCTCTTGGGTTCATTGAGGCCAAGTCTGACACCTCCCTGTTTGTGTACCACCGCGGCACTGAGATGGTCTACCTGCTTCTTTATGTTGATGACATCGTCCTCACCGCCTCATCTACCGAGCTCCTCCGTCGCATCATCTCTGCATTGCAGCAGGAGTTTTCTATGAAGGATCTTGGTGAACTTCATCACTTCTTGGGAATGCATGTGCAGAAGTGTCGTGCTGGTCTTCTTCTCTCACAACGACAGTATATGCTGGACATCTTGGAGCGTGCAGGCATGGCAGATTGCAAGCCATGCACCAACCCTGTTGACACCCATCCAAAGATGTCAGCCTCAGCCGGTGACCCTGTCAGTGATCCCAGCGATTTCCGCAGCTTAGCCGGGGCCCTGCAGTATCTCACATTCACCAGGCCAGACATCTCCTATGCAGTTCAGCAGGTGTCTTCATATGCACGACCCCCGCGAAGCCCACCTTGCTGCTCTCAAACGGATCCTTCGGTATGTTCGTGGCACTCCATCTGGGCCTCATTATTCAGCCTTCCTCGCAGACTGATCTCGTGGTTTACTCTGATGCTGACTGGGCCGGTTGCCCGGACACGCGCAAGTCCACCTCCGGCTATGCCGTGTTTCTCGGAGTCAACCTTGTTTCCTGGTCCTCCAAGCGTCAGAACACGGTGTCACGCTCCAGCGCAGAGGCTGAGTATCGTGGTGTGGCCAATGCTGTTGCCGAGGCCTCCTGGTTACGCCACCTTCTATTGGAACTGCGTACCCCCCTTCAGCAGGCTACCTTGGTGTATTGCGACAACATCAGCTCAGTCTACTTGTCCTCCAACCCAGTTCAGCATCAGCGCACCAAGCACATTGAGATTGATCTTCACTTTGTTCGCGAGAAAGTGGCTCTTGGAGATATTCGCGTACTGCATGTTCCCACCACCTCTCAGTATGCCGACATCTTCACCAAGGGTCTTCCTTCCTCGGTCTTCAGTGAATTTCGATCCAGTCTAAACGTCCGTGCTATGGACACTTCGACTGCGGGGGGTGTTAGACAGGTTCTTTGGGCTTTTGGCCTTGGGCCCATGTGTACTTAGTACAGGCAAGGATCTCTCTGGTTGGCCCATAATTCTATTAACCTAACCCTAGACATCCTTGCCTATATATACATGCCTTGTACTGCTGCATCTATTATCAATACATAGATTCCAGTGCCTACACTCTCACACTCAGGAATATTAAATTCATGTCTGACTACACAGGATAATTCACAACTAGATTACATGATATGCAAGTTTGTCTTTGCAAAGTACAAATCATGCTTAGCTGCCTTAAAATTTATACTGTTGCGAAGGCAAGGCAATTTCTGTTGCAGCTCCAACATATCTTATTGAACATTTGCTATTTATCTGTCTTTTTCATAACGACTGTCATTTATAAAATATTAACCTGATGTAAAGAAAATAGTAGGACATGTTCAACCACAAGTTCCCCAAACAATCCTTTTATTCAGTGATGCTATATATCTTTACCTAAACCGGAGCAATGGTAAAGTTAGTTTTCCAAATGAATACATAATGTGTGCTAACCTTCATTGATTTGTCCTTAAGACTTGGCAGCGTATCTTTTAATGCATCCTCTAGTGCGATAACAAACTTCTCGTACCTGTAATAGTGTTAATCAGAACATTAAAGTTGAAACGTACCATGATCATGTATGAACAAAGAACTTTTGTGGATGTTGGCTGGGTACGGGTCCAAGGACCGATGATTGGGCAATCTGTTCAGTCAGCCATGCCACCGTTAAGGCTCTGAGGCCTGGTTGAGGAGGAAGACTAAAAAGTTTCTTTATTTCTTCTTTGCTTAATCTCATAAGAGATACAAACTGATCCTTTTATAGATTGGATGACTCGACCACTAAGAAACTTATCTCTAAATAAGGAATCCTAAAATTATACAACTAACAAGATTGACTGACAAACTATGAGATATGCATGCAGCTAACCAGCCTAAAAAGATAACCTCCCAACCAAACAATCCGTGGCATGCTACAGTAACCACATGAACAGTGTCCTGCGTATTGTCCATACGCTACAGTACCCTGCCTCGTGATGCTGCTGGACCTATGTCCATAACAACATAAAAAGGTTTGTGTTGATTCATGTCTAATTGTCTATCCATTTTTCCATAGGTCTCAGCATCTGATAACAGCCAATTCAGTTGGATAATTTGTGGTGTATCTATCACGCCCCATGCTGGAGCGTAACCTGTAGGTGTGGTAGACCGGCACCTTTGGCCCAGGACCTCGGTGGCCAAGTGCCGTGGTGAGTAAGAGGTAGGGTCAGGGAAAGAAGAGGCACATAGGGAACGATGCACAAGGAAGAGGGAATAGGAGAAGGTAGAGGGAGAAAACATATTGATAAATCAAACTAATCCTCCTGTAGTTCGGCCAGAAGGGCTTGTTGCTTGTCTGGGCGCCTAGTATAGTATCGACCCCACATGAACACCCCCCCCCCCCCACCACCACCCGGGCATGCGGAAACAGATTGTCCTCGACTGCAGGATGTCTCTAAATTGGGAAGGCCCACCCACTGGACAAGCACCTCCCACACACTACAGGCCAAGCGTACATGGAGGACAACACACGGTGTGGGGGAAACCTGGCCAAGGTGTAGTTCTAGCAAGGTAGGAGCACCCGTTGGCGGTTCACCATGGAGGCGCTTGAGTTGGCTCACGTGAAACACATCATAAATGCAAGCCTTGGGTGGAAGTTGAAGCCAATATGCCACCGAGCCAATCCTATCGAGGATCAAATATGGTCCAAAAAAATGAGAAGCCAGCTTCTTTTGTTCCTTGAGTGCCATGGTCACGGTTGGGGGATGAACTGATGATGCAGCCACAGCCACACCCATTGTCCTACATTGAAGTGATGCTCCCAGTGCTTGATGTCGTAATGTCGCTTGCACTCCATTGAAGTGAAGCTCCCAGCTTGATGTCGTAATGTCGCTAGTAGTACTGCTGCGCCTGAAGAAGCCTCTCCATTACAACAGCGATCAGTTCATCGCAATTAGCATGGAGCTTGTCGACGGCTGCCACGCGAGCAACCCTGCATCCCAAGTGCGAAGTGATGGCGGTTTGCGACAGTAGAAAACGTCGCCTGTAACATCGATTGAAATGATGTATTATAACAGTACTCCGCCCAAGGAAGCCAACGAAGCCATTGGCGAGGTTGGTCCTTGGAGAGGCAGCGCAGATACATGGAGGTGGAAGGTGGAACTGAGATGCAGCTTGAGTCCTGCCAACCAAAAGAGTTCCAAAGTTGCTGGTGAAGATGGGGTCTCGATCACTCACAATGGAGCTTGGAAACCCATGAAGCCACACAATTTCGTCAAGGAAGACACAAGCCACTGAGTTGGGTCGTGTAAGGGTGCGCTAATGGAAGTGGGCATATTTAGAGAAGCGGTCCACCAAGTGAGAATGATTTTCCGTTGACGCGGGGCAGCCCTTCAATGAAGTCCATAGAGATCTCATTCCAGACGTGGGATGGAACGTTGAGCGGCTAGTGGCTACAACAGCCCAGCCGGCTGTAGCTGCTGAATCTTGTTGCGTTGGCATGTCAGGCAGGAGCACACAAGGTCCTGACAAGCGAGTGCATGTGTACCCTGTGGAAGTCCACTTGCAAACCATGAGTGTCTTCTGAACCCTTCATGACCCATCCCATGTGCTAACATGAGAATTTGGTGCAGTGACGGGGAAGACAGAGGCACATGTACACACCCATCATAGAGCATCAATCTGTCCACCATGCTCCGGCCTTGTTTTTTTGGGTTTTTGACTTCTCCAAAAGTAGAAACAAATGGGGCAACTTCTTGAAGCAAAATCTCCAAACAGCTTCCTGAGCCCAAAACCGTGTGCGCCGTCCGCGTCCGCGTCTCCGCGGTCCGTTGCCGTCTCGAAAATTATAGACAAAAACCATCAGGCACAGCCCAAGAGAATAGACTCAATAGAGCCTCCATGGAGAGCCAGAGGCCACCTTGGCGTGAAGGGCAGCCAGCTCAAAGGTGCCATCTGCAACCACACGCCGCAAGTTATCGAAGAAGTAAACGGAAGGCGCGAACTACGCCATCAAGGCGCCGTGTCACCGTCATGCCAGGAAAGAGTATTGGCGGCAATGTTTCGCCGTCCCGGGTTGAATTCCTTGCGGAAGTCGTATCCCAGGAGTTTGCTCACCCAATGATGCTATGGAATTGAGGAGACGCTGATCATGTAAATATTTTAAGCTATAATGGTCAATTCATACTAGGAACGGTTGTCTCCACATATATGGCTACCAATTTTGCATGCTGAGGCACGATCGTGCGGCTAAAATAAGCCATGGGTCCCCCGCCTTGATGGAAGATGGCGCTAAATCCCAAGCCCAATGCATCATTCCACAATAAAATTCCTTCGCGAAATCGGGCAACTAAAGAACCTCCTTGAGTGAGACGAAGGTGCATGCGACAGCGTCAGTCCACTGGAAAGATTCCTTTTGGAGGAGTTTAGCGAGGGGCTCTACGATGGATGCCGTCAACAGAGCAATCTGCTCGGCCAGTGCATCAATCTCTTCATTGGCCATTTTGGTACACGACCCATCCAAGATCAACTGCGGCCCAGGGCCTCAGTGGCTAGGAGCCATGGTAAGGTAGGGTTAGGGAAAGAAGAGGAGGCACATAGGGAGGGATGCAGAAGGTAGGAGGGGGAGTAGGAGAAGGTAAAGGGAGAAAACAGATTGTTAATTCTACCTTGAATGATCTGGAGATAGCGAGTCTCCTTATACAATAGCCTAACAATCCTTTGACTAAAAATCTTGAAGGGATATCCTAACAGATCTCTTAAAAGCTAACTTGAGAAGCAAGGAAATAATCAAACTAATCCTCCTTTAGTTCAGCCAAATGGGCCTATTACTTGCGTGGGCACCAAGTATAGTATCGACCCCACATGACAATATCATCAATAACTAGCTTGACATTTAAAACGATAACCAATAGAACAACAACAAAGGGGGCCATATATAACACTGGCAAGCAAACTATGACCTACATAAGGATGGAAGGTCCAGCATCTTCATTTCATGATAGTGTGATACTAAATCATTATTTTGCTACTCTTGCCTCTTAAAGCTAGTGAGGGTTCCTAAATTAAAGGATTCTTTATCCCACAGTTCAGACCTACATAGCATTTACCCTAAATCCTGGAGAACTCAAAGATACGTAGGCAAATAGTTAGTTTAGTTAGAAATACCTCTGTTTCAAGCAGTCCTCCCAATGCCAAAAGAGTAGAAGTGAGTAGCCATCTTTTGTTTCAGGTAAAAGGTCTAATGGGTGCTGAATAAGACTTTTCAACTTACGATCAGGCAATAACCTACCAAGAAAATAAGACCAATAACTAAGACGACAAGATAAAAATAAAAACCAACAACTTATGTGGCAAGGAAATAAAAATTGATGGTCTTAATTAAATAGCCCAGTTAATGATCTAAAAAAGATCACACATAAGATACCCATCGCTTGCTCATATGCGCCCTAATTTTTGCAAATTACCTTTCCCACATTACTTGATGACAAAGCTAGAGAAAAGAGGAGGAACCAACTGCACCTTCTTCACTCACTTTCCCTATCTATAAGTAAATAGAATGAAATTAAGTAAAACAAGATATCTAGTTAAAAACAGGTACCATATTTTTTTAGGAATTCCTAAAGCATATTACTAACAGAACTTGAAGCATAATTTCCAGTCTATGGGTTGCAGGTTTGTACTTTGTTTGAATTTACCATATTAACAACACTACTAGTGTTACTAATACATCTACCAACTAAACGAGCAAATAAAAACTGCAAATAAATCAAAACAGGTATTGTCAGATTTTACTTTCAGATTTTTTTTGGTTGCCAAACAGGTATTGTCACAACAGATTGTTATTGACAATTTGACGCAACTTGTGACCATTTTCAAATGTGCTGCACTTACAAAATTTCTCACCACTCATAGATTGGTACGTGCACCAAAATCAAAAGCATCATGAATGGGAACAAACATATACATATACGTGAACCATTAATAACTACTGCCATATTGAAATAACTACTGCAGCCTCAGATTGCTACTGCATATTGATGGTGCCATTTTAATACTGCTATTTTGCTACTATACGAACATTGAGCACAATATAACTGTAGTAACACAGTACAACAGAAAGAGGAATAAAAACTCCAGGCAAAAGAGGGGAAGACAAGCCAATAATGGAAGACAAGTCTAGTCTAACTCAATTATCAAGGACAAGAAATTACTACGCTGGAAAGTCAATAGATATGCAAGATTCTAATGGAGGTGTCTTCAATGATTTTCTCACAATTAATTACTTGCGTAGGCCTAGCACTCTACAGGCTGTAGTAAAACCAAGATAAGGAATAAGACATTGTAGAATTTTACATGACACGGCATGCAATAAACAATACCCCACAAATAAGAACAGTAATTAATTGTAATACATATTTTGCACCAGGAAAATAGGGAGCCTTTAACACTAACACAAGACCAACAGTGCAGTTCAATAAGACGGCTCACACAAGGATGCATTCCGATTCAATGACAACATCCATGAAACGGCAACAAGGCTAAAAGGTAAAGAAAAAATATACAAGATTACAGAAGCTGCTAACCTCCAGAGGAACAGTTCCTTCAATGCATCAAAGCCTGTGAACGCATACCTTTTGCCAACCTTTGATGTAACCATACCTGTTGTGATTTATTTTTTCCAAACGAGAAAGAACCGCTTAGAGTATCTACGAAAAAAATAAAAAAACAAACAAGAAGATCTGCAAATCGATCATGACATAAAAAGCCTAGCTATACTGAAGAGTGAAGATTGCAAATGAGACAAAACATAATAAACAAATTTCAACAACTGCAGCAAAATAAATTTCCTGTATGCACAGATAAATGGACATTAAAGCCCAAGCACTATTTATTTATTTTTTCCAAAAGAGAAAGAAGCTCTTAAGAGTATCAATGAAAAAAATAAAAACAAACAAGAAGATGTGCAAAACAATCATGAAATGAAAAGCCTAGCTACACTGGAGTGAAACTTGCAAATGAGACAAAAAAGCAATTAACAAATTTACAACAACTGCAGCAAAATAAATTTCTCATATGCACAGATAAATGGACTTTTAAGTCCAAGCACTATCTATCTTACAGGATGTCTAATTGCACTGCCCGTATATAGTATCAACTGATAATTGATACAATGTCAAAACCTATTATTTGAGTTGATATTGATTTGCTATTCGTGGTACATTTTCAAGTTTTTTATTGATGATGTTTATCTGAAATTATGTTATTTCACCATTATTTATTAGATACAGGAATATGAAGCATGATGGGCCTTCAAAGGCCTGGCAAGGTTCTCCTTCTAAGAGGATTGGTTATATTATAAGGGACTAGACAGAATTTATGACCTCCATTTTAAGAAAAAACTCTACAAGAGGAGAATAGATGCAGAAGGTGACCTTAACTCCTCAAGATGAGCCATCTCGTATGGTGCAATTTGACTCTAGTAATCTTTCTCCAGTAGCAAGGAACTCATTCACTGCCAAAGGCCTCACTGGTGTTTACACCAGGCCAGTGGCAGTGACTCCATTGAGTTGCTCACCATACACTACCCAATGACAGCAATATTAATAGTACCAAGGACATGGAGTGTGTCAGCTGCTCAAAGCAAGCTTATTGAACAACTTTGTCTCTGTGCACATAAAGAACTAATGATCAACTTCCCTGATTTCAGGGGTTCCTTGGTTTCTGGAGCAGCATGACATGGGTTACATCGAACTTCTTGTTGTAAAGGTGTGAAATATGCCCACTCATCTAGAATTTTCCAGTGACTTCCAAATTGATTGAGTTTTTTAAGTTCTAACATTTGTGCAACTGAGTTCTTTAAGTTCTAACATTTGTGCAACTTCCAGCTAACTTTTATGGTTAATTTTCTGATTCAGCCCACGAAGAGCCCGTTCATATTAACTTTTGCTGATGGTTTTTAGCTTTAGCTTATGAATAGTAACAGCTTGCAGAGAGCCGTATGGAGGAACTCGCATACGATTTTGGTCAATATAAATGAAGTCACTACAGTACAGTGTGTACTACAATCGACTAGTAGATCCCGTCTTTAAAAGACATTCCGTTCGAAAGCTATGTACAGTAGAAAAACCATTTACTATAGAAAAGCAACTTTTAAAACCAATATGAACAGGACATGAATCTTTTGCTAGCTTTCGTTCAGTTATTTCATGTAATGCAACCAGATTATTTCAAATATTACTTCAATTCAAAGGGTTCATGTGATTAAAATTGCCTCTATGTTCATATTAGTTGCGAAGTTGTCAGGAAGTCACTTCGCTTCTCATATTAGTTACTAGCTCTGTTCCTAAGTACAGGAGGCTTCTCGAAATGTTTCAGTTGCTGTTACCATAACTTTTAGTAAATCTAACTCTATGTTTCCCTGATCTGCAAGGCCTTATTACACACAATTTGTTCAATATACAATGAAGATGGATCATTAACAATTACCATAACTATCATAATTAGTATATTCACTTGTATATTTTGTTATTGCCTGATCACTTTAAAGTTTAAACCAATAGCATTTCGATAGTGTAACTCACCAATGAGACAGTCGAGCGCCCTCATGTTAGCTATTGGATTGTCCTCGACGAGGCATGTGAATGCTGACACCTTATCGGCTGATGAGCCAGACTTTGCCGATATCTCCAGGAGCTTCTGGTCACCACTCCCCCGCCTCACCGTGTCATAGTCCCTCGCGTACTGCACCATGAGCCTCTCCGCCAGCTCCCGTTTGTGCTCCACCATCCGTTGGATTTCCTGAAGCCCCACGGATGGTGGAGCATGCTTACGGCCACCTAGGACCCTCACTTCCAGCTCATCTGCGTCCGTGTACCACTGCCCCGAGAGAGCCACTGCCTTTATCAGCGGGTAATTGGTGGCGGCACCAGCATTTGTACCGGTATGGGGATAATGGAGATCGAGAGGATGTGGCTTCTTGGTAGATTTAGGGTTTGGGGGTATTGCGGTGTTTTGGGGGACTTCGGGGGTTTGGGGGGGCTTTGACGGTTTAGGGGGTTTTATGGGGCCGGACTTGCGGAAGTCGGAATCGTCAAAGCCAGAGGAGTTGCCGGGGCCGGGGAGGAAGCCGAGGGAAGAGGCGAACGAGGCCACGTCGGACTTCAGCGCGTCCATGTCCTCCTCCTCCCCGCCGCCGGCTGGCTTCTTTGCTTTCTTCGTGGACTTTGCTTTGGGGTTTGGCTCCACCATGGCTGGATGCGGCGGCGATGGGATGTGCAAGCAGAGGCGAGGTGGTGGGCGGTGGGATGAGAAGGCGGCCGGGGCGGGCGAGGTTGAGGAGGCTGGGGCGGACAAGATTGAGGAGGTAGCCCTGATCGGCAGGCTAAGCGGGGAGGGCGAATAGGCGGAGCTAGGTGCAGCTTAGGCGGCTGGGCGGAGGCGGGCGCGTAGGGGCAGGCTGGCGCGGGCGGCGCTGGGGGAGAGGGAGAAGAGAGAGATCGAGAGAGCAGCGCCAGGGCGAGAGGAAGACGTCGAAAATACGCGGCGGCGTTGGCTGTAGCCCTAAGGAGACGTCGGCAGGGCTGCCTTAGGGCTACCCTCATGGACCTCTGTGGGCCTTGTGAGCTGCGGTGGGCTTCCTCACACTCCTTCCCTTTTCCTTTTTCTTTTCACGGTAGCCTGCAGCGTGTCTTCTCCACTAGAGGGTCTTCTTCACGCCTTCACGGCGGCCGCCGCCGCTCATGAGTCATGACCACCTCCTTCCTGCCGCCAACATGGACATCCAGCTTCCAGGTGCCTCTGCTCCCCCTCCCCCTCCTTCCCCTTCCCTCATCTCCACCTCCTTAGTTTAATGGCTCACCAGCCTAGGCGGCCTAAGAGCTAGGCACTGGTCTATTGCCCTATTTACGCCTAACGTTTTGGTAAACACTAATAATAACTGATCGAAGAAGAGGACAGAGTCGACTGGCAGGAGAGGCGGTGGTGGCAATGAGCTGGAGAGGTGGAGTAGCCTTCGAAAGTTGGCGAGCGGCGGTGTGCTTTCGCACGTGACAACGTTGAGTAGGTGGCGTGATTGATGGGAGAGGAGGCCAATGATGAGGTTAGGGTGATGAAGACGATAGAGGACATAGTCACCTATGAGAATTGGAGGCGGTGAAGTGACTTAGGGAGAATGCAGCATTGGTTATGCCCTGTATATAGGGCTGGAAACGAGTCGAGCCGAGCCGAGCCGGCTCGAGCTAGGATCGTCCAAGCTCGTCCAAAGTTGCGACTCGGTTCGACTCGGCTCGTTAAGAAATTGAACCAAAAAGATAGTTTGGCTTGGCTCGTTTTCTAGCTCGAGCCGGCTCACGAGGGCTCGCGAGCTGAGCTGCCCATGATTATTTCTTATGGGCAAAGTTGTGCACCTTCTGCAATGTGTAAAACAATTTGAATAGTCATGTCTCTGATTATGAATAATACTCGGTGATTTCACACGAGGGGTAGAATTTCACAAATACTTGGTTTGGTTTAGTTGGGAAATGAATAGTCAGTTCACTTGTGGTTTATTCAATTCCTTTTACTTATTTAATTATTACTCATTTTCAAATTGCACTTTCAATCTATTTACTGTATTTACTCTAAATTATTATTTTCTACAAAGTAACCATTCAGTCATTCTTTGATAAGCTTTGCATCATTATATATTACATTGTTACAAACGACTTACTGAGTACTCTATGTACTCATAGCTATATCCATTGTTGCTCAGCTGGTGAGGAAAAACTATACAATAAAGGTATTTGAAGAGGGGTACTTCGATGCCTTCGCAGATTAGGACTTCGCTCCCAGTCAATTGCCTATGGGTTTGTCGAATGGGCATTGTGTTTATCTTTATTTTCCGCTACTAGATTTTGCTAAGCCCTTTAGGCTATTATCATAAGCTTTGCCATAAGGTCGCTACTCTGATAGTTAATATTATTTGCTTCTGTCATAGTTAATTGTGATCATAGTCGATATTTCATCTATGTTTTCACTGTGTGCACTAGCGTGATCCTGAACTGGTGCAAAATACACAGAGTCTGAATTTGTATATTCGGGTCTCGACAGGAGGAACCCTATTTAGGATACAATTAGCTGTGAAAACTGCCTCACCCCCACCTGATACGGGGTCGCCCGATCTTCTCGACGTAGGATGGATATTTACGGGAGTCTTGATGAATCGTAATGATCCTCCAATGCCTATGCAAGGGGCGAACACTCTTTAATCCACCAAAACACACTCGTGTTGATTTCGCCGACCACCAAACAAAGATCTATCGTGCACCCAATTCCCAACGGAAAGGCTGAACGATCTTGATTGAAGAAAACACTCCTTCGGCAGCAATGCTAAACTTGAAAACTTTAGTAAATTGATTTTTCTCAAACGTGGTCTGAGCAAAACAAAGGGGATACAAAGGGGTTTTATAGTGCCTCCCCGAACTCACTTAAGGAAAGTCTTGGCCGAATCAATTCCTTATCCGGTCAAGGTGTACTATTCCAATTCCTAAAACTTAGCAATCTGTTTCCTTTATTTTCGGGCTAAGCCCCTATTCTATTACAAGACCGAGATTGAGTTGAACTCGGTCACCCTTTGGCACGCTGGCCACATCTTGTGCACGCCATGAGATATGTGATCACGTAGCCTTCCGTTGATTAGCTCCTTGCCCGCATGGACTCTTCTTGTCATGACTCGTGGCCACTTGGTCCTTCTCCACTTGATCTTCTGTTGTTTCAAAACTGAGAACACATAACATATTTGCATTAGGTAGTATGCTATTCTCATCTAACGTAATAGGAGACTCTCTAAGAAATAAAAGCACCTGTTGTTGAAGTAGCTTAGCTCTTGCTCTTGTCATAGGACCTTTTGGAGCCTCATCACTAGCTTTGTCATGCACACTTGGAGTGGATGAAGAATGTGTAATAGAGATGATAACAAGAACCAAAGGCAACTCACGAGATGATAACACTCAAAGCCATCCAGAATGACCGTCGTTTGTATCGTGACGTGATTCTCGGAGATACAACCACCCACACAAACCAGCAAGAAAAATGGTCGTGAGGTTGAGGGTCAGAGAACGTCACATAGAACCAAGAACTTAGCACCGGCTAAGTGCTAGGCAAGCAAGAACACCACAAAAAACACAACCAAAACCTCCTATATTAACTCCCGAGCCACAATGCCACCACCGCAAAACCAACACCTGAACCGACGTCACTGTGGCTCACCCGTGCCACTGCCTGGACACCATGCATCGCTGGCATTGTCACATCCTTGGCCTGGCCCAAAGCCGGAGTCACTGTCGTCTCGATCCGGCTCCCATGCTCTAGCCTCACCGAAGCACGACTCATCGATGACTAAGCCGAGGATGAGGCTTTGGGCTGTTGGATATGGAGTGCCAAATCACGCTGCCACCACCGAAGCTAAAGGACTTAGGGCTTTCACTTAGTGGAGGTGGAAGAGGAAGACAAGAGATAGGGATACTCCCATTAGATCTCGGTGTTCTTTCGGAAGGAGAGCCTAAACTGATATAGAGAAGAGGAGAATTGCACCGCCAACAGCCAATCGAGGCCCCTAGAGTTAGGGAGGATCCGATCCCTATCTATCTCTTTGGTGGCAGAACGAGCCTTATCCTCCGCCCCTCTCAATAATAAATGGGTCCCTCCCTCTCTTTTTTCGCTTTAATCCAAAAATTCAAATAACAAATTCCCAAATACCCTCAACGGCAACACTTCGTACTAGAAGCCGAATCAAAGCCACTATACTACAAGCATATTCTTTTCAGCTTTCTAAGGCCCTGTTTGGAATGCGGGAATTTTTCCCGATTCCTGCGGGAATTGAACTGTTTCCTGCAAAATTCCTGTAAAATTCCTGTGAAATTCCTCTGTTCCAAACAGGCCCTAAAAAGCTGATTTAAAACTTTTCTAGACTAATTAGATTTTAAACGGAATGTCTTTTCAAGATAGGATCTACAAGTTGATTAAAGTATACATTATAACGACTTCATTTACATCAACCAAAACTACACGTGAATTTCTATTACCCTATACTCTCTTATAAATAGTCCAAAAGTCATAAATCAGACAAAAACCGAAACAAAAAAGATAAAGACCCTACACGCAAGCTCGTTTGTACATGCAAAGTTGCAATACTAAACGCACAAGGAAAATCAATGCCATATCAACCTGTATGGTTCCCCCAAATTCGTGCTACCACATCCCGAACCCCCAATGACCCGCGGAGTCCCAGCCTCCTCGCGAGGCCACGTCACGCCCGAGCGCTCGGCCGGCCGGCGCGTGGCGCAGGAATTTGCGTACGGCCGGCCGAGCCACTTCCCTCATATTTTTTTAAAATTACGTAAAGGTCCTTTTTCCTCGCGAAAAGGTCCCTGCAAGTTTTTTTCCCAAAAAATTTTTTTGATTGCGCCCCGCAGGTTCCCGAAATTACGTATAGGCCCTTATTTACTTACAAACAGGTCCTTACAAGTCCTCAATTTTTTTCAAAAAAACCCTTTAGCTTTCTCGAAATTGCGTACGTGCCCTCGATTTTTTTTAAAAAAACTCTCACGAATTATCACCTCTTTTACTTCGGTACACACGGTGGCTGACGCGGCGTGTCGCCGCGCCTATGAGGCTAGTTCTTATGAATCATGATAACGGCATACATATGAAATCGATAGCAACGTGGCAGAAATCAGTCACAAACAAGTCCATGATCCATCCATTCAGGTTCCAAGTTCAGATCAACAGGTCACATCAATGTCCATACCAAAAGATAAACATGCAGAATTTAACATCGATCAGAGCATTCAGCAACTACTACACCGATTAATTCTACTACCATGCCACAGTCCACTGTTATTCTCGTTCCTGACCATAAGTTAAACGACCATCACCACCATTAGGCCCGGAGCTCATCGTCTAGCGACGAGAGCGGCGGCCATGGCCTTCTAGGCGCACTTCTTGGCGGAGGTACCGGATTCAAGGACCCAGGTGACGCCGAAGGGGTCGACGAGTGTGGCACCAAGCCCGTCTCCGTCCTCGGTGATCTCTCCGTGCAGCGTGGCGCCAGCACTGGCCCCCTGTGCCGCTGCCGCCTTCACGTCGTCAGTCTCCAGCCGCAGCATGATCCCGCTTGCTCCCGCGGCCCTGCAGATTAGAAGACGAAGAGAGAGTCAGTTGGCGTAGTCTTAGTTGGGCCTTTTTCAAATTCTTGTACTGTTGAGTACTTGTAGAAATCACAGATGCAATTGATTATTATAGGTTGTGATCAACACGGCTGAAAAGCCCGTGGCTTATGGCTGAAAAAAGCACCGTACAGAGACTTATTTAGCATAATTAAATTTAAAAAAATTTAAAAATAAAAAAATATGTTAGCCCATTACGTATAATACAAACAAATACAAACAAATACGGGAAAAAAGAACCGGCAAAAAAGCTCAACAAAAAACCAAAAATTTAGAAAAAGACGAAACTTATGAATAGTGCCAAATAAGCCATGAGCATGTTGATCGCAGTATGCAAGAAAAGAATTGACCCCTCTTTTAAATGACAAGCTTGTACTGAAAAAAGTAACAGCAAAATGTAGTACTCCTTTCGTTCCAAAAAAAATGTAGAACTCCTACATGGCATTTTTTTTGCTAACAGGCACCACTAGTTAAGGTGAGAATGAACCACCATTCGGGTAAGATTGCACAAAATCAAAATGTCAAATATTAACACAAAATGGACAAAAAGGGTCAGAAAAGGAACTTTTCATCAATTATGGGGCATACTTGTCACTATACCAAGAGAAATACAATTTTTTAATTTAAAATGGCTATGTTTCAACCACGCGACTCACATAGAAGTGACTCCACTTTGCATGACCTAACAGTTTTGAAAATCTAACACAACCACAACTACTAACGAATTGATGAAAAGGAACGGACAAATTAAAGAAGTACGGCCAAAGGAATGAAACAAAAAGGTATTAATAGTTACAAAACAACCCCCCCCCCAAACAAAACAAAGAAATACCACCAACTTCGAAAAGTGCTTGGATATTGTATACATTCACAGATCTGGAAAGGGGAAAAGATTCTAATCATAGTCTAAGTAATCAAACAAAGGAAATTTTAAACAAAAAACCGTACATTTATGAGTTGAAAAAACCACCACAAAAACCAAGCAACCGTTAACAATAATCTCGAAACAGAACACAACAACTTGGAAGAGTTTCCAACCTTTATTTGAAACTAGGAAGAGCTTTTCCAACTTAAAAAGGCCAAAGGAAACCTTTCCTTTCGATTTTTCACATAAACAATATAACTATCCAAGAACATAACTACTTTGCGGCGACGAAGATAAGGACTTTCTTTTACAGGAGCACCTACTCTAGGATATTTCGTAGATAAACTTCATATTTTTCATGTATATTCGCAGATCTAAGATACCAGGAAGCAGTGCATCTGCTAAGGTACAAGAAAGATAGAAGTAAAAAAACTAGCACCTAAGAAAAATAGTAAAGAGGGGTTTTAAGAGGGCTTCGGGCGCTCACACGGCGGGGACGTCGTCGCCGGCCTGGTCGCAGACGAGAAGCGCGGTGGCACCGAACCTGAGCTCGGCGCAGAGCAGGGCCGGCTGCTCGCCCTCGCCCTTGCGCTTGGGGTGGGTGCAGCGCGCCACCTCCTCCGCCGCGAACGCCGCCTTGTAGAAGGCCACCGCCTCCTCGGCACGCCCCGCCGCCACCGTCACCTGCACCTTCAGCCCGGTGAACACCGCCACCGCAGGCGCCGCCTCAGCCGCTTCCGCCGATCCGTTGGTCGCCACCTCCGCCATTGCTCAAACAAAAACCCTGGAACTACGCTTTGGCTCTCCTCTGCAGAACTCTTCTATGTTCTTGCGAGCACAACAGAACGAGGGAAATGAAGGGACAGGTGGGGGCTACTTATGGGTAAGCGCCTGTACCTTTCTTTTGGGCATACGGTACGTATTTTTAAAGTGATTCATGGGTACTATATTTTAAAGTGATCTCTTGATTTATCGTTATTTGTGGTTTGCTCTTACAAACACTTGTATTAAACAAAAAGTATTAGGCCAGTGGGAGGTTTCATAGGGCCTGTTCTTTTAGACTGCGGCTTATGGCTTTTGGCTGAAATTTTTGAATTTTGGCTGTTTACGATACAGATTACAGAGAGACAGATACTCACTTGCGATTTTGGCTGGTACAGATGTTGGGCTTTTAAGGTGTAGATCGTTTAACTTGTAGACCCCGTCTTGAGAAAATACTTCGTTTAAAAGTTAGGTACTGTAGCAGAAGCCAAAAGCCACTTTTAAAAGCCCAAAAGAACACCCCCATATCCCAGTTTCTAAGACTGCCATGTCACCTTTTCAGGTTTGTAGTGATGAATGAAACATGCTCTCTTATTGCACAGTTTCATCTGCACAGTTTCATATGCTATGTACAGCGTTTAATTCTTGCATGTATTGTGATCAAATGTGCCATGCGAACTATGTAGCCATTTGAAGTTGCATATAAATATATTGATTAACTTCAAGATTCAAACGATATTAAATAGTTTGATATATGAAAAATGATTACATATAGTATATCTCAGACTATAGATATATTTCGACGGCTTGAGAACTTTTGCTGCACTCCGACAAAATGGAAATTTTCTCCTAGTGATGGTGGCGGTGCCGGAAATTGTGGTCGTTGTAACAAATTAACAAAACCACCTGCTGGATACCTGTCATTACATATTCACACTTCAGCTTGATAAAGACATACGGTATGAGGATTCCAACAGCAGCAACATATGAATTGATATCTGACTGCACATAAACAAACAAGACAGAAATTTGATGCCTACTGCAGCAACAGGATAAATATCTGACAGCAGCAACAGGATTGAGTTTATATATAGACTGAACACCTCTGTAATAACACAAACAAGACAGAAATTTGATGCCTACTGCAGTTCGATGGCCATCCCCTAGCACAATCACACATTGACCGGACAGAAATATCACAAGATTCTAAAAAACAAATTTAGAGAATTATTACCAAGGATTTGGGGAGTAGATTCCTTGGGGAGATGGGAGATTGACGCTGTTGCTGCCTCCACATCCAGGCCACCATCCTGCGCCTTGTGCTGGTAGCTGCGGAGCTGGTTGCCAAGCAGGTTGCGGTGGCGGCGCGGATTGCGGTGGCTGCCCAGGTTGCAGTGGTGGCGCAGGCGAGGAAGCTGGAGCCGGCGCAGGCGAGGAAGCTGGTGCGGGCGCAGGCGAGGAAGTTGCTGTCGGACCGTCCATCCGTACCGGGACTTCGCCGCCGGAGCTCAAGGAGACGACAAAAGAGCAGGGGAGACGGAGGGAGAGGATGGGAGATGGCGGCGGGAGAGGAGGGGAGACGGCGGGAGAGGAGGGTAGACGGCGGGAGAGGCGGGGAGACGGCGGGAGAGGAGGGGAGACGGCGGGAGAGGAGGGGAGACGGCGGCGGGAGAGGAGGGGAGGCGGCGGGAGAGGAGGGGAGACGGCGACGGGAGAGGAGGGGAGGCGACGGGAGAGGCGGGGAGGCGGCGGGAGAGGCGGGGAGGCGGCGGGACAGGAGGGGAGACGGCGACGACGGGAGAGGAGGGGAGATGGCGACGGCGGGAGAGGAGGGGAGACGGCGATGGCGGGAGAGGAGGGGAGACGGCGATGGCGGGAGAGGAGGGGAGATGGCGGGAGACGAGGGGAGACGGAGGGAGAGGAGGGGAGAGGCGTACCGGATCCACCGACGAGGAGATGGTGAAACAGAAGGCTCTCAGTGCGCGTTTCACATCGTTTCCAAGGTGGTGGAAACAGTGCCTACTCGTTTCTTCACCATGAAACTGTATTTCTCTCTTTCCTCTTTAATACAGTGTCATGTCATTAGATTTGCTGATGTGTCATGTCATTTAATGCCCATGAAACCCTGATGAAATTCCCATTGAGACTGGCCTTAGTAACACTATAAAACATCAGTTATAGTAAAAAAACACCCAATAGCAATGTCCAGTTTAACAGAAATTGGTAGGCTCGGACCCACTCAGTGGTTCTCATCCGTCCTTTGGCTCCTCGATCGCCACCTTGCACGTGGAGAGGAAGAACATGGTTACTCACTGAAGGCTTCCACAGTGGAGAGGGACGTGCTCATCATGCTATATCACTGCACCAAAATACATCATCTAAAATTCAGCTTGTTGCAACATATGTTCGTATTTGTTAATATCTAGTGGAATGAAATGGCATATTTTGATCATTCAAATGAAAATTGGCAAAATGGAGTGGAATTGTGGATGAACTGTAACGCATTACTTCTTAATAGAGCTTTCCAACTATTGCAGGCTGGTGAAACAAGATTAAAATAAAATGGATCTATGAGCTTATCCAAACGGAGTGGACCACGACGTTCTCGTTTGGCCTTTTTAGTATTATAGTAGTTTTTGTATTGTAGCTATGGTAATTTTTTAGTATAATTAATATGTAAAGATTAAAAAAATTTATATCATTACGAACAATATAAAAGAATAAAAAACCTTAAATAACTGTAAAACTAGAAAAAATAAATTAAGACGCTAAAAACTAAAAACTCAAATGAGCTCAACCCAGCAGGCCAGATAAAGATATTGATTTTTTTTTATTTTTGCAAAAGCTTGCATGGTTAAGTAAAAACTTAATGGGCTGGACTTGCCTTCTCTGGACCACTTTATGAGCAGTCAGGGCACTAAACCCATCACAGAGAAAAAAAAACCACTGTACTTGATTGCCATCAATACACGTACCGAACAGTACCAGACGAGTCTGTCCACCCACCTACGCGCGTGCCAACGTCTGATTGGCACAACGGCACGCTGCCTCCCGCCCGTTGCGTCGGGTTCTTCCACCATGCCGGCCACATCTCGTGCTCCGTCCGACTCGCGGCCAGCCCCGCGTGACCTCCTCACGTGAGCGAGCGAGGCCGGCCGCGCGACGCCTCGGCTTCGGTTCGGAGCAGCAGGCTTTCTCCTCTTGTCGGGCTTAATTAAAGGCGCCCCTTCCCACCTCTGTGTCCGCCATTAACGCTGGGCCCACGCGGGATGCAAAAGCGAGCGGTACTCGCCTCGTACGTACCCGCGTCCGTGCTCGCGCGGGCCCGGCTGTCGCTGCGCTTCGGTTTCTGGTGAGTTACTGCCGACTGAGTGGCGTCCAATGTGAGCTTAGACGGCTGGGTGGACTGATAGGGTGGTCGTGGTGGTCTACGCTCGGGGAGCCGCGCTGGTGGGCCCCGCGAATCGGGTCAGGTCAGGTTTCGTTCGGCGTTCGGCGTGGGAGCGCGAGCCTGCGACCTGCGGGCGGCACGCGGTGCCCGGGCGGGACAACAGGTCCCGATTGATCGCTTCGGTCCGCTTGCCTTGGTCCTTTTCTTTTGCTTTTTGTCCCTGTGTTTCTAGCAATCCGATTAGTCACTTCAGTGTGTACTGCTTTACGCTCTAAAGTCTAACCGTTTGTTGTTCTTCTCGCCATTCGCAAACCAAAAAGATCCTCTTCTCGCTGAAATGTGCTCGCCGGAGAAATACGTGGGATCCACCGTTAGAATGTGTTCGCACGGAAATTGAACGTTCAATTTTGTCCCTACAAAATTCATACGGAATTCGTGTATTATAAACGAGTCTTACTGATTCCTCTAGAAAAAGTTGTGCGTGTTGCAATTTCGAAATACTAGTTACATATCGTAGAAACATAGGGTATGTTTTTTTCGGCTGCGGTTTATAGTTTTTGGCTGAAATTTTTGAATTTTGGCTGTTTACGGTACAGATTACGGAAAGACAGATACTCACTTACGATTTTGGCTGGTACAGATGTTGGGCTTTTAACGTGTAGATCGTTTAACTTGTAGACCCCGTCTTGAGAAAATACTTCGTTTGAAAGTTAGATACTGTAGCAAAAGCTAAAAGCCGCCAGCTTGTGACTTAAAGAACATGCCCATATATTGATACTTGCATTGAGAAACCACTTCATTTAGAGCCTGTTTGGGACTGCTCTGCTCCAGTTTTTCCAGCTCTACTCCACCAACTCCACCATGGAGCAGCTCCACTATGGAGTTCCTGGAGCAGGTGGTCCTGTTTGGCACGCAGCTAGCTCCAGCTCCAGGAATGTGAGGTTTCCCTGAGAAAGGTCCAATGTGCCCCTAAATGATGTTTGGTGTATGTTTTGATGTCTGCGGAGCATATGTAACTGAATTTTTTTGTTGCCAATTGAAATATGATGTAAAATATTATAATCACAATTAATTTATTCGAGAAAACCAAAAAATAAATATTTTGGTCAAATAATTCCATCCTTTTGTCCCATAAATTGCAACGTGCATGATAGATAATTAACAAAGTCCATCATTCGAATACAAATAATTGTCCATAGATAACTAGAGAGTAGTTTAAACTAAAATGACTACGAATGCAAGTGTTCCGATACATAATTCTAGCTCCAAGCTAGAGAAATAGCGGTTGCCAACTCATCACGGAATGCATCCATAGTAGGAGCATTGGGTTCCATAGTAGACCCATTTGATGGAGCTACATATTTGTTATACCTTTCGGGTATTGTCGGGACAAAGTTTGGATCACGATCGAAGCAAGCAAAGTCCAAGTCTTCACCATGCTCACGAATGAAGTTGTCAAGAACCATAGTAGCCACAACAATTATCTTTTGCTTGAACATAGGGTAGGATGACATCTTGTAGAGAATTTGCCACTTCATTTTAAGCACTCCAAACGATCTCTCAATAACATTGCGGATAGAAGAGTGAATGCGATTGAACCTTTCCTTAGGAGTCTTCGGTTCCATACCTCTATGCCACTCCGGCATATGATACCTCTCACTCTTATAAGGGCAAAGGTATCCAGGACGATTAGGATATCCCGCATCAACAACGTAGTATTTGCCTATAAATGTGAAAAATGACATAAGTTAGAATTTGTCAACAATTAAACAAACAATAAACTACATGACCATATGTAGATAACCATGTTACCTTGTGGGGGATGTGGAAAGAATTTTTCATCCAATCTTATTGCAGTGTACAACACACTAGTGTCATGCATAGCTCCCGGTTGCCCCGTCGACACATATGTGAACCTCATGTTAAAGTCACAAATTGCTAGAACATTTTGAGTAGGTATCCCTGACTTCCCAATATATCTCACTTGATCGTCGGGTGACAAAGAAACTCTAATATGCGTGCCATCAAGAGTAGGGATGCAAACGGATCGGATACGGACGGATATTGCTCATTCCATATCCGTTTCCATATTTTTTGTCGGAGTCGAAGTCGGATACGGATAGTGCCGGATACGAATACGAATACAGATATTCTCGGTCACGAATACGGATCGAATACATGTCGCTCCGGATATGGTTAATCTCGGTCACGAATATTTAGTCGGATAGTGCGCGGAAGCAAATTTTACATGATGATGAGACACATTAAGCAACTAGTAAATTCTAACTAGCAAAGTAGCAACTAGTAAGTAAATTGTAGAGGCTAGTTAAACAAATAGTAGACTAGTAGCTAATTAGCTACATGCAACATGGTTCAAAAGTACGAACTGCTCATAGTCAAGTAGTTTAGTACATCACTAGTTCATTTAAGTTCATTACATTTATATCACATGATAAATCCACAATGCAGATCTTGTCTAGCAAAAATTAATACTTGTATAGTTCAGTTCTACTCACTGTCTTGTCAGTATGTCATTGGAAGTAAATAACCATCAAACTAGATTTCACAAAATTTCCACCAAAACAAGTTTGCTGTTGGATATTGATTTCCAGAAAATAGCTAGATTACATGAAAAAAGACACCATCACAGATCAAGGGAGAACGCTTATGCAGCTCTATCACAACTTCTCTAACATATTTATCATTGGATGATGCATTGTCTAGAGTGAGAGCAAATAACTTCTTCTAAATATTCCAAGACATGACACCCTTGATAAACTCAGTTGCTAGATTACTTCCTGTATGATTCCCTTTGACATGAATGAATTTAATTATTCTTTTTTGCATTTGTCAATTATCATCAATCCAATGCACAATGATGCATATATAATCTTTTATTTTGATTAGATGTCCACATGTCTATAGTAGCAGAAAACCGACAAAAAGAGGTTTTAGATGATTGCAATGTGTATCCAGGCTTCTTCCCAGTTATACCAAAAACAAATGCATCACATTTCATGCATATGACATTTATCACGCTAGAAGACTGACCAAAATGGCTACCAAATACCTACATCAAGTTGACTTATTATGCAATTTCCTTCTGCGCAAGCTTCTTCATAAACTAAAGGGACCATAATTAACCATTTGAAAAAAGCATGCTGTCGTACTTTTGTTCCTGTTATGGACTCATGAAAGGAAGAAACACAAAGAGCATGCACAATTGTATTGCACAAATGTTGCTTCGGAAAACAAATGATGCAGGTTGCATAAGAATTTGGAACATGCTACTACCAATACTCGTAAAAAAAAAGAACGGGGCCACTGGACCAGCAATACATAATTTCCCCCATTTGCTCAGCCTAGGGAAACTACTATCTACCAGCTTATTCATATACTGGATCTAAAGTGATTTTGTGGTTAAATACAGCAGTTTACAGTAAATAATTATTTGCGTATGGCAAACAAATAAGCAATATATGTTGTAATGCTAAAAGCAATTTCTTGAGGGCAATGTTCACTTCCCAGCCTCCACTACTGTGGTATCCTCACCTGACTCCCAATGAAACTTTCTTAATGTCGAATCCTGTCTCTAACCAAACTACTCAGCACTCTCATTAGAATTCCTCTGTGGTTGGCTGCTTGCATTTGCCATCAAGCAAAAAGAGATTCATAAAGTCACTTCTTTGCGAAGATATGCCATCATCCCATGAGCAGCATCACCACCATGAGAGCATATCCACACTTCACAAACAACTGAGTGGCAATGTCATGCTCATCTGAACCATAGTCCGCACCACAATCCAAAACGAGATCCATCACTTCCTTGACTGTCACCCCCTCTTGCTTCTTTGATGTAAAAGAGGTGGCAGATTCAGACATCTTTGTGATTGCTTCTTGAATAACAAGTGCAGTGCTTGACTTCTTTTTCTTGTCTACTGCAACACAAGGTCTTAAGAATTAGGAATAACAGGATTATCACTCATAGGATTCCAATGATCTGCTTCCTCATTTGTAATGTTTCTAAATATATCCCTAAGCAAATCTTCATTTTGGAGAGCCTTTTTCCTAAACTTGCCACTCCCGGGAATTTCCTGTAAAAATAAGAACCACAAACATCAGTGCATCGAGTAATGGTAGAAATTATCAAATTTAGAGACATATGCACTCACAGCTCTTATCTTCTTCCACCACTCATTCTCCATGCTAATGACCCCCTTCGTATTGTTCCAACCTGTACCAGTTTGCATCCTCTTCAATTTTTGCCAAGCAGTCCAATCAACCTTTAACTTGTCCCACTTGTTTTTTATTTGTGTCTTCGATAACATGATTCCGGTCATCTGGAAAAACCTATCCGACACCTCAGTATAACCTACAGAGTTCAAATGGGTGTTTGGGCGATTGTCTTTCCTAACTTGTTCGGCCATTAACTCACAAGCAAGTGTGATATATGCATCGGTCCAATCCATTTGATCACCCTGACCATGATATTACACAACAATTTAGCTCTTCTGTTGTATACTTGTATTATTTGCAACAAAGTATACCACTAGCCATTGAAAGTTTGGCTAAATTATTGATTCAAATGCAATGTGCCAAACAAAAGGTAAATGAAAACTGACAGCTTGGCAAGAGAATAAAAGCAGAAAATGATTTGAAATCTCAAGTCTCAATTCTGTCCTCGAAAAGAGAAGAACAAATAATGTGGGTTTCATTAATGAAGTAATTCCCATTTTTTGTTCTCTTGATTACAAAAGGATACTTCTAACGTATAGCATTCTCATGCAGGCAATTCCAAGTGTTCCCAAAATCACAAAAGGATATAATCCAGCAACATGGATGCTGGAAGTTAGCTCTCCTCTAGCTGAGGCTCGCGTGAACATATATTTTGCTGAAATATATGCCAATTCTGCACTCTATCGGTAAATAGATGAGCGATATTAACACCTATAAACTATGAATTGAATTATTTGAATGGTCAAACAAACAAAACAACAATTTTCCTCTCTCTCTCTCTCTCTCTCTCTCTTGATGCTCTTACATTTTTTTCACCAATATGTTCAGGAGCAATCAAGACCTTATTAAGGAGTTGAGTGTTCCACCTCCAGGCTACCAGGATCTCTCATTTCCTACTAAATATTCTCAGAACTTCCTAAATCAGTGTATGGCAAATACATGAAGCAATTTCGATCTTATTTGAAGGACCCACCCTATAATCTCATGCGCATTCAAAGTACATACAACATTTTTCATCACAATTTTTTACAAGCTTTTTCTTTACCAATTACTATAACTAAGCATTTAAAATTCACAATTTTTCCATCACCCAATAATCTTTCCAATAACACCAAAAGTACATACAAGTTTTCTATTTTTGCATTGCATACAACCATGAGCATTCAAAGTATTATTTGCAACAAAGCATACCAGATCCTCCTTTTTCTTCTTTGCCGGCGGTGCACGCTTCCTACCTGCGGCTGTGGCTTGCGTCTTTGGCACCTTGTCACCTGCAGTCGTCCACTGGCCACCTACAGCCACCTCTGACAGGCTGTGGCCGGCCGTGGCCTGGGCGGCTGCAGGCTGGCCAGCGGCGGCCACAGCTTGGCCTGCGGGGCCTGGCCACTGGCCACTGGCCGCCCTCTCGATCCATCCCAGCCATCACCTCGCCGGAGCGTCGCCTAGGGTGGCCGGAATAGGGAGGCGGCGCTAGGTTTTCTCGGTCACCGCGCTCGCGGGTGGGGGGGGGGGGGCGGAGAAGAGGGGTGGCGCGGGTGGGGGGCGGAGAAGAGACGGCGCGCGGGTGGGTGGGCGGAGAAGAGGCGGCGCGCGGGTGGGGGCGGAGAAGGGGCGCGCGGGTGGGTGGGGGAGAAGAGAAGTCAGAGAAGGAACGTCGTGTGGAAAAGAAATCCAATCGGTATGGAGGAGAGGAATTGTGTAATGACAGTGGTGGGTAATTTTTCACCAACTCCACGAGAAGTTTGGAAACCTTTGTTTGTGGAGTACCCCTTGAGGAGCTCCATAAAAAACGTGGAGTTGGCCTCTAACTCCACTTTTTTCTTGGAGCGGAGTTTTTGGAGTTAGACCTGTTTGATTAGCGAAGTTGGGAGCGGAGCTGGAAAACTTGGAGCAGAGCAGTCCCAAACAGGCCCTTAAAGCGGCTTCTACACTAACTCCTACAAACTGTTTATAGAAACCACCTTGAAAATTACTCTATTCAAAAGTAGACTTCTAAAAGTCAAAACTATTTGGAACATAGCTTTATAGATCGGCCCCGTTCGTTTCGGCTTCAGCTTCCGGCTTCTGATTTATTTTTCACTATTTATAAATTTCATCTTTTTTTGAACTTTTGGCTTTTTTTGAGCTTTTTTGTTGGTTCTTTTTTTCTCCGTATTCGTTTGCATTGTATGTGATGAGCTAGCATATGTTTTCTATTTTTATTTTTTTTAAATTTAATTACGCCAAATAAGCCACTTTTAACTACAGTGAAATTTCAGTTGCTACAGTGAAATTTCAGTTATATGTCACAGCTTTTCAGCCTAACTGAGTGAGGCCTAAACATACTTTCCATACAATTATGATTTTATAGTTATTAAGGGCACTCCTAGTTGTATCTATAGTATGCCACCTAGGATTGAAGCTGAGGTAGATGAGAAATTAAAGAAGATAGAGGAATGTTGTACCTCATGCATGATACAACAAATGGGTGTTCGCATTGGCTTTTGCGATGTCTTTTGGCTGCAAGGAGATGTAGCGGGTGTTGAAGCTGGAGGAGCTGCCAAAACTGAAGGAAACGATGGTGATGACAGCAGACCCACACCACGAAGACCAATCAGTACGAATAGCTACAAGGGCCTCCAACAGAGTCACGAGAGAGTGGCAAGCCAGCAACTGAACATGACTCTACTCATATTCAGCCCGGAGGAGTGTCAAAAAGTCGTAAATGAGACAAAGCTCATGTTGACACCAATTTTGTCCTAAACTTAAAAACATAAATAAATATATAATAATAATCATTATCATCAAATTAATAAATTATACTGACGGCTAAAATCCATTACAATATATACCTCTTTTAGAACAACCGGATTAAATAAACAATACATGAAGATAAGGAAGGAAGAGACCTGAAGAGATACGCGTGATCAGTGGCACGTAACAACGACGGGATGTCGACCATTACAGGTCGACCACAACAGGTCGACCATGGCAAGTCGATCCTATGATCGGTTTACTATAGTTACGACTGGTTCAACGAATATACGACTGATTTAATGTAGCTATGACCGGTCAATGGCTGTTGCGGATATCTAACAAAAAGCTTAAACCAACCGCAACAACACATGGATCTTGAGCATGCTGGGTTCAACCACGTGGATCGACCATGCTGGTTTCAACCATGATATTTCAATAAAGTTGGTCGACCATGATATTTGAACGTGATGGTCGACCACGATATTTTGACTGCAATGGCCGACCATGATGTTATGACCACGTGGTGTCTACCATGTTATATCGACCACGTGTTGTCGACCACTATGATATTTTGACCATGATGGTTCGACCATGATATTTTGACCACATTGGTTTGATCATGATATTTCAACCATATTGCTTTGACCATGATATTTCAATCACAATAGTTCGATCATGATATTTTGACCATGTTGATTTGACCATGATATTTCGATCATGTTGGTTCGACTATGATATTTTAACCATATTAGTTCGACCACGTTAGTTCGATCATGATATTTTGACCACGATGGTTCGACCATGATATTTCGACCACATTGGTTTGACCATGATATTTCAATCACGTTGGTTTGACCATGATATTTCAATCACGTTAGTTTGACCATGATATTTTGATATTTCGACCACATGGGTTCAACTGTGATATTTCAATCACATTGGTTCAACGATAATATTTCGATCATGATGGTTCGACATGATATTTCGACCACGTTAGTTTGACCATGATATTTCGACTACGTTGGTTGACCATGATATTTTGATCACGTTGGTGGATTATAATGTTTCGACCATGTTGGTTCAACCACGTTGGTTGACCATGATATTTCAATTGCAATGGTCGACTATGATATTTTGAACATGTTGGTCAACCATGATGTTACGACCACATGGTGTCGACTATATTATATCGACCAAGTGCTATCGATCATGTTGTTTTCTTCTCCTCATCTCCTCGGTTCGATCCCATTAGTGGATACAAACCCAAAGAACGAGTGCTCGATCCCTCATTTCTTAGGTTTAGTCCCCTACAAATGGATATGAACCAGGAGTGAGAAGTTGGAAGAGCACCCCATTTCCTCAACTCGGTCCTTTCAAAGGGGTATGAATTAGGAGTGGGTACATGCAAGCGCTCAACATTTGCAATCGCTATGCAGTGCTAGTACTAATGCAAGGCAGAGTAAAATAATAAATTATGGAAGAAAGGAAATACTTCTACTACACTACATGCATAAAATCTGTGTCACGCTAGTCATAATAGAAATATTAAAAATACGCTTCGCCTCGATCGTTCATCCGTGGTCATTTTGCCATGCTCGACTAAGTACTATAGCTACAACCATCTGCATGCATTGTAGCTACGACCATCAACCAAGTGTTGTAGCTACGATCATCTTTAAAAATATGTAGCTACGACCATCAACATGCATCGTAGCTATGACCACAGACTAAATACTATTGCTACAACCACCAAACCATGCACTATAGCTACGACTATCCACCATACACTGTACTCTGACCATCCATAGTCATTCTACCATGGTCGTTCAACCGTGGTCGTGATCATAAACTCCAATCACGATGCATGCATAGGTTTGCTAAAATAAATACTATGTCGTGTTAGCAAAAAATAATATAAATATAGCTAAAATATCTCGAGCAAGCATACATCAGCGATGCCAAGATTGAAAACCATTTCTTTGATATCTTATGTAATCGTCATATGTTGAATTTTGTTGTAATGCTTATGTTGAAATTCTTAAGCAGGAGTTTTCTCACAAAGAGATGTAATTAATAAATTTTTATGTAAATGTATTAATTATTGAAGTAATGGACCTACAATACCTGATTTCTTTATCTCATTTTCGATTAAATTTAACCAAATTGTCTCTAATGACGCGGAGGCAGGAGGTCACCCATTTTCTTGTCATCAGCTCCAAGTGAGTCTGCTGACATTGACAACACTGACAAGTGTGACAAACATCCAGTCCCAAAGAGTCAATTTGGCGCCACACCTGTAGGATCGAGGATAACCGACTAGAGGAGGGGGTGAATAGGAGGTTATAAAATTTCTTGCTTTCTAAAATAAAATTCTACAAATTTAGAGCTAAGCAAGATTTATTGCAATTCAAGACCTACTTAATTCTTGTAAAGCTAGGGCACCACAAGACAAGACTGCACAAATATATTTCTAGCATAACTAAATATAGCAATCTCAATTTGCCAAAAATATAAATGTGGAAAGTAGAGGCAAAGAAATAATCAAAAGATGACACGAGATGTTTTGCCACGGTATCGAAGATTTACCGATCTTCACTAATCTACGTTGAGGAAAGCCCAAGCAACTTGGACCGGCTCCATGAATCAAGCCTTGCTCTTCGATTCCACTAGTGGTTGTTCTTTTTCCACTTTAGAGATGGCGAACGCCGAGCCACTCACAATATGGCACCGAGCCTCTTCACAATATTCTTGAAGAGATCACCACGCGTACTCCCGCCAAGCCATCTAGGTGCCGGCAAATACCAAGAGTAATGAAGCACAATCTTCGCTTGATGGCAATCAAGTGCCAAGGATCAATCTAGAATAAATGCATTTCTAATTATGCAGTAGTACCATTAGAGATATGTGATAGTACTGCGATGCAGTAGTTCCATCAAATAAACTCCGGTACTACCATTTTCCAGGGAGAACACACCACAAAAGTACCCTTCTGGGAAAAAATGCACCACCATCTAGGTTTCAGTCAGACCAGAGTGCGAAAGTACCACACATCCTTCTGGTCATACCATAGTGTGGTAGTACTACCATGTAAACTCCTGTACTACCGACTTTTTTGAGAATGCATAGTTGACTTTTAACTTAAATTCTAAGTGCATGCTTGATCCTAGATTGATCTAAATGGCACAAGAATATGCTATCAAGCTACTATTCATGATCCCTCTTAATAGTACATTATCCAACCTAAAATCCGGTCTTTCATCCTTTTCTCCTAAGATCGGTAAAATCAAAGGGATCCTAGACTACTTATACCTTTGTCATGAACCATATTGATCTTCATATTGACCTTTAGCATGCATTTCCAGGTTGCCACATTCGTTACTAGGACTAAACCTTTCAAATACTCAATAAATTTGTTAGTTGCATATTAAAATATTGTCATTAATTATCAAAACAATTTTTAGGGATCTAGATGTTTTCAATCTTCCCATTTTTTGGTAATTGATGACAACCCAATCAATATGTGATAAAGATATAGTTTTGAATATACCACTTGTTGAAAAACGAATTGTATATTCTTGTTGTGACTTTGGAAAACAAGTAATTCTTGCAATGAGCTCAAACGAGTTTTGAGAATTATTTGCTTTTAAAGTCATTTTAAAGAAGGCTCCCCCTATACGTGTGCATACAGATTTAAGAAATTTCTTTGTAGGCACATGTATAGATTTTTGAAAATTTTTGGCGAAGCTTCTTTTGAATGTTGAACTTTGAGAGAGAATTCCCAATACCATAAACAAACCAAACATGATAACAATTGCAATTCATCGGAATATGGAATATCATAACAATATTTCCAAGTTCAACATATTACATAGCATGTCCACAAAGCATAAAACATAATACCATTACAAGGTTCATTACATAACAAGACAATAAGGTCCAAATATATATAGCATATCATAGATAATAGATAATGGCTCCTTCTAATTCTTTTGCCCTCCTTCATTCTTTATTTCCCGCTCTTTGGCATGAAAGTACCAAAAAGGTCTACTCCTGAGGAGAAGGGCCACAACGACGATGACGACCGTAGAGGATGGGAGAAGGAGGACGAGCCAAGGTACTCTCAATGGAGGTGACTCGCTCATCAAGAGAGGTCACTTGATCATCAATGGAGCCCATCTCGGTGGAAATATATGCAAATGCCTTGGCCTGATTATTACAAATCTGGAGGATAGCCGAGTAGATGTGAAAGAGTGACTACATCCGCTAGAGGAGCTGGATTTACTTCAGCCTCTGCCTGAGCACGTGGAGGTGCAGCTGGAATGAGAGGACCCTCTCATGGTTTTGTACGGCTTATGGGAGAATCCCAAGCCTCCACGATATCCGGTCTTTCAAATAATCAAAGTCATGATATATGGAGCGTAATTGATTTTTTTGACCCGATCATTCTTACAAGAAGCAATCTCTCGGATGATAAGATGTAACACATCAAACTTTCTGCTATGCATGATATAATCAATCAAGTTCCAATCATGTCCTCTAATGGTATCATAGTTCCCACTTTTAGGGAGAATGGTACGGTTAATGATCCTGTTGACTAAGCAAGGAATAGGGAGAAGACCAGCTAGCTTGCCTAGAGCATATCTGACATTTTCATCATAGTAATCCACCCAGGCTAGAACCAAAAGTGCAACTTTGTCACAAACTTTCTCATAGCTGCTCAACTCTGTCCAAGGTCTAGCTCAAACTCATGCTTATGGCATCCAAATATGTCATCCATGCCATATGAGTGAAATCTGGACATACATATGAAGTGGCATAGAATTGCCAAATGATCTCATCATTGTAGTCGCATCTGAGCACTACTAGATCATAGATGCCAACCCTTTCAAACAACCGATATGTTCTATTACACTTATCCAAGGAATTCAGATGTGCCCAATCCACATACTTATGATCTGCGAATTGCCTATTGGGACCATACATCTGATCATACACTAGCTCCTGAAATCTAGTGTGGAACTTCGGATTTGAAGCAGTCTTGGGAGCACAAACTGATTTCTTTGACAAAGTATGGTGTAATCATCACTAGTGATTGTGCTCAGGTTGATTAGTTGCTCCTCAGGCTCTTCCATCTCATCAGCAGACTCACTTTCTTGCTAGGTTGAAATTCCTCATTTTCTGATTCAACCTTAGGGGCAGGAGCTTTGACTCGATCTTCTCTACCTTTCTAAGTTGCCTCTGGATTAACTTGGGCAGAAGCCTGGGCTGCAAGCGGCTCAGGAGGAGAGGAGGTTTGATTGGGGAAAATAGGTCTTGATCTCAAAGTTCTCGGAGTGCTATAGAACTTTCGAGTGGTGTTCTTGGTCCTAGGCATCTTCAAACAGAGAGGAAAGATAACAAGGGAAAATTAGAGATCAATCAAAATAGTTTTAAAGTTGAATGGGATAAAGTGGCTGTCTGGCCAGAAAAATTGGTAGTACCGATGTTCATCGGCCGGTATAACCGCTCTGTGGTAGTACCGCACACGTTGAGCGATATTACTATTTTTACTGGACAGACTATAGGGCATTGCAATGTTGAAACTTTTCTAGTGTTCTTTAAGGATTGAATCCATGAAATAGATGCATAAGCATCATAAGACACTAGTTCTAGCAATTTTCTCAAGAAAAGCTCACTAAATCATCCACATTTTTAGAAACACCTATTTGGACCTAAGGGTTCAAGAACAATGCAAAAGAGAGGATTTTGAGGAGCTTTTACCTTGAGATTCGAGAGAGTTGAACCCTTAGGTACCAAGAAATCAGTAGGAATCAAAGAAATCCCGAGAAGATTTGAAGATCTTTTGAGAGGATTTTGGGGAGGTCTTCGGGGAGAGAGAGTACAGTCGCGAACGAAGGGAGAAGTGGAGATACCACTCAGGAGAGAGAGACATAGGTTTTAAAGAGTCGTGGATAGGCAGTTAATGCATTTACCATCCATTGTGGTAGTACCACATTTTCAATCCCGGTAGTATTGGTGGCCCATTGGTCGTCAACCACATTAGTCCTCAACTTTGTTGTCTTGTATGACCACATAGGTCTTACTTCGACCACGTTGTCTAGTTCGACCACACAAGTCTTACGACCACTTTTTCGATCACATAGGTTTTTTACCATGTTGGTTTTTAACCTCGTTGATTTTTGACAATGATGGTTTTTCGACCATGTTGGTTTTTAGCCATGATGGTTTTCCGATCACATTGGTTTTTGACCACATTATCGACTACATTAGTATTTGACCATGTATGTTTTCAACCACGTTATCGACCATGTTGGTTTTCGATCACATTAGTTTTTGACTACATTTTTGACCATGTATGTTTTCGACCACATTTTCAACCATGTAGATTTTTGACCAAGTTGGTTTTCCAACCACGTTGATTCACCAACTAACACGGTAGCACCATCATCTCAACATTGGTACTACCGAAAAGTGGTAGTACCGTGCGTTACACACGGTAATTCTGCCCAGCATGAGGCAAGAGTTCAAGCAATATTTGAATAGTCTATGACATTTAATTCATTCCTCAACTTTCAAAAGTGACTTTCATCTCATGGTTTGGTGAATATGTCTGCTAATTGATCTTCAGTTCAAATATGGCTAATGATTATATCTCTCTTACTCACATGATCTCTCAAGAAGTGGTGGCATATATCTATATGCTTAGTTAAGTATTGCACTGGGTTATTGTTTATTTTCACGGTACTATCATTATCACATAGAAGAGGCATTTTATTGAATTTAATTCCATCAAAGTTTGCCTTGTCTATAGCAATTGAGCACAACAACTACCCACGAAAACATATTCAGCTTCGGCGGTAGAAAGGGCTATAGAATTTTGTTTCTTGGATAACTATGAAACTAAAGACCTTCTTAACAATTACAAATTTCCGAGATGCTTTTTCTATCCACTTTACAACCCTCATAATCGAAATCCGAATATCCAATTAAATCAAATTTAGCACATTTAGGATACTATAAGACAATGCTAGAGGAATGCTTTAAATATCGTATAATTCTTTTTACAGCCATGAAATGGCGCTCTTTTGGAGATGCTTAAAACCATGCACACATGCAAACACTAAATATGATATCGGACCTAGATGCAGTAAGATAAAATAAATTACCAATCATAGATCTATAATGTTTTAAGTCTACTAGTTTACCTCCCTCATTGAGATCAAGATGTCCATTTGTCACCCTGGGTGTATTGGTAGGTTTTGCATCTTCCATGCCAAACTTCTTAAATAAATCTTTCATGTACATTGCTTGCTTTATAAATGTCTCATCCTTGAAGTAATATAAGAAAAGACTCAAGTCTAGCTATGGGAGCAAAAGTATAGGATCGTATGGCACAATCAAAGGGGATGAATGATTGCCTTCGCTTTTTGATACCTGAAAATAAATATCAAACCAGAAGAAAAAGCAATCTAAATTACCGGATGTAGATTTTGACCGTAAATCGTTTGTTTGCTCACTTGACCTCCTTTAGCACACTCGATGAACGCTTCGATCATTCTACCGCTCGCTTATATCGCACACTATGACCACTTTGGACGTGGTTGAAATCTCCCCTCTGCTCGAGACCTTTAGCTGCTCAAACGCTTCGACCGCTCGAACGAGAATATGTCGAAGACAACACCATGCTCTGCTTGGTTGGATTGAGCCAACGATTTAAGACATCGAGCTCATGACACGCAAGATCGTGATGTATTAGCATGCCTCTAAAGACAAAAGAAAACGATGCTAAAAAAACATGTCGCCAACGCTGACTAACCTTTACTGAAATCGATCTGATCTATTATTTCTAGATCATGTTCTATGACTACAAAGTACCCTCATGGCACACCTAAAAACCCTACACAAAAAGCTTCCTCAAAGCCATGGTTAAAACCCTTAGCCTCTACTTGATTTTATATGCTAGAGCCCTAAACTGTGTTCACCTGAAACACGAATTCAAAACCTTATCTCTACCAAAAATCTAGGGACCCAAAACCCATTCGAGCACGGGTTTTATTCAAACTCTCAATCTTCCTAGTTATGGACACCCTCCGCAACTCCTAAATCTCTACGTGACGAAGCCTACAGGACATCACCTCCTGTATATTCATCACGTACCATCACCTCTCACGTGTCGAAGCCTCCAAGATCGCACTGCTCGTAGTTTCTCCACGAATCACCACCTTTGATCTCCATGTGCTCCAACGTTAGCCCGACCACTACACATGACATCCTCAATTGTCTGGACCTTAGATCTCCCCATCCTAGCTCCGGTCCTCCTCGTCACCGACCATGATCATCTCCACGCCCACCTACACATGCAAAGACCAAAGAACATTTCTTCGGCAAAAGTTCTCCACAACTTGACCTTCATCAGTCCACACACGTATAACACACCCTCGTCTATCCATAAACAAGAATCAAATCATCCCCGAACACCATCCAGGTCGTCCACGACCACAATTTTCACGCTTTCCAAAACACCAACTTCAGACTACTCAGCACAACCAGTCCAACCACTGAACATAGCCTGTTAGACCGCTATCCCAATGCTTACTCAAAGCCTACGAGTATCGATCACATACCACTACTCTTTAACAACCAATCACAACACCTATGATAACCGATCGCTGACCATGATCACAAAATCCACGACTATCGAGTACCGAGTCTTTCCGACTACCGAGTACCATGACCATCTGACCATCGAGTACTTTCATCTTCCGTGTACCGAATCCTTCAAGTAATGTTCCTCCGAGCACTATTTACCGACCACCGACCACCATGCACTAGCTAGTCATACTGTTGGCCTAACACAAGTACTCGAAGATAGCAAGAATTGAAGCACTCAAACTGACCATGAAGTCTACGAGTACCGATCATGAAGCCTATGGTAACCGATCGCAAAGCCTTTGACTACTGATCACGAGGTTTATGACAACAGATCGAAAAGCCTAAGAAAACGACAGCAGACTGTAAAGTCTATGAGTATTGAGCATCGATCGGAAAAATCTATGACTATCGAGTATCAACCAGTAAGGTCTACAACTATCGAGTATCGACCAGTAAGTCTACGACTACCGAGTATCAACCAGTAAAGTCTACGACTATCGAGTATCGAACAGGTACTGTAGCTACGACTATAGAAAAGTACTGTAGCTATGACCATCGACCGGTCACTATAGCAGATGACCTTACGACCTCTGACCGGTTCGCTGTAGCTGAGACCGGTTCACTATCACTTATGAATGATTAAATGTTGCTTACGATCAGTTCACTGTTTGAGGTCAAAATCTATGATTACCTGCTATGGCCGTTCTGCCATGGTCGAAATACCATGGTCAATTTGCCGTGGTTGAAGCTAGACGTGGTCAAAGTCGGACATGGTCGAAGTCTGCCGTGATTGAAACCAGACGTGGTTGAAGGCTGTCGTGGTCGAAGTCTGCCGTTTGGACCTACCGATCGGACTATCCATCACAAGGTCGATTAGACCAGGCATTACAAGGCCGATCGGACTACTGTCCATGGTCGTTTTGCCATCCTGAAAACTCAAGCACAGAAGCGCATCGACCAAAACTTTCATGAACGCAAATTCTAATAAAACCAAATGCCAATTATTCATCATCAACAAAATGCACGACCATCACATGATCTAACAATCTCCCACTTGATAAATACATTTGCAAAAGAATAACCAACCACATCCAAAAGAGCACAGATAGCACATACCACTAAGAAAACCCACAGAAAACTCCCCTTGAACACCAGAGAGAAACTCCCCCTCAACACCAAAGAGCAATGTCTCAAATTTTCTTTCTCCCTAAATTTATTTCTCCCCAAACTCTCAGAAAATTCTCCCCCTTTCTTCTTATTTCTCCCCCTTTGGCAATGCAATCATCAAAAAATTTAGAGAGAGAATAATTCTAAGAAGGAGCAATGAGAGAAAAAAAATCAAGAAGCTTTGTATATTATCCAAATCACTTTTACATTGATCTAAGAATATAGAGAAGCCATCTTTTTAAGTAGAGCTCCCTATATCATATAAAATCATATACCATAAAGCAAGTCTAAGCAGGTCTTTAGCATGATTAAGCAAATTGGATTAATGACAGGCATTTCGACCATGACCAAACAGATCTATAAAGAGTACAAAGAGATATCACACCTAAAAGAGTAAGCCTAAAAGTGAAGCAAGCTTTAAATCTAGTCGAACTAGCAGTCTCATATAGCAACCTATAACTCTACACTCATTTTTATATGCATGTGGTATGCTTACAGCATACTTTCTTTTCATGATGCCATATTTGTAGTAAACTTATTTTAAATGGTGGCATACTTGAAGTAACTTCTTTTCATTCGAGCACGTTTTGTGCCTTTTCTTTTTGTTTAACCATGATATGCTTGAAGCATACATCTTTTCAATCTTCTCTATCTCATATTTTTTTTATCATAGCACGCCAACTCGAGTGAACAAAAAAAGATTGCAATATGAAATCTACGAGCCTCATGACCACGATTTAAAAGAAGACTCACAATCAACTTAATCCTTTTAAATGAACACACAAAGTGATATCTATAACCAATCTAGTTAAAATGTTCTGCCATGTCATATTTTAATTCAAGTATAGCAAATTAATTACTACCAGTCATGATCAAAGCTACATAGCATATGAGTAAAAATGATAAAGAAAGCTCTACAACTCATTTGATTTTAGTGGCTTAGACTTGATGAATTATTTGACAAATATAATAAACAGAGCTCCTAAAATATTTAAATAACAAGCTCCCTCTCCAGAATAATCCCAAAGAAAAAAACACACCCAACTCACTTCTCAACCGAGCACAAAGAGAAGAATCAAGCAGTTAAGAGTGAAAACGAGCAATTTGAAAAGGGAATTCAAGGACCACTTGTGTGACAATATCACGTTTTCCACATGGTCTAATCAGAAAGTGACAACTCTTGAAAGCCATTAAAGGAAGTGAAGAACCATCAAATATTCCAATCAAACAATGATGTAAAAGACTAGAACCCACTCAAGTACATGTTCTTCATCCAGCCTCGCTTGTTCACCCACGAGAAGCAGCTGGTCGAAAACACTTCCTCATCCTGCCCTTCTTCTCTTTCTTTGCTTTTCTACCGCAGAATTGAACCAAATGACCGTCCTTACTACAATGAGTGTATTGATACTTGACTTGGTGAGTGATCGTATCAATCGACTTCACAACACTCAGATTGGTAGGGAATTCTTTTGCAAAACCAGCAAATCTAAAGACGACTTATTTTGTTCCAGTTCTACTTCAAATTTTCCTGATTCGAGTACCTTGACAATTTTAGGAGGATTATTCTTAGCATTCTTAATAAAATTAAATCCTAGACCATAATTTTTTATACTAATTTTTGGATTGTCTAGGATCATATTTAATTATTCTTGCCAAAAGAAAACATTTCTAAAGTGTTCTTAAGCTACTCATTTTCTTTAGATAGTATAGAACACGATGAGCACTTAACAAATTCATTTTCAATCTCCTTAGAAGCACTAGACTGAACTAATTTCTCATTTTTTGCAAAATCATTAAGTTATCTAGTCAATTCTTCTATTTTAGTGTTAAGCTTAGGACAATTAGAGCAAAAAAGAGTGTCATGATAAATCATTTGTTGAATTAATTCCTGAGATAAATTAAGCCTTTGAAGCAAATCATACTTAGAGCAAGCTTTAGATTGAGCAGAAGAACTAGATTTAGCTTTTCAATTTCATCATATGCAAGTTTTAACTTTTCATCACAAGGGTCGTGTGCCAATTTTAATTCATTAAGTCTAGAAGTTATATCATCAAATTGAACCAAGTTTGATGCATTACTTTTTCTAGCAAACTCCAACTCAGAATATAAGACTTGAAAAGACTCATAGGAATCATCATCAGGAATAAAAGCTCCCAGTCTCTTGATTTTATAATTTAAGCTATCAATAGTAAAATCATGATTTTAACTTTTTTTATATTTCTTGAGTTCCTCGGTCAATCTAAGCACAATACGGGATAGATCGGTATAAGAAGACTTTACCTCATCAGGATCACTGTAGAAAACATCATTATCGATCTCCTCATAGTTTGCCATAGAACATATCCCGGTGAAGTCCCCCTTCTGTGCCTTCTTGCTATTGTCGTCCTCATCACTTGCAGACTCAACATCGCTCAAATCAATCTCCTCAAGTGCTAAAAGTACTTTGTTGATCACCTTGCGATAGTTTTGCTTTTTGCTTGGGGTAGTCTTGAGTCGAAAGCGACAAGTAGTTGTCTTGTCATTACTGACCTCCTTACTCTTCAGTTTGGGGTAATTAAACTTGATGTGATTAAGCTCACCACACTCATAGCATCTAATAGGAACTCCTCTCCACCAAATTCTGATGTTGTTGATTGCCCTAGTCACTCTATTGAAGAGAAGTACAAACTACTCTTCCGTCATTTCCTCCAACTGTTCATCTGAAATAGAGCACAATGCAGACAAAGACACACTAGAAGAACTTGATGAACTGTCAGCTTGGTTAACCACTAAGCCCAAAAATTAGTTCTGTTTATCCTGGCCAAAATATCAACTCATGTGTTTTCATCTTGGAATAAAGATCATTCAAGATGAGTGTTTCCATACTAATCGAATGATTAATAGTAGCGACTAGCACATTCCAAATAGGCATATCTAAAGAATTTAGAATTTGTCAAGCATTGTCAGAATTAGAGTATGCGACATTAATAGATTGCAAATCACTAACAATTTTGTTGAAGCGATCAAAAAGAACATCTACTGATTCTCTCGATTTTATCTCAAATTTAGAATGCTCCTTTTTGAATTGAATCTGACGAACACCTTTTACAGATTTGGATCCTTAGGATATCAGCTAGAGCAATCTAAATTTTATTTGTAGATATAATGTGAGTAATTCTAACAAACTTGTCTACTTAAACCTTTCAATAAGATATTTCTACCTTTAGCATTAGCTTTAACATCAGCAGTATTTTCAATGGTACCAACAGAAGGCACTATATATATGAAATATCAACTTTTTGCCAAATAGTGTTACCTTGTGCTTATAGAAAGACCTTCGTATGTGTTTTTCAGTAGAGATAATCTGATCCATCGAAAAATGGTGGCTTACCTAAGAACCGATCCCGATCTGATGCCATTGAAACTTGGCTCTGAATGATTGCCTCCACTTTTGATCAACTGGCTCGCCATCCTCATCTGGGTCCCATCGAAGACCGGGGGCTTGGTTGAGTACTTATCCGTCGCCATGGCTCTAGAGACCGGTTAAGATCTATCGAGAAGAGCTAACCGGCTTTGATACCAATTGTTGGATCGAATTTGGCGACAGAGGGGGGGTGAATGTCGACTTTTAAAAAAATTATCCCCAAAAAGTACTCACAAGAAACTATTCTCCAATAGATATGAAGGCTATGAAACGGAGTCCAAGAGATCACAGGAACCTTCAGCCAACAGAGAAAAAAATAAGGCGATAAAACCAAGGCAAGCAGGATGCAACCAAAAGAACCTTGAAGAGAGAAAGGTACTCACTAGAGGCTTCTCTCCAAAGCTACAAGAAGCTATGAAGAGAAGAAGATCAAGTTCTCTGGAACCTTGAACACACCAGCAACCAAACCCAGAAATCACAAGAGTTGAAGGGGGATGGCCGGTCAGACCGCCTGCAGTAGGCCGGTCAGACCGCCTACTGTGGGCCGGTCAGACTGCCTACTATCCCCGGTCAGACCGCCGGTCCAATGCCGGTCTGACCGCCCGTCGTGTGCCGGTCTGACCGCCCTTCAAGGACCGGTCTGACCGCTCCCCTGATCCCAGAGCAACCCGAGAGCAAACAGAAAAACTGAAACTCAGGAAATATTTCAGTTCTTTCAAAAACTGAGAAATTGGGGGATTGCACCCAATCTTTTCAGCCCAAAGCAACACACAAACATCCTAAATAACAAGAGAGGCTTGGAAAACTGCAGAATCCAACTCAAGACCAAGAATTTCAGATTTGGGATAAAAACTGAAAACTACAGAGAGCAGCCCAAAAACTCAAATTGCCATTCCATCTCTGATCCTTTGACCATGAAACTTTGAAAATAGCTAATTAATAGCCTCAGGACTCTAGATACCAAGTTTAATGCCATCTCATGAAGAGAAAATGAAAAAGGCATCAAACCCTAAAAATGAGAACATGAACACAAGGAGGCTAAAAATGAGATTCTTGTAAATCGATCAAATTGCTCTTGGAACTAGATGACCAAAGGGTCTAGAAATGCAATTCCATCACAGAGCAACCCATTTTGCCACTCCCCAGCAAGAAACGACACAAAAATGAAAAATCTCCGAAATCAAACCTAGAAAGCATCGAAGAGCAAAAACAACAGAAAGAACTTATGAACTCAATCCATCTCAATTAAAGCCATCTCAGATTGATATTGAGGATGAGAGATACATGATTACAAGGAGTATCAACTCATATCATCCCTACAATCCCATATATGCTTGGATTGAGAGCACAAGCTACATGTTTCCCTCAAGAACACAGGAACAAGAAAAGCTACGGGAGACACATTCTGCACTCTCCTACCAACTAAAGCCTAAAGCCAAAACAACCTCTCCAAAGGTTATTTTGACTAAAGCAAACCCTAACAACCATGCACTCCCTCACAAGGCTTGCATGAACTTGAGGATCCCTCTCCTATTTATAGCCTTTGGCTAACGGGTCTCCAACCCGTTACGCCCGCTACATCCCGAACGGAACCGCTTCCACCTGTGCAGCTTTGCGTTTTTACCGAAACGCCCCTCCTGCACCTTCCGGGAAGCTTCCGCGTTTCCTTGTCGTCCAAGCCTCACAACCACCTCGAGCTCTCGCCGTCTTCAGCACATCACGACCGTTCTGACCTCAGCGCCACCTGCACCTAGTCCGGTCACCCCGTGCCTCGCCACGACTCCGCCTCGATGTCCTGCAGCCATCACAGACAAGAAACACATCAAATAGCACCGCTCGACACATGTAAGCATAAATAACATCAATGAATCACATTAAGCATGAGATAGCCCAAACCTGACAAGTCAACATAATCTGCATCCTAGTCCCTCTGACCAGGTTTGACCAAGTTCGACCGAAGCCGATTGCACCCGCAACGACATGGTCCGAACCACACAAACCAAACTCGACTTTCCTAAACCAATGTCAATTACTCATCACAAACATGGGGTCATAACCACATGGTCTCTCAGTGATGAAGCCTCCAGGATAGCACCTCCTGTATCTTCATCACGTACCATCACCTTTAACATGTCGAAGCCTCTAGGACTGTGCCGCCCGTAGCTTTTTGACAAATCACCACCTTTGATCCTCACGTGCTCCAGCGTTAGCCTGACCACCTCGCGTGACATCCTCAACCATCTGGACCTTAGATCTCCCCATCCTTGCCTCGGCCCTCCTCGTCACTGACCATGATCATCTCCACACCCACCTACACATGCAAAGACCAAAGAATATTTTTCCAGCATAAGTTCTCCACAACTTGACCTTAATCAGTCCCCACACATATAACACACCCTTGTCTATTCATAGGCAATAACCAAACCATCCCCTAAGACCAACCAGGGTGTACATGACCACAATTTCCACGCTCTGCAAAACACCGACTTTAGATCACTCAACACAACCAGTCCAACCGTTGAACATAACTAGTTAGACCACTATCCCAACACTTACTCAAAGCCTACGAGTACTGATCACATACCACAACTCTTCGACAACCGATCCCAACACCTATGACAACCGATCACTGACCACGATCACGAAAACCACGACTATCGAGTCCCGAGTCCTTCCGACTACCGAGTATCGACTCCTTTTGACTATCGAGTACCACGACTATCTGACCATCGAGTACTTCCATCTTCCATATACGGAATCCTTCGAGTACCGTTCCTTCTAGCACTATTCACCAATCACCTACTACCATGCAACAGTCAGTCATACCGCTAGCCTAACATGAGTACTCAAAGTACTCGAAGATAGCAAGACTTGAAGCACTCAAACTGACCATGAGGTCCACGAGTACCGATCGTGAAGCCTACGACAATCGATCGCAAAGCCTTCAACTGTTGATCGTGAGGTCTATGACAACTGATCAAAAAGCCTAAGACAATGACATCAGACCGTAAAGTCTATGAGTACTGAGTATTGACCAGAGAAGTTTATGACTATTAGTATCGACCAGTAAGGTCTACGACTATTGAGTATCAACCAGTAAAATCTACGACTATTGAGTATCGACCAGTAAAGTCTATGACTACCGAATATTGACCACTAGTCTACTACTATCGAGCATCGACCAGGTACTGTAGCTACGACCATCGGCTGGTTACTGTAGCAGATGACCTTACGACCTCCGACCGATTCACTATAGCTAAGATTGGTTCACTATCTGTAGGACCGAAATGGCAACAGAGGGGGGGGGTGAATGGTGCCTTCAAAAACTCACCAAGAATTCTCACCTACTTCTTCTCCAATAGCTACAGAAGCTACGAAGACAGAAGATGATTGCTCGCTGGAAACTGAGAGGAAGTCAACTGAGACTAAACAAGAATGATGGAGTCGGCCAAATCCCAGAGCAGTCGATACCTTACTATGTAGTCGAACGACTCCCTACTATGACCGAAGCAGTTTCAGAGCAGTCGAGACTTCACAGTGAAATGTCGATCGACAAAAGAAAGAACACAGTAATGACCGAAGACAGAGAGAGCATGCACGACCATTTGCACAAGGACCCGATCGAAATCTCTGCTCTCGGGAAGAACCTGACCAAATGGTCTTGAGTATGGATCCCAGTTCAGAGCAGAAGATAGCAAGGTAACTTGAGCAAAGAACTTGCTCAGATCAAGAAAGCCAGAGCACAAATGAGAACCATCATCTCAGACATACATGGGAAAGGATAAAGCAGAGAAGGCACACACAAACAATCAACCAATTCACAGAACAAAAACTCAACATAGAGGAAGAGAGATGAATGATTGATAATGGAGGTTTCTACAGCCACTCCAACTGGGAGATACATGAGCACACTTGCTCCATCCCGAGAACCCACACACTCATAAATAAATAAGGAAGAACAGAGCAACTCAGGGATCAGAATCTCACTGAGCACCCGGGCTCTACCCTCTCTATTTATAGCCTTCTGCTACCGGGGGGAACCCGTAAACCCCTACCTAACACCGGGTTTTACCACTCGCTTTACCCACTAGCGAAAACAAGCTTCCAGTTCTTTACCCGTTAAACCCAACAACTCCTGTGCAATGGCAGAGATATAGCTTCCTTTTGCAGCTTTCCGCATTTCTCCAAAATGCCACTCCGGTGCCTTCCCGGAAGCTTCCTCCTGCCTTGCCGATCACGCTTGCAACCACCTCACAGACCTCGTCATCTTTGGCATCTCCCGGTCGCTCACGACCTCAGCACCCCCTGTGCTTAGTCTCGACCATCCATACCTCACTACGACTAGTCTCAAAGTCCTGCAAACCATCACAGACAAGCAACCATTCATAGCAGCACACAACACAATGTGTACAAACATCTGTATTAGAGAAACAGAGCTCAAACTACACTCCACACAGTCGTACTTACATTACAACCGGTCGAAATCACTTAAACATTAATGCACATGGTCTATGACCCTCTCATAAGTCTTTACGACTGATTCCCAGCTGATATGACCGCTTCTGGAAGCCATACGACCAGACAACAGAAGTTACGACTTTTAGCCTAAGTCTATAACGTGATCGAATGGGCTTCCGACCGCGCTACGACTTCACCCAAGTGCTTCTGACCGCTTCGTGCGATAACGTGGTCGTAGGCCACGACTACTCAACGTGGTCGTAATTTCGAGCGCCAACTTTCGACCGCTGCGGTCGTAGCTCCGACTGACGACTTCCAACCACTACCAACGAAGTTGTAAGTGCGCTCGACCACGACCAGAGTGGTCGTAAACGACACAACATAGTCGTAAACTGCGAACCAAGTTTTCGACCACAACCAACGTGGTCGTAGCAGCGTTCGACCATGGCCAACGTGGTCGTAAACCTCTCGGAGACTTCTGATCACGACCAAACGTGGTCGTAATCTTTGCTGCTGCCTTTCGACCACGGTCTTAGTGGTCGTAAACCACCCCAGTGACCTACGACCACGGCCAGAGTGGTCGTAAACGCCACAACGTGGTCGTACAGCCTTCCGACCACGGCCGGAGAGCTACGACACCGGTCAAAACCGGTCGTACGCCCTCTTGAAGACCTATGACTTTGCAGAAAACACTCAAATCAAACTCAAACTTTCAAAGACAAATGTCAATCACTCATCACAAACATAGAGCATGTCCACATGATCTCTCACTATCGTTTACAACTAGTTAAATATTGCATACGACTGATTCACTATTCGAGGTCAAAATCTATTATTACCTACCATGGTCATTCTGTCATGGTTGATTTGCTGTGGTCAAAGTTGGATGTGGTCGAAGTCTGTCGTAATCGAAATTGGATGTGGTGAAAGTCTACCGTGGTCAAAGTCCACCGTTCGGACCTGCCGATCGGACCATCCATCACAAAACCAATCGTACCAGCCATCAAAGGCTGATCAGACTACCGTCTATGGTCGTTTTGCTATCATGAAAACTCAAGCATAGAAGCACATCGACCAGAACTTTCACAAATGCAAATTTCAATAAAACCAAATGTCAATTATTCATCATCAACAAAATACACGACCATCACATGGTCTAACAAAAAGTTTCATCACAATCTAACCCCTCAACTTGACTAAAATCTTGAGCGACTAACCTGGCCTTGTTTCTTATGACAACTCTATTTTCATGTTGTTTATTGCGGAAGACACATTTTGTGTCAATCACATTGTGCTCCTTAGGCCTTTCCACCATTGTCCAAACATCGTTTTGGGAAAAGTTGAGTAGCTCATCATGCATTGCATTCATCCAATCCAGATTGTCTAGAGCAGCATCTATATGCTTTGGATCAAGAGAAGAAACAAAAGAGTAATGTTCACAAAACGAAGCTACACGGGATCGAGTTTGAACACCCTTACTCACATCACCCAATATTTGGTCTATTAGATGATCCTTTGTAATCGCATTGTGGATCTTTGGTGGTAGTGTTGAAGGTTGCTCTTTTTGCATGTTGCTTGTTGTGGAAGAGGTAGGAGCTTCAACTTGTTTTGATAAAGATGATTCACTTGCCCAAAACGCGACCTCGACCTGGTTGCCCGGGCCACCCCTGGCTGTGCATTCCTGTGGTGGTGAAGTCGAAGTCGAAGCGGAGACGATGCTTGCGCCCCGGGGTCGTCTGGGTGGGGGTTGGCTGAGGGGCTCCGCTTGGTCTGACGATGTTGGGCGGCTTCGTGGTCCAAAAGTACGCTTTAAAGGCAGCGAGAATTGCGCCAACCCCTGAGTTGTTAGGGACAGGCTGCTACAGCCGTACTCACTGTCCCAATGGGAGGGTACACGCGGTGGGCCACGATTGACGCGTCGTGGGCTGCCCGCGGTCGCACGACCGTGGTCGCTCGCCCCTTCCCTAGGGGCCTGGGGGCGGGACGCATGGCAGGATGTTACCGGTGGCTTGCGCTGTTGGCCCACCGGCGGTCGCGTTCCTTGATCCTAGGGATCCGAACCGCTCGGCTTGGCTTGGTCGGGGCCTACCCTGGAGTCTTCGCGCGGACTTGGGGCCAGAGGACCAGGCGGTGCTTGGGCGGCGCTGCAGGTTAGACCGACGCCTGTTTGTCTCTGCATTTGGCCCGCTCTTCATCGCGGGGCCATGTCGGAGGTCCGGTTGGGCCCCGATGTACAGGCAGGGAAGGCGGCGACCCGCTCCAGGCCGTCGGGGCCGAGGTGGTCTACAGGCTTGCCGCCTGGGTCGATGGCGACGTGGCGAGGTGCCCCCTTTGCGAGGCGGGGCCGGGGTAGGAGCCGGGGTCTCCTTGCTAAAGCGGAGACTCCGGCGTAACTGCTGTCGAAGTTGGCCGTCGGCCCCGAAAATTGTGCCGACACGTGCTGGGAGGTACGCTACGTACCGCAACCTGTAGTTGTTCCAGATGGTGTGGACGCGTGGCCGGAAGCTATTGGCACGTCGTGCGCTACTCGGCCGCTGTACGACTGCGATCGTGCGCGACGCACGTGAACGGTTGTGTCGCTTCGGCTTCGGTCGTGGGGAGGTGAGCAGTTCGTCTCCCGTCGGTTACGCTCACCGGCGGTGCGAGAGATGAAGGGCCTTTAAATAGCCCCTATGTCGCCGCGTCTGCCCCTCCTCTTCACGCTTTTTGGACTATTTTCGCCCCTACTCTTCTTGCCTCCCTTGCTACCGCGCTGCCCCCCTGCCGCCGTCTAGGTTCCAGATAGCGATGGAGCGCGGCGAAGGACTCGTCCGGACGGTCGGTGATAACGCCGTCTCCCGCCGATCAGCACTTTTGGAGGTGGAGTACACGCTCGAGAAGCGCAGTTCGACGGCGGTGGACAAATGGTTGGTGGCGACAGAGAAAGAGGGCCCGTGTTCCAGTGTTTTGGGTGCCACACTTGTAACGGAGGAGACGATCCGTGGGCTGCTGCGCGAGGGGAAGCTATCGGACCGTCGGGAGGTACGGTTGCCCGCCAGTGATGAGGTGGAGCCGCGACCCGAGAAGTCGGAGGCGATCGTCTTCGTCGCCTATTTTGAAGCCGGGCTTCACATCCCATCCGCCATGATTGTTGGCGACGTGCTGCGGACCTTCGAGCTGGAGCTGGCACAGCTGACTCCGAACGCGCTAGCCCGCCTTGCTGTGTACAGCTGGGCCTTACACACGGAGGGCTGTTGGCCTAGTGCCTCGATGTTTGCGTTTCTTCATGACGCGCGTTGCCAGCCGAAGGAGCAGAAAGACGGGACGTTCTCCAACTTCGGCAGCGTCAACTTCGTTCTGCGGTCCTCGTGCGGGAAGATCTTCCCTGCCAACTCAACTGGATGCGACGGTGGTTTTACCACCGTGTGGCGAGTGGCAGCGGCCTCGAGTGCACGGGCCAACCCATGGCGTTCAACACCACGCCTGGCGTGTCGATCAACAAGGAGGACAGGCGAAGGCACGAGGCTCGTGCGGATCGCCGCCCGCTTCAACATGCGCGACCTCGCCGAGGAGTTTGTTATGTATGGCGTGTCACCGCTCGCCCATGAGTGGCACCTTGCTGTTGGGAAACTTCGGGTTGACAATGTCCGCCCATCCGTGTCCTAGCTACCGGCGCCTTCTGATCCTCGTAAGTCTTGGTCAACACGTTGACTTCCCTTCGTTCCTTGTGCTGTTTTTTAACCTCGACTCTTGCCGTTTATAGGGGTTAGTCTGGAGGAAGCAGAACGCGCCGTGAGCGTGTTCCTCGGGCCGTATACGGCCAGGGAGCACGGCTTGCGCATAGCTGCGACCTCAGCGGCGGAGCTGGGGCAGATAAACCGCGTGTGCGAGGCCCTAGGTCGTCGCCTGCCGGAGCGCACCCCTCCGGCTCCGAGCCAACCTCGCCATCGGGATGACGATGGCAAAGGAAAAAAGGTGCCGTCCCGTAGGGCTCGGACTTCTGCGGCCGCACCCAGCGCATCGACCACTGTTACTCCCGTTGATGCGACAGACCCTAGGTCTGATTCGGCGAAGTACGCCGGTTCGGACCTGGAAACGGGCGTAGCGGAGGAAGGTGAGGAGTCTCTGGGAGGTGCTGGGGACCGAGAGCGCGCCGCGGATGATCAGGAGGGGGAGGCTTCGTCGCCCGCGGTGGCCGCTGAGGTGGGGCCAACGTCCGCTGGCGACACGGGGGCGGAGTCCTCGCCTGCGATGGTGACGGTACCGGAGCTAGCCTCCACAGGGGCTGGTGGAATGGAGCCTACGCCCCTGATGACTACCGAGGCGGGGCTGCCCCTTACGGAGGTTACTAGAGTGGAGCTCCCACCCGCGAGCGTTGCTGCAGTGGAGCCCTACCCTGTGGCGGTTGTCGAAGCGAGTCCCCGCCTCGTTCTCCCAAGGCGAAGAGGCGACGCTTACGATCGCCTCCTTACCGGACGCCCAGGGGGTTCACCGCGGCGGGCCGCATCGGGAGCTTGTGGGACTCTGACTCCGACGCCGAAGCTCCTAGGCCTGGCGTCCGCCCAGCTCCTGCCCAGGCCGTGGCTGGGGAAGCTCGGGACCGGCTAGTGCTGGGCTCTGGCACGGAGGCCGCCCGGCCCCTAGGGCCGACGTCATCCAAGGGCGCTGGCGCCTTGGTTACTCCGCTCGAGGTGGAGGAGGTGCCCCAGCGAAGTCCACAGGCTGCCACCGAAGGTAAACTGTCTTAGCATAGCTTAGCACAGCTTTGCGTCGCTCTCGTAGGACTGTAACCGGCATGCCATCTTTCAGCAGCACTCATCTCGGAGGACGGGCGATCCTCGGGGCGCGGAGACGTTCCTTTCGGGGGGCGTCCAACGCTCCTGGGACTGCCGCTGCGGACGCCACGCGCCTGAGCTTAGCAGACTTCACCCCTCAACCAGAGGTGCTGGGAGCATGGCGCGGGGTCGCGAGTGACGCGACCGCAAGTATTGATCAGCAGGAGCTGCTGACCTACGGGGCGGAGCACCTTGGAGACGCATTGGAGGTGTCGGGGGTGAGGGTGAGTATCACGCCCGCGAGCAAGGGGCGCTAGAGGAACGGTTGTGGGCCGCTGAGGAGGCTCTGCGCGCAGCCGAGGGGATACACTCCGCCAAGGACGACCGCATCCGCCGCTTGGAAGTAGAGTGCGCAGAGGTGAAGTCGTGCACCGAAGCACACGTGGCCGCGGTGTGGCTGTCGGACACAGAAGCGGTGCGACAAGAAGCTGCGGAGGAGCAGAATGGCCTGCTCTAGCAGATCGCTGCCCTGGAGAAGGAGAAGGGCCAACTTGCCGCGTCTCTTGCGGAGTGGGACTGGACTCTTGGCGATGCCTCTGTGGCTGCGTGGGATGTTATGCTGGCCTTGGAAGGCACCCTTGAAGGCCTCATCGCTGAGGTGCTGCCCCGCGCCTTCGGGTCGGAAGAGCTATTGCGGACGCGTCGGCGGATCAGGGATGCAGCCAACCTCGCACGTAACGCCGCGACGTCATTCGGCGACCATTGCTCTTATGTGATGTCGTGCCTAATGTGTGCGCTTCTACGGCTCCGGGGCTGTCAGCACGTCGACGGGCTAGCTGACCCCCAACTGGAGATGTCGGCCGGGGCCGGAGTGATTTCCGGCGCCGTTCGCCGCGCCGTGCGGTTCTTCCACGAGAGGATTTGGGAGTACATCGGGGAGGCCGCAGCAAAGGTCGAGCTACGACAGACCATGCACGGTGAGGGGAACCTCGGCCTGTGGCTGGATGAAGTCCCTCGGCATGACGAAGGCGGTGCCGAGGCGTTGGGGGCAACGCGAACCCACAGGTGTGACGCCGGGGTTCTTGTGCGTTGGCGTGTGTTGTAACATAAATGCCTTTCTTATGAATAAAGTAGAACTTGTCCTCTCCATGTCCTGATTTGTGTACCTCCGTGCCCCGAGCAGCTACCCGACCGGGACCGGCCGCTATTTTCTGACCTTATGACCCGACGGCGCCTTCGACGTTGGCGAAGGGCTAAAGAGTCTCTGGATTTTTGGGCGGGCCGGGCTTCTTCAGGCAAAGTTCTGGCGCGGACGCGCATTAAGGAGGAGCCTGTCGAGTAGCAGTTGCGCGCATTCGAAGATGCTTGTATACTCTCACTGCGCCTCCTTGTAAACATCTTGTGATGAATATAGACTTCGTCATTCCTCAAGACCGCGCTGTTCCACGGTAGACTCGTGAGGCTATACTTCTGCGCTCGCCTGTACGTAGGTACGCTCCGTCCCCTACCCTTCGAAGCGGTGGCTGCGGAGCTTGCGCCTAGTCGAAGTAGACGTGCAAGCGCTCCGTCCCCTACCCTTCGAAGCGGTGGCAGCGGAGCTGGCGCCTAGTCGGAGTAGGCGCGCATCGAAGTAGACACACGAGCGCTCCGTTCCCTACCCTTTGAAGCGGTGGCAGCGGAGCTGACGCCTAGTCGAGGTAGACGCACGCTCGAGCGCTCCATCCTCCATCCCTCGAAGCGGTGGCAGCGGAGCTGGCGCCTAGTCGAAGTAGGCGCACATCGGAGTAGACGCGTGAGTGCTCCGTCCCCTACCCTTCGAAGTGGTGGCAGCGGAGCTGGCGCCTAGTCGAGGTAGACACACGCTCGAGCGCTCCATCCCCCATCCCTCGAAGTGGTGGCAGCGGAGCTGGCGCTAGTCGGAGTAGGCGTGCATCGAGGTAGACACACGAGCGCTCCGTCCCCTACCCTTCGAAGCGGTGGCAGCGGAGCTGGCGCCTAGTCGAGGTAGACGCACGCTCGAGCGCTCTATCCCCTGCCCTTCGAAGTGGTGGCAGTGGAGCTGGCACCTAGTCGAGGTTGACGCACGCTCGAGCGCTCCATCCCCCATCCCTCGAAGTGGTGGCAGCGGAGCTGGCGCCTAGTCGGAGTAGGCATGCATCGAGGTAGACGCACGAGCTCTCCGTCCCCTACCCTTCGAAGCGGTGGCAGCGGAGCTGGCGCCTAGTCGAGGTAGACGCACGCTCGAGCGCTCCATCCCCCATCCCTCGAAGTGGTGGCAGCGGAGCTGGCGCCCTCTGCTGAGGCTCGTCGACGCTCCGTGGAGTGCTCGTGGAGGCAAGCCTCTGCTGCGTCTTGCGCCGTGTCTGCGAGGCGTACGCGGAGGCGAGCCTCTGCTGCAGCTCATGCCAACTTTTCGAGGCATGCGCGGAAGCAAGCCTCTGCTGCGACTCGTGCCGGCTCTGCGAGGCGCACAGGACCATGGACCACGCCTTACTCGTGCTTGGTATGGTGCGCATGGAGGTAAGCGTTGACGCTGCATCTTGTTCATACTCCATAGAGTGCGTGGGACCATCAACCACGTCTTTTTTATACTCCAGAGAGTACACGTAAGGATAACGCCTACGCGTGCGCGAGGGCATCCGCGTCTTGTTTATACTTAGTAGAGTGCGCAGGGACAACATCCGCGTCTTATTTATACTCCGTGGAGTGCGCGCGGAGGCGGGCCTTGACGCTACGTCTTATTTATACTCTGTAGAGTGCGTGCGGAGGCGGACCTCGGTGCTACGTCTTGTTTATATTCCATAGAGTGCGTGCGGAGGCGGACCTCGGTGCTACGTCTTATTTATACTCTGTAGAGTGCGTGCGGAGGCGGACCTCGGTGCTACGTCTTGTTTATACTCCGTAGAGTACGTGCGGAGGCGGACCTCGGTGCTACGTCTTGTTTATATTCCGTAGAGTGCGTGCAGAGGCGGACCTCGGCGCTACGTCTTGTTTATACTCCGTAGAGTGCGTACGAGGCGGACCTCGGCGTTACGTCTTATTTATACTCCGTAGAGTGCGTGTGGAGGCGTCCCCCCAGACGTGACTTTGCAGGAAATAAAGATAATTTTGCAAACGGTGAACTTTATTGAACTCCCGTCTGCGCGGACGAGCAATTACAAAAGACGAGGTACTGACCGCTGATCGCTTGAAGGCGCGAATGGCTGCGACTGTCGCTGCCCTGGTCACGAGGCGGTGCGCGATGGGAGCCTCTGTTGCTGGAACGACCCGCGCGGGAGCTTGGTGAGGTGCTTCCCGAAGCCGCCAAGGATCCTCGCGCTTGCGCGCCCGGTCTAGGTGTTCCGTTGGGCCTCATGGTGTGGACCCCTGGTGCCAAGCTCTATGCGCCGAGCCATATCCTGGTCGCCGTGGACGGTGATGATTGCCCGTGTGTAACATCCTGAAAAATCTAAATTTGAAAATATGAATTTCTTGAATTATGTTTGCAAAATATTTTATTGGAATTTGGATTTTGTCGTGTTTTTCTAAATTTGGTTGAGATTCCAAAACTTTAATAAATTCATAAAAGACAAAGACAAACATTAGTAATGCCGAAAAGGGACTATGCAAATAAAAGCAAACTAAAATTTTAAATACGAATCTGAAAAGATGATCCAGTATAAGGAGGGAGGAACCCGAGCTAAAACCAAAATCTTATTTTGGAGATAATGACATAAATAGCAATAAAAGCGAATGACAAAAATACAAATATATATATATATATATATATATATATATATATATATATATATATATATATATATATATATATATATATATATATATATATATATATGCAAATTTAAGTAAGCCAGCAAGATAAGATTATGTGAAATTATGTACATGTACATAATAAATAAAATATACAACACACTAAACATATGTTATGACAAGTGAAGCAATAAAGGAAATAACGGTATAAAAATAAGAACATCAATTAAAACAAAAGGGCTATTATATTTTGTCTTTAAGTAATTGAACAAAGACATGAAATAAAATTTCAAAAATTAGGAACCAATATCTTAAAGAGAAAATAGAAGTTCAACATACAAATTTAAAAATCAAATTCAAAGCCTTTCTCTCTTTTCTTTCTTCTCTCTATTACATGTGGGCCCCACTCATTTTTCTCTCTCTTCCTCCCTTTTCTTTTCCTTTCTCTCCTCCCTCCCGTTTCTTCTCTGGCTTCTGGGCCCGAGTGCCCCGCCCGCACTCCTCTTCCTCTCGCTCCGCCCGCGCGTGTGGCTCCTCCCTTTCTCTCTTCTTCCCCGTGCGCCCGGGGCCCCCTCTCCGTTTTGGCCGAGCCACGCGACACCATCATTCGCTGCTCTACCACGCCGCCTGCAACGCTGCCCGATCTTCCCGCTGCGCCGACCCGCTCCACCAGCACCTCTCCTTCCTCCTCCCTAGGCGCCGGACCCCCACCCCTCCTCTCCGCTTCGGCAAAAGACGGCCGAGACGACCGCGCGAGCCACGCCGAGCGAATCGCCCCCGAATCCCGCAGCACCGCTTCGCGCGCCAGCCGGGATTCTCGCCGCCAGCCCCTACCTCGCTAAAGCTCTGCCATCGCCTGCCACCACCGCTGGCCGATGCGACCGCACGGGCGGAGTCCCGAGGCCAGCCTCGCCCACTCGCCTATAAGAGCCGCCGGAACTCCCACGGGTCTTCCCACACCCCGCACTCCCTCCACCTCCAAGCAATTTCATTTTTGCGCCCTCTTCACCGCCGGCGCCGCTCATCTCCCCCAGCTCCGGCCATCGGGTGACCGGCCGATTGGAGCTGTCGCCGGCCGATTCCGCCGCCCGGGAGCTCCCTCGTGGCCCCGCCAGCTCATCCCCACCTCCGCCAGAGCTTCTCCCTCACCCCCGGTGGCCGACGCCATGGCCCTCCTCACGCCGCCGCTGGCTCACGGTGCCGGCTCGCCTCGGTGCGTCCCCGGCTCAACCAGACCTGCGGTGAGTTTTCCCACGCCCCACTCCTGCTCACGCTCCTCTCCAATCCTCCTCTCTCCCACCACAGCGGCGCCACCACTTTCCACCCTTGCTCCGGCCGCCGCACGCCAATGCTGGCCGCCGATGGTGCCTTCCGGCCAGAGGCGTGGTCTCCACCGGCTCCCTTGTCTCATGCGCTCCCCATTTTCATGCTCGCCGGCGCCTCCCCGGCCGATCCTCGCCGGCGACGCCTCCGGCCATGGCTGCCCCCGAGTCTCCTCTGCCCCAGCTCTGCACACTCGGCTCAATTATGTTTCTTCGCGTCTTCCGTCAGGTATCACTCCGAGAGCAATTGGCTAGCCGCACGTGCATTCACCTCTACAACCCGAGTTCGATCCCTGTCGGCCGCACCATTTGGCATTTTTTTATCTTGATTTCCTTAATCCATGTTAGTTAGTAAAATTTGGAAAAATTAGGAAATAATCAGCGAAAGCTAATAAATGTAATTAGGATATAAGACCAGATTGTTTAGTATTTAAATATGGAATAGTTATCATGTATGAATAATTGTGCTCTCATTTTTATTTAAACCTACATGTTAGTTAAGGCATTGCTAAAGAGAAACAACTTTGGCTAAATATCCAAATTTAGTAAAGATGCCTTAATAATAACAATAATTGAAATATGTGCTCCATATTTATCATGCCATCTTAAATAAACCTTAGACATAGATTTTGTAAAAATAACAAATATTAAAATATAACCCTATATAGCCAGCATTGCCAGATATCTAAATTAGAAATAGAACTAAGTGCAATAGAAACTAAAAGCATAGATAAAGTAATAATGGTACTATTAATTAAGTCTTAATAGTAGGATTAATTAAATTAGGTCTCTTCATAGAGTAAACTAAACAGTGGGGCGTGACCATAAAAATTTAGGTTAGAAATCATATTAATATACAATTACTAAAATATAATAGCCCTAGGATGTCGTACATTAAAATGTCCTAACCAAGATGTGTATATACTCTAAAGTAAACATTAAGCCATTAACACAAGTAATTAGGGTCACATAAAATGATACATATCAAACCTTGTTCAGATTGCTAAGTTTAAACTAAAATTTAAAATAAAGCATAATAGTAGCTAAAGTATGGGCAAGATAACAGTAGTGCCATCAATTAAATCTTACCACTAGCTTTAGTACATATTTATATGGAGTGTAATTATATATATACAGCAAGTCGGGACTTGTATAAATAAACCATAGCTTAGTAATAAATGGAGGCACCTGAAATATCATACCACAAAAGGTTGTAAATATAGGCTATAAATTTAACTCGGTAAACTAAGGTTTGCAAACATCACTCATATAGATATACATATATATCATATGCCCTGAAAAGTAACACCCGACAAAATGATACCTACTCATATGTCCACCCTAACTCATGGAACTTCCTTGATAAATATAAAAATAAATAAATGAAATTGTTAATAAAAAGATCAGGTCATCGTATTCTACCACCGACCTTACCTCAAATAACCCAAATCACCCATTAACTCATAATAAAACTAAATCGAGTTTATTCGGATTTATCTGGATCTCTTGAGTTATATACTTTTATTTGTATTCAGTCGTTTATCATGTAATTAGAAACTGGAATCCTGAAGATTCTCCGGATCAAGCGTGGTCAGAGCGAAGCGAAGATAAAGAACAGAAACTCAAGAGAAAACATCGTGTGAGCTCACGACCGCGGTAAACCGCGCAAGGCGAGTCAATACTTTGATCATGTTGAACCTACATTTTCTGCAAATTACTTTATTTTAAATTAACAAAATGCATGCTGTTATTTCTATGCAAATACATGCTAAACTTGATATTCTAGTTAAATGCCAATGTTTACCTTGAATAATATTACCCCTCCTTTGGAATGATTGAATGTGTAAACCTTGTCGCCCTAGCAAAAATACAATACTAATATTTTGAAAATAAGTCCCTAATTATATGCTATGCTTAGTGTTGCATTAATACTCAGGGGGCGCTGAAATGCCCCATACATCATGATCGCTTTTTATGATAAGAAATTGGTTTGGGCAGTCATGGTGGGAATGACTGGTATATTTGACATGACTATTTTATACCCTCAAAATCCCCAACTTGCTTAAATATCTGGGCGGATTTGGTTGGATGGTGTGAGTGTGGTGCAGTGGATGCACAAAATGGGTTAGTGATAGACCGCCCAGATACCACTAAGGACTGAATCTTGTCATGACCTCCCGGGTAAAACAGTACAACCACAAGTCTGTAAATTACAACTTGGCTAAGTAAATTTATCGGAACTCTGGACTCATCTCACTGGTAGGGGGGTGAAGGGGCTACGCTATGGCAAGGGGGCCTGAAGGGACACCAGTGTAGGGTGAAGTTTCCCAGTCGTGCTAGCGTAGAGGGGAGTGGGGCCCGTACGCTAGTAGCCGTGGGGGACATCCCGCGCACAGATGGGACCCACCGCAAGTGGGCAGTTTCCCATAAAAGTGAGATGACAAAAGGGTCTAGATACTTTGAAAAGTCACTGTGACAGTCTGCTCAATCACGCGTCTAAGGAATCGTGTGGGGCAACGAGTTGATTGTCTCTTGTGGTGAAAGTGTACAAACTCTGCAGAGTCAAAACTATTCGAATAGCCGTGCCCACGGTCAAGGGCGGACATGGGAACTTAACCAGATATAGTTCTATTTCAAAATGCTTTATGATGGGTTGGAAAAGTGGAAGGGCAGTGTAAGGCCCTAGTTTGGAATTGTCCTGGGTGTCGTCCCAGTGGTAAGTTAAGCGGCTATAACGCTGAAGAATTGCTATATGGTGCAGATGCCATGTAACGGTGGATGGAATCTGGATCGCTATTATTATTGCATGTTCTTGAACAATATGCTTTTGTTCAAAATGGTAGGTCTCAGGAATTTTTAAGTAATTGTATTCAAAAGCACTCTTCGCAAAAGAAAATAAACTTAAGCCATCCTTGATTAGCCATACATGTTATATACTGCATTCTGTGTGTTGATTCGCTGAGCACGAGGTCGGAGTGCTCACGCTCGCTTTTGCGGCAAATTCAGAAGCAGGAACCGGATCGCTACGCTTCAATAATACTTTTGGATCACGATGGCAAAGAAGATGAAGATGTCGAGAACTAGGTCGCGAACCTCCAGTTGGCTGCCTGTGGGCATGTCCTGAAGGTCCCACCTGTGTGCTTCGTTCTTCCGCTGCTGCAATTTAATGATTTCGGCCTAATCGGCCCATGAGTAAGTCTACTATGAAACTTTACGCTTCCGCATGATATGTATTTTGATATTCATTACTGTAACTGTGAGCACTATCTACTGATCCAGAGAATAGTGCAGTTAAACACAGTAGATTCCGGATTACAAAATCTGGGTCTGACACCGTGGTCCGGGGAGCTTCATGCACAAGAAGCCGTGATGTGGAACTGCCCCGAAAGAGTTTAGGGTTGGTCGCCGCAATATGGCGTTGTAAGGGTACGAGATGTCGACGACGTCGAAGGTGACATCCTCGCTCCTCACGTTGTCGCCTCGGCCAAAGGATACCTGCAGGCATATCTGGCCCAGCGCTCGTAGGGGACCTCCGAAACCATGCAGTGGGATCCCCGAGGGATCCAACCGACTTCGGGGGATCCCCATTTGGTCGAAGGCCGCTGCGAACAGGATCTTTGCGGAGCTTCCTCCATCGACCAGGGCGCGCCTCACGTCGCAACCTGCGATGACGACCTAGACAACCAGGGGATCTTGGTGTGGAAATTCCACACCCTCGGCGTCAGCGGGCGTGAAGGTGATCTCATGCCGCGCCCAGTCAGGTGACGCCTGCGCCGGGTATGCCGCCACGTGATGCAGCCTCCTCTGCCGCGCCAAGGCGAACTCTAGTGAGCAGCCCCCGGAGATGACATTGATGACCCTGCGCTGGGCTCACTTCGGGGCTTGCAGCTGCAGGAGGCCCTCCCGAGGTTGTTGTACGTGAGCCTAGATCCGCAGGGGGCCCTCCTGGAGCTGCGTCCCTTGATCTTGGATACGCATGGGGACTTCCAAGGTTGTTGGATGTGGGCTACGAAGGGCGGACGCGCCTCAGGGTTCCTATCCCTAATGACGCTTTGTCGAAGTGCCGCGATAGCGGTACAGGCGCGCGTGTCGTGGTTGGCGGCCATGGACCTCGCACCACTGGCCGTGGTGCTGATCGTCGTACTCTCCGCGACCTCTGTCATCGCGACCGCGCCCCCGCCCCTGGCCTCGACGTCCTCTGCCACCGCGGCCAGCGGGGGTGCTATCTTTGGAGCCGCCCTCGATGTCAAAGACATAACGGGCCTTCCAAGACTTTTGCTGACCGCGTTTGGGTTTGTCGCTCGATGACTCCTTGTGATGGGCATCCTTGCGTCCGGAGGCGTCCTTTGACGGCTCCTGCTTGCGCTTGCCTTTCGAGGAGCCCTCCTTCGGTGAGCCTTCGTTCTTCACCGAGTTCTCCGCCTGATTGGTGTCGGAGTCGTCACCCTGCTGCTGCCACGCGTCCTCTTCCGCTCTGGCGTACTCCTCCATCTTGTCGAAGAGCTTCGCCACCGTCTTGATTGGCTTCCGCGCGTTGTATTCAGCCAGTGGCCCTGGGCGAAGACCCTGTACTGCTGCATTGATGATGGTCATTTCTTGACATCCTTGACCTGGCAGCGTACCTTCGCGAAGCCCTTGAAGTAGTCCCGGAGTTTCTCCGAGGGTTTTTGCTTGATTGCGAAGAGCTGATCCGCGTCGACGCGCTCGACGTAGTTCCCTTGTAAGTTGTTGTAGAGCCAGTCGCGGATCTGGTGAAGAACCAAGAGAGCGCCACCCCTGCAACGCGAGGGGGAGCCCCTTTGCCTTCGTGGTGTCGTCCCCGCCGGCGGCTTCGATGGCGGTCTCGTAGAAGCGCACGAACTCCCGTGGGTCCGTGTCACCCTTGTACGACTCGATGGCACTCGAGAACTTGAAGTTCTCCAGCCACGCCGCCTGCTGCAAGCCTGCGGAGATTGGGGATTCCGGGTCGACGCGCCGCAGCGGGACGCGACTAGACGTTGGTACATCCCGTACGGCCCCGCGGAGATCCGTCAACTCCCGCTGGAACGTGCTGAGGGCCGCCAGCAGGGCGTTCTCCACCGTAGTCGTAGCCGGAGCGCACAATGTACCTGGCTGCATGGTCAGAACAACGGGGATCACGGTTTGCACTCCTGGATTACTGCCGTGGTGGCGTGGTGGACGTCGGAGTCGACGACAAGGCCCATGTTGCCGCCGGGGCCGCTCGCCGCTTCCGCACCAGGCGTGGGGACGACGGCCGCGCCGACGTGGGCGCCGGCGCTGCCGCTCCCGGCCACTCGGTCGGCGCTGTCGACGGTTGTCGCCGTGCCCGCGGTGGGACCTCCCACCGTACGCGGGGCGGGGTCGATCGTCATGGCGTGCTCGCCAGCGTTCACCGACGTCGCGCCCGCGTCGCTATCCGTGCCCACGGCTGCCGACGCCGAAGCCCTGGTGTTGACGCGAGACTCCATTGCTCCTGCTTCTTCTTCTTTGCTGCCGACGCTGGAGCTTTCTTCGATGCCATCCTTCTTTGGATCTTGAGGCTTGCTCTCCGTTCCTCCCCACGGACGGAGCCAACTGTTGTGGCTACAGACCAAACAGAGAGAGAGTATGGTAGTGGAGAGTTAGGTGAGCAAGTGCTTAGGGTTTCCCCATGGCTGAGACCACACACACAGATATATATATATATATATGTCCACATGGGGAGTGTTTTTACAGCAATACCCTTAAATTTGAGTATCCCTCTCAGGGGCACTTATGTCATTACACATATCCCATTCTGGGCCTTACAACTCTCTAGCAGGCCGGCTGGGCTTAGGTGGGGGCCACCCCTACAACAAATACAATGCTAGGTATTAATACAACAACCATGCTATGATAGACTGATAGGCGATAGCAGCAAAGAAATAAAGCATCAATACAAATTACAAAGTACAAACCAGTATTTTTCAAATTGACACAAAGAGAGATAGGCATATAGGATCCCACATGATTCCACAAAGGAGCCTTGATATTTTGCTGCTCCTCTCTTGCTGAGCTTGATCCTTTGGACCAGTTGGTGACATGTTTGAAAAAGGTAATGACACACATTAAGTAGATAGATTTCAATTATTTTTATGTCACACGTTAAGTTGTCCTGCTTAGTTGTAAAGGTTGGTCACCTGGTTGCTATGACCACACATCTTCTTGTGGCAGTTAACAGCCCTAGGATGTAGGCGTGCATAGCATCTGCAGAAAATGGTGAGAAAAAATAGGCTAGATTGACTTGATATACTGAATCAGCCACCCCAAATGGGAAGATAAGTCTCTTTTACAGCACTATCCTGGGAAAACTGATAGCACAAACCACAAAATACCTAATTGATATTCCCAAAATCAAAGGCAAGTGACACAAAGTTTCAGGCAAGACATAAAAGTAGGCCAAGCGTTGGAACAAAACAAGCACTGAAAGCAAAAATTGATTCACACATCTAATTAATTTATCATTCCTGCCAATGAACTACGTATGCCTCAAAAGTTTAGCTCATAAAGTGAGTTCTTACATCTAATTGATTCATCGTTCTTACCAATCAACTACTTTCAGAAACTATATAAGCATGAAACTAACTACATGGAAATTGAAGAAACAAACCACAAATTAACTGCAGTTATGTTAGGACCTTAGCCGGCCGTCGGGGAAGGATCTGGCCGTCGCCCGCTGGGGAGCCAGCCGCCAGGAGGAGAGAGGAGGCGGAGGAGAAAGAAGGCAAGGACCACACGAAGTGGAGGGTTGGAGGAGAGAGGAGGTGAGGAGGCTGGTCGTCGCCCACCGGGGAAGGATCTAGTCGTTGCCTGTTGGGATTTGGGAGCCTGCCGCCTGGAGGAGAGAGGAGGCAAGGAGCACGTGAAGTGGAGGACTGGAGGCGCACAAGGATGGGATTAGGGTAATTTCATACTAGGCTCAACCAAATGGGTCGCATTTTACATGGGCCGTATTGTCTAAATGGGCCAATACGTGTTCAAAATTAAAATTATTTTTTAAATTATTTATTTTCTAACACATCACCAATACATGTCCGACACGGACACGGCTCCAACCCCATGTATCCATGCATCACAGCTTGTCCTTACTCAAATCATTTTATCTTCTATTACATCAGATTATGATTATGTTTTCGATTACAATGATCCTATCAGAATATAATTAGACTAGCACTGCCTTTCTCATTAGCTCTCATTCTGTGTTAGGATCATCGATCACCGTCAAAATAGTGCACTGCGGCAAGCTCTCGTGTAGCAGCATGGAATCTGCCGTCTTTCATACTCCACTTATACGTGTTCTTCCTGATGAGCTAGCTCTCCTTTGTTTAGCAAGGGTTCCTCAGCGATATCATAATGCTCTCAGGTGTGTCTCAGAGATGGAGGGCATTGTTATGCAGTGCAGAGGCAGGAATGGGTGTTAACCGCAGTTGGATGTCTTCCCTACCCTAGCAGAGTGGTATATTGGTGGATTTGGGGAAATTTCGATGATATTAAAACGAACCCGTTTTTTTGGATGTTATATTTCTGAAATAGACACATTTCAATCGTATATAACTGAAAATCTCTTTTCTATTAGTCTCTTCGAGAAGGTATGGGAGAGTGGAGAGGGGGAGCGGGGGGAGAGCGGAGTGGAGTGGAAGCAAGCAGGTGGCAAGGCGATGGTGACGACGGCAAGGCGTAATAAGTGGATGTGGTTTCCGTGGCTGTTTTACGGATCTCGCTGGGTCGATGTCATCACTCCATTCGGTTGGTTCTCCAAGTAAATTGGGCCCAGCCCAAGCCGGGCTCTGTGCCGAGCCGAGCTTCGTATTTGGGTTTTTACAATTCGGCCCGTGCTTAGGTCTATAAGACTGAAATATTGATTGGGCTGGGGTAGCCCAATAAGATGGAAAATGGGTGTAGGGTTTCGCGCACACCGGCCTACATCCCAAAATCGTCGAGTCTAACGTACGTCTTGCATGGACGTGGAGGTATGGGCTTAAAAATGTATTGGGCCTTCCGATGCTGTAGCAATGAATAGGACGAGGACGAGCGCTGCAGAGCACGAGTTGGTATTCGGCCTGAATCGTCACCCATGTGAATCAGTCACCAATGTGGGTGAAAAGCCCAGATCATTTTTTCTCCTTTATTTTTTTCTTTTTTTCTTTCTTTCGTTCTTTCAAAAAGCATTATTTTTTCTTCTCTCCTTTCCTTTTCTTTTCATTTAGTTGAAGCTTTTTTTTTGCCGAATATTACATTAGGTCTTTTTTTTTGTCATTCCACGTATTCATTTCTTTGTTCCACTATTTTTATACTAATACTCCATGATAAGCTTCGATTTGTTACACTAATGATCTTTAATCGTTCTACGAGCATTTTTTTATTACACTACAACATCGTCGATGAAGTGTTGGAATATTGAAATCAAATATATGAAACATTAGCCCACCTCCTTAGAATTTAATGCATAAAATATTGTCGATGAACGTTTGAAATATTAAAACCAACTACGTGGAACATTTCATTTTACTTACTGATGACTTGATTCATTCCCCTTACCTTACCCAAAATAAGTATTGGGATATCAGCCATGAATTACATATACCATTCCTACCGGAACATTTGAAGTTGAGAGCTGAATGGATGTTTCACCATTTATTTTGGTTTGTTCCACTAATTTTTTTTGCTTGTTCTATAACATATGTTAGTCAAAGATATGTAATATAAACTATTTTGTAGTACTTGTTGTAAGAAACATGATGGTTTAAATGGATCTTGTCGTAAGAAACATGATGGTTTAAATGGATCTTGAAACGGATTCGGAAGATACATGCTTTTGAATTTTTGAAACACAAAAAGGTCACATGGGCTTTCCTCTCGTGAAAGGTGCGGTCCACGGCCCCATGTGGGCGGCACCTGCTTACAGGCCTCCCAAATATGTATTAGGTCCAGCACTGTGTTAGACCTAGCTATTGTAAACCTATGCTTGTACCTATGTCTATCTACTTTCACGGTGCTATGAAAACGAAAGGCAGGGGCGTAGGAAATGAAAAACCTATTAACAAAAAAAATGTGAATTGGATGTCAAGACTGGTGAAATCCTACGAAATTGAAAACTCAGGAATTAGTCAAAAGCGGTGTTTGGATAGTCCATATGAAAATTGCAGAAAATTTGAAGGGAAAGGTATCTTAAAGAGTATAGAGGAGGAGAAAAAAAGAGAGGTTGCCGTGGACTTCTCAAAGAAAATAAAAACATGGAGTTTGAGCTAATATATTTATAATCACCCGAAAAGTAGAGGAAGGGAAGGATTACTATGTGAATTTTCAAAGCCAATCCAACAATCTAATGGGCTTCCTAGGAAAAATTACTATAAGATTCCAATCATATGAAATTCCTTAAAAAACCCCATATGTTCCAAAGAAAGCCCTAAACTGCTTTCGTCGTTTTCTCTTGTGCTTTCACCAAATCTAGACTTGGTATCCAATGCAACGTTACGAATCCATCAAAGTGAACCATTGGGGTCACTACACACTAACATTGGTCTCCCATAATCTTTTCCCCAAGTAACAGGAGTGTCAACAAAGCCCTTCTCAACCGTCGGTTTTTCTTCCTTGACCAGATCCATCTACATTCATCCTCATCGGGAGCTTATCCGAGTATACGTTGTGCGAATTTGCTGCTTTGGCCAACCATAGTTCCGGCCTTTTCTCTGCCTTACACATGCATACGACATACCATGCCGACAGAGAGCACCAATCACCTAGCTGGACCTTTACGGGTCTGTTTTGTATTGAAGTGGATTATGAGAAATCTTGTTTGGTGAAATTGTTTTCCATTTTTTGTGTTTGGTTAGCTATTTTTTCTAATTCATGGTGAGAAATGAGATACTGTTGCATTCCAAATAATATAAAATATGGAAGTAGTTACGAAAGAAAAATATAAAAAGGAATATTCAACCATTTATGACATAAGTCGTTAAACTGTAGTGCGATTTGCCAACGAGATGCTAGATTTTTCATAACTACTTTTCCATGGCAGCTTTTAAAGAAAGGTGAAGCACAAGCTCAAACGCCCGGCCAATTTGTCTATATATCCTTTGTGATATTTCCTGTGATTTAGAGTTGTTTCATTCATCATAGATATGCGCATGGATATTTCCGATTTATCTAAACACATAGTGTGTACTCTAATAAATAAAAGAAGGCACATCGTATTGATCCCAGGATTAAACCCAGTAAGCAGGGAACAAACACCCTCGCTCCCATCGTAAGGTTGCTCTTTGTTTAGGAACATTGAAGTATGGTTCCTGTAGTTGCTTTAGCCCGTAGAATACGATACATGAAGCTCGCGCACTCACTATAAAATGTGTGAACAAGGTTCGCTTCACTTGCAGCGTTGATTACCTCATACGAGACCCACAACGGTACTATTGGAGAAGCGTTGACTACCTCATTCGACGAGGGTGAGCTTGTGCCCAATTGATCTTGTACATCTATCTCTCTTTGGATGCCGCTGCCGTTGTCGCAGAACGGCAGAACAAGCAAAGATGACTACGTAGTTAAGGGCCAGAACGACGTTTAATTGCAATCAGCCCCCTCGACTCTTGACCTCCCCCCTCCCCCCTTCCGGATCCTGCCTCCTCGCCGTCGCCGGAGCGCGCTGCCGGGCACCGGTGGTAGCAAGGAGGGCGACGGCGGGGCTTTATCTTCCTCTCGGGCTTCTCTCCCCCAATCGGCAGAGGGCAACAGCGCCGAGTGCGGTCCTCTCGGGCCTCTCTCTCCTCCTCCCCCCCACGACCGGGTCCCGCCTCTTCGCCGTCGCCGGAGCGCGCGTCGGATGCCGGTGGTCGATAGGAGGGCGGTGGCGGGGCTTTTTTCCCCTTTCCAAGCTCTGGTCGGTGGGGAGCAGAGCTCTGGTCTCGAGCTCCCCGGCAACGGCTCCCCTCGCCGGCGGCGGTTCCGGCGGCCTGGTGGCCGGATCTGGCGTCTCTTGCCCTGGATCTGCGGCGCCGCGGTGGGCTGCCGAGTCATGGTGCGGCGACTTGAGCGGGAAGGCACCTCGTGGCGGATGGAGCTTGAGTGCTCCGCTGGTTGGTGTCGCTCCGCTCTGGCGAGAAGGCGGTTAGCGGTCTTTTTGGCGGGACATCGTCGGCGATAAGTGGGATCCAGTTTTTGGCTCCTTGCGGATGAGCTAAGCTCTGATGAAGAAGAGGCGGATGCAGATGCTGGCAGTGGGCTTCACTACCGATGAGGTTGGTGGAGGAGGCCGACCGGTGCCGGCCGATGACTTCTTCCGGGGTTCGACGGGTGTTTTCTTCACTGCCGATGAGGTTGGTGGAGGAGGCCGATCGGCGCTGTTCGGCGCCGGCGTCGTATAGCCGGGAGGCGGCAGGAGTGGTGGCTGCTGGGTTGTCCAGGGTTCCTTGGCGCGATGTCGCTCGAGCGGGAAGCGGCTTGTGGTGGGTTCATTGGATGGCTATGCCATGGCCTTGAGGCGTGCAGAACCCCGGTGTGCTGGTGGTGGTCTTTTTTGTGTGTGGGTGTGCGTGGTTTGCTGTGGTTGTGCTGGCGAAAGCCTTGCCGGTGTTCCTACCGGTCTCGACAACTATGACGCCTATGGGCGCCATTTTTCTTCCTGAAGGGTTGTCATGGCACTCCATAGCCATCATGTACTCTGTTCTCCAGGTGAAAGCCTTGTCTCGGTGAGGCGGGCGGCGTCGGCGACCCTCGTCGCCTCTTTGAAGACGTTGCTTCGGAGGTTCGTCTTCGCACAGGATAGACCGGAGTTTGGGTGGCTCAATTGGAGAAGATTAGGGGCTTGGTTGAAAGCAAGGACGGAGAAGAAGTTCTGAAGCTTAGTCTTTCTAGCCTTTTCATAGTCCTTAAGATCTCTTTCTTGCTGTTGTGTACTCCTCAGTGTTGAGGCTTTGGGCCTAAGAGCTCGTGTAACTTTTGGCTGTGTATATCCCTTGTGGATATAGAGGCCGGATTTTATATCCTTTATCTAAAAAAATCTCTCTTTGGATGGTTTAGATTTTGTTTGCATCTATTGTACCCTACTCTATAATACACCAAAATTTTCTTTACTAAATCCACCCCCTCAACCACCCCCACAGTCATGCCTAATCTAAGTCCACCCAGATTTGTGTACCAAAGTAATCCAACTTTATACAAATGAATGGCCTGGATTTCTTCTCAAGCCTTCTCCTCTTACTCATTGAAGATCCTAAGGCCAAAATCATCCGGATCATGCACATCATCCCCCTCCAACCTAACCCGTGCGCCTGCCTTCCCCCCTGGTGAACCCGTGCGCCTCCCCTCTAATTTCTCCCCGCCTCCTCCCCTCCCTCATTCTCTGCCGCCGCCTGCCTCCCCTACCGAACCCGTGCGCCTCCTCCCCTCGATTTCTCCACCGCCTCCTCCCCTCCATCCTCATCCGCCGCCGCCTACCCCGCTCCACCGCCGCCGCCTCCTTCCCACCCCGCGCCGCCGCCTCCTTCCCTCCCTCCTCTTCCGCCGCCTGCCCCGCTCCTCCACTCCGCCGCTGCCTCCTCCTCCCCCCACCTCGCACCGCCGCCACCTCCTCCTCCTCCCCACCCCGCGCCGCCGCTTCCTACTCCCCCACCCCTCCGCTCCACCACCGCCTCCTCCCCCGCTCCTCCGCTCCGCCGCTGCCTCCTCCTCCCCCACCCCTCCGCTCCGCCGTCGCCCTCCTCCCCACCCCTCCGCTCCGCCGTCGCCTCCTCCTCCCCACCCCGCGCCGTCGCCTCCTCCTCCCCACCCCACCCCGCGCCGTCGCCTCCTCCTCCCCCACCCCTCCCGCTCGCCGTCGTCGTTGTCTTCCTCCTCTCGCCGTTGCTCGTGTCGTGCGCCGACCTGTACGCGCTCGTCTACAAGGGCTGCGCCAACCAGAGCTTCCCAGGTGGCGGCGTGCCCCCCACCGTTGCCGTTCTCTCCTCCACGCTCTCCTCCCAGTACGCCTCGTCCAAGTTCTACAAAACCTCCTCCTCGTCGGCGTCGTCTTCCTCCTCCTCCATCTTCGGCCTCTTCCAGTGCCGCGGCGACCTCTCCGGCTCCGACTGCGCGGCCTGCGTCTCCTGCGTCATGTCCTCCTGGTCCGACGTCTGCGGCGCCTCCGTCGCCGCAAGGGTCCAGCTCGCCGGATGCCTCGCGCTCTACGAGATATCCGGCTTCCCCCAGGTCTCCGGCACCCAGATGCTCTTCAAGACCTGCGGCACCGGCGGCGGTGGCGGGGGCGACTTCGAAATGTGTCGGGACACCGCCTTCGCGCAGCTGGAGAACAACGTCGGCGGGAGCACCGACGGGTTCGTCGCCACCAGCTACCAGCAGGTGTACGCTGTGGCACAGTGCGAGGGCGACCTCTCGCCGGGGGACTGCGGCCAGTGCGTCACCCAGGCTGTGCAGCACGTCGAGGTCGAGTGCGGCGGCGCGCCCTCCGGCCAGGTGTACCTTGACAAGTGCTACATTAGCTACAGCTACTACCCCCATGGCGTGCCCCACGGCGGCGTCGAAGGTCGGTTTCTTGGCTCTCAGTTCAATCTAACAAATTTGTGCCTGAACATGCAATTTTAATTATACTTAGAATACTGATTCAATTACTCGTTCATCGGTACTGATCCAATCGAGTCGCGGATAGATTGTTTGGGTTGAGGAATTTAGGAAAATGTGGCATTGTGTTAGTGTGACAAGTTAACATTTTAAGATTGGTGTGGGTGGCTATTTTATGCATGTGAAACTCTGGTCGGTGGATTTGTTTCTATGTGTGTTGGTGAGATCTTGCTAGGGTTCTTTGTTTAGTTGTGCTTGAGAATTGATTGATAGGGATTGTGGGCTGGGGGCGCTTTTGGTTGTTTCTTTAGTGGATTTTGGCTGTTTTGGGCAAATTTGTGTAGATAAGTGCCCTCTCAGGTGCTCATTGTTTAGATTACAAGCCTTACATGGTCCTGCATTAGGTAGGTTAGATTTATGAGGGTACCTTTCACATGTCAAAGTGGAACTCTGATCTTGTTCCTTTCTTGTTTGGTTAGCTTATGATTTGATGGACAGGGGTTGTGCTTGTCTGCGATGCGAGGTTCTCCCACTTTCTTTTGTGTACTGATTAGTTCAGTTTAGGCGATGCACATTACTGAAACCTCCATTGTATGTGCCTGCTTTGTCGAGTAGTTTGTTTGTTTTCTATGCAATTTGCTGTGTTATCATTTCTTACTTGGCTGGCAAACAACAAAATCAAAAGTGCACATTAGTTTGTAGGTGCGTATTGAACCCTGAGAGGAGAAGTTCAATAATACAATCTCTTATGGAGATGTTCTTGTATCACAATGAATTCATGACCTGTGCTTAGTAAGTGATAAGATCCTAAAAAGTCCATCGCCATGTTTGTTTTTTCATCATATGTTTAATGTTTTACACAAATTGTTTACTTGTAATACGTGCTTGCCCATGCTTTGGTTGCCTGGATGACACTGCGAGCTTATTGCTGATAAGGGTAGTTATTATCTTTATGTAGAAGTCAAAATGTTCGGGACCTTCTGGCACTTTAGCTTTGGCCTCAAAGTGGAGAAGCTTATGGGCTTATCTCTGAGTTTGGAAGTAATATATGTATGAGAGCCAAATTATTTCTCTATCTCTTCTGGTAACTCTCTTCCTATGTTTTTTGTTTGAAATATATATTAGAACCAGGGATGGGAAAACCATTAGAAACTGGCCAGCTACACCAATTCTTGGATTTCCTGGCAAGGGTTGAAATTTGACTAACTGGAGCCAAGACATCTTATTGTTTTGAAGCTATGCTATATAATAGGGACTTATTTGCTGGCCCTGGAGGCGCTCAAGAAAAATACAATGTTGGCTTGAGGATGTTACAATAAGAATGAGGATTCAAAAGTGATGTTAGAGCTTTGCGAGTATAGAAATCTATTTTAGCAGCAGCAAGTAGGCAGATATTAGGCTGGGGCTGTCATAAAATTTTTTACTGGCATTTAACAAGGCATAGACTGCCCTTCTTTGGTACTGAAGTGATCTATCTAGATAGTTGAAGTTACGTAGGTAATGTTGTAATGAAGACATCAGTTCAAAGTCAATACAAAATTTCAGAGAATCTGAATGTAATGATAGATTCCTGGTCACCTCCTTTCGATGTATAATTCTTCAATTGGTGGTGTTCTTCTATATTTGACTGATATCTTGTTTAGCTGTATGAATCAACCCCCAGTTGAGTTTTGATCTTCTACATATTACGCATGCCCCTTCCTGCTAAATAAGGAGATTTTATTAGTTCCTGATCTCACTGTAGGCTTGCAACTTGCAAGGCCTGTCTTATTGGAAGACAGTAGGACTGTGATATGTTTCTTTATGCTGCTCTGTTACATCTCGGTGCCTAGCTTTCTTCTGGTTTCATTTGTTTGAAAGGTTTTGCTAGAGTTATCTTGATTCACTTGTTTCAAACTATATCTGTGTAGTGGAGATGAAATAAATTAATTTCTCTCCCTTTTGCACTTAGCATTATTATTATTGTGGCGTCCAACTATTTGTGATTATTTGCCAGTAACTCGTGCATATGTATATGGTCAAAAGGGGCTTTGACCATGGTGAAACTCGTGCACATTGGTCGGAAGTGGCTTCGACCACGACGAAAAGTGTTGTATGTGGTCGGGAAGGGCTTCGACCAGCGCGAAACTCGGTGCACATGGTCGGAAGTGGCTTCGACCACGATGAAAAGTGTTGTATGTGGTCAGGAAGGTGTTTAAATCACGCGATAAACGGTCGTAGCTTCTGTTAACCGGTCGTATGGTCTCGCGAAGCGGTCGCAAGACCTGGGAATCAGTCGTAGGCTTTTGAGCATTGCGTGTTGGGTGGTTCTGACCGGTCACGTATTTATGTGACATTCATTTTGTGACAAAAATATTTGGTTATACAATATATGAGACGTGAATCTTAATGAATCTGATTGTTCGCTTTATTCTTTTACAAATTTTATCTTGTTTTGTATTTTACCGTAGCGTTAGCACAAGTACACTACTAGTTATATATAAGTGGCCTTAACAAACGATACTAACCCTTAACGTTGTCCAGAACTTGTAAAATAACATAACAGTACCACCCCTATTCCAAAATGTAAAATACCGGAGATTATGGCTTGGCCGGCCGGAATTGTGAAGCCTGTTTAACGGCAGAGCTGCAAATACCAGAATTGAGGTGCGTGGGATTCAATTAGAAGCTATGTTTTTCTTCAGTCAGCGCAAATCAAGACAATCATTTCATTAAAGGACCTCTACGAGTACCAAGAGCTCTGACAAATCGAGGGGGAAAAACAATTCCAGCACTGACTCGAGTGGAAAACTCAAAGATTGGTGTTGGGACATCCATGTAGAGTCAACCACGTCACATAAACATTCAAGTGTGGCAGAAGACCCGTGTGATAACGACGCGAAACACGGACGGCTACCTTCCCAAGAAGCGAAGAATTTTTTTGTGAGCAGCCAATTAAACTAAAAGGTTAACTAGGAATTAATCAGTCTAAAAAGGTGAATGAATACACGAAGGTTTTTTGCAGATGCAAGACAATCTACCAAGTCCGACAGTCTGGTTAATAGAATGGAGTACTACATTGTAAATACTAAACAAATAAAAAACGATAACATCGCAAGAAAAACCGAATAACCTAGATAGATAGGGACAACCGTAAAGGCGTAAAGAAAACTACAATTACAAGCTTGGTTTATTCACGCGACGCAGTTGAGACCCAGGCAACCCATCCACAGGCTCCTCACCGTCACCGCCTTCTTCTGCATGCAACATCGACAACAACAAACACATGATGAAACCTGTTCAGTCCATATATAAACATATGTGGTAGTACCATAAAACGTCTTAACCAAAGTGCATTAACGGCAACCAAAAACAAAGGCATGCGCCTAACATTCGCGCGCGCACGTCCGTACCCTTCGTCTCGGCTCGTCGCGGACGAAGTCGGGCGGAGGCACCTGATACAGGTCGGCATCGACGGGCCGCACCACCCTGGTGGTGCCGACCTTCGTCGGCGTGTGCGCCGCTGTAGCCGCCCCACTGTCGGACGCCCTCGCCGGCGTCCGCGTCGCCTGCAGCCTCCGCTTGCCGCCGCCAATCGGCTTCTCAGGCCTCCTCACCTTCTTGGGCGCCGGCTTGCGCGGGGGCGGCGAGTACCTGAACCAGACGTCGCTGCAGGCCTCCGAGTCCGGCGCGTAGCACACGGCGGCCACCGCAGGCGTCGACAGCTCTTCGCTGTAGTAGTAGTTCCACTCCCCGAAGGCCGGCATGCACCGCCGCCTCTCCTTCTGCATACGTTCAGAGCAGAATTAACCATTGCACGATAAGCTAGCTAGCTAACTAACCAACTCGAGTACTTCACATACCTCCATTTTTGGTTTATGCAGGGCAGACAGAATGAGAGAAAAAGAGATCAAGCTAGCGATATATCGAGGCGTGGTCAGTGAGAGTAGTATGTAGCCTAAACTAGCTAGTGCTGTGGTAGTATGAGATGGCCATTGGCCGGATGGATGTGCATGTGTTTTATAGCCGGAAAGGTCAGTGCAGTGCAGGAGCAAGAGAGCTAGAGAACGAGACGTGGGTGAGCCTGTGAGGCTGGAGTGGACTTTTTAGAGATGTCGAGTGGACAATGAGAAATTCAAAAGTGTGTGAGGTTAGACTCTGGAGACAGAGAGAGATGGATCGAGTGGAAATGTAGAATCAAAGGGAGGTGGAAAAAGGAGTGAGGGGGGAGGCAGGAGGGAAGCGGATCCTTGTCAGAGCTACTCAGCTGGAGTGCAGTAGTAGTTACTGTGGCTGCAGCTAGGTAGCCACGTGGGAGGTCGGGGGACAGAGCTTGCAGAGCTAGTGTAGGGTGGATTAATTTGAGTTTGACGTGCTTTTGTTTCGTGGATTTATATACTAGACGGGCTTCTGTTCATACTGTGCGGCACTTCATGGCCTACCTGCGCTTGCCTGTACGTAGATGCGATCGAGCGTGTACTGCGTCAGCAGACTTAAGCTTGCAGCATGGGCGCACGCGCGCGAGGGTACCGGCTGTCGTTGTGGGGGAGTGCATACAAGACGCCGGTCCAATCACGTAGGATACAAAGAAATAAAAATAAATAAACAAACTAAAAAACTGAAATTAAAAAACCGACATATCCTAAATAGTTTCTATCTTTTAAAAATTAAAAGCCAATAGCCTTTCAGTCAGTTAGAGCAGGGACTAAATAGGGCCTGTTTGGCAACGGCTGCGGTTTATGGCTTTTGGCTGAAATTTTTGAATTTTGGCTGTTTACGGTACAGATTACAGAGAGATAGATACTCACTTGCGATTTTGGATAGTACAGATGTTGGGCTTTTAACGTGTACATTGTTTAACTTGTAGACCCCGTCTTGAGAAAATACTCCGTTTGAAAGTTAGGTACTGTAGCAAAAGCCAAAAGCCGCCGGCTTCGGAGGAAAAGAACAGGCCCATAGCTTGCGGCTTATTATTCTACACTACTACAAAAGAGGCTATACTGGACGGCTACATCACAGACGGTTCCGTATGAACCGTCTGTGATTAAACCGTCACAGACGGTTTATACTGGCAACCGTTTGTGATAGTTTCACAGACGATTATTAACACGAACTGTCTGTGATAATTGAGACATCACAGACGGTTCTTAATACGTTCACAGACGGTTCTTAAATACGAACCGTCTGTGATGTCTCAATTATCACAGACGGTTCGTGTTAATAACCGTCTGTGAAAATATCACAGACGGTTCTTAATACGAACCGTCTGTGGTAAACCTGACAGACCGTTGTCGTATGAACTACAGAAGCTAAACTGAGATGAAAGTCAAATTCAAGGCAATTTTATTACAAAAGTGCAAAAAAAAGGGATTCCCAGATTTGAATCTTTTGGGCTTCATATGCTTCTTCGTCGACTTCTGGAGTTGGAGGATCAGCCGCTGTGTTCTCGAATGCCGTCAAGATTGTCCTGGCCCTCTCCACTTCCTCCTCAAGCCTGGACAAATCATTAGCATGTTCCATAATCTTAAACAGGATGACATGATAAGCTTCCTCAGAATCGACCGATTCTGCTTGATCGGCAAGGTTATCCATGTGTGTCTACACTGCCGCATGATCTTCCTCCGTTTTGCGCACATTGTAGAGAAGAACGAGGCTGAGGGCGGTTTCCCTATCCTGAGCGGCAACGAGACACCTCCGTCGACGGCAGATGATGAGGTCCAGCTGACGGATGGAAGCGAGTCGAGGAAGGAGAGCAGGGCGTGAGCGGAGGAGCTGCTCCAGACGTAAATTGTTGGCCGCCTGTGTAAGGTTGCGCCCGAACAACTCATGATGGATAGATGAGAGGAAGGAGATCAAAAGAATTTTAGATGTCATTATTTAGAAATGTGGTGATGAAGAAAATGAGGAGAAGACGTATAGTGTGTAGAAGAGCAGAATTAGGGCGCGCATATTTAAGCATTAACACAGACGGTTCGTATTCCACACCGTCTCTGATATTAATATCACAAATGGTTCGTATTCCAAACCATCTCGGATATTAATATCACAGACGGTTCGTATTCCAAACCGTCTCTGATCTATCACAGACGGTTGGTATTACAAACCGCTCTGATATTATGGCCATCACTGACAGTTCGTGTTAATAACCGTCTGTGACGATTACATGTCACCAATAATTGGCGTATACCCAGGATTTCGATCTCACCCGTCCATTCTCTCCACATCGAATGGCAGGCAGCAGTTCCTCTCACGGCTCGGCCCTTATTAATAACCCCATCTACCTTTCCACCGGTACTAGTCACGCGTGAGTTGATCCACTACCTAGCTAGCTTCCTGCATGCATCTCCCCTCCGCTGTGAGCTAGCGCATCCGTCGCGGCACGGCGGGAGGCTGGACAACACACTCTTGCCGTAAGTGTCGTAAGTGTGTCTTGTTCAGGCTCACCGTCGTGCCATGAAGGGTTCGTTAGCTTGTTATCCTATAATAGATCTGAATGTGTTGTTGTGCTTACCTCTGTATTTGCTTGTTCCTCCACAACGCCGACTACTACCGTGAGCTAGCACCTCCATCGCGGCACGGCGGCATACTAGGCAATACACTCTTGCCGTAAGTGTCGTAAGTGTGTCTTGTTTAGTGTGACCGTCGTGCCACGAAGGGTTCGTTAGCTGTAATAGATCTGAATGTGTTGTTGTGCTTGCATCTCTATTTGCTTGTTTTCAAAGACCATGGGACATTATTTAATTTCTTGAGGCTAGCCAAAAAAACTGAAAAAATTTAACGTATAGAGTGATCTATCACAGACGGCTTGTGGAATAAACCGTCTGTGAAGGTATATCACAGACGGTTCTATTTACGAACCATCTGTGATAGTATGCATCATAGATGGTTCGTGTTAATAACCGTCTGTGATAAGCAAATGTTACCAATAATTGGCGTATACCCAGGATTTCGATCTCACCCGTCCACTCTCTCCACATCGAATGACAGTCAGCAGTTCCTCCCACGGCTCGGCCCTTATTAATAACTCCCCATCTACCTTTCCAGCGGTACTAGTCACGCGTGAGTTCATCCACTTGCTAGCTTCCTTCATGCATCTCCCCTCCGCTATGAGCTAGCGCCTCCGTCGCGGCACAGCGGGTGGCTGGACAACACACTCTTACCGTAAGTGTGTCTTGTTCAGCCGCACCATCGTGCCATGAAGGGTTCGTTAGCTTGCTATTCCATAATAGATCTGAATGTGTTGTTGTGCTTGCGTCTGTATTTGCTTGTTTTCAGAGGGCATGTGTAACATTATTTTATTTCTTGTTTCCGTATAGAGTGAACTATCACAGACGGTTTGTAGTGTAAACCGTCTATAAAGGACTATCACAGACGGTTCTATATACGAACCGTCTGTGATTCTTTTGAACCATCTGTGATATTATGGACATCACAGATGGTTCATGTTAATAACCGTCTGTGATAATGTAACTATCACAGGCGGTTCTTTATACGAACCGTCTGTGATAAGAACCAATCTCAGATGGTTATTAATATGAACCGTCTGTGATATTGTTGGTATCACAGACGGTGCGTATATAGAACCGTCTGTGATAATTCACAGACGGTTATTAACACGAACCGTCTGTGATATATTGTTTTCACAGATCGTTTGTGGTTGGAACCGTCTGTGATATTCTGCACACTATTAATTACTTGGCGTACTTGCTCGATGTCAACACAGATCTGTCTTCATTGCGCTGCATCGGTGGAGCAAGGTGGCCGGCTTTAGGGAGTTAGGGGTGAAAACATATCACTGTCTTCTTAGTGATCAGATCAGAGGTTAGTACTCAATTACTTAACATTCTTAGTGAGCTGATCTGATCACCGTCTTTTGTTTAATTTAAATCTAGCTAGCTAGCTAAGTTTAGAAAGATAATGTTAGTTTGCTTGATTTCAGAATGGGTGGCTAGCTAGCTATATACCTACGTAATATATATAGATGTATGTCATGTACATGCAAGTATGTATAGCTAGTCTGATTTGCTATGTAGTAGCGGTAATAATCATTTTTGACACCCATTTGTTACTTATGTAGCGTAGATGGACCGAAACTGGATGTACATTGAGAACCGTGTGAGTGAAGAATACATTAATGGCGTGTCTGCTTTTAGAAGGGCGGCCGAGCTGAATATGTTGAAGAAGGGGATGAAATATATGTATTGTCCATGCATTGATTGTGATAATCTCAAGATGTTTAGCAACTCAGCGCAGATCGAGGCTCACTTGATTCGAATGGGTTTCAGAAAAGGGTACAAATGTTGGACCAGTCACGGTGAAGAGAAGAGTACACAAGAAGGTAGTTATGACATAATCGAGGGAGACAACGATGTGCCAGATGTGGACTGTTCTTTTGATCATGAGGATAGGTCACAGGATGACAATCTGGATCAGATGTTACGTGATGCAAAAGGGAACTATAGTGAAAGATAGTTTGGTAAATTCGAGGGCTTGATGGAGGACTCGGACAAACATTTGTTCTCGGGCTGCAAGCCGCAATACACGAGATTGTCATGAGTTCTAGAACTGCTGAAATTGAAGGCAAGCAATGGTTGGTCCGACAAGAGTTTCACAGCATTGTTAGATCTCTTAGCAGACATGCTTCCAACGGGAAATGTGTTTCCGAGAACCACCTACCAAGCCAAGAAGATTCTTTGTCCATTAGGAATGGAAGTAGAAAGAATACATGCATGTCCGAATGATTGTATCCTGTACCGTAAAGAGTATGCTAGCTTACATGTTTGTCCGGTGTGCAAAGCATCTCGATACAAGCGTAAAAATGACTCTGATGATGGGAAGGGCATCGAGGTGAAGCAAGGATCTCCTGCTAAGGTGATGTGGTATCTTCCTGTAATCCCCCGTTTGAAGAGTTTATTTGCAATCCGCAAGGATGCAAGATTGATGCGTTGGCACTGGGAGCAGCGTAAGAAAGACGGAATGATAAGACATGTTGCTGATTCTGCCCAGTGGAGGAACATCGATAGGATGTTTGTAGATTTCGGTGTGGAACCGAGAAATATAAGGTTTGGGTTGAGTACAGATGGAATGAATCCTTTTGGTAATATGAGCAGCCGACATAGCACCTGGCCCGTGACTCTGTGCATGTACAACCTTCCTCCTTGTCTGTGTATGAAGCAGAAGTATATTTTGATGTCACTACTTATCCAAGGGCCGAAGCAACCTGGTAACGATATTGATGTGTTCTTAGCACCATTGGTGGAAGATCTTGCAATACTGTGGAACGAAGGGGTACATGTATGGGATGTGGACAAACGAGAGAACTTCACTCTACGCGCCATGTTGTTCTGCACCATTAATGATTTTCCTGCCCTTGGTAACCTGTTAGGATTGAGTACAAAAAAAGCCAAAGCATGTCCTCACTGCTTAGATTATACCGAGAGTATGTGGTTGAACAACTCGTGCAAAACTGTGTACATACGTCACCGTAGGTTCCTTCCAAAGTATCACCCATACTGCAAGATGAAGAAACAATTTGATAGAAAAAAGGATGACTCAGTACCAAGACCTTTTAGCGGGAAAGAGGTGTATGATATGGTCAAGGATATAAACGTTGTGCTTGGAAAAGAACGTAAATTGAGGAATAACATGTGGAAAAAGAGGTCAATATTTTGGGACTTACCTTATTGGGAGCACTTAGAAGTTCGCAATTGCATCGATGTCATGCATGTAGAGAAGAATGTATGTGACAGTTTGATTGGTCTCTTACTGAACATTCCCGATAAAATAAAGGATGGTGTTAACGCAAGGCGTGACTTGGTCGCTATGAACATCAGGACCGAGTTAGCACCGATAGAGACCGATAAAGGCCGAATGTACCTTCCCCCAGTTTGCTACACTCTGTCTAAGTCCAAGAGAACTGAACTGTGTCAGTCCTTACATGGTGTGAAAGTTCCATCTGGTCACTCCACCAGCATGAAGAAACTTATTTCCATGGAACATTTGAAATTAATTGGCATGAAGTCTCACGACTGTCATGTGCTAATGACACAAATGCTACCTGTTGCAATTAGAACTATTTTGCCGAACAAGGTTCGAGTGACAATCATAAGGCTATGTTATTTCTTCAACGCAATTGCTCAGAAGGTCATTGATCCCAATGGACTAGATGCTCTGCAAACCGAGGTGGTGACAACTCTATGTCATCTAGAGATGTATTTCCCTCCATCATTTTTTGATATCATGGTCCATCTCATTGTCCACCTTGTGAAAGAGATAAAAATATGCGGCCCCGTATTTTTACGTCATATGTACCCTTTCGAGAGGTACATGGGAATTCTGAAGTCCTATGTACGCAATCGATCTCGACCGGAGGGTAGCATTATCGAAGGTTATACAACAGAAGAGGTCATTGAATTCTGCATCGGCTACATGGCTCAGGTCGAGCCGATAGGTGTACCTCTATCTCGTCACGAGGGGAGGCTAGAGGGTACCGGGACTATCAGAAGGAAAGCAATAACTCCGGATCAAAATACGTATGCTCAAGCCCATTTCATGGTTTTACAACACATGACTAAAGTGACCCCATATATTGAAGAGCACAAGGACATGCTACGTCAGGAGAATGCAGGCCAGTCAGAAGTTTGGATCATGAGACAACACAACCGTCAGTTCAACGAATGGTTGAAGGTGCAATTGACTAGGAGGTCGTCAAGTGAAACACTACAATGGTTGGCAAAAGGGTCAAAATTTACAATTGTGACCTGGCAAGGATACGACATTAATGGCTACACATTTTATACAACAGATCAGGATAGAAAGAGCACAGTGCAGAACTCAGGTGTCTGCATAGATGCCTATGATGCGCACGTCAGTACCGTTGGCTGAAGCTCATACTACGGGCTTGTAGAGGAGATTTGGGAGCTTGACTATGTAATTTTCAAGATTCCTCTATTTCGGTGCCGTTGGGTCCAACTCCTACGGGGTGTAAAGGTCGACAAGTACGGCGTCACTACCGTGGACCTCGAATGTGTAGGATACAAAGACGAACCATTCGTACTCGCAAGGCAAGTTGTTCAAGTATTTTATGTAACCAACCTGGCAAATAAGAAGCGCCGTGTAGTTCTTCAGGGAAAAAGAAGGATTGTCGGGGTTGAGAATGTTGTGGATGAGGAAGAGTACAATCAATTTGATGATTTGCCTCCATTCGGTGACGGCATCAGGCTCGAGGAAGAACAAGGCGATGAAGCAAGCTATATGCGTGTCGATCATCGTGAAGGGCTTTATTTAAAATGAAATAGCCAAGTGTGATAAATGTAACTATGAAATATTTATATTTATGGTTACGCTCACGTTTTTCATAAATGTAATTATGTTCCATTGTAATTGTAAAATGACTCAGGAACTAAGAAATAGTTATATTTATGGTTATGCTTGCGTTTTTCATATATGTATCTATGTTCCATTGTAATTGTAAAATGACATAGGAACCTAGCTAGCTGCTTGTATTTATATTGAACTATTACAGGCGGTTTATTGAAAGAAATCTCTAGTCTCCATTGTCCAGCGCCCCTGCTAGCTAGGTTTTGGTCCCTCCCGCCGCCGCTCCCTACCGACGCCGCCGGTCCCTCCCGACGCTGGTCCCTCCCGATGCCGGTCCCTCCCGACGCCGCCGGTCCCTCCCGACGCCGGTCCCTCCCGACGTCGCTCCCTCCCGAGAAGTATTTTATGATATATGCTTGCATTTAAGCTTTATGATATATGCTTGACATGTATTTTACGATATATGCTTGACATGTTAGCTTTATGATATAAGCTTCACATGTATTCTATGATATATGCTTGACATGTATTTTATGTTGTATGCTTCACATGTTAGCTTTATGATATATATTTCACATGTATTCTATGATATATGCTTAACATGTATTTTATGTTGTATGCTTCACATGTTAGCTTTATGTTATATGCTTGACATGTTAGCTTTATGATATATACTTTATTAGTACTTTATGATATATGCTTCACATGTTAGCTTGCTAAATTGTAGCATATAATATATGCTGCACTTGTTTAGCTTACTGCAGTGATGCAGTCACTTCAGTTAGTCAATCGTTAGAACTGTGTCAAAGGGCATGAAGCAAGTGACGCACTCTAGTGTATCCTGTTCAATGAACTTGATACACTAGTTTGTGTCATTTGCTTCATAGAACTTTGTTTAGGCCCATACCTCACTGCGTCCACACAGTCGTCCAAAATTTTTAATATATGCCACATAGACCTTCAAAGGGCATGAAGCAAATAACACATTCCAAAGTATCCGGTTCAGTGAACTTGATACACTGGTTTGTGTCATTTGCTTCATAGAACTTTGTTTATTAGCTACAAAGTCTATTTCAAAGGCCCATAGCTCACGACAGTTAGTTTTTTCTTAGAAGAGAGATGGCGTCCACACAGTCTTCATCGTCGTCATCTGGGTCTCATGCTCCCAAGATTGCGAAAACTAAGCGTGGCCGAGGAGTATCGAAAAGGCCAGAGGGCCGAATGACCATCACGGTGGTCTCTCCGAATGGGGTCCCTCTGGAACCAACAAAAGCAGCGTCATCATTTCGGACTACCTGCGGGATAATAGGAAGGCAACGAGTCCCTATCACCATAGCAAGCTGGAAAGATTTGACAAAGGATCACAAAAATCAGCTATGGGAGGAAATTACAAATTCGTTCGAGATCCCAGCAGAAGTACAGGGACTCGTGCAACGGCAGGCGCTCCTCGCAATGGGAAATGCATGGAAGAATTTTAAGAGTAATCTTGTGACGCATTACGTGGCCAAGGATGTCACGCCCTTCACGAAGTATCCTTTCGTGTCGCCGGAAACATGGGAGGCCTTTGTGCAGATGAAGACAACGACCGAATTTCAAGAACGTAGTGCGGCGCATAAGGCTCTCCAGTCACAAAACACTCACCCTCACAGGCTCGGCACCGCTGGGTAGTCGGGTAAAATCCTACAGTGGAGGATGCAGGACGAGGCTGTAATACAATCGGAGGCCTCCCCACCATTTGCCGGGATCGCAAACGAGCGCGCTCGAAACTGGTTGAGAGCGAGGTCATCAACCACATCTTCGGGTGTCTCTTTCAAAAACCCCGCAGATGAGGAAGTGTCCCAACACCTGGTAAAATATGTTAAACTACATAGTTGTTAACACCTCTTGAACTTCATGGGTTCAAAAATATACCTTGATTCACTACTTAGGAGCAACCACGACTTCAGTCGTGTGCAAGAAGTAATTAACAGGTAAACTCATTTCCTCCATACATAACTATTTTAATATTTCCTTCGTTTGCAACGGCCTTGGCTAACTTTTTTGAATCACGTAGGTCGTTTGCCGCTTATGTTGCCCTAGGAGGAAGACATGACAAATCCAGTGACACGCTGCGACACAACACGCGATTTCCGGTACCCGCTACGACACAACAATCCTATATCACACTTTGTTATAATGCCTCTAGAATTGACAATACCTATGTATGTAATTCTATTTTTGCAGTGCCACCAGCAGCTACAGGGTAACGTATGTGGATTCTACGTTTGCCGCCATATGAAGGAAATCATGGATACTAAGATCAATGATCCAGAGGTTTGTTAGGTCTTTCCAATAATTATTATTTTCTGATTATATATATGTATATATTTATACACACATGCTAATTAATGACTTAACATTGCTCCTAGCGACAGCGGGTGGACTTCGACGAAAGTACATATGATCTTGACCAACTCATAGAAATTCGTGGAAACCTCTCCGAATTCTTAGTAGCAGGGGTCATAAACAAGGCTGGAGAGTTCCACCCCAGCAATGGTGATAATTAGATGTTGAAACATTGCATTCAATTGTACAAGTCAAACAATTCCTTCAATTTAATTCATTTGTCAGATCTGTGTAACAATTTTCATTCTATATATGTATGTGATCTGTTGGCCGTTTGTTACATTCATCTGTGTAGCGAATTTTGTTGTAATTTACTTTAAGTTGCAATAAACTTATCTGTCATTTATCTGTAATCTGCTTGCTTGCTTGCTTTCAGAGGGCATGGCTAGCATATCCTGAGGCTAGCCAAAAAACGGCAAATAAGGCCCCGTTTGGCAGAGCTCTAGCTCTAGGAAATCTGTAGATTTTCTAGAGCTGGTCATCTGTAACTCTAGGAAATCCTGGATCTAGAGTTGCAGGTATGTTAAGTGCATTTACATGACTCATTTCATTTATATTATATATTAAATAAAAATATTTAAATCACTTTAATTTAGTCAACAAACTACAGATCCAGCATAGATCTCGGAGCTAGAGCTGTGCCAAACGGGGCCTAAAATGGCTCATGCACTTGCTATCACAGACGGTTCGTTGTTAAAATCCGTCTGTGATATTGTATCACAGACGGTTTCAAAGACTGCCGTCTGTGGTATGAATAATATCACAAACGTCCTTTGTTACTAACCGTCTGTGATATACACAATATCACAGATGGTTTTTATTTCGAACCGTCTGTGATATGATTATATCACAGATGGTTAGTAACAAAAATCGTCTGTGATATTGTGTATATCACAGACGGTTTTGCATAAAAAACCGTCTGTGATAGTCGAGTATCATAGACGGTTTGTTATAAAAAACCGTCTGTGATAGTCTCGTATCACAAACGGTTTTTGTTACTAACCGTCTGTGATATAATCATATCACAGACGGTTTTTTATAACAAACCGGCTGTGATATTCGACTATCACAGACAGTTTTTTATACAAAATCGTCTGTAATGTGAGTTATCACAGACGGCTTGGGAGCCGTCTGTGATAACCACATATTATCACTTACACCTAAACATTTACGGTTCAGGAACCGTCTGTGTTGACGGTTCCGAACCGTCTGTGATAGGTCTGTCTGTAGCATTGCTAATAAATAGTGATCGCTTATTAGTTTAATAAATATTGATTGCTTAGAGAAATCAAAAATAAAAAATCACTGAAAATCCAAAAATTTTTGTAGCTCTAGAAGCATGTAGCGTTCTGAATTTCTAATTTGTGGCATGATTAGAGAATGACGTAGGAGTTATCAGTTGATCAAATGTTATGCCCATTAATTAACTAATTATGATTTTTTTAAATTTGAAGGGCCATATGAGAAGATCATGCTTAATGTTACGATGAACCATTACAATATTTGTAGTGTGATGAAATGATTTTGCAAAAATTGCGTTTGATTTGAGCTGTTTTCTAGAAGTGTCAGAAAAATCGGAAGTACTATAAGTATAAGTACGGTAATTTCGTTTGTGAGGAAGTACCGGATTGAGTTGCGGTATATTTTTTTCCAAAGAGCCCCAAGTGAGGTTTTCAGAGTGCAGAAGTACCGCTTTGGGAAGCGGTAGTACCGCAGGGCGGAAGTACCCGCGTGTTAAGCGCGGTACTTCCGATTTTCCCAGAAAAACAGAGGTTTGGAGAATTGAGTCATGGATCGAGTTTGGATGACCTAGGTCATTAGATTAAGATTGCATGATGCATGTCTTAGCTAATGCAGGTCAAATTGCGAAGAACTTATGCTTAGAAACAATTTCTTTGTCTTGGATGTGTAGGATTGCTTGGAGTCAATTATGGTCAATGGCAATGATCGAGGCTATGCTCATGAGCAGTTTAGGTCCAGAACGATCGAGGATGCCGGGTGAGATGGTGAGCTCAAGTATGGCACGAGAAAGACGAGAAATGTTGAAGGCGAATTCGAACAGCGGGATGGCGCCATGTGGCTTGCATGGACCAAGTGAGCTGTGGATCGGTGGAACTAAGATGGGAGAGACTTAGCCGCACGTGGCAAGCTAATGGTGCACCTACACGTGGCAAGCATGGTGATTGCTTGCAGTGGTTAGTGATGACCGGGTCAATGAAGGGTATTTTGGTAGTTTGACCAAAATACCGGAAACCATCTTGTGTCAAAACCACGGTGCATGGGCGATCCGTTGGAAAGCGGTTTAGGTCAAGGTGGAGCTGGGTTGATTAAGGCTAAGGATTTAACGGATACACACTTATACGCTTTAAAAAGCGTGTACAAGTGAACTTGTGTGAGTAAAACCCATGTGTGTGGGGTTCACAGGTTCCCCATTGTAATAGTGGATATGATCCATTAAGTGGTGTAGGTGGCTGGTTGCTCACCTATAAAAAGTGGTTGGGATGGAGGCATATAAGGTTAACCATCCAACCCATCTTTTGTACTCTCTTCTCTAGGTTTAGGGTTAGGGTTTAAGAGTGAGTACCTTGGGTGCTTTGTCCTCTAAGGTGGAATGACTATAAAATCTATCTTATCAAGTAAGCAATACATCAATCTTTGTGCAACTCTTGAATCCCTCTTGTTTTTTATTGCTGTGCTTGTCTTTTGGTTGGTTTTGATCTCTCCTCTTTGCTTCTTGTGATCTTGCTGTGGCAAGGATACATAAGAGATGGAGATAATCCGTGGGAATGCATCTCCACCTATCTAGGCATTTTGATAGCAAGATTCACGAAAAAAATCCATTTTTGCTTGATTTGGCCTCAAGGTGTGATTTCTTTATCCGATGGTGTTTGACGTAATTTCTTTCATGTTCTTGCTTGATGGGACATGTGAGAATATATCTAAAGCTATCTTAGCTATTATCTACCCATGAGCAAGTTGTATTGTTTGTAATATCCTAGAGTAGATCCCTGCAAAATCTCATGTCATTGGATATACGAATCAAAAGTTGCATTGATTTTAGTTTTTGAACTCGTGCTAAAATCACTGTTCATCGAGGAAATCAGACGTACCACAGTGCAAACAAAGGTACTTCCAAAAATCAGAAGTACTGTAGTGCAAACAAAAGTACTTCTGATTTCTCTGATTTTTCTCAAAAATTTAAAAACATTGTTTTGCTTGTTTGTTGGTGGTTTCGCATTCCAATCTTCATAGCTTTGTAGTTATTAGAGTGAAGGAGTGTTGAATACTTTGGATAAAATTAGAAGGCACCATTCACCTCACTCTGTTGCCATCGTCGGTCTTTCAATTGCTATCAGAGCTCGATTAACTCTTTTCGTAGATCTTAACTAGTCTTTATAGCCATGATAATAGACAAGTATTCTATCAAGCCACCTCTCTTCGATGGAGTCGACTATTCCTTTTGGAAGAGCATGATAGAGTCTTACATTCAGGCTCAAGGCTATGCGATCTGGAGAAAGGTTAAGACTCGGTTCGTTGCTCCTATCGATGAGCACATCATAGCAATAAATACGCTAGATGTTGAGGCAAATGCAAAGGTGAGAAACATCATAATCTAAGGTCTTAGCCAGAGTGAGTTTGATCATATCTCTCATCTCACGTTAGCATATGACATCTGGGTTGACTCTCGATGCATACCATAAGGGCACCACCCAGATCAAGACTGTTCGACAAGACCAGTACAAATGAGAATACAACAAATTTGAGATACTTGCTAGTGAGTCTTTGGATGAGTGCTTTGGCAGATTTTACAAGATTCTGAGCATCCTCCGAGCTGCTGGTATCCAATACTCTGACTAGGATAATGCTCACTAGATGCTTTCTGCCTTAGACCTCAAGGTTTGGGAGATGAAGTGACCACAATAAGGATACGCCTGATTTATCAACCTTGACTCTTGATGTGTTGTACTCACGCCTTAATACTCATGAGATCGACATCGTCTCTCGCAAGACAAAGTCACAATCGATGGTTTTGGTCACCGATCCCACTTCAGCCTCTAGAGCATCGTTTGATGGTGCTTTGGGCTTCTTTTGGCTACTTATGCGAGATGAGCGATGACTAGTTTGAGCAGTTTCTAGAGAGTGACCTAGCCCTCTTAGCCAGAAAATTCTCACACGCATACAAGAGAGTTAGAGAGAGGAAGAGAGGAGGTCCGGTGATTTGACCCAACCACATTCGAGCGAACTGTCCCAAGCTGGAGAATGGCAAGAACGACTATGTCGGTATGAGCAAGAATGACTACATCAGCAAGAACTGCAACAAGAAGCCCCTAGCTCATGATCAAGGCAAGGAGAAGAAGTATTGTAACCTTGACAAGGCCAAGAAGCTCTTCCACCGTGTTCTCACTACCTTCAACAACTTTTACTTTAGCGACATGGAGGGCTGGAGCGATGACGACTATGATGATGATCCATACAATGACACTGAGGATAGCGACGACTTTCACCGGGATGTGCTTTATAGTTGATGAGAACGGCATCAGCGATGACAATGTCTTCAGCAACTTTGATGAGATATGCCCTTCCTACGACCAACTTAATGATGCTTTTCTCAAGTTAGGAAAGTTTTATGCTAGCTAGGTCTAGGACCAGATGTTGTGAGTTGGAAAAGGAGGTAGAGAGCTTGTCACGGGAGCTTACTGCACTTAGATCTGCTTCTTCCTGTGACAATTGCGATGTATGTGTTTCCTTGCTTGGTGATATAGAGAAACTAAGAACGTCTCATGATGTGTGATGTCTTATTTGGATTTGCTTAACGCGGAGAATAATAGTTTGCTAGCTAAGTTAGAGTCGTTGAGGGTTGCTCATTTACATTCTGATTCTGTTGAGACTACATTCTACACCTCATGTGAGGATAAGGACAATGCTTTTAGAGGTTTGTATACCATGCTCCTTGATCTGCTTGCAATCTGTGATAGTTGTACCAACATAAAGATTAATTTAAAGAAGGCAGATCATAAAATCACTGAAATACAAGCTGTCTTGATGGAACCTGTTGCTTCTTGTGCCAACTACCTAAAATTAATGCTAAACTTGAATCTGTTTCCAACAATTTCAGGACATGGATGATCATAATAAGAAAATGGCTCAATTTGCTTCTAAGGCACCTGTTAGCTCGGCATGCAATAATTATGAAAAACTAAAATCGAAATTGATTGGGTGGGATGAAAATGTGTGAAGCTAACTAAGGATCTACTAGAGAAGCCAAAATCTGATTGTTTGTTCTGTGCTAAAGTTGGAGAGAAAATGGAGGATATACAAAAGACCTTTAGGGAGAGTTACAAAGCTCAGATAGCTAGGATTAGAACTGCCCCTGTGTGTCTTGTGAATCCCTCAAAGTTGAGGTAGCCGTGCATAAAGAGAGATATGCACGTCCTATTCGATCTCCCCCTTCTAGTTCTTCATCCTCTCATTCTGGCTCCTTATCATCTCCTTCTCCTTGTGCTTCATGTGTCTTTCTTTTTTGGGAGTGTGAGTACCTCATGAACACTCTCAAAAAATTTGTTGGAGGCAAGAAAAGGCTCAATCTTATCCTAGACAAATCTATGGTTTGCATGTTTAATTAAGATCTAGGATATGATTTCTTAGAGGATGTGAGGAAACATCCAAATACTGTTGCTAGAGCTGTAGCAGCAGGCGTGATCGAGGTTGAGCCTGAGCCTAAGAAAATATTGTTTAAGTCTGCGGGCTTTATCCAAGGGATTTCTGATAGTAAGATTGTGCCATCTGCTTCTTCAACCTCTCAGAAGGTGAAATCTCATCTTGCTGCTTTGACTCTCAGAAGGCGAGGTACCATTGCACCTTCTATCAGAAGGATGGATATGTGGTTGAGTTCTGCTTCAAGCACACCAAGATCGCACGAAGAGACCGTGTTCACGTTCTTAGGAGTATTTAGAGTCAGCCCCAAATTCGGAGTGCTCCTAAGATCAACATGAGGTCTAGAGTCATAGGTAGCTTTCCTGACTTGAAGGGTTTTAGGTAGCATCGAGGATTTAGTTTTCAGGCTTCTTTTGGTTTTGGTCCTCGAGTTGCCTTTTGTCAGGTTTTCTATTGTCCTGAGGATAGACCTCGTTTTCTCCATCGAGGTAGCTATCCGTGGCGTGATTAGCATACTGTTGTAGGTCAGACCCGCTCTTCCATAACGGTCAGACCTAGCAGAAGAGGTCTGCTCCTAGACCTTCTGATTCCGTGAGAGGTGAGGTGTGTAGAGTAGCTAGAGGTTAGTCTTTTGTTTCTATGACTGCATCTTCTACTCATCGTGTGACTTAGTATTGGGTTCCCAATTTGCTCTTATTTACCCTAGTACCGAGCCACCAATGTTGTCTTCTCACTGACTCAGGATCGCCGGGCTGGGAAGGGAGATGTGTGGCTTGTGGACTCCAGCTATTCTCGCTACATGACCAGAGACTCCCGTTGGTTCTCTTCCCTAGTCTGAGCTCCAGGTGATGAGACAATCACCTTGGAGACACTTCGTCAGGTCGAGTCATTCCTAAAGGTATTGTGTGCATTAATGATTCTTTTATTCTTAAGGATGTTGCCTTAGTAAGTAAGCTGTGTTATAATTTGCTTTCTGTTTCTCAGCTTACCATGATTTCGAGGTAAGCCTTAAGAAAAATGCTTGTAAAATCCTTGATTCTTTGGAAAGTTTGGTTTGCAAGATTTCTAGGTTTGGGAGGATTTTTTGTACTAATTTTATTGAGTCTTTTGGTAATTCTCTCTGATGCTTAGTTTCTTCTGAGTTCTGTGATCTCTCCTTCTGGCATACGAGACTTTGTCACATTGGCTTTAATCATTTGACGCAAGTAAGCGGTCATGATCTCGTTTGTGGTCTGCCTGAGCTCAAGATAGTCAAAAACTTAGTTTGTGCTCCTTGCCGGTAGGGCAAGATGGTTGCCACTTCTCATCTCCCCAGTCATTTGACAATGACTGATGCATCGGACAGCTTCTTCATATGGACACTATTGGTCCAGCTAGAGTGCAGTCAGCCGGTGGGAAGTGATATGTTCTTGTTATGGTTGATGACTTCTCGAGATTCTCATGGGTGTTTTTTTAGCCTCGAAGGTTGAGACTTTTAGTCATTTTCGAGGTTTGTTTGGTAGGTTATCAGTTGAGCTCCTTGGTGCCTTACGAGCAATCCGAAGTAACAATGGCACAGAGTTCAAGAATTCCTACTTTGAGAGCTTCTGTGATGAGACAGGTGTAGAGCATCAGTTTTCTTCTCTGTATGTCTGATGAGGCGATGGGGTCCCGATCTTCCGATAGGATGATAACTTCGATTTTGGTGGAGATGACTCTTGCGATCTGACTACAACCGTACGACGTCGCTTGCGCCTTAGCAATCGATGAACCACACTCCAAGTCATTATCAACCGTGCCAAGAATGCGGTTGACCTGACCACGAAGGTCTATTCCTGCATGCAACCGAAGAACACGCAAGAACAAGATAACAAGCAATCTGAAATTGCAAATATTTATATTGAGCTCAAAAGGTGGGATTCCGTAGAGGTTCTTTACGGTTGGTCTAGCTGACAAAAGTGAAGAACAAAAGTTTTTACCATGGAAAAACTAATCAAACGAAATCTAAGAAAACTAGAAGGGTGCAGCCTCCTTAAATAGGGGTGGGAAAGCCGCACAAAACTAAGAAACAAAGGGGTGGTACTATTCACATACTGTTCATGTGAACAGTAACCTCGTGAACAGTATGGGCCTAGGAGGGGGGCACCTCCCCTTTGGGCCCAAACATTACAAGGTCCAATTTGACCCAAACAGGTGACACAACACCTTCTTTGAGTGATTTCGGCAAGCACAGGAGGAATTTGGAGATGAGGCCAGATCCATTAGAAAGAGGACAAGACAAGCTTTCCATCGAGTACTCGTGGACCTCAAACGGACTCCGTATGTGAAAGTAATGCACATTTGAAGTTGGGCCGTCAAGCTGAATCCGAACTGATCTGGAGGCCGAATTGGATTCAAAAACGTGTACAAGTTGAACTCTTGCTTGAATTTATGCAAAAGTGATGTGGTGCTACAAAAATATATATTTTCATCATTAGGTAGCATCATATTCTCATTTAAAATATGTTGAAACTGAAGAAACGAATTCACCTTTAGTTCAATCTTGATATTGGGCGCTATGGTCGTATGTGTTGGTGGCATGGTCACATCATCCTCCCCTTCTTGATAGAAAACCGTCCTCGGTTTTAGCATATGTGTAGCCTCACGTATTGCATGATCTTCATCATAAATCTCGGTACATAATAACAAACGCAACAAACTCTCATTATGTAATATCATACGTTCTTTATCACACAAAGTAAAACCTTTTTGAAATGAGCTCATTTTATAATTTAAGTGATGCGTAGGAGCTCTTGTAATTGGAACAACAAGCATAGCAAATATGGTTTATCCATAGGGGTCGTGTCCTCATCATCCTCCCCTTCTTGAAAACAAAGCCGTCCTCGACTTTTGATAAGTTGAAAGTATGGTAACAAAGAAGCCAAGGTGTATGCATGGTATATGTATATGTCATCCATTTTAACAATTCTTCGTTGTTGCACAATTAATATTAGAAAATAACAGCAATCATAGAAGCTTATCATATCATTAACCCAATAGTAGCCATATATGTCAATGACCAAATTAAAATTTCTCACACAGCAATTATTGCAACTAGATTTGCAAATGTAAGTGAAGCATTTATGCAATTGAAATATCTAAAGTTGTAAACTTGCAGTGATGGCACATATGGGCAAAGCTACAACTTTTGGAATTAAACAAAGTTCATCCATATAATCATACTCAATGGAGCAATAGCAAATTTATCCTACAAGGGTGAAGAGATTTGTTTGTTCTTCCATAATTCATCATCTTTATTCAGATTGTCCATATTAGATGATGCAAAAAGAGATGAACACATAAGCATTGGATGAATACTAAATTTTACTTCCCTCTCACATTGAACATGATTCAGCATACAAGAATTGTTGTCCCAAACAGCAAGTTTCAATTCATCCATGTGATCTCAAGTTATGCATATTCGATATACAAGAAATTGATTTTCTACACTATAATGTCCAATCAAATTTAACTTATACCCTGGTGTGTAGGCACTAAACAAAAATTTTGAACATGCAGGTTTAGAAACTTTCTCCATAGCACGTGACAATTTTATAGGTAGATCCAACATGATGTAACACAATGAATTAGCAGGAGAAATTCTAGTCAAAACTTCTTTATGTGTAATTAATTCGACATGTGCAAAATTATGAGAATTTAGATTAGCACATGGTTCGTTCAAGGGAACACAAGGAATATTAAAACATTGCACTACAGTAGGTATATACACACAAGGTTGCTCTATGTCTTGTTGTAGCACCAAATCAATACCTTTGTCATTATCGTCCTCATCAGATACTGTAGGTACCTCAAACTTCTCCTCTAATGGCATAAGATGCACCAGATCAACCTTCACCTCTTCAAGTATCTCGGTGGTATCTGTAGATGGAGTAGGAACCAAAACAATATCAACATTTTCAGTTACCTCAGGTTGCACCTCGCTTGTGACCGTGGGTGCTGGAGGTACAAAACGATGTCGCAATTTCTTTTTCATCTCCTCCCATGTGTATATAGTGGAACTCAAGATTTAACCACCAATGTTGAACATCACCAATCAGCGTCGTCCTTACCATGCTCATCTTCTCAGCAGGATCAAGATCCTGTCTTTCAAAGTAGCTATCCAACATAGTAACCCACAAGAAGTAGTCCGACGACGTACTCCCAGCGATGAGTGGCAAGATATATACCGGTAATTGTTTCCCTTTGAGTTCAAATCTGCCCGTGATGACATCATAATCTACCAATTTTCTCAAGCCTGTCATTGTTAGTAGAAAACAAGGAAACAAATAACAAGTAAATGTTTCTACCAACTACTAGGATATGGAGGCTCAAATCAAATCACGTATCTCTCAAGCTCTTACCAAATTCTTACAAGTTCTTACCAAAGCAAACAGGTGGTGCAACCGGTGGCTGGTTCGTGATAAATCTAACTCAAGTGATGACTAAAGCGATTGCAAGGTACAGCGAGACCTGTTCGGTTAGTAAAAAAGTGGAGCTTGGATAGGCTATGTATTTTGTAGCAAAGGTGTAGGATCGATTCACACTAAGATAGGCAATCAGAGGGGGGTGAATGATTGCGGAAGCTAAAAATAAATTTTAATACTCCCCTTTTAACACAAAACCTATTTAAGCCTTGTTTAAAGTTCTGGACAGAACACTGTATCCTTACTAAAACTGATCTCGATAAAAATCCGTAACTTCGATTAACCTCAAACTTTTTCAGAATAAACTAGAGACAGTTGTTGAACTAACCCAACTGGAATTACGTCAATCGGAGCTCTAGAACTTGAGATATAAAATAAACAAGATCGCTGATGTAGATAGTGACGAAAATAAATTAAGCCCTAATTATGCAACTAAGCAAAATTGAGATCGCTTGCCTGACCGATGGCCGAACAATGTCGTGCGCTTCGTGATCAAAGAGATGCCACACCAAAGAAAAAGTTTGGTCACCCCAAAAACCGTATATATATTTTTCTTCACGGCTGCTTGGTACAAACTCTTGCCATGCCGTCGCATGCATATATATATACACACACAGCCCAACTCCAACTAGGCCTTAAAATCCTAATCCAACTCCAACTAGGCCTTAAAATCCTAATCCAACTCCAACAAGGCCTTAAAATCCTAATCCAACTAGGCTTGGACCTTTTTTACCTCAACTAGACCTTTGGCCCACTAATTTTCAAGGGACCCGAAACCCTTCCTAACACAGGTTTTTCACACTCACGACTTTTTTAACGCGTCACGTGTCGAAGCCTCCAGGACCGCACCTCCCGTAGCTTCTCCACGTATCATCTACCTTTGATCTCCATGCGTCCCAAGCATGAGCCCGATCATCTCGTGACCTCCTTGACCGTCTGAACCTCGGATCTTCCCATCCTAGTTTCGGTCCACCTCGTCACCGACCATGATCGCCTCCATGCTCAACCTGCACATGCAAAGACCAAAGTTACATTCTTCCGGCACAAGTTCGTCCCAACTTGACCAACATCAGTTCACGCACGCACCACACACCTCGCATAACATCGTTAAACAAAATCACCAAATATTCATCAAAACAAATTAACTATTGTCAATTATTTATCACCACAATATCTTACGCTTAACCACATGGTCTAACAAAAGGAAAACCATCAATTAATTTCAGACATTGCATAGAATTGAATTATAGTTCGTATCTGGCACTTAGCCTATGTTGCTGATCAACCAAAGGTGAAAGAAGGCTAAAAATATGTGTATGGCAATGCATAGGAGTGGTAAATACAAGATAATTCAATTGAATGCAATCTGGAATTGAAGAACACAAGGATTGACCCAAAACGTGAAAACTGAAGATTTCTGTCCACTGGACAACACGTCGGTATTTCAGCCGTAACTTTTTGTTAGTTGCTTTTTTTTCAATGATTCTTTTTTTATCTGTTTTCTGACGGAGTTTTCTACAATGTTTGTTTTGGGACCAAGTTCTGGAAGTCGACTGAAAAAATCGCACAAAAATCACATGTCCCAACTGTTGCAGATTCTATCTGGAATTTTAGGTTGACTTGCACCGCAGATATCTTTTTACTGCCATACTGGATTGAAGCAAAATTTTATAGGAAGATAGATAATGAATTTAGGAATCTAATGGAGGTGGTATCACTAAAAAAGGATCAAGGAATCAAAAGTTATGGCTTTTTTGGTGGCGGCTGCAGAGAAAGGATAAATCAGCCGAAATTGGAATTAGGGTTTGGGTTGGGGCAAATTTTTCTTATTTCAATTTTTATGGAATCAAGGATATGACCAGCAACTAGACGATGCTAAGACGGACACAAATTCAATTTAGCAAACCAAAACTAACAAATTGAAAGGCACAATGTGGTTTGGAGAGCGGGAATTAACTCTTTTTGTGGGGCAATTTTTCTGGACTATAGGAAATAAAAAACCAATCTACTAACTAGGGATACAAGAAATTCCTACCGGTCAACTGAAGCTGTGATACCAACTGATGAGGCGATGAGGTCCCGATCTTCCGATAGGATAATAACTTCGATTTTAGTGGAGATGACTCTTACGATCCGACTACAACCGTACGACGTCTCTTGCGCCTTAGCAATCGTTGAACCACACTCCATGTCGTTATCAACTGTGCCGAGAACGCGGTTGAGCTGACCACGAAGGTCTATTCCTGCATGCAACCGAAGAACACGCAAGAACAAGATAACAAGCAATCTGAAATTGCAAATATTTATATTGAGCTCAAAAGGTGGGATTCCGTAGAGGTTCTTTATGGTTGGTCTAGCCGACACAAGCGAAGAACAAATATTTTCACCATGGAAAACCTAATCAAATGAAATCTAAGAAAACTAGAAGGGTGCAGCCTCCTTAAATAGGGGTGGGAAAGCCGCACAAAACTAAGAAACAACGGGTGATACTATTCACATACTGTTCACGTGAACAGTAACCCCATGAACAGTATGGGCCTAGGAGGGGGGCACCTCCCCTTTGGGCCCAAACATTACAAGGCCCAATTTGACCCAAACAGGTGATGCAACACCTTCTTTGAGTGATTAAGGCAAGCACGGGAGGAATTTGGAGATGAGGCTAGATCCATTAGAAAGAGGACGAGAAAAGCTTTCCATCGAGTACTCGTGGACCTCAAACGGACTCTGTATGTGAAAGTTATGCACATTTGAAGTTGAGCCATCAAGCTGAATCTGAACTGATCTGGAGGCCGAATTGGATTCCAAAACGTGTACAAGTTGAACTCTTGCTTGAATTGGTGCAAAAGTGATGTGGTGCTACAAAAATATATTTTTTTCATCATTAGGTAGCATCATATTCTCATTTATAATATGTTGAAACTGAAGAAACGAATTCACCCTTAGTTCAATCTTGATATTGGGCGCTATGGTCGTATGTGTTGGTGGCGTGGTCACATCAATGTCCCTCAGCAAAATGACGTTGTGGAAAGGAAGAACTGTACCTTGGTCGAGATGGCCAGGACAATGCTTGATGAGTATGCTATACCTAGGAAGGTTGGGCTGAGGCTATAGCCACCGCATGCTATGTTTCGAATAGAGTTTTTCTTAGGGTATACCTGCATCGCACTTCTTATGAGTTGAGGTATGGACGAAAGCCCAGTGTATCTCATTTTTGTGTTTTTAGTTGCAAGTGTTTATTCTGAAGTCTGGGAACCTAGATAAGTTCGAGTCTTATTCTTTTGATGGTATCTTTCTAGGTTACTCAACTTTTTCGCGAGGGTTATAGGGTTTGGAACTGCGAGACTAATATGATTATAGAGACTTATGATATGACTTTTGATGAGGACATTCCTGGTACTAGGCCAGACATCTCAGGTCCAGTCGTGCAATTTGAGACCATATTCGTAGATGATGAGGATGATGGAGATGAAAGTTCTTTACCTGATCCAGTCTCTCTTTCTCTTGAGGTGCCTGCTTCTACCATTGTGCCTCAGGGAGATCAGCCTTTGCCTTCTAGCTCTTCTGAAGCTTGTGGCTCTACTCTTATCTCCATAGCTCATGAGGTAGAAGCTACTTCTTCTTCTCATCCAAAACATCATAGACACATTCAGCGTCGACATTATCCTAAGCAGATTATTGAAGATCTCCTCAAGCATGTGATGCGTTCAAAATCTGGCTTATTTCACTTCTGTGTACACTCTACTTTTGTCACCACATTCAAGCACAAGGATATATGTCATGCACTATCTGATGAGTCTTGGGTCAATGCCATGCATGAGTAGTTAGAGAATTTTGAGAGGAATAAGGTCTGGTCGCTTGTTGAGCCCCCTAGTGGTCATAATGTCATAGGAACTAAGTGAGTCTTTAAGAACAAGTAGAGTGAGAATGGGGTTATCATTCGAAATAAGGCTAAATTGGTAGCTCATGGTTTCTCCCAGGTTGAGGATTTAGATTTTGAGAAGACCTTTGCCCCTGTAGCTAGGCTAGGGGCCATTAGGATTTTGCTTGCATCTGTAGCGTCTAAGGGCTTCAAGCTGTACCAGATGAATGTCAAGAGTGCCTTCCTCAATGGGTATATTGAAGAAGAGGTTTTTGTTAAACAGCCTCCAGGTTTCGAGAACCTCAAATATCCAAACCATGTCTTCAAGCTTTCAAAAGCCTTGCATGGACTTAAGCAAGCCCCTAGAGGTTGGTATAAGAGGCTTGTCCTATCTGTTGAGTTATAGGTTTGAGATGGGTAAGGTAGACAAAGCCTTGTTCATTCATAGGCATGGCAACAACTTTCTACTCGTCCAGATTTATGTGGATGACATCATCTTTGGTGGCTCTTTTCATGCTCTTGTTTCTCAATTTTCTGATGTCATGAGCACAGAGTTCGAGATGAGCATGATGGACGAGCTGAGCTTCTTCCACAACTTCTAGATCAAGCAGACTCGAAAGGGTACTTTCTTGCATCAAGGCAAGTACACTCGAGATCTTTCGAGGCGCTTCAACATGAGTGATGGCAAGCCAGTATCGACTCCGATGGTGACCTCGACGACACTTGATCCTGACGAGGATGGCGAGCCTATAGATCAAAAGGAGTACCACAACATGATTGGCTCCCTCCTGTACCTCATTGCATTGAGGCCGGACATACACATTGCCGTATGTTTGTGCGCTCATTTTCCAGTCTCTCATCGCACCTCTCATCACCAAGTGGTGAAGCGCATCTTCAGGTACCTTCAAACTACTTTAGACTATGGTATCTGATACTCTTCTTCTTCTTGTGTTTCACTTAGAGCCTATTCTGATGCAAATTTTGCTGCTTGGTGGACAGATAGGAAGAGCACTTCTAGCACTTACCAATTCATTGACACTTCTCTTGTTTCTTGGTCTTCTACAAAGCAGTCCAGTGTTACACAGTCCACTGCAGAGGCAAAGTATGTTGCAGCCGCTAGTTGTTGTAGTCAGGTGCTTTGAGTTAGCTATAGATAGTGTTCCACTTTTCTGTGATAACACTTCCGCCATTAACACTGCCACAAATCCAGTGCAACACTCTAGAACTAAGCATATAGATATTAGATATCATTTTCTTAGAGACCATATGAAGAAGGGTGATATAGTGCTTCAGTTTGTGGAGAGTGATCACCAGTTAGTTGATATCTTCACCAAGCCTTCAGATAGCTCGAGGTTCACGACCTTGCGGGAAGTGTTTGGGGTGGTTTGTCTTTATGACTTAATCTAAGGGGGAGCATCATATTCTTTCTGTATTATATGTACATCTACCTTCTATTGCATTTTGTTTATGGGTGCATTTGGGTTAGTATTTCTAATATAGACTAGAGTGGTTCTCATTCTCAGTTGTTTAGACTTCTTTTTCTCATCTTGTGACTCTAGGATGCTGCTTATTAGTTGCTTCTCTTCTCACCAAGTGGAGTTTACTCATTTCTTTTAGGTCTACTAGAGGTTAGGCCTTTTGGGTAGACAAGGAATGTGTTTACCCCCTTATATTTTAGATGTTTAGCTGATAGTACTCGAGTCATATGGAGTAGATGAGAGCGAGTCTGAGCCATAGTATTCCTTCTAGCTTGTCTATACTTTAAGGACTGCCATTTTTTGTTTCTTCCGAGTTTCTTCTCTCTTGCTTATTGCTTCGGTTCAAGAGGAGTTCATTTGAGATTTTCTGGAGTTTAATGATGACATAACTCCAATTAAACCAAATTGTTTCTAAAAATTAAGTCAATTGTTGAGAGGAGCTAGGATTTTTATTGCATCATATTTAATTCAGCAATATGCATTATAATATAAATACATGGAGACCTGATTATTATCCTTTTATGATATGATAAAACTATTTTACATCTTGCTATGACTTATGCTAGTTTGCTAGATTTATCATGCTTTTTTATGTGTAGCTTAATCTTTGTCATGATAACTCTTTTAAATGTGAGAAACATGAACTAAATCATGTCTTACTTTCTATTATGATTCATACCATGTCGAATCAGCTAAGTTGAATATTGAACTTAGATTAAGCTTTAGATTGAACTATGCTAGTTCTTTATTGAAATATGAGTTAGTATTAGCTCTTATTTCTTGAACTAAGTTAAGAAAAATGCAAAATGATCCCTTTTGTGCGAAAAAACTAATATCACCAATCATTTATCATGAGACGGTTTGCCATTGCACTAGACATAAACTCAGGGGAGTTTTGGATGACTAAGATCACTTCTTTAAGCTTCTTGTTTGGAATGGTCGCATAAGACTTGAGATCTAGCATATGGCCAATAAAATACAATTTTGTGAAAAATTGGTTGAAGCTCGACTATAACCAAAAATGAACTTAAAAAGGTGCCAAATATGCTAAATTTACTCAATTATAAATATTATCAAGTGTTTGAACAAAATATTTTAATTTTGAACTTGTAACACTCTAAATTGACTCAATTATAGCTTCTTGGCTCCATTTAGTATGTTGGCATGATTTGGCTCATTTCTGGATATATTAACATACTAAAAATCTACTTAATTTTAGAATCATTGCTTATTTGGCTTGAGTTTGACTATATATGTTTTGGCATGATCTAAATAGCACTTTTACTTTTTATGGCTTGGTGTAATACTCGAAAAGTCGCTTTGGATAATATTCATGGCTCCTAATACTTCAAATCAATAAAATGTAGTCACTTCATTTAATCATGTTCTATCTTCTTCCATGCATTTTGATGATTCCATTGTCAAATGGGGAGAAAGATAGGTAAAAATACATATTTTGAGCGTGATTTGGTGTTTTTGTGCAAAATTTCGATTTTTAAAGCTTTATTGTGTTGCTGTGATTTTCTATCACCTCGCACCATGACTAAGGTCACATTGAACACTTGTTCTTTAATATGGATTTAGAGTGAGATTTCCCAACACTCTTGGTAGATATGAAGTTTTTGCGAAAAATTGTGATTTTTAGTAACTTCTATCTATCAGTGTCTCAAATGGTCATATTTAGCTCTTTGCAATCTTTGTTTGACCATTTGGAGCTCTCTTTGTAAAATTCTTCTTTCTCTAAAACCACCTTCAATTTGCATTTTTGAGTATTGCCAATGGTTCCATCAAGGGGCGATTGAAGGACCATGTGAGAAGATCCTGTTTAATGTTTGTGATGAACCATTGCAATATTTGTGGTGTGATGAAATGGTTTTGCAAACATTGCATTTGATTTGTGCTGTCTTCTCGAAGTGTCAGAAAAATCAGATGCACCGCAGGTATAAGTGCGGTAGTTCCGTTTGTGCGGAAGTACTAGGTTGAGTTACGGTACGTTTTTCCAGAGAGCTCCAGGTGAGGTTTTCAGCGTACAGAAGTTCACTTTAGGAAGCAGTAGTACTGCAGGGCGGAAGTACCGGCGTGTTAAGCGCGGTACTTTCGATTTTTCCAAAAAACAAGGGTTTGGGGAATTGAGTCATGGATCGAGCTTGGATGACTTGTGTCATTGGATGAAGGTTGTATGATGCATGTCTTAGCTAATGTAGGTCAAGTTGTGAAGAACTTGTACTTGGAAACGATTTCTTATCTTTGGATATGAAGGGTCGCTTGGAGTCAACTATAATCAACGGCGATGATCGAGGCTAGGCTCATGAGGAGTTAAGGCCCAGAATAATCGAGGTTTCCTAGAATTTCATTTCATTTGGATCTGCGAATCAAAAGTTGTACCGATTTTAGTTTTTGAACTCGTGCTAAAATCACTGTTCATCGAGGAAATCGGAAGTACCACAATGCAAACGAAGGTAATTCTGAAAATCGGAAATACCGCAGTGCAGACAAAGGTATTTTCGATTTCCCTATTTTTTCTCAAAAATTTCAAAGGGTTGTTTTTCTTGTTTGTTGGTGATTTCGCATTCCAATCTTTATAACTTTATAGCTATGGAAGTGAAGGAGTATTGAATACTTAAAGAAAAATTAAAAGACACTATTTTCTCTCTCTCTGTTGTCATCTTCTATCTTTCGAAATTCTTTTTGTTTGCCGCCCAAGCTACCCGTGGCTCTAACTAGCTAGAGAAAAGTATAAAGACCACGTATGCTCCGTCTTGCCCGGCAACAGCTTGATCAGTAGTGGTAGCTACCACATTTGAGGGGGGATTCAAAGAAATGTTAAAGGTCAATTTGACTTCTCTTCACCAGAATAGACTTTGGAAGGTGACTAGGCGCCTTCATAGTACCACACCACGTGGAGCTACCCGGGCTCCCTCGAGTCCCCAACATTCAGATTAGAGCTGGGACATGGGCCATGCTTTTTTGGGCCAGCCCGAAGCACGGTTGGCACGGCACGGCCCAAGCACGGCTCGGCCCGATACGTGGCACGGGCCTGAAAAACCAGCACGGCGGGCAGCACGGCACGTCATGGCAGATCGTGCCATGCTCGGGCCGGCACGGCACGGCGGGCACGGACGGGTCGGCGTCAAGCTTGGACATTGGAGAAGATGAAGGCGCAGAACATGACACAATCACACAAGAAGCAAGCATACACACTAGCACACATGCAAGCATACACACTAACACACATGACCACCGTCGGGATCTTGCTGTGCCACCGGCCGCAACGCTGTTGCTCGGGGAGGAGGGAGGTGCTGGGTGAGGAGGGAGGCGGCTGGGTCGCCGGGGGAGGTCGGGGAAGGCCGAAGGAGTTGGGCGGTGGGCGCGGCCGTGTGGGAGGGAGGTCGGGAGGGGGCGGTGGGGGGAGCCGGGCGCAGTGGGGGGAGGCCGGGAGGGGGCGGAGGCGCCGGGGGAGGGGGCGGCTGCTGGAACCCGGAGTAACGACTCCTGGATCCTCTGTGTAAATCGCACTAGTCCAGGATCAGCTAGTGCACATAGTGCAACAAAGATAAATACCAAGCACAAATGACCAAATATATTAAATAAAAGGGTACGACCTTATGGCCAAGTCTTACATCCACGCCCTTTGGCAAAGATAAAAAAAATACTGCGGAAGCAAACTTATAAATAGCGAAGCCCAAGCCTGCCCACAGGCAAACGAGAGTAAGACGCGGCCTATTCGTCCACGTCTTCACTGTAGTCGACGACATCTTCCTCTGTGTAGGGAGGGTGCAAGGTGAGTACAAACTTGTACTCCACAAATCACACGGAGAAATGCAACATAATGATAAAAGGCTTCAATGGAAGGCTTATAGGGTTAGTTTGCAAAAACAACATTTAATGAAATACAATAAATAGATTTGAAATTGCTGAATTTAATATAGTAAGTAAAAACCATACTGGTGATAGAAAATAATATCGTTAGTGCAGGCCTCGACCAAACACCAACCTATCCACGGGCATCCCACCCGGACCATCTTTTCCAAAGGATCACGTATGGACTCCATCCATCCACACGTTTCCAAACACTCGCGGATTCCATCCATCCACAAGTTACCATCTCTCTCATGGGTTCCATCCATCCGTAAGGTTTTCGAAAATCAATTTTGAAAAACAAAATCTAATCCATGAAAAACTTTTACTCAGCATGCCCATGACCGTGGGCACGGCTATCCAGGATAGATTATACACTCTGTAGAGGTTGTACAGCTTTACCCACAAGACACGATCATCCCATATTGCCACCGGTTTACAAACTTCCTTAGGTGTGCGGCGAGGAGTCGTGACAAGACCTTTACAATGCAAAGCCTTCAACCTGGTCGAGCCAACTCTAAGGTTTCACCCCAGTAAGGAATCCACCAGACCGGGACCCCCTCTTGAGCCTAGACGAGACTTCTCATGGCTTAACCACGCTCGCCCAAGTGAGACTTCACATGGCACCAACCACACTCACTTTCAACCTACGACTTGACTCAGGTTGGAACTTCACAAATTATTCAGCCAGGGCTGTCCCATACCAGCCATGTGGTAGTACGATTAGGGCTTTGCAACAGTAGCTCACAGACCGGTCCTTAACCTGACTTAGGCCCAACCACATACCCCCGTGCACGACAATCAACCACTGCGGCTCCAACCAACAGGGCATGCCTGCACCCACCAATCTACCCATGTGCCTAAGTCTAAACCAGGTTTTATATTTTGTTTTCAAAATAATTCATAAACCCCCTTGACTCACCAAAGTCAAGAGTACAGTTGAAAATCTTATCATTTCATGTAAACAGGGTTATCATTTTATGTGAAAGATATCCCAAAACAAAATTATATGACTATGCATGGCTAAGCATTTGATTAAACTTTCTAGCCAACACTAATGTATTAACTAGAGTTTGATTCTATGGTGACAAGGTATTGAGGAATTCAAGTTCAATGAGGAATTAAGAAGTAGGCAATAACTAAATTTAAAACTGAATTGAAATACGTTGAATAAAAATATGCATGCAATATAATTTAAGTCAACATAATTTTATTTTGAAAACTGGGATCAACATGATCAAGGAGTGTGACTTGCCTTGCTCTTCAACTTGGTTCAAACCTTCGTCGTCGAATTTTCCCGAATCGTCGAAGTTTACACGTGAGGATAACCCACCAAATTCAAATAAAATTCAAATTGACTTCAAAAATTTGAATTGAGGCCAGAAATGGATAGAGGGCAATTTTTGATGAATTTAGAAATTTGAATGGGCTAAATCGAAGTTAAGACGGAGGAGAACGGGCTCCGGGAAATTTAAACTCAGAGAAAAAGAAAAATATGAATTTATGGAATTATTCTCCTAAAGGAAAATTTGGGATTATGGTGTCAGCATTGTGTCAGCCAGAGATTTAATATTCGGCCAAATTATTTTTGAACGGGAAAAGAAGGGGAAGGGGCTGACATGTGGGCCCTTGGTCCATGTGGACCATGTCCACGGACCGAGGGATGTGCTGAGGTGGCGGGGGTGGTGAGTGGCGTCTGCGTGTCGTCGACGGGACGGGAGCGGCCGAGGTGGCACGCCACTGGGCTACCACGCCAGCATGGGGGAGGACGTGGCCGGCCGGCAATGGGGGGTGCTCGGGCCCAGCGGCGACGGCGACACTCCGTCGGCCGGTGACCGGCGGCGACAGGCGGAGGAGGGAGAGGAGCGCGAGGGGAGCTCGGAGGTGGCTCGGGGCTTACCGGGGAAGGCCGGGGATGGGCCGGCGGCGAGCGGGCAGAGGCGGTGCGGGCGGCGCTCAGTGCGGCGGCGATGGAGAGGGCGGGAGAGAGGGAGGGATGGCGGGGGAGGATGAGTGAAGAGAGGCGGAGACGGGGGTGGCATTTATAGGGGCGGACAGGGAGCAGGGCGAAGCGAATTGCTCGCCGGAGTGGGGGAGGTGGTGGCGGCCGTTGCGGGCGGAAACGGGGGAATCGGGCGCGGAAGAGGGGGACATGGGGCGCGGGGTGGAGAAGGTGGGCGCGGGCCCTGCGGGGAGGCGGTGCACGTGCGGGGAGAGGTCGGGGAGTGCGGGGGTGGCGACCGGGTCGGGCGGGGCCGGCGGTTGCGGAAGGAGGAAGGGGGCGGTCGGAGGTAGGAGAAACCCCTGACAGGCGGGCCCGGGGCAGCAGTGGGAGAGAGGAGGGGGAGGCGGCTGACGGATGGGGCCGGGGAGGAGGAGAGAGGGGGAGGCGCGGGCGGCGGGGACCGAGGCCACGTGGAGGGGCGCGGATCGGGCGGCCGAGGGGAGTGAAGGAGGTGGGCGGTGGGGATGAGCTCGGGCGGGCGACATGGCGCATAACAGGCCGCACACGTGGTGCCCAAAGGGAAGGGGAAGGCAGGATGAAGTGGTGGATCCGGTGGGTGGCGTGGATTGATCCCGGCCGTCCACGTGGCGGCCGGAGGGGAGGGGAGGGGTTTAATTTTCGGATTTTTGTTTTAAGATTTTTTAGAAAAGCCCAGAATATTCAAATGAGCTCAGAAAAATATGAAATAAACTCCACAAATTCCAGAAAAATTCAGAGAACCTCCTGGACATTTTTGGGACTTAATAAAATTATTTCCAACTAATGTTGACTCTATAATTTTATATTCAAAATACTTTTTAATTTCAAAAATAGATTTTAAACTCCTGAAAACTCAGAAAAACCAAATAAGAGCCAAATAAATGCAAATGATTAATTTGACATAGGATTTTTATAGAAAATTAGAATATCATCTTATTTAATAATATTTTTAGGATTTACTTAAAATACTTTTCAAATCTAGCTTTTTCAAAACAGAAAATCCAGGGCAAAACCAAAAAGAAAATTTAGGCACAAAAATACTTATTTTAATTTTAATTTTAATTTTATTTACTTATTTATTTTTATTTTACTAAAAATCTGGGCTGTTACAGCGGCGGGGGAGGGGGCGGTGGGGGAGCCGGGCGCGGTGGGGGAGGCTGGGAGGGGCGGTGGAGGAGGGGCGACGGGGGAGCCGGGCGGATGGGGAGGCAAGGAGGGGGCGGAGGCGCCGGGGGAGGGGGCGGCGGTGGAGTGGGCGAAGGGGGAGGGGGCGGAGGAGGGGGCGGTGGAAGGGGCGGCAGGGGAGGGGGCGGTGGAGGGGGTGGAGGAGGGGACGGAGGGGGAAGGGGCGGTCGGGGAGCCGGGCGCAGTGGGGGTGGCCGGGAAGGGGGCGGCGGGGAAGGAAGACAGGAAGTGAGGGACCGAGGGAGGAGGACGGGACTCGACCTCATAGGAGAAAAGCTGATTTGACGCGCGGGACGGCGGGAGGACAGAGGGAGCGGCGACCAGGCGACATGGCGGTGTGGGAGTGGTGGGACGGTGGGAAATAAAGGGAGGAGGAGGGGGCGAACGGGAAAAAAAGAGGAGAACGGTCGGATGGGAAAAAAGCTGGAAAAGCTGAATGTTCGGATTCCATGTTTATAACGTATGACAGGCAACGTTCAATAATGTATGGCATGCAATGTTCGGATTTCATGTTTATAAACCACTCCCTTCGCTCTGCAAGTTCTTCACAGAATCACAGATTCACAAAGCTTCATTTCTTCACTGCGCTTCACCATTTCTTCATAGAGCTTTATTTCTTCGCTCCGCTTCACATTTCTTCATAGAGCTTCTTATTTATTTCTTCTCATTTCACATGTTTATTTCCTATATTTTCTGCATTTGTACTCTTTATTTATTTATTTCTTTTCATTTTACGAGCACATTTATTGTATTGTACTTCTTATTTATTAACTAATCACCATGTTACCAAGAAGTTGCAGTACCAGGGAGCACTCAAGCAGTATGCAGAGGAATCGAAGCTCGAAAAGGACAGCGAGACGACTTAGTGTAAGCTCTCGCCGTCGCTCCCCTAGTCCTCCTCCGACCCCCATTGATGCTCGTCGGCTCTCGCCAAGCATGGGAGACTATGGCATGGATGACCGTCATATGGACGGTACAGAGGGCTATGAGGAGTACCAGGGCGGTCCAGTGCCAACGGGGACAACAGAATTCTCTCCCCCGTCCACGGACGCCAACATTGGCGGGTCTGCACGAAGGGCGAATTGCTGGAAGCACATGACCTGGAGCCAGAAAATCCGAGACAGTGAAACGGTAGATATCGCAACTTGTAATTATTGTAATGCTAAATTAAGTGCTCGTACAGCTGTAAGGACATGACACTTGAACCGCCACTACAAAGCATGCTTACGCAAGATGGCGGCACAGGGCCGAGGGGGAGGAGGAGTACAAACACAGCTAAACTTCGAGGCTGATGGATATGTAAGTACTTGGGTATACAACCCGCTTAATGCCCGTGAGAAAATTGCTAGATATATTGTTTCAGAAGATCATCCGATTAAAATGGGTGAAAGTCGCGCGTTCGAAAGAATGATCCAACGTGGCTTTTGCCCACAGTACCAACATGTTAGTAGGAGAACTACTACATCCGATATTTTATGGATGTATCAAAAGGAACTGGTAGAGTTAAAAGAACTATTCCAACAAGTACAGTATTCCTTTGCCATAACCTCTGATATTTGGACATCATCCCACCAAAAAAGTGCATACATTAGTGTTGTAGCTCATTATTTAGATGATAATTATAAACTAAACAAGAGAGTCAAAGGATTTAAACTAATAAATGAAAAGCACATGGGAGAGGCCATTGCCAAGCGTATACTATATGTACTTGATGATTTTAAGATAGATAATAAAATTACTCCTATAACTCTTGATAACGCATCGGCAAACACAACGGCTATGAACATCCTCACCCCAAAATTACAAACATATATTGGTGGTTATGTCCTTCACAAGAGATGTGTATGCCACATCTTGAATCTTGTTGTTCAAGATGGTATGCAAGTAATTGTCCCATATCTGAACAGTATCCGTGATGCTATTCGTTACCTCGCAAGTTTTCCACAAGTGGTAGCCAGGTTCGCGGAGTACTGTGCAGCTAATGGGAAAGAGCCAAGAAAATTTGGTCTTGACATGAAGGTGAGGTGGAACTCAACATATATTATGTTAAAAAAGATACAAGGTTACGAAAATATCATATCTGTTTTTGCCAATGCCAACTGTCAAAATAATGAATTGGTAGTTACTAATTCAGATTAGCAGATTGCTAGTCATTTTCGAGAGTTTTTAAAACCTTTTTATAAAGCAAAAAAAGTTTTATCTGGCATTTATTATCCTACCTCTTGCTTAGTTATAGAGTTTATTTGGTTAATTGCAGATAAAATTGCTAAATCTAGGGACGATGCTCTTTTAGGCCATGCCGTCGTAGTAATGGAAGGAAAATTTGTTAAATATTTTGGTTCTCTTTCACACTTGTATTGTTTTGCTATTATTTTTGATCCTACAAAAAAGTTGGCAGGTTTACAGATAGGTATGGAGGGGATAGGTGAATGTCTTGGCCTAGATTATTCAGAAGCTTTCGAACATGTCAAAAATGAGTTTTTTCGTGTTTTCTGTTTGTATCATGATAAGTTTGGCAGCAGCAGAAGATCGGAGGCCTCACAGCAGACGCAACATGGAAAGACAAGCATGACATCACACTTGTGGAAGAAGCTAAAGGGCAAGTCTACTTCTTCGTCCTCTCAGTCTTAGGCAGCCTCCAAGTGGAATTCTGTCTCGGAGTTGAACCACTATTTGGAGCATGATTTTGCAAACATTGATTCTGATCTTACTGATGGGGGCAAGATAGACTTGCTCGAGTGGTGGAAGAACAACAAGCGGATCTTTCCTGTGCTGTCACATTTCGCACGGGATGTTTTCCTGGTGCCAGTGTCCACCGTCTCTTCAGAAGCGACGTTCAGTACGGTAGGGAGAATATTAGAAGAGAGAATATTATCCCTTACGCCCAGGATAGTGGAGGCAATCACATGTGCCAAAGAGTGGGAATTAGCCAAAGAGTGGGAACAACATCAACTGGAGGATCCCGAAATTGTACAGACGTATGCTGACCTAGACATTGCCGACTAGATATTATCTACGCATGTTGTAATATTTTGTATATACATATATTGTTACTGTACTCTTTTCCTTACTCGGGAAACCCCACTCTGGGGCGTAAGGTTTTTAACGAGGCAGTAACATTGTATTTCTAAAATGTCAAAGAAATTCCACTTTTCCCGAAATATTTATGTTATTGTGTGCCCATGTTTTTATGCAATTAATTCAATTTCAACTAGTTTTAAACGAGGTGGGTACGAGAGAAAGGAAGATGACGACCGTCACCACCGCCTTCGCATATAGTAATTTCGGGCTAGGTTTGGGCTGGCACGGCACGAACGCTGGCACGGTGGGCTTTGGGCCGTGCTTGGGCCTGGCCAGAGGCGACGCGGGCCGGCACGGCACGGCACGATGAGATGACTGGGCCGAGCCGGCACGGCACGAAGCGGCACAAAGCACGATGGGCTCGGGCCGTGCCGGCACAGCACGGCCCAAGTCCCAGGTCTAATTCGATGTGTGGACGATAAATGCATAGGGCAAATGATGTCCAAAGTCCATCGGGTGTGTCAGGAGAGCGGCACACTTGGAAGGGAAATCCAATATTGTTATCATCGATTACTTCTAAGCTAAAAGAATACGTCCTGCATAGAATACTTTCCTAGGCTTTCGTGAGATGCATTCTGAAGAAAGAGAAAAATCGGATAATATTTCAATAATCTAGATCAAAATTGTGTAAAAATGGCATGATTTTTTAAATAGGGAAAATATACTAGTGATAAGGATTGGGTATGCCTCGTAGCTCAGTCAAATTTTATGTACTAATAGCTAATCAAGGAAACGAGAATGAAAAGGAAAAAGAACTGAACTAACTAACAATTAACAGAAAGAAATAATTTGACCGGGTTTTTATTTTCGGCTTCGTTATATTGGTTCAGACTTCAGAGCAAGAATTCCAACTCATTTGTGGGACATATATAGCATACATGCGATGACCTAAAATTCTATAAAAAGGAAGTTAGAAATTTACAAAAAGAAAATAAGAATATTTTGGTTCAAACTCTGATCAGTCGAAAAATTGTAGCACCAGTTCATGAAGAATGTTGGTGTAAATATTACAATGCAATGTTGTATTACAATTTTTTAATCGCCATGTGTATATATCTTTTTTGTGAGAATTTAGCATCTATATATATAAAATAACTATTATAGCATTTTCAATTAACACAGCTGCATGCAACAAATGTCCAATAAATGTTTGATCTTTTTGTATTTCCAAAACGGAGAAGGGCCTAGCTTGGGGAAAAACCCCAGGGACCGGGGAACACAAATCATAGGGCACCACATTGCAATGTCTTATAGGTTATCACATACCACTGCTACAGAAAAGATCATCACAGGTGATTCAAAAATATCATCATATATGGTTTCGTGAACCATCTGAGTTTATGGGCAAGTAATAACATGAAGTCATCAGCGACGGCTTTCGAACCATTTGTGATGCAGACTATCACAGATGGTTATTAACTCAGAACAATCTGTGATAGTTGACTATCATAGATAGTTTGTAGTTAAAATTATCTGTGATAGTTGATGTATCACAGGCAGTTATTAACTCAGAGCCGTCTGTGATTGTTGACTATCACAGACGGTTTGTAGTTGAAACCATCTGTGATAGCTGATGTATCATAGATAGTTTGTATATGAAAATGTTTGTGATATTCTTTTGTATTGCTAAATCTATTTCTGTTTGTTGGCTAGCCTCAGGAAATGCTATCCTTAGGAAATGCTAGCCATGCCTTCTGAAATAAGCAGGAAACACAACGAGTACATGTATACATCCAATTCACATTTATTTCAGAAACAAGAACAATGATTTCATAAATCAATTAACTCAAATAAAATAAATTAATCATTCATTAACAAATATACACATGTACCATTAAGTTCAATCTTATCCCAATCAAGTTCAATCTACATTGTGGAACTCCCTATCTTCTCTTATGACTTGAGACAACAAGAAGAAAGCAAAATGCCCTCGATTTTTTTATAGCTCGACCTGTTCCAATCAGTTGTAGCTATGATCGCAACTTTCGCTAGGAAGATCAAAGTCGTGCATACATATAAATTGATAAGTTTGAAATAATTATTGCAAAATTGACAAATATGAGGATTATTGGTTACCGCAGAACCAAGGGGTAGCTCCATATCGTAGCAAACATAGTATCCACAGCTGTTACCCTGCGGCTGCTGGTGGCACTGCAAAAATAGAATTAGTTTGTTCAAGAGGCATTACTATGAAATGTTATATAGGATTACACTACTACAAAAAGGGTCATCACAGATGGTTTGGAACTGTCATCACAAACAGTTTTTTGAACCACCTGTATTTATGTGTCAGTGATAATCAGAGGTTATCACAAACGGCTTGCGAGCCATCTGTGATAAAAACAACACAGACAGTTTGTAACTAGAACCGTCTATGAAGAAAACTATTACAAATGGCTCGAACCAAAAATCATCTATGATACTCACACATCACAGACTGTTCTAGTTACTAACCACCTGTGATTAGCGAGTATCACAGATGGTTGGTATGTAGAACCGTTTGTGATAGTCCTTCATAGACGGTTTATAGCACAAACCGTATGTGATAGTTCATTCTATACCTAAAATATTTCTATTTTTTGGCTAGCCTCAAGAAATAATATTACCTATGCCATTTGAAAACAAACAAATATAGTGGCGAACATAACAACACATTCTATTTCTATTAAGATTAGAATCCACCATTACAGCATAACAAGATAACCTAACTCTTTAATACGACAAGAATATATAAGAAGCAGAGATCCTAGTAGACAGTAGAAACTGGATGCAGCGCGCGATGTCCTTGATGCCTGCCATCAAGGAAGAGAGGGGAGGGCATCAAATAGCGGCCGGATATCATCGGCAATGGAGAGGCGGCGGTAGTGTCACCTTTGTGTCACGGCGTTGAGACTGCATAAGACACTCTTACGACACTTACGACAAGAGTGTGTTATGTTGTTGACCGTGGTGTCACAATGGAGGCGCTAGCTCACGACGGTGGTCGGCATCGCCGAGGAACAAGCTAGGAGTGGATGAACTAGTTAGGAAAAATAGTGCACTGTGGTGTCACAACAGGAGGTGGAGGAGCTAGCTCACAGTGGTAGTCGGCATCGTTGAGGGGATCCGGAGGATGCAGGAAGCTAGTGGATGAATTCATGCGTGACTGTCGGTGGAAAGGGAGAGGAGAAGTAATTAATAAGGGCCAAGCAGTGGGACGAACCAGTGCTTGTCATTCGATGTAGAGAGAATGAACGAGTGAGATTGAAATCCTGGGGGATACGCCATGGATCAGTGATGTGTCATTATCAGAGACGTTTTGTTATACGAACCGTCTGTGATAATGCACATATCAGAGACAGTTTGTTATACGAACCATCTATAATAAGGCACATATTAGAGATGGTTTGTTATATGAACTGTCTATGATATTAATATCAGAGAAGGTTTGGTATATGAACCGTCTGTGATAACGCTTAAATATGCGCGCCCTAATCCAGCTCTTCTAAATTGTCATCTCTCTCATCTTCACCAGATTTCTCAATAATGACATCTAGTATTCTTTTGATCTCCTTCCTCTCATCTATCCATCATGAGTTGTTCGGCCACAACCTTACACAGGCGGCCAACAATTTATGTCTGGAGCAGCTCCTTCGTTCACGCCTCGCTCTCCTTCCTCAACTCACTTCCATCTGTTAGCTAGACCTCATCATCCGTCATCGATGGAGGTGTCTCATTGCCACTCAGGAAAGGTAAACTACCCTTAGCCTCATTCTTCACTAGTTCACGAAGCGGAAGAAGCTCTTGTGGTAGTGGAGAGTCATATGGATAACATTGCTGATCAAGCAAGCGGCCGATTATGAGGAAGCTTATCATAGCATCCTCTTTGAGATTATGGGCCATGCTAATGATTAGCCCAGACTAGAGGAGGAAATGGAGAGGGCAAGGACAATCTTCATGGCATTTGAGAACTCAGCGGCTGATCCTCCAACTCCAAAAGTTAGAAGAAGAAGCATATGAAGCCTAGAAGACTAAGATATGGAAATCACATTTTTGGGACTTTTATAATAAATTTGCCTTGAATTTGTCTCCCATCTCAGTTGTTTCTGTAGTTCGTACGACAAAAGACAAAACACAGACAATTGTAAATAAAAACCGTCTGTGATAGTTTCATAGACGGTTTTAATTAAAAACCATCTGTGATATTGTGTATATCACAGACGGCTTTTAAATCTAACCGTCTGTAATAGTTTCATAGATGGTTTTAGTTATTAACCGTCTGTAATAATTAAAGCATAGACGGCTCCATATGAACCGTCTGTGGTGAGGTGTCCAGCATAGCTTGTTTTATAGTAGTATTAATGTATACTAGCGAATGCCGAAAAATTTAGATCATGTCGCAGGACGCTTTTCCCTCTCTTGGATCTCCCTCCATCATGAACGTACGTGGCAAATGAGCTATGTGATTCCAAAAAGTTAGCCTTAGTCATTGTAAAGGAAGGAAAAACTATATCAAAGTTATCTATGGAAGAAATATGTTTACATATCGATTAATTGTCGGACAACTGTGAAGTTGTGTTTGGCCCTCTTTAGGGAATCAAGATATATTATCTAGTTCCATTTTGGTATAATTACAATTAGAATCCAGTGGAACCTACATAGACATATCGTTATGGTCATTAAACCTAAGTTCGTGTTGCTTAAAAGTACATATCAACAAGTATAGCCACTAATGCAGTACTTATCCTTAGTTGTAGGGCAAAATGATGAATTCTTTATTGCGGTAAGGTAGCAATGACATCGTCATGTAAGCCTTGACAAAGGATGCATCCTCCTCTATGGTTTGCATGGAGACCAAGTGTGGGTCGAGGAAACCTATTGGTGATTTCCTTGATCTGGCATCAGAAACCATGTATCTATGTATACACACACAAAAGCAAGAAGTTATATATGACATATATTTGACACATTCTCATATACATAAATGCAAATTCAGAACATATGACACATAAACATTTCATTCATCATTCCACTTGCTTATTCCCTTCAAAAATTTGCTCTTCATGATAATTGACGTGTATGCAGCTAGTTTCGTCATGTTGTTCTTCCTCGACCCTTATGCCATTTTTGAAAGGAGGCAACTCATCAAATTGATTGTATTCTTTCTCGTCTACTACATTCTCAACTCCGATAATCCTCCTTTTTCCATGAAGAACTACGTGACGCTTCTTATTTACTTGATCGGTTATATAGAAGACTCGAACAACTTGGTTAGCAAGTATGAATGGTTCATTTTTGTATTTGACATTTTCGAAGTTTATGGTAGTGATGCTGTACTTGTCAACCTTCACTTGTGGGAGATGGACCCAACGGCACCGAAATAGGGAGATCTTGAAAAACATATAGTCAAGCTCCCAAATTTCCTCTATGAACCCATAGTAGGAGCTCTTCAACCCATCTGTATTGAATGCATCTATGCGGACATCGCTATTTTGGTTGTACTCTTTATATTATGAGTCTGCGTATAGAATATATACCTATTTATGTCGTATTCATGCCACATCACAACTGTAATTGTTGGCCCTTTTGCCAACCATGTCAACATATCATTTGACGAGCTCCTAGTGAGTCGCTCCTTCAACCATTAGTTGAACCGGCTGTTGTGTTGTCTCATGATCCAAACATCCAACCGCTTCGAATTCTGTTGCCGAAGCACATCCTTGCGTTAGTCGATATAGGGGGACACTTCAGTCGTGTGTTGCAAGACTGTGAAACAGACTTGAGCACTCGTATCTATATCTAGAGCAATTGCTTTTCTTCCGATGGTCCCGATACCCTCGAGCCTCCCCTTATAGCGAGATTAAGGCACACCTATCGGTTTTACCTAAGCCATGTAATTAACATAGAACTCAATGACCTCTTCAATTGCATAATCTTCGGCAATGTTACCATCCGGCCGAGATCGATTCCATACATAGAATTTGAGAATACTCATGAATCTCTCGAACGGATACATCCTATATAGGAACACATACCAGCATATCTTTATCTCCCACACAATGCGAACAATGAGATGGACCATGATATCAAAAACAGCGAAGAAAAAATATATCTCAAGATGACATAGAGTCGTCACCACCTTATCCTACAGAACATCTAGTCCTTTGAGATCGATAACCTTCTGAACAATTGTGTTAAAAAAATAACACAGCATCATGATTATCCCTTAAACCGTCTGTGATGACTTAATTATCACATATGAGTTTTAATACAAACAGTCTGTGACGTATCACAGATGGTTTTAAGAGAAAGCCTTATGTGATATTTAGTAATACCACTGACGATTCTTGTTATAAACCGTCTGTGATATTTTACAAATGGTGTTCAATATGAACCGTTTGTGATATTATTTGTTTACAGACGGTTTTTAGCGCAGGTAGCAACACAGATGGTTATTAAATTAAATCTGTTTGTGATTGTATTTAATACTGACGGTTTTAGTTAATCAACTATGATGAGACATTTTGTATTAATATTTTTGTAGTAGTGCTCATGTATGTATGATGTACAGTTTTGACAAAGCAGCCAAGAGCGCAGTACGTAATCCGGCAGTGCAACAGCAACATGTGTTCTTCCATATGCCCCATAGCGCATGCGCGGCGTACGTTAGGATGGCACGTCGTATATACCGCCATCTATACTTGCCACGGACGGACGGCCGAGGCGACGACCATAGGTCGTGCGCGTCAAAGCATTGCAGCTCTCGATCAAAATTTATGGTGAGCTGCGACGCACGGTTCCATGCAGGCGTGCATCAGTGGCAAGCAGCTGCATGCAAAGCTTTTGTTCGGCATTACTCTTCTCTGCAGCGTTGCACTGTGCATGCATAAGGCCTTGGGCTTCGAGTCGCTAAGCATGGATGAGTATCTCCCAGTCCTAGAACTGGGTCGCTGTACTCTCTCTTGTACTGTACGCCTACAAGCTGAGATGAGCTCGTAAATCGCAATGGCATTTCGGCTAGGTTGCCCTCCGACTGCTCTGACCGACGAGTAAAAAGAAGACGCAGGGAAAGTGATCCATAAAGTAGGAACACGTCTAGCACTGTGCAGGTAATAGATCGATGCATCTCATGTTCCAAGTAGTAAGGCCTGCCAAATAACTCATCCCACCAAAAATATTAGTTTTATTTTTGAGACAGGACCGTCCAAGTGTAAGTCCACCTTCAATGATGAGTTCTTTTTTGTTTTATATTTATGGTTTTAATTTTTACTATAGTAATTAACTTTTAAATGATACATCTTTTCAAGATGAATATATAAATTGATTGCAGTAGACACAATATCAGCTCACTACTACAGAAAAGGTTATCACAGACGGTTCAAAAACGTCATCACAGATGGTTTTGTGAACCGTCTGAATTTATGGGTCAGTAATAATACGAGGTCATCACACGGCTTTCGAACCGTCTGTGGTGCAAATATCACAGACGGTTTTTAACTAAAAACCGTCTGTGATATATAGTTATCACAGACGGTTCTAGTTTAGAACCGTCTGTGATATGTAAATATCACAGACGGTTCTTAACTAAAAACCGTCTGTGATATTTATAAATCACAGAAAATCACAGACGGTTTTTAACTAAAAACATTCTGTGATTATTACTATCACAGACGGTTTTTAGTTAAAAACCGTCTGTGATATTCTCTTCTACTCCTAAACCTATTTCCGTTTATTGGCTAGCCTCAGGAAATGCTAGCCATGCCATTTGAAACAAGCAGATCAACATGTACATGTATACATCCAATTCACATCTCAATTCATTTCACAAACATAAAACATCTATTTTTATTAATATTAGAGCTTACCATTACAATATCCCAAAATAACGAGAAGGTTACACAACAAGAACAGAGAAAAAGCAAAGATCCTCTATGTGTTTGCATTTCGGCCACATTGGCTGAGCGCGCCTACTTGGCAACAAGTGGTACATAGGGCCGAAGTCCTCCTTCCTTTTGAGTAGAAGGTCCTCCTTTGGTAACCCATATTCCAGTGGTCCCTCGGCATCCGTCATGGTGGGTTACTCTACGACAGAGAAGATAGTTCTTCCAACTAGCACCACCTTGTCCATTCATATAGCATAACTCGGGCCATATTTGCTCGGTGACATGACATGACAACCCAGCTTTGCACAGTGAGAAGACTGGGTGCGCCAGTTTTGCACAGTGCACGAGCCAGCTTTCCGCAGCGACATGACTGCACGGGCTAGCTTTCCACAGCGACATGACCGTACGGGGTAGCTTTCCTTAGTGACATGACATGACGGTGCAGCTTTTCACAGTGACCAGACATCAAGGTCCAGCTTTGCGCAGTGTGAAGACCGAACGTGCCAGCTTTCCTCAGTGACATGACATGACGACGCAGCTTTTCGCAGAGCCATGACAGCATGGGCCAGTTTTGCGTAGTGAGAAGACCGAACGTGCCAACTTTCCTCAGTGACATGACATGGCGACGCAGCTTTTCACAGTGACATGACAGCATGACCCAGCTTTGCATAGTGAGAAGACCGAACGTGCCAGCTTTCCTTAGTGACATGACATGACGACGCAGCTTTTAACAGTGACATGACAGCACGGCCCAGCTTTGCGCAGTGATAAGACCGAACGCGCCAGCTTTGCGCAGCAACATGACCGCACATGTTAGCTTTCTGCAGCGACAAGACCACACGGCCCAGCTTTACCAGCTTTGCACACTATAAATTGAGGTCCATGGGATTCCTCAGAGAATACTGTGCAACCAAATCCCACACTACACCACGCTTTCTTCACCGCACTGGGATGGACAAAAAGCAGAAGAAGCAATGGGACAAGATGATGAAGCAATGGGAGGAGACCCACGACCTAGCATGGTCAGCTGCCGCCCGCGATGAGAAAATAAGGGCTATTGCGGCCCAGGCAGAACAAGCCCAGCGTGCTATGAGGTCAGCTCCCCGCAATGAGGGCCCCATAGCAACAACCCCCTGAACGTTCCCACCGAGAGTTCGCCACAACTCCCACCTGAGGGGGAGACCCCCCCTATTTTGGTGCGGGGACACGTCCAAGTTCTTCAAGTCTAAGCACCGCATCAGCCTAGGTATGCGTTACTGGGGTTGCGCAAACTACTCCAGTTACTACCCCGACCGCTGTCTAGACACCGCAACCTATTGGCATCGTACGGACCAGGTGCACTATTTTTCCCTACCTTTTCTCCTTCACAGCATGCACTAACAATCTCTCCCCAGTATTTACAGTCCCTGAAACCCCTATGTGCCTACCGCAAATGGATCGATCTTGAGATCCACCCTGAGGACCAATGGGCCCTCGACTTCGAGGAGTGGAATGTCGCAAGGTCATCGGAGATGCGGGAGGAGGAGCGCCGCAAGAACGAGCAAACCCTGTGTGTAAAACGTGAGACGAAAGTTCACCTCGAATCATGCATGCATAGGGAGCGGGAGGCTCGTGAGAGGGAGCACGAGAGAAAGAGGGAAATGGCGGCTAAGTCAAAGAGGCCACCGAGGAGTTCAACACCGAGCGGGCATGGAAGGGAAAATGACCCCGGTCCACACAGTAGGTCATACGAGCAGTTGAGTGGGTTAGTCGCACATGATGCTATATGTTATGCATGTAATAAAAAAGTACGCAGCATGTTACTCCCAACTATATTATGAAGTTTATTTAAATTCAAATAAGCCTATTATCTCATCTTTTCGCATTCAATCATTCACATAGCAAGTCATCTAACAATATTAACATACCGGTTTTCTCCGTACACGAATTCTCAGAACATCAAAATATCACTTACCATCGTATGTACCGATTGTTCTATGGTCAATCGTTCCTAAAAAAATTTGCCAACATTTTTTACGCACCTACAACATACAATGAACATAAACTTTTATTACAACTCCAGCAGATTGTTTTCCAGTTAAAAACTACAAAATTCATAAAATTTACAAAATTCATGGGGGCTGAGTGCAATCGCCCAATGGGGGGGGGGGGCGACTGCACTTCAAGTCGCCCAATGGGGGGCGACTGGTTGCAGTTGCCTGAGGGTCGGGTTACTGGACATCTGTCGCCCGCCTGTTGGGCGATTGGCTCTAGTCGCTCCTCCATTAGGCGATTGGAGCCTATTTTTGTAAAAAAATTGTTGCAGGTATATTTCTGTAATTTCGAATAAAAAATAGATTATTCATACAAAAAATTCTGCTTCCAGCCATGCCCCCTCAACCACAGCCCCCTTTGACCACGGCCTCGACGTGTACCATGGCCCCCTTCGATCACTGCCCCGACGTCGACCACATCCCTTCGACTTCGACTACAGACCAACTTTGTTCACGACCCTTCGACTTTGACCATTGCCCGCTTCGACCACTGTCCTCTTCGACCATGACCCTTCGACTTCGACAACTACCCCCTTCTACCATTGTCCCCTTCGACCACAGTTTGGACTCCGACTACGACCCTTCGACTTTAACCATGGCCTGACTTCGACCATGGCCCTTTGACTTTGACCGCGGACCGACTTTGTCCATGGCCCTTCGACTTCGACCACTGCCCCATTCGACCACTGTCCCCTTCGACCATAGCTTGGACTTTGACTACGACCATTCGACTTTGACCATGGCCTGACTTCGACCACCGCCCCTTCGACCACAGCTTCAACTTTGACCACTGATCTTCGACTTTGGCCATGACCCCATTCAACCATGGCTTTGACTTCGACCATGGCCCCTCAACTCCGGCCATGACGCCTCAACCACGGCCCCCTTTGACCACAGCACCGACTTTGACGAGCAACATGGGAGACCAAAATCGCTAGACAACGTGATAGGCTCCGAGCGAAGAGCAAGAGGAGGTAGAGAGGCTCACCAGATAAGTGATCGCTGGGCGGTGGTGGCGGGGGGAGAGCCACGTGGGCGGGCATAGGAAGAGGAAGCTGCTGCCGCCATTGTCGAGTGCCCTTCTCTCTGATCCACCGGTCGCTATCGCTGAGTGCCCTTCTCTCTGATCCACGATCGTTGTCGCTAAGCGTCGTGCCGCTGGTTGGAGGGGCAGTGGGAGATGCAATTAGTGGTGGCTTTGAGGAGGAGAAGGTGCGGCACGAGGGTTCGTGGGAGAGAAGGAGGCGCCGGTTGCGGGAGGTGTAGCTGGGGAGGCGGCGACGAGCAGATGGGGAGAGGAGGCGGTGGATGAATGTGTTGGGGAGGCGGTGACGGGGAGATGCGATGCTGTTGGGGAAGTTGGGGGATTGTGACTTGCCGCGTGCGGAAGAAATTGGTGGCGGCACCGAGGAGGAGGAGGATGCACAACACGAGGGTTCGGAGGAGAGAAGGAGGCGGCGGTTACAGGTGGTGGAGGTGGAGAGGCGGTGACGTGCAGATGGGGAGAGGAGGAGGCGGGCGAACGCGTTGGGGACGTGGCGATGGGGGGATGTGGCGCTGCTGGGGGAGGTTGGGAGACTGCGACCAGACGTTGCTGTGCAGGGAAGGAATTGGTGGTGACACTAAGGAGGAGGAGGCGTGGCATGAGGGTTCGGGGGAGAGAAGGAGGTGGCGGTTGCAGGAGGTGGAGTGGTTGCAGAAGGCGGAGGATGCGGGGGAAGAGAAGAGGAGGAGTGCGGTCCACACGTCGGCCCAACCTTTTGTACGAGAAGTGGAAGAACTACCTACATGAAGATCTGGACGGCTGAGAATAGAGGAGAGAGAACGAACCGACGACCACCAACTCACATTTTTAAGTAGTATATATATATATATATATATATATATATATATATATATATATATATATATATATATATATATATATATATATATATATATATATATATATATATATATATATATATATATATATATATATATATATATATAACGGAGAGTTTGATTTCGACGATTCGCGGCACCAGGACTTTGAGCAAGGCAAGTTACACTTTTGATCATGTTGATCCCAGTAATCAGTCCAGTCGTGATGTCCTCATCGTCTTGTACACTCGAAGTGATGGAAGACATGCTAGTGTCGACGAGACCTTCTAACCGCATCTTTACCTTAGGATTGTACAGATTGAGTATGGGCCTATATATAATTAAATAAAATGTAGTAACTTTATATCTCTAAATATAATAATTAAAGACCTAATTAAATTAGAGTTCACCTGATAATATTTAATTCGGATCAATAATTCCTTCCAATTAAATAATATATTTAACTGAGAAGTACAAGACATGAGCATAATTCAAACCTGCATACTACCATCATATTTTTCAAACGAACAGTAGCAGCGATATCAGAATTCAATCCTCTTTTGAAGTAAGCTCTCTTTGCACATGCCTCTGTGATAATGGCATGAGACATAGCATAATCTAGCTCATCATAATAAGATTGGACAGATCGACGTCCTTGGCGAATGCTCTTCATATGATGAAGTAATTCTAGCTCATACTCATATGGCACAAACTCATTTCTCATGACTTCCTTTAATTCTTTCCAAGTAGTGACATATTGCTTCTTAGGATATCGCTTCCACCAAGTGCATGCATATTTTTCAAACTCCATGGTGGCTTGTGTCACTTTTTTTGGTTTCAGACAACTTCTGAAACTTGATGTCACATTCGAGTTGTCCCACCCATTCAAGATACTCCTCCGGATCTGTACTTCCATAGAATGGAAAATACAAGTATCGAGAGTCGTACCATGAGAAATGAAATGTTGAATATCCTGCCATTATTAGTGCAAACAACAAGAAAAACTATGTATGTGGATGTGTAAAGTTTTATTTGTGGAATTCACTCAATCTCACCTCTCTTACCCACCGAAGTTCTTATGTGTCCTTGATGGAATTGAAGAGCTGCACGCACTTTGGTAATGGTAGATAACACAAAGTGATAGATTAAGCGAATTCAATTGCACAAGCGCTGTTATAACAATGGCTTATATGTGGAGCTTGGAGGGAAAATATCAACCTATGCAATCTGAAATTCTTGATGTTGTTAAGTTAAATAATAATCCAAGCTAGAATATTTTGCCTAAGTGCTGATCCAAAAGGTTTAAGTGAAGTGTATGAATGCACACACAAATATCAATGTGACTTGATGCAACAAAAGAATGAGCTAGATTGAAGCGATCTGAAATTGAGAATTAAATAGCTCGTTTGCACCAAGTACTAGGAGAGATGCTAGCAATTGCAATAATATTAATGTAAGGGCACAAAATTGCTCAAAAGAATTAAATACACAAGCTGAAATTATATATTAGAATTAGCTAACCCTAATTTGCCAACGCTCACTTTCTCTTTTTTTTGCCGAGGCTTTTTCTTTATGTCGGCTACCTTTTTTTTACTTGTTGGTTTAGCGTTTCTTTGCACAAATATTTAAAATTTCAGCAAATATAGATTAATACCAAGAACATCCCTTAATGCAATTATCAAAGACTAGTCTCAAAGATAAACAAAAAATTATATATATATAACAGAAAGGGCAACAGCGTAGTTTTTTTGGGTACTGTAGCATACTGTTCGAGACACTGTAGAATATTGTTCATGGTACTGTAGCAGTACTGTTCACAACACTGTAGCGATCGGGATTTTTTTTGGTTTAGGCGAAACAAAGGAAATAACATAATGATCTAGCGACGCAAAGGAACACGACGATCAGCACCTAAACAAAATTCTAATGGATGAAAACTTAACAAAACTCACAAAAATAACACATGCAAGAACTAGGGTTTAGATTTTTTTGTCTTTTTGTGTATAGGAAAAAAAATAAATCTAACTACGGGTAAAATTGATCCTACCGTGTCAACCGCGCTCTGATACCAAGATGATGCGGGGGCAATCGATGGAGATAATTTGGATCCGTGCAACCTGACGAATCGATGGCACCAACCACTGTTAGAGCAGGAACCTGCGACAAAAGAATTCACCCAACCACACGCTCATGATTCCGTCTACCCGACCACCAAGTAGGCGCGTCGTCGCTCCAGCCAATCACAAGAACGACTGGGAAGAACGCCCGATTGCCCTCTAGATTGCAATCGTATGCCAAACGCTAAGAAGAACAAACGTATAGCTCTCTGAAAAAAAATAGTAGATTCATTTTCAATGGTCTGTCTTTGCAAGAGGGTATATAGATCTATATATAGCGACAAACAAAAAAAACGAAAAGACTCGTACGCAAAAATAACCGACTCGAAAAAAACTGGGTCTCACATCTGAGACCGACTCAAACAACGAAATAAAAAAAAATCAACTAATGTATCAACAAATCACTTTGAATACTTCACGTTTCGGGAATCCTTCACATGACCGAATAGTAGTTTGAGTGATTGACGTTTCTAAATCCACCTTCACATGGAATAGTATTTCTCTAAGGTGTTATCCCATGCATGCATGTGTTTCCACGCATATTGCCCTGGCTTGAACAGTGAATGACTAGAAGTGAGTCTTCATGGGTTGTGCATGATTTTTGAGTTTAGAATAGTAGTGTCTCTCTCACGTGCAGCATGCATGTCTTGGCTTTTTCTTCACACATAAACCTAAGAACAATTAAAATACCAGTATTAGATAGTAATCAGTTCTTATGAAATTTAAAACCAAAATTAATTAGGAGCGAGTTCACCTGTTGATTATTCTTTTTAGCTCGTACTCGTGTAATCAGTCTAGTCTTGATGTCCTCATCATCTTGTACACTCGAAGTGATGAACGATACACTAGTGTCGACGAGACCTTCGAACCGCATCTTCGCTTTTGGCTTGTACAGATCGAGTATGGGCCTGTATATAAGTAAATAAAATAGTAGTAATTCTATATCTCTAAATATAATAGTTAAAGACCCAATTAAATTAGAGTTCACCTGATAATATTTAATGCGGCTCAATAATTCCTTCCAGTTAAATAATATATTTAACTAAGAAGTACAAGACATGAGCGTATCCGCGTCAGGGCTTCTTCCGCTTCAGTTTTTTCTTGCGTTGCTTATATTTAATTTTGGCTTATGTGACGTGGATGTAACCTTTGGCCATCAGGTCCATATTTGGTTTAATAAAGTTTGTCATTTTGCTTGATATGCATCCATGTTATCACTGTGCGTACTAGCTGATCTTGGACTAGTGCAATTTACACAGATGGTTCTGGAGTTGTTGCTCCGGGATCCAACAGAGATGGTATCAGAGCTATGACGACTCTAAGACATGACCATAAGTAGAATAAAATGGTCAGACCTTAAGGATTTATTTTAATAACCAGTATTTTCATAAAGGTTTCGCTTATTCTTACCTCTCAATCTATGCTACCCTTACCTCTTAATCTTTATGTCAATTCTCCCTTATCTTTATGTCATTACTTGAAAACCTATTTCTAAATCTTCCCTTGTTCCAAAGCAACTATAGATAGTCAACTGTTGGGATTTATCAACTTTCTGCTAGTTCAATCTTCACCTTGAAGTATCATGCTTCGTACCTCAAGAGATGCGAAGAATCACAGCAAGACAACCCTTATCTCTTTAGGTTAAGATGTTAAGCTAGACAATAGATGAAGTTATGAGCTGTCGGTTTTCTCTTTTGTCGGCCGACGTAACTATTGCTTGTTATTTGCTTAATAAAGGTTTTGCCAGTTTGGTGTTTTGTTTTGGGTTGCGCAAAACGTCCATTATTCCCCCTTTGCCTTGAGTCTCCTCTCTCCTAATCTTTGGAAGAATCAAGCTAGAGCACCAAGTACCAACAACCTCCAGACAGCAAATAAAACGCCACACAAGTTTGCGAAGGAATGTTTGAACTATATCTCAGCTCAAGCTATACAAAGTAAGATCCAAACCTATTTCTTTGCTAGTCGTGTGAATCTCGGGGACGAGATTCTGTTTAAGGGGGGTAGTTTGTAAAAGCTCAGCTGTTTATTTCAAAATTTTCAGTAAAAAAATTAATTTAATTTAAAATTAAATCAAGTGTTCTTTGGTTGCTTGACTTTTGCAGATTTTATTTGCCTGATTTCAGATTTTAAAAAGGATTTTCTTAAAAGTAATTTAACTAAAAACTTAAAAATGTTATTAAGTAAAAGATATTTTGGATTTCTATAAAAATACTATTTCAAATTAATTATTTTAAAGCATTTGGCTTTCATCTGGATTTAAAAAAATCAATTTCAAAGCTAAAAAGTCTTTTCGTAAAAATTAAAAGAGCAACTTTAAGTTGAAAATATTTTTCCTAAGTCTAAAACATCCCTTGGAATTTCTGTGAATTTTGCTGGAATTTTTAGACTTTATTTGTTATTTTTTAAATATTTTCAAAGCCTCCTAGTTTTTCTGAAAACCAAAAATGAATTTTAAATCCATTCTCTCCTCAGGCTAACGTGTGTCAAGCCAAGGTCCAATCCGCCCTCAGCCATTTTAGTCCCGCCCCCCCCGATCCCACCTACCCCTTCGTTCTTATCCGACGGCTTGGATCAAATTCATCTTCTTTGATTTAATCTTGTCCGTCCATCTTCATTTAACGCTTCCCTCTTCATCCAACGGTCTGGATTAAATCCATCGCTGCCGATCTAATCTCGGCCCTTTATCTTCACTTAAACCCTTCCCCTCCATTCAACGGTCCAGATCCCTTTCTTGCGCCATGTGGTTGTCATCCGTCTGCCCGCTCCTCCCTTCCCTCTTTTCTCTCACCAATAGCTGGCCCCACCTGTCAGGTCTTCTTCCTCCTTCCCTTCTTCCTCCCCTGACCACCGCCAGTAACGCCATGGCCGAAGCTTTAAAAGCTTTGGTTTCCACCTCATTACCTCGCGAGAAAATGCGCAATCACTTCCTTGGCCATCCCACATTCACACTGCCGGTTTTCCCCCTCATTTAAGCCTCCATTTCCTCGCCTTTACGTGCCACTACTCCGGTCTTAAATCCGGCGAGCGATTACTCGCCGGCGCCGCCTCCTCGCCCTATCAAAGGCACCCCTCGGCACTACTCCTCCTCGCTCCACCCCATTCCCCCTCTCTCTTCTCGGGCTGACAAGTGTCACGCCTAGATCCAATCTTCCGCACTCGATTAAATATCGGCTCTCCATCTTCACTTAACCCACTCCTTCTCCATCTGACGACCTAGATTCAATCTGCGCCGCCTGATTTGATCCCATCCCTGGTCTATGAATCCAATTCACCATAGACCCGGTCCCACCTGTTAGCCAAATATAATCCTTTTTCTATACAATAATAACTCGACCGAAAAATTAAAACCCTTGCTGATATTGCCCTGACGCCATAAATCGCTTTTTCATAGAAAAATAATTCCTCTGAAAATCAATTTTCTTGCTGACATCATAAATCGATTTTCCAGTACAAAAATAATTCCAGAAAATCCGATTTATTCTTTTTCTCTCTTTTCAAACTTCCGGGATCCCGTATATCATCACTTTAACTCCGATTAAGCCCATTCAAATTTCTAAATTCATTCAAATTCCGATCTATCCATTTCTATCCTCTTTTCAATTTTTTGAGTTTGTTTGAATATATTTGGATTAAATTAATGCTTAGAAAATAAAAATATTTTAAATGGTTAAAATAAACTTCAAATAAATCTGAAATTATTTTATTTAATCTTTTAGTTTTCCAAGGATTTTGTGGAATTTTCTTGAATTTTTTGTATTTATTTTATTTTTGTAAAAAATTGTTTTTTCTTCTTCCGTTTTCTCTCTCCTGTCTTTCTTCTCCAAACGTTTTGTCTGTCCCGAATACCTTCCGATCTCAGCCACTATTAGAGCCCTTCGAAGCTCTTTAAAACCCATGAATTTCTTCACAATTCTTCTCGCAATCAAGTGCAATCAATTCCCCTCTTCAAGACTCCTCCATTCCTACCGTTTCCCCTCCATGTGCATTTACGCGCGCAAACGAACCATCACTCGAATTAACATCATCGTTTGATCTCCCTCTCACATCCATCTCTGCCCCTATAAAACGGAGCACCGGGTGCCCCTCCTTATCCTCATCCACCCCTGAAAATCTCAAGTCCTCTCTCCCTACCTCCTCGCCGCAATCGCCATTTTTCTTTCGTTAACTGAGCAGCGTTCCTCGGCCGTTTGCGCCGCCTACAGTGGAGTTCCACCACTTTTGACCACATCACTAGCTTCGCCTTCACACGTTCTATGTGGTGCTTCCCTCGCCTTCACCAGAGCTTTGCTGGAGCACTGTGGCCAAATCGCGCCATCGCTTCTCTCCTCGTTGTCGGCCAACTGTGCAAATTCCACCACAACCAAGGTGGGCATTGCATTCCCCACATTCTCCTCTTCGTTTTGCCACAAACCTCACCCGCTAACTCCTCTCGTTTGCCCGGAACGCTGATGTCAAACCACTGGTTGCCAAAAGTCTTCTCCGCCGCGTTTCGCCACCATTCAATTTCCTTTGGTCGAGCCGTTTATACCGTTGAGTTCGCCTTGACGTGTTCTATGCCTTGTTTCCATCGCCATCACATAAAGATTCCCCGAGTCCTCGTCGACCTTGTTGAGCCACGACACTAAAACCGTGTCTTCGTGCGTACACCACTTTTCCGGTGAGATATTTGATTTTTGTTCATGTCATATTGTGTCCTAGACTCTAAGCAATTTATCCTCCATTTTTATTTAATTTTTCGTGGAGCCAATTGTCAGAAATTGAGCTTTCCGCCAAAATGGCCGTTTTTGACTTCTCGACGTCGATTCGTCACCTTCGGTGAGTTTTAGCCTATGCCATCACCTCTATCAGACTTGTCTCATCATGTTCTATGTTGTGTTTCCCTCCTTTCCTCCAAAAACCACCCACAAATTTTTGCCTCTAACACTTAGCTATAGCCGCCTAAGCCATCTCACGTTCCCATCTAACCGATGATGTTTTCACCAAACCCTTCATGTCTAAACGTGCCAAACCATCCCAGGTAGCTACCTTCCAAGTGGTTTTAGATTTGCTTCACCGAGCACCAAGATATCAAGTTTTTCCTTTTTCTCTACCGTCGTCGTTCAAACGTCAATTGTATCGTCTCCGACGAATTTTCAGCTTAGCCAATAATTTTTGTAACTTCACCATACCGTGTTCTACCCCGTGCTCTTTTTGCATCTCCACGTTCCATATCCGGTACTATCTCTCTCCAACCTGTTATCACTACCAAGCCGTCACTGCCGTTTTTCCCTCACCGCCGGTGATTGCCGCCATTCCTCGCCGCCGTACCTGCATCATCACCTTCACCTAGTTGCCAGGGTTCCTTTTTGCCCATTCACTGGCCACCTCACAGCCAACCGACACTGTACTATTCAAAAAGTAATTCTCAGATTTTGTTATCATTTCATGTGACATCCAAAACTTCCAGATACCCGTTCTCCCTCATACGAACACCGAATCTGTTGATTCTTTCTCCTAAATTTATCTAAAATTGTAATCTATACCTCAATATATATTTCATAATTTTTGAATTTTATTTGAATCTATTCGCTTTGGTTCTTCGCGTGTAGACTACGACGAATCCAAAGAGTTCGATTTCGATGATTTGCAGCACCATGACTTTGAGCAAGGTAAGTTACACCTTTAACCATTTTAAATTTATTATGCATGCGTACTTTTATTCAAATCTTGTTTAAACTTAATTTAAATTCTAGTTATACCCAAATTCATTTGTATATGGCCAAAATTGACATTGAACTTTTTATGCCATGTCACCATAGAGAAAAACCTAGTTGATACATTAGTATTAACTAGATATTTTATAGTAAAGCTTAGCCATGCTTAGAATAATCATAGGTTGGGATACCTTTTCACATAAAATGATAAAATTTTCAAATGTATTCTTGACTTTAGTGAGTCAAGAATGATTATGAAGTATTTTCAAAGCAACATATAAAAAATTTGGTTTAGACTTAGGCAAATGGTTAGGTGGTGGGTGCTTGTTGGCATGCATTGTTGTTTGGTGACACATTGTTGATTGCTAGGCACAAGTGGTATGTGGTCTATGAGCTACTGTTGCAAAGCCCTTTTTGTACTACCACAAGGCTGGTATAGAATAGTCCTGGCTGATTAATTTGCAGGTCCCAACCAGAGTCTCACTATAGGTTGAAAGTGAGCGTGGCGTAGGTCATGAGAAGTCTCACTCGGCTCAAGAGGGGGCTCCAACTTGTGGATTCAAGTTGTGGTGAAACCTCAGTGTTATCTTGACCAGGTTGAAGGCTTTGCATTGTAAAGGCCTTGTCATGATCTCCTTGCCGCACACCAAATGAAGTGTGTTTATCCGGTGGCAATATGGGATGATCATGTCTTGTGGGTAAAGCTGTACAACCTCTGCAGAGTGTATAATCTATCCTGGATAGTCGTGCCCACGGTCATGGGCAAGCTGAGTAAAGATTCACATATTAGACTTTGGTTTTCAAAATGGTTTATAAAAATCCTATGGATGGATGGAATCCATACGAGAATCTTTTTGGAAAAGATGGTCTAGGTGGGATACCTATGGATAGATTGGTGTTTGGTCGAAGCCTGCATTAACAATATTATTTTGTTAAAATATTGTTTCTATCTATTGTATCAAATTCAGCTTTTGAATCTACTTACAGTATTTACTTCAATTTCGCTTTATGGACAACTAACCTTTCTATGCCTTCCTTTGTTAATCCATATGCATGCATTAACTCTATTAAACCTCCTGGTGTAACTTATGTAGTACTTTATGTGCTCATGTTGCTCAATTCATCATTTTTCTGAGGACAGCTTTGACTTCGGTGAGGATCAGAATGTATAGACCGCGTCTTACTATCGTTTGCCTGTGGGCAGGCTTAGTGGGTTTCTTCCACTTCGGTTTTTCTTTCTGCTGCTTATATTTAATTTTGGCTTATGTGCAGTGGATGTAAACTTTGACCATCAGGCCCATATTAAGTTTAATAAAGTTTGTCATTTTGCTTGATATGTATCCCTGTTATCACTTTGCATCCATGATTGATTCAGCATGCTAAACCAATGACTTCCTTTCCAAATTGATGCCTTTTCGAATTAATGAATGTTAATAGGTTTGCCTGATATATTACACTTGCACGCATCTAAAAGCAATCAAAAGGTTAGGAGGCTTGATGCTCAGACACCATGGTGCCCTATTTCAGCGTCCTATATATATACACTACTACAGAAAACCGTATTACAGACGGTTCAAAAACATCATCACACAGTTTTCTGAACCATTTGAATTTATGGGTCAGTGATAATCGAAGGTTATCACAAACGGTTTTCGAACCGTCTGTGGTGTAAATATCACAGACGGTTTGTAACTAAAAACTGTTTGTGATGGCTGCTAATCACAGACGGTTTTTAAGTAAAAACCAGTGGAACTCTTCTTTTGAGTTTTTGACTCGAGCCACCAAAAAGTACAGTAACTCTCCTCGAATTCGTGAAAGGTCGCACTGTTTCAATGCAGTTAACGGGATGAACGCAGCCTATCGATAGGAATATCGATGAGCGTATACATATAACGTGATAAGTATGAAGTAATTATGGGAAGATTGACAAACCTTGGAATTGGTGATCCTCGAGGAATCGAGAAGTAGTTCCATATGGTGGCAAACGTGCTGCGGGTGGCATTGCAAAAAAATGGAATGTGTTAATTCAAGAGGCATTACTACCAACTGTTGCATAGGATTAATTAATATGTAATAGCGAATATCTTAAAATCTCGAGCATGTGTCAGGCCTTTGGCCCCTTGCATCGAGATACCTTCCTTTTCAACGTACATCGCGAATGCCCTACGTGATTCGAAAAAGTAACCTTAGTCATTCGGAAGAAAAGAAAGAGTACAATATATGTATGTATGGAGAAAATGTACTTACGTATCGATTACTTGGCTGACAACTGTGAAGTCCATTTTATTCTTACTTAGAGAATCAAGATAATATACCTTGTTCCATTTTGGTACAATTACTATTAAAATCCAATGATAGTTCTGATTGTAGGGCATAAGTACATATTTCTTATTGCGGTAAACCAGCAGTCCTACTGCAATGCACCTCTCGACGAAGGATGTATCCTCGTCGATGGTATACTTGGCGATCAAGTGTGGGTCCAAGAAACCAACCGATGATTTGGATGATGTAGCTTTAGTCAGCATGTGTCTATACATATACACACGAAAGCAACAAATTATATATGATATTTATCGGTATGACAAGAATGGAGACTGTGATTGTACACACTTACAGCATCCAGTATCGAATGAGTGAGACGTCGAGAGCGTGAAAAGACCGAATAAATCCTCAAAGGTGACCACGAAGACACACTCGTGAGCACTGTGCTGTAAATGATCCGCCGCGAATTTGACATTGATACCTAAGCTCCGTTCTCCCTCTAGCTTATTGGACTGTTCTATATACCACTTGTGCAATTGCTGGCAACTAATTGCTAGGGGTTGGAGGCCCTTTTTCTCGAGCAACGCCTCGTCAAGCACGAATTTGCGGGCCAATGGCAGGTACGGGATATCATCATTGGTCTTCTTTGCTTTGCCCTTGCTGCCCTTGCTGCCTCGGCTGTAGGTCGACTTTAAAGGTAACACCGGTGGTGGAAGTTGCACTGGTGGAAGTTGCTGCACCGGGAATAGCGCCCGTGAATATGACACCGGTGCAGGTAGCGGTGGTGGAGATGGCACCCGTGCATGTAGCTGATCTGGTTTAGGTTGCCCTTGTGGAGATGGCACCAGTGCACGTAGCTGATCTGCCACCGGTGAAGAAGCCTCCAGGCAGACATCGCATTTGGGCCACTAGATGAAGGTTCCGATGGCTTGCCCTAGAGTCACGAGCTCGTCGTTGGTGGGCTTCGGTAGCGGGACGACCTCGAAATTCGTGTGTTCTACTGACACTTTTTCGAAGCCTGGTGCTAAAGCTTGACGGTTCATCGGTAAGAACCGTCTATGATACACGTTTTCTCTGACGCCACCAACACAGACGGTGTCCAAATTAAAACCGTCTGTGTTAGTGTCAGTCATAGACGGTTTTGTCAAACCGTCTGTGATTGGCCATCTAGTATTAGGCTTTCTGTAGTAGTGATATATATATTGTGTGTGTGTATGTTGCATTAAATTCCTGATCATTGCATGTTCATCCATGTATAGGGTAGGATTTATTTCATAGCCTGCAGCTATTGGAGCAATTCATGTAAGGTATTTAGAGTGTTGGAATAGTCCCACATTGGTTGTGGAAGGGCAAATAACCTAATTTAAAAGTGGGGGAGTCCCTCACCCATTGGCTAGCTTTGGGGTGAGAAGGCCCTTACGATCCTACAAGTGGTATCAGAGCCCGGTTCTAACATCTCTGACCCAATGGACACTAGTGTGTGAATGCCTGATGGACTGTGACCCCGAGGGACTGTCGGTGTACGGTGAAGGGACCCTGAGGGACCGTCGGTGTACGGTGAAGGGGCAGTGAAGGGCTGAGGGACACCAATGTGTGAAGGGGGATATTGTTGGAATAGTCCCACAATGGTTGTGGATGGGCAAAGAACCTAATTTAAAAGTGGGGGAGTCCCTCACCTCGTTGGCTAGCGTTTGGGGTGAGAAGGCCCTTACGATCCTACAACATTTAAGCTCAAGGCTTTGCAATATGGGAGAAGGTCTACAAGCCTTATCAAGTACCCGAGAATGATGCTGTGATAGCAGCAAATATAGCACAAGTGGAGGCAAATAGCATGGCAAGGAACTTGATAATTCAAGGACTAGGAAGGAGTGATTTTGATCGTGTTGTGCATCTAAAATCCGCATATGAGGTATGGAAAGCACTATGTGATTATCATGAGGGTTCATCTACTATTAAAGAGGTACGTCAAGATATGTACAAAAAGGATTACATGCGTTTTGAGATGAAACCTGGTGAATCAATAGATGATCTTTTTGCCCTCTTTAATAAAATTCTTAGTAACCTACGTGCTGTTAATGTTACTTATACTGATGCTGAAAATGCACGTCAATTACTTGGAGCATTAGATATGTCTATATGGGAGATGAAGGTTACATCCATTAGAGAATCTACTGTCATGAGTACACTTACATTAGATGTACTTTATTCTAAATTGAAAACTCATGAATTAGATGTTTTTGCTAGAAAATATAATGGTAATAGATCAATTGCTTTAGCTTCACAATCTAGCAAGTCTAATTGTGATAATTCTTCTATTAGCTATGCTTTGTCTTCGTTGTCTTCACTAACCGATGAACAGCTAGAGCAACTCCCGGAAGATGATTTGGCACTCCTCTCTACACGCTTCACAAGAGCTTTGCAGAATGTGAGATCAAGAGAGGAAATTTTGGTCCCCAAAGATGCTATGAGTGTGGTGATCTCAATCATATTCGTCTCAAATGTCCAAAGTTTCTAGCAAGATTTGCAAGGGAAGAGAATGAGAAGGAAGAAGAGATGGAAAAAAAGGAAGAATAAAAAGAAGGGCTATATGAATCGCAAGGTTGTGCATCGTGTTCTTGCCGCGCTTGGGCAAATTAATTTGAGTGATGTGGACACGGACAGCAAGGATGATACTCCCAAAGGCAAGAAAGATTTAACTGGGTTGTGTCTAATGGCAAGTAGCAAAAGCTCCACCGACAATGATGATCTTGACAACGACAACTACAATGAGGTAGAACCTTCTTATGATGATTTAGCTAAAGCTGTTGCTAAACTTGGTACTTTGCTAGAAAAGAAAGATAAAAATATTAAGAAATATGATACTTTGATTGAATCTCTAAATTCTGAAATTGCAAGACTTAAGAGTTTTAATTCCTGATGATGAATCTTGTGAGTCTTGTCTGAGTTAGAGAATGCTAGGTCACTTAATGCTTTAAACATGGATCAACTTAGAAATGTAACTGCTAAATTTGATGAATTAAGATTAGCACATGACTCTTGTGATGAAAAATTGAAATGTGCTAATGATGAAATTGGAAAGCTCAAGTTTAGTTCTTCTTCATGTTTAGAATCAAGTATTTTAAATGCTCAATCTAAAGCTTGCTCTAAATGTGATTTGCTAGAAGCTAGACTTAGTTCATCTCAGGAAACAATTCAACAGATGTTTAATCATGAGATATCTTCTTGCTCTAACTATCCTAAGCTAAACACTGAAATAGAAGTTTTGACTAGACAACTTAATGATTTTGCTGAAAAAGAAAGATTGGCTCAATCTAGTGCTTCTAAAAATCTTGTGAATGAACCTGTTAAATGCACAACTTGTCCCACACTAGCTAAAGAGAATGAGTACTTGAAAGACACTTTAGAGAGATTTTCTTTTGGCAAGAAAAATTTAAATATGATTCTAGACAAGTCAAAAACAAGTGTGAAAAATCGTGGTCTATGATTTAATTCTGTTGAGTATGCCAAGAATAATCCTCCTAAGGTTGTTAAGCTTCTTGAACCTGGAAAGATTGAAGTGAAACTTGAACCAAAACAAACTGTGTTTAAATCTACTGGCTTTGTGCAAAATTCATCAAATGATAATATAGCTGCTAGCTCATCATCTCAAAAGATTAGTAGTTATGTTAAATTTCAATGCACCTATTGTGTAAGAGATGGACACTTGCATGAATTTTGCTTTAGACGTGCAAAGAAAGAGAAGAAGGAAAGATTAAACGCTTTGAAACAAAAACGTGCAATGTCTTTTGTTCCTAGATCAAATGCGAAAGCTATGTTTTTAGAGAACTTTCATGATGACTTTAAATCTACTTCACATACTAGATTGGGATCAAATTCAAATAATTCACGTTCTTTTTGGCATTATGATCATCCACATGCACGTGATTTTGGTTCTAACTTTGTTGCTCCTGTTCATCGTGTGTCTCAGTACTGGATTCCTAGATCTTATTTCACTAACCCCAATACTGTGAGACCGATGTTTCTTGTGATGTAAGAACAGTTGACAAGGATGAAGAACATGAGCTAGATTATGTTCCGATCTTTTACATCATTGTTTGATTGGGACACTTGATGGTTCTTCACTCTCTTTGGTAGCTTCCATGAGATTTCACTTTTTGAGAGACCATGTGGAAAAGGTGATGTTGTCTTACATCTTATTAAATTCTCAAGTTGCTGATTTGCACATGAATCGCTTGATACTTCTCGTTTTCCTCATTTGCGAAGTGAGTTGGGCGTATTATATCTTATGAGATTATTCTGAGGGGGAGCTTGTTGGTTAAAAATTTTGGAAGCTTTATTTATTATCCTTGTCAAGTAACTCATCAAATCCAAGTCATTGAAACTAATTGAGTAGTAGAGTTTTTTTTATCATATTTATCCATATGCTATGTAGCTTTGATCACGACTTGTTAAAGTTAAATTGCTATATTTAAAATAAAAGCATGACATGGCGGAATTTTTTTGACTAGAATGATTATATTTATTACTTTGCGATATCCATAAAAAAGGATATCAATTTGGCTCGTATGTTTCATGTTACAATTTTTATGATCACTCAATTTGGCATGTTATTGTTAAAAAAAGTATATAAGAAAGAGAGAATTGAAAAGATGTATGCTTCAAGCATGCCATGGTGAACAAAAAAAGGCACAAAAGTGCGCAAAATGAGAAGAAGTATGCTTCAAGCATGCCATCATCAAACAAAAATGTCATTTTGAAAAAGAAGTATGCTACAAGCATGCTACATGCCTAAGAATTGAGTGTGGAGCAATAAGTTGTTACATGAGACTGCTAGCCCGTCTAGAGTTAAATTTGCTTCACTTTTAGGTTTTGACTTTTTTGTTGTGATATCTCATTGTGCTCTTTATAATTGGTTTGGTCGTTGTTGAGATGCCTGTCATTAATATAAATTGCTTAATCATATTGAAAACTTGTTGTGACATTGCTATATGATATATGGTTTTATATGATCTAGATAACTCTACTCAAAAATATGACTTGGTTGTGTTATTAAACCAATGCAACGTGACTTGGATAATCTACAAAGCTTCTAGATTTTTATTATCATTGCTCTTTCTTAGAATTATTCCTTTAAATTTTCTGGATGATTACATTGCCAAAGGGGGAGAGATATGGCGTGCTTTATGAGAAATTGCATCTTTTGTGTTGAGGGGGAGATTTTTTTGGAGAGATTTGGTTTATGGCTTAAAATGTTTTTTTGGCTTCAGTTCTTCACTTATATCTATTTGAAGCAAATTCATCATACAATTTTGTGGTGTTGTCAATGTATTCATCAAGGGGGATATTGTTAGACCATGTGGCTAGCTTTTGGGGTGAGAAGGCCCTTATGATCCTACATAGAGTTATGTTGGTAGGTGCGATATTTGGTGGTCAATCCATATGTTTGAGCGGTGGAGCAAATACATGTTTTGTTAGTTGGTGGATATCGAGTTACATAATTTAATGGGCTACTTGTCACATGCTATTATTATGGGAATCACGTGAAAATTGCTTAACAAGTCTTAGATGTTAAATTCGTCAGAGTTTTCCGCTCAAGTTGGATTAGCGATGGTAGGATTGTGGATTGATAATGACATTATACGTATGACTCAGTTGGTAGATCTTGTGATAGTATTTAGTGGGATATGAAGGTTTGATTAGAGAATTATTAAATCATATACAATTAGATTAGATGTCTCAAACAATAATTATACTTGTCATATATGTTAAAATAGTTAGACTGGTCGCATAAAATTACTACGGAGCTAGTACCACGTAATTAGTGGATGAGTCTTGCATGCCAAATTGATAGGCTTGTACCCTTAATTCGGATCAGTAAATGTATGATTATGAGTTAACCACGATGGTATACATTAATACATATGACTATATTGCTGGTTAACATACATGATTAGGTCATTAGAGTGGGTACATACACCTATTAAATGGTACATCAATGAGCTATTAAATGGTGACTATGCAATCAACTTGGAAATCTCATGTAGGTGTTGGATGGGTACATACACCTAGATTGGTAGAATTTTAATGTGTACAATTATGAATTGCTAATGCGGGATTGGTATAGCTAGATTAATTAGTGGCACTAGCTAGCATATATATAGTCTAGTAGGGTATGATTGTGAGTCCGGTCAATATAAGAACTAATTACTTAGGTGATTAATTAATTGAGTGATCCTATAATCCATCATTTTGTGATGGCATGGCTTAAGGGCTCAGAAAGGGTGCTTACAAGCATATATATGCGATATGCGGATGGATACCGAATATAGGTGAAAGTACCTAGTGCAGGGGCCATGCTAACCTCTTGTAAGCCATGGCAAATTTGTCAGATTGTCTAGTTTGATCATGCGGTAAGACAATTATTGCGTAGAAATTCAAATCAAGCTAAGAGTATGTGATTTGAGAATATAGTTACTCATGTGATCGGATTAAACACACATGAACCGGCCAAATGATTTATCATGAGGGGTGCTAAATCCTTGAGATTATGCATAGTGAACAACCTTGGTTGGTAATTGTGTAGTAAGACATGACTAACAAATTTGAGCATCCCTCGTAGATTACCACATTTGTTAAATAGGTATGATTTACATATAATACATATGTTCTGTTGACTGGTTGTTCTACGGGTTATTATTGGTGAACAAAGTTGAATTTGAGAGTTGGCTCTCACATCCTTCTCATATGCATAGTCCTGATATGCATCATTCTCCTACACATGACTCATTATGTAATACTTGTATAAATATTGTATATACCTGAAGATAGTGACTGCGGAATTAATTGCTTGCATGCCATGTTATCTACAGTGTAAAGCGTGAAGCATGGAGTTGTGGGAGAGGTTTGGAGCCGAGATGATGTTTCCTTGTATCTCGATTGGTGAAGGCAGGTAAACCCCTTGAGCATGTTGCTCCTATGTTTTCAAATACTATGTTGTTTTCAGTACAATTATTTTGCATGCTTACTTTGAGTAAAATTGCAATATTTATGCTTAGGAATTTAGTTATGCCCTACTTTGTAATGAAATATTCCTTAGACTTGAATGTTACTGTCATTGTCATATTAGGAAATTTACCCACTTGTTTATGCAAAATTTAGTGGGTTTAGCAAGCGTATGTAGGGAATGCTTACCAATGCTCACTAGAAATAAGTTGGAATGCTAGAAAAATTCTAAACACTTTATGCAAAGCTTTCAGGCAATGTTGAGAGATGTTTCAAATAGAGGTTATCTTCGAATATTTTGTTTAGCAAAATAAAACTAAAAGATGACTTAGATTTGGGCGAGTGTTTATCGAGACCGGTGCAGGTTGCACAAGATTGTGGTTTGTGGGTGCCTTGCCTGGGTTATTAAGGACCGAACTTTAGTGCCGTTGATCCAAGCATTTACTATGCCACCACAAGTCTAGAATGGGATGGACCTAGGCAACTAATTTGTATTATCTCAACCTTGGTTTCGCCATTTGATTGAATGTGGGTGTCGGTGGGACAATATATTCCTACACAACACAAGCTGGGGCTTCAGATGGGGTGGATAGAACCCATTGGTGGTGAAACTTTAGTGGGCAGAATCAAAATCGGATAATGTATTGTGAATGCCTTGTGATAATCACTTAGTCGCACATCTACAGAAGCGTGTACTGGACGACGTTATAAGTTGATTACCTCTTATGGGTAAAGTTGTGCAACCTCTACAGAGTGTAAAATTATTCAAATAGCCATGTCCCCAGTCATGGACATCATTTGGTAATACCATACATGGTTAGATTTTTTTGTTTTCTAAAAATTTAGATTTTCTAGTTTTTTTAAAAATGGTTTTGTAATACACTGGCTTAACCAAAACCCAGAATGTCACCCACAACTATAAATACTATCAATTTCAACCAAGAAATAAGAATTTCATCAACTAGATTTCGACTATAGATCCACAACATAGTCATGAACATAGAAATGACAACAGTAAAGAATCACTAATTGACATTAAGATGAACCAATTACAAATTTAATCAAGGAACTTTGGAAAAATGGCAACGATATCATAACCATAAATTCTAAAGGGAATCATTAATCAAACTAAGATGGTATGAGTAGTAGCAATTATTCTAACAATGAATTATGGAACACTAAGTGAATAAAGGAACTATAACGATGCAAGATCAATCACGTGCTACTTCCCACCTATGCAAGTTGTCCTCAATGAGCACCCAAAACAAGAATAAAAACAAGAGTGAGTTCACGACTCAGCAAGTACATAATAGAATAATAGACGATGTAAAACATGGCACCAACATATTCATGTCAACTTCACAATTATCTCAATTTCACATATCTTCTCGTTTGTATCATACACATATCTCAATATCTGATTTATTTATTTTTCATAAATGCAATGTATATGTCTTCACTTCTTTTTGCTTATACTGGTATAATGAAGTGTTCACCATTGATGAATCACTCTTGCCCTATTCTTTTTCATATAGGGTTCTCAACTCCATTCCGTGGAGTGCCTACCAAAGTGTCTACTAAAGTAGGTCTTTCTCTACCCACTCCTGTGGGTCGTCCACACAAAGTAGATTCTAGAGGGCCACACAAGTCACCTCTTTACAATATAAATGTTCAACATGTAATGCAATGATTCTTTTAGTCCTTAGTCATGTATCAACATTAACTTTTAGTCCTTAGTCACGTATCAACATTAACCATTTGATATCATCATCATTTACAATAATCATCATCACTTAACCATAATTTTATGAGCATTATAAGAAACAAGTATAAACATGTGGATCATATGAGCATTATAAGAAGCAAGTATAAGCATGTGGATCATCATAACAAGTATTTATTTAACATAGACAACAAGAGCAAACCACTCATGTACCATTCTACCATATACTTGCTTTAACCATGAATGAATCATTAGAACCTGATAAAAATCATGGTACAATACCTCAATGCACATCATAATAAGCAAAATGAGATCATGTGCTTCTACGCTCAAACACACCTCGCTCCCTTCTCCTCGATTTACCTATATTACTGTCTTAGTATTCAAACAAGCATAACTCACAACCCAGGAACCCAAACATATTAAATAATATATTTTATGGAATCTACATAAAATTTCATACATTTTCCTAGATATGCAAATTTCTTTATTAGATCATATATGCCCTTGTTTTCAATCCTAAAAGCCAATATGAAATGATTCTGGACAACAAACTTCACAATTTCATAACTATAGTTCTTCAACACAAAACATAGTAAATGACACCACTTATGGAATCACCATATACTAATTTCAATCAACAAACTACAACAGCACTGTCCAAATCACGTTGGCTCATAGGCAGTAGTAGCCTTATAAATTTCATATCTATTTTAGTACTTAACAGAAAATAGTAAAAGAAGGTAGTTTGAGCATCTAAACATCCTAATGCACAATTTCTCAGTTCATCTTAAATTTTAATTTAGCCTCATACTATTTTAATATGATAATTACCGTGACATTGTCTAATCGCCATGGTTTGTAGGACAATGAGATTCCAAAGTACCTAATTTTTGATCTACATCATTATTTACCAAAAACATCATCATTTAATCATAATCATATGAGCGTTATAAGAAGCAAGTATCATCATGTGGATCATATGATCATTATAAGAAGCAAGTATAAACATGTGGATCATCATGACAAGTATTTACTTAACATAGAAAACAAGAGCAAACCACTTGTATACCATTATACCATACACTTGCCTTAATCATGAAGAAAGACGTGACACCCAGTGACCAACCACTGAATGAATCATTAGAACCTGATAAAAATCAGACTACAACATCCAATACAGATCCATAATAAGCAAAATAAGATCATGTGCTGCTATGCTTAAATACGCCTCTATCTCTTCTCCCCAATTTACCGATATTGTTGTCTTAGCATTTAAACAAGCATAACTCATAGCCTAGGAACCCAAACATATTAAATAGTATATATATGGAATCTACTTAAAATTTCATACATTTTCTAGTTATGTAAATTTCTTGATTAGATCATACATGCCATTGTTTTCAATGCTAAAAGTCAATCTGAAACAATTCTAGACAACAGACTTCACAATGTCATAACTATATTTCTTCAACACGAAACATAGTAAATGACACCACTTATGGAATATACGAACAATTATCTACATCTTTTTAGTTATCACCATAATTTCATTCGCCATCTACTAATTTTAATCAATGAACTACAACGACACTGTTCAAATCATGATGGCTCATAGGCAGTAGCCTTACAAATTTTATATCTATTTTAGTACTTATCAGAAAATAGTAAAAGAAGATAGCTTGAGCATCTAAACATCCTAATGCACAATTTCTCAGTTCATCTGAAATTTTAATTCAGCCTCATACTATTTTAATCTAATTATTAGCATTACACTGTCTAATCGCAATGTCTTGCAGGACAGTGAGATTCGAAAGGACCTAATTTTTGATCTATACATCCGAATTTAGTGTTTAAGAACTTTGTGGAAAGATTAAGAAATCATTTATAGCTTTCATGTAGAGCAAAATCTGTAGTTCTTCTACTACTATTTTTAATGTAGGTTTTTCTACGACATCATTTGACGACGACTTGCTGGACAACATGCTCACAAAATCCGTATCTTCTAATACATCCAACCAAATTATATAATCAAACACTCTCTAGAAAGATAATAAAATTCTCTAAACTTCTCTAGTTGAACATGCTCCCAAATTATCAGAAGGGACGTCCATAGAGGTAAAATACTAGTGATATCAGTGTGTTAGGGCTACAAATGCACTCAAGTTTTCCTATGGATTTCGTCTAGTGTTTGTGTAAGTTAAAATTTGGGCCTGGAGGCCCATAGTATTATCTAAATTTCAGCCAATAGGCCATATTTTACTCTATCTAACCATCTTTGATTTTTGTAAGCAAGTGTGATTCAATTTCCATCTGTAACTAAATTTCCTAGGCATTTGTCTGCAATTGTGTTTAGGGCCGCCACCAGCTTGTAACACCCCGGCCCTCCACAGGGCAAGGATGCTACCACCACACACTTACCATCTCAACCAGGAGCAACCGGCATATGAATATAGGATAATAACTATAAGCCAACTAACTTCATATTGCAAATAACCTTTACAAAAATTGAACTTTGAGCTCCATGACCATGCGACCCACCACCACAGGCTTGCAAGCAAACTAAACCAAATGACGTTAGGTCCGTGGAGAAGTTAAATTCACAATGTAGCTTAATTATCTCATTAAAACATGGCGTAGGCCTAATAATTGAATTAAATTTGACATACTTTGTTGCACAGTAGGATGGGGTTTGGGACTTGCATTACATTTGCAGCTTCTCTAATTGTGTTGTTGACTTGTACTACTAAAGTTGATGTTTGTGAGTTGATTGTGTGAATGCTTCTCTGTTGTGAACAGAGATGCCAAGAGGTAGGGTCGTGGTCATTGTGTTGGCCGAGGCTGTGGAGGCTATGGTCGTGGCCGTGCCCAAGCGGAGCCATTGCAAGAGGTTCAACAGGAGGTACTCGATGTGGAAGTTGGGTCTACTGAGTAGTTTGTACTTGGGATTCAAGCAAGGTCTTCAGCCTTGCTATGGGAGTTTATAGAGAAGGTTCGTGCATTTCACCGACAAGCACTTGCAGCCACTACTACGGCCGCACCCGTTGTTGCTCCTATTGTTGTTCCGGTTGCTCCAGAGGCAAGGATGGGCCTTCACGAGTGGCTAGCTTTGCGGTTAGATACTTTTGATGGGTTGGGTACACCAGTCTATGCTGCGGATTGGTTGTGCTATATGAGAAGACAGTTTAAAGCACTAGAAATGAGTTCACAGCTGAAAGCTCGCTAGGTGGCCTTCTAGTTAAAGGGACAGACAAACATCTGGTGGGAGGGGGTCCTTTCATCTAGGACCCCTGCCCAAGGTCCAGTTAATTGGGAGTTCTTTGTCAAGTAGTTCAAGGCGAATTATTACCCTGATTCTTTTCTGAAGAGTTGCCCTGTCGACCTTCGTGCAAGGAAAGATGGCCATAGCCGAGTACAAGGTGGGGTTCAACAATCTGATCTATTTCATACCATCAGTCGTGAGCAATGACCTTGGATAGGCCAAAAGGTTCCACCGAGGGCTCAACTCTAAGTTTTGGCGTATTATGGGATCTATCGCACCATGTGACTTTAGGTCTGTAGTAGAACAGGCAAGAGGGATGGAGATGTAGCTTACTAAAGTATTGCAACCCTCTGGTGGTCCGAGTGTTTCTAGTGGTGACTAGAAGAAGAGCTTTAGTGAGAGGGTGGCTCATCTCAGTGGCCTGCTCCTAAGAAGTCCAGGTGGAGTTGGTGTTCCTCAAAGTCATCCAGGTTTATGTCGTCAAAGTCATTTTCTCCAGCACCACCGGCATTGCGTCCTGTTCTAGGGCAGGGCATGATCTGCTTCAAGTGTGGTGGTGGGCATCGTGCTGTCGAATGTACCTGGACAGGGGAATGTCGACACTGTGGCTGGTTGGGCCACATGGAGAAGGTTTGTCGTCAGAATCCCTCCAGCATCATCAAGTGAGAGCCACTATCTACACAATCAAACGCTTCATCTCGAGGGTCAGTTCAGGTTTTGGTGGCTGCCCCTATGCCCTAGCCTCCTCTTTCCTGGGTGCCACCTGCTGGGTACTTATGGCATCCTTCACCAACCCCTCCAGTTCAACATGTTGCACCACCTTCAGTTTCGATACTGCCACAGGAAAGGGTTGGCACTTCGGTTGCCTTGATACCACCCAGAGTTTACTCATTGCCTGCCGCTGAGTCCGTTGGTCAGCTCGATGTGGTGACTTGTACCCTATTAGTATATTCGTATGATGCCCTTGTTCTTTTTAACTCTGGCGCTACTTACTCTTTTGTATCATGTGAGTTTGCTAGAATGGCGCAGTTGAGTATGCAACAGAATTCGCAGTTAGTTTTAGTCAGTTTCTTGGGGGTATTATTGCTAGCTCCACAGTGTGTCCTGGTTGTGTGATTTCAATGAATAGCGAGGATTTCATTGCCAACCTCATGGTTATTTAGATAGAGCCTTTTGATGTTATCCTCAGTATGGACTGGTTGCATTGCTACCAGGTAGCCATTTTTTTGCATCTGGAAGACAATTACTTTGCAAGCTCCTTCAGGGGAGGAGACAATCTTTCAAGAGAATGCACCTCTGTATTCCCTATTTACGTTGGCCAGCCTGTTTTCTGGCCGATGGGTGTTGAAGTTGGGGTTACTTCTAGCACTTGCGGAAAAACCAAGTGAACCTTTGCGCATTGAGAATATTCTAGTGGTATCTCTACATGTTTCCTAAAGAGCCTTTGGGAATGCCGCCCGAAAGAGATGTGGAGTTTAGAATTGAACTTGTTCCTGACACTCGACTTATCTCTATATCACCATAGCATTTAGCATGACCACTCCAAGAAGAGTTGAAGAAGCAATTAGACGGGTTGTTATCCTAGGGGTTGATCTGTCGTAGTGTGTCACCTTGGGGAGTCCTGTTCCTATTCACTGAGAAAAATGATGGGAGTTGGCGCATGTGTATATATTATTGTGCTCTTAATCAGGTGGCCATCAAGAATAAATACCCATTGGCTCGCATCGAGGACTTGTTTGATCAATTGAAGAGGGCAAAAGTGTTCTCCAAGATTGATCTACAGTCTGTGTATAATCAAATTTGAGTGCGGGAATAAGATATTGAAAATATAGCTTTCTCCACAAGATATGGGCACTATGAATATAAAGTTATGTTCTTGGACTAACGAATGCCCCTATTGTTTTTATGGAGACATGAATAGTATGTGCATAAGTATTTGGATGATTTTGTGGTTGTGTTCATCGATGATACCTTGATTTATTCCAAGACAAAGCAGGAAGATCATAAGCAACATTTGAGGCTCGTGCTTGAGACTTTGAGGGAGAATCAGTTCTTTGCCAAGTTAAAGAACTGTGAGTTCTAGATTTCTGAAGTGGGCTTCCTAGGTCATGTGATTAACCAAGAGGGCATTTTAGTAGATCTAACCAAGATTTCTACGGTAGTAGACTGGAAGAGGCCATTTCAGTATATCTAACCAAGATTTCTACAATAGTAGGCAGGAAGAGGCCATCTAATGTTAAGGAAGTGAGAAGTTTTCTTGGCTTAGCTGGTTATTACCAGTGTTTCGTGAAAGACTTCTCCATTATTGCCAAGCCACTATCTCAACTGGAAGGGCGTGAAATTCCAATGGACCGGTGAATGTGAGCGTAGTTTCAATATTTTCAAAGAGAAGTTAGTAGCTACTCTTGTTCTACTCTTCCTGAGCCAGGAAAACGTTTCACGATCTACTCGGATGCATCGCGAGCGGGTTTGGGTTGTGTGCTCATGCAAGATAGCAAAGTAATCACGTATGCCTCGCGACAATTGAAGAAACATGAGCAGAATTATCCTACTCACGATTTAGAGCTTGCCACAGTGGTTTTTGCTCTAAAGATTTGGAGGCATTATTTGTATGGAGAGTCATGTGATATTTTCACTGACCACAAGAGTCTCAAGTACATTTTCACGCAGAAGGAGTTAAATCTGAGGCAAAGAAGGTGGTTAGAACTGATCAAGGACTATGATCTCACTCTCTAGTACCATCCAAGCAAAGATAATGTGGTTGTTGATGCCCTTAGCTGCAAGACGACACCCTCCACTCTAGGTTGTCTCGTTGCTGACTTTCAACAAATGGGATTTTCCTATTACTATGCTGGTATAGCATAGGTTGAGACATAGTTGTTGCTGGAATTAGCAATTCCAAAATAGGTGAAAGAAGTACAACAACATGATCAGTTGCTTCAAAAAGTGAGGAAGGGCCTTGATGAAGGAAAATCGGGGGATTTCAGTTTTGATGAGTTGGGCGCATTGCAGTTTAGGGGCCGCCTTTGCATGCCACAAAAGGCTTAAGTTAAGGACAATATTTTGAGAGAGGCTCATCGTACCCCATACACAGTACATCCTGATAAGACCAAGATGTATCAGGATTTGAAAAATAGCTTCTGGTGGAAAAGGATGAAGGTGGATGTCGCTCATCATGTGGCATCTCACGGGATTTGCCAGCAAGTGAAGGCTGAGCATAAGCGTCCTGCTAGTTTATTGCAGCCCCTAGATGTTCCCAGTGATCATAGGATGACGTTACCATGGATTTTGTAGTTGGCTTACCATGTACTTGGTGAGGTAAGGATGCGATTTTGGTAGTGATGGACTGATTTAGTAAGTCCGTGCACTTCATCCCTGTTCGTACGACGAACTCAGTAAGTGGTTTGGCATGCATCTATGTGCATGAGATAATGAGGTTACATGGTGTGCCCAAGATGATAACTTCAGATAGAGATGCCAAGTTTGTCTTCAAGTTTTGGGAGAGTCCATAGAGCGCTATGGGCATAAAACTTCAGTTTAGTATCACTTTCCACCCACAAATGGATGGGCAGTCTGAACGCACCATTCAAATACTAGAGGACATATTGAGATCCTGTGTTTTGTCGTGGAAAGGTAGCTGGGAGGATCAGTTGGCACTCGCGGAGTTTGCCTACAACAATAGCTACCACTCTAGTATCTGGGATGCGCCATTTGAGGTTTTATATGGGCGGAAGTGTAGATCACCACTATGTTGGGATGCCGTAGGCGAAATGGTAGTTCTAGGTCCAGATTGGGTTCAACAGACAGTTGAACGAGTAGTGGAGATTAGATAGAATCTACTAGCTGCCCTTAGTAGGTAGAAGAGCTACATGGATGTTAGGAGGCGAGACTTAGAGTTTGAAGTGGGTGATCAGGTTCTTTTGAGAGTGTCTCCCACTAAAGGAATTATGTGATTTGGTACCAAAGGGAAGCTTAGCCCGCGGTACATTGGGCCATATTCGATTCTGGCATGAATTGGAAAGTTAGCATATCGCTTGGATCTTTCCGAGTCCATGCAAGGAGTGCATAATGTGTTTCATGTTTCTATGTTGAGAAAGTACTTAAGGGATCCGAAACATGATATTGTTCTAGAAGCATTGTCCCTTAAGCAAGACTTCACCTTCGAGTCCTATCCAGTTTGGATTCTGGAGGAATCGTAGAAAGTGTTGAGGCACAGAACGTTAAAGTGTGTTAAAATTCTATGGTCACATTAGTCAGAGCGAAAAGAATGTGGAAATTGGAATCTCGCATGCGCGAGAAGTACCTGGAGTTGTACTCTACGGGTATAAGTTAGAGTTGTTTTCTATTCGACTCAGTTCGTTTATTTTCCTCATGGATTACTGAGTTTGACTCAGTTCGTTTATTTTCCTCATGGATTACTGAGTTTTAGAATTCGGGGTCAAATTCGGTTAAGGGGGTAAAATCTAACACCTAGGCCGGCTTGACCCAGCCCGGCCCATTCCCGAAGCCCCATAAAAGAGAGAGCCAGAAGGGGGAGGAAGCAAAAGCCAATTTGCTTCCCTCCCCCCGTGCTCACCTTGTGCCACCGCCTCACCTATGTCCCGCAGGCCCCTGCTACTACGACGCTGCCGTTGTCACCTAGCCACCGACGTTACTGTCCCTGTTCCCCCTATTGCTGCTATCGCTTGCTGCCACCCTTGCTTCCCCTGGCCATGTGCCGCTGCTACTATGTTCCTGTGGGTCACTGGTGCCGCCACCCTCCGATTTTTAGCCATGCCTTCCCCTCCTGCCGAATGTTGCCGCCACTCATGCACGCTATAACCGTCCGCGCTACTCTCCTGCCGATGTTGCCACCCTGCTACTCCTACATCGCTCATCGCCGTGGCCGCCTGCATTGTCCTCCTCCTGCCAATCAAGAAGGGAGGGGGAGGAGTGTAACATCCCAGGTTTTTAACAAAATAAAAATAAATAAATAAAAATTAATTGAAATAAAATTTAAAATAAAATAAGTATTTTTGTTGCTTAAATTTTAATTTGGTTTTGCCTTGGATTTCTGTTTTTGAAAAAAACTAGATTTAAAAAGTATTTTAAGTGAAAACATAAAAATAATTATTAAATAAAATGATATTTTGATTTTCTATAAAAATCCTACTTTAAATTAATTATTTGGATTTTATTTGGGTTTTCTGAGTTTTCTGAAGTTTTTAATCAATTTTGAAAATAAAAAGTATTTTAGGTATGAAAATATAATACCAACATTAGTTGGAAATATTTTTATCCGAGGTAACCGCCTTCATATTCTCATACCGCTCACGGTGGTGTAACCTGGTACAGCCCAGGGCCACAACCACGACCTCAACCTCTCAACATGGGTTATCCCCACACATAATATCTATAGCTTTATAATATAGATATAATATATCATCTCAAACCTCAATCATCAATACAACATAACGGAAACGTAAATGCAATGCTTCACCCATTCCCATCCTACTGTGCACTGTGTGTCAATTTAATTATTCAATTACCACGGACCTAAAGCCCGCTCTGATACCAACTGTAACACCCCAGCCAATCAATGACCTGGAATGCTACCAAACTAATAACATAATAAGGAAACTAATACTCATCTTACAAAATTTCGGCGGAACTTCCTTTGTTTATTGAGTAAATCAAAGGTCTCAACAAGCATAATCAATTGATATGAATACCAATAAGCAATAAGTTCATTTATAAGCAAAACTGGGTTATGATCACCATCGCACTCATAACCATTCTTCTTAGATAAAGAACGGAATCAAAGCAAATAAGTTCTATTCTTTATTACACATTGAACCTGATAGACAATAATCAAATACCACTTAAATTATTCAGCAAATAATGTTTAATGTTCTTTCTGCCTTCCATGGTGAATAGACCGTGCATGTGCATCAAAACTAATCCCTCTTTATTCCCATGCATGCCGATCTCATGTGGGTACCTAAAACAAACAACAACCATAACAACAAACAACAACAAGAGTGAGTTCAAAGACTCAGCAAATATAAATAGGGGCAGCAAGGATAAAAGTGAACATCACTTCACAAATTCATCCATCAATCATATGAATAAACATGCTATGCAATATGATCAAAAATATCTTTATCACTTCTCTTGCGCATTTTACCGGTAATGCGGAGTGTGCATCCGTCAATGCACACCCATGCCTGTACCCTCTGGTACAGGGACCAATTGCCCATACTCCACAAGTATGGGGACCTTTAGCCCGTCATGACAACAACATGTCGGGGACCTCGGCGCTTGGTCATCTCGTGACCAAGACTTCAATAAATCAGCATGATGCACAAATGTGAATGTCTCAACAAATAAAACTTGCATTCACAACAACTATGCATCATAAATTCTCAGGAACTCTTTCAATTGCAATCTACCATAAACAATATCAACATATCATTATCATGATCAAGATCACATATTCTCAAAGCATGGAACAACCATCTTCATAGCAACAACCATCAACAATGCACACTATAAAATTTAAACCAGCATTATACTTGCCTTAACCCCAAGAAAATGGGAAATGATCAGAAGGCGCGGCCCCTGGAATCCTTCCTCCTCCTGAATAATAATTATAATGATTGCTAAGACAACTGTAACGAATCTTTAGATTAAACAAAACAACCCCAAACTAACCCAACATGATTAACTTACTCAACACCCCAATTCCTTTCGGCCACCCTGTCCCCTTCTACGGACAGTCAACTTCAAAAATCCTTATCTAATGGTACAGAAGTCCGAACAGGGCGTTCTCAGATTCTCTGGAAAGATAATTAAATTATCTAACTAAACCTAGTTGGTGAGTCTTCCTGATTCGGCCAACTTCTACCCGCACCATCTAACTTTCTTAGATCATCAATTCTGTAACGAGTTCTCTGGACAGCGCACTAAAACTGTCATAACTTTCACCCCGAGAGTCGGAATCCGGATTTATTGACCTTTCTGGGAAGATAAGGAAAATATCTAAAACTTTCGTAATATGGAGATCCTCTGATTCTCCTGATTTCTAATCGCCCAAACCCATCTACCGAAACCTGACAGGAATTTCCCCGATCTACAGAACAGTCCGATTAGAAAAATCATAACTTTCTTTACAGAGGTCGGAATGACGCGTTCTAGAACTTTATGGAAAGCTAAGGATGTCCTCTACAAATCTCTAGGAGAAGACCAAACCTGAATCCCCACGGATCTACATCATAAAGACCGTCTAACAGAGGCTGTCCTGAACAGATCCGAAAACCGACATTGCTAAACAACTAATTATACAGCTAGCGGAGAGAATTAGGAGTAATTACCCGCAACCAATCGCTGAAGAACACGAAGAACCCCACACGATCTCTGCCTCCCTTCCTTTTCCCGTCCTAATCTCCACCTTCCGGATCCACGAATCTTTCCGGCGGACGGTTTGCTGTCCTCCTCTCGAACCGCAGCGATCGGGATCCTTCACCAATTGCAGGGGGCATCTATGGAGGCGAGGGGATGCTGCTGGCCAGAGGGGGCGCAAGGAGGGAGAGGGAGGTGCGGCCAGGGAGGTGGAGAGGCGGCTTGGGAGAGGGGCGGCTAGGGTTTGGGGGGTGAGGCGCCTCCCCCCCTTTTTCCCTTGGCCGGCCCCCCTTTTGGGCCTCGGCCCAGGCCCAGGTTGCCGTGAATTTACGTAATTCCCCCCTTTTTCCCTGATTTTAATACTATTTGATAAAATATCGCCCGGGATATTACATTCTACCCCCCTTAAACAGAATTCGACCCCGAATTCTAGCCACGCTTACACCAAGAAATATAATCACAGCTAAAACTTACTAACTTTGCCACTTACCTGCTGTGAATAACTCTGGATATTGCTCGCGCATGCGAGTCTCCAATTCCCAAGTGGCCTCTCTCTCGGTCTGCTGTGACAAAACACCTTGACGTACTGACGTGTTACGGCTTACTACTTGTCCCATCTTTTCAAGAGTCACTCGACGGACACGTCTCGAAGGAACGGTCTTACCCGTGGGTCAATGGCCCAAACGAAACTTTATGCTCCAGATTCCTCCAGTACTCCCTCGACACTAGGTCATACAAAACGATCTGTGCGCTGCGCTAGGACTCAAGACGGTTCTAGCAATACGCTCTCTACCAAGTCTCTCCAACTTTCAGAAACAACCATTATACCTTGGGCCAACACTCCCTTGGGTACTAAACCACACAACCTGCACAAACACACACAATTCTTGATCCTTATATCAATCGATCTCTTCACTTTAACAATGAGCACCTCTTTTAACCAGGGACGCACAACAGTTCCCGACTGAAAACAAAAGAGTCTTAATGCAACCAACTCAAAACCATCTTTCTTTTAAGAATTTAACTTTCTCTTAAACCATAGGATCCCAAATCGTCGCATAACATTCTAACTCTTTTCTCTTAAATTAGCAACCTCATGGCTATGCTGAAGCTGAACACAAATTCCACACCTATGTAAAGAGACTCTTTCAATCCACAATAACATACCCTGATCAACTTCTCTAGCAGAGGAATTACTTTGATAAATAATTCACAACACACCACGATATAGCTTACAGCCACACTCACATCACCTAAATCTGTTAAGGATGATCAACTTTAAATTCACCACCTTCATGCTCATTTACTGCTTCCCAAGGATTCTATCAAACATCACCATAACTCTTGGAATCTAATCATGGAAAACCAAGATGCTAACATAAAAAAAATGCAAAGCCAACATTTCAACCTTTAAGACTCTTACAATGAATTTCCGGTATACTTGATAGGTAATCCTCAGATCTAATGACTAAACTTTTCAAACAACTCAACCATAACCTCGGTCACTAAGGTCAACACTTCTCACCAATCAAGTAACCGCCCAAGGCGATTCATTCCACAAATCTTAGACCTTCTCTAGCCCACACCAATCAAATTTAGCTACGCGACCACAAAGTAGCCATTTCTAACTGATTGACCAAGTTATCCTTAGAGACAATCTATCTCACAAAGGGTTACTCACTGAGGCCGAGTCATCCTTAACAATAACTCAACCATCCTTGCTATCCCATTAATTAACACGACTATTAGATTCCTCTATACTACTACTCTCATCAAACTACAACATCATAAATCTTCTACACAATCTTACCGAGTACCCAAAATGCGATACTCTAAGAAACTAATCAAGATTTCCGTACTTGCTAATTCTAATATTCTATCAAGATGAACACAAGATCTTGGACCACATCTCGCTATAGGTCCTACTAGTTGCGACAACGAAACCTATTAACTCCAAAGACAAACATTCTATTTAAATCAAACCCTTTCCAAGGATTATTCTAATAAATCGATTTATTACGCCATGCATCTCAAACATCTTGACACCTGAAGCCTCACAGAATCATCTACTCGACCACCACTATCCAGTTGCCAACATTCATCTTTAAAGGCTTTGCAACATGAATCAGTTAATCCTTTCTCAGAAGAAGAGGCCAATAAGAATAATAATAATAATAATTTTAGCACTCAGATAAACGTTTACCAATCACGGTAAACACCAGACCAAGAGGAACAGTCAATTGGCAATGAACTCGGAAAACATAAGGGGAGTCCACAATTGAAGGCACAATCCCCCAAGACGAGGATATCAAATCGCAAGATACGAAACTTGGCTTCAGACCTCAAATACTCCTAATGCACTCTTTCCGTTAACATAGAAAACAATTCTTTGACTACAACAACACTTGGTCAGCTCGAACAAGACAAGTTCTTAAAACCAAACCACAAGAACCACTTAAGAGCCAATAAGATCTTTCACACTTCACTTTGCTCGGAACAGTTCAACTACCAAGTAAATCATGAGATCCAAATGATCTCCGCCGCAAAACTCGAAACATTTTTATTTACGAAATATCATGAAAGGCAATCAAATTAATCTCCTCTTAAAGGAATCAACATCACTCTAGCAACCATAACTGCTAGTATTTCTAACATCACTTCATGCACTCCTGGCTTGAACCAACATAACTCACTATCCCATCATTGACCTTCCCAGGGAAACACAATAACCTATTTCATATATTTTTCTATAAGGTTGCAATACTCAACCTAGTCAAGAGGATAACTAATGCACAAACCCCACTATCGAAGTAAACCGTCTTTTAACTAAGGCATGCTGCCCAGGTCATCCTCACAACACACCTATTTAGATCACCCTTAAATCCCAATCTTTAACCTATTAGCAATGCTCAACATCAATTTAGTGCACACCAATTCCAATCCAATGGTTATCGTAAACAGTTGACGATTATACCGTCATGGAAGGATTTATGGTCATTTCTCTATTTGCGTTCCAACTAGCAAACATAAGACCATCAAGAAACCGAAAACATCCTTAACTCTTCCTTCCTACACAGTTAAATGAATCCATTGAGATCAAGTAATCCAACTAGTTTAGTAAACTAAACAATTTTAAGGATCAACCTTCTCATCAAAGACATACTATTATCCTACCACTCCACCATCAGGTAACATAAATCACCAATTACATTCCATCAGTTCATCCCTTAGTGATGCTCAAAACCATACTTCAATACGTAATAAATGCACCTAGCAATTACATATGATCAGTACTTATCCATAAAAAGGTAACTCCAAGATTAATATCCGCTATGACAATATTCTAACATCTTCTGGACTTATCCATCCCAAAGGGTTAGATTAATCCGTTGAGACTCGCATGTCCACTCTATCCGAGAAGCTTATCAAAATATATCACCTATAATGATCAAACCAGTTTCGTCAACGTTCCCTACTTGTTATTAACTCTGTTGATTCCACCTAAATATAGTCATACTCACAGTCATAGCTCATCAAGAACTACTAGAGAACAACCTCAACTTATTCAACTTTCCTTTCAAGGATCTTAGCTAAGATCAATCATGCACACACTGCAACCCAATCTTGATAATCCATATCATATTCATTAAGTGCTTTGATTATAACCTCTCATCTTATCATGACAACACATCGCCAAAGGGTTTAACATCTTCTTTCATAAAAGAGATCCATTAAGCTTCAACACTTAAAATACCCAAGAGAGATACAATGAGTAAAAGCCTCCACGCACTAAAGGACTTGCAGAAGGAAACTTTCATTAACCCAAAAACATCAAGCGAATAAATGGATCAAGATTTCCCATCAGGAAAACAAAACTCCCATATAAAGGTCAAACTTGACCACCAACCAAGTTCACCAGTCGTAAGAATAACTCATCGGTTGGGAAAACAATGATTGCTTTACAGGACAAATTCAGCCCAATCAAAACACATTATCCTTTCTCAAAGCAACCGATCAACCGCAATGAACTAATAACCCAAGAGAAACTCATCGAGCCCAACTGGACTAGAGTCGACCAAATTCAAAGTCAAAGAAGAGGACAACTCTTCTAGAGATACTCACTATCAACGCCTATTCTAAGATATCCGAGGTAACCGCCTTCATATTCTCATACCGCTCACGGTGGTGTAACCTGGTACAGCCCAGGGCCACAACCACGACCTCAACCTCTCAACATGGGTTATCCCCACACATAATATCTATAGCTTTATAATATAGATATAATATATCATCTCAAACCTCAATCATCAATACAACATAACGGAAACGTAAATGCAATGCTTCACCCATTCCCATCCTACTGTGCACTGTGTGTCAATTTAATTATTCAATTACCACGGACCTAAAGCCCGCTCTGATACCAACTGTAACACCCCAGCCAATCAATGACCTGGAATGCTACCAAACTAATAACATAATAAGGAAACTAATACTCATCTTACAAAATTTCGGCGGAACTTCCTTTGTTTATTGAGTAAATCAAAGGTCTCAACAAGCATAATCAATTGATATGAATACCAATAAGCAATAAGTTCATTTATAAGCAAAACTGGGTTATGATCACCATCGCACTCATAACCATTCTTCTTAGATAAAGAACGGAATCAAAGCAAATAAGTTCTATTCTTTATTACACATTGAACCTGATAGACAATAATCAAATACCACTTAAATTATTCAGCAAATAATGTTTAATGTTCTTTCTGCCTTCCATGGTGAATAGACCGTGCATGTGCATCAAAACTAATCCCTCTTTATTCCCATGCATGCCGATCTCATGTGGGTACCTAAAACAAACAACAACCATAACAACAAACAACAACAAGAGTGAGTTCAAAGACTCAGCAAATATAAATAGGGGCAGCAAGGATAAAAGTGAACATCACTTCACAAATTCATCCATCAATCATATGAATAAACATGCTATGCAATATGATCAAAAATATCTTTATCACTTCTCTTGCGCATTTTACCGGTAATGCGGAGTGTGCATCCGTCAATGCACACCCATGCCTGTACCCTCTGGTACAGGGACCAATTGCCCATACTCCACAAGTATGGGGACCTTTAGCCCGTCATGACAACAACATGTCGGGGACCTCGGCGCTTGGTCATCTCGTGACCAAGACTTCAATAAATCAGCATGATGCACAAATGTGAATGTCTCAACAAATAAAACTTGCATTCACAACAACTATGCATCATAAATTCTCAGGAACTCTTTCAATTGCAATCTACCATAAACAATATCAACATATCATTATCATGATCAAGATCACATATTCTCAAAGCATGGAACAACCATCTTCATAGCAACAACCATCAACAATGCACACTATAAAATTTAAACCAGCATTATACTTGCCTTAACCCCAAGAAAATGGGAAATGATCAGAAGGCGCGGCCCCTGGAATCCTTCCTCCTCCTGAATAATAATTATAATGATTGCTAAGACAACTGTAACGAATCTTTAGATTAAACAAAACAACCCCAAACTAACCCAACATGATTAACTTGACTCAACACCCCAATTCCTTTCGGCCACCCTGTCCCCTTCTACGGACAGTCAACTTCAAAAATCCTTATCTAATGGTACAGAAGTCCGAACAGGGCGTTCTCAGATTCTCTGGAAAGATAATTAAATTATCTAACTAAACCTAGTTGGTGAGTCTTCCTGATTCGGCCAACTTCTACCCGCACCATCTAACTTTCTTAGATCATCAATTCTGTAACGAGTTCTCTGGACAGCGCACTAAAACTGTCATAACTTTCACCCCGAGAGTCGGAATCCGGATTTATTGACCTTTCTGGGAAGATAAGGAAAATATCTAAAACTTTCGTAATATGGAGATCCTCTGATTCTCCTGATTTCTAATCGCCCAAACCCATCTACCGAAACCTGACAGGAATTTCCCCGATCTACAGAACAGTCCGATTAGAAAAATCATAACTTTCTTTACAGAGGTCGGAATGAAGCGTTCTAGAACTTTATGGAAAGCTAAGGATGTCCTCTACAAATCTCTAGGAGAAGACCAAACCTGAATCCCCACGGATCTACATCAAAAAGACCGTCTAACAGAGGCTGTCCTGAACAGATCCGAAAACCGACATTGCTAAACAACTAATTATACAGCTAGCGGAGAGAATTAGGAGTAATTACCCGCAACCAATCGCTGAAGAACACGAAGAACCCCACACGATCTCTGCCTCCCTTCCTTTTCCCGTCCTAATCTCCACCTTCCGGATCCACGAATCTTTCCGGCGGACGGTTTGCTGTCCTCCTCTCGAACCGCAGCGATCGGGATCCTTCACCAATTGCAGGGGGCATCTATGGAGGCGAGGGGATGCTGCTGGCCAGAGGGGGCGCAAGGAGGGAGAGGGAGGTGCGGCCAGGGAGGTGGAGAGGCGGCTTGGGAGAGGGGCGGCTAGGGTTTGGGGGGTGAGGCGCCTCCCCCCCTTTTTCCCTTGGCCGGCCCCCCTTTTGGGCCTCGGCCCAGGCCCAGGTTGCCGTGAATTTACGTAATTCCCCCCTTTTTCCCTGATTTTAATACTATTTGATAAAATATCGCCCGGGATATTACATTCTACCCCCCTTAAACAGAATTCGACCCCGAATTCTAGCCACGCTTACACCAAGAAATATAATCACAGCTAAAACTTACTAACTTTGCCACTTACCTGCTGTGAATAACTCTGGATATTGCTCGCGCATGCGAGTCTCCAATTCCCAAGTGGCCTCTCTCTCGGTCTGCTGTGACAAAACACCTTGACGTACTGACGTGTTACGGCTTACTACTTGTCCCATCTTTTCAAGAGTCACTCGACGGACACGTCTCGAAGGAACGGTCTCACCCGTGGGTCAATGGCCCAAACGAAACTTTATGCTCCAGATTCCTCCAGTACTCCCTCGACACTAGGTCATACAAAACGATCTGTGCGCTGCGCTAGGACTCAAGACGGTTCTAGCAATACGCTCTCTACCAAGTCTCTCCAACTTTCAGAAACAACCATTATACCTTGGGCCAACACTCCCTTGGGTACTAAACCACACAACCTGCACAAACACACACAATTCTTGATCCTTATATCAATCGATCTCTTCACTTTAACAATGAGCACCTCTTTTAACCAGGGACGCACAACAGTTCCCGACTGAAAACAAAAGAGTCTTAATGCAACCAACTCAAAACCATCTTTCTTTTAAGAATTTAACTTTCTCTTAAACCATAGGATCCCAAATCGTCGCATAACATTCTAACTCTTTTCTCTTAAATTAGCAACCTCATGGCTATGCTGAAGCTGAACACAAATTCCACACCTATGTAAAGAGACTCTTTCAATCCACAATAACATACCCTGATCAACTTCTCTAGCAGAGGAATTACTTTGATAAATAATTCACAACACACCACGATATAGCTTACAGCCACACTCACATCACCTAAATCTGTTAAGGATGATCAACTTTAAATTCACCACCTTCATGCTCATTTACTGCTTCCCAAGGATTCTATCAAACATCACCATAACTCTTGGAATCTAATCATGGAAAACCAAGATGCTAACATAAAAAAAATGCAAAGCCAACATTTCAACCTTTAAGACTCTTACAATGAATTTCCGGTATACTTGATAGGTAATCCTCAGATCTAATGACTAAACTTTTCAAACAACTCAACCATAACCTCGGTCACTAAGGTCAACACTTCTCACCAATCAAGTAACCGCCCAAGGCGATTCATTCCACAAATCTTAGACCTTCTCTAGCCCACACCAATCAAATTTAGCTACGCGACCACAAAGTAGCCATTTCTAACTGATTGACCAAGTTATCCTTAGAGACAATCTATCTCACAAAGGGTTACTCACTGAGGCCGAGTCATCCTTAACAATAACTCAACCATCCTTGCTATCCCATTAATTAACACGACTATTAGATTCCTCTATACTACTACTCTCATCAAACTACAACATCATAAATCTTCTACACAATCTTACCGAGTACCCAAAATGCGATACTCTAAGAAACTAATCAAGATTTCCGTACTTGCTAATTCTAATATTCTATCAAGATGAACACAAGATCTTGGACCACATCTCGCTATAGGTCCTACTAGTTGCGACAACGAAACCTATTAACTCCAAAGACAAACATTCTATTTAAATCAAACCCTTTCCAAGGATTATTCTAATAAATCGATTTATTACGCCATGCATCTCAAACATCTTGACACCTGAAGCCTCACAGAATCATCTACTCGACCACCACTATCCAGTTGCCAACATTCATCTTTAAAGGCTTTGCAACATGAATCAGTTAATCCTTTCTCAGAAGAAGAGGCCAATAAGAATAATAATAATAATAATTTTAGCACTCAGATAAACGTTTACCAATCACGGTAAACACCAGACCAAGAGGAACAGTCAATTGGCAATGAACTCGGAAAACATAAGGGGAGTCCACAATTGAAGGCACAATCCCCCAAGACGAGGATATCAAATCGCAAGATACGAAACTTGGCTTCAGACCTCAAATACTCCTAATGCACTCTTTCCGTTAACATAGAAAACAATTCTTTGACTACAACAACACTTGGTCAGCTCGAACAAGACAAGTTCTTAAAACCAAACCACAAGAACCACTTAAGAGCCAATAAGATCTTTCACACTTCACTTTGCTCGGAACAGTTCAACTACCAAGTAAATCATGAGATCCAAATGATCTCCGCCGCAAAACTCGAAACATTTTTATTTACGAAATATCATGAAAGGCAATCAAATTAATCTCCTCTTAAAGGAATCAACATCACTCTAGCAACCATAACTGCTAGTATTTCTAACATCACTTCATGCACTCCTGGCTTGAACCAACATAACTCACTATCCCATCATTGACCTTCCCAGGGAAACACAATAACCTATTTCATATATTTTTCTATAAGGTTGCAATACTCAACCTAGTCAAGAGGATAACTAATGCACAAACCCCACTATCGAAGTAAACCGTCTTTTAACTAAGGCATGCTGCCCAGGTCATCCTCACAACACACCTATTTAGATCACCCTTAAATCCCAATCTTTAACCTATTAGCAATGCTCAACATCAATTTAGTGCACACCAATTCCAATCCAATGGTTATCGTAAACAGTTGACGATTATACCGTCATGGAAGGATTTATGGTCATTTCTCTATTTGCGTTCCAACTAGCAAACATAAGACCATCAAGAAACCGAAAACATCCTTAACTCTTCCTTCCTACACAGTTAAATGAATCCATTGAGATCAAGTAATCCAACTAGTTTAGTAAACTAAACAATTTTAAGGATCAACCTTCTCATCAAAGACATACTATTATCCTACCACTCCACCATCAGGTAACATAAATCACCAATTACATTCCATCAGTTCATCCCTTAGTGATGCTCAAAACCATACTTCAATACGTAATAAATGCACCTAGCAATTACATATGATCAGTACTTATCCATAAAAAGGTAACTCCAAGATTAATATCCGCTATGACAATATTCTAACATCTTCTGGACTTATCCATCCCAAAGGGTTAGATTAATCCGTTGAGACTCGCATGTCCACTCTATCCGAGAAGCTTATCAAAATATATCACCTATAATGATCAAACCAGTTTCGTCAACGTTCCCTACTTGTTATTAACTCTGTTGATTCCACCTAAATATAGTCATACTCACAGTCATAGCTCATCAAGAACTACTAGAGAACAACCTCAACTTATTCAACTTTCCTTTCAAGGATCTTAGCTAAGATCAATCATGCACACACTGCAACCCAATCTTGATAATCCATATCATATTCATTAAGTGCTTTGATTATAACCTCTCATCTTATCATGACAACACATCGCCAAAGGGTTTAACATCTTCTTTCATAAAAGAGATCCATTAAGCTTCAACACTTAAAATACCCAAGAGAGATACAATGAGTAAAAGCCTCCACGCACTAAAGGACTTGCAGAAGGAAACTTTCATTAACCCAAAAACATCAAGCGAATAAATGGATCAAGATTTCCCATCAGGAAAACAAAACTCCCATATAAAGGTCAAACTTGACCACCAACCAAGTTCACCAGTCGTAAGAATAACTCATCGGTTGGGAAAACAATGATTGCTTTACAGGACAAATTCAGCCCAATCAAAACACATTATCCTTTCTCAAAGCAACCGATCAACCGCAATGAACTAATAACCCAAGAGAAACTCATCGAGCCCAACTGGACTAGAGTCGACCAAATTCAAAGTCAAAGAAGAGGACAACTCTTCTAGAGATACTCACTATCAACGCCTATTCTAAGATATCCGAGGTAACCGCCTTCATATTCTCATACCGCTCACGGTGGTGTAACCTGGTACAGCCCAGGGCCACAACCACGACCTCAACCTCTCAACATGGGTTATCCCCACACATAATATCTATAGCTTTATAATATAGATATAATATATCATCTCAAACCTCAATCATCAATACAACATAACGGAAACGTAAATGCAATGCTTCACCCATTCCCATCCTACTGTGCACTGTGTGTCAATTTAATTATTCAATTACCACGGACCTAAAGCCCGCTCTGATACCAACTGTAACACCCCAGCCAATCAATGACCTGGAATGCTACCAAACTAATAACATAATAAGGAAACTAATACTCATCTTACAAAATTTCGGCGGAACTTCCTTTGTTTATTGAGTAAATCAAAGGTCTCAACAAGCATAATCAATTGATATGAATACCAATAAGCAATAAGTTCATTTATAAGCAAAACTGGGTTATGATCACCATCGCACTCATAACCATTCTTCTTAGATAAAGAACGGAATCAAAGCAAATAAGTTCTATTCTTTATTACACATTGAACCTGATAGACAATAATCAAATACCACTTAAATTATTCAGCAAATAATGTTTAATGTTCTTTCTGCCTTCCATGGTGAATAGACCGTGCATGTGCATCAAAACTAATCCCTCTTTATTCCCATGCATGCCGATCTCATGTGGGTACCTAAAACAAACAACAACCATAACAACAAACAACAACAAGAGTGAGTTCAAAGACTCAGCAAATATAAATAGGGGCAGCAAGGATAAAAGTGAACATCACTTCACAAATTCATCCATCAATCATATGAATAAACATGCTATGCAATATGATCAAAAATATCTTTATCACTTCTCTTGCGCATTTTACCGGTAATGCGGAGTGTGCATCCGTCAATGCACACCCATGCCTGTACCCTCTGGTACAGGGACCAATTGCCCATACTCCACAAGTATGGGGACCTTTAGCCCGTCATGACAACAACATGTCGGGGACCTCGGCGCTTGGTCATCTCGTGACCAAGACTTCAATAAATCAGCATGATGCACAAATGTGAATGTCTCAACAAATAAAACTTGCATTCACAACAACTATGCATCATAAATTCTCAGGAACTCTTTCAATTGCAATCTACCATAAACAATATCAACATATCATTATCATGATCAAGATCACATATTCTCAAAGCATGGAACAACCATCTTCATAGCAACAACCATCAACAATGCACACTATAAAATTTAAACCAGCATTATACTTGCCTTAACCCCAAGAAAATGGGAAATGATCAGAAGGCGCGGCCCCTGGAATCCTTCCTCCTCCTGAATAATAATTATAATGATTGCTAAGACAACTGTAACGAATCTTTAGATTAAACAAAACAACCCCAAACTAACCCAACATGATTAACTTACTCAACACCCCAATTCCTTTCGGCCACCCTGTCCCCTTCTACGGACAGTCAACTTCAAAAATCCTTATCTAATGGTACAGAAGTCCGAACAGGGCGTTCTCAGATTCTCTGGAAAGATAATTAAATTATCTAACTAAACCTAGTTGGTGAGTCTTCCTGATTCGGCCAACTTCTACCCGCACCATCTAACTTTCTTAGATCATCAATTCTGTAACGAGTTCTCTGGACAGCGCACTAAAACTGTCATAACTTTCACCCCGAGAGTCGGAATCCGGATTTATTGACCTTTCTGGGAAGATAAGGAAAATATCTAAAACTTTCGTAATATGGAGATCCTCTGATTCTCCTGATTTCTAATCGCCCAAACCCATCTACCGAAACCTGACAGGAATTTCCCCGATCTACAGAACAGTCCGATTAGAAAAATCATAACTTTCTTTACAGAGGTCGGAATGACGCGTTCTAGAACTTTATGGAAAGCTAAGGATGTCCTCTACAAATCTCTAGGAGAAGACCAAACCTGAATCCCCACGGATCTACATCATAAAGACCGTCTAACAGAGGCTGTCCTGAACAGATCCGAAAACCGACATTGCTAAACAACTAATTATACAGCTAGCGGAGAGAATTAGGAGTAATTACCCGCAACCAATCGCTGAAGAACACGAAGAACCCCACACGATCTCTGCCTCCCTTCCTTTTCCCGTCCTAATCTCCACCTTCCGGATCCACGAATCTTTCCGGCGGACGGTTTGCTGTCCTCCTCTCGAACCGCAGCGATCGGGATCCTTCACCAATTGCAGGGGGCATCTATGGAGGCGAGGGGATGCTGCTGGCCAGAGGGGGTGCAAGGAGGGAGAGGGAGGTGCGGCCAGGGAGGTGGAGAGGCGGCTTGGGAGAGGGGCGGCTAGGGTTTGGGGGGTGAGGCGCCTCCCCCCTTTTTCCCTTGGCCGGCCCCCCTTTTGGGCCTCGGCCCAGGCCCAGGTTGCCGTGAATTTACGTAATTCCCCCCTTTTTCCCTGATTTTAATACTATTTGATAAAATATCGCCCGGGATATTACAGACGTGGCCGCCACGAGGGTGCCACACAGGCACCCAGCTGCCACCCCATCTCCCCGTGCCACCTCAGCCGATTCACCCACCCGTGGACCCGGTCTATGGACCAAGGCCCACTGTCAGTCGGCCTACCCCTTGGCTGACGCAATGCCGACGCCGTAAATTCTATTTTTCAGTAGAAAAATAATTCGGCCAAAATTAAATCCTCTGCTAACATCATAATTCAGATTTTCCTTTAGAAAAATAATTCTAGAAAATTCTTTTTTTCTTTTTCTTTGAATTTAAACTTTCCGGAGCCCATTCTCCTTCGTCCTATCTCCGATTTTGAATTTATTTGAATTTATTGGGTTATTTTCACGTGTAGACTTCGACGATTCGGGAAAATTCTTTAACGATTCACACCAGGTTGAAGAGCAAGGCAAGTCACACTACTTGATCATGTTGATCCCAGTTTTCAAAATAAAATTATATTGTTTGAAATTATTCTGCATGCATATTTTTATTCAATGTATTTCAATTCCATTTTAAATATAGTTAATGCCTACTTGTTAATTTCCCCATTGATATTGAATTCTTTATACCTTGTCACCCTAGATCAATCCCTAGTTAATACATTAGTATTGTCTAGAGAGATTTTATAATAAATGCTTAGACCTGCTTAATCATAATATTCATTTTGGGATACCTTTTCACATAAAATGATGACCTTTTTACATAAAATGATAAGCTTTTCAAGCTACTCTTGACTTTGGTGAGTCAAGAAGGTTTATAAAAATATTTTGAAACAAATTAGAAAACTGGTTTAGACTTAGGCAATTGGTTAGATTGGTGGGTGCAGGCATGTCCTGTTGGTTGGAGCCGCAGGGTTGACTGTCGTGCACAGGGGTACGTGGTTGGGCCTAAGTCAGATTAAGGACCGGTCTATGAGCTACTGTTGCAAAGCCCTATCGTACTACCACATGGCTGGTATGGGACAGCCCTGGCTGAATAATTTGCGAAGTCCCAACCAGAGTCAAGTCGTAGGTTGAAAGTGAGCGTGGTTGGTGCCATGAGAAGTCTCACTTGGGCGAGCGTGGTTAAGCCATGTGAAGTCTCGCTCAGGCTCAAGAGGGAGTCCCGGTCTGGTGGATTCCTTACTGGGGTGAAACCTTAGAGTTGGCTTGGCCAGGTTGAAGGCTTTGCATTGTAAAGGCCTTGTCACGACTCCCCACCGCACACCTAAGGAAGTGTGTAATCTAGTAGTACAAAGGGATGATCGTGTCTTGTGGGTAAAGCTGTACAACCTCTACAGAGTGTATAATCTATCCTGGATAGCCGTGCCCACGGTCATGGGCATGCTGAGTAAAAGTTTTTCATGGATTAGACTTTGTTTTTTTAAAAGTGTTTTTGAAAACCTTGTGGATGGATGGAATCCACGAGAGATGAAAACCTTACGAATGGATGAAATCCGTGAGAGATTGAAACCTGGTGGATGGATGGAACCCATCAGAGTTGCACAGTGAAAGCGTGTGGATGGATGGAATCCATACGTGAGCTTTTGGAAAAGATGATCCGGGTGAGATGCCCGTGGATAGGTTGGTGTTTGGTCGGAGCCAGCACTGACGGTATTATTTTCAATTATAAGTATTGTTTTTATCTACTGTATTAAATTCAGTATTTTCAATCTATTTACTGCATTTCCTTAAATGCTGTTTTATGCAAACTAACCCTATAAGCCTTCCATTGAAGCCTTTATCATTATGTTGCATTTCTCCGTGTGACTTGCGGAGTACAAGTTTGTACTCACCTTGCTATCTTCATACAGAGGAAGATACCTTTGACAACGGTGAAGATCAAAACGAGTAGGCCGCGTCTTACTATTGTTTGCCTATGGGCAGGCTTGGGCTTCGCTATTTATCAGTTTGCTTCCGCAATTCTTTGCTTTATTTATTTTGCCAATGAGGCTTGATGTAAGACTTGGCCATAAGGCCGTACTCTTTTATTTAATTTAATAAGTCATTTGTGCTTGCTATTTATCTTTGTTGTCACTGTGTGCACTAGCTGATCCTGGACTAGTGCGATTTACACAGAGGATCCAGGAGTCATTACTCCGGGTTCCGACAAAGAGATGGGAGCGGCCATGGGGAGTGAGGCGCTGGCCAGCCGCAAGAGGGGAGGAGTTGAGTTGGCTAAGAGGGCATCCGAGTGAGGGAGGAGGGAGAAACGGGAGGAGTCGGCCGTGAAGGGAAGGAAGAAGAAAAGATAAGGAGGGAGCCAGCCGTGGAAGGCAAAGAAGGAGAGGAGGGGAAAAGAAAAGAAGAGAGGAAGGAAAAGAGGAAGAAGAGAAAAGGTAAGTCTGACCTACCACCAAATCTATCAGATCTGGCTAAAGAAAGGAAGGTAGTGCCCCGATCCGGTCGTTCGGGGCCAAGGTAACACCTTGAAAACTCTTCTCCATGCTTATTCACTAAATCTTGCATAAGTTATTATGCTGATTGTTAGAATTCATTCATGTGGCCAATAAAATATCACTTATTAATATGAATGACTTGACGGTTAAATTGGTGCTGCCATTATTGATCTGTTGATCCGTGGCAGGAGAGGGAAAGAAAGTAAGAATGGATGGAGGGAGGAGTGATCCAACTAGCGAGTATTGGAGTAGTAGTAGCGTCTGCTAATAGTAGTTAGTAGTTGATGAATTAAAATAAGGTTAATTAGTATAACTGATTGAGGAGAAAGAGATTAGCAAAAAGAAAGAATAGATGTCTTGCCTTTTCGACCCAAAAGAGAGCGAAGAAACATTAAGCGTGTAGAATTCAATTTGCATGTACAAACAACAAAATCGCTAAAGTCTAGCGGGACAACGAAAGGGTGTCCAGTGAGAGAGGAATTGGCTGTGTCTGGTTTATGCGTAAGAGTGATGTTGTTTGCATGTATGTGTTTGTATCGCGTTAGCGATGAATTGAAGTGGGTAATGCTTTTTCAGGTGGAGGTTCAGGTCTAGTGCCGTCCACGCATCGTCTGCCAAGTTAACAGGCAAGTGCATGGTAGAACAGTAAATTGTGATGAATGCTTGCTATTCGTATTCCCATGCCATGATCAATAGTAGTTATGAGTGATGTTGAGAGACCATGTGGAGGTCATCCCATGTATGTGATGAGTAATTGACATCGGTTTAGGAAAGTCGAGTTTGATTTGGTTGGTTCGGACCATGTCGTTGCGTGGTGCAATCGGGCTCGGTCGGACTTGGTCAAACCTGGTCAAAAGGCTTAGGATGCATATTCTGATGATTCGACAGGTTTGGACTCTATTTTGCGTAAGTGTGATTTGTTGATGCTATTATGCTTACATGTATCGAGTGGTGCTATTTGATGTGTTTCTTGTCTGTGATGGCTGCAGGACGTCGAGGCGGAGTCGTGGCGAGACACAAGGGGATCGGACTAGACACGGGTGGTGTCGAGGTCAGAACGGTCGAGATGTGTCGAAGACAGCGGAGACTCGAGGTGGTTGTGAGGCTTGGACGACAAGGAGCGCGGGAGCTTCCCGGAAGGTGCAGGAGGGGTGAAATGGTAATTTCGCGAGGCTGCAGAAGCAGGAGCGGGTTTCGTTCGGGTTTAGCGGGCGTAACGGGGTGGAGACCTGTTAGCCAAGGGCTATATAATGGAGGGAGTGGCTGCATGCCCCCTCATGGCTTTAGGAGAGAGTTAGGGTTTGCTAGAGTCAAAAGAAGCTTTGAGAGTTTGTTTTGGCTTTAGGCTTTAGTTGGTGAGGCTTTAGTTAGTGAGAGTGGGTGGGGATGGACAGAGGGTTGTCTCCTTCGTAGCTCCTTCCTCCCTGTGTCTGTTCTTGTGTTCTTGAGCTTGTGTTCTTGAGAGGGAGAGGGAGAGGATGGATTGAGAGTCTTGTAATCATTCCTCTTGTTCTAATGTCCATGCGTATCGGGACTCCTCTGTAATTCGTTTGCTTTCATGAATGAAATCTCAGAAGTTTCTCCCGTGCCCTATGTTCTTCGATGCTTCTTTGGTGATTTTTGAGCTTTCTTGTTTTTGAGTTGGTTCTTGCTGGAAAGGTCCAAAATGGGTTGCTATGACATAGGAGATGCTCAAAAGCCATTTGGCTAGGTGATCCTAAGAGCAAACCAAGTTTAATTTCAGTTCTTCCTTTTGGAGCCTTCTCTGTTCTTCATTTCCTTCTCTAGGGTTTTGATGGATTTCTTGATTCCCTTGAGGAAATGGCCTGAGATTCTTGCTGGCATGCTCTTAGATTATTGCTAACTTAATTGCAAAATCTCATGTGCAAAGGACTAGTGAACCTTGAGTAATTTGGGTTTGTGTGCTCCTCTCTGAAGTTCAGCTGTCTGAATTTCAGCATTGTTGTTGTCTGAACCCGACGGGCGGTCAGACCGGAGTGTAATGGGCGGTCAGACCGAAATGTTAAGGCCGGTAGACCGGCATGAATCGGGTGGTCTGATCGCCGGCCAGGGAGCGGTCAGACCAGCCTGATGCCTGCGGTCTGACCGACCTCCCTCTGCAGCTCCTGTATTGCTTGTGTTCTTTTGATGAGTTCTTGGCCTTCTGTCCTTTCTGTTTGCAGTACTGTTTTCTTCTAAGAGTTTTGAGGTTCCAGAGAGCCGATCTATTTTCTTCATAGCTTTTTGTAGCTAGTGGAGAAGAGTTTTCGAGTGGGTACTTGAAGGGGAGAAATTTTTAGAGTCGACATTCACCCCCTCTGTCGCCATTTCAGTCCAACAGATGTGTATGATTACGTGCTAATCATACTTTCATGAGTCTTGCTTATGATTAAATGCCAACATTCAAAGCATGTTGCATCATGCATTGCACTCATACACAGACAACATGACCTACTTCGGTAGGTACTCCATGGAAGTGGAGTTTGGATTCCCATATAAAAGAGGATGTGAATTGAGTGGTTCATCGACGAGTGAACACTCCGCTATACCGGTATAAGCTACAGTTACAGATGCATTGCATTGCAATGCATGAAAGTGACACAATGTGATACAACTTAGAGATTTAGGAATTTATAGTTCATAGTCGTGGAATTGATTTACAGTTTACAGTTATGGTTTTGATTTACAGTTTATAGTCATGGAGTTGATTTACAGCTTACAATCATGAAATCGATTAAATTGCTAAATTGATGTTACTGTTTTATCGTGTGCTTGCTGAGTCTTTGGACTCACGCTTGTTGTTGTTGTTTTTTAGGGAGATCTAGATTGACGGCATGCATGGAATGGAATGAGTCCTTTTTGCACTTCACGTATGAAATAACACCTTAGCCTTACACTAAGCATTTATGTTTAATCTAGTGTTAAGTGTTTTGTGGCTCGCCGTTTGGTTTAGTTTCCTTGTGAGCCTATGGTGGTGGGTCCCCATGGTCATGGAGCTCAAAGTTCAGTTTTTGTAAAGGTTGTTTGCACTATGAAGTTAATTGTCTTATTGCTATTATCCTATATTCGTATGCTGGCTGCTCCCAGTTGAGATGGTAAGTCTGTGGTGGTAGCATCCTAGACCCTGTGGAGGGCCAGGGTGTTACATAGCTGCTAGTCCAGCGACAATGGAGGTGGCTTACAGCGGCAGGCAGGGAGTTAGGTGGAGGCAGAGTTGGCTGGCAACAGAGAAGACGAAAGGTGGATGCAGTGCGAGCTCAACAGTGGAGGGCGGCGATGCGGTTGTACTGCCGTGCGATTAGACTACAGGAGCTCTCTTCGATAGAGGATTTTGATACCAGAGAATGTGGCAATAGGTGGCTAGTCATACGAGAAGAGCTCCCTCCTAGAGGTCCTCCTTGGCTTTCGCTTCAACGTCCGTGTGGTCAAGGTAGGCAAATGCTATCCCCTCATCCTCCGGATGTTCCACAACTCCACCACCCTCGATCCGTGATGCCACTTCCATATGCTTCCTTTGCTTCTTCTTCTAGGGATTTCCTCTTATCTCTATCTCAGATCAAATCTAGTACGTGCTTCCGCCGGTGTCGTATCCATGGTGAGGTCGTTGAAACTTCTTAAAACTTTTGGTTAAAACATGTTGAAACTTCTTGAAACTCTTGGGCTGAAACTTCTTGAAACTTGAGTTCTAAAATCTAAAACTCATTGCAACTTTCTTAGAATCTTCTGAAAACTTCTAGAAACATATGAAACTCGTTGAAACTTGAAAATTTTCAAATGTTTTCCAGAAACTTCACAAAATGTGTTGTTATACCGTTGCAACAATATATCGTTGTCTAGTCACCTCCTTTGTCCAAAGTAGGTGCTTCCAAACTCATATTCTTCCAAAGCCCATTAAAAGCCAAAACCAAGTTTCAATATGGTGGTAGAAGCAGAGCGAGGGTGTGGCTTCGATGGCTTGTGAAGCACTAAGGAGTGGAAATTAATGATTTGCCCTGAAAGTAGATGAGGATGAGGTGATGAGAGCACTATTCCAATGCTTAAACAGTGGTCGTCACAGTTCAATCCACTGGTCGTCATAGCTGAATGCATTATCGACGATGGTTGCCCAACAGAGATCTGACACCACCGATCACCTCCTTACTGAAATCTATTGATGAGGACATCACTTCTTCGGATACACACAACACTCCTCCACTTGACATTCAAGGACCAATCACTAGAGCTCGCGCCCGACAATTGAATTTACAGGTGAGCTCGTTCCTAAGTACTTCTTTTTGTTCATTTGAGAATCGATTGCTACCTAATGATTTAATTATGATTAAGAACCATGGAGAGGACCTGGAAGCACTTGGAGAAGAGCTACGAGGCGCACAAGTCCAGCAAGGGCGGTCGAACCATGTTGGAGGCCCAACTCAAGCCGACTTCGAATCCAATTCGGAGTCCAGGACCAGGCCGCACTAAAATGGACGCCCAGATCGCATCCGGGCTCCGTTTTGGACGTTCTACATATGGATGTAAATCTGAGAAGACGAACTTTCCAATGGCTCTGGTCCCATGTCAAAATTCCTTCCGAGTCAACGGGAATCGTCGAAACAAGTAGGTGTCCAGAATCTGTCAGGGTGCTGCGCCACCGTCTTTTGGGCCGTTCGGCTTTGTATCGTGTTGGAGCCCATTAGAGCGCGTCCAGGGATTTTGCATGCCCCTTACTCCTCTATATCTAGCCGCCACCCCCACCATTAGGGTTTGGGTTTTGCTTAGATTATTCTGTCTTTGAACAGTTTCGCCGTTCATCAGTTTGTGAGACCCCAACTTTCGAGTGCTAAATCAATACATCTGCAATTCAGTTGTGTTCTCCCTTGTTCTTACTTGTGTTCTTCGATTCGCAGGCGAGGATTAGCCTTCTTGGCGAGGTCAACCGGGCTGCGCACGGTTGATAACTTGAGGAGACGTGGTGCTGCGATTGCGGGGTTCGGAACGTGTTGTTCGGAAGCCGGATCGAATTGTGTCGCGCTTCACCAAATCGAACATATCCAGAACCTGTTGGAAGATCGGGACCCCGTTCCTATCAAGTGGTAATCAGAGCTTCAGGTGTTCCTTCGGGTTCGAGTTTACCCTACCTTTGTTGTTTTCGGTTTCATCCTAGAGTCTCAGAAAAAGCCCTACAAAAAAATTTGTAGTCATAGGTTGTTTCCTGTCCCAGATCTCGTTTAGCCCTTTGCACAATTTGATTTCAGAGTCCGTATTGTTGAGTTTGTGTCCTTAGTCGAGTTGTGTTGCTGGTTTAGATCGTGTTTTATTTCGGGTTGTCTTGCTTCCGCTACCTCTGATACAAACCCTAGCCGTTAACTTTTGTTTTCCCACCCATATCCCACCCACTGTTTTTGAGTCATCCATCATCCATCGCATCTCGTGATCATCCAGCACCATCCCCCACTTTTCCCCGAGCTTCCGCCCCCAATTTCCACCAATTTCCTCCATCCGATTTTGTTTTCGGCCTCCACAGCAACCATAACTCGGAGGCCCTCCTTCAAATTGCCATAACTTTCTCATACGGACTCAAAATCAGACGATATTTTTTCAAATTGGGTGAAATTGAATTGTGCATCCGAAACTCCCCAGCTATGCTGGGTTTGGCGAATTTATTTTGCCCAAATTCGGCCTGGAAAGTGCAGTACTCGAGCTCCGAAATTTCATCTCCGAATTTACAGCACATTCATCATTTTCTGTAGGCCACACCTTACATCAGATTGAGGTGAAACTTTGTGTAGTTCCTATTTCTGTGCTCTGCTTTATGAAAAAAAGAAAAAAGAAAAAAAAGAAAATTTTCGGCACCTGGGCTTATAGTGCTGAGAGTGCTATCCATGCAAAAAACAGTGACAGAGCACAGTTTTAGGTGACAGAGCTTCATTTGTTTTGTGCTTATGCTGAATTAAGTTTCTCATTGCCTGGCCATTTTTGTTGCTGTCTTTGCTTTACTATTGTGGTCTTGACTCCTTGTTCATCATATCATACCTGATATAGGACACATTTAGACCAGCAACTAGGATCAGTGCTTTGGACATTTATTCAGCATTACTATCTGTTATTGATTTGTGTTCCACTAACATATTTGGCCTGCCAAGCTCCATATACCTACTTCCAGATAGCACAGTTTTTGACCCTTGCAATCGCCGGATCACACTCTCCAGGTATCCTTTGCCTTGCTTTGGTAAGAACACTTGTAAGAGCTTGGTAAGCCACTTCCTTTGCGGGTTCCCACTGCCCTTACTTTGTAGTTGATGGGGGATAATCCTTTTGTTTTCCCTGTGTTTCCACTAACCATGGCAGGAGACGAAGGGGACGGGACACCGAGCGATTTCAACGAGTGTGTTAGTCGCGGCTAGCTACATGCTGCGCTCGAAAAACAAACTGCTTCACTCACTGATCTCGGCGCGAGAATGGACACCATCGTCGCCGCCATTGCCCAGTTGAACACCACAGAAGGCATTGAGCGGGTGGAGCGGCGGATGGCTGACCTCACTGGTCGGATGGACATATTGGAGGCACGCCTGCCACCTGTCAATGACGGCCATCATCATGATGATGACACAGTGTACGATACGGATGGCAACATTGATCAGCGGGCGACACAAGATGCACGACTACGTCGGCGTCTTCAGCAAAACCGACATGGTATGGGAGGTAATAACCAGAACCGTCATGGTAACGACGACCCTTTTGCTAAAGTCAAGTTTACCATTCCATCTTTTTCTGGTCTTTATGATGCTGAAATATATCTTGATTGGGAGATGACGGTAGAGCAGAAGTTTAATTCCCACTTGGTTCCTGAACAACATAGAGTTAGACAAGCTACTGGTGAGTTTAAGGACTTTGCTATTATCTGGTGGAATGAACTGGGTACCATGCGCTTACAACCTGATACATGGGAGCGGTTAAAAGAAGCTATGCGTAATCATTTTGTTCCTCCCTCATATAAACGTGATTTGAGAAAAAAAATTGCAGCGCTTAGAACAAGGTGATAGTTCTGTTCAGGACTATTATGCTGAGCTTCAAAAGGGTATGGTGCGTTGTGGGGTTGTTGAGGAAACAGAGGATAAGATTTGTGGTTTTTACGGGGGGGTTACGGCGTGAAATTCAGGACATTGTCGATTATAAAGATTTTACTACTGTCAACCAGTTGTTCCAGCTTGCTATGCTTGCAGAAAAAGAATTGAAGGGACGCAAGGAATCAACGAAGGCAAGCACCGGACGACCCTTCTACACGCCGCGAACGACTACATCGACAGGACTGCCCAAGTCTTCTTCGAGTTTTCGTTCTCCTCCACCACCTGTGAACAAGTTTGCAGTAGTGCCACCGAAGCCACCTTCCACGACACGCCTTGCAGATTCTACAAAAAATTCTTTGCAGGGTCCAGCCAAGAGTTCTTCTTCTGTGGCTTCAATGAGCCGCTCCTCCGACATTCAGTGCCACCGCTGCCATGGGCTTGGTCATGTGCAGAAGAATTGCCCTAGCCAACAGGCATACATCGCCACAGAAGATGGAGACCACATCAGCACTTCGGATGTCGAGGAGGATGATGATGTTGCTGCTGCCTCGGACGACAATGGCGGTGGTGATGCCAACCTGGTCCTTGGTGGGGCGTCCACAGTGACGCTACGGAGCATCATTGTGCAGCGAGTCCTCAGCACACAGGTACAACAACCCGATAAGCTTCAACGCCGTAATTTGTTTCAGACTTTCTTCGCAATCAAGAACCGGCGCGCACGTGTCATCATTGATGGAGGAAGCTGCAACAACTTGGTGAGTTCTGATTTGGTCGAGAAGCTTAGCTTGACCACACGACCGCATCCACATCCATACCATATTCAGTGGTTAAATGACTCTGGAAAAGCTAAGGTAACGCAAACAAGCCGAGTCCATTTTTCCATTGGTGGTTATACTGATCATGTTGATTGTGATGTGGTTCCCATGCAAGCATGCTCTCTTTTATTGGGTCGACCTTGGGAATTTGATAATGATGCTTTACACCATGGTAGTAGTAACAAATACACTTTTATGCATAAGGGAAAGAATGTTACTTTACTGCCTTTGACCCCAGCTGAGATTATAGAGGTCGATAGGGAGAGAGCTGCTGCTACTAATGATCCAAAGGAACATGAAAAATCTGAAAAACAACAAGTAATCCATTTGAAAAATTCTATTATGCTTGCCACAAAATCAGACCTTGCTGCAATTGATGATGTTAATGATACATGCTATGCTTTTGTGTGCAAAGATGCTTTATTTTCTCTTGATAATATGCCTTGCACTTTGCCTGCTCCTGTCACTAACCTTTTGCAGGAGTTTAGAGATGTTTTCCCTGATGAGATACCTCCAGGACTTCCACCCATTCGAGGGATTTAGCACCAGATTGACTTGATCCCTGGAGCGAGTTTGCCAAACCGTGCGGCGTACAAGACCAATCCCGAAGAGACTAAGGAGATTCAGCGACAAGTCCAAGACCTTTTGGACCGTGGGTACGTACGTGAGAGCCTTAGTCCTTGTGCTGTTCCTGTTCTTTTGGTTCCCAAAAAAGATGGTTCTTGGCGTATGTGTGTAGATTGTAGAGCCATTAACAACATTACTATAAGGTATCGTCATCCTATTCCCAGGCTAGACGACATGCTTGATGAGTTGTGTGGTGCTATAATTTTCACAAAGATTGACTTGCGTAGTGGATACCACCAAATAAGAATGAAACTTGGCGATGAATGGAAAACTGCTTTTAAAACTAAGTTCGGCTTGTATGAGTGGTTAGTCATGCATTTTGGTTTAACTAATGCACCTAGCACTTTCATGAGATTAATGAACGAGGTTTTACTTCCTTTCATTGGCAAATTTGTGGTCGTTTACTTTGATGATATCTTGATTTATAGCAAGTCCATGGATGAACATTTGAATCACTTACGTGCTATTTTTAATGCTTTGAGAGATGCACGTTTGTTTGGTAACCTTGAGAAGTGCACCTTTTGCACGGATCGAGTCGCTTTTCTTGGCTATGTTGTGACTCCACAGGGAATTGAGGTTGATAGAGCCAAGGTGGAGGCGATATGGAGTTGGCCCATGCCCACGACGGTCTCCCAAGTGCGGAGTTTTCTTGGCCTTGCAGGATTTTATCGCCGCTTTGTCAAGGAATTCAGCACCATTGCGACACCGTTAATTGAGTTGACAAAGAAGGGCATCGTGTTCCATTGGGGGCCATCACAAGAGGAGTCCTTTAATCTTTTGAAGGACAAGCTTACACACGCACCATTGCTCCAACTTCCGGATTTTGGTAAGACTTGTGAGCTGGAATGTGATGCTAGCGGAATTGGTATTGGTGGTGTTTTGATGCAAGAAGGCAAACCTGTTGCCTACTTTAGTGAAAAATTGAATGGTCCTGCTCTTAATTATTCCACGTATGATAAAGAATTGTATGCTCTTGTTCGTTCTTTAGAGACGTGGCAACACTATTTATGGCCTAAAGAATTTGTCATTCATTCTGATCATGAATCACTTAAGCATATTCGTAGTCAAACCAATTTGAATCGTAGACATGCTAAGTGGGTTGAATTTATTGAATCTTTTCCTTATGTCATTAAACACAAGAAAGGGAAAGATAATGTGATTGCTGATGTTTTGTCTCGATGGTATACCATGTTGTCTCAACTTGATTGTCGCATTTTTGGTCTTGAACCTATTAAAGCACAATATGCTTTTGATGCTGATTTTAAGGATGTGTTGTTGCATTGTAAAGAGGGACAAGCATGGAATAAATTCGTGATCAATGATGGATTTTTGTTTAGAGCTAACCGCCTATGCATTCCAGTTGGATCGGTTCGTCTTTTGTTGTTGCAGGAGGCGCATGGAGGCGGTTTGATGGGACATTTTGGTGCTAAGAAGACGGAGGACGTTCTGGCCACACACACTTCTTTTGGCCAAAGATGAGGCGAGATGTTGAGCGGTTTGTGGCTCGCTGCACTACATGTCAAAAAGCTAAGTCTCGCTTGAATCCACATGGTTTGTATATGCCTCTTCCTGTTCCTTTTATTCCGTGGGCAGATATTTCTATGGACTTTGTTTTAGGATTGCCCAGGACTAAGAGGGAGAGGGATAGCATTTTTGTTATTGTGGATCGCTTTTCTAAGATGGCTCACTTTATAATATGTCATAAAACCGATGATGCCGTTCATATTGCTAACCTCTTTTTCAAAGAGATAGTTCGTTTGCATGGTATGCCTTCTACTATTGTTTCAGATCGTGATGCCAAGTTCTTGAGTCACTTTTGGCGTACTCTATGGAACAAGTTGGGTACAAAGTTGTTGTTCTCTACAACATGTCACCCACAAACTGATGGCCAAACCGAGGTGGTGAACCGCACATTGTCTACCATGTTGAGAGCTGTTTTGAAGAATAGTTTGAAGCTGTGGGAATAGTGTTTGCCGCATGTTGAGTTCGCATACAATCGAGCGGAACACTCCACCACCAAGGTAAGTCCTTTTCAGGTAGTGTATGGATTCAATCCTCGTGCCCCTATTGATATTTTACCTTTGCCTACTAGTGAGAGAGTTCATAATGATGCTAAGGAGCGTGCTGATTTTATTGTCAAAATGCATGAGACTACTAAGGTAAACATTGAAAAGATGAATGAAAAATATAGGATTACTGGTAGTAAAGGTAGAAATGAAGTTAAACTTGAACCGGGTGATTTTGTTAGGTTGCACTTGAGAAAGGATAGATTTCCTGAGTTAAGAAAGTCAAAATTGATGCCTAGAGCTGCTGGTCCTTTTAAGATAGTTGAGAAGATAAATGATAATGCATATACACTTGAGTTGCCTCCCGAGTTTGGGGTTAGTCCCACCTTTAACATTTCAGATTTGAAGCCATACTTGGGAGAAGAAGATGAGGCTGAGTTGAGGACAACTCCGCTTCAAGAGGGGGAGGATGATGAGGACATCACTTCTTCGGATACACACAACACTCCTCCACTTGACAATCAAGGACCAATCACTAGAGCTCGCGCCCGACAATTGAATTTACAGGTGAGCTCGTTCCTAAGTACTTTTTTTTGTTCATTTGAGAATCGATTGCTACCTAATGATTTAATTATGATTAGGAACCATGGAGAGGACCTAGAAGTACTTGGAGAAGGGCTACGAGGCGCACAAGTCCAGCAAGGGCGGTCGAATCATGTTGGAGGCCCAACTCAAGCCGACTTCGAATCCAATTCGGAGTCCAAGACCAGGCCGCACTAAAACGGACGCCCAGATCGCATCCAGGCTCCGTTTTGGACGTTCTACATATGGATGGAAAGCTGAGAAGACGAACTTTCCAGTGGCTCTAGTCCCATGTCAAAATTCCTTCTAAGTCAATGGGAATCGTCGAAACAAGTGGGAGTCCATAATCTGTCAGGGTGCTGCACCACCGTCTTTTGGGCCGTTCGGCTTTGTATCGTGTTGGAGCCCATTAGGGCGCGTCCAGGGGTTTTGCACGCCCCTTACTCCTCTATATCCAGCCGCCACCCCCACCATTAGGGTTTGGATTTTTCTTAGATTATTCTATCTTTGAACAGTTTCGCCGTTCATCGGTTTGTGAGACCCCAACTTTTGAGTGCTAAATCAATACATCTGCAATTCAGTTGTGTTTTTCCTTGTTCTTGCTTGTGTTCTTCGATTCGCTGGCGAGGATTAGCCTTTTTGGCGAGGTCAACCGGGCTGCGCACGGTTGATAACCTGAGGAGACGTGGTGCTGCGATTGCGGGGTTCGGAACGTGTTGTTCGGAAGCCGGATCGAATTGTGTCGCGCCTCCACCAAATCGAAAATATCCAGAATCTGTTGGAAGATCGGGACCCCGTTCCTATCATCTACCACCACTGGCCATTGGCTTGTCCGATTGACATCACTAGGAGGTCACCAGGGGCAAACAAGTCAATTGATGAGAAGTTTCGATTGGGGGAAGGAGATGAGCATTTGGGAGGAGAGAGAAGAATGGAACAGATGCTAGAGGTGACTATGCAAATGAACAAGGGATGGAGTGATGGACAATGAGAACAATAGACAAACGAGAACAATAAGGGAGGTGTAAGATAACTGGGTAAGGGAGGTGTAAGGACTAAGGGTAAAAGTGGAAAAAGGTTAAATTGTTTTGGACCTCCTAAGTAGGCTAAGCACCATATTTTTTAAAGCATTAGCTTCCCATAAAACCAGCTTTTATTGAAGCAAGCATTTGTAGCCCGAAAGCTCGAGCCAAAGCTTGCACTGTTATATTTCTAACATTTCTCAACAATTATTAGGTGGTACTCAGTTAGGTTGAATTTCGGTGGCTTATGGCTGAATTTTCACTATAGCTGATGATGAATTATTTGGTATAATTAAATTTAAAAAAAATAAAAAATAAAAAATGGGTTAGCCCATCACATGTAATGCAAGCGAATATGGGAAAAAAGAACCGGCAAAAAAGATCAAAATAAACTGAAAATTTAGAAAAATATAAAATTTAGAAATAGTGAAAAATAAGTTAAGAGCCAGAAATCTAAACCTAAATAAGTAGGACCTTAGTATATTACTGACAGCGATATCCCTTTGCAATAATTTTTTCAGCTCAACGTCATCTTATCGGCTATATAATTTTTTCAACTCAACATCATCTTATCGGCTATCACTTTGTCAGGAAAGATTGGGTTACACTAGAAACACCATAAGCTATATGATAAAAAATATACTAAAGTACAATAACCATCACCCAGTCACAAGTAACTGCCCGAAAAAATTGACCTCTTTTTGTGTTGGATAAACGGGGCCTTAAGGCTTCGGACGGCTATTTCCAGTGTGCTCAGTTGGACTTATTTTCTGTGGCTTATAGTTGAATTTTCACTGTAATTGGCTGAAATTATACTGTAGCTGATGATGGCTTATTTAGCATAATTAAATTTAAAAAATTTTAAAATAGAAAAAAGGGGTTAGCTCAGCATGTACAATGCAAACAAATACGGAAAAAAAGAACCGGCAAAAAAGCTCAGAAAAGACAAAAAGTCAGAAAAGACAAAATTTAGGAATAGTGAAAAATATGCCAAAAGCTAGAAACCCAAGCCCAAGCGAGCGAGACTAGACTAGTGATAATTTCAAAGGCAGGTGATGGTATGTCCCATGGTTCATGACGCTTTTTCATTGGATTCCTAACTATAGATTCTAGTACCAAAGGTAGAGTTTGGTACATGGAGAGGGGGCCAGGGGGGATTGGGGGGGGGGAGTGGAGTGAGCCAAGATGAAAAATGCCAATCATTCAGATTAGGGTGATGTTCAGTTAGGCTGAATTTTGGTGGCTTATGACTGAATTTTCACTGTAGCTGACTGAAATTACACTGCAGCTGATAGTGGCTTATTTGGCATAATTAAATTTAAAAAATTTAAAAATGAGAAAATATTTGGTGATTGAGGCCTTGTTTGCTTCGCGTCTTGGGTCCAAGCTACTGGCTAGGATGCTGCCAGGATTTCAAGTTTGTACGTGTTCTCAAAACATGAATTTAACGTTTTATGCTTTCACCATATCCAGGGCATCAACCAAACACTACATCTTGGTCAGATAAAAATCATCAAAATTCCACGTTATCTCTAGACACTATTTTTTACTACACATAGAGCCCAGTGCATCAACCAAACAAACCCTGAATCCACATAGTTAAACTCAAACATATCAACCGAGCTTAAATTTTTGAATGCTGGCCGTTCGCAAGAAAGAGTACGGAGAGAGACACACATATATGATTTTGGCTAATATAGATTAATTCGGTACAATATCTACTACAATCCACTTGTAAATTATATTTTAAAAAGCATACCATTTAAAAGATAATTACTATAGTATAGGCCCTGTTCTTTTCAGCTTCTAAAAGCTGCTTTTCGGCTTTTCTACAGTAACTAGCTTTTAAACGGAGTTGAGTACCTCTGCACGGACGACAAGGAGGTCAGAGGTTGGTCGTCAAAGACGAAGTGGTTATGGTGGCGGACTGGATCAGCAAAGTGGTGATGGACTGTCAGTCGGGCTCGGTGAAGGTGGAGGTGGTGGCGGCAAAGTATCCCAGGTTCACCAGAAAAGATCGCCGGAGCTTGACTTAAGGCCGGTAAAGGAAAAACTCGGTGCGAACAATCTCAGGTGCACGAAAGCAAAAATTGAGGGGTGGAAGAGTGTGAACAGGAGATGCTTGGAAAGATATTTATATACTCGGAAAAGAGGAATGGTTGAGAGGTAGCTTTCAAGATTTATGGCTGGTGTAGTGGTGCACGATGGTGATTGATAACGAGGTTTAAAGCGGGGAAAACCAACGGAGGAAGAGGAAATTGATGAGGGATTTCAAAGGCATCAATTGCTTCAGCTAACATGATGAGGACATCCTTTCCATAGATACAACTATGCCAACTCTACAACAAACTCAACAAACTGAAACTATGATACAAGAACCAATGACTCGAGCGCGAGCACGTCAACTTAACTATCAGGTGAATGCATTCCTATGTTTGCATACAAATGTTTCAAAGAATGGCATACTACTTAATTCTTGTGATGATTTAATTGTCCTTAGGAATCATGGGGAAGAACCATGCGAGCTCAAGTGTAGAAGTGGAACCGTCAAGCGCAATCCAAGTCCTGTTCGCGAGTTCGACTCAGATTCGGCCTTTTTAACAGCGTCTACTTCAAACGGCCATAACTTTTGATCCAGAAGGCTTCTCGGGGCCCGTTAGTACTCGTTGGAAAGCACTTGGAGTCTACTTTCAGATGGATCTAATCTAACCTCGAAACTCCATCCGAGCCGATCAAAAACTGTCAAACAAGTCACATCACTTTTCCAGTCCGAGTCAAAGTGGGCATTGGGCCTTGTATCACCACTTAGGCTATTTGGGCTGCCATCGTCTTCATGGGTACTGTTCATGTGAACAGCAACTATGAATAGTACCACACTCTTTTCCTTAGATAAGTGCGGCTTCCCCTCCCCTATTTAAGGAGGTCGCACCCATTTAGTTTTCGTCGGGTTTTTCTTAAGAGATTATTCTGCTTAGCAGTTTCGCCGCACGTTCGGTGGAGGAATCCCAACTTTTGAACTTAATCTTTATTCACAATACAATTTCAGATTGCATCTTGTACTCTCTTGCTTGTGTTCTCGATTCGCTTACAGGAGATAGCCTTCTTGGCGAGGTCAACCGCGTTCGTCACGGTTGATAACCAACGGAGCAGTGGTATAGTGATTGCGAGGGGTTCGATCTATTTTGGTCAGAGCTTTTGGATCATCAACGTCTTCTCCACAATCGACTTATCAGTACCTTTTGGAAGATCGGACCATCGTCACATTAGTTGGTATCAGAGCAATGGTTGCCCGTTAGGGAATCACAATTTCCCTTTTAGATTTATTTTTGTTCATCGTTCTAAGAACCCTAGAAAATTAGCCCATAAAAAATAATTGTTCCTAGTGTTCTTCCACTGTCCCAACACCCTTTTGAGCCATTGCAATTTTTCTTTTCAGTTTTGCTTGTTGAATTTTTGATTGCATCGTCATGTCTAGTTGTTGATTTCTAGTTTTAGTTAGAGTCTAGTTTGATCTTCGTGTTCCTTTGCGTAGCTTCATCATCGTGTCAAAACTTCTGCTGCAACCACACCCTCTGCTGCCATCCTATCTGCTAAGAATTGGTTTCGGTTGTTTAGAAAAAAAAACAAAAAAAAAGAAAGAGTCCATCTTTGCCGGAATTTACAAAGTGCATCAAACCTTTGCCAAAAATAGTGAAAATTGGTGGAGCTGTCCTTCATACATCCAAAAGCATGTAGAAAAAAAATTGAGCAAGTTTGGCCACGGGATCAAAAGTTATAGCAGTTTCAATTGAGGTGGAAACGAATTCGAGTCCGTTTCGACATACCTTCAGTAAAACGGGTATAACTTTTGCATACGGTGTCCGTTTTCGACGTTCTTGTACTCGTTGGAAAGCTAGCCATGAGCCCGATCCAAAAAAATAGACTGGCTAAAGCCAGTCACCATCCACGAACCCCAAAATCGGCCATCTTTTACCTTAAAATCGCATCGCAAGTTTTTGGTTTCTGTTTTTGTTGATTCGTTCAATCTTCCCTTCAGAATTTGGGGTTTGTCTCAACTGCAAAGTTGTACATCTGATCGAAACCTTTCAAATGAGTATATATAAGCCATATAAAACCTTGCTTTTTTATCATTTGAGACTAACTGTTGTTTCTGCTCAATCTAGTGGGCTTTTTGCATTGCCCCGATACCAATTTTGTTGTCTTTTGTGCTCTACGCCGTGCAAAGAATCTTGTGCCCTACAAAGATATTTAAGTGGATCAGTTAGCATGTCTTCTAGCACTTGTGAGGTTTTTCATTGCTTACATCAAGTCACATTGATCATTGCGTGTGCGTGCTTCGATTAGCTAGCTTTGACTAGGCTAGGATCAACAACTTCGACTAGTATTTTGAATAATTTTTCAACTTGGATTAACTGATCTAATTATTGCTGATCCTTGCTACCATATTAAAGCCTTCCAAGCTCCACCTACTCTTGATCAGAACAGGTCCCCTCTTGCAATCGTACCCACGCTCGACATGGTATCACAAACCAGCCACCAGTTGTACCACCTGCTACATTGGTAAAAACACTTGTAAGAGTGTGGTAAGATGCTTGAGAGTGTGTGATTCCACTTTCCACCACCTAGTAGTTGATAGGGATAATACCTTTGTGTTGTCATTTGTTTTCTACTAACCATGACAGGTGAGTCGTCTGATGCACAAGAGTGTGTTTTAAAGGAAGAGCTCATGACGCTCTTGGATGAACAACACACTACCATTAATGATGACATCGATAGGAAGCTTCAAGCTACGACGGATACATTGCAGCGTTCCATCAATGAGAGTATTGCAGCACTCACTACGTGCCTTGAAAGAATCGTGAATCGGCCACCAAACAATTGACGCGAGTATGATCACGATGCAAGCCAAGATCGTGAGGAGGGAGATGATAATGAGACAAAACCGTGACGCCGGTGCTGCATTTGCTGCCCAAGATGCACGCCCATGACACCGCCTACATCAAAACCATCACGGTATGGGAGGTAATAATTTTCAGCACCACTATGCTCGTGCTAATGATGACCCATTTGCTAAAGTCAAATTTATCATACCATCTTTTGCGGGTGTTTATGATGTTGAAACTTATCTAGATTGGGAGATGACAGTTGAACAAAAATTTAATGCCCATCTAGTTCCTGAAGTGCATAGAGTTAGACAAGCTACTAGTGACATTAAAGATTTTACTATCATTTGGTGGACTCAAGTAGTTAATTCTGGTTTAACACATGATATATGGGATAGATTGAAGGTAGCTATACGCGCTAGATTTGTTCCTCCTGCTTTTAAACATGATATACGTAAGAAATTGCAGCACTTAGACCAAGGTAATAGATCGGTCGAGGAATATTATCAAGAACTACAAATACGCATGCTGCGTTGTAATATTGTAGAGGATGAGGAGGATAAGATGGCTCGTTTTTATGGGGGCTTATGGTGTGAAATTCAGGACATAGTTGATTACAAAGAGTATAACGATATAAATAGGTTGTTCCAGTTTGCTTGTTTGGCAGAAAAGGAATTGCAGGGTAGGCAACAAAGGACAAGGAGCAACATTTGATGCGGATACGAACATGCTTAGAACTTTTCAGTCAAATACATTATTTCACTGGAAAGAAGTATTGAGCCGCACTAAATATTGTCAGGTGAATTTGTTTCTTAATGAACTTCCTTCTACTCGTGGGAACGATATACTACCTTATGCCAAATTCTTATTTATTATTAGGTTTAAATATTATGATGATTCTGGGGCCAAAGCAATGGAGAAGCACAAGGAGGATAATCATATTTGCTACCAAGAACAAAAAGCTCAAAGCCCATGGGGATGGAAAGGAGAAAGCCAAGCAGCCCATGCAGCTGATCAAGAAGGAAAAAACCCATGCAGTGGGAGAGCAAAAAGGGAGGAGCCCAAGGACCTAAACTATAAGTTTTGGATAAGATTTTCAAGCCAAATTCGGACTTCCCACGTGCTCAACCCAATTCAAACTCGGATTCAACCCTAGAATCCAAGTCAATTTTAGCTAGCTGTCCACTTCCGAATCCGTGTGGAATTTGCCATCCGAAACCAACTCTAGGGAGGTGTTAGTGTTCGCATTGGCTTCCTTGAATACCATACGGCCGAACACCATACATACAAGCTTCACTTATATCCTTTGAATACTTGAGACTAGTCATTGATATTGCATTGAGGGCTGCTATTGAACAGTCCTAGCTGAATATTGGGCTTGTTTATCACTCACCTCGCCCAATTAAAAAACATTCAAAGTTTGTGACCCATATACCTCAATAGACTCAGAATAGTGAGTTGAACATATTTGGGTGATTGGCAAGGTAGCAAAAAAAAAGAAGAGATGAGCAAAAAAAAAAGAGAAAAGAGAGAGAGAGAAGGCTGATTGGGGCAGTAGTTCTATTTCATATTTTTAGTTTGAGTAACTAAAATTCTTGAGCAATCCTGTGCCCTCTATTCTTATTTTGCAATTGGCTAGTGTCTGTCCTAATACTTGATGCAAACGAGCTATTGTTCCTAATTGTTTCTATTTAGCTCATTCCTTTGTTGCATTGAGTCACATTGATCGTTGCGTGTGCGTTCATACACATCACTTATATCTATTGGATCAGCACATAGGCAATATTTTCTAGCTTGGATTATTACTTAATTTTACAACATCGTGAAATTCAGATTGTGTAGTATAAAAACTTACTAACCAAGCTCCACAAAATATCCTTTGACATGCAATTGTGAGTCACTTTTAAATCCGCTTGATCATCACTTGTTATTGAAACCACCTCCAAATGTAAGTTTCTTTTGGCCTCAATTCACTTTGGAAAGGTAAGAACTTTACTTGAGAGAGGAAAAGTGAGATTGAGTGACTCCACATATTATCCATATATTGTGGTTTTTGTGTCTTCTTTGTGCTACTAACCATGTCAGGTGGAGACGACAACATGGGAGAGGAGCATGGTCTGAATTCCCCGGTGACTCGCTTTCAACATCAAGCATCAAAAAGTACATTGCAACAAGAGCTCCAATAAGGCACCACTGCTAAGCATGTACAACTTAAGGCGGATATGCGCAGGATTTTCGTATTGAGCTCAATCAACAAATGAAGGTGTTACACAGAAACATCGTGAATGATATTCCGCAAGCACTTCGTCCCCAACAAGAAGAAGATAGCTTTGTTCCTTTCTATGGCAGTGATAATCCAGAGGAGTATCTTGAGTGGGAATGGCGAATGGAGAAAGTTTTTAGATTTCAGAAACTTTCCAAAGACCAAGAGGTGATGCGTGCCACGAGGGAGTTTGAAAACTATGCTTATAGTTGGTGGCAACAACTAATTGGAAAACAATTCATTAAATCTTGGTCAGATTTGAAGGCGTTCATGAGAAGCGAGTTTGTGCCATCCTATTATGTGCAGGAATTGCTTCACCATCTGGAGAATATCACACAAGGGAGTAATACTGTCCAAGATTACTATTTTGAACTGCAAGATGCGATGCGTCGTGCTGGTGTCACTAGTCCATCAAGGGAGAAGGCATACTTCAGGGGTGGCTTAAATTCTAAGATCGCCGCTGCACTTCAACATAAATATTTTAGTAGCGTGCATGATCTTGTGAATTGTGCTATTGAGGAGGAGAAGATGACCGAGCATGGGACTTTCCCTTCGGTCAAGGAGACATCTTGTGCCGCCCCATTGACACATACAATATTTGAGATGCGTCAAAACCCATGTGAGAATGAGAGCCATATAGCCAAATCGAGTGAGAGTGATAAAAAGAGTGAGCTGTGTGATCCCACCATATGTGAGTTTGAGGGCATCCAAATTGAGAGTGTGAGAGGAACACCAAAAGAGAAGAAAGAAGTAGATGATGGACAAAGTGAGGTTGATTTTGAAACTAACACATTAATGTCTACTTCTAGTGTTGTTTCTCACATTGTGCAGGTTGAAATTGGAGATGAGGAATTAAACATTCAATAACCGGCATCATTGGAAGTCAAAGATGAGGAGATAACCACGGTTGAAGATGAGTACTTGCTGTTCCGTTGTTACATCATGATGTTTTAATACCTACGACACCTATATCAACTGAGGAGAACAATAAAGGTAACAATATTGGCGCTGAAATTAATTGTGAAACGGTGAGTACTTGTGAGAACTCATATGTGCGAATGAAAATTCCATGTTCTGAAATTTCTTTCCTCAATTTCCATAATGTGGAATTGATTACTCATAAGAAAGTTCTTACTCGAATATCTCTTAGTGATTCTTTGTGCTATATCATGTTTGATGGTTCTAGAGAGCTATCTAGTGTGATTGGGAGTGTTGCTAAAATTTTGTGTTTAAAATCACTAGTTAGTACCTATGCATATACATATAAGTTCAATTTGATTGGAAATTATGGTATAGATGATAAGTTTTATGTTTACCGAATATGCATTACATGTGATAAGCTTTCTGAATTGAAATTGCATATTTTGGATAAATAAACTTTTGTGCCATATTATGATCACAATGAGATGAGTTTCAACAATAGTGCTTCATGTTTAAAAGGATTTCTTAAGCCTACTTATTCATCCTTTAATGTACAATCATGTACAAATAATCAAAGTAGCGCAGTTGAAGCATGGAAGGAACTAAAAATTTTCTCCCCCATATTTGAACAATTTAATTTGGTTTGGCCCATTAATGACTTGTCCATGTGCTTAGCAAAGTCGAGGACGACTTTTTCTCATGGGAGAATGATATGAAAGACAATATTGCAATGTATACATCTTATGGTTGTTGTCATATTAACTGGTTTGTGTGAAACAACGAGAATGATACAATAATTGATTCATACATATACCATGCATATGTGTTTTTCTTTTTATCTACTACGCCTTCAGATGTTCTTGATATGCTAGGCAAAAGAAGTGTTGATGACAAATATATATACCATGCATATACGTTGTATTCTTTGCTTAATACAATTTCAGGCTACCAAAAGCCGAGGACGGCTTTTCTTGAAGAAGGGGAGGATGATGCGGATACGCACATGCTTAGCACTTTTCAGTCAAATACATTATTTCACTGGAAAGAAGTATTGAGCCGCACTAAATATTGTCAGGTGAATTTGTTTCTTAATGAATTTCCTTCTACTCATGGGAACGATATACTACCTTATGCCAAATTCTTATTTATTATTAGGTTTAAATATTATGATGATTTTGGGGCCAAAGCAATGGAGAAGTACAAGGAGGGTAATCATATTTGCTACCAAGAACAAAAAGCTCAAAGCCCATGGGGATGGAAAGGAGAAAGCCAAGCAGCTGAACACGGAGGAAAAAAGCCTATGCAGTGGGAGAACAAAAAGGGAGGAGCCCAAGGACTTAAATTACAAGTTTTGGATAAGATTTTCAAGCCAAATTCGGACTTCCCACGTGCTCAACCCAATTCAAACTGGGATTCAACTCAGAATTCAATTCGGATTCGGTTCGGGACAACCTGACAGGTAGTTACTAAAAAGGCTATAACTTTCACAAACGGAGTCCGATTTAGGTGTTCTTGTACTCGTTGGAAAGCTAATTTCAAGGGCTACGCAATGCATCTGGTCCCACCTTCAAATTCGTCACGGATAAAAAGTTATGACCGAAACAATATGACGGGTGGAAAATATAGTTTCCTTTTTGTGAGAGTTCGTATCTAAAACCATATAGGGTTGAGTTGTACTTGGTTTGGGGACCATATGGACGTCCCAAGGGGCTATATAAGCCTTTTGTTGGCAGCCTTTAGGGCTTCGAACACGTTTGAGAAAAATCAATCTACTAAAGTTTTCGAGTTTAGCATTGCTGTCGAAATTCCTTACGGAATTAGGAGTATCTTCTTCAATCAAGATCGTTCAGCCTTTCCGTTGGGAATTGGGTGCACGATAGATCTTCACTTGGTGGTCGGCGAACTCAACACGAGTGTGTTTTGGTGGATTAAAGAGTGTTCGTCCCTTGCACTGGCATTGGAGGATCATTACGATTCATCAAGACTCCTGTGAGTATCCATCCTACGTCGAGAAGATCGGACGACCCCGTATCAACATTGGAAGTACGTCTACATCGAGATCGATGTCGGGGCAATCCAAGATAGCCCCACCTCTTATTTTTCAAACTGCTGCCCCCTCTACGTGTAGGGCACATTCAGCAGCACTGCCACCACCATCATGTGCACCCAAGACGAGCAAATCTACTAATGTGCAAGCACCAGCACAGAGCTCTTCATCGGTTGCTTCCACAGGCCGTATGACGGGTATTGTGTGCCACTGTTGTAAAGGGATGGGCCACTTCATGAGAGATTGCCCAAGTCAGCGGGCGTACATTGCGATAGAAGATGGTGGTTATGTAAGTGCTAGTGATGTTGAGGATGAATATGCTCTTGCAGCTACCCTTGCAGGTAATGGTGATGATCATGAGACAGATAGCGATGATGAGGAAATTTTAGGTGCCGCTGCTACGGCGAATTATAGAACCATAATTGTGCAGTGAGTATTGAGCACTCCAAGAGAGCAAGAGGAGAAGCTACAACGTCATAATTTGTTTCAGATGTTTCTCATCGTCAAGGATTGTCGTGTTCCTGTTATAATTGATGGCAGGAGCTGCAATAACTTGGTGAATTCAGGATTGGTCAAGAAGCTTAGCTTGACCACACGTGCACATCCTCACCCATACCACATTCAGTGGTTCAACAACAGCGGTAAGGTGAAGGTAACACAATCTGCGAGAGTGCATTTTTTCATTGGTTCCTATTATGATGTTGCTGATTTCGATGTAGTACCTATGCAAGCATGCTCACTTTTATTAGGTCGTCCATGGGAATTTGATACCGATGCAACTCATCATGGTAGAAGTAATAAGTACTCTTTTATGCACAAAGGAAAGAAAATCACTTTGCTACCTTTGACACCTCCTGAAATTGCGAATTATGATAAAGAGCTAGCTGAAAATGAGAAGAAAGAACTTGAACATGAATCCGAAAATTAGCAAGTAGTGAAGAGTGTTTTTCCACCTAAGAAAGAGAGGTTGACACCTAGTTTAGGACCGAGGGAATTAAATTAAAGGGTTGTGTCATGCTTGCAACCAAATCTGATCTTGCTAAAATTTGTCATGATGATATGCCATGCTATGCTTTGATATGCAAAGATGCTTTATTTTCACTTGATGTATCTAGCTCTTTGCCATCTGCTGTCACTAACCTTTTGCAGGAATATAAGGATGTGTTTCCAGCTAAGATACCCCTGGGGCTGTAGCCTATTAGAGGGATTGAACATCAAATTGACTTAATTCCAGGAGCGACTTTGCCAAACCGTACGGCGTATAGGACCAATCCGGAGGAGACTAAGGAAATTCAGCGACAAGTCCAAGTTCTTTTGGACAGAGGGTACGTACGGGAAAGCCTTAGTCCTTGTGCTATTCCTGTTCTTTTGGTTCCTAAGAAAGATGGTAGTTGTCGTATGTGTGTTGATTGTAGAGCCATTAATAATATCACAATACGGTATCGTCATCCTATTCCTAGGTTAGACGACATGCTGGATGAGCTGAGTGGTTCTATTCTTTTCACAAAGATAGACTTGCGTAGTGGGTACCACCAGATTAGAATGAAATTAGGAGATGAATGGAAAACTACATTTAAAACTAAGTTCGGGCTATATGGGTGGTTAGTGATGCCTTTGGGTTTAACTAATGCACTTAGCACTTTCATGCGTTTGATAAACGAAGTTTTGCGTGCTTTGATTGGAAAATTTGTAGTGGTTTATTTTGATGATATTCTAATCTATAGTAAGTCATACGAAGAACATCTGGATCATTTACGTACTGTTTTTAATGCTTTGAGAGATGCATGCTTGTTTGGTAATCTTGAGAAGTGCACCTTTTGCACGGATCGAGTCTCTTTTCATGGCTATGTTGTTACTCCGCAGGGCATTGAAGTTGATCAAGCCAAGATCATCGCTATCCAGAGTTGGCCACCTCCTAAAACGGTCACACAAGTGCGGAGTTTTCTCGGGCTCGCTGGTTTCTATCGGCGTTTTGTTCGGGATTTCAGCACCCTTGCTGCACCACTGAATGAGCTTACAAAGAAGGGTGTTCCTTTTACTTGGGCCACCAAACAACAACAAGCTTTCGATGCTCTCAAAGATAAGCTAACACACGCCCCTTTGCTTCAACTTCCTGATTTCAACAAGACTTTTGAATTAGAATGTGATGCTAGTGGCATAGGTCTTGGGGTGTGTTAATTCAAGAAGGAAAACCTGTTGCTTACTTTAGCGAAAAATTAAGTGGTCCTAGTTTGAACTATTCTACCTATGATAAAGAATTATATGCTCTAGTTTGAACTTTGAAAACATGCAACATTATTTATTGCCCAAAGAGTTTGTAATACATTCTGATCATGAATTCTTAAACACATTCGAAGTCAAACCAACCTGAACCGCAGACATGCTAAGTGGGTTGAGTTTATTAAATCTTTTCCCTATGTCATTAAATATAAAAAGGGCAAAGAAAATGTGATAGCTAATACGTTGTTTAGGAGATATACCATACTTTCACAACTTGACTTAAAATCTTTGGGTTAGAGACAATATGATACGGGGTCGCCCGATCTTCTCGACGTAGGATCAAGATACTCACGTGGAATTGATGAATCGTAGTGATCCCCCGTTGCCAATGCAAGAGTTAGCACTCTATAATTTGCCCAATCACACGTGTTGAACTTCACGACCACCAGATGAAGTTCTATCGCGCTCCCAATTCCCAGCGGAAAGGTTGAACGATCTTGATTTTTGACTAACTCCCAATGTTGTTTGGCCAACAGAAAGAATAAGAGTATTTTTAATATCAAAAGTGGTTCCCTTTACAATGGGGGTCTACCCCTCAATATATAGTCTCAGCCCAAGGCTATTCAACACTAAACATCCCATGTGGTACTATTCACGTGCACTGTAGCACGGTACTGTTCATGGGCCGTACGGTTACTGTTCATGGCCTGTTCACGGTACTGTTCATGGCCTGTTCATGGGCTGAATTCTGTAGCTCATATCCTTGATCTCCATCCATCACTGACTCTTCAAACCTGAGCACAAGTAAAATATTGTTTTTAGGTAGTATGAAATTCTCATTAAAATTAATGACATATTCATTAAGGAGCAGGTTCACCTGAGATTGTAGTTTCTTGGCTCGTGCTCTTGTTATTGGTCCTGTTATTGAAGTCTCATTACTAGCTTTGGTATTACTAGTGATGTCCTCATCATCCTCCCTTTCTTCAAGAAAAGCCGTCCTCGGCTTTTGATAGCCTGAAATTGTACTAAACAAAGAATACAGTGTGTATGCATGGTATATGTATTGGTCAGTTACAACTCTTCCATCTTTCACATTAGTATTACCTGGGGGTGTAGTAAGCAAAAAGAACAACACATATGCGTGGTATATGTATGAATCAATTATTGTGTCATTCTCATTCTCATTGTTTTGCACAAACCAATTGATACTACAATAGCTATCAAATGCATACATTGCAATGTTTTCATTCACACCATTCTCCCTCCCATAAGAAAAAGTCGTCCTCGACTTTGCGAAGTACGTGGACAAGTCATTAATGGGCAAAACAAGATCAAACGGTTCAAATATGGAAGAGAAAATCTTTAATGCCTTCCATGCTTCAACTGCGCTACTCTAATTAATTGTACATGATCGATAATGAAAGGATGAACAGGTAGGATTATAAAATCTTCCTAAACATGAAGCATTGTTGTTGAAGCTTATCTCATTGTGATCATGACATGGTATAAAAGGTTGTTTATCCAAAATATGCAATTTCAATTCAGCAGGCTTATCACAAGTAATGCATATTCGAAACACATAAAACTTGTCATCTACACAATAATCTCCGATCAAATTAAACTTATAGGTGTAGGCATAAACACTAACTAGTGATTTTAAACATGAAATTTCAGCAAGATTCTCAAGCACACTAGATAGCTCTCTAGGATCATCAAACATGATATAGTACAAAGAATCACTAGGAGATATTCGAGTAAGGACTTCCTTATGAGTAATCAATTCCACATTATGTAAATTGAGCAAAGAAATTTCAGAACATGGAACTTTCATTCGCACATATGAGTTCTCACAAGTACTCATCGTTTCACAATTAATTTCAGCACCAATATTGTTACCTTTGTTGTTCTCCTCAGTTGATGTAGGTGTTGTAGGTATTAAATCATCGTGATGTATCAACGGGACAGCAAGTACTTCATCTTCAACCGTGGTTATCTCCTCATCTTTAACTTCCAATGATGTCGGTTGTTGAATGTTTAATTCCTCATCTTCAATTTCAACCTGCACAATGTGAGAAACAACACTAGAAGTAGACATTAATGTGTTAGTTTCAAAATCAACCTTACTTTGTCTATCTTCTACTTCTCTTTTTTCTTTTGGTGTATCTCTCACACTCTCAATTTGGATGCTCTCAAATTCACATATGGTGGAATCACACAGCTCGCTCTTTTTAACACTCTCACTCAATTTGGCTATGTGGCTCTCATTCTCACATGGGTTTTGATGCATCTCAATTGTTGCATGTGTCGTCAGAGCAGCACAAGATGTCTCCTTTACCGAAGGGAAAGTCCCATGCTCGGTCATCTTCTCATGTGTCACAGTAGTAGAGGCATAAGAACTGAAGTATGGATATGGATAGAACTGTGGTATATGCCTCTCCAAAAGTCTCTTCTCTTGCTCAGTAGCGCAATTCAAAAGGTCATGCATGCTAATAAAATATTTACCTTGAAGTGTAGTGGCGATCTCAGAATTCAAGCCTTCTTTGAAATATGCCTTCTCCCTTAATGCACTTGTGACACCGGCACGACGCAATGCATGCTTCAGCTCATAATAGTAATCTTGAACAGTGTTACTTCCTTGTGTGATGCTCTCTACATGGTGAAGCAATTCCCGCTCATAATAGGTTGGCACAAATTCAATTCTCATGATCACCTTCAAATTTGACCAAGATCTAATGAATCGTTTTCCATAAAATTGTTGCCACCAACTATAAGCATAGTCTTTAAACTGCATAGTGGCTTGCATCACTTCTTGGTCTTTGGGAAGCTTCTGAAATCTAAACTCTTTCTCCAATCGCCATTCCCACTCAAGATACTCCTCTGGATCTTCACTTCCACAGGACGGAAGAGACAAATTGTTGGTATTGGAATCGCACCATGAGGAACGAAATACTGAAGATTCATTCCTATTTTGTTCACACCAAGAGGAACGAATTGTTGAATATCCTGTCATGGTTAGTTATGCAACATATATATATATATATATATATATATATATATATATATATATATATATATATATATATATATATATATATATATATATACATATATATATATATATATATATATGTGTGTGTGTGTGTGTGTGTGTGTGTGTGTGTGTGTGTGTGTGGAAATCACTCAATCTCACTATTTTCTCTCCCAAGTAAAGTTCTTACCCTTCCGAAGTGAATTAAGGGCAATAAAAATTTACACCTGGTAGAAGTGACAACAGCAACGTGGTGATTAAGCGAATTCAAGAGTGTTCACTACTTGCACAACAACGGTTATATGGTGGAGCTTGGTATGGAAGTGTATATCCTAGCAATCTGAAATTCTTGATGTTGTAAAGTTAAGTAATAATCCAAGCTAGCATACTTTGCCTAAGTGCTGATCCAAAAGATTTAAGTGAAGTATATGAACGCACACGCAAAGATTAATGTAACTCGATGCAAACAAAGGAATGAGCTAACTAGAGGCAATCTGAAATTAAAGATTAGATAGCTCGTTTTGCACCAAGTACTAGGAGAGACGCTAGCCAATTGCAATGATATGAATGTAAGGGCACGAGATTGCTCAAGAGATTAAATTAGACAATCTGAATTTATGGATTAAGAACTCACCCAAATTCAGCCAATGTTTTTTTTCTTTCTTTCTTTCTTCCCTCCACTGTTTTTTTTGCTCAACTTCTTTTTTTTTCTTTCAAAGGCCAAACTAGGTTTAATTGTTCTTTTGGTTTTGCACAGGTCACAAATATTCAGCAAGGTGTAAAGTACTCAAGAGCAGCCCTAGATGCAATATTCAACAGCTAGTCTCAATTGATGAAAAGAATATCAGCAAGATTTTTTTTGGATTTTGGATTGGACACAAAGATTAGGCTACGCAAATAAACACGAACGATCAGCACCTAAACAAAAATTCTAATGGATCAAAACCTAACAAAACTCACAAAATTAACAGATGCAAAAACTAGGGTTTGGTTAATTTTTGTTGCAATTTTCAGTTTAATGGACTATAGGACAAAAAATAAATCAATCTAAAAGTAAGGGTAAATAATCCTACCGAGTAAACCGCGCTCTGATACCAAGATGATACGGGGTCGCCCGATCTTCTCGACGTAGGATCAAGATACTCACGTGGAATTGATGAATCGTAGTGATCCCCCGTTGCCAATGCAAGAGTTAGCACTCTATAATTCGCCCAATCACACGTGTTGAACTTCACGACCACCAGATGAAGTTCTATCGCGCTCCCAATTCCCAGCGGAAAGGTTGAACGATCTTGATTTTTGACTAACTACCAATTCCTTCAATGTTGTTTGGCCAACAGAAAGAACAAGAGTATTTTTAATATCAAAAGTGGTTCCCTTTACAATGGGGTCTACCCCTCAATATATAGTCTCAGCCCAAGGCTATTCAACACTAAACATCCCATGTGGTACTATTCACACGCACTGTAGCACGTTACTGTTCATGGGCCGTACGGTTACTGTTCATGGGCCTTGTACTGTTCACGGTACTGTTCACAGCCTGTTCACGGTACTGTTCATGGGCTGTTCATGGGCTGAATTCTGTAGCTCATATCCTTGATCTCCATCCATCGCTGACTCTTCAAACCTGAGCACAAGAAAAATATTGTTTTTAGGTAGTATGAAATTCTCATTAAAATTAATGACATATTCATTAAGGAGCAGGTTCACATGAGATTGTAGTTTCTTGGCTCGTGCTCTTGTTATTGGTCCTGTTATTGAAGTCTCATTACTAGCTTTGGTATTACTAGTGATGTCCTCATCACAATAAAGGAGCAATATGTGCATGATGCTGATTTTAAAGATGTGTTGCTAAATTGTCAAGAGGGAAAGGGTTGGAATAAATTTGTGGTGCATTCCAGCTAGCTCCGTTCGTCTTTTGTTGTTACAGGAGGCGCATAGAGGAGTACTGATGGGTCACTTCGGCATGAAGAAGACCGAGGACATTCTGATCCACCACTTTTATTTTTTTTTTTGAATTAAAACTGTGGGGCAAAAAACCCCCCAGCAAGGTTCAACAGATTACAAGATCAGCAAGGAGCTGAGAAAACTCACCCACACTACGGCACACACTTACCTAGAAAAAGGAAGAAGAAAGAACACAAAAGGGAAGAAACAAAACGAACAAAACTGAACTGTGCTAAACAACGCTGGACAACCAAGCTCTTATATCTTCATGCAAATCAGGCTTGACTCTATGCAAGTGAAGAATGATCTCATCAGCAAAAGCAGACTTCCATTGTGCCAAGTTTGGGGGCCTTCCTTCAAAGATCAGAGCATTTCGCTCCTTCCATATGCACCAGGCTGCAATCAGAAAAACTTCCATAAAGAACGGGCTGTGCCAAGATCTTCTAGCAATGATCAATTTCTGAAAATAATTTGGCACCCTCGGCCATTTGATTCCAAGTACTTCCCATCTAGCCCTCGCCGATTCACAATGAAAGAACAAATGTACGATTGTTTCCTCATCCTCAATGTCACACATGACACAATTATACCCTTCTTCAAGGAATTTATTACGCCGTCTGAGGACATCCCTTGTGTTCAGTCTGTCCACAAGTAGAAGCCAACCAAAGAATTTCATCTTAGGCACACATTTAGATTTCCAGATCCACTTGAGAGGCCTAGGAGGCTCAAGACATGCAAACTGATGTTGGTAATATCTCCTCGAGCTATAAACACTGGAACCCCAAATGAAGATCCACCACTTTTATTGGCCAAAGATGAGCCGTGACGTCGAACACTTCATTGCCCGCTGCACCACGTGCCAAAAAACTAAGTCACGACTTAATCCTCATGGTTTATACATGCCTCTTCCTGTTCTAAGCATACCTTGGGAAGATATTTCTATGGACTTTATTTTAGGGCTTCCTGGAACAAAGAAGGGGAGGGATAGTATATTTGTTGTCGTGGATAGATTCTCTAAGATGGCTCATTTTATACCATGTCATAAAAGTGATGGTGCTACAAATGTTGCTGATTTGTTCTTTAAGGAAATTGTTCGCTTGCATGGTATTCCGAATATGATAGTTTCAGATCGTGATGCTAAATTTCTTTGTCATTTTTGGAGAACCTTGTGGGGTAAGTTGGGAACTAAGCTGTTATTTTCCACTACTTGTCATCCCTAAATCGATGGACAAACTGAGGTAGTCAATAGAACATTGTCTACTATGCTTAGGGTTGTGCTTAAAAACAACTTAAAAATATGGGAGGAATGTTTGCCTCATATGGAATTTGCTTATAATCGTTCGCTGCATTCTACCAAAAAGAAATGCCCTTTTGAGATTGTTTATGGTTTCATACCTCGTGCACTTATCGACTTGTTGCCTCTTCCAGCTTCTGAGAAGGTAAATTTTGATGCGCAACAACGTGCTGATTTTACCACTTTGTGCACTAGCTAATCCTAGACTAATCGATTTACACATAGGATCTAGGAGTCGTTGCTCTAGGATTTGACACGGTGTCAAAATCTTTGACCACAGCCAGAGTCAAAATCTTCGACCACTGTAGGTGTCAAAATCTTTGACTGCTACTGATGTCAAAATCTTTGACCATAGCTAGAGTAAAAATCTTCAACTACAACCGGTGTTGAAATCTTCAAACTCAGCCGGTGTCGAAATCTTCGACCGCAGCCAGAGTCAAAATCTTCGACCGCAGCCGGTGTCAAAATCTTTGACTACAGCTAAAGTCAAAACCTTTGACCATAGCTAGTGTCAAAATCTTCGACCGCTACTAGTGTCGAAATCTTTGACCGCAGTCAAAATCAAAATCTTCAACCACTACCGGTGTCGAAATCTTTGACCACAGTCGGAGTCGAGATCTTCGACTCCTGCTGAAGTCGAAACCTTCAATCGCTGATGGAGTCGAGACAAATCTTTTGGTGATACTCCAAACGTCGCAACTTTACCTCAGGTTTTCTTTTATATGTATAATAATCTTTTACAAAAAATAAGAATATTGAAGAAAATAATAATATGACTCAATATAAATTGGTTTATAAAGTTGAATTGTGATATTAGAATAAAGTCCATGAAATTAGAATAAAGTCCATGAAAGGTAAAAATAACAGAGAATTAATATTGCTCCATTGCATGACTTAGTAAAATAATATTTAAGGCAAGATACTTAATTAATCATCTTTTGAATTGAAACATACTTTTTCTGCAAAGACCGCATGAAATATAATCAGTATAAATAAAAGATCAAACTTTGCTATGAAATTATAATGAAGGTTTATGCCAATAGATAACACTAAAAATTTAATCTTTTTTAATTTCATGTCAACCTTAGCAAGATAATTCTTATGAGAATAATTAAAGCAATATTAAGCCGTACAATAATAAATATTATTTCAAAAGTCACAAGTCCCCTTTTTAATAACGAGTATTGATTAAGAAAGATAATCTGGGTAATAGATAAATAACATTTAACTAGAAATATTGAAGTTTAAATTAAAATCCACCTTGCATATAATTTCTCAAAGAAAACAATTATTGTACCATAAATGTGTGTCTTAAATCCTTTTTGCCAATAAAAAAACATCATTGGAATATACCACCTTGAGTAAATAACATTAAAATTTAGGGAAAAATAATCAACCTTCATGTTTATGTCACTTAAAATACAATTTAAATTCAAGTATACCTTGCACATGAATTGGATGTCTCTCAAACAAAATTTGTACCTTGCACGTGAATTCCAGTCTTTAAAAAATAATTTGTATGCCACTAACTTTTTCTTGAACCCAAACATTACTAAAAGCCACATAAAATGTTGTCATTTCATGTCAATAACATCTTTAGTAAAAGTGCCATGATAAAATGCAATCTTGCCTAACACAACAAAAGAAACTATTAAATTAAAAATGAAACCAAGGTACTTTGCGATCGACTATTCCTAACCCTCTTTGAATTAAGACACGGAATATTCCTGTGATTATTCCTTCACCATTGATCTGTCATTATTTTCCTTCCCAGCAAAGCTTCCCCGCCATCCCCTCATTCACTCAAACTCCATTTTACTATGTCAAACATTCCTCACCCTCTAAACCTTCTCTAACATTACCGAACTCAATCCTAATAAAACTTAATTATGTTCTCTTTGGATTTATTTGGATCTTTTGCAGTTCTTTGAATTTATTTGGTCTTTCAATCATTTATCGTGTAATTAGAAAGTCAAAGTCCTGAAGGAGCATCAACTCGAGCAGGATCGAGATTCGGACAAAGACAAAAACCAATAGCTTCAAGATCATTTACTGAGAAGGTTTTGAGTAAGATCAAGACCACAGTAATTTAAGCAAGGCAAGCACCCCCTTTGACCATGTTGGTCTCAGTATTTCAATTATTGTATATTGTTTGTGAAATCTATTATGCATGCGTGTATATTTTGTTAAATTGCTATGCCATGAGTAATGGTAGGTACAACCGCTTGTATGCATTACACCTCCTTGAGAATTTGTATCCTTACTATTGTGACCCTTAGGACATGGTTTGATAGTAGCTAATGTCAAAATTTGGGTATATCACATTGAGTACATGTTCTAAATGCTCAGCCACACACTAGTTTCTACTAAGTTTGAACTTTCAAACAAATTTACAAATGGACATGATGGTTTCAAAAATGTCAGACTAGAGGGAGAACCTCTGTTAGTTTGGTATGAACCAATATGAAAAAGCTAGTTTTTGGATGCGGGCGAGTTATATGATAAATTGTCAAATGTGAGGAGGAACCTCGCAGGTAGATAGGGAGAGATTCTCACTGAGTCAATTAAGGACCGAACACTGTTGTCTCACATCTAAGTCACACCGTACAATCACATGTGCTATATGGGCTCTAGCTTTAACTGATTAAAGTTGTCTAGGTCTAACCTTGTATTGTGGTTGCCCCAGAAGTAGTAAGGGAATTCCGAGTGATGGTCTACTTGTAGGGGCTCCCTTCACCAAGGTGTTGGGGCCAAAACTTGCTAATACAACGGTAAATTCGCACTTGGGGAACGAACCTAAGTGAGGGTCTTCACTTAGGGGTGGACCTAAGTGAGGATTTGAATGCTCTCTTGAGGGATGGACCTAAGAGGTGTTTGATGTTCATTGGGCTAGTACAAGGTTAGGACTAGAAGATCTAAAGGCTATAAGATAATCATTTTCATCACACACCAAAAGAAGTGTGAAGTTACCGACAGTATAATTGATTATCTCATGTGGGAAAAGTTGTACAACCTCTAGAGAGTGTTAAAAACTATTTAAATAGCTGTTCTCGTGGTCATGAGCATGCTTGGATGTAGCCATAATGGGTATAGTTTTGATTTTCAAAATTGTTTCACTAAACATGATGGGGTGGCATGTACGCATCTTCCATGTGCCATGCCCATGGGTGGGAATTGTGCGATATTGACAGCTGAGGAGGGCTGTGAATTGTATGATTTATTGTTATCAAAGTTATACAAATGTTATTTCATTACATGTCAAATGCTCTTTACAATTCCATTGCAAACTATTACTTACTGATATTGAAAATAAAATTTGCTTCATGCTGAAAATAACTTAGCATAGAGCATCATCCTTTGATAGGCTTGTATATATGTATAATTTTGTGATACACTACAAGTCTTATTGAGTACACAATGTATTCAATCTGCTGAAATTATTGTTGTTAAGAAAATGAAGAAAGATATGTACCAAACGACGCGCACTTGCCCCCAGCACTAGGGAATACAACGTTGGGTTTTTCTAGGGCCTTATCCCCAGTCGATTGCCTATGGGCTATGGTGGCATACCACTAGATGCTTCTACTTATTTATTTATCTTCCGCTATAATTTACTCTTGACTCTGGTATTTACTTGGCCAGTCAGTCATATTCTGTAAAAACCTTATTATGCATCACTTATGTATTCACCCCTTTGTCATAAAATAAATGTAATATCCCGGGAGAGATTTGTCAAATAATAGATTAATCAGGGAAAAAGGGGAAAATTGGAAAAGGATTTAATAGTGATTTTAGGGGGGAAATCTGCAAAACAGAGGCAACCTGGGCATGGGCCGAGGCCCAGGAGGTGGCCGGCCAAGGGAAAAGGGGGGGAGGCGCCCCACCCCCACCCCGAAACCCTAGCCGCCCCTCTCCCCAACCGCCCCTTCCACCCCTAGAGCCGCACCTCCCTCTTCCTCCTTGTGCCTCCTTTGGCCAGCAGCGTCACCTTCACCTCCATGGACGCCCCCTGCGATTGGTGAAGGAATCCCGGTTGTTGCGGATCGAGGGGAGGAGAGCGATCGTTCGCCGGGAAGTGTTTTGGATCCGGAAGGTGGAGGATAGGACGGGAAAAGGAAGGGAGGCAGAGATCGTGTGGAGTTCTCCGTGTTCTTCAGCGATTCGTTAAGAGTAATTACTCCTAATTCTCCCCGCTAGCTGCATATTTAATTGTTTAGCATTGTCGGTTTTCGGTTCTGCTCGGGACAGTCTCTGTTAGACGGTCTTTTTGACGTAGATCCGTGGGGATTCAGCTCTGGAGTTCTCCTAGATAGTTGTAGAGGACGTAATTATATTTCAATGAAGTGCTAGAATGCGTCATTCGGACCTTTGTAGCAAACGTTATGATTTTTCTAGTAGGACTGTCCTGCAGATCGGGGGAATTCCTGTCAGGTTTCGGTAGATTGGTTGGGGTGATTAGGAAATGGAGGAATTAAAGGATCTTCATATTATGCAAGTTTCAGATAATTTCCTTAGATTTCCAAAAAGGTCAAGAAATCCTGATTCCAACTCTCGGGGTGAAAGTTATGACAATTTTAGTGCGCTGTCCAGAGAACCCATTATGAAACTGATGTTTTAGAAAATTGGATGGTGCGGGTAGAAGATGGCTGAATCAGGGAGGCTCACCAACTAGGTTTAGTTATATAATTTAATTATCTTTCCAGAAAGTCTGAGAACGCCCTAGTTAGACTTCCGTACCAATAGATATGAATTTTTGAAGTTGACTGTCCGTAGAGGGGGACAGGATGGCCGAAAGGATTTGGGGTTTTGAATCAAGCTAAACATGTTGGGTTAGTTTGGGGTTGTTTTTATTTAATCTAAAGACTCTCTACTGTTGTCTTAGCAATAATTATAATTATTATTCAGGAGGAGGACGGATTCCAGGGGCCGCACCTTCTGCTCATCCCCCGTTTTCTCGTGGTTAAGGCAAGTATAATGATGGTCTAAACTTCATAGTGTGAATTGTGGATGATTGTTGGTTTGTAGATGTTTTGATCTATATTATGAGAATATGTGATCTTGATTATGTTAATGATATGTTGATACTGTTTATCGTCGATTGCAAATGAATGTGAGAATTTCTGGTGCATAGCTATCGTGAATGCAAGTTTATTTATTGAGATATTCACGTTTGTGCATCATGCTGATTTATTGAAGTCTTGGTCACGAGATGACCAAGCGTCGAGGTCCCGTCATGTTGATGTCATGACGGGCTAAAGGTCCCCATACTTGAGGAGTATGGGCAATTGGTCCCTGTACCAGATGGTACAGGCATGGGTGGGCGTTGACGGATGCACACTCCGCATTACCGGTAAAATACGAAAGAGAAGAGAAAAAGAGATTTTTGATCATATTGCATAGTATGGTTTATTTATATGATTGATGGATGAACTTGAGAAATGATGTTCACTTTTATTCTTGTTGCCACTATTTATATTTGCTGAGTCGTTGGACTCACTCTTGTTGTTGTTGTTGTTGTTGTTGTTGTTGTTGTTGTTGTTGTTGTTGTGGTTGCTATTTGTTTTAGGTACCTACATGGGATCGGCATGCATGGGGATAAAGAAGGATTAGTTTTGTTGCACTTGCACGGTCTGTTCACCTTGGGAGAAAGAAAGAACATTAAACATTATTTGCTGAATAACTTAAGTGGTAGTTGACTAAAGATCATCATGTTTAAGATGTAATAAAGGATTAGAACTCTTTTACATTACTTCCGTTCTTTATTTAAGCTTTGTGGTTATGAGTGCGATGGTAAACATAACCCAGTTTTGTTTAGAATTGATTATATTGCTTATTGTTATTCATATCATTTGATCATGATTGTTGGAACCTCTAATTTAGACAATAAACAAAGGAGGTTCTGCCGAATTTTTGTAAGATGAATGTTAGTTTTCATTGCTATGTTATTAGTTTGGTAGCATTTCAGGTCATTGATTGGCTGGGGTGTTACAGTTGGTATCAGAGCGGGCTGTAGGTCCGTGGTTAATGGAATATTAAATTTGACACACTAAGCACCGTAGGTGGGAATGGGGTTTGCATTGCATCAATATGTTTCTGTCGATTATCATAATTGACTCAGTACTTAATGTTTGGCTTTGCATTTGTTTGTGTTATAGTGATGGCAAGGGGTAGAGGCCGTGGTCGGCAGGGTGCCGGACGAGGCCAGGCTGTGCCCCCGCCTGAAGTTCAGAACTCTGTAGCTGGAGAGGCCAGTTCTGTGGGGTCAGAGGAAGAGGTTGCTTCAGCGGTTCCAGGGAACCAGACTCCACCAGATGCACCTATTGCCGCACCCGTGATGGTACCTACGACAGTACCTGCAATGGGTGTTATGGGACTGCACCAGTGGAATGCTTTGAGGTTGGACACCTTCGATGGTTTGGGCACGCCAGTTGATGCTGCTAACTGGCTGCGGCACATATAGAGGCATTTGGGAGTGCTGGGACTAACATCAGAGCAGCGAGTTCAATATGTGGCCTTTCAGCTCAAGGGGCAAGCATATCTCTGGTGGGAAGGAGTCCTGTCAGCCAGAGCCGCTGCCCAGGGACCAGCAACTTGGGAGCTGTTTGTGGAGCAGTTTAGGAGGAGGTTTTATCCTGCCTCATTTGTGGAGAGGATGGAAGTATCATTGAACAGTTATAAGCAGGGTAAGATGTCAGTGTCAGAGTATGAAGTGGGTTTTAATAACTTAATCCGCTTTGTGCCATTTGTGGCTACCAATGAGATGGAGAAGGCCAAGAGATTTCGCAGAGGGCTCAGGCAGGAGTTTCGCCAGGTGTTGGGGGCCTTGGAGCTTCGTGATTTTGCCTCCTTGGTGGAGCAAGCTAGGGGCATGGAGCTAGAGATGCAGCTTGGGGAAGGATTGCAGGGTGCAGGAGGTACTGTGGCTTCTGAGGGTTCGGAGGGCAGTCAGAAGAAGAGTTTTGGAGGAGGTAGTGGGTCATCGCTGAAGCCAGTTCCCAAGAGGTTCAAGGGCCCACAAAATTCATTCAAGTCCAAGTTCACCAAGCCCCAGGCACCATCTACCTTTCGATCTTCAGCAAATGCTCCTATGATGCGTCCAGCCCCAGGACAGGGAATGAAATGCTTCAAGTGTGGGGATGGTCATCGTGCTTCAGAGTGTTCTTGGAGTGGAGCTTGTCGCCATTGTGGTCAGGAGGGCCACAAGGCATTGGTTTGTAAGCGGAACCCCGCCAGCGTCATTAAATGGGAACCAGTGCATGCATCAGCTTCAGCGCCAGCGGTTTCTTCTCGAGGGTCAGTGCAGATGCTAGCAGCCGCTCCTACTCAGCCTTGGGTGCCGCCTCAGCCTCACTACCCTTCTCCTGGAGTGATGCCACCAGGGTACTTTTGGCCGCCTTCCCCCGCGGCCTTGTTTCCAGCTGTGGCGCCTTCAGCTCCTCCTGCAGCGGCGGCACCGCCATACCCAGGTGTGGGGACACCAGCCGCCCCAGCCTCAGTCTCCTACGCCATGCTGACTGCTGAGTCGGTGGGTCGTCCTGACGTGGTGACAGGTACGCTTTCGGTGGATTCAGTGGAGGCATTTGTTTTATTTGACTCTGGGGCTACTTTTTCCTTTACATCTTTAGAGTTTGCTAGCCGGGCAAATTTGAGTATGCAGCAAATAGCTCAGTCTGTTCTAGTTAATTCGACTGGGGGAAGTCTTTCCAGTTCCACAGTCTGTCCGGGTTGTGTGCTCACTATAGATGGGGAGAACTTTATTGCTAATTTGATGGTTATGAGGATGGAGCCGTTTGATGTTATTTTGGGGATGGATTGGTTGCATAGTTACCGTACTGTCATATCATGTTTTTGGAAGACAGTAACTCTGCAAGCGCCGTCGGGCCAAGAAATAGTTTTCCAGGGTAGTGCCCCCTCTTTTTCACCTAGTGTGCTGGCTAGTTTGTATCCTGGTAGTAGAGCAGCAAAGAGTGGATTTCTATTGTCTCTAGTGGAAAAGTCGAATTCCTCTTTGGTTGCAGAAAGTATTCCAGTGGTTCGGGAATTCTTGGATGTATTTCCAGCAGAGTTGCCAGGGATGCCTCCACCGCGTCCAGTGGAGTTCAGGATTGATTTAGTGCCAGGTGCACGACCGGTTTCTATGACCCCGTACCATTTGGCTCGTCCTTTTCAGGAAGAACTAAAGAAGCAATTAGATGATCTGAGAGTGAAAGACCTTATTCGACCTAGTGTGTCCCCGTGGGGAGCTTCTGTGTTATTTACTAAGAAGAAGGATGGAAGTTGGCGCATGTGCATTGATTACCGTGCCCTCAACCAGCTGACCATCAAGAACAAGTATCCTTTACCCCGCATTGAAGATTTGTTTGATCAGTTGAGAGGGGCTAAGGTATTCTCAAAGATTGATCTCCAGTCGGGATACAATCAGATTCATGTCCGAGAGGAGGATATTGAAAAGACGGCATTCTCCACAAGGTATGGGCATTTTGAATTTAAAGTTTTGTCTTTTGGACTAACGAACGTGAAGGGGACGGGGTTCCCGATCTTCCGTCTGGTGATGATAACTCTCATTTTGGTGGAACGCGACACACCGATCCGGCTTCAGATCCAACAGACCCGAACCCTGTAACCTTAGCACCACGACTCCTCTGGTTATCAACCGTGTCACTAATCCGGTTGACCTCGCCAAGAAGGCTAATCCCTGCTTGCGAAACGAAGAACACAAGCAAGAACTCGAAAGAACGCAGCTCAAAGAAGTGACAATCTGCAGATGTATGATTAAGATCACGAAAGTGGGGTTTCACGACCGAAAACGGCGGTTGTTCAATGACAGATTGATCTCAAGCAAAACCCAAACCCTAATGGTGGGGGTGGCGGCTGGATATAAGGTCTAAGGGTCGTCACACCCCCTGGATGCGCCCCCTTACGGGCTCTAAGACGATACACGGCCCAACGGACCAAAAGACGGTGACGCAACACCCTGGCAGATTCTGGATGTTGACTTGTTTCGACGATTCCCGTTGACTTCGGTGGAATTTGGACCTCAAACCAAATCCATTGGTTAGCCTATGAAATTATCTTTCCATGCATATGTGGGTCATCGAAAATGGAGTCCGTATGCGTCCTGGGCGTCCGTTTTACTGCAGGCTGGTCCTGAAGGCCGAGGCAGACTCGAACTCGAGTTGGACTGGGCCTCCGGCTTGACTTGGACGTCCTTGCTGGTCTTCTCCGCCTCCACACCTCTCTCCATGTACTTCATGACCCTCTCCAATGTTCCTAAGCAAGATAACATCATTAGGTAGCAATCTATTCTCAAAACTATGAAAATGATCGCTTAAGAACGAGCTCACCTCTAGATTTAATTGTCGCATGCGAGCTCGGGTCATTGGACCTTGCATAACGGTTGGAGGATCAGCGGTTGCATCCGAAGGAGTGATGTCCTCATCAGAACGCCCCTGCTGCTTTCATGGAGACCAGGAACAGGATGTTACATGAGTATCTGGATGTCTTCGTAGTAGTCTTTATTGATGATATTCTGATTTACTCAAAGACTGTAGCGGATCATGATCGACATCTGAGGCTTGTATTGGAAACATTAAGGGAACATAAGTTCTTTGCTAAGTTTAAAAAATGTGAGTTCTGGGTGTCTCAAGTGGGATTCTTGGGGCATATTATCAGTGATAAGGGGATATCAGTTGATCCAAGTAAAGTTTCCACAGTGGTAGAATGGGAAAGACCGACCAATGTCAAAGAGGTGAGAAGCTTCCTTGGAATGGCAGGTTACTATCGGTGATTTGTACAAGATTTCTCCATCATTGCCAAGCCTTTATCAAGGCTCACACAGAAGGATGTGAGGTTCCAGTGGGATGATGATTGTGAGCGCAGTTTTCAGATTTTGAAGGAAAAGCTGGTGACCGCTCCTGTTCTCACTGTTCCGGAACCAAGGAAGCATTTCACGGTTTTCTCCGATGCTTCACGAGTTGGACTGGGATGTGTTCTCATGCAGGATGGTAAGGTTATAGCTTATGCATCGAGGCAACTGAAGAAACATGAGCAGAATTATCCAACCCATGATCTAAAGTTGGCCGCCATTGTGTTTGCGTTGAAACTTTGGAGGCACTACCTATATGGTGAGTCGTGTGATGTGTTCACCGATCACAAGAGTCTTAAGTACATTTTTACCCAGAAAGATCTGAATTTGAGGCAACGCAGATGGTTGGAGTTGATTAAGGATTACGATCTCACCATTCAGTATCACCCGGGTAAGGCCAATGTGGTGGCTGATGCTCTTAGTCGCAAGGCGACGCCTGCTACTCTGGATTGTCTTATTGCTGACTTCGACCGTATGGGGATATCTTATTGCTATGCGGGCACGGCACGGGCAGAGACACAGTTGATCTTAGAGTCAGCCATTCCAGAGCGTGTGCGGGAAGCACAACAGCATGATCAGTTACTGCAGAGGGTCAGGAAGCGTATAGAGATGGGCAAAGAAGGGGATTTTAGTTTGGATGAGTCTGGTGCATTGCGTTTTAAGGGACGCCTCTGTGTGCCACAGAAAGCGGAGGTTAAGTGTGATATTTTGAAAGAAGCACATCGCACCCCATATACTGTTCACTAGGGGAAACAAAGATGTATCATGATTTGAAGCAGAATTTCTAGTGGAAAAGAATGAAAGTGGATATAGCTAATTATGTGGCCTCTTGTGATATCTGTCAGCAAGTAAAGGCAGAACATAAAAGACCAGCAGGGTTGTTGCAGCCATTAGAGATCCCTCAATGGCCTTGGGATGATATTTCTATGGATTTTGTGATTGCGTTGTCCCGGTCGCCGCGAGGCAAGGATGCAGTTTGGGTGATAGTGGATCGATTCAGCAAGTCAGCGCATTTCATTCCCATTCGCACGACCAGCTCAGCAAGCGATTTGGCTCCTATTTATGTGCGAGAGATTGTGAGACTTCATGGTGTGCCAAAGACCATAGTTTCTGATAGAGATGCCAAGTTTGTCTCCAAGTTTTGGGAGAGTTTGCAGAGTGCAATGGGCACCCAGCTCCGCCTGAGTACGACATTTCATCCACAGACAGATGGACAGTTGGAGCGCACCATTTAGACCCTGGAGGATATGTTAAGGTCCTGTGTGTTGTCTTGGAAGGGTAGTTGGGAAGATCAGCTGCCTTTAGTGGAATTTGCTTATAATAACAGCTATCATTCAAGTATCAAGGCTGCACCATTTGAAGTATTAAACGGCCGAAAATGCAGGTCGCCCCTTTGCTGGGAAGCGGTGGGCGAGAAGGCAGTTTTGGGTCCGGATTGGGTCCAGAAGACAGTTGAAAGAGTGGCCTTGGTGAGGCAGAATTTGTTGGCCGCCCAGAGCAGGCAGAAAAGTTATGCTGATGTGAGAAGGAGGGATCTGGAATTTGAAGTGGGGGATCAGGTGCTCTTGAGAGTATCTCCCACCAAGGGCGTGGTGAGGTTCGGTACCAAAGGGAAGCTTAGTCCGAGGTATGTTGGGCCTTTCACGATCCTAGCTCGAATCGGAAAGTTGGCATACCGTTTGGATCTTCCCGAGTCTATGCGCGGGGTGCATAACGTGTTTCACGTGTCCATGTTGAGGAAAAACCTGAGAGATCCGGAGCTTCATATTACTCTGGAGCCATTAATAATTGAACACGATCTGTCCTTTGAGTCCAAGCTAGTGCGAATTCTGGAAAGGTCAGAGAAGGTATTGAGGAATAAAACTTTGCATTATGTCAAGGTGCTCTGGTCGCAGTAGACCGAGAGGGAGGCTACATGGGAATTGGAATCTCGCATGCGTGAACAATATCCAGAGTTATTCACATCAGGTATGTGTTTATGATTAAGTCTAATTGTAATTATAGCATTGTGAGTGTACGGTTAGAATTCGGGGTCGAATTCTGTTTAAGGGGGGTAGAATGTAATATCCCAGGAGAGGTTTGTCAAATAATAGATTAATCAGGGAAAAGGGGGAAAATTAGAAAAGGATTTAATAGTGATTTTAGGGGGGAATTCTGCAAAACAGAGGCAACCTGGGCTTGGGCCGAGGCCCAGGAGGTGGCCGGCCAAGGGAAAAGGGGGGGAGGCGCCCCACCCCCAAACCCTAGCCGCCCCTCTCCCCAACCGCCCCTTCCACCCCTAGAGCCACACCTCCCTCTTCCTCCTTGCGCCTCCTTTGGCCAGCAGCGTTACCTTCACCTCCATGGACGCCCCCTGCGATTGGTGAAGGAATCCCGGTTGTTGCGGATCGAGGGGAGGAGAGCGATCGTTCGCCGGGAAGTGTTTTGGATCCGGAAGGTGGAGGATAGGACGGGAAAAGGAAGGGAGGCAGAGATCGTGTGGAGTTCTCCGTGTTCTTCAGCGATTCGTTAAGAGTAATTACTCCTAATTCTCCCCGCTAGCTGCATATTTAATTGTTTAGCATTGTCGGTTTTCGGTTCTGCTCAGGACAGTCTCTGTTAGACGGTCTTTGTGACGTAGATCCGTGGGGATTCAGCTCTGGCGTTCTCCTACATAGTTGTAGAGGACGTAATTATCTTTCAATGAAGTGCTAGAATGCGTCATTCAGACCTTTGTAGCGAAAGTTATGATTTTTCTAGTAGGACTGTCCTGCAGATCGGGGGAATTCCTGTCAGGTTTCGGTAGATTGGTTGGGGTGATTAGGAAATGGAGGAATTAAAGGATCTTCATATTATGCAAGTTTCAGATAATTTCCTTATATTTCCAAAAAGGTCAAGAAATCCTGATTCCAACTCTCGGGGTGAAAGTTATGACAATTTTAGTGCGCTGTCCAGAGAACCCGTTATGAAACTGATGTTTTAGAAAATTGGATGGTGCGGGTAGAAGATGGCCGAATCAGGGAGGCTCACCAACTAGGTTTAGTTATATAATTTAATTATCTTTCCAGAAAGTCTAAGAACGCCCTATTTAGATTTCCGTACCAATAGATATGAATTTTTGAAGTTGACTGTCCGTAGAGGGGGACAGGATGGCCGAAAGGATTTGGGGTTTTGAATCAAGCTAAACATGTTGGGTTAGTTTGGGGTTGTTTTTATTTAATCTAAAGACTCGCTACTGTTGTCTTAGCAATAATTATAATTATTATTCAGGAGGAGGACGGATTCCAGGGGCCGCACCTTCTGCTCATCCCCCGTTTTCTCGTGGTTAAGGCAAGTATAATGATGGTCTAAACTTCATAGTGTGAATTGTGGATGATTGTTGGTTTGTAGATGTTTTGATCTATATTATGAGAATATGTGATCTTGATTATGTTAATGATATGTTGATACTGTTTATCGTCGATTGCAAATGAATGTGAGAATTTCTGGTGCATAGCTATCGTGAATGCAAGTTTATTTATTGAGATATTCACGTTTGTGCATCATGCTGATTTATTGAAGTCTTGGTCACGAGATGACCAAGCGTCGAGGTCCCGTCATGTTGATGTCATGACGGGCTAAAGGTCCCCATACTTGAGGAGTATGGGCAATTGGTCCCTGTACCAGATGGTACAGGCATGGGTGGGCATTGACGGATGCACACTCCGCATTAACGGTAAAATGCGAAAGAGAAGAGAAAAAGAGATTTTTGATCATATTGCATAGCATGGTTTATTTATATGATTGATGGATGAACTTGAGAAATGATGTTCACTTTTATTCTTGTTGCCACTATTTATATTTGCTGAGTCGTTGGACTCACTCTTGTTGTTGTTGTTGTTGTTGTTGTTGTTGTTGTTGTGGTTGCTATTTGTTTTAGGTACCTACATGGGATCGGCATGCATGGGGATAAAGAAGGATTAGTTTTGTTGCACTTGCACGGTCTGTTCACCTTGGGAGAAAGAAAGAACATTAAACATTATTTGCTGAATAACTTAAGTGGTAGTTGACTAAAGATCATCATGTTTAAGATGTAATAAAGGATTAGAACTCTTTTACATTACTTCCGTTCTTTATTTAAGCTTTGTGGTTATGAGTGCGATGGTAAACATAACCCAGTTTTGTTTAGAATTGATTATATTGCTTATTGTTATTCATATCATTTGATCATGATTGTTGGAACCTCTAATTTAGACAATAAACAAAGGAGGTTCTGCCGAATTTTTGTAAGATGAATGTTAGTTTTCATTGCTATGTTATTAGTTTGGTAGCATTTCAGGTCATTGATTGGCTGGGGTGTTACAGTTGGTATCAGAGCGGGCTGTAGGTCCGTGGTTAATGGAATATTAAATTTGACACACTAAGCACCGTAGGTGGGAATGGGGTTTGCATTGCATCAATATGTTTCTGTCGATTATCATAATTGACTCAGTACTTAATGTTTGGCTTTGCATTTGTTTGTGTTATAGTGATGGCAAGGGGTAGAGGCCGTGGTCGGCAGGGTGCCGGACGAGGCCAGGCTGTGCCCCCGCCTGAAGTTCAGAACTCTGTAGCTGGAGAGGCCAGTTCTGTGGGGTCAGAGGAAGAGGTTGCTTCAGCGGTTCCAGGGAACCAGACTCCACCAGATGCACCTATTGCCGCACCCGTGATGGTACCTACGACAGTACCTGCAATGGGTGTTATGGGACTGCACCAGTGGAATGCTTTGAGGTTGGACACCTTCGATGGTTTGGGCACGCCAGCTGATGCTGCTAACTGGCTGCGGCACATATAGAGGCATTTGGGAGTGCTGGGACTGACATCAGAGCAGCGAGTTCAATATGTGGCCTTTCAGCTCAAGGGGCAAGCATATCTCTGGTGGGAAGGAGTCCTGTCAGCCAGAGCCGCTGCCCAGGGACCAGCAACTTGGGAGCTGTTTGTGGAGCAGTTTAGGAGGAGGTTTTATCCTGCCTCATTTGTGGAGAGGATGGAAGTATCATTGAACAGTTATAAGCAGGGTAAGATGTCAGTGTCAGAGTATGAAGTGGGTTTTAATAACTTAATCCGCTTTGTGCCATTTGTGGCTACCAATGAGATGGAGAAGGCCAAGAGATTTCGCAGAGGGCTCAGGCAGGAGTTTCGCCAGGTGTTGGGGGCCTTGGAGCTTCGTGATTTTGCCTCCTTGGTGGAGCAAGCTAGGGGCATGGAGCTAGAGATGCAGCTTGGGGAAGGATTGCAGGGTGCAGGAGGTACTGTGGCTTCTGAGGGTTCGGAGGGCAGTCAGAAGAAGAGTTTTGGAGGAGGTAGTGGGTCATCGCTGAAGCCAGTTCCCAAGAGGTTCAAGGGCCCACAAAATTCATTCAAGTCCAAGTTCACCAAGCCCCAGGCACCATCTACCTTTCGATCTTCAGCAAATGCTCCTATGATGCGTCCAGCCCCAGGACAGGGAATGAAATGCTTCAAGTGTGGGGATGGTCATCGTGCTTCAGAGTGTTCTTGGAGTGGAGCTTGTCGCCATTGTGGTCAGGAGGGCCACAAGGCATTGGTTTGTAAGCGGAACCCCGCCAGCGTCATTAAATGGGAACCAGTGCATGCATCAGCTTCAGCGCCAGCGGTTTCTTCTCGAGGGTCAGTGCAGATGCTAGCAGCCGCTCCTACTCAGCCTTGGGTGCCGCCTCAGCCTCACTACCCTTCTCCTGGAGTGATGCCACCAGGGTACTTTTGGCCGCCTTCCCCCGCGGCCTTGTTTCCAGCTGTGGCGCCTTCAGCTCCTCCTGCAGCGGCGGCACCGCCATACCCAGGTGTGGGGACACCAGCCGCCCCAGCCTCAGTCTCCTACGCCATGCTGACTGCTGAGTCGGTGGGTCGTCCTGACGTGGTGACAGGTACGCTTTCGGTGGATTCAGTGGAGGCATTTGTTTTATTTGACTCTGGGGCTACTTTTTCCTTTACATCTTTAGAGTTTGCTAGCCGGGCAAATTTGAGTATGCAGCAAATAGCTCAGTCTGTTCTAGTTAATTCGACTGGGGGAAGTCTTTCCAGTTCCACAGTCTGTCCGGGTTGTGTGCTCACTATAGATGGGGAGAACTTTATTGCTAATTTGATGGTTATGAGGATGGAGCCGTTTGATGTTATTTTGGGGATGGATTGGTTGCATAGTTACCGTACTGTCATATCATGTTTTTGGAAGACAGTAACTCTGCAAGCGCCGTCGGGCCAAGAAATAGTTTTCCAGGGTAGTGCCCCCTCTTTTTCACCTAGTGTGCTGGCTAGTTTGTATCCTGGTAGTAGAGCAGCAAAGAGTGGATTTCTATTGTCTCTAGTGGAAAAGTCGAATTCCTCTTTGGTTGCAGAAAGTATTCCAGTGGTTCGGGAATTCTTGGATGTATTTCCAGCAGAGTTGCCAGGGATGCCTCCACCGCGTCCAGTGGAGTTCAGGATTGATTTAGTGCCAGGTGCACGACCGGTTTCTATGACCCCGTACCATTTGGCTCGTCCTTTTCAGGAAGAACTAAAGAAGCAATTAGATGATCTGAGAGTGAAAGACCTTATTCGACCTAGTGTGTCCCCGTGGGGAGCTTCTGTGTTATTTACTAAGAAGAAGGATGGAAGTTGGCGCATGTGCATTGATTACCGTGCCCTCAACCAGCTGACCATCAAGAACAAGTATCCTTTACCCCGCATTGAAGATTTGTTTGATCAGTTGAGAGGGGCTAAGGTATTCTCAAAGATTGATCTCCAGTCGGGATACAATCAGATTCATGTCCGAGAGGAGGATATTGAAAAGACGGCATTCTCCACAAGGTATGGGCATTTTGAATTTAAAGTTTTGTCTTTTGGACTAACGAACGTGAAGGGGACGGGGTTCCCGATCTTCCGTCTGGTGATGATAACTCTCATTTTGGTGGAACGCGACACACCGATCCGGCTTCAGATCCAACAGACCCGAACCCTGTAACCTTAGCACCACGACTCCTCTGGTTATCAACCGTGTCACTAATCCGGTTAACCTCGCCAAGAAGGCTAATCCCTGCTTGCGAAACGAAGAACACAAGCAAGAACTCGAAAGAACGCAGCTCAAAGAAGTGACAATCTGCAGATGTATGATTAAGATCACGAAAGTGGGGTTTCACGACCGAAAACGGCGGTTGTTCAATGACAGATTGATCTCAAGCAAAACCCAAACCCTAATGGTGGGGGTGGCGGCTGGATATAAGGTCTAAGGGTCGTCACACCCCCTGGATGCGCCCCCTTACGGGCTCTAAGACGATACACGGCCCAACGGACCAAAAGACGGTGACGCAACACCCTGGCAGATTCTGGATGTTGACTTGTTTCGACGATTCCCGTTGACTTCGGTGGAATTTGGACCTCAAACCAAATCCATTGGTTAGCCTATGAAATTATCTTTCCATGCATATGTGGGTCATCGAAAACGGAGTCCGTATGCGTCCTGGGCGTCCGTTTTACTGCAGGCTGGTCCTGAAGGCCGAGGCAGACTCGAACTCGAGTTGGACTGGGCCTCCGGCTTGACTTGGACGTCCTTGCTGGTCTTCTCCGCCTCCACACCTCTCTCCATGTACTTCATGACCCTCTCCAATGTTCCTAAGCAAGATAACATCATTAGGTAGCAATCTATTCTCAAAACTATGAAAATGATCGCTTAAGAACGAGCTCACCTCTAGATTTAATTGTCGCATGCGAGCTCGGGTCATTGGACCTTGCATAACGGTTGGAGGATCAGCGGTTGCATCCGAAGGAGTGATGTCCTCATCAGAACGCCCCTGCTGCTTTCATGGAGACCAGGAACAGGATGTTACATGAGTATCTGGATGTCTTCGTAGTAGTCTTTATTGATGATATTCTGATTTACTCAAAGACTGTAGCGGATCATGATCGACATCTGAGGCTTGTATTGGAAACATTAAGGGAACATAAGTTCTTTGCTAAGTTTAAAAAATGTGAGTTCTGGGTGTCTCAAGTGGGATTCTTGGGGCATATTATCAGTGATAAGGGGATATCAGTTGATCCAAGTAAAGTTTCCACAGTGGTAGAATGGGAAAGACCGACCAATGTCAAAGAGGTGAGAAGCTTCCTTGGAATGGCAGGTTACTATCGGTGATTTGTACAAGATTTCTCCATCATTGCCAAGCCTTTATCAAGGCTCACACAGAAGGATGTGAGGTTCCAGTGGGATGATGATTGTGAGCGCAGTTTTCAGATTTTGAAGGAAAAGCTGGTGACCGCTCCTGTTCTCACTGTTCCGGAACCAAGGAAGCATTTCACGGTTTTCTCCGATGCTTCACGAGTTGGACTGGGATGTGTTCTCATGCAGGATGGTAAGGTTATAGCTTATGCATCGAGGCAACTGAAGAAACATGAGCAGAATTATCCAACCCATGATCTAAAGTTGGCCGCCATTGTGTTTGCGTTGAAACTTTGGAGGCACTACCTATATGGTGAGTCGTGTGATGTGTTCACCGATCACAAGAGTCTTAAGTACATTTTTACCCAGAAAGATCTGAATTTGAGGCAACGCAGATGGTTGGAGTTGATTAAGGATTACGATCTCACCATTCAGTATCACCCGGGTAAGGCCAATGTGGTGGCTGATGCTCTTAGTCGCAAGGCGACGCCTGCTACTCTGGATTGTCTTATTGCTGACTTCGACCGTATGGGGATATCTTATTGCTATGCGGGCACGGCACGGGCAGAGACACAGTTGATCTTAGAGTCAGCCATTCCAGAGCGTGTGCGGGAAGCACAACAGCATGATCAGTTACTGCAGAGGGTCAGGAAGCGTATAGAGATGGGCAAAGAAGGGGATTTTAGTTTGGATGAGTCTGGTGCATTGCGTTTTAAGGGACGCCTCTGTGTGCCACAGAAAGCGGAGGTTAAGTGTGATATTTTGAAAGAAGCACATCGCACCCCATATACTGTTCACTAGGGGAAACAAAGATGTATCATGATTTGAAGCAGAATTTCTAGTGGAAAAGAATGAAAGTGGATATAGCTAATTATGTGGCCTCTTGTGATATCTGTCAGCAAGTAAAGGCAGAACATAAAAGACCAGCAGGGTTGTTGCAGCCATTAGAGATCCCTCAATGGCCTTGGGATGATATTTCTATGGATTTTGTGATTGCGTTGTCCCGGTCGCCGCGAGGCAAGGATGCAGTTTGGGTGATAGTGGATCGATTCAGCAAGTCAGCGCATTTCATTCCCATTCGCACGACCAGCTCAGCAAGCGATTTGGCTCCTATTTATGTGCGAGAGATTGTGAGACTTCATGGTGTGCCAAAGACCATAGTTTCTGATAGAGATGCCAAGTTTGTCTCCAAGTTTTGGGAGAGTTTGCAGAGTGCAATGGGCACCCAGCTCCGCCTGAGTACGACATTTCATCCACAGACAGATGGACAGTTGGAGCGCACCATTTAGACCCTGGAGGATATGTTAAGGTCCTGTGTGTTGTCTTGGAAGGGTAGTTGGGAAGATCAGCTGCCTTTAGTGGAATTTGCTTATAATAACAGCTATCATTCAAGTATCAAGGCTGCACCATTTGAAGTATTAAACGGCCGAAAATGCAGGTCGCCCCTTTGCTGGGAAGCGGTGGGCGAGAAGGCAGTTTTGGGTCCGGATTGGGTCCAGAAGACAGTTGAAAGAGTGGCCTTGGTGAGGCAGAATTTGTTGGCCGCCCAGAGCAGGCAGAAAAGTTATGCTGATGTGAGAAGGAGGGATCTGGAATTTGAAGTGGGGGATCAGGTGCTCTTGAGAGTATCTCCCACCAAGGGCGTGGTGAGGTTCGGTACCAAAGGGAAGCTTAGTCCGAGGTATGTTGGGCCTTTCACGATCCTAGCTCGAATCGGAAAGTTGGCATACCGTTTGGATCTTCCCGAGTCTATGCGCGGGGTGCATAACGTGTTTCACGTGTCCATGTTGAGGAAAAACCTGAGAGATCCGGAGCTTCATATTACTCTGGAGCCATTAATAATTGAACACGATCTGTCCTTTGAGTCCAAGCTAGTGCGAATTCTGGAAAGGTCAGAGAAGGTATTGAGGAATAAAACTTTGCATTATGTCAAGGTGCTCTGGTCGCAGTAGACCGAGAGGGAGGCTACATGGGAATTGGAATCTCGCATGCGTGAACAATATCCAGAGTTATTCACATCAGGTATGTGTTTATGATTAAGTCTAATTGTAATTATAGCATTGTGAGTGTACGGTTAGAATTCGGGGTCGAATTCTGTTTAAGGGGGGTAGAATGTAATATCCCAGGAGAGGTTTGTCAAATAATAGATTAATCAGGGAAAAGGGGGAAAATTAGAAAAGGATTTAATAGTGATTTTAGGGGGGAATTCTGCAAAACAGAGGCAACCTGGGCTTGGGCCGAGGCCCAGGAGGTGGCCGGCCAAGGGAAAAGGGGGGGAGGCGCCCCACCCCCAAACCCTAGCCGCCCCTCTCCCCAACCGCCCCTTCCACCCCTAGAGCCACACCTCCCTCTTCCTCCTTGCGCCTCCTTTGGCCAGCAGCGTTACCTTCACCTCCATGGACGCCCCCTGCGATTGGTGAAGGAATCCCGGTTGTTGCGGATCGAGGGGAGGAGAGCGATCGTTCGCCGGGAAGTGTTTTGGATCCGGAAGGTGGAGGATAGGACGGGAAAAGGAAGGGAGGCAGAGATCGTGTGGAGTTCTCCGTGTTCTTCAGCGATTCGTTAAGAGTAATTACTCCTAATTCTCCCCGCTAGCTGCATATTTAATTGTTTAGCATTGTCGGTTTTCGGTTCTGCTCAGGACAGTCTCTGTTAGACGGTCTTTGTGACGTAGATCCGTGGGGATTCAGCTCTGGCGATTTCCTACATAGTTGTAGAGGACGTAATTATCTTTCAATGAAGTGCTAGAATGCGTCATTCAGACCTTTGTAGCGAAAGTTATGATTTTTCTAGTAGGACTGTCCTGCAGATCGGGGGAATTCCTGTCAGGTTTCGGTAGATTGGTTGGGGTGATTAGGAAATGGAGGAATTAAAGGATCTTCATATTATGCAAGTTTCAGATAATTTCCTTATATTTCCAAAAAGGTCAAGAAATCCTGATTCCAACTCTCGGGGTGAAAGTTATGACAATTTTAGTGCGCTGTCCAGAGAACCCGTTATGAAACTGATGTTTTAGAAAATTGGATGGTGCGGGTAGAAGATGGCCGAATCAGGGAGGCTCACCAACTAGGTTTAGTTATATAATTTAATTATCTTTCCAGAAAGTCTAAGAACGCCCTATTTAGATTTCCGTACCAATAGATATGAATTTTTGAAGTTGACTGTCCGTAGAGGGGGACAGGATGGCCGAAAGGATTTGGGGTTTTGAATCAAGCTAAACATGTTGGGTTAGTTTGGGGTTGTTTTTATTTAATCTAAAGACTCGCTACTGTTGTCTTAGCAATAATTATAATTATTATTCAGGAGGAGGACGGATTCCAGGGGCCGCACCTTCTGCTCATCCCCCGTTTTCTCGTGGTTAAGGCAAGTATAATGATGGTCTAAACTTCATAGTGTGAATTGTGGATGATTGTTGGTTTGTAGATGTTTTGATCTATATTATGAGAATATGTGATCTTGATTATGTTAATGATATGTTGATACTGTTTATCGTCGATTGCAAATGAATGTGAGAATTTCTGGTGCATAGCTATCGTGAATGCAAGTTTATTTATTGAGATATTCACGTTTGTGCATCATGCTGATTTATTGAAGTCTTGGTCACGAGATGACCAAGCGTCGAGGTCCCGTCATGTTGATGTCATGACGGGCTAAAGGTCCCCATACTTGAGGAGTATGGGCAATTGGTCCCTGTACCAGATGGTACAGGCATGGGTGGGCATTGACGGATGCACACTCCGCATTAACGGTAAAATGCGAAAGAGAAGAGAAAAAGAGATTTTTGATCATATTGCATAGCATGGTTTATTTATATGATTGATGGATGAACTTGAGAAATGATGTTCACTTTTATTCTTGTTGCCACTATTTATATTTGCTGAGTCGTTGGACTCACTCTTGTTGTTGTTGTTATTGTGGTTGCTGTTTGTTTTAGGTACCTACATGGGATCGGCATGCATGGGGATAAAGAAGGATTAGTTTTGTTGCACTTGCACGGTCTGTTCACCTTGGGAGAAAGAAAGAACATTAAACATTATTTTCTGAATAACTTAAGTGGTAGTTGACTAAAGATCATCATGTTTAAGATGTAATAAAGGATTAGAACTCTTTTACATTACTTCCGTTCTTTATTTAAGCTTTGTGGTTATGAGTGCGATGGTAAACATAACCCAGTTTTGTTTAGAATTGATTATATTGCTTATTGTTATTCATATCATTTGATCATGATTGTTGGAACCTCTGATTTAGACAATAAACAAAGGAGGTTCTGCCGAATTTTTGTAAGATGAATGTTAGTTTTCATTGCTATGTTATTAGTTTGGGTGCATTCCAGGTCATTGATTGGCTGGGGTGTTACAATAAATATATGCGATGTGTATGAATGTAGTCTCAATGTTGTGAATGTGTGTACTAGCTACTTATCATGAGGCTAGTACAGAACATATACGGTGACTACGGGTTTCACATGCCCAGGGTCCCCACATTAAATTTGGTAGTAGCCTAAAAGAAGTTTAAAACCACCTATTCACCCTCTCTAGTCGGCCTCCTTGATCTTACAAGTGGCATTAAAGTTTGTTTTCTCATTTTATTAGGCTTCATCGCTTAGAGAGTATAAGATGGCGACTAGTGATATAGTTCACCTTGGTGAGGCACTTCTATTTGATGGCACAAATTATGATAATTGGAAAATCCGCATGTCATGCTATTTTAAAGCCATGAGTCCTAAAATATGGTGGATTGTAGATGTGATATTTTCTCCTCTATTGGATCCTCTTATTCCAACAAATGAGGAAGAGAAATGCTTACATCTCGACGTTCAAGCAATTAACGCTTTATTTAGTGCTTTGAGTGTAGAGGTGTTCGATGCCATATGCAATCTCAAGAGTGCTCAAGAGATGTGGACACATCTTAAAGGTAATTATGAAATATCTACCTAAACTAAAGAAGATTGCACGCAAGAATGGATGTCAGATGAAGAATGCTCAACCTCTAGCTCCGACGATGAAGAATCCACATCAACTCATTGCCTTAGAGCCAAAGGTAATAAAAAGTGAATATTAATAATAACAATGATGAACCTACTTATGATGAGTTGACGAATATGTTAGAAGATCTTAATGAATAACATGGGAAAGAGAAGGCTAAGTTTAAGATTTTGAAGAAAGAACATATCTCTTTTCAAAAAAAATTATGATGTGCTAAAGGAAGAATATGAGTCTTTTCTTTTCAAGGAATCCATTAAGCCTACAGTGGATATAGGCATCACATGTAATCTATTAGATGATATGCCATGTGTAGCTCCTAACTCATGCATGTCATCTAGGTAGCACATCCACCTCTTGGGATGATTTGCTTGATATTCCTTGTTGCTCTAAAATATATGCTCCTATTTTGTCTATATCTTACGATACTAATCTTGTAGAGGAAAACAAAAAGCTCAAGGCCCAAGTCACTAAATTGGAAAATGACTTGGAAAGAAGCTACAAAGGGAAGGTCTCTCTTGATAAACTTTTGAACAATCAAAGAATATCAAATGACAAGAGAGATATTGGCTTCGTCTCTGAAAAGGAGAATAGCCAGACACGACACAATGCAAGACACATGAAGAATGTCAAGTGCCATGGTTGTAACAAGAAAGATCATATTGTCTCAAAATGCCCCAACAAGATAGATGACAAGACAACGTCATCAAAATAATAAAAACCAGTAATAAGCAAGTTATCAAGACAAGAAATGGAATCAAAGACATAACTTGCTAAAATTGCCACAAAAAGAGACAATATGCCTCTATGTGTCTAAAGAAGATGGTGGGCAAGCAAGTATCATCATCAAAGAGGAAAAATGGCAATAAGAAAGAAAATATTACCATGGGTGGAGCAAAGCATCAAACATGCCATAATTACTGAGAAAAGGGACATTTTAATAAGGATTGTCCCATAGGTATCACTCCTAAGCCCTCTATTTATAATAAACATTTTTTGCTTAGAAGGATAAAATGGCAATGTATTTGTTAGATATGTTACTTTACCTAAGTCAACTACTAGGGCTATTGGGTCCCTAAGTTCATTGTGACTAACATCCAAAGATCCAACAAAGTTTGGGTACCCAAATATGCTTGATTGTATAATACGTGCTTAGAGATGCATTAGAAGCTTGGATATCTCATAAAGAGATGGACTTCATCATAAGCAAATATGGAACCAAGATTGAAGATCAACATCTCACATCTTGAGCTAATACTATCTCAGTAACAAGCATTTAAATTAAAGTATCTAACACTTGCCATGTGTAGATTGCATTGCATTCATGAAAATCATTTAAAAGAAATTTTTGTGTTCTTCCTGTTATTCAAAAATTGTCATTATTGCAATCTTGAGCAAGATGGGTTAGTGGCACATTAAGTAGAGTGATAAATCATTATCATGTATGTCACCTCTTTAAATGTGCCCAAACTAATTAAGTGTTAATACTAATCTTCAAAAGTAAGCCAATTTAGCTGAAAACAAAATTCTTTGTAACTATTGGTTACATCTTGAAAAGCTAGTTGCAAAATGCATATAAAAGCTTTGCAAATGTTTGCAAAAGGTTTTGGTTTTCTAAAAACTAATTTCAAAAGAAAAATGAGTTTTAAGCCCAAAAAATAGTTACCAGTATCTTGTTTTTGTTTTAAATGTGTATTTTACATAAAAGTAATTATAAAGAGATTTTGGAAATAATTCAAAAATAAAAACCCTACAGTTTGTGTTTCTTAACATTTCTTGTATTTGAAAGTTTCTCAAAGGACCAACCTAGTAAAAGTTATATTGATTTTAAAACTCACCCAAAATCTTTTGAGTTATATTGGTCATATTCTAGAGCTATGTAGGTTTTACCTCTTGACTAGGATCTTTTACTATGCCTTGATTCAAAATGGTATTTTAACTTCGTACATACCATTCAAATCAAAGAATCTCTTATGTAATTTATTTGGCATTCTTGGAGTGAACTTGTTTTATGCAAGTTTAGTGTTTCGAAAGAGCCTATTTGGTCAAAGATCAAATATCTTGTTTAAAAATGCCAAAATTGTGAAAAATTACATAAAAGTACTTAAATAAGTATTTCAAATGTCTCCAATGCTTTTGGATTAAAAATTCCTATTTTAGAAACAAAATTGCAAATTTGGCATCGAAAGGATCTTAGATGATCTTGATTTTGGATTAAAAGACATATCTTCACAAATCAATATTCTATTAAGTTTTTGATAAAATTATCATTACGAAAATTGTAGGGTTGGTCATTTCAAACATTTCTCTAGTTCAAAATTTTCACAAAATACCAAACATTGAAAGGTTATATTCATTTGAAGTTCATTGAGAAACTAGATTGACCTAAAATGACCTATTCTTACATATAGTGGGTTTGGTTATTTGAGTTGGATTTCATAGTATGCGGAAGAATGACAACGTAACATATAATGGGGAAAGTGAAATAGCAAAAGATCATAAAGCCATTCCACTGCCTTCCCGGAAGCTTCCTCCTGCCTTGTCGTCCAAGCTTGCAACCACCTCGCAAGACTAGGTCTCCTTCGGCTTCCCTTGGTCGTTCTGGACCTCGACATCCCCCATGTCTAGTCCCGACCACTCCAAGCCTCATCAAGACTTGTCTCCAAGGTCCTCTGGCAGCTCCAGCTCCGGTTCCTCATCTCCTCGGCTTGCAACCACCTCACAGACCTCGTCGTCTTCAGCACTTCCTGGCCGCTCTTGACCTCAGCACCGCCCGTGCCTAGTCTCGGCCTTCCATGCCTCGCCACGACTAGTCTCAAGGTCCTGCAAACATTACAGACAAGCAAACCATTACATAGCACCGCACAACACAATGTGTACAGACATCTGCATAAAAGGAACTCAAAACATGCTTCACAAGGTCGTACATTCACTACGATCGGTCAAAAATACTTAAACATTAATTCTCAAGACCTACGATCGTTACCATAGACCATACGACCACCCCAGTGGTCCTTACGACCGCCTTAAAGCTAGCTACGACCATCACAAGTTTCAGTTCCAACTTACCCGACCAAGTTGTACCAACTTATGACTGGTCGAAACCATAGATCAAGACTTTCTTAAGTCCTATGACCACATCTCAAGATGATACGACTATCTCAGAAGTCCATACGACCGGTTCCCAGAGACTACGACCAAAACCAGAGATTCCATCGTGGTCGAACCACTTTCCGACCACGTTCATCGCTTTCCACCGTGGTCGAAACCCTTCTCGATCACGTACGACTTGGTTCACTGTGATCGAAGCCCTTCCAACAACGTTTGAACACTTCCGACCGCAGTCGCCCACTTGCGACCACGCTCCAAGCTCGTCTGACCGCATCCGACCGAGCTACGACCATGTTCGCCCATAACGTGGTCGAAACCCGCTTTCGTTCTTAGGAAGAGAAATCTGCGACAACGTGGTCGTATGACTGCTTTCGACCACCGACTACGCCTTACGACCGCGTTCTCCGTCAGTGTGGTCGTAACTGCCTTCGACCACGACCAAACGTGGTCGTACTAGGCTTCGACCACGGCCAACGTGGTCGAATAGATTTTCGACCACGGCAAAACCAGTCGTAGACTTCCCTGGTGACCTACGACCAAGGTCAGAGTGGTCGTAAACGCCATGTGGTCGTACAGCCTTCCGACCACGGCCAGAAAGAGTAAAACATTGTTTTTCGGCTTTCGACTGCTGATAGAGTGGTCGTAAACAACCCGGCTGGCTCCCGATTGACGACAATAAGTTCATAACCTGCCCGACAGGCTTCCGACCACAACCAATGTGGTCGTAAGAGCCTACGACCACAGTCAGAAGCTACGACTTTGCACAGAAGGCGATTCCGATCACTTCTAAGGCTATGACTTGGCAGGAAGTGCCCAACCCAAACTCAAACTTTCTAAAACAAGAGTCAATTACTCATCACAAACATGTGGTCACCTCCACATGGACTCTCAATCTCCCCCTTGATGAGTATATTGACAAACCCAGAAAAAACATGAAGATGAGTTTGAGTTTTAAGAAACCAACATGGTCCAAAGAAAGAGAATGGAGCTAATGACCATGTCGACAGAAGGAACACTAGAGCAACAACTGAAAGAGCAAATTGTTCTCCAAAGCTCTAAAAAGATCCCGACTAGCTTTTTCTACCACTATTCTCCCCCTTTTGGCAATAAACACATCAAGGAGAGAATATGACATGTCAGAGAATGAATATGGCTGAAGTTTGTTTATTTAAGCATTTAGAGCCATGAGAATTATCCATATTGACCATAATGTAATATACCAAGCCATAACAAAAAAAAACGCTATCTAGATCATGACAACATATATATAAACCAGCTGGAGCACAAAGATGACAATCTGAAATGTAATGCATTTTGAGAGCAAGTCAAGTCATCAACGAGTAAAGTCTAGCTAGAGACATCCAAGGATGATGCAGGCCATGTCAATAAGCTGAGCGGAACAAAGAAGCTAACATTGAGTCCAAATAGAGTGCTATAAGCTCAAGATGGAAACATTGGTTAAGGTACTTGGTTCTGATTGTAGATTAAGCAAATTGAGCACATTGAACATTGTCTTTTGAAAGCATATGGTTGTTTTCAACCTAATTTTTGTTTATGTGCTAGATCTCAAGCCTTATGCGACTACTCCAAGCAATAAGCTTAAGAAGATAGTCTAGGTCATCCAAAACTCCCCCTGAGTTCATGCCTAGTGCAATGGCAAGCTGTCTCATAGGAAAGAATTGGTGAGATCAGTTTTTTCGCACAAAAGAGATCTTTTTGCTTTTTAACACATTGTACTAACTCATGTATCATTAGGAGACTAAAATAGCTCAACCTAAGGCTCAAAATAGATTCAACGCTCTACTCAGCCTATTTGACATGGCATGAATCATAAAAGGATAGCTCAAGAAAGACTAAACTCAAATGCTAGCATGACAAGTTTAATTTAAGTTGATCAATTTTACTTAACTTATCATGGCAAACGCTAGTCTACACATATGAAGTCATGATAAATTTAGCAAGCTAAGCACAAGTCATGGCAAGGTGTAAAGCATTGAAGCATGTCATAACAGGATAATAATCAAGGCTCAATGCAGTTTGATTATAATGCGAAATGCTGAAAATGCATGAAAGACCAGCTCCCCCTCAACATTAGATGCAACGTTTAGTTCAAGTTGAGTTATGTCAGAATTAAGCTCCAGAAGCTCCCAATTGAACTCCCCCTGAACCAAAGTAAAAGAATCGAGAAGCTGGGAAAGAAAACAGCAAACAGGCAGTCCTTAAAGCATAGAAAAGATATAGAGGCAACTATGGCTCAGACTGACTCTCATCTACCCCATATGACTCCAGGACAATCAGCTGACAGTAAATCACACACTAGAGAGCAAACACGTACCCTGTCTACCCGAGGGTGGCCCAACCCTCGCTAGAACCTACAAGAAGTGATTGAGCTCGACCTAGTGAGATAAGAAGCAGCTAATCCTGGAAGCACAAGATAAGAGTTAGAAGTCTAAGCATCTCAGCAAGAGAAGCACTCTAACCTATGCTGGAAGGACTAAACCCAAATGCACCCCGAGTGCAAAGCAACAGAAATGAGACAGAAGCATAATCAATATAGTAAAGCAGTAAACTCCAAGCTCCCCCTCACTACAATCCGTAAGGACACACCACCCCAAGCTCTCCCCGCAGAGCTGAAAACCTCGAACTATCCAAAGGCTTGGTGAAGATGTCAGCCAACTGGTGGTCACTCTCCACAAACTGGAGTACTATGTCACCTTTCTCTACATGGTCTCTAAGGAAGTGAAAGCGAATATCAATATGCTTGGTCCGAGAGTGTTGCACTAGGTTCTTAGCAATGTTGATAGCAGACGTGTTATCACAAAAGAGTGGAACACTGTCTAAAGCTAACCCAAAATCCCGCAGGGTCGAAACCATCCAAAGTACCTGGCTACAGCAACTGGCTGCAGCAACGTACTCGGCCTCTGCAGTGGACTGTGCAACACCGGACTGCTTCCGCGATGACCAGGAAACGAGAGAAGTGCCAATGAATTGGCAGGTGCCGGAAGTGCTCTTCCTATCTATCCTACAGCCAGCGAAGTCTGCATCCGAAAAGGCTCTCAGGGAAAGACAGGATGAGGAAGAGTACCAGATACCATAGTCAGTGGTAGCTCGAAGGTACCGAAAGATGCGCTTCACCGCCTGACGGTGAGATACGCGAGGAGAAGCCTGAAAACGAGCACACAGACACACTGAGAAGTGTATGTCTGGTCTCGAGGCAGTGAGGTAAAGAAGGGAGCCGATCATACTTCTAAACTCTTTCTGATCAACTGGCTCGCCATCCTTATCTGGATCAAGATAGGCTGTCGAAGCCATGGGAGTTGATACCGGCTTACCATCACTCATATCGAAGCGCTTCAGGAGGTCACGAGTGTACTTTCCTTGATGAAGAAATGTACCCTCCCGAGTCTGCTTAATTTGGAAGCCAAGGAAGAAGGTCAACTCACCCATCATACTCATTTCAAACTCGGTGCTCATGACATCCGAGAACTGGGAAACCAGAGTATGGGAAGAGCCGCCAAAGATAATGTCATCGACATAGATCTGGACGAGCAGAAGGTCAGCGCCAAGCCGGCGGATGAACAAGGTCTTATCAACTTTACCCATTTCAAACCCATGACTCAACAAGTAGGACTTAAGCCTCTCATACCAAGCCCTGGGGGCCTGCTTAAGTCCATACAACGCTTTGGAAAGCTTAAAGACATGGTTTGGGTATTTGGGGTTTTCGAAACCAGGAGGCTGTCGGACGTAGACCTCTTCCTCAATAAGGCCATTGAGAAAGGCACTCTTGACGTCCATCTGGTAAAGCTTGAAACCCTTAGAAGCTGCAAAGGCAAGCAGGATTCTAATGGCTTCAAGTCTAGCTACAGGGGCAAAGGTCTCCTCGAAATCTAGACCTTCAACCTGGGAGAACCCCTGAGCAACCAGTCTAGCCTTGTTTCGAATAACCACTCCATCCTCGCTCTGCTTGTTCTTGAACACCCACTTAGTCCCAATAATATTGTGACCTCGCGGGGGCTCGACAAGCGACCAGACCTTGTTCCTCTCGAAATTTTCTAGCTCCTCATGCATGGCATTGACCCAAGACTCATCAGATAAAGCATGAGAGACATCTTTGGGCTCAAAGGAGGCAATGAAAGCAGAATGGAGACAGAATTGAGATAAGCCAGATTTTGAGCGGGTAACACGCTCGAAAAGGTCTCCAATGATCTGCTCTGAAGGATGAGCTTTCTGGATATGTCTAGGAGGTCCAGGATGAGATGAAGAAGTGGCCTCTACCTCGTGAGCTGACGAGGTAGGAACAGAGCCACCAGCTCCAGAAGAATCAGAAGGCATGGGCTGATCACCTCGAGGTGCGGTGGAAGACGGCACCTCAAGGGGTGGATGAGGGACCGGATCAGGTAGACAACCGTCGTCTCCATCATCCTCATCACCCACAAAGATGGTCTCGGACTGCTCTAAAGAACCTGAGATATCGGGCCTAGTCCCCGGACTGGCCTCGTCAAAGGTCACCTCACAGGTCTCTACCATTTTACTAGACTCGCAGTTCCATACCCTATAAGCCCGCGAAGAAGGCGAGTAACCTAGAAAGATCCCATCACAAGAACGTGACTCGAACTTATCTAGGTTCCCGGACTTCAGAATAAAGCACTTGCAACCAAACACACGAAAATGAGAGACACTGGGCTTTCGCCCGTATCTCAACTCATAAGAAGTGCGGTGCAAGTGTGCTCGAAGAAAAACTCGATTTGAGACATGGCACGCGGTGGCTATAGCCTCAGCCCAAAACTTCCGCGGTGTAGAGTACTCATCAAGCATCGTCCTGGCCATCTCGACCAAGGTACGGTTCTTCCTCTCCACAACGCCATTCTGCTGAGGGACGTATGAAAAAGAGAACTGGTGCTCTACACCTGTCTCACCACAGAAACTCTCAAAGTAGGAATTCTTGAACTCCGTGCCATTGTCACTGCGGATTGCTCGTAAGGCACCTGGGAACTCTACAGAAAACCTACTGAAAAGACCTCGGAAATGCGAAAACGTCTCATCCTTCGAGGCTAAGAAAAACACCCAAGAATACCTCGAGAAGTCATCGACCACAACAAGAACATACCACTTCCCTCCTGCTGACTGCACTCGAGCTGGTCCAACTGTGTCCATGTGGAGCAGCTGTCCTGGTGCATCGGTCATAGTAACTGTGACCGGAGGGTGAGGAGCGGCAACCATCTTGCCGTGCCGGCATGGAGAGCAAACAAGGTCTTTGACCATCTTGAGTTTTGGCAGACCACGAATGAGATCGTGGCCGCTAACTCGGGTCAAATGGTCAAATCCAATATGACCAAGTCTCCTATGCCAGAAAGAGAGGTCGCGGGACTCAGAAGCAACTAAACACCTGAGAGGATCACCAGAAGACTCAGAAAAATCAGCACAAAAGATCCTCCCATAACGAGAAATCCCGCAAACCAGACTACCCGAAGAATCAAGAATTTTACAAGCATTTTTCTTAAAGCTCACCTCGAAACCGTCATCAGTAAGCTGAGAAACTGAAAGCAAATTGTACTGCAGCTTACTAACCAAGGCTACATCTTTCAGAATGAAAGAATCATTAATGCGCACAGTACCTTTGGCGATGACGCGCCCAGATGAAGCATCTCCGAAGGTGATCGTTTCATCACCTGGAGCACGGGCAAGGGAAGAAAACCAACGGGAGTCTCCGGTCATATGACGAGAACAACCGGAGTCTACAAGCCAAACCTTTCCCTTCCCTGCCCGGCGAACCTGAGTCAAACAGAGAGTAAAGTCTCAGTACTGGGATAAATCAAGAGTGATTTTGGCACCCAATACTGAACAACACGTCGAGCAGATGAAGTAGTCAAGCACGACTGACCTCTATCTACCCTACGCTCTCCATGACTCAAAGAAGCAGAAGGTCTGTGAGCAGACCTGAAGCTGTTGCGGGGTCCGACTGCTACGGGAGAGCGAGTCGGAACACCGGCAACACACTGATCACGCCGCGGGTAGCTATCTCGACGGGGAAACCGAGATCTACCCTCAGGACGGCGGAAGACACGACCCGGAGCAGCACAAGGACGAAAACCAGAAGACTCAGAAAAACCAAGTCCTCGATGCTGCCCAAACCTGTCAGAAGCAAACCTGGACCTCGTGCTAGTCTTAGGTGTACTCAGGATCTGGGGCTGACCCTGAATACGCCTAAATGCCTCTGCACGGTCTCTACGCGCAATCCTAGCGCGCCTGAAGCATCGATCGACTGTGTGTCCATCCTTCTGACAGAAGGTGCAGTGGTACTTCACCTTCTGAGAGGTAGAAGTAGCACGGGGAGGCTTCGCCTTCTGAGAGGCCGAAGCTGCAGGTGGACTCACCTTGCTGTCAGAGATCCCTTGGACAAAGCCCGCTGATTTGAATTTAACCTCATCAGATCTGGGCTCGACCTCGATCACACCTCCTACTATGGGTCGGAGAATAGCAGGTGGATGCTTCCTCATATCCTCATAAAAATCATATCCTAGACCTTGATTGAACTTGCAAATCTTGGATTGGTCTAGAATAAGATTAAGCTTCTTCTTGCCTCCTACAAATCTCTCGAGAGTGTTCATAAGGTACTGACACTCCCGAAAGAGAGAGGTGCAAGAAGAGCAAGGGGAAGAGGGAACAACAGGAGGTAAGGGAGCAGATGAAGAACCAATAGCAGAGGGAAGAATGGCTTGTGCACGCACAGCCGACTCTGAATGGACAGTCCTACTGCTAGTCAGTTGGTTCACGTTCCTAGGCGTCTCCACCTTACCCTGGGGCTTCTCCCCCTTCTCAGCACAAACAGTACAAGCAGTTGGTGCCTTCACTAGTTGATCCTTAGTTAGCTTCACACATTTGTCATTCAAGGCAACGAGTTCAAGTTTTAGTTTATCACATCTAATGCAAGGTGAGCTAACAGGATCCTTAGTCGCGAATTGAGCCATTTTCTTATTAGTGTCAATCATTTCTTGAAACTGTTTTGAGACAGATTCAAGTTCAGCAGTTAATCTAGGACAATTCAAACATGAATCAATAGGCTCAAGTAAAGAAGCACGCAACTCAGCAATCTTGTGATCTGCCCGTTTTAGGTTCATCTTTAAATTATTGCAATTTTCACAAGACTCGGGCAGATCAAGGAGCATGGCATAAGGTCCTCTAGCAGCAATGTCCTTAACCTCACATGAGGTGGGAGAAGTAATCTCATCAGTAGTAAGTAGGGTAACAGCCATCCTACTCAACTCTAACTCAGCAAGCAGACTAACATTCTCCACCTTAATAGAATCAAGCTCTGAGGACACACTATCATGCGAGGTCCTTAACTTCTCCAAATCACCCAGCAAAGCACAGCATGTATCACAGTCGTCACGGGAGGGAGCAGATGTAAGAGAAGTAAGCTCCCGTGACAGTCTATCTACTTCCTTTTCTAACTCGGTACACCTAGTCTTAGCTCTAGCATGAAAACCTCCTAGCTTAAGGAAAGCTTCATTAAGTTGGTCATAGGAGGGACATACCTCGTCCGAGTCGGAGTACAGCTCGCTGTCGCTGAGTTCGCCCTCGAGGGCCATGAAGCACATGCCGGAGAAGTCGTCACCGCCATCCTTGGGCTCTTGGTCACCCGTCCCGTCGTCGTCGCTCCATCCCTCCACCTCGCTGAGGTCGAGGTCGTCGAAGGCGGTGAGGACGCGGTGGAAGAGCTTCTTGGCCTTCCCGAAGTTGCGGAACTTCTTCTTTCCCGGAGCAGGTGCTGAAGGCTTCGTGTTGCGGTTCTTGTCGGTGTAGTCGTTCTTTCCCGAACCGCCGTAGTCACCTTTACCCTTTCCAAGCTTGGGGCAGTTTGCTCGGATGTGGTTGGGGCCACCACACTCGAAGCAGATGACTGGTCCTCCTCTCTTTCTGTCTCTCCTACCCTTGTAGGCATGGGAAAACCTTCGGGCTAGGAGGGCCAGCTGATCATCCGCAAGCTGCTCTAACTGATCATCAGTTATGTCACAGAGAGCAGCAAGGGAGAAACCGCAAGAAGACTCAGAAGAGAGACCAGAAGCTGAACTGGGATCGGTGACCAAAGCCATCGACTGTGACTTCGACCTACGAGAGACAACGTCAATCTCGTGAGTCTTGAGGCGCGAGTACAGCGCGTCAAGAGTCAAGGTCGAGAGGTCTGTCGTGTCTTTGATGGTGGTCACTTTCATCTCCCACACACGCAGATCGAGTGCCGCAAGCATCTGACGAGCGTTGTCCGAGTCGGGGTATGTGAGACCGACCGCTCGGAGGTTGCTCAAGATCTTGTGGAAACGAGCGAAACACTCATCTAGGGACTCACCAGCAAGCATCTCGAATTTGTTGTATTCGCGCTTGAACTGGTCCTGTCGAACCGTCTTGATCTGGGTGGTGCCCTCATGGTACGCGTCGAGGGTCACCCAGATATCGTAGGCAGACGACAGGTGGGAGATGCGATCGAACTCGCTACGACTCAGGCCCTGGATAATGATGTTCCTTGCCTTAGCGTTTGCCTCAACATCATGCATATTCCCAGCATTGATGTTCTCATCGGCAGGAACAACAAACCGGACCTTGACCTTGCGCCAGATAGCGTACCCCTGAGCCTGGATGTATGTCTCCATTCGGCTCTTCCAGAAGGGGTAATCGATGCCATCGAAAACGGGTGGCTTGGTCGAGTACTTGTCCGTCGCCATGGCTCTTGAGACCGGTTAAGATCTATTGAAAAGAGCTAACCGGCTCTGATACCAATTGTAGGACCGAAATGGCAACAGAGGGGGGGGGGGTGAATGGTGCCTTCTAAAAACTCCCCAAGTACTCACACGACAAATCGGGCGAAAGAACTAGCTTCTTCGATCGAACACACGTGGTCGTAAGCCAACTGATGGTCGAACACCACGTGGTCGAACACTTGCCTGAGCCGACAAAAGAAATCAAGCAGTGATAACTGAGAGGATGAACCAAGAACAGAAGGACTCGAGGCGCACAATCATCCGGTAAAGTGAACTTCTCTAATTCGACTCCTGCTCTCGGGAATGAACTGGCCAAGTGGCCTTGAGACAAATTCCCAGTTCTGAGTTAATCAAAGCACACAAAGACGAAAGCAGACTCACGAAGAAGAGAGGAGAGAAAAGGATAGCAAGAAGTCCAAGATCTCAAAACAGATCGCAAACAAGTCAATCACAACATCTCAAGACGACAGAAAACAAATAGAGGAAGAGAGATGAATGATTGATAATGGAGGTTTCTACAGCCACTCCAACTGGGAGATACATGAGCACACTTGCTCCATCCCGAGAACCCACATACTCACAAATAACAAAGGAAGAACAGAGCAACTCGGGGATCAGAATCTCACCAGTACCCGAGCTCTACCCTCTCTATTTATAGCCACACACTCACACACCAAAGAGGGGGAACCCACAAACCCTCACCTAACACCGGGTTTTCAACTCACTTTACCCACTAGCGAGAACGAGCTCCAGTGCTTTACCCGTTACACCCAACGGCTCCACTGCTTTGCCCGTTAGCGCCAACAACTCCTGTGCATTGGCAGAGACACAGCTTCCCTTTGCAGCTTTCCGCATTTCTCCAAAATGCCATTCCACTGCCTTCCCGGAAGCTTCCTCCTGCCTTGTCGTCCAAGCTTGCAACCACCTCGCAAGACTAGGTCTCCTTCGGCTTCCCTTGGTCGTTCTGGACCTCGACATCCCCCATGTCTAGTCCCGACCACTCCAAGCCTCATCAAGACTTGTCTCCAAGGTCCTCTGGCAGCTCCAGCTCCGGTTCCTCATCTCCTCGGCTTGCAACCACCTCACAGACCTCGTCGTCTTCAGCACTTCCTGGCCGCTCTTGACCTCAGCACCGCCCGTGCCTAGTCTCGGCCTTCCATGCCTCGCCACGACTAGTCTCAAGGTCCTGCAAACATTACAGACAAGCAAACCATTACATAGCACCGCACAACACAATGTGTACAGACATCTGCATAAAAGGAACTCAAAACATGCTTCACAAGGTCGTACATTCACTACGATCGGTCAAAAATACTTAAACATTAATTCTCAAGACCTACGATCGTTACCATAGACCATACGACCACCCCAGTGGTCCTTACGACCGCCTTAAAGCTAGCTACGACCATCACAAGTTTCAGTTCCAACTTACCCGACCAAGTTGTACCAACTTATGACTGGTCGAAACCATAGATCAAGACTTTCTTAAGTCCTACGACCACATCTCAAGATGATACGACTATCTCAGAAGTCCATACGACCGGTTCCCAGAGACTACGACCAAAACCAGAGATTCCATCGTGGTCGAACCACTTTCCGACCACGTTCATCGCTTTCCACCGTGGTCGAAACCCTTCTCGATCACGTACGACTTGGTTCACTGTGATCGAAGCCCTTCCAACAACGTTTGAACACTTCCGACCGCAGTCGCCCACTTGCGACCACGCTCCAAGCTCGTCTGACCGCATCCGACCGAGCTACGACCATGTTCGCCCATAACGTGGTCGAAACCCGCTTTCGTTCTTAGGAAGAGAAATCTGCGACAACGTGGTCGTATGACTGCTTTCGACCACCGACTACGCCTTACGACCGCGTTCTCCGTCAGTGTGGTCGTAACTGCCTTCGACCACGACCAAACGTGGTCGTACTAGGCTTCGACCACGGCCAACGTGGTCGAATAGATTTTCGACCACGGCAAAACCAGTCGTAGACTTCCCTGGTGACCTACGACCAAGGTCAGAGTGGTCGTAAACGCCATGTGGTCGTACAGCCTTCCGACCACGGCCAGAAAGAGTAAAACATTGTTTTTCGGCTTTCGACTGCTGATAGAGTGGTCGTAAACAACCCGGCTGGCTCCCGATTGACGACAATAAGTTCATAACCTGCCCGACAGGCTTCCGACCACAACCAATGTGGTCGTAAGAGCCTACGACCACAGTCAGAAGCTACGACTTTGCACAGAAGGCGATTCCAATCACTTCTAAGGCTATGACTTGGCAGGAAGTGCCCAACCCAAACTCAAACTTTCTAAAACAAGAGTCAATTACTCATCACAAACATGTGGTCACCTCCACATGGACTCTCAAAGTCTAAAATGATCATTAAAGTATCAAGTTTTGACTTTTATCTAGTATTTGAGCATAATTGGCTAAAATTAAACTTCTAGCCCTTTAAATAATTCAACTTAAGCTTCTTGGTTCCATTTAGTTTTCTTGACATAGCTTAGATCATACTTGGATACCTTTAGATGAACTTATCATTTTTGAGGCTTTAGTTAACTTGAAATCAAATCGAATGCTCTAAATTGTGCTATCTTGTCATGATTGTTTATGTATATCTTATCATGATCTAGATAGCTTTGTATATATTCTATGGCTTCAAGTGGTATCCTTTTACTTTGAACCTCACTGTGGATAATTTTCAAAGCTCTTATAAGTAATGCATTTTCATCTATGCATACATGCTCTTTCTTTGCTCTTTCATGTCTTCATTTGGTATCATGGGCAGCATGAGTTTTTATGAGCTCGCATTGCCCTCTTAACCCTTGAAGACTATTTTTGCCAAAAGGGGAGAATGATTAAGGCAAATTTTGGTATTAGTCTAAATAGCATGATTTTGTTTAGATTGAACCTAAAAAGGGATGAATGCTTGAAAGGTCAAAACGAGGGAGATTGAGTTTTGTGAGGTTGCAAGAGAGCAAAATAAGATTTTATGTGAGAATAATGCTTTTGGGGTCATAATTGATCATTTGCATTGCATTTGTTCTTGTTTGCACTTTTGGTAATTTACCTTGCTATGACAATAGTCATGATGAATAATTGTTTTTCATTTGGACCATGAACAAAATTTTATTTTTTGATGAGTTTTAGGTGTGGATGGAGTGTTTGGTGAAAACTTGATCTTTCTTGGTCTTAGCACTTTCCACATCTTGCTATTGTGGTTATGTTCATTTTCTTTTAAAAATGGACAACTAATGGATCTTGCAACTTGTTTGCTTTAAAGTTCAAATTTCAAACTCAACTTTTTGCCTGTAGGGTGTTTGTCAAATTACTCATCAAGGAAAAGATTGTAAGACCATGCGGTGGTAACCCCATAAGAGTGATGACTATTTAACATAGCTGGTGCCTTGCTTTCATTGTTTGAGTTTGATTTTGAGAAATTCCATTTTGACTTGTTACTTTCTAGAGCTGGCAGCCTATCCAGCCCTGGTATGGTAGTCTGACCAGCCATTGCATGGTAGTTAGACCGATGTGCAGTAGACCGGCCCTTTGTTGACGATAGCTATTTTCCAAAGATGGTCTCTTGGAGATTTTGGTCTAAGACCTAGTGCGGTAGTACTGACATTGTGAATGTGGTCTGACCAACCATTGAATGGCGGTCTGACTGGTATTGTTAGGGTGGTCTGATCGGCTTGGTGGCCATGGACAAAGTGGCCCCTATTATCGAGTGGTTGAGTTGAGTTGTTTTGGGTTGTTAGCCATGGCATGCATATGCAGTGTTAGTCATAGAGTTTCCATGTAAGTGTGAGTCATGGTGTAGGTCTATGCATGTATTTTGCTAATTGAGAGTCAAGTTATGTTATTTGTGCTTGAATCAATTTCTTGTTCTTGGTGTCTAGGCGCTTCGATGATAATTGTAGCCAACGTCAAGACCGAGGCTTCGTGGCCATGGAGTGTCGTGTAAGTCCCGGTGGAGCAACATCTCAAGCCGTGAAGCACGGGAAAAAGACAAGGGTCGTGATGAGGCAGTGCGTGCATGCAGTGTGCAAATTGGACTAGTGCATTTCAAGTGGTGACATTCCTCGACAAAAGCGTATAATCTTGGCAGCAAGTAATTGGGTATCACGGACTGTGGCGTAATGAGGTATGCCATAGGTGTAGGATCGGAAATGGCAATAGAGGGGTGGTGAATGGTGCCTTTTAAAAATTTCCCCCAAATATCCCCATGCTACTCCTCTCCAATAGCTATAAAAGCTACAAAGAGGGATGATTCATGCTCACTGGAGACAGGAGAACCAAAATCCAGAAAAAGAAACAAAAACCTAAAACCAAAGAATAAAGGATCAACAGCACAAGGGGTAGCAGACAGACAAACACGAAACAAGATATGGCCCAAAAGTAGACCGACAGCAATTTCACAAAAGAGACAAGTTTGGCTGAAAACAAACTGAGACAGAGATGAAACCGAAAATAGAGGAGGCCATAAGATACAGACTAACTTGACCAAAAGCTAAAGGACAAATGCCTCCAAGACATAGACAGCAAATAGAGAAGAAAAGGAAAAACTGAAAGCAAAAACAACTGAAAGCTGCTTGCACAAAAGAACTGAAGAAGAGCCGAAGACAGTGAGAAGGATTGCTGGCCAGAAGCAAAGAAATAAATACTACAGTGGAACCGAATACAGGGAGGCTACGGTCTGACTGGAGATGCACAGATTTGGCAGCAAGTCTGGACCCCGGTCAGACCGCCGAAAAGCTCATGGTCAGACCGCCGACAATCTCATGGTTTGTTCTTGATAGACCATGTAATTGCTGAAAAACAGCAGTAAGACAGTGAATTTGACAAATAAAGGTTTGTTCTTGATAGACCATGTGGTTGTGACCCCATGATTGTGATGCGTAATTGACAAGGGTTTTGGAAAGTTAGAGTTTGGTTTGAGTGGTTCGAGCCAAGTCGTTGCGTTGTGCAATCGGTTTTGGCCGGACCCTGTCGAACTAGGTCGAACGTGCTTAAGTCATTTATTTTTCATTTCGATCGGTTTGGGCTTTGACTATTTCTTCTAATGTAATTGTATGGTTACAATATTTCGAGCGGTGCAATGTAATGTATTTCTTGTCTATGATGACAGCAGGACATCGAGGCGGAGTCGTGGCGAGGCACGAGAGGACCGGACTAGGCGCAGGTGGTGTCGAGGTCAAAGCGGTCGAGGTGTGCCGAAGACGGCGAGGGCTCGAGGTAGCTGCGAGACTTGGAAGGCAAGGAATGAGGAAGCTTCTCAGAAGGTGCAGGAGGAGCGTTTTGGTGAATACGCAAAGCTGCACTAAAGGAAGTGGATTGTGGACAAAGCACTAGAGTTAGCGGGTAAAGCGAAAAGCTTAATGGGCAAAGCTTGTGGTGAACCCATTAAGAGAGGGTATAAAAGGAGGAGTGTTTCCTGCATGTTGTATGACTTGAGAGGTGGCGTGTGAGAGGTGTTAGAGGCTTTAGAGGAGTTGGTATTTGCTTTGTGCTTTCAGTTTTGGAGTTGGTGGAAGATGGCAGAGGGTTGTTTTGCTTGTCTCCCGTAGCTTCTCTGTTCTTGAGTTCTTCCTAGGGTGTGTTTTCTTGAGAGCTCAAGTGGTAGCATGTAGTGTTATCCACATGTACCAATCGCGTATGGGGACTCCATGTAATCATTCCTCTGTACTCAATCATTCATGGGGATGAATCAATTTGATTTGAGTTTCTCCTGTCTCCTGTTTTCTTCTTCGAGTTCTTGCTTTGTGTGATTTCTCAGTTTTTGTGATTTGGTGTTGTTTCTAGCTGAGAAGGTGCAAAATGGATTGCTCTGTGATGGGAATAGGTCTCAAGATCATTTGATCAGTTAATACCCCAAGAGCTCATCAGGAAAATCAAAGATTCTCTTTTTATTCCTCCTGCGCCCATTTCTTCCTCTGGTTCTTGTTCTAGGGTTTGTGGTGCTTTTCATTTTTCCTTCAAAAGATTGTGTCCTGGTTTGAGCTTCTAAGTCCTAAGATTATTCCTTATCTAATCTCTTAGTTTCATGGTCAAAGATTCAAAGATTAGATGGCAATTTGAGTTTTAGGGCAGCTCTCTGTAATTTTTAAGTTCTTGGCTCAAATCTCATATTCTAGGTTTCCAAGTGAATTTTCTTGTTGTCTGAGGTTTCTTTGTTGTTTGGAATAGGTTATCTCTCTTCTGGCAAGAGGGCAACAATAGAAATTCATCCTTTTGCTTGAAATTGTAGTTTTTCAGTAAAATCAGCAAAAACAGGTTCAGTCTGGCGCTTAGTTTTCAGGCAACCGGTCAGACCGGAAAGCCTAGAGGTCAGACCTCTCAGAGCATGGCGGTCTGACCGGGATTACAATGGCGGTCAGACCGGCCAAGCTTCACCGGTCAGATTGGCTTTGATGCTGCGGTCTGACCGCCCGGCCCACTGCGGTCAGACCGCCCCTGCAGTTTGCTCTTCAAAGTTGAATTTCTTCCATTGTCCTTTTAATCCGCCTCAATTATCTTCTGTGTGTTTAAGGATCCAGTAAGAACCAGAAGCCTTCTTCATAGCTCTGTAGCTATTGAAGAAGAGTATTCTTTTGTGGATACTTTTTGGGGGTCGATTTTTGAAAGCAACATTCACCCCCCCTCTGTTGTCGATTTCGATCCAACAATTGGTATCAGAGCCGGTTAGCTCTTCCTCATCAATTGATAGCGTGAGCAAGAATGACTACATAGACAAGAACCGCAACAAGAAGCCCCCAGCTCATGCCCACGGCAAGAAGAAGTTCCGCGACTTTGGCAAAGCCAAGAAGCTCTTCCACCGCGTCCTCATCGCCTTCGACGACCTCGACCTCAGCTAGGTGGAGGGGCAGAGCGACGACGATGGGACGGACGAGCAAGACCCCAAGGGCGGCGACGACTTCTCCGGCATGTGCTTCATGGCCCTTGAGGGCGAGATCAGCGACAGCGAGCTTTTCTCCGACTCCGACGAGGTATACCCCTCCTATGACCAGCTTAATGATGCTTTTCTTAAGCTAGGAAAATTCCATGCTAGATCTAGAGTTAGGTGTAGCGAGTTGGAGAAGGAAGTAGATAGATTGCCACGGGAGCTTACTTCACTTATATCTGCTCCCTCCCGTGACGAATGTGATACATGCTCTGTCTTGCTTGATGACATGGAGAAATTAAGGACCTCTCATGATAGTCTGTCTTCTGAGCTTGACATGCTTAAGGTGGAGAATGTAAGTCTTTTGGCTAAACTAGAGATGAGTAGGATTGTTACTCCTTCACCTACTGTTGTTGAGACTACATCTTGCACCTCATGTGAGGATAAGGACTATGCATTTAGAGGTCTTTATACCATGCTCCTTGATCTGCCAGAATCATGTGAAAATTGCAATAACTTGAAATTGAACCTAAAAAGGGCAGATCATAAAATTGCTGAATTGCATGCTTCCTTGTTAGAGCCTATTGTCTCTTGCACCAACTGTCCCAAATTAACTGCTGAACTTGAATCTGTCTCAAAACAGTTTCAAGACATGGTTGACCATAACAAGAAAATGGCTCAATATGCTTCTAAGGACCCTGTCAGCTCACCGTGTAACAATTGTGAAAAACTAAAATCTGAGTTGATTACTTTGGATGAAAAATATGTGAAGCTAACTAAGAACCTTCTAGTGAAGCCACCAACTGATTGTGATGTGATTGCTGGTGTGGGGGAGGAGCCCGAAGGAGTAGAGACGCTTAGGCACGATGACCAAACAGCTAGAGGTAGGATTGTCCCTCCTAATCCTTGCGAAGACCTCAATGTTGAGGCGGCTGTGCGTGCACATGACATTCCTTCTTCTGCTGTTGGTTCTTCCTCTTCTCCTGCTGCTATCTCCTCTTTCCCTTGCTCTTCTTGCACCTCTCTCTTTCGGGAGTGTCAATACCTTATGAACACTCTCGAGAGATTTGTAGGAGGCAAGAAGAAGCTAAATCTTATTCTAGACCAGTCCAAGATTTGCAAATTCAATCAAGGTCTAGGATATGATTTTCTTGAGGATGTTAGGAAGCATCTACCTGCCGTGCTCAGACCCATAGCCGCAGGTGTGATCGAGGTCAAGCCCAGAACTGAGAAAGTTCAATTCAAGTCAGCGGGCTTTGTCCAAGGGATTTCTGACATCAAGGTGATTCCACCTGTTGCTTCGGCCTCTCAGGAGGCGAAGCCTCATCATGCTACTTCTACCTCTTAGAAGGTGAAGTATCATTGCACCTTCTATCAGAAGGATGGACACTTGGTCGAGCGATGCTTCAGACACGCCAAGATTGCGCGGAGAGATCGTGTTCGCGATATTAGGAGTATTCAGGGTCAGCCCCAGACCTTGAGTGCACCTAAGACCAACACGAGGTCTAGGGTTGATCACTCTGAGGGTTTTAGGCAGTATCGAGGACTTGGCTTTTCCGGTGTTTCTGATTTTCATCCTCGGTTTGCCTCTGCTCATGATATCCGCCGTCCTGAGGGTAGATGTCGTTTGCCCCGTCGAGATAGCTATTCGCGGCGTGATCAGTATGTTGCTGGTGTCTTGACTTGCTCCTCCGTAGCAGTCAGGCCCAACAACAGCTTCAAGTCTGCACACAGACCTTTTGGCTTGTTGAGCGACAGAGAGCGTAGGGTAGCTAGAGGTCAGTCATGTGTGGCTACTTCTTCTACTCGACGTGTTACTCAGTATTGGGTGCCAAAATCACTCTTGATTTACCCTAGTTCTGAGACTTTACTCTCTCATTGACTCAGGTTCGCCGGGCAGGGAAGAGAGAGGTTTGGCTCGTTGACTCCGGGTGTTCTCAACACATGACCGGAGACTCTTGTTGGTTCTCTTTCCTAGCTCGTGCTCCAGGTAATGAGACGATCACCTTCGGAGAAGTTTCGTCTAGCCGCGTCATCGCCAAAGGTACAGTGCGCGTTAATGAGGTTTTGAGGTGAGCTTTAAGAAAAACGCTTGCAAAATTCTTGATTCTTCGGGTAGTCTGGTTTGCAGGATTTTTCGTTATGGGAGGATCTTTCGTGCTGATTTTTCTGAGTCTTCTGGTGATCCTCTCCGGTGTTTAGTTGCGTCTGAGTCCCGTGACCTTACCTTCTGGCATAGGAGACTTGGTCATATTGGATTTGACCATTTGACCCAAGTTAGCGGCCACGATCTCATTCATGATCTGCCGAAACTCAAGATGGTCAAAGATATTGTTTGCGCTCCTTGTCGGCATGGCAAGATGGTTGCCGCTTCTCACCCTCCGGTCACAGTGACTATGACCGATGCACCAGGACAGCTGCTCCACATGGCCACAGTTGGACCAGCTCGAGTGCAGTCAGCAGGAGGGAAGTGGTATGTTCTTGTCGTGGTCGATGACTTCTCGAGGTTCTCTTGGGTGTTTTTCTTAGCCTCGAAGGATGAGACGTTTACACATTTTCGAGGTCTTTTCAGTAGGCTTTCCGTTGAGCTTCCGGGTGCCTTACGAGCGATACGCAGTGACAATGGCACGGAGTTCAAGAATTCTTACTTTGAGAGGTTCTACGATGAGACAGGTGTAGAGCACCAGTTCTTTTCTCCACACGTTCCACAGCAGAATGGCGTCGTGGAGAGGAAGAACCGTACTTTGGTCAAGATGGCCAGGACGATGCTTGATGAGTATTCTACACCTAGGAAGTTTTAGGCTGAGGCTATTATGACCGCGTGCCATGTTTCAAACATAGTTTTTCTTCGGGCACACTTGCATCGCACTTCCTATGAGCTGAGATATGGGTGAAAGCCCAGTGTCTCTCATTTTCGTGTATTTGGTTGCAAGTGTTTCATTTTGATGTCCGGGAACCTAGATAAGTTCGAGTCACGCTCTTGTGATGGTATCTTTCTAGACTACTCGACTTCTTCGCGGGCGTATAGGGTTTGGAACTACGAGTCTAGTAAGTTGGTAGAGACCTGTGAGGTGACTTCGACGAGGCCAGTCCAGGGACTAGGCCCGATATCTTAGGTTCTTTAGAGCAGTCCGAGCCCATCTTTGTGGACGATGAGGAGGATGGAGATGAGGGTTGTCTACCTGATCCAGTTCCTCATCATCCACTTGAGGTACCGTCGTCCACGGCACCTCTAGGTGATCAGCCCATGCCTTCTGCTTCCTCTGGAGCTAGTGGCTCTGTTCCTACCTCATCAGCTCATGAGGTAGAGGCCACTTCTTCATCTCATCTAGGACCTCCCTGACATTCAGAAAGACTATCCTTCCGAGCAGATGATTGGAGACCTCTTTGAGCGTGTCACTCGCTCAAAATCCGGCATATCTCACTTCTGTCTCCATTCTGCCTTTGTTGCCTCATTCGAGCCCAGGACGTTTGTCATGCTCTTTTTGATGAGTCTTGGGTCAATGCCATGCATGAGTTAGAAAATTTTGAAAGAAACAAGGTCTGGTCGCTTGTTGAGCCCCCTCATGGTCACAATGTCATTGGGACTAAGTGGGTGTTCAAGAACAAGCAGAGTGAGGATGGGGTAGTCATTCGGAACAAGGCTAGACTGGTAGCTCAGGTTTCTCTCAGGTTGAGGGTCTAGATTTTAGAGGAGACCTTTGCCCCTATAGCTAGACTTGATGCCATTAGAATCCTGCTTGCTTTCGCAGTTTCTAAGGGTTTCAAACTTTACCAGATGGATGTCAAGAGTGCCTTCCTCAATGGGTTTATTGAGGAAGAGGTCTATGTGAGACAGCCTCCAGGTTTCGAGAACCCAAAATACCCAAACCATGTCTACAAGCTTTCCAAAGCCTTGTATGGACTTAAGCAGGCCCCTAGAGCTTGGTATGAGAGGCTTAAGTCCTATCTGTTGAGTCATGGTTTTGAGATGGGTAAGGTAGATAAGACCTTGTTCATTCGTAGGCATGGCACTGATCTACTGCTCGTTCAGATTTATGTGGATGACATCATCTTTGGCGGCTCTTCTCATACTCCTGTTTCATAGTTCTCAGATGTCATGAGCACCGAGTTTGAGATGAGTATGATGGGTGAGTTGACCTTCTTCCTTGGCTTCCAGATCAAGCAGACTCGGGAGGGTACTTTCTTGCATCAGGGCAAGTACACTCGTGACCTCCTGAGACGCTTTGACATGAGTGATGGTAAGCCCGTGTCAACTCCCATGGCGTCCACAGCTTCTCTTGACCCAGATGAGAACGACGAGCCAGTTGATCAGAAAGAGTATCGTAGCATGATTGGCTCCCTCTTGTACCTCACTGTCTCGAAACCAGACATACACTTCACTGTGTGTCTTTGTGCTCGGTTTCAGGCTTCTCGCGTATCTCACTGCCAGGCAGTGAAGCGCATCCTTCGGTACCTTTGAGCTACCATTGACTATGGTATCTGGTACTCTTCCTCGCCCTGTCTTTCCTTGAGAGCCTATTCGGATGCAGACTTTGCTGGCTGTAGGATAGATAGGAAGAGTACTTCTGGCACCTGTCAATTCATTGGCACTTCTCTTGCTTCCTAGTCTTCAAGGAAGCAGTCCGGTGTTGCACAGTCCACCGTAGAGGCCGAGTACGTTACTGCCGCCAGTTGCTGCAGCTAGGTGCTTTGGATGGTTTCGACCTTGCGGGACTTTGGGTTAGTCATAGACAGTGTTCCACTCTTTTGTGGTAACACTTTTGTCATTAACATTGCCAAGAACCCAGTGCAGCATTCTCGGACTAAGCACATTGATATTAGATATCACTTCCTTCGAGACCATGTGGAGTAGGGTGACATAGTGCTCCAGTTTGTGGAGAGACCACCAGTTGGCTGATATCTTTACCAAGCCTTTGGATAGCTCTGCGGGAGAGCTTGGGGTGGTCTGTCCTTATGGATTGTTGTGAGGGGGAGTTTTGCGCTTCATGTTTTATCTTGTTTATTATGCTCTTACTCCTTTCTGTTGCATTGCATATGGGTGCATTGAGGTTAGTCTTTCTAGCATAGGTTAGAATGTTTCTCTTGTCTAATTGTTTAGACTTCTTCCTCTCATATTGTGATTCTAGGATGCTGCTTATTAGCTGTTTCACTTCTCACTAAGCTGAGCTCACTCACTTCTTATAGGTTCTAGCAAGGGTTGGGCCACCCTTGGGTAGACAAGGTACGTGTTTCCTCCTTAGTATGTTAGATGATCAGTTGATAGTCCTAGAGTCATATGGGGTAGATGAGAGTCAGTCTGAGCCATAGTATCCTCTATATCTTGTCTATGCTTTAAGGACTACCTTATCTGTTTTTATCGCCTGCTTCTCGTATTTACTACTTTGGTTCAGGGGGAGTTTATTTGGGAGCTTCTAGATCTTAATATTGTCATAACTCAACTTGAACTAAAGTTGCATCACATGTTGAGGGGGAGCTGGATTTTCTTGCATGTCATTTCAGCATTCTGCATTGTAATATAACTACATGGAGCCTTGATTATTATCCTGTTATGACATGTTTACAGTGAATTACATCTTGCCATGATCTGTGCTTACTTGCTAGATTTATCATGACTTTATATGTATAGTTTAGTCTTTGCTATGATAGGTTGATTAAAATGCTTAACTTGAACTAATTCATGTCATGTTAGCTCTTGAGACTAGTCTGTCTTTAGTTATCCGTTTATGATTCATGTCATGTCAAATAGGCTGAGTTAAATCTTGAATCTTTATTGAGCTTTAGATTGAGCTATGCTAGTTTCTTGATGAAGCATGAGTTGGTACAATTTTTAAGTAAGCAAAAAGATCTCTTTTGTGCGAAAGAACTAATCTCACCAATTCTTTCTGTTGAGACGGCTTGCCATTGCACTAAGCATGAACTCAGGGGGAGTTTTGGTTGACCAAGATCATTTCCTTAAGCTTCTCGCTTAGAGTGCTCGTATAAGGCTTAAGATCTAGCACATGACTTCACAAAAATCCGGTTGGAAACAATCATGAGGTTTATAAAGAAAACCATGTCAATTGTGCTCAACTTGCTTAATTCCACAAAGAACAAGTACTTAAACAAAAGTCTCATTCTTGAACATGTAGCACTCTAAATTGACCCAATACTAGCTTCTTGATTCCACTTAGGTTATTGACATGGCATGCATCATCCTTGTATTCCTTTAGCTAGACTATAATCATGACTGACTTGACATGTTAACAAATTCGACTAATTTTTAGATTGTGACTTATTTGGCTTAGCTTGATTATACATGTCTTGTCATGATCTTGATATCATACTTATGTGTTATGGTTTGGTGTAATACTCAAATGGTCATTTTGGATAATCTTCATGGCTCTAAATGCTTAAAATAAACAAACTTCAGTCATTTCATCAACCACCATATTTTATTCTCTCTTTTGCATCCTTAATGACTCTATTGCCAAAAGGGGGAGAATAGCGGAGAAAAAGCCACTTTGGAACCTTCTGGAGCTTTGGAGAACAATTTGCTCTTTCTTTTGTTGCTCTAGTGTTCTTTTTGTCGACATGGTCACAAGCTTCTTTGATTTCTTTTGGACCGTGTTTGACTCTCTTTCATTTTCAAACTCAACTTTATGCTTTTTCTGGGTTTGTCAATATACTCATCAAGGGAGATTGATAGACCATGTGGTTGTGACCCCATGATTGTGATAAGTAATTGACAAGGGTTTTGGAAAGTTAGAGTTTGGTTTGAGTGGTTCGAGCCAAGTCATTGCGTGGTGCAGTCGGTTTCGGTCGGACCCTGTCGAACTTGGTCGAACGTGCTTAAGTCGTTTACTTTTCGTTTCGATCGGTTTGGGCTTTGAGTATTTCTTCTGATGTTATTGTATGGTTACAATATTTCGAGCGGTGCTATGTAATGTATTTCTTGTCTATGATGACTGCAGGACATCGAGGCGGAGTCGTGGCGAGGCACGGGAGGACCGGATTAGGTGCAGGTGGTGCCGAGGTCAAAGCGGTCGAGGTGTGCTGAAGACGGCGAGGGCTCGAGGTAGCTGCGAGACTTGGAAGGCAAGGAATGAGGAAGCTTCCTGGAAGGTGCAGGAGGGGCGTTTTGGTGAATATGCAAAGCTGCACTAAAGGAAGTGGATTGTGGACAAAGCACTAGAGTTAGCGGGTAAAGCGAAAAGCTTAATGGGCAAAGCTTGTGGTGAACCCATTAAGAGAGGGTATAAAAGGAGGAGTGTTTCCTGCATGTTGTATGACTTGAGAGGTGGCGTGTGAGAGGTGTTAGAGGCTTTAGAGGAGTTGGTATTTGCTTTGTGCTTTCAGTTTTGGAGTTGGTGGAAGATGGCAGAGGGTTGTTTTGCTTGTCTCCCGTAGCTTCTCTGTTCTTGAGTTCTTCCTAGGGTGTGTTTTCTTGAGAGCTCAAGTGGTAGCATGTAGTGTTATCCACATGTACCAATCGCGCATGGGGACTCCATGTAATCATTCCTCTGTACTCAATCATTCATGGGGATGAATCAATTTGATTTGAGTTTCTCCTGTCTCCTGTTTTCTTCTTCGAGTTCTTGCTTTGTATGATTTCTCAGTTTTTGTGATTTGGTGTTGTTTCTAGCTGAGAAGGTGCAAAATGGATTGCTCTGTGATGGGAATAGGTCTCAAGATCATTTGATCAGTTAATACCCCAAGAGCTCATCAGGAAAATCAAAGATTCTCTTTTTATTCCTCCTGCGCCCATTTCTTCCTCTGGTTCTTGTTCTAGGGTTTGTGGTGCTTTTCATTTTTCCTTCAAAATATTCTGTCCTGGTTTGAGCTTCTAAGTCCTAAGGTTATTCCTTATCTAATCTCTTAGTTTCATGGTCAAAGATTCAAAGATTAGATGGCAATTTGAGTTTTAGGGCAGCTCTCTGTAATTTTTCAGTTCTTGGCTCAAATCTCATATTCTAGGTTTCCAAGTGAATTTTCTTGTTGTCTGAGGTTTCTTTGTTGTTTGGAATAGGTTATCTCTCTTCTGGCAAGAGGGCAACAATAGAAATTCATCCTTTTGCTTGAAATTGTAGTTTTTCAGAAAAATCAGCAAAAACAGGTTCAGTCTGGCGCTTAGTTTTCAGGCAACCGGTCAGACCGGAAAGCCTAGAGGTCAGACCTCTCAGAGCATGGTGGTCTGACCGGGATTACAATGGCGGTCAGACCGGCCATGCCCGAGGGGTCACACCGGCCAAGCTTCACCGGTCAGATTGGCTTTGATGCTGCGGTCTGACCGCCCGGCCCACTGCGGTCAGATCGCCCCTGCAGTTTGCTCTTCAAAGTTGAATTTCTTCCATTGTCCTTTTAATTCGCCTCAGTTATCTTCTGTGTGTTTAAGGATCCAGTAAGAACCAGAAGCCTTCTTCATAGCTCTGTAGCTATTGAAGAAGAGTATTCTTTTGTGGATACTTTTTGGGGGTCAATTTTTGAAAGCAACATTCACCCCCCCTTTGTTGCCGATTTCGATCCAACAATTCTTTTCAGGTCACTCAATTTGGACTTTAAACTGAATAGAGGAGAGACTTCGAAAACCAGAGAATGCAAGCAAAAGAGCAAGAAACCGAAGATTTGCTAGAAATGTTGAAATAAACTGAAAATTAGACCAAATGATGAATTTGCTTGAGTTTTTCATGTCTATTGATTATGAAACATTGCATTTCATCAGGAAATGACATCACAATAAGAAAGCACAAGCCAAGAACGATCAAACTCCCAATACACCAAGCGACAGGCCTTCCCTTGCCTTCAAACCCTAAAATCTCAAAACAGGGGAAATGAGCTCGAGGTGGTTTTTGGAAAGGTCATGGTGGCTAAAGTGATTGCTCTCAGAAATATAGCAGCCAAATGGCTTTGAGAAGATTCCCTATTCAAAGCTAACCCATTTTGCAGCAAATCAATCAAGAAGAAGGATTCAAATCAAATGCCACAGAAGTAGAGAACAACAAAAAGGCATAAAGACAAACACAGAGAGGAACACAAGACGTTTCCATTGATTCAGAGACATGGGCTATTACATAGAGGGTTTCATTCTCACTACATGTTTCTCTCCTGAGATGAACTCACACGAGCACACACTCTAGGAGAAGGAACACAATGCTACTACTCTACATCACTCACACAGCCAACTCCCCTCCACTAAATAGAGGAGTTCACACTTCAAAATAGGAAATCAAGAAGTGGTAGCCAATGCCCACTCCATTTCCTCACATACGCAAAAGGCAAGGAAGTCAAAGCCTTTTACCAGAAGGAGGGAAACTACAATTTAAGCCCACACATGCTTCAAACCCTAAATCTCTCCCTACTGCAGACTTCCACTAACGGGTCTCCAACCCGTTATCTTCAACCGAATCCGCTTCCAATTTTGCATCCTTGCGCATTTTATCGAAATGCCCTTGCCGCAACTTCCTGGAAGCTTCCTGCTCGCACAACCGCAACCGGCACCTTGACCGTCTGGACCTCGACTCCTCCCTGAGCCTAGTCCTGGTTCACCTCGCCGTTGCCCGTCGTGTCCACCTCCGACAGCTCCAGCTCCGGTTCCTCGTCTCCCGGCTCGCAACCACCTCAGCAGCTTTGATCATCTTCGATGTCTCCGACCGTCTGGATCTCAACACCTCCTATGCCTAGTCTCAGTCCTCCCACGCCTCACCAGGACCTAGCTCCGAAGTCCTGCACTCATACAGACAAGCAAACCATCACATAGCACCGCTCAAAACATCATAACCAACATTAGCATGAAAAAAGGTACTCAAGCAGAAATACCCAATCGACCGATCGAGAAAAGAACAGGCGTCCTAAGCACGTCAGAACGTGATCGACCGAGCCCAACCGAACTGGACTGCGCCATGCACCAACTTGGCGCGAACCAACCAAATCAAACTCAACCTTTCCAGAAACCGAGTCAATTACTCATCACAAACATGGGGACACCTCCACATGGTCTCTCAATCTCCCCCCTGATGAGTATATTGACAAACACAGAAAAAGCATAAAGTTGAGTTTGTTTAGAAAGTCATACGTGGTCTAAAAAGGAAACAAAGAGATGCATTACACTAAGCCAGAACGCATATGAATGCTATCAAGATCATGACAAGATATGCATAATCAAGCCAAGCCACACAAGTAACAATTTGAATATTAGATAAATTTGTTAGCATGTCAAGCCATTCAAGAGTATAGTCTAGCTAAAAGTATCCAAATATGATGCAAGCCATGTCAATAATCTAAGTTGAACCAAGAAGCTAGAATTGAGTCAATTCAAAGTGCCATAAGTTCAAGAATGAATCATTTGTTTAATTACTTGGTTCTGTTTGTAGTTAAGCAAATTTAGCACAATTGACATGTTTTTCTTTTGAAACTCATGGTCGTTTCCAACCAAAATTTTAGTCATGTGCTAGATCTCAAGCCTTATGCGACCACTCCAAGCAATAAGCTTAAGAAGTGATCTTGGTCAACCAAAACTCCCCCTGAGTTCATGCCTAGTGCAATGGCAAGCAGTCTCATGAGAAAGAATTGGTGAGATCAGTTCTTTCGCACATAAAGAGATCGTTTTGCTTTTGCTAAAATTTAGTTCAAGAACAAGAAGTTAACAATAATAACTTATGCTTCATAAGAGAACTAGCATAGCTCAATTTAAAGCTCAATAAAGGTTCAAGACTCAACTTAGCCTATTTGACATGGCATGAATCATGAAAAAATAACTAAAGACAGACTAGTCTCAAGAGCTAACATGACATGTCTTAATTCAAGTTTGTGCAATGTTAATCAACTTATCATGGAAAGGCTCCACTACACATGTAAAGTCATGATAAATCTAGCAATTAAGCACGGATCATGGCAAGATGTAAAGCATTGTAAACATGTCATAAAACGATAATAATCAAGGCTCCAAGTAGTTATATTACAATGCAGAAAGACATGCAATGAAAATCCAACTCCCCCTCGAGGCGGATGGCGGAGTCGAGCGCCGAAGGCGTGCTGTCCCGCCGAGGCGATACCTACAAGGAGGGCGGTGAAGTCGAGCGACGAAGCCGTGCCGTCCCGCCGAGGCGGTGCCCTCGAGGCGGACGACGCAGTCGAGCGCCGAAGGCGTGCCGTCCCGCCGAGGCGATGCCTACAAGGTGGGCGGCGATGTCGATCGACGAAGACGTGCTGTCCTACCGAGGCGATGCCTTCGAGGCGGACGGTGGAGTCAAGCACCGAAGACGTGTCATCTCGCTGAGGCGATACCTTCGAGGCGGACGGCGGAGTCAGGCACCGAAGACGTGCCGTCCCGCCGAGGCGATGCCTTCGAGGCAGACGGCGGAGTCCCGTCCCGCCGAGGCGATGCCTACGAGGCGGACGGCGGAGTCGAGCGCCGAAGACGTGCCGTCCCACCGAGGCGATGCCTACAAGGCAGGTGGCGATGTCCTGCATCGGAGCCGTGCAGTCCCGCCGAGGCGATGCCTACAAGGTGGACGGCGAAGTCAAGCGACAAAGATGTGCCGTCTCGTCGAGGCGATGCCTTCAAGGCGGACGGCACAGTCGCGAAGTCCTGCGTCGGAGGCCGAGGGCGCTTGCAGCGTAGGCTGAGGGCGCTACGCACGCAGAGGCAGGGAGGCAACATTATCGTTCCCTTACCTTGAAAAACAGTACCTGCGGAGAGTGGGCGCTTGCTGCGTAGGCCGAGGGCGCTACACATGCCGAGGTAGGGAGGCGACACTCCGTTCCCCTTCCCTTCAAAAACAGTTCCCGCGGGGAGCGGGCGCTTGTGGCGTAGGCTGAGGGCGCTACGCACGCAGAGGCAGGGAGGCGACACTACCGTTCCCCTACCTTCAAAAACAGTGCCCGCGGAGAGCGGGGGCTTGCGACGTAGGCCAAGGACGCTACGCACGCAGAGGCAGGGAGGCAAGACTGCCGTTCCCCTACCTTCAAAAAGCGATGCACTCCCTGGTGCAACGCGCGCGAAGACGCGATATCCAGGTGGTGCGCCGCAAAAGCGAGGCACTCCCTGGTGCCTCGGCCATCGTGTAGTTTTTATACTCCGTAGAGTGCGTGGGAACATCATCCACGGCTTATTTATACTCCGGAGAGTACGCGTAGGGACAACATCCACGCGTGCGTGGTACATCTGCGTCTTGTTTATACTCAGTAGAGTGTGCAGGGACCACATCCGCGTCTTATTTATACTCCGTAGAGTGCATGGGAACAACATCCATGTCTTATTTATACTCCGGAGAGTACGCGTAAGGACAATATCCACGCGTGTGCGGAACATCCGCGTCTTGTTTATACTCAGTAGAGTGCGTAGGGACAACATCTGCGCCTTATTTATACTCCGTAGAGTGCGTGCGGAGGCGGACCTCGACGCTACGTCTTATTTAGAGTCTGTAGACTGCGCGCGGGGGCAAGCCTCCACGCGTTGCGGGCGGTGAGGGCGTGTGCAGAGGCGAACCTCGACGCAACATCTTATTTATACTCCGTAGAGTGCGCGGAGGCGTCCCCTACGCGTCTTTGTTTATACTCATACCCGTGTTTTTGTTCACGGAGAGTGCGCGCGCGAACGCATGTCTTTGTTTATACTCATGCCCGTGTTTTTGTTCACGGAGAGTGCGCACGTGAACACGTGTCTTTGTTTATACTCATACCCGTGTTTTTGTTCACGGAGAGTGCGCGCGCGAACGCGTGTCTTTGTTTATACTCATGCCCATGTTTTTGTTCACAGAGAGTGCGCGCGCGAACGCGTGTCTTTGTTTATACTCATGCCCGTGTTTTTGTTCACAGAGAGTGCGCGCGCGAACGCGTGTCTTTGTTTATACTCCGTAGAGTACACCGACGCTCGAGGCAGCCGGGCGATTTAAATCAAAAGCCGATCAAACACCACTGCATGAAAGAGGATGCAACAGCAATAAAAGAGTCCGAGGCCAGGCCAGCAAACACGCGACGATGGCAATGAAAGCAGGGGATAAGCTAGTCAAGTAAAAATTGCAAAAGCAAATCTTGACAGGACGTGTGCCACCATGAAATGATTTCAAGGCCCAGTACCTCACTTGCCCACCTGGACGGACTTGGCCAGTGCGGACGGACCTCGTTGGCATCGACCTCGTCTACACAGGGTACGTGACCGAGGCCTTCGCTGAAGCTAAGCCCCCGGCCGAAGTGGTCTTCGCGTAGGTGCATGCATGCGCTAAGAAGCTCACGTAGAGTGCATGCATGTGTTGAGAATCTGTGGGGACTTCGGAGCTGCCCGCGCGATGTTGGCGAATACCCCAGGGGACTCGACGGAGACATCGGAGCTACCTGCGCGATGTTGGCGAAGACCCCAGGGGACTCAGCGGAGACTTAGGAGAGCTCAATGGAGACTTCGAAGGCAAGGCTTCGGAGAGATCCTGGAGCGAGATGTAAAGGATACGAAATGCCGCCAAGTCCTCCAAGGCTCCATCTGCGCAGGGTCTGTGGCCGAGGTCTTCGACGGGGCGGAAACCGCAGCGGGGGCCATGGCGTGGAGGTGACCTCGCCGACGCGGAGGCTGCTGCGCGGCGACTCGAAGCCGAGGCGAAGGCCGTGGCGTGGAGGTGACCTCGCCGTGGCGGAATCGGCGCAGAGCCTGGCAGGGTCGACGTGGAGCTTCGAGTTAACGTGGGCTCCAATAGACTTGGCGCAGAGCTCGGAGTCGACGCGGAGTCCGCGCCGACTGCTGACGTGGCGACGAGCGGAGGTCGGGGCCGTCCTCGGCTGCGTGGAGTCCGGCGGGGTCTGGGTGGAGCTCGGACTTGACGTGGAGATGAGCAGAGGTCGGGGCCGTCCTTGGCTGCGCGGAGTCCGGCCTGGCGAAGTCGGTGGCGAGGGCTGACATCGCGAAGTCGGCGCGAAGCCCAGCGCACATGTCTAGAACGAGGGGGGCTTCGGACGGCGAGGAGGACGCCGACGAAGACCACTTCGCGGCCGTCGAGGATGTGCTGGCATTTGCCGCTGACGTGCTTGTGGAGGATCTCACCACTGATCTCGCGGAGGTCGGCGATGCAGCTATTGAGAGCACGGAGCCGACAATGGCCGGGATACCGCCCACGACAACGGGGCCGGGCGGAGTCTCGTGCGGAGGCGGCGCTGCACGACTGCGAGCGGAGACATGCGCGGGGCCATCGGAGAGGCGGGGTGTAGAATCGGCAAGCGCCAGGCGACGTGGAGGAGGCTTGTGCTTGCAGCGCGGAGGCGGGCGGAGCCGTTGTCGTCGAGGATGGCCGCGAGCCCCTGTACGGAGTCGTCGACGCCAGGCCTGCCGACGAAGGCCGAAGGCCTGACGGAGACGGGATGCCGCAATAACCGGCCTCCATGCAGAACGTCTTGCGAGGACGCCGCTAAGAAAGAGAGGAAAACCCATGCCGGGGGGCCTGCACATGGAGATGGCTGCATGCATGCATGCGATGCCTCACGGAGGCCCAGGAGGACGTCACGGAGCGCCATGCTAGGCGCCTGCAGGAAGCACGTCCACGTCAGCGAAGTCCCGACGGAGCCTCCGAGCGGAGGCCGGAGCCGCAGCGCCATTGCCCGCGGTCGCCCTCGAGTCATGTACCTGCCGGGCAAAGAGGCCCAGGAGGCCGCCGCGAAAAACCGAAGAGAGAGAGCAAAGTTCCTGCATGCAGCTCCACAGGCCTACTTCGGATGGATAATTCACGTATAGGTGAATGCTTCATGCATGCATCATGAAGAGTGGATCCGTATGGCTCATGCCCGCATGGACATCTACATGCATGGAACAGCAGCTTCCGCGGATGGGCAGAGTGCAGGGCCGGTGCGCGCCAGGCGACGCTGCCTGATGGCAGTGGCTGGGCACCGCTCCGCCTGCTCACTTCGCCGAGTATACGCAGGCCTCGCCGTGAGGACATGCGAAGATCCGAGCGAGATGAGGGGCGCTAAGCGGAGACGCATGCATGGATGGGCTGCGCATACGTGAGACTGTACATGCATGGTTGTGCATACGTGAGCCTATACATGCATGGCAATAGCTTGTAGATACTTATGCATGGCAATAGTCATGTGGATATGTATGCACCATGCATGGCAATAGCTAAGTGGATATGCATGTATGCCAATAATTACGTAGATATTCCTGCATGCGTGCAGATGTCGGCACGTCACCGTGTGGCAGAGACTTCAAAGACCTCTGGGCTAGGCGCAGACTGTCGACACCTCCGCGAAGATGCAATGAAGACATTGTCGAAGACGCGCCGAAGACACTGACAAAGGCGCCGAAGACCCGCGTCGGGGTGGCCGACGAGCATCTAGTGGAGGCGGGCGCGGAAGCTGCGGAGCTCATCCGCCACTTGCGACACGCACCGCATGTACCGCGCCGCCGTCACCTTCCGCGGCCGTAACGGCGCCGATGCTGACGAAGTGTCTGCCATGGTTGCGCTCGTCCTCGGACTAGCTTCCTTGGCTGGCACTTGAATGGATATGAATGCATGCATGGACATGTGAAAGGATATGAGTGCATGCATGGACACGTGAAAGGATATGAGTGCATGCATGGACACATGAATGGATATGCATGCGTGCGCAGGTGAAGTTTGCGGATGGATATGTGGGTGCATGCGTTGGCGTCCAGCGCGCAGTCAGTGCGGCGGAGTTTGGCTCGCCGAAGGCACAGCCCGGCTTCGACGCGGAGTCCTGAAGGCACAGCCTGGCTTCGACGCGGAGTCCACGGTCACACGAAGACCACCCTGGCCAGAGGGGTTACGCCACCACATCATCCAAGACATCATCTCACCTCCCTGCATGAACTCCCCCAGCAGAGCGGAGATGGCAGCAACGTATAAATAAGCGATTCAATTAGATCTATTCAATACTGCATCTGGGCGCGTGATTCAACTAGATCTATCCAATATACCATCTACAAAACATGGCGAAGTGTACAGGCAAAGCCCATACGACCAGATCTATTCGGGATGGTTAAGTTTTTAGCAAGCAAGCTACTTATCTGTCGCTGATGGCCCGCCGGATGGTACAAGCACCATGAATGAAGCAGCATGACAAGAAAGATCCACATAGCCGCTGCTCTTATTGAATGCCGGAGAAATCTCTTCCATATGTAAGCTCTAGTTGTCCCCACGAACGGCGTCATCTGTTGTGGCTACAGGCCAAACAGTAGAAAAGGGGACTAGTAGAAGGAGAAGAGGGGAGCTAGATCTGTGGGAAAGTTGGTAAGAATAAGAGGATGTCCCCCCTCCTACCCCTCCTGGGGGTTTATATACATGAGTGGGGTAGAATGGGGTTCCCATTCTACCCCTTAATACTTACAAAGGATGAGGGTACATTGGTATATTTACACTGGTATATTCTTCTACACTATTGGGCCTATTACATGTTGGACTAGTTGCACGGCCCAGTCGCAGGGGATTGGGCCACCCCTACAACAATCTCCAATCATCTGCTCTAAATGATGACCTTTTTGGATATGTCGGGGAGGTCCTGGATGAGGAAGAAGTGGCCTCTACCTTATGAGCTTACGAGGTAGGAACAAAGCCACTAGCTCCAGAAGATGAGGAAGGAAAGGGCTGATCTCCTCGAGGTGCGGTGGTAGAGGCAGGCACCTCAAGGAGAGGAGGAACTGGATCGGGTAGACGACCCTCATCTCCATCCTCCTCATCGTCCAGAAAGATGGGCTCAGATAGCTCTACTGAACCTGAGATATCGGGCCTAGTCCCCGGACTGGCCTCATCGAAGGTCACCTCACAGGTTTCTACTATTTTACTAGACTCGCAGTTCCAGACCCTATAAGCCCGCGAAGAAGTCAAGTAACCTAGAAAGATCCCATCACAAGACCGTGACTCGAACTTATCTAAGTGCCCGGACTTTAGAATGAAGCACTTGCAACCAAGCACACGAAAATGCGAGACGCTGGGCTTTCGCACATATCTCAACTCATAAGAGGTGCGATGCAAGTGTGCCCTCAGAAAAACTCTGTTCGATACATGGCACGCGGTGGCTATCGCCTCAGCCCAAACTTCCTGGGTGTAGAGTACTCATAAAGCATCGTCCTGGCCATCTCGACCAAGGTACGGTTATTCCTCTCCACGACGCCATTCTGTTGTGGGACGTGCGGAGAAGAGAACTGGTGCTCGACACCTGTCTCATCGCAAAACCTCTCAAAGTAGGAATTCTTGAACTCCGTGCCATTGTCACTGTGGATCGCTCGTAAGGCACCCGGGAGCTCAACAGAAAGCCTATTAAAAAGACCCCGAAAATGGGTAAATGTCTCATCCTTCAAGGCTAAGAAAAACACCCAAGAGTACCTCGAGAAGTCATCGACCACGACAAGAACATACCACTTCCCTCCTGCTGACTGCACTCTAGCTGGTCCAACTCCTGGTGCATCGGTCATAGTCACTGTGACCGGAGGGTGAGAAGCAGCAACCATCTTGCCGTACCGGCAAGGAGCGCAAACTAGATATTTAACCAGCTTGAGTTTAGGTAGACCACGAATGAGATCGTAGCTGCTAACTCGAGTCAAATAGTCAAATCCAATATGATCAAGTCTCCTATGCCAGAAAGTAAGGTTACGGGACTCAGAAGCAACTAAACACCTGAGAGAATCTCCAGAAGACTCGACAAAATCAGCACGAAAGATCCTCCCATATCTAGAAATCCCGCAAACCAGACTCCCCGAAGAATCAAGAATTTTGTAAGCATTTTTCTTAAAGCTCACCTCGAAACTGTCATCGGTAAGCTGGGAAATAGAAAGTAAATTTTACTGCAGCTTACTCACTAAGGCAACACCTTTTAAAATGAAAGAATCATTAACGCACAGTACCTTTAGCGATGACGCGCCTAGACAAAGCATCTCCAAAAGTGATAGTCTCATCACCTGGAGCTCGGGCTAGGGAAGAGAACCAACGGGAGTCTTCGGTCATGTGTCGAGAACATTCGGAGTCTACAAGCCAAACCTCTCCCTTCCCTGCCCGGCGAACCTGAGTCAACAAGAGAAGGATGTCTCAGTACTGCAATAAATCAAAAGTGATTTTGGAACCCAATACTAAGTCACACGACGAGCAGAAGAAGCAGTCACGCACGACTGACCTCTAGCTACCCTACGGTCTCCGTCGCTCAAAAAGTAAGAAGGTCTATGTGCGGACCTGAAGCTGTTGTTGGGCTTGACTGCTATGGAGGAGTGAGTCAAAGCACCAGCAACATGCTGATCTCGTCGCAGGCAGCTATCTCGATGGGGAAAATGAGATCTACCCTCAGGACGGTGGATATCACGACCAGAGGCAAATCGAGGACAAAAATCAGAAAAACGAAGTCCTCGATGCTGCCTAAAGACCTCAAACTGATCAGACCTAGACCTCATGTTGGTCTTAGGTGCACTCAAGGTCTGGGGCTGACCCTGAATACGCCTAAGAGCTTGAACACGATCTCTCTGCGCGATCTCTCGATCAAGTGTCCATCCTTCTGACAGAAGGTACAATGATACTTCACCTTCTGAGAGGTAGAAGTAGCATGATAGGGCTTCACCTTCTGAGAGGTCGAAGCAACAGGTGGAACCACCTTACTGTCAGAAATCACTTGGACAACACTCGTAGATTTGAACTCAACCTTTTTGGTTCTGGGCTTGACCTCGATCACACCTGCTGCTATGGGTCTGAGAACAGCTACTGGATGCTTCCTAACATCCTCTAGAAAATCATATCCTAGACCTTGATTGAATTTGCAAATCTTTGATTGGTCTAGAATAAGATTTAGCTTCTTCTTGCCTCCAACAAATCTCTCAAGAGTGTTCATAAGATACTGACACTCTTGAAAGAGAGGTGCAAGAAGAGCAGGGGGAAGAAGAGACAGTAAAAGGTAAGGGAGAAGAAAAAGAACCAACAGCAGAAGAACGGATGGCATGTGCACGCACAGCCGCCTCAACATGGAGGTCTTCACAAGGAACAAGAGGGACAGTCCTACTGCTAGCCATTTGGTTCTCGTCGCTAAGCGTCTCTACCTTACCCTTAGTGTTGGATCGGAAATGGCAACAGGGGGGGTAAATGGTGCCTCTTAAAAATCGACCCCCAAAGTATCTAGGAAAAACTCAACTCCGATAGCTATGGTAGCTATGAAGTTGAAAAAGAACAAGCGCTAACAAGATTAAGACAACTGAGCTCAAAACAAAGTCACGGCAGAAACGAAGCTCAATGCATTGTCACGGCAACGAACCATCAGTAAAATATTGCCACGACAGAGAAAATAGCAGCAAAACACTGTCACGGCGGGCACTGTGCTCAAAGCATTGTCACGGCAGCAGATACTGGGAAATCGGCTGCCACGGCAAAGGAAATCAGTAGAATTCGCTGCCACGACAGAAACTTACATAAAATGTTTGCTGACTGAAAACAAGGACCGGATGCTACAAGTATTAAGCTGAAAACAATAAAGAGAAATAGCCTTCCTGCCGAGATGATAAAGATCAAGTACTGCACGGGAGAAACAAACTGAATAAAAGCTGCTAAGACAAGAAGCTGTCGGCCAGAGATTGGGCAGGCTGTAGCAGCCGCAAAGATAAATAAATCTGGACCATAAAAGCTGAAAAACAGCAGGCAAAAATGAACCAAAACAGCAGCCAAAGAAGCCAAAAACAACAACTAGCTTGCTGCAAGGATTGACAAGACCGAAAGCAAAAGATAAACACGAATGAAGATTTACCCGAGAACTATTGCTGGACTGCAAAGACAATCAAAGTTGCTCTCCTTCTTAAAAACAAACAAGATTCCAATCATAACTTTCGGCTGGCATTTAGTGGCCCCGAGTAGACAACAAAGAGTGAGCAAAAATCCGATTGAGAGCATTAATTGAACAAAGAGCAAAACAGCAAAAATACATTCTCAAGTCAGAGAGGCACATGTTTGGCTGGAGGTTTTGTTGATACAGTGACTACCAAGGAGCCGAGCAATAAGTAAAATCAAAGAAGAACAATTGATGTCCTTCACAAGTTGGCTGAAAGGAACCTCACACAAAAAGCAAATAGACCTTAAACATCAAGAGGAGCAATAACTAACAGAAGAAGAGAATCACAGAGAGAAACTTAATACCCATATCATCTCAAAAAACAATGTTTCTCAAATTAAAATTGATACGGAGACATACGCTGTTACATATGAGGGATTTCTCAACTCATCTCTCTCTCTCTCAATCTCACACTAAGTCCCCATACATGCTTAAAAGATAACACACTCACACATACACTCTCTCAAGCCATCTCTCTAAATCATCCTCTCATTTCATCTTCGTAAAAATCTGCACATAGCACTAGAGAGCACCTCTCTATTTATAGTTTCCACTAATGGGTTTACAACCCACTTTACCCATTAGTTCTCAACAACTCATGGCGCTTTATCCACAATCCACTTCCTTTAGTGCAGCTTTGCGTATTCACCAAAACGCCCCTCGCGCACCTTCCAGGAAGCTTCCTCATTCCTTGCCCTTCAAGCCACGCAGCCACCTCGAGTCCTCACAGTCTTCGGCACACCTCGACCATTCTGACCTCGGCACCGCCCGTGCCTAGTCCGTTCATCCCGTGCCTCGCCACGACTCCATCTCGACGTCCTACAGCCATCACAGACAAGAAATACATCACATAGCACCGCTCGACACATGTAATCATACATTACCATCAGAAGAAAAATTCAAAGCCCAAACCGATCAAACCGAAAAATAAACGACTTAAGTATGTTCGACCTAGTTCGACCAAGTCCGACCGAAACCGATTGCATCGCGCAACGACATGGCCCGAACCACATAAATCAAACTCGACTTTCCAGAACACAAGTCAATTACTCATCACAAACATGGAGTCACATCCACATGGTCTCTCACTTAGACTTCTCCCCCACAACAGCACAAGCATCACAACAGGATTGTGGCTTCTCTAATAGGTCCTTAGTTAGGTTCACAAATTTATCATCCAAAGAAATGAGTTCAAGTTTTAATTTTTCACAACTATTGCATGGTGAGCTAATAGGGTCCTTAGTCGCATAATGAGCTAATCTGTTGTTATGGCCAATCATTTCTTGAAACTGTTTTGAGACAGATTCAAGTTCAGCAGTGAATTTACGACAATTGGTGCAAGATACAATGGTCTCAAGCAAAGAAGCATGCAACTTAGCAATTTCATGATCTGCCTTCTTTAAGTTCATTTTCAAATTATTGCAATTTTCACATGTCTCAGGCAGATCGAGAAGCATATTGTAAAGACCTCTAAAAGCATTATCCTTATCCTCACATGAGGTGCAAGAAATAGTCTCAACAATAGTAGATGAAAGAGCAGCAGTCCTAATCATCTCTGATTCAGTTAATAGACTAACATTCTCCACCTTAAGCAAATCTAGCTCAGAGGTCACACTATCATGAGAGGTCCTTAGCTTCTCCATATCACCAAGCAAAGAGGAACATACATCACATTCATCACGGGAGGGAGCAGATATAAGTGAAGTAAGCTCCCGTGACAATCTCTCTACTTCCTTCTCCAACTCACTACACCTAGCTCTAGATCTAGCATGATTTTTTCCTAGCTTAAGAAAATCATCATTGAGCTGGTCATAACGATATACCTCATCGGAGTCAGAGTAAAGCTCGCTGTTGCTGATGTTGCCCTCAAGGGCCATGAAGCACATGCTGATGAAGTCGTCGCCATCTTGGGATCTTGATCATCTTTCCCATCGTCGTCACTCCACCCCTCGACATCGCTGAAGTCGATGTCGTCGAAAGCGGTGAGGATGCGATGGAAGAGCTTCTTGGCTTTACCAAGTTCGCGGAACTTCTTACCTTTGCCTGGGGCTTCTTGTTGTGGTTCTTGTTGGTGTAGTCATTGTTGCTTGGACCGCCGTAGTCGTTCTTGCCCTTCTCTAGCTTTGGGCAACTTGCTCAAATGTGGTTGGGGCCACCACACACAAAGCAAATCACGTGCCCTCATCTCTTTCTCTCCCTAACCCTCTTATATGCATGGGAGAATTTTCTAGCTAAGAGGGCTAGTTGGTTTTCTAGGAGATGCTTTAGTTGATCCTCATTAATTTCACACAGAGCAGCTAGAGAAAAACTCGAAACAGTGTCAGCAGAATATCCAGAGGTAGGACAGGATCAGTGACCAATGCCATCGACTGAGACTTCGACTTGCGAGAGACAATGTCAATCTCGTGAGTCTTGAGGCGTGAATACAACGTATCAAGAGTCAAAGTCGAAAGATCTGCCGTGTCCTTGATGGTGGTCACTTTGATCTCCCAAACACGCAAATCCAAGGCCGAAAGCATTTGACGAGCGTTGTCCGAGTCGGGGTATGTGAGACCGACCGCTCGGAGGTTGCTCAAGATCTTGTGGAACCTCGCAAAGCACTCATCCAGGGACTCTCTAGCGAGCATTTCAAACTTGTTGTAATCTCGCTTGTATTGGTTCTATCGTTCCATCTTAATTTGGGTGGTGCCCTCATGGTAAGCATCGAGGGTCACTCAAATATCGAAGGCCGACGAAAGATGAGAAATACGATCAAACTCGTTTCGGTTCAGACCTTGAATGATGATGTTCCTCACCTTAGCATTCGCCTCAACATCGGACATGTTTGCCACATTGATGTTCTCATCGGCAGGAACAACAAAGCGCGTTTTAACCTTGCGCCAAATCGCATAGCCCTAAGCCTGAATGTAGGTCTCCATCCGACTCTTCCAGAAGGGATAGTTAATCCCATCGAAGATCGGAGGCTTGGTGGAATACTTGTCTGTCGCCATAGCTCACAGACCGGTTAAGATCTATTGAGAAAAGCTAACCAGCTCTGACACCAATTGTAGGATCGAAAATGGCAACAGAGGGGGGGTGAATGGTGCCTTTTAAAAATTTCCCCCAAATATCCACATGCTACTCCTCTCCAATAGCTATAAAAGTTACAAAGAGGGATGATTCATGCTCACTGGAGACAGGAGAACCAAAATCCAGAAAAAGAAACTGTTGTGGCTACAAGCCAAACACATAGAGAGTATAGTAGTGGAGAGTTAGGTTAGCAATGCTTAGGGTTTTCCCCCATGGCCTGTGTCGTATATATATATATCCACATGGGGAGTGTTTTTACAGTCGTACCCTTACATTTTAGTATCCCTCTCAGGGGCATTTATGCCATTATACATGTCCTACTTTTGGCCTTACAGTCTTCTAACAGGCCGGCTGGGCTTAGGTGGGGGCCACCCTTATAACAGGAGCCTCTCATGGTGAAGGGCTTCACGGACCGAAGCCATGTTGCCGAGCCATTTGGCCCCCTCCGTCCCTGCAGCCTGTGACCTTCAATGATCTTGGACAGGACCGCGCCTTGCCAGTGCAACCTGCCGTCGCAGTAAGGATATGGGGCCGGATCTGCTGTCGGAGGTGTTTTTTTGCCTTGGACCCGTTTGGCCGTGGAATCGAAGGCGCCGGCGGGGTCGAAGAGCCGGTGGAGTCGAAAGTGCTGGCAGAGTCGAAGTCAAGTCGGAGACAGGATCATACCGCAAACACCCCTGGGCGCGAGGCAGGCGGGGCTCCCGTGCGTAGCACCGGGAAGTCGAGTGGGGGGAGGGGGCTCAGTCCGGTCTGGCGTCGATGTGGCCCGACAGCCTCGCGGTCCGGAGATTTCGTCTTAATGACGGAAAGAATCGCGCCGACCCCTGAACTGTCAGGGGTGGGCTGCTGCAGCCATACGCGCTGTTCCGAAGGGAAGATACACGCGGCGGGACGCGATTGGCGCGTCGTGGGCTGCCAGTGGTCGCACGACCACGGTCGCGCGCCCCATCCCGAGAGAGGTAGGACGCATGGCGGGATGCTATTGGCGCGTCGTGCGCTGTCCGGCCGCCTGCCACCACGTGCCCCCAACTGTCGGCGGTTACGCTTCCCGATCATGGGAAGCTGAACCGCTGGGCTCCCGCCGGTTGCATTTCCGATCGTGGGGGAGGTGAGGAGGCTTTATAAGGCATCACCACTGGCATGCGAACGCTCCTCTTAGCTGCTCGCTTGCCGTTGTTTTGCTCTCTTCTTACTCGCTCCTTTGTGCAATCTGCCCTACTTCTGCTCCTTTACCTCGGAGGGGGATGGCTTACCGCGAAGACCCCGCTCGTCGGCTCAGTGGGAGTGCCTCGTCGAGCCAGCACTGTTTGTCGCCGCCGCCGGTGGAATACGCTTTGGTGCTTCGCGATCCGCCGCAGGTCAACAAGCGGTGGGATGCTATGAAGAAGTTGAGAGGTCGCTGCTCCTGTGTGCTGGGGCGGAGTTGCGTTATGGAGGAAACAATCTAGACTCTTCTCTGGGAGAAATAACTAGAGCGTGCCGGGGCCCGCTTGCCCGGCCCCGACGAGACGGAGCCGTACCCGGCGAAGACAGAGGCGATTGTCTTCGTTGCGTTTTTTGACGCCGGGCTCCGGATGCCTTCGACGCTCTTCGTCGGCGAGGTCCTGCGTGCTTACGGGTTGGAGCTGGCGCAACTAACCCCAAATGTGATAGTTCACCTGGCAATCTACGCCTGGGCGGCACGAACAGAAGGTGTCCGTCACAGTGCGAGCCTGTTCGCCATTCTGCACGATGCACGCTGCCAGCCGAAGAAGGTCGACGGAGGGGCACTGTTGAACTTCGGCAGTGTCGACTTCGTGTTGAGGACGCAATGCACGAAGCTCTTCCCCGTGTTGGCTACATGAGGGAAGTGGGAGTCCGGTTGGATGCGACGGTGATTCTACTACCATGTGACGAGCACAAGCGGTCTGCTGTGTCAGGGACAGCCGATATCGTTCAATAGCTCGCCGGATGTGAAGCCGAAGAGCGGCGATGCGCAGAAGGCACGGAGGCTTGCTGTGTCGCCCTCCGGTTCAAGATGCGTGACCTCGTTGAGGAGTTCACTATGTACAGGGTGGTGCCACTTTCCAGCCAGTGGAAGTATGAGCGACGGGGCTGCACCCAGAAAGATGGCATCTACCCGACAGTATCTTCCCTTCTAAAACCCTCCGCTCCATGTAAGCCCTTCGGCCCTAGGCTGTGTGCCCGCGCATGTACGCGTGCGACCCTTTATGAACGCTGCCCCATTTTTGTGTGCAGTGCCCTGGCTGGAGGATGCGGAGCGCGCGGTAGTTGCGCTCCTTGGGCCATACATAGCCAAGGAGCACAAGCTGCGCGAAGCCGCGACCGCCTCGGCGAAGCAGGGGCGGATAAATCGGGTATGTGAGGCCCTGGAGATTCCGGTGCCCGAACGCACAGTGCCGGCGGAGGTCCGGAGCCGCCGCCGCGATGGCGATGGCAAGGTGGGGGCGCCGCCCTCTCGGTGCAGTGCCCTATCTGACGCTACCGCATCCAGCCCATTGGCCGTATCCCCGGTTGGTACCCTCGAGATGGAGGGTACGACCGGCGCTGGGTCTGAACATGCCGGTTCGGGCGGCACACTGCCCCCAGCGAGGAGGCCTTGAGCGGCGATGAGGCACGGGCCTGGGTGCTGATGCCCCCGAAGACGAGGCCTCACGCCTGCAACGGCCACCAAGGACCTTCCACCCGCGCCAGTTATTACGGCCACTAGAGCGGCTGAGGAAGCGTTGCCCCATCCCCGAGGGCGAAGCACCCCCGATACGGTCGCCTCCGCCCCCGAGGAGGCGATTCAATGTGGCGGGCACGGTCATGGGGGTCCTAGAGTCCGACGGGGGAGCCATCGAGGCTGAAGAAGAAGAAACGGTCGCTCCCCAGGCCAATTAAGCCCACGCGCCCCAGATGGAGGCTGAGCCGACACCTCCCTGCGCTTTGGTAGAGGGTGTCGAAGGTAGGCGCAATTCCTTTTGCCCCCGCGACTGAAAGCATCTAGGCCCCTAAAAATGGTTTTGGTAATTAATGAATTTATGTGAATATGGGACTAATGTGTTTTATAAGCATGCAAAGGTTTAGTCCATATGCAAGCAACAAGAGGCAAGCCAAAGGAGAAAAATGAAGACTCAATATGGCTCAAGGCAAAGGTATATCTAGATAGGATCCATTTTTATTTTTACCGGTCCTAAGGAGAAAAGGTGGAATACCGGATTATAGGATAGATAATCGTACCATAAAGAGGGATCATGGCAAGTAACTTGAATGCAAACTTTAGGTGCCTCTTGGATCAATTTTAGAAGCATGCATTCATAAAAAAATCAATTTTAAAACAAAGTTTGTGCTCTGTCTGGACAAGCGGTAGTACCGTAGATTTGAACGTCGGAACTACCGAAGAGCGATAGTTTCGCGCCCTGAAGCGATAGTACCGGCGACCAGAAGTTCCGGATCTCGAGCAGAACCTTTTTCCAGATAGCACCCCCGGATGAATCTGATCTCTTGCGGGAACGGAAGTACCGGCGCTTTCAACGCCGGAACTACCGCAGTGAGCGGTAGTTCCGCATTCTGGAATAGTACTTCCAGCGCCCTTCGAAGATCCGGAGGATGAGCGGAACGTTTTTTCCAGAGAGCTCCTCCGGATGAAATTTGGAATTTCTCGGAGCGGAAGTACCGGTGTTTTCAACGCCGGAACTACCGCTGGTTGCGGTAGTTCTGCTACTCCGAGAGGTACTTTCGGAGTCCGAAAGTTCCGGTTTCTGAGCGGAACGTTTTTTCCAGAGAGCGCCAAATTTGGGACCTTTCGGATTTCGGCCAGAGCGGTAGTACCGCGCCGACTTTGCGGAACTACCGGAGAGCGATAGTACCGCAAATTACAACGGCGGTAGTACCACGCCGCCAAATCCAACGGTCGCTGCAGAGCTTTGACATAGCCGTTCTGCCGTGAAGATTTAGTAGCGGTAGTACCGGCCCCCTGGGGGCGGTAGTACCGCTCATCCTGAATTTTTCAGAAAATTGTGCCAAACGGCTAGTTTTGGTTGGTGAAGGCTATAAATACCCCCACCACTGCACAAGGACTAAGGTTAGAGACTCATTACACATTTCTTGAGCCCTAGAGTATTCACTCCACCCTCATTCACACATTGAGCATTAAATTGAGGTGGCTTTGCAATTAGTGCTAGAATTCATTAGTTGATCCATTTGGCACTAGAATTGCATTCAAGTGAAGCCCAGATTTATTACTCTTAGTGCTTGCCGGCACTTGGACGATTGGGCGGAGGTTCAATCGGTGATCTTCTCAAGGAGCTTGTGAGAAGGCCCGGTGACTTGTGAAGGTTGAAGCTCACCTACCCGGGGCGGGGAAGAGCTATCACTAGTGATCGAGGTGTTTCGGCTTAATTCGTGGAGCCGGTCCGATTCGTTCGGGCTAACCTCAACGTGGATTAGGAAAAACCGGCAAGTTTTCGATCACCACGGTAAAACATCGGTTGTGTTCATCACTTCTTCTTGGCACACGGTGTGCGAGAGGAAGAGTTTGCAAGCCTGCTTCGCAAACTATTGCACTACATTAGCTATAAGAGTCAGCCCATCTACCGCGGCCGGAGGACCAGGGTCGGAGGAGATGAGTCATGGCTAGTGGAGGTCTTTATCTACGCCAAGGATGAGAGAGACCCCCCCCCCGTCTTCCAGACCACCCACCGGAGGAGCACCGTGGCCACAGCTCTCCAGGACGCCGCCCGCTTGGCCGCGGCCCAGCTCTGCGACCTTCATGGGCCCTTGCTGCGGCAGGCTCCCTTCCACTACTATCCGTCACGCAGAGAGGGTGCCAGGTACAACGAGACCCTCATGCCCTAGATGGAGGATGACCCAATGCTCACGCATCAGGTAGACCTCACCCGAGCTATGGGGACAGCCCACGTTGTTGCACAGGAGATCACGGTGTTGCGAGAGCACCTGCACGCCTGCCACAGCGAGGTAGAGTCACTACGGGAGCAGCTCGCCCAATGCAAGAAGGCCTTGGCGGAGGCCAAAGTAGAGGCGGATGCCGCACATGCTCAGCTCCAGCAGGCCCCTGCACCAGTCGCGGCCCCAGCACCACCCCCGCCAAGTTCAGGAGGACTTCGCATGAGACTCACCGCTCGCAAGAGCGTGCAGCCCTTGGGGCCACAGTCCGCCCTGCGTCAGGGAGACCCACTACAGCCGCAACAGTTCACGCTCCTACTCTGACTCCGATCCTTAGGAGTTTAGCGGCAGTCAGTTCCGCTCGCAGTTGCCAGAATACAGTCCCTCTTGCCTATGTGCCGGATTTATGGAGGAGTAGACGGATTAGCAGGGTGCTTGCTATAGGTTGGTTAGTATCAGCAAGCATAGGTCCCTATCGTGGTAGTAGCATCTTGTGTTAGTTTCCTAGTCTCACAATTGTATAATTACGAACTTTAAGTGTGTTATGTGCTTGTAAAGTCCAGCATGGCCTAAAAACCATAAAAGCTGGCTATGTGATGTGTAATTTAAGTTTAATGAAATGGCTTTGTGTTCAAGCATTGTTTTGTCAGTTATCTTATTCGATATTTTGTATGGATCTTCTATGTGACTATCTTGGATTGAGGTTTTCTTACATGGTTATAGTTAGAGTCTAAATGGTACCGCAAAATCTGCAGATGGCCAGCCATAGAGTCACTCGCGCCCAGGCCGGTGCCAACATTGAGATACAGGCCGAAGTAGAGACCAACCAGGAGGCGCAAACTGCTGGTACGGGAAGAGGCTCAAGTCAAGGGGTGAATCTCCCACCCCCACCAGCCAACCCATCTATGGCACAAGTAATGGCGCAACAAACGCAACTCCTGCAAGCCATCTATGCAGCCCAGCACCAACACTCAAAGCTCCGACCTTGGCGATTTCTTAAGGACTCGTCCCCTCACTTTCGTGAGTGCAGATGAGCCCCTAGAGGCGGAAGATTGGCTGCGGGACACAGAAAGGAAGCTCCGCTTGGCCAAGTCAGCTGAGAATGACCAAGTGATTTTTGCTACCCACCAGCTCCAGGGAGCTGCAGCTGCATGGTGGGAAAATTATCTGGCTGCTAAGGGACATGAGGACACCCCCACCGGAGCTAGATCAGAGATTGTGTCATGGGCAGAGTTTAAGGCAGCCTTCAAGGCCAACTTCATTCCAGCTGGAGTAATGCAAATGAAGAAGAATGAATTTCGTACATTGAAGCAAGGAAGCTTGTCAGTCGGCGAGCACCTCACCAAGTTTAACCAACTTGCTCGCTACGCCCCGAAGGATGTAGCAGATGAGGAGGAGAAGATCGACAGGTTCTTCGTAGGGATGAATGAAGAGCTGCGGGTACAGCTAATCACCTAAGACTTCGCCAGCTTTCATCAGCTGGTGAACAAGGCGATAGTCCTGGAAAATGAGAAGAGAACCTTGGAAGCCAGCCGCAAGCGCAAGTAAGTGGCTCAGAGACCCCAGGGGAGGTTTACTCAGAGGCTCTTCGACAACTCCTCTTCCTCAGGATCAGCTCAGTTTAAGAGTCCAGCCCCCACACCCCGTCCAAGTGGCAGTTCATTCCAAACCCCGCACCCTATGAACCAGTCTACTAGGGCAAATCCTGCCACAAATAGAAGCTGTTATGGGTGTGGAGAAACAGGGCACTTCATCAGTCAGTGCCCGCAGCTGCAAAATTCTCCAGTGAAGTTCAATTTAGGGGCCACTCCTGCCCAAGGTCAAGCATCGCCGCCCAGCAAGGGAAACCAGACCCCTCAAGCCAACAGGTCAGCCTCAACCCCCAACCGCGGTCGAGTCAATCATATCACCGTGGAAGAGGCTAAGGAAGCTGTCGGAGTTTTGATGGGTACGTTCTCTGCTAAGACCATTCCAGCACAACTTCTTTTTGATTCTGGGGCTTCGCGTTCATTTATAGCAAGGAGATTTGTGGATAAGCTTGAGCTGCCCACTTACCCTCTAACGAAACTATTGGCACTTAGCTCCCCCATGGGGATTATTAATGCCACCTTAGTGTGCCCTGGGGTAGAGGTTACCATGGAAAGATGTGAGTTCCTGGCGGATTTAATAGTTTTGCCCTCCCAGACCCTGGATATCATAGTAGGAATGGACTGGCTTGCAAGGCATCAGGGGATCATAGACTGTGCCACTAGGAAAGTAAAGCTAACTAAATGCCCTGGATTAACAATAGAAGTGAAAGTGGACCGCCCGTACCGATGGGGTCGTGCCATATATTACTATGAAGATATATCGTTGGAAGGGATGCTAGTAGTACAAGACTACCCTGAAGTATTTCTCGAAGAGCTACCAGGCATGCCGCCGGACAGAGATCTAGAATTTGTCATCAACCTAAAGCTCGGTGCTGCCCCCATCTCTAAGAGGCCATACAGGATGACTCTGGATGAGTTAGAAGAGTTAAAGAAGCAACTCCATGAGCTGCAAGACAAAGGATTTATCAGGCCGAGTTCCTCACCCTGGGGATCCCCGGTAATCTTTGTGAAGAAGAAGGATGGCACCGCCCAGATGTGTGTAGACTATCGGGCCTTGAATGAAGTGACCATCAAAAACAAGTACCCTTTGCCTAGGATTGATAACCTATTTGACCAACTTGGAGGAGCCACTGTATTCTCCAAAATCGACTTGAGGTCGGGTTATCATCAGTTGAAGATTAGGCTTGAGGATATTCCAAAAACTGCTTTCACCACTAGATATGGACTGTACGAATTTACGGTCATGTCTTTTGGTTTGACTAATGCCCCAGCCTACTTCATGAATCTCATGAATAAGGTCTTCATGGAGTATCTGGATAAGTTTGTGGTGGTATTCATCGACGATATTCTTATCTACTCCAAGACTGCAGAAGAGCATGCTGAGCATTTACGCTTAGTGCTAGAGAAGCTGAAGGAGCACCAGATGTATGCCAAATTTAGCAAGTGTGTGTTTTGGCTATCAGACATCATCTTTCTAGGTCATATAGTGTCTGCTGGGGGAGTATCCGTAGACCCAGCTAAGATTGCAGCTGTAATGGAATGGTAACATCCCACTAATGTCACAGAAGTGCGTAGTTTCCTTGGGTTGGCAGGATACTACCGAAGATTCATAGAGGGATTTTCTCGGGTTGCCAGGCCTTTGACACAGCTACTCGAGAAACAGCAGAAATTTGAGTAGACAAAGGCTTGTGAAGAGAGTTTCCAAGAACTAAAGAAAAGATTAACCTCCACCCCTGTGTTGGTCTTGCCATATGTACGCATGGATTTTGAAGTATACTGTGATGCCTCACATCAAGGCCTGGGATGCGTACTCACGCAGGGAGGCAAGGTTGTGGCATATGCATCAAGACAGCTTCTGATATGGGGTCGCCTGATCTTCTCGACGTAGGATGGATACTCACGGGAGTCTTGATGAATCGTAATGATCCTCCAATGCCAATGCAAGGGATGAACACTCTTTAATCCGCCAAAACACACTCGTGTTGATTTCGCCGACCACCAAGCGAAAACAAAGGGGATACAAAGGGGTTTTATAGTGCCTCCCCGAACTCACGCAAGGAAAGTCTTGGCCGAATCAATCCCTTATTCGGTCAAGGTGTCCTATTCCAATTCCTAAAACTTAGCAATCTGTTTCCTTTATTTTCGAGCTAAGCCCCTAACCTATTACAAGACCGAGATTGAGTTGGACTCGATCACCCTTTGGCACGCAGGACACATCTTGTGCACGCCATGAGATATATGATCACGTGGCCTTCCATTGATTAGCTCCTTGCCCGCATGGGCTCTTCTTCTCGTGACTCGTGGCCACTTGGTCCTTCTCCACTTGATCTTCTATTGCTTCAAATCTGAGAACACATAACATATTTGCATTAAGTAGTATGCTATTCTCATCTAACATAATAGAAGACTCTCTAAGAAACAAAAGCACCTGTTGTTGAAGTAGCTTAGCTCTTGCTCTTGTCATACGACCTTTTGGAGCCTCATCACTAGCTTTGTCATGAACACTTGGAGTGGATGAAGAATGTGTAATAGAGATGTCCTCATCATCCTCCCCCTCTTGAAAAGGAGTCGTCCTCGACTCTGTGCCATCTTGTCCAAAGAATGGTGATAAATCAGCAACATTAAAAGTAGTACTCACCCCATAATCGTCTCCTGGAAGCTCTATCTTGTATGCATTGTCATTGATCTTGGCAAGTACTTTAAAAGGACCATCACCACGGGGCATCAATTTTGATTTACGCTTCTCCGGAAAGCGTTCTTTGCGAAGATGCACTCATACTAAGTCACCTGGTTCAACTAGCATTTTCTTTCTAGTCTTGTTAGCTTTAGAAGAATAAGCACGTACCTTCTTTTCAATTACCTCTTTAGTCTATTCATAGAGCTTTTTCACAAAATCAGCACACTTAGAAGCCTCCATATTTGTACGTTCTTGTAATGGAAGTGGCATCAAGTCAAGTGGCGTGATCGGTTTGAAACCATACACCACCTCAAATGGACACAATTAAGTTGTCGAATGCACCGCCCGATTATATGCAAATTCAACATGCGGTAGGCAATCTTCCCACTCTTTCAAATTCTTTTTGATCATTGTCCGCAGCAGCATTGAGAGTGTACGATTCACCACCTCCGTCTGTCCATCTGTTTGTGGGTGACAAGTCGTTGAAAACAACAACTTTGTCCCAAGCTTGGCCCACAAAGTTTTCCAAAAGTAGCTCATGAACTTGACGTCACGATCGGAAACAATAGTTTTTGGCATTCCATGCAACCTCACAATCTCCCTAAAAAACAAGTCAGCTACATGAGACGCATCGTCGCTCTTATGATAGGGAATAAAATGTGCCATTTTAGAAAACCGATCCACAACAACAAAGACTGAATCCCTCCCCCTCTTGGTCCTAGGTAATCCCAACACAAAATCCATGCTAATATCTTCCCAAGGAACATTAGGAACTGGAAGTGGAGTGTACAAACCATGTGGATTGAGTTTTGACTTTGCTTTATGGCATGTGATGCATCTTTGAACAAATCTCTCGACGTCGCGCCTCATCCTTGGCCAATAGAAGTGATCAGCCAACATCAAGTATGTCTTCTCTCTTCCAAAGTGACCCATCAATCCTCCTGCATGAGACTCCTGCAGAAGTAGCAAACGCACAGAAGAATCTGGAACACATAGTTTGTTCATGCGAAAGAGAAATCCATCATGAACATGAAACTTATCCCACCCTTTCCCATCTTTGCAATTAGAATATGGTGCTGAAAAGTCATGATCAGAAGCATACAAATCTTTTAAACTCTCTAGCCCTGGAACCTTGACTTCCAATTGAGTGAAAAGCACATGTTTTCTAGACAATGCATCAGCTACCACATTTTCCTTGCCTTTCTTGTATTTAACAACGTATGGAAAAGTCTCAATGAATTCAACCCACTTAGCATGTCTACGGTTCAGGTTAGCTTGTCATTTCAAATATTTCAAAGCTTCATGATCAGAATGAACAACAAATTCTTTAGGCCAAAGATAATGTTGCCAAGTCTCTAATGCACGCACAAGAGCATACGATTCTTGTCATAAACAGGATAATTCAATTGTGCACCATGAAGTTTCTCACTAAAATATGCAACAGGTTTTCTTTCTTGCATCAAAACACCAGCAATACATATTCCACTAGCATCACATTCAATCTCAAAAGTTTTATTGAAATCAGGTAAAACAAGCAATGGTGCTTCAGTCAAACATTTCTTCAATTCAGCAAAAGCTTTATCTTGTTTTTCTCCCCACTCAAAAGTAACTCCTTTTTTGTTAATTCATTTAATGGGGCAGCAATGGTGCTAAACCTTTCACAAATCGTTGATAAAAACTAGCAAGGCCATCGAAGCTACAAATTTGACTAACATTCATCGGAGTAAGCCAATTGCGAATAGCTTCAATTTTAGATTCATCAACTTCAATTCCATGAGCTGAAACAACATAGCCTAAGAACACCACTTTATTTGTGCAAAACGTACACTTCTCAAAATTTGTAACATCCCAAAAATTTGAAGTTTGAAAACGTGAAGCTTTTTGAATTATATTTGCAATATATTTTATTTGAATTTGGATTTTATGGTATTTTCCTAAAATTTGGATGAGGTTCCACTAACTTAAGAAGTTCAAAAAAAAAGAAAAAAAATAAACAAACACTAGTGATGTCATAAAAATGTGCAATTAATAGAGAACAAAAATTTAAAATACGAGTCTGAAAAGATGATCCATAAAAGAAAGAGAGTAACTTGAATTAAAACATAAAATTTCATTTTGGAAATAATGACAGCAAAAGTAAATAAGTAAAACACAAATATACACACACACACACATGTACATATATGTATACAAATTGAACATATGCAAAGGAGGGTTTAGCAATATATGAAATAAAAATATGAAAAATTAAGTAAGCGTGATGAGCAAAATATAAAATGTATGAACAAGAATACACATAAATGAGTAGATACATAATTAATTAATAGAAAAAAAAGAGGCCGGCCGACCCAACCCCTATTTTCTCACCCGCTACCAGCCAGCCCAGCTACCCCCACTCGCACTGTGCTCCTTTCTTCTCCCCGTGCCCGCTCGCCTCACCGCAGCGGCTCGGCCCGCCCCGTGCCCGCGCTTCGGACCAGGGGGCATCGTCGCCTTCGGACCAGCGGTCTCTGGCGCCCCTCCACGCGCGTCAACAGGGCCCCATCGCCATCCCATCCTCCTGCTCGCTCTGTCGCATCACGCAGCGCACGACGCAAAAGCCGCAGCGCGAGCATTATGGAGCCGCGCGCCCGGATTCACGGCGGCATCTCCGCCTGCCACCGCGCCGTCCCCGCTCCTCTGCAGCTACAAGAGGCCGCTGGCTCCCCCATTCCTCCCCCCCCCCCCGCGCCATTTTCTTCTTCCCCTACTCCCTCTCCCGCTTCCGCCCGTGCGCAGGCCGCCACCGCCAACCCCACTGCCGCCGCCGGCGCTCCTTCCCCTCCGGTACTTAGTCCCTCAATTCCGCCCACCTAGAGCCTCTCCTCACCGCCCCGAAGTTTCCCCGGCCGTCGGCCAACGCTCCCTGCCGCCCTACCTCACCGGCGCCAAGAGGCCCTTCACCGCATTCCCTGCTCGCGCCGCCGGCCCGCCTCAGACCCTCCCCTGCCAGGCCGCCTCCGGGGGTGAGCTCCTCCCGACGCCCTGCTGCTCGTGCGCCGGCCAATTTTTCCCTCCCTCCACCACGCCGCTGCCGCACCGCGCTGCTCGTGCGCCGGCCAATTTTTCCCTCCCTCCACCACGCCGCTGCCGCACCGCGACTACTCGCTGTCGGCCGCCTCGGGCTGCCGCCCGCCCTCCTCGCTGTCGCCCCAGCCGATGCGTCCCCACCTGTAGGTCCCCTACCCCCCTAGACCACCCGTTTCAGCGTTCGCCGGCACCACCTTGACCGCCGCTCGCTGGCGACGCCCCCAACTACTCAGCGCCGCCGCTCTCCCCTACTTCGGCTAGTTAGCTCCCCTGCTTTGGGGGCTTGCTTCATTTAATTTGTGCCCTCCCTCTCTTCACCAAGCGGGCAACAGCCCAGTGGTCAGCTGAGCCGAGCATCTGGGCACAGGTTCTGGGTTCGAATCCCATTCTCTCCCCCTAACGCAACTCTTTTGATTTTATTTAATTTTTGATCCATTTCACTTAGGAAATTCTTAGAGAAAATCTAGGAAAAATTAGAAAGTTGACCATGGAAACTAATAAATTTAACTAGGATGTAAATGAGATTATTTAGGACTTAATCTTTGGTTAATTGCATGTATGAATAAATAATGTACCTTTATTGCTTACCCTAATCTAATTATCAAGTAAAGGCATTAATAAGGAAAAGTGGCTTTGGTTGAATGTCTAAATTTGATGAAGAATACCCTTAAGTATAATTAAGTATATGCCATAACATTTAACATGTCACTAACAAATAGAGCTCGGTAGTAGAGTTAATGAAATAGCAATATTGAAATATGACTTTGCATAATAAACTATGCATGGGTAAATAAAATTTAAAATAAAGCTAAGCCTAAGAATAATAAAGGTAGACAAAAATAATAACGGTGTCATTAACTAAATCTCAACATTAGGTTTAATAAGTAATAATGTTGAGCATAATTGAATATAGCAAGTTAGGACCCGAATAAATAGATCCTAAATTCAAAATAAGTTATGTCTAGTAACAACTAAGTGTACCTAAAATATCACCCCACAGGATGCTATAAACCCGGACTCTAGGATTAATTTGGTAAGCTAAAAATTTTATATACATCACGTATATAATATATGCCCTGAATACTAGCACTCGACAAAATACACCAATTCATAGGTTTAACCTAACTCATGGAACTTCCTTGATAAATACAAAAAAATAAAAGAGATTGTTAATAAAAAGACCAAGTCATCGTATTCTGCCGTAGATCCTACCCCAAATCACCCGAATCACCCAGTAACTTATAATAAATCTAAATTGAGTTTATTCGGAATTATTTGGATCTTTTGAGTTAATTGCTTTTATTTGGATTCAGTCGCTTATCGCGTAGTTAGAAACTGGAGTCCCGAAGAATCAATGGATCAAGCGAGATCAAGAGCAAAGTGAAGATAAAGACTAGAAGCTCAAGAGGGAGCATTGTGTGAACTCAAGACCGCGGTAAACCGCGCAAGGCGAGTCAATACTTTGATCATGTTGAACCGACATTTTCTGCAAACTATATTTGTTTAAATTATCAAATTACATGCTGTTACTTTTTATGCAAATGCATGTTAATTTAAGATTCTAGATATATGCCCATTGTTTGCCTTGAATAATATTACACCTCCTTTGGAATATCCGAATGTGTGAACCTTGTCGCCCTAGCAAAATTATAATAGTAATCTTTTGAAAATAAGTCCGTAATTTATATGCCATGCTTAGTATCACTTAGGTATTCATGGGCGCGAGAACGCCTAAGCATCACTTTAATCATGAGCAAATTTGGTTGGGCAGTCATGGTGGTAATGACTGGTATATGTTGGCTATGATTATTTTATGTTTCCAAAATCCTCAACTTGCTTAAATATCTGGGCGGATGGTTCAAGGGTGTGTATGTGGTGGTGCAGTGGAAGCACAAAGTGGATAGTGGTAGAACCGCCCAGATACCACTAAGGACTAAATCTTGTCATGACCTCCTGTGTAAAACAAGTACAACCACAAGTCTGTAAAGTACAACTTGGCTTAGTAAATTTACCGGACCCTGGAAGTCATCATCATGGCAGTAGTGCAAGTGGCGGCCTAGGTGGCAGGCTTGAATGGGACTCCCGCAAGTGGTGGCCTGGGTGGCAAGCTTGTGGGAGAAGTTCTCTTACGACGCGCTAGCAGTGTGGGTAGCCAGCTGCTAGGCGTATAGGAGGGGAACATCCCGCACAACGAATGGGTCCCACCGCAAATGGGAGCAACCCAGGGGGTGAGATGATGGAAGGGGCGAGGTACTTTGAACGGTTACTGTGATGGTTTGCTCAACCGCATGGCTAAGGAATCATGTGGGGAGGCGAGTGATCTGTCTCTTATGGGTAAAGTGTGCAAACTCTGCAGAGTCAAAACTATTCGAATAGCCGTGCCCACGGTCAAGGGCAGACATGGGAACTTAACCAGATATAGTTCTATTTCAAAATGCTTTATGGGTGGGATTGAAAAAGTGGAAGGGCAGTGAAAAGCCCTGATTTGAGTTGTCCTAGGTGTCGTCCCAGTGGTAATGTAAGCGGTTATAACGCTGAAGTGTTAGCATATGGTGCGGATGCCATGTAACGGTGGATGGAATCTAGATCGCTATTATTATTGCATTTTTCTTGAATATTATGTTTTTGTTCAAAACTGCTAGGTCTCATGAAATTTTTATGTATCATATTTCAAAAATAAAATATTTTTCCTTCTTACAAAATGGAATATAGGGAGGAATAAATAAAGTTGTGAGTAAAGGAGATGGATATTTGTGGTAAAAACATAAAGATATTGGTGGACTCATGTCGATCATAAAAAGAAGATGATAGTGTAGATTCTGGTAGAAATAAATTGGTGGAGTCTAAATAAGTATATAGGTTAGATAGATGATTTAAATAATTTTTGGAGAATTAGGGAGTGTGAAAGTAACTATTGGATTACAACACTGATAACTAATATAAATTCCTAGATGATGATGGCAATAATGGGATTAATAGGATTGGATCAAATACTAGATGGATGAATTGAATTTCTGGAAATATTAGAGGAATAATAACAATTATTAGAGTATAATATTGATCAATGATATTATTGGTGGTTGTATACTAGTGAGTTGTAGACTTGATCATTGACATTCTTGGTGGATGTGTACTAGTGAATTAGAAAGTAAGATTGATTATTGGAAGAGCAAATTATGGTCGTGTATCAATAACAAAGGGATTGGATTGTTAGGATTGAGAATACAAAAGATATTGGTGGATTAGTTAAATGATATTAGATAAATGATGTCACTAGCTTTTGGAGTTTTAGGCAGCAATTGATTGGTGGATTGTATAATTGGTGTTATCCGCTGTTTGGAGTTTTATACAGCACTGAATATAGAAAGTGTGAGTTCGGTGGATTAACTAAATGATGTCACTCGCTGTTTGGAGTCGTAGACAGCAATTAATTTGGAAAAAGTATGTTTAGTGGACTAAGTCAATTATAGTAATCGCTAGGTGGAGTTTAGACAGAACAATAACACTATGATTAAATAATAGTAATGCTCCTAAAAAGCAATTTTTGGCAAATAAAATAACCCGAGCCTTTCCTTTGATAAGCCATGCATACTATTTATTTGCATTCTGTGTATTGGCTAGCGGAGCACGGTGGTTAGTGTGCTCACACTCGCTCTCATAACAAATCCAGAAGCAGGAATCAGATCACTACGCTTCAGTAATACTTGTGGTTATAATGGAGGAGAAGATGAAGTCGTCAAGGGCTAGGTCGCGAACCTCCAGTTGGCTGCCTGTGGGCATGTCCTGAAGGTCCCATCTGTGTGCTTCGTTCTTCCGCTGCTGCAATTTAGTGATTTTGGCCTAATCGGCTCGTGAGTAAGTCTACTATTTTATTTATGCTTCCGCATGATATGAATTTTGATGTCCATTACTATAACTGTGAGCACTATCTACTGATCCAGGGAATAGTGCAAATAATCACAGAGGATTTCAGATTATAAAATCTGGGTCCCTACAAAATTAGCATACAATTTTTCAGTTCTTAGAACTTCTAGCATTTGTCTAATGTGTTCAACATGCTCTTCCAATGAGCGGCTATATATCAGAATGTCATCAAAATAAACTACCACAAATTTTCCAATGAAGTGTCTCAAAACATGGTTCATTAATCGCATGAATGTACTAGGGGCATTAGATAAACCAAAAGGCATCACTAACCATTCATACAATCCAAATTTTATTTTAAAAGCTGTATTCCACTCATCACCATGTTTCATTCTAATTTGATGATATCCACTACGCAGATCAATCTTAGAAAAGATAGTAGAGCCACTTAATTCATCAAGCATATCATCTAACTTAGGAATAGGATGACGATATCGAATGGTAATATTGTTGATAGCTCTACAGTCTACGCACATTCTCCATGTACCATCTTTCTTAGGAACAAGAATGACAGGAACGGCACAAGGATTAAGACTTTCGCGTACGTACCCTTTTTCCATGAGCGCTTGGATCTGCTGCTGAATTTCTTTTGTCTCCTCCGGGTTTGTGCGGTACGGCGGCCGGTTGGGAAGTGGAGCTCCCGGCACCAAGTCAATTTGATGTTCGATGCCTCGAATGGGTGGTAAACCAGCGGGTACCTCCTCCGGAAAGACATCTTCATAAGCATGTAACACTTGAAAAACCACACTAGGAAAAGAGGTTAAGTCATTAGTAGAAAGCAAAACATCTTTATACAGCAATACCAAATGCTCCAAAGTGGAATCATCTCTCATTTCTCTCAGATTAGATTTGGTGGCTATCATAACCAACTTTTTCTCTCCCTCATCCTTTCTTTTTCCACTCATTTTTAGCTTGTGGCTCTCTCTCACCTTTTGTGGAATCACATTCTTTTGCTCCTTCCCTTTCTCACTTTCCACTTTCACCTCAATCTTTTGCATGTTTTCATGTATAATTTGAGAAGGAGTTAATGGTCGTAACAATATTTCTCTATTATTCCACATGAACTTGTATTGATTAGTTCTTCCATCATGAATCACAGAACGATCATATTGCCATGGTCTACCTAATAACAAGTGACATACTTTCATGGACACAATATCACATTCTACAGTATCATGATAAGAACCAATTTGAAAGCTAACATCAACAGTGTACCTAACATTCATGGAACCATTATTATTCAACCACTAAATTTGATATGGATGTGGGTGTTTCTTGTATTTCAATCCAAGTTTAGTGCAAAGTTCTTTGCTAGCTAGGTTATGACAACTACCCCCATCAATAATAACTATGCAACACTTACCATCTTTACTTACCTGAGCTCTTGTTTGGAAAAGGTTGCAGCGCTGTTCATGGTTGGGTTTTGCTTGAACGCTTAATACCGAAGGGGTGCACATAAGGATAGGGCCGAACTCGGGGTCACAATACCCATCCCTATGTGTTTCTTCTTCTCTTTCTTCCTCATGGCCATCTTCAAACACCTTAAAATCAGCAAGGTGCTCTCCATCTTCTTCAGCAGAATCATATTCTCCATTCTCAGTTACCAACATTACCTTGCTATTTGGGCAATCCTTCTGCATATGTCCGCGACCAAGACACTTGAAGCATTGGATGGAGCTGCTCTTGGCCGTAGAACCAACCGAAGATGATGAAGAAGGGGCTGGTCCTTTCTTTGGGAAGGAAGGAGTGGCATTCTTGGTACTCGGGGCAGCATGTGCACTAGGATTAAAACTTCCACTAGATGGGTTAGTTTTAAATGAATTGAAACGAGATGTGGTTTTACCTCCTGTAATTGCTATACGGGAAGTGTAGGAAGATGATTTTGAAACCCTTATGTCCTGTTGTACTTGCCTCTCAGCCTTAGTGGCTTGATGTACCAACTCCACCATGTTGTTGTAGGGTTGAAATTCGACAATTCGCTTGATGGAAGGATGCAAACCAGGAATGAAATGGGCCATAGTTTACTCTTCTTGTTCATAAACATTAGCCCTTATCATAGCCATTTTCATCTCTTTGTAGTACTACTCAATCGTGAAACTCCCTTGCTTCAAATTCTGCAACTTATCAAAAAGGTCACATTTGTAATGTTTAGGAACAAACCTTGCCCTCATATGGTACTTCATTGTAATATCCCGGAAGAGTTTCGACCGTTAATCAATTAATCGGGGAGAAGGACCTTAAAGGGAAAAGTAAAATATTAGTTTTAGGGGGGAATTTCTGAATTTTTATTGCAACCTGGGCCTGGGCTTTGGCCCAGGTGGATTTCGGCCTAAGGGGGGAGGCGCCACCTCCCCTCTAACCCTAGCCGCACCCCCCTCTCCCCTTGTGCGCCCCCTCCCTCCCTTGTGCCGCCCCCTCTGTGGTGCGCCCCCTCCCCTCTGCCTCGCGCCGTCCAGCAGCGACTCCTCCTCCCCTCTCCTCCATTGCCGGTGATCAAGACCTCCAATTGTTGCCGAATGATCGGGGGAAAGGATTAAAGGCGCAGCTAGGCGATTGGGTTCGGAGGAAGGGAAGAAGAAGAAGGGGAAAGAGGAAAAGAAGGAGAGGAGGAATTCGTGGAGTGTACGTGGTATTTCTACAGCGATTTGCCAAGGGTAATCCCTGTTCTTCCCCTAATAGATGTATATTCTATTGCGTAATCAATGTCGGTATTCTGGACTACTAGAACAGATCGGGTTAGTCGGCTGTTTTGGGAAAGATTCGTGGGGATTTAGGTCTGGACTTTGCCTAGATAGTTGTAGAGGATGTCATTATCTTTCCATGAAGTGCTAGAACGCGTCATTTGGATCTCTGTAGCAGAAGTTATGATTTTATTAGCGGAACTGTTCTGCGGATCGGTAGGTTTTCCGTCAGGTTTTGGGAGATCGAGTTTTGCGATTAGAAATTGGGAGAATTAGAGAACCTCAGTATAATAAAAGCTGTAGGTAATTGTCTTAGCTTTCTAGGAAGTCCAAGAAATTGTGATTCGAACACTCGTACAGAAAGTTATGGTATTTTTAGTGCTCGGTCCAGAGAGCCTGACGAGAATTTGACGTTTTAAGAAAACCAGTTTGTGCGGGTAGAATATGGCCGAATCAGAAAGGCTCACCAACTAGGTTTAGTTAGATAATTTAATTATCTTTCCAGAAAGTCTGAGAACGCCCCATTCGGATTTCTGTACCAATAGATATGAATTGTTGAAGTTGGCTGTCCGTGGAGGGGGACAGGATGCCGAAAGGATTTGGGGTTTTGGTTCAAGCTAAACACGTTGGGTTAGTTTGGGGGTGCTTTTATTTAATCTAAAAACTTGCTGCTGTTGTCTTAGCAATCATTATAATTATTATTCAGGAGGAGGAAGGATTCCAGGGGCCGCGCCTTCTGATCATTCCCCATTTTCTCGTGGTTAAGGCAAGTATAATGATGGTTTAAATTTTATAGTGTGGATTGTTGATGATTGTTGCTATGAAGATGGTTGTTCCATGCTTTGAGAATATGTGATCTTGATCATGATAATGATATGTTGATATTGTTTATGGTAGATTGCAATTGAAAGAGTTCCTGAGAATTTATGATGCATAGTTGTTGTGAATGCAAGTTTTATTTGTTGAGACATTCACCTTTGTGCATCATGCTGATTTATTGAAGTCTTGGTCACGAGATGACCAAGCGCCGAGGTCCCCGACATGTTGTTGTCATGACGGGCTAAAGGTCCCCATACTTGTGGAGTATGGGCAATTGGTCCCTGTACCAGAGGGTACAGGCATGGGTGTGCATTGACGGATGCACACTCCGCATTACCGGTAAAATGCGCAAGAGAAGAGATAAAGAGATTTTTGATCATATTGCATAGCATGTTTATTCATATGATTGATGGATGAATTTGTGAAGTTATGTTCACTTTTACTCTCGTTGCCACTATTTATATTTGCTGAGCCGTTGGACTCACACTTGTTTGTTGTTGTGGTTGTTGCTTGCTTTTTTTAGGTACCTACATGAGACCGGCATGCATGGGATAGAGATGGACTAGCTTTGTTGCACTTGCACGGTCCATTCACCTTGGAAGAAATAAAGAACCTTAATCATTATTGGTTGAATAGCTTAAGTGGTAACTGATTAAAGATCACCATGTTTAGAATGTAATAAAGGTTTAGAACTATTACATTGTTTACGTTCTTATTTAAGTATTGTGGTTGAGATTGTGATGGCAAACATAATTCAGTTTGTTTAGAATTGGATATTTAATGTTTTCTATTATTCAGATCATTTGTTTATGCATGTTGAAACCTTTGATTTACTCATTAAACAAAGGAGGTTCTGCTGAAATTTTGTAAGGTGAATATAGGTTCTTCTTTAATATGTTGTTAGTTTAGTAGCATTCCAGGTCATTGTTTGGCTGGGGTGTTACATTCATCTCTTCCCATGTTGTGATGGGTGGATCATTGTTCTCCATCCTTTGGTTTTGCACTTGTTCCCACCAAACCAAAGCATAATCATTGAATTCTAGTCCCGCCATATGGATTTTCTTTTCTTCAGAATAGTTGTGCAAGCGGAACACCTTGTCTACCTTGAGCTCCCAAGTGAGCTATTCTTCGGGTTCATCTAACATAATAGAAGACTCTCTAAGAAACAAAAACACCTGTTGTTGAAGTAGCTTAGCTCTTGCTCTTGTCATAGGACCTTTTGGAGCCTCATCACTAGCTTTGTCATGCACACTTGGAGTGGATGAAGAATGTGTAATAGAGATGTCCTCATCAGCTTCGCCCTCATGAATTAAATTACACAACCCGTGATTTGGAGTTGGCATCAATCGTGCATGCACTAAAGATTGGAGGCATTACCTGATAGGAAACCATTGTGATATATACACTGATCACAAGAGCCTCAAATACTTTTTCACGCAATCCCACCTCAACTTAAGGCAGAGAAGGTGGTTGGAATTAATCAAAGACTACGACTTAAGTGTTCACTACCACCCCGGCAAAGCTAATGTGGTAGCTCACGTCTTGAGTCATAAGGCATATTGCAATAACCTCATGGTTTTGGAGCAGCAGCCAGAGTTGTACAAGGAGATGATGGCGCTAAATTTGGAGATAGTGGATCAAGGTACTCTGGCGGCCATGGAAATTCAACCAAGCATAGAAGAGTGGATTATAGCCGCGCAGCAAGAGGATCCAACTGCTTGAGATTGAAAAGAATGATGGAAGCAGGAAAGGCTCCCAAGATAACAGTGGATCATGAAGGTGTTCTGCGGTATGGGGCACGTATCTTTGTGCCACATCAAAAGGACCTTAAGGACCTGATACTTAAAGAAGCTCATAGTTCTGCATACTCCCTTCACCCTGGGAGCACCAAGATGTATCAGGACATGAAGCAGTGCTACTGGTGGCCCCGTATGAAAAGAGACATCGCTGGACATGTAGCCTGTTGTGATGTGTGTCAAAGAGTCAAAGCAGAGCACCAAAGGCCAGCAGGGTTACTGCAACCATTGCAAGTACCCCAATGGAAATGGGAAGAAGTCAGAATGGATTTTATCACTGGACTTCCTCGAACCAAATCTGGGTATAATTCAATATGGGTGGTAATAGACTGACCAAGGTTGCGCATTTCATCCCTGTCAAGACCACCTACAAAAGAGACAAATTGGTAGAACTATACATGTCCCGCATCGTGAGTTTGCACGGTGTACCCAAAAGAATAATTTCAGATCGAGGTTCTCAGTTCACCTCGCACTTTTGGGCTAGTCTCCATGAAGCCCTTAGCACCCACCTAGATTTCAGCACTGCCTATCACCCACAGACGGATGGTCAAACCGAAAGGGTGAATCAAATATTGGAAGACATGCTTCGAGCTTGTGCTTTGGATCTTTCCAAAGATTGGGATAGATGTCTGCCATATGCTGAATTCGCCTACAACAGCAGCTACCAAGCCAGCCTGCAGATGTCTCCGTTTGAAGCTCTGTATGGGAGAAAATGCCGGACCCCTTTACATTGGTCAGAAGTTGGAGAAGGCTATGTCTTTGGACCAGACACTCTAAAGCAGGCTGAAGAGAAAGTCCGGCTAATTAGAGACAGACTACAAGCAACTCAATCAAGATAGAAGAGCTATGCAAACAAGAGGCGTAGACCGCTAAGTTTTGAAGTTGGTGATTTTGTGTACCTAAAGGTGTCACCCTTGCGAGGAGTTAGAAGATTTAAAGTCAAAGGCAAACTCGCCCCACGCTATGTTGGGCCTTTTCCAATTGTGGCCAAGAAAGGAGAAGTAGCCTACCAACTAGAGTTGCCCGCCAGTCTAGCAAATGTGCATGACGTCTTTTATGTATCCCAACTTAAGAAATGCCTGAGGGTACCAGAAGATCAAACCCCGTTGGAAGTAGTCAAGCTTGAAAGTGACCTGACTTACAAGGAGCGGCCTATCAAGATTTTGGATACAGTAGACAAGAAGACCAGAAATCAGACTATCCGCTTATGCCGTGTCCAATGGAGCCATCACACTAAGAAAGAGGCCACCTGGGAGCGTGAAGATCAACTGAAGAGAGATTACCCGCGCTTGTTCACCACTTAGGCTGAATCTCGGGGTTGAGATTCTTTTTAAGGGGGGTAGATTTGTAACACCCTGGGAATTTGAATTTTTGGGAACGTTGTAAACCTTGAATTATTTTGAATATATTTTGGTATTTGAACTCTGTGGTGTTTTCCTGAATTTGGTTGAGGTTCCAAAAATTTAAGAATTCATGAAAGACAAAAACAAATATTAATAATGCCCTAAAAGGGAATGTGCAAATAATAAAAAACTAAAATTTGTAAACACGAATCTGAAAAGATGATCCAGTATAAGGAGAGAGAAACCTGAGTTAAAAATATAAAATCTCATTTTGAAAATAATAGCATAAATAGCAATAAAAGTGGATGAACCATATACAAATTGTGCAAGAAAGAGTTTAGCAATAGGAAATAAAAATATGCAAAATTAAATAAGCCAGCAAAATAACAATATATGAAATTATATATATATATATATATATATATATATATATATATATATATATATATATATATATATATATATATATATATATAGACACACACACACACCAAATTGATGAACCCAGGGCAGCGACTCAGGGATCTGGTCGCTACGATGTATGGTAGAGAATAGATTATATGAATGCAAGGAGGATAGAGTTAGATATGCAGGTTGGAAAAGATGATATAATTTAAAAATTAAAATAAACAAACAGTAACTAAGAACATGAATAGTAAATAAGAACAGAAATAGTAAAGAACATAAATAGTAAAGATGAACAGAAATAGTAAAGTATTGAATTTAAAGCACACAAATATAAAAGAACATATGCAGATGCAACACACAAAGAACTGAAAGATATGCTTATGCAGAATAATAAAACATAAACTTAAACTGAAATAAACATGGAAGAAATATAAATTAGAAAGAACATAAACTTAAAGAACTGAAAGTAAAGGACAGGATGGAAATAAACAAATATAAAGTTAGAACGGAATAATATAGAACATAAAGAACTTAAGTATAGAACTTAAAGAACAGAATAAAAAGAACATTAGTAATATAACAGAACAGCATAAGTAAAGGAAAGAACAAACTTAAAATAAAGAGAGTTTAGGGATAGAAATCGTTCCAGCGTTCATTCATATACCTTTTAGACAGAAGGAATCCTTCTGTGTAGTACACCAGAAGCTAGAACTACTACAAGTTTTAGTTATACAAACCCTACTTAGATTTTACACACTTGCACTCTTACAATCTTACACTCTTACACACTTACACACTTAGACTCAAAGATTGAGTCTTTATTTAGGCTACTACTTATTTTACACTAGCTTGTGGAGTGGAGGTGGAGTGGTAGTGGTAGTGATCAAGCTTCTTCTCAGAGTTTTGCGGAGTGATTGAGCACTCTGAGAGGTGGTAGAAGTGATGCCCTTTGAAGCTTGCCTTCATGCCCTTTATATAGGGGTCGCCACCCCTGGGATAAGCATGGGTAAAGATGCCCCATGATGATGCATTTTGACCAGCAATATTATTCTTCATGATGACGCTTTACACCTCAGGGAGTCATGATGAAACTTTAGACCTCCGTGAAGAATATTTGTCATAATAACACTTTTGACCGGACTGTATCTTGTCTGCAACAGTTTAGATTCCATCTGCAATAGTAGATAGTACTTATATAATTGTCCTGACAATTGTTCTCGTTGTCGGAGAGCTTCTACGAACAATTATTGATGTCTTTGTACTAATCTTTTATTGGGACAATATCAGATATTCCCTCTTTAGATTTTTCGTGTTTTATAGAATAATAGTTGTATATTGGTGATGATGGTCCTGCTTGACTGCATTGCACGGTATCATCACTAAGACTTTGACTGGATGATGTCTTCAGGGGACTTTCTTCAATCTTTTTGAACATTGCTTCATATACTTGTAGCTGTAAATCTCCTTGAGATAAATCTGGTTTTTGTTCTAGTAGTTCTTTGGTGATATTTTCTTTTAGCTGAGCCATACTGGACTTCTTTTTAGTTCTCAATTTTCTGCCTTCAAGGATAGGTTTTATAGCAAATTTGTCCCACCATCTTGCATAATAAACTCTTTGTAAGGTTGCAGGGAACTGAGATTTGTTCATGTTAAAATCCCACATGAGGATCCATGGCATTCCGGTTTCAACACAAAATTGCATAAGGATAAAAGGATATTCCTTTAGATCCTTGTTGGATTCTTGACTGATAACCTTGGTAATTTCGGCAGGTAATATTTCAGGAATAGCTCCTGCCTTTAGCCACCAATTATTGAAGAACCATAATGGTATTTCACCACATTTTTCTTTGAAGCGAATAAACCATGAATGCTTCATTTGATAATTTTGAACCATGAGTACCTTTTCCCAGGCTTTTTGATAATCCCAATAATTATATCTTTTGTTGGGACAAAGAGCCGAATATATTGTCTTCACCATATAAGGATTGCATGAAGTATCCCATTCTTCCAAAGATATAATCTTTTGGATCAATAATTTTGTGAAGCCCAATTCTTCTCCATTTTTTGTATGATATATTTGTGCACTGTGCGTTTCACACAGGATGGTTTGATAATAATTTTGATCTTTTCCTGGATATTCAGGAATGAAATATGATTGTGGTGGGAAATACTTCCCCATGATATTATTGATATTGAGATCCAAATCATTGAATTCTAGAGGAAATATCATTTCCTCTTTATTACATATATATGGCGACGCATTGGGATACTTTTGATGCGTCGAAGGGGTTTTTGATGTGATATTCCCCTGATTTTTATACAATTGTTTGTTTGGGGAGCTTTCATAAGTTCTTCCCCTGGATGATAAATCTCTTTTAGGAGCCATATCCCTGTAAAAATTCAGGAGATAAGAAATCAGGGAGTGAATTCTTTTCTCCCTTAATATGTTCTATTTCAAAGTCAAAACATGATAATATTGCTTGCCATCTGGCAAATATTTGTTTGGAGACTAAGTTCTCCACATCTTTTTGAAGAACATCTTTTGCTGCCTTACAATCCATTCGCAGCAGGAATTTTTTGTTTAATAATTCTCCTTGGAATTTTGAGATGACCTTTACTATGGCCAATATCTCCTTTTTTATGGTAGAATAATTTTTCTGAGCATCATTCCAGGTTCCAGAAGTGAACCTGACAAGTTGCTATTTTGAATCCTTTTTTTGTTTGAGGATTCCTCCATACCCATAATCTGATGCATCTGTTTCAATAATTTTGTATGCATCTTGATCATATATATATATAGGCAAGGCAATTTCTTGACCTTGTCTTTGATTTGCTTTACTGCCAGAGTATGTTTATTTGTCCAGGCAGGAGGATTTTTCTTTAACCTTTCGGTTAAAATCTTCCTGTCTTTTGCAAGTGCTTCATAAAAATCAGAGACATAATTTAGACAACCCAAAAATCTTTGTAGTTGTGTCTTTTCTTTGATTTCACCTGGAAATTTGTCAGCAAATTCAATGACTCTCGCAATGGGTAAGATCTGATTATATTGAATTTTGTATCCCAAAAATTGCATGTTTGTCTGAAAAAGCTTCATTTTTCTTGCAGAAACAACTAAACCATTTTGAATAATAGTTTTATAGAATATATTTAGGTGTTTCCAATGCTGATCAATATCTTGTGAGAATATTAGTACATCATCTATGTAAACAATGATGAAAGAAGTATGTGGCAAGAAAATCTCATTCATAATTTTTTGAAATTCTGAAGGAGCATTTTTCAAACCAAATGGCATTACATTCCATTCATAATGTCCAAAAGGAGTAGTGAAAGCAGTCTTATACCTGTCTTCTTCTTCTATTTGAATTTGCCAGAATCCTGATTTCATATCAAACTTAGAGTAAACCTTAGACCCTTGGATTCTTCGAATTAAATCATGTTTATAAGGGATAGGATACCTTATCCATTGTAAGACCTTATTAAGGGGTTTATAATTTATAACTAGCCTAGGAACTCCTCTTTCCTTTTCTGCAGCATTTTCAACATAGAAGGCCGCACAACTCCATGGTGAGGAGCTTTTCCTTATTAAACCTTTGTCCAGGAGTCCCTTAATTTCTTCTTTGCAGATTTCTAATAATCTACTATTCATTTGAATAGGTCTTGCTTTAGTAGGGATTTTTTTCTTCCTTAAAGTCAGAAACATAGGGTAATCCTACTATATGTTTCTTTCGATGCCAAAATGCAGAAGGAAGCTCGGAGCAAATATCTTTTATAAATTTGTCTTGTAATATTTTTAAGTTAACTTGAAAGTTTGGGTCTTCAAGAGTTTTCTCAATTCTGACCCTTTTTATCTCAGTTGATACTTCATTGATAAATTGTTCTTTATGCAATATGACTTCTCGTAGATGATTTAATAGAGTTTGCTCTGGTTTAGAGGAGAACTTAAGTTCTACCTTTTTATTATTAATTTTGAATTGGATACTATCCTGAGTGACAAGGAAAGGGCGAATTTTTGATAAAAAAGGTGTTCCTAGAATGACTCCTTGTTTCAGGTTTTTAACAAGCAGGAAGGAAGTCTTAATACAAACACCAGAAACACAGATATGAACCTCAGGAATTTTATAGTTTACTAGAAGAGGATTTCCATCGGCACCATGGATTTTATGAGTGTATTTTTTAAAATATTTGAAAGGAATAATTCCTTCTCGAATACAATTCACATCTGCTCCTGAGTCAATCAAAGTCTTATGTTTGAAGTAAAATCCATCACTGAATTTATATAAAATCTCTACATACCATTTTTGTTTGAGATATGTTTCGATAGAGCTTACTTCCTCTTGCTTTTCGTCTTTACTATGAAATTCCTCCTTTTCTTGGATTTCTAGAATTTGAGCTCTTCTTTTAAGATCACTTAGCTCTTCTTTTATATACTTTTGTTCTTGAAGCAAGTCACTTAGACTCAACTGCTTCTTTGCCTTCTTATGATTTTCTACTCTTTGAATGACTTCATCAGTGGAGAAATACTTTTTATGTTGGATATCTTTTACTAACTTTTCCTTGTTAGTTTTTATCCTTGATAAGAATTTTTCCAAGATAATTTCTTTTTCTCTTGGATCTTGCACCGTATCAAAGGTGTCTAATACAAATTGTTCTAGGTCTGTGAGGACTAGAATATTTTCATCAGAAGTATCTTCAGAGACATCTGGCTCACAGCAAGAACATACACTATTTTCACAATGCTTAACTTCTGATTTTTCTTCATTTTCAGAGCTAGACTCATTGTCAATATGATTTAGGATATCTCCTAATTTTTCTTTAATGTCTTCAGACTTTGATTCTAGTAAGGTTTGGATTTCCTTTTTGATTTTGGATTTAAAACATTTACTTGCTATATGACCCTTCAGACCACATTTGAAGCATACAATCTCTTTATTATCCTTTTCAGGATTATCCTTTTTAAGAGGTTTTCGGCGACGCTTCCCCTTAATATAATATGCTTCTTTATCAACATGAGTTTTTCTAAATCTTTTGACATACTTTGTCTTATTTCTTCTTTCATGTTGTTCTTCAAATCCAAATTGATAGCAAAAATCTCCCAATTCCTTTTTCCCAATAATTTTCTGTTTCTTCAGTTGGTCCTTAATTTTAAGATCATTACAAAGTTCAGCACCTACCAACTGTATCTTTTGGGTAATTTTGCCTATGTCTAGGAATTGATAATTTATACTACCCTCTCCTTCTTTTCTTAAAGAGTTTCTAACCTTTTCAGCAAATAAAGGAGGTAGTCCTGATATATACTTTTCCTTCCAAAAATCTTGATTAGGCTCAGGAAGAGTATATAATTTTGATAAGAAAGTATCTTTATACCACCTAAAATCAGACATAGTCTTACATCTTAGGTTTATCAATTGTTCTCTATTTTTCTCATAGATATCTTGATAATTTCCAGCGAAATGATAGACGATGTTATAAACTAAAGTAGTCAGGGCATCTGAGATGTTACCGACAGGGTTTCCTTGCGCATCTACCCGGACTATAGGATTGCCATTTTCATCTATCTTCACTGCATCAATAATTGCTTGCTTCTTATTAGAATCCATGTAGTGATCCCACCAGCCTCTCAATTGACCAGAGAATCCAACAACGATCATTGAGGCTGCTTCTCTTTCTGGATTACCACTAGCTATGCAAGCATTAGCATACATAATCATTTGATGGCAAAGGATAAATATTTGATACTCAGTGTATCCATCTAAATTCCATTCCACAATTTCTTTGCCATTGAAATATGCCATATTACTAATTTGAGGTCTTTCTTCCAATTGAAGATCAGCATAAGTTGGTCTAGGATAGTAATTCCTTGTCCTAGCAGTATTAGTAATTGGTTTAAAGATCTTATTGATCATATCATTATTTTCTCCATCAGAGATTTGATTAATATTTTTGTTCACCTTTAAGTTGCTTAACTTATTGGCTAACTCACTAACCAAATCTGTAGAGACGGATGATCCTATTGCTTTTTGTTTCCCTAGCTTTATATTAGGATTTAATATTTGTGGGGTAAACAAAGGAACAATAGATCGAGAATTAGATGATTCAGACTGAGAGTTAAATGGATAATTTATCTTTACCTCAGCCTTGCTGGTCTTGGATCCTTCCAGGAGAATATTTTCGATGCGATCCGTTTGCTGTCCAAGAGCATGTAAAGATATGTTTGAATAATTTTGTTGTTCCACTAGGTGTCCTATGTGTTCTACTTTTACAGGATCACCATAAGTGGTTTTAGAAATATTTTTTAATGGAGATGCTTTGGAGCTTTCTCCCTGATTATTATTTGGAAGTTGGATAGATTCAAAAGGCGGATGAACCGACTCTTCAATCTTTCCATCAGAGGTTTTCCATTCTTTTGAGACCTTTTTGATAACATTTAAGTCATCAGACTTTGGTTTCTTCTGAATGGATTTTAGAATATTTATTTCAGACCTTAGTTTAGCTAATTCAGATTTTAACTCATCTAGATCTGACTTAGGCTCTGACTTAGGCTTAGTTTTGGATTTGGTTTTTGATTTACTCTTTGGCTTGAAGAATTCTTCCAGATGTATGATCTGGCTATTCTCATACCAGTCAAAGAAGTAAATATGTCTTTTTTGCTCTTTCATCTCTTTGTACCAAATTTCTCTTATTTTTTGAACATAAGGACTGTCTACATTTTTGTAGTACCTTTCACACTTAATCTTATTTTCAGGAAGATCAAGATTTCTTTTAAGGAGATCCTTATCTATTTCAAACTCATGATCTTCTTTTACTTCCTCTATAACATTGAGCTCAAAATCTGAGATTGAGGGCTCATACTGATTATCCTTATCCTCATAAATTGCATAGACAATATTATTTGGTTTTAGTTGTGGTCTATTGTCTAAGATTGTTCTTTTTGAGGAGAATGTTATCTCAACATCTCCATCTGGTGTTTCAGCCAGAGATTCTAATTCATTTTGTTGAGTGGCTTTTGGCTCAACAGCTTGTAGGAGAGTCCACTTCTCAGGAAGTGTTATCTCATCCCACTTCAAGGTTTTGGGAGTAATAATATGATTTCTAGGATTGGTTGGAGAAGTGTGGTTAGACCTTTGGGTGTATTCTATTTTGCACATGGAGCTAACGTAGTCATGGCTTTGTAATAGATTCTATATGTCACTGAAATGTTTTCACTTCCAGGTTCAAGATCAAAGCCAGATGTTTGTAAGCTCAAGGTCAGAACCTTATGGAGATTTAGGTCTGAAAGAGATACAGAAAAGTCTGGGAAGGTGTTGAAGAACACAGGACCATTACTAAGACTAGCTTCAACCATTCCTAGCAAAGAGTCCTTAAACCTTTTATTTCTGCAATCTCTTAGACCAGCCAACACAGAAATATTTAAACCTCTTCGAGTTAATGATCTAATAGCCACTTGTACTAGACCAAAATGTATGTAATGATATTGAGGTTTTGCTCTGATATGATTGATTTCTTTTTCAGAAAGAAGATGCAGAGTTTCATGCAAAGAGCTAATAGGAAGAGTTTTTTCTATAGTTTTTATATAGTAATCAGAACGAAGAGAAAACGTGCCTATATGATATATATCCTTAACATTTACCTTGGGTACTTTCCAATTTGCAATACTTTGCTCTATATCCTCAAAGCAAACAGACGAAGCTTCTCTTAACCGACATCGTTTTGATAGACCTATCATTACTGCCAGAGGCTTCTAGACGGTCAGTTACACCAAGAGACCTGGCTAACCAAGACATCTTATACGGAGATAAAAGAGATATGATAGGTGGTCTTTCTAGTCTACGGCAGGGAAAATCCCACTATTAAGATCAACCTTTTCGATGGACGGTTTCTAGTCAACGGCAGGGTAGAACCCTTAATTCTGATCGACCTATACCCCTTGCAGGATCCTGCAGTCAACGATTTCCACCACTTACTGCGCTCTCTTGGCGACTTATCGGGCCACGCGACTTCGCTCTCACCTGCTCAGGGCTTCGGGACCTACGCGACTCAGCGTACCGCCACACCAACCGGGACCTCCGCGACTACTGCCCACTACCGCACCCCTCTCCCCCTTCAGAGAAGATGGCTTGGGGAGCCTGGCGCCCCCAGATGGCTCTGATACCAAATTGATGAACCCAGGGCAGCGACTCAGGGATCTGGTCGCTACGATGTATGGTAGAGAATAGATTATATGAATGCAAGGAGGATAGAGTTAGATATGCAGGTTGGAAAAGATGATATAATTTAAAAATTAAAATAAACAAACAGTAACTAAGAACATGAATAGTAAATAAGAATAGAAATAGTAAAGAACATAAATAGTAAAGATGAACAGAAATAGTAAAGTACTGAATTTAAAGCACACAAATATAAAAGAACATATGCAGATGCAACACACAAAGAACTGAAAGAATGCTTATGCAGAATAATAAAACATAAACTTAAACTGAAATAAACATGGAAGAAATATAAATTAGAAAGAACATAAACTTAAAGAACTGAAAGTAAAGGACAGGATGGAAATAAACAAATATAAAGTTAGAACGGAATAATATAGAACATAAAGAACTTAAGTATAGAACTTAAAGAACAGAATAAAAAGAACATTAGTAATATAACAGAACAGCATAAGTAAAGGAAAGAACAAACTTAAAATAAAGAGAGTTTAGGGATAGAAATCGTTCCAGCGTTCATTCATATACCTTTTAGACAGAAGGAATCCTTCTGTGTAGTACACCAGAAGCTATAACTACTACAAGTTTTAGTTATACAAACCCTACTTAGATTTTACACACTTACACTCTTACAATCTTACACTCTTACACACTTACACACTTAGACTCAAAGATTGAGTCTTTATTTAGGCTACTACTTATTTTACACTAGCTTGTGGAGTGGAGGTGGAGTGGTAGTGGTAGTGATCAAGCTTCTTCTCAGAGTTTTGCGGAGTGATTGAGCACTCTGAGAGGTGGTAGAAGTGATGCCCTTTGAAGCTTGCCTTCATGCCCTTTATATAGGGGTCGCCACCCCTGGGATAAGCATGGGTAAAGATGCCTCATGATGATGCATTTTGACCAGCAATATTATTCTTCATGATGACGCTTTACACCTCAGGGAGTCATGATGAAACTTTAGACCTCCGTGAAGAATATTCGCCATAATGACACTTTTGGCCAGACTGTGTTTTGTCTGCAACAGTTTAGATTCCATCTGTAATAGTAGATAGTACTCATGTAATTATCCTGACAATTGTTCTCGTTGTCGGAGAGCTTCTGCGAACAATTATTGTTATTCGTTGTCTTCATCTACTATCATTGGTGCAGAGGTTGTGCCTTCAATTTCATCTGGTTGGAGTGTATCATACCAGCTTAGCATTTGCTGATATTCTTTGCGTATCATCGTGTCTTCACCATAATCAATCTTTATTAGGCGTCCAACCCCTTTGTGTACAATACCATTGCCACCACAGAATATTTTCATGATCTGGTTCTGGAAAACCATTTGACATGAGGTGTCTAAATAGATGCTATCTTCGATTTCCATAGCTTCTTTAAACCACCTCCACTTGTCATGATTGGTATCTTGAGAAAATAATTCTTTTTGTTCTTCAGTCAGAAAACCAATTGTTTTGGCAGGGAAAGTGAAACATCCTTTGAGAATGTAAACATCATGCATTGCCGGCCTGACTGGTGGTGTAAATCTTGGTGGGGTAGAATAGAAGATAATTTTGTATCTTCCCCTAAGAAATGCCATTCTTTTACAGGCTTCCTTTATTGCAATTCCAAGATCAGACTGAAGAATCTGATCAAGTGTGCCATAGATGATATAGACTAATCCTTGGTCTATAATACTTTGGAGAGAGAGATTGTTATGGATTTTTGTTTGTAGGCTTTTGAAGAGTTTAAGGTCTATCTCTGCTCTCAATATAATATATTTGTGATAGGGTTGGATAATTATTCTCTCATCAAAATGGAGGAGTGGAAATCTGTGGACATTGATTCTAAGGCTTGGGTTAATTTCTCTTCCCTCATATAGGTCGATAAAACATTTTTGGAGTTCTGAAAATATCTTCATTTGTCTCTCATAGTATTTTTTCCAGATGAGTTCTAGGATATCTGGTCCTAGGCAAGAAAGTGTTTGCTTGGTTTTAAAACTCAATCTAGAAATGAGAATTTCATGAGCACTGGGGTCAAGGAGCTCTCGGGAGGCTATATTTTTCCTAATTTTGTGGCTGCAATAATTCTCTCTTCTCACTTTATTTTGGTGGTTACATGCAGTTGTATGAATGCTTTCAGACGCTGATAATGCCATGGTTCTTATTTGTGGAAATGCAATGAGAAGTTCTTTGATATTTATGCAGTCTGGAGATGCAGTTATGGTGGATGCGTGTGTTTGTTGGTGGAAAGAACCATTATTCAGTGAGCTTGTATTTGTGCTCAATATTTTGGAAATATCTTGTGATCTAGTATCTAGATCGAATATTTTTGAAACATTATCATGAGATCTCTTATAGAGATCTGATACCTTCGGATCATCTGGGGATTCTCCCAGATCCAATATTTTGGAATATTGAGATGGTCTCAAATCGAGGCTCATCTTTGAATTTTTTGATCTGGTACCCAAATCCAATAATTTTGAATTGCTAGGTGATCCAGCACCTTGACATAATACTTTTGACGAGCATCCTTCCCATGTGGGAAGAATATCTCTTGATACATAAGCCTCTTCTGTGGGCATATAATCTGATGATATTGCCTTTGTATCTTTAGGCATCATATGATTGAAATAGTAAGCCTGCCCACGAAGTGCATGAGCCTTTTCTTTACTATTCTTTGCTTGCCAGATTAAATTGAGCAAGCCTTGCTGCAATTCTGTTGCAGGAAAATTATGATTGAACCGCTCAGAATTCCCCTCCCGTGGTTGGGGTAATTTCCAAGAGCTCATCTGCGTATATCTTTGCTGGGACATGATTCTCCTGTAATGTGACAAAGAGGCAACTAACTGGATTAGTTGATATTCATGAAAGATTTGTGCACACATTACCTTCCTTATACTTTTACTATCATGGATCATGTTTCTTTTGGACAATAATTTGGTAAAAATGCAACATGATATTACATTGGTAAGAATGTAACATGATATTACATAATATGACCAATTATGTCTTTGATTTGGGCTGCATGCTTTCATGCATATAATATGCACCAAAACTATTTGATAGTGATGTTTGAGCAATAACCCACTATTGCCAATTTGTGAATCATCATGTAGGCAACTATGGCAAAGGTATGAATCATCATTTAGGCAACTATTGCAGATATATGAGTCATTGCATGAGTCATCACATATGCAACTATTGCAAAGATATGAGTCATCACATGTGCCAAATTGCTGGTTAAAGAGGTGTCTTTGATCATACCCAAATAGGTTTTTATAAGCTACTCTATGGAGACAAGATATACTAGGTTTTGACATTCCATAAAGATTAGCATGAGAAGCATATGACTGCATAGAATTTCGTTTTTGGCTCTCATGGCTAAAGAGTAAGCTCATAAAATGATCATGACAACTTATATCATGCTTATAATGATTCTCTAGCACCTTGTTTTGGATGAACACTTCCTTATGCATATTTTGCTCCTCTTTTTGAGGCCAAGACATGTGAAAATGATGAGTATTCTTCAGCTGCAATATATTTTTGTAACTAACACTTTGAATGTTAGTCCTGGTTGGCTCAATGGATATCTCATTGACAATATTTTCTTTTCCCGAAGCAATCTCTATAAATTGATTTAATAACGCTTCTTCGGGTATGGAACAAAATTTTAATTCCAATTCTTGGTTCATGATTTCAAACTTGATACTATCATTCGTCACAAGAAAAGGACGTATCAAAGATAAGAATGGTGTGCCTAAAATGACTCCTTGTTTTAGATTTTTAACAAGCAGAAAAGAAGTCTTGATTGGGATACCCGAAATGCAAATGAGAATTTCAGGGATTTTGTAATTGACTTTAAGTTGGTTCCCATCCGCCCCATGAATTTTATGAGTGGATTTTTGAAAATATTTGGAAGGAACAATTCCTTCACGAATACAATTCATATCAGCTCCTGAGTCAATTAAAGTTTTATATTTGAAGTGAAACCCATCAACAAACATGTATGATATTTCTACATACCATTTTTGCTTGAAGTAGGTTTCTATGGAGCTAACTATTTCTTGATTGTTCTGAAGAATTTCTTCTTCTTCAGATTCGCTTGCTGATTCACTTTGGGTTCCATACTTACTTTTAATTTCTTCTTTTCTAGCAATTTCTAAAATTTGAATTCTCCTTTGAAGATCATTTAGTGCATCTTTTATATAACTTTGTTCTTGAAGCAAGTCATTTAGACTCAACTGCTTCTTTGCCTTCTTATGATTTTCTACTCTTTGAATGACTTCATCAATAGAGAGATACTTTTTATGTTGGATATCCTTTACTAACTTTTCTTTGTTAGTTTTTATCCTTGATAAAAATCTTTCCAAGATAACTTCTTTTTCTCTTGGATCTTGCACCGTATCAAAGGTGTCTAATACAAATTGTTCTAAGTCTGTGAGGACTAGAATATTTTCATCAGAAGTATCTTCAGAGACATCTTGCTGACAGCAAGAACATACACTATTTTCACAATGATTAACTTCTGATTTTTCTTCATTTTCAAAGCTAGACTCATTGTCAATATGATTTAAGATATCTCCTAATTTTTCTTTAATGTCTTCAGACTCTGATTCTAGCAAGGTTTGGATTTCCTTTTTGATTTTGGATTTAAAGCAGTTATTTGTCATATGACCCTTCAAACCACATTTATAGCGTACAATTGGTTTATTATCCTTTTTAGGATTATCCTTTTTAAGAGGGTTTCGGCGACGCTTCCTCTTAACATAATAAGTTTCTTTCTTATTATCAACATGTTTTTTTCTAAATATTTTGACATACTTTGTCCTATTTCTTCTCCCATGTTGATCCTCAAATCCAAATTGATAGCAAAAATCTCCCAATTCTTTTTTCCCAATAATTTTTTGTTTCTTAAGTTGGTCTTTTATTTTAAGATCATTACAGAGTTCAGCACCTACCAACTGTATTTTTTGGGTGATTTTGCCTATGTCAAGAAATTGATAATTGATAATTTATACTACCCTCTCCTTCTTTTCCAAATTGACCAGCAATATTATTCTTCCTGAGAAGTGGACTCTCCTACAAGCTGTTGAGCCAAAAGCCACTCAACAAAATGAATTAGAATCTCTGGCTGAAACACCATATGGAGATGTTGAGATAACATTCTCCTCAAAAAGAACAATCTTAGACAACAGACCACAACTAAAACCAAATAATATTGTCTATGCAACTTATGAGGATAAGGATAATCAGTATAAGCCCTCAATCTCAGATTTTGAGCTCAATGTTATAGAGGAAGTAAAAGAAGATCATGAGTTTGAAATCGATAAGGATCTCCTTAAAAGAAATCTTGATCTTCCTGAAAATAAGATTAAGTGTGAAAGGTACTACAAAAATGTAGACAGTCCTTATGTTCAAAAAATAAGAGAGATTTGGTATAAAGAGATGAAAGAGCAAAAAAGACATATTTACTTCTTTGAGTGGTATGAGAATAGCCAGATCATACATCTGAAAGAATTCTTCAAGCCAAAGAGTAAATTAAAGAGTAAATCAAAAACCAAATCCAAAACGGAGCCTAAGTTAAAGCCTAAGTCAGATCTAGATGAGTTAAAGTCTGAATTAGCTAAACTAAGGTCTGAAATAAATACTCTAAAATCTATTCAAAAGAAACCAAAGTCTGATGACTTAAATGTTATCAAAAAGGTCTCAAAAGAATGGAAAACCTCTAGTGGAAAGATTGAAGAGTCGGTTCATCCGCCTTTCGAATCTATCCAACTTCCAAATAATAATCAGGGAGAAAGCTCCAAAGCATCTCCATTAAAAAATATTTCTAAAACCACTTATGGTGATCCTGTAAAAGTAGAACACATAGGACACCTAGTGGAACAACAAAATTATTCAAACATATCTTTACATGCTCTTGGACAGCAAACGGATCGCATCGAAAATATTCTCCTGGAAGGATCCAAGACCAGCAAGGCTGAGGTAAAGATAAATTATCCATTCAATCCTCAGTCTGAATCATCTAGTTCTCGATCTATTGTTCCTTTGTTTACCCCACAGATACTAAGTCCTAATATAAAACTAGGGAAACAAAAAGCAATAGGATCATCCGTCTCTACAGATTTGGTTAGTGAGTTAGCCAATAAGTTAAGCAACTTAAAGGTAAACAAAAATATTAATCAAATCTCTGATGGAGAAAATAATGATACGATCAATAAGATCTTTAAACCAATTACTAATACTGCTAGGACAAGGAATTACTATCCTAGACCAACTTATGCTGATCTTCAACTGGAAGAAAGGCCTCAAATTAGTAATATGACATATTTCAATGGCAAAGAAATTGTGGAATGGAATTTAGATGGATTCACTGAGTATCAAATATTTATCCTTTGCCATCTAATGATTATGTATGCTAATGCTTACATAGCTAGTGGTAATCCAGAAAGAGAAGCAGCCTCAATGATCGTTGTTGGATTCTCTGGTCAATTGAGAGGCTGGTGGGATCACTACATGGATTCTAATCAGAAGCAAGCAATTATTGATGCAGTGAAGATAGATGAAAATGGCAATCCTATAGTCCGGGTAGATGTGCATGGTAACCCTGTCGGTAACATCTCTGATGCCCTGACTACTCTAGTTTATACTATCGTCTATCATTTCGCTAGAAATTATCAAGATATCTATGAGAAAAATAGAGAACAATTGATAAACCTAAGATGTAAGACTATGTCTGATTTTAGGTGGTATAAAGATACTTTCTTATCAAAATTATATACTCTTCCCGAGCCTAATCAAGATTTTTGGAAGGAAAAGTATATATCAGGACTACCTCCTTTATTTGCTGAAAAGGTTAGAAACTCTTTAAGAAAGGAAGGAGAAGATAGTATAAATTATCAATTCCTAGACATAGGCAAAATCACCCAAAAGATACAGTTGGTAGGTGCTGAACTTTGTAATGATCTTAAAATCAAGGACCAACTGAAGAAACAGAAAATTATTGGGAAAAAGGAATTGGGAGATTTTTGCTATCAATTTGGATTTGAGGATCAACATGAAAGAAGAAATAGGACAAAGTATGTCAAAAGATTTAGAAAAAATCATGTTGATAATAAGAAAGAAACTTATTATATTAAGAGGAAGCGTCACCGAAAACCTCTTAAGAAAGATACTCCTAAAAAGGATAATAAACCAATTGTATGCTATAAATGTGGACTAAAAGGTCATATAGCAAGCAATTGCTTTAAATCCAAAATCAAAAAGGAAATCCAAACCTTACTAGAATCAGAGTCTGAAGACATTAAAGAGAAATTAGGAGATATCCTAAATCATATTGACAATGAGTCTAGCTCTGAAAATGAAGAAAAATCAGAAGTTAATCATTGTGAAAATAGTGTATGTTCTTGCTGTGAGCAAGATGTCTCTGAAGATACTTCTGATGAAAATATTCTAGTCCTCACAGATTTAGAACAATTTGTATTAGACACCTCTGATACGGTGCAAGATCCAAGAGAGAAAGAAGTAATCTTGGAAAGATTCTTATCAAGGATAAAAACTAACAAGGAAAAGTTAGTAAAAGATATCCAATATAAAAAGTATTTCTCTATTGGTGAAGTCATTCAAAGAGTAGAAGATCATAAGAAGGCAAAGAAGCAGTTGGGTCTAAATGACTTGCTTCTAAAACAAAACTATATAAAAAAAGTGCTAAGTGATCTTCAAAGAAGAATTCAAATTCTAGAAATTTCTAGAAAAGAAGAAATTAAAAGTGAGTATGAAACTCAAAGTGAATTAGCAAGCGAATCTGAAGAAGAAGAAATTCTTCAGAACAATCAAGAAATAGTTAGCTCCATAGAAAGCTACTTCAAGCAAAAATGGTATGTAGAAATATCATACAAGTTTGTTGATGGGTTTCACTTCAAATATAAAGCTTTAATTGACTCAGGAGCTGATATGAATTGTATTCGTGAAGGAATTATTCCTTCCAAATATTTTCAAAAATCTACTCATAAAATTCATGGGGCGGATAGGAACCAACTTAAAGTCAATTTCAAAATCCCTGAAGTTCTCATTTGCATCTCTGGTGTTTCTATTAAGACTTCTTTTATGCTTGTTAAAAATCTAAAACAAGCAGTCATTCTAGGCACACCATTCTTATCTTTGATACGTCTTTTTCTTGTGACAAATGATAGTATCAAGTTTGAAATCATGAACCAAGAATTGGAATTAAAATTTTGTTCCATACCCGAAGAAGCATTATTAAATCAATTTATAGAGATTGCTTCGGGAAAAGAAAACATTATAAATGAGATATCCATTGAGCCAACTTTGACTAACATTCAAAGTGTTAGTTACAAAAATATATTGCAGCTAAAGAACACTCATCCTTTTCACATGTCTTGGTCTCAAAAGGAAGAACAAACTAGGTGTGAGGAAGTGTTCATCTAAAACAAGTTGCTAGGGAATCATCATAAGCATGATAAAAGTTGTCATGATCATTTTATAAGATTACTCTTTAACCATGGGAGCCAAAAACGAAATTCTATGAAGTCATATGCTTCCCATGTTAACCTTTATGAAGTGGCAAAACCTAGAAATACTTTGCTACATGGAGTAACTTATAAAGATCTATTAAAGCATGATCAAAAACACCTCTTTAACCAGCAATTTGGCCCATATAGTGACTCATATCTTTGCAATAGTTGCATACGTGATGACTTAAGCTTTTATAATAGTTGGTTGTCACTCAAATGTCACTATCAAATAGCTTTGGTGCATATTATATGTATAAAGACATCATTCAAAGAAGAAAGATGCAGCCCAAAACAAGCATATAATTGGTCATACTATGTAGTATCATGTTACATTCTTACCAAATTATTAATCAAAAGAAACATGATCCACTATAACAAAAGTATAAGGAAGGTAATGTGTGCAAGAATATTTCATGACTATCAACTAATCCAGTTAGTTGCCTCTTTGTCACATTACAGGGGAATCATGTCCCAGCAAAGATATACACAGATGAGCTCTTGGAAATTACCCCAACCACGGGAGGGGAATTCTGAGCGATTCAATCATAATTTTCCTGCAACAGAATTGCAGCAAGGCTTGCTCAATTTAATCTGGCAAGCAAAAAATAGTAAAGAAAAGGCTCATGCACTCCGTGGGCTGGCTTACTATTTCAATCATATGATGCCTAAAGATACAAAGGCAATATCATCAAATTATGTGCCCACAGAAGAGGCTTATGTATCAAGGGAAGAATGCCCATCAAAAGTATTATGTCAAGGTGATGGATCACCTAGCAATTCAAAATTATTGGATCTGGGTAGCAGATCAAAAGTATCAGATCTGAGCATCAGATCATCAAAAAATTCAAAGATGAGCCTCGAATTGAGACCATCTCAATATCCCAAAATATTGAATCAGGGAGAATTCCCAGATGATCCAAAGATATCAGATCTCCATGAGAGATCTCCTGATGATTCAAAATTATTTGATCTAGATACTAGATCATCAAAAATATTGAGCTTGAGTACAAGCTCACCAAACAATGGTTCTTTCCACGAACAAACATATGCATCCACCATAACTGCATCTCCAGACTGCATAAATATTAGAGAGCTTCTCATTGCATTTCCACAGATAAGAACCATGGCATTATCAACATCAGATAGCATTCATACAATTGCATGTAGCCACAAAAATGAAGTGATAAGAGAGAGTAATTGTAGCCACATAAATGAAGTGAGAAGAGAATTTAGCTTTGAGAGAATCCTTTAGCCATACTTCTCAAGAGATCCTTATTTCCAGATTAAGCTTTAAAACTAAGCAAACACTGTCTTGCTTAGGACTAGATATTCAAGAGTTAATTTGGGAAAAATATCAAGAGAGACAAATGAGAGTATTCTCAGACCTTCAAGAATACTTCATTGACTTATATGAAGGAAAAGAAATAAACCCTAGCATCCGAATTAATATCCATACATTTCCACTCCTCCGCATTGACAACCAAACAATTTTTCAGCCTCACCACAAATATATAATACTGAGAGCAGAAATAAACCTCAAATTCTTCCAGGGTCTACAAACACGAAACCACAAAGATGTTTCTCTTCAGAGTATTATAGACCAAGGTTTAGTCTCTACCATCTATGGCACGCTAAATCAGATTCTTCAATCTGACCATGGGATTGCAGTTAAAGAAGCATGCTAGAAACTGGTGTCTTTCAGAGGAAGATACAAACTTGTCTTCTATTCTACTCCTCCAAGGTTCATAACACCAGTCAGGCCGGCCATGCATGATATTTATATTTTCAAAGGATATTTCAATTTCTTTGACAGAAGAAGAACTGGTGTTCTAACAGAGGAACAAAGGAAACTCTTCTATCAGAACACAAACCATGATAAGTGGCGATGGTTCAAAGAAGCCATGGAAATTGAAGAAAGTGTTCTTCTCGACACCACATACCAGATGATCTTTCAGAATCAAATAATGAACATATGGTGTGGTGGAAATAATGGTTTCCTACATAAAGGTGTTGGATGTCTACTAAAACCAGATTTTGGAGAAGACACCTTAATTAGGAGAGAATATCGCAAACTACTGGATTGGTATGAATTAATCCAACCAGATGAAGACACAACCTTTTCATCAATAATGGTAGATGACGATAGCGAATAACAATAATTGTTCGCAGAAACTCTCCGACAACGAGAACAATTGTCAGGACAATTATATGAGTACTATCTACTATTGCAGATGGAATCTAAACGGTTGCAGACAAGATACAGTCTGGTCAAAAGTGTCATTATGGCGAATATTCTTCACGGAGGTCTAAAGTTTCATCATGACTCCCTGAGGTGTAAAGCGTCATCATGAAGAATAATATTGCTGGTCAAAAGGCATCATCATGGGGCATCTCTACCCATGCTTATCCCAGGGGTGGCTACCCCTATATAAAGGGCATGAAGGCAAGCTTCAAAGGGCATCACTTCTACCACCTCTCAGAGTGCTCAATCACTCCGCAAAACTCTGAGAAGAAGCTTGATCACTACCACTACCACTACCACTCCACCTCCACTCCACAAGCTAGTGTAAAATAAGTAGTAGCCTAAATAAAGACTCAATCTTTGAGTCTAAGTGTGTAAGTGTGTAAGATTGTAAGAGTGTAAGTGTGTAAAATCTAAGTAGGGTTTGTCTAACTAAAACTTGTAGTAGTTCTAGCTTCTGGTGTACTACACAGAAGGATTCCTTCTGTCTATCAAGGTATATGAATGAACGCTGGAACGATTTCTATCCCTACACTCTCTATGTTTCAGTTTGATTATTTCAAGTTCTTTCTATTATTTATGTCTTTTTCAGTTTGTCCTTTATATTACTAATGTTATGTTCTTTGTTTATATTCTGTCTTTTACTTATGTTCTAAGTTCTTATGTTCTTTAATTTCTGTCCTTTACTTTCAGTCTTTTATATTATGTTCTTACTTTCAGTTCTTGCATAAGCATATCTTTTAATTCTTTGTGTGTTGCATCTGCATATGTTCTTTTATATTTGTGTGCTTTAAATTCAATACTTTACTATTTTCGTTCTTGTTTACTATTTCTGTTCATCTTTACTATTTATGTTCTTTACTATTTCTGTTCTTATTTACTATTCTTAGTTACTGTTTATTTTTAGTTTTTAAATATATCATCCTTTCCAACCTGCATATCTAACTCTATCCTCCTTGCATTCATATTATCTATTCTCTACCATACATCGTAGCGACCAGATCCCTGAGTCGCTGCCTGGGTTAACCAATTTGGTATATATATATATATATATATATATATATATATATATATATATATATAAAGAAATGGGTCGGCCAGTCGGCCAGACTGGCCCAGCCAACCAACCAACCGGCCCATCACCCACCCCCGTGCCCCTGCTTTCTTTCCCCTCCCTCCCACAACATTCGGACAAGGGCCAAAGCCCCTGTCTCTGCGCGGACAGGCCGTCGCAGACGCTTTTCCCCCGCGCGGCGCCCCTCCCTTTTGACCGGCGATCCTCGGCGCCACACCGCAAGCGTCAGCCGGGCCCGCGCCATCACATCTCCACGTCAACGACTACAGTGGTCAACTCGAGCCCTCTTTGCCCTGTGGCCACGCTCCGCCGACGTCGCCGCTCCATCGGCCAACCACCCCTGTTCAGCGTCAACGCACCCCGTCGCCGGCAAAAGTTCATAAGCAAGGGATGGATGAATCATGAGAAATCTGAAAAATACCATCTCTCACTACTCTATTTTCAGATTTCAACATAAATCTTGATTCATTGCTTTTAGAATGAATTCATTTGATTTGTGAGGTCTCAAGGCTATTTGGCTTAAGGGTTTGACCCAGTGGCTAGAAAAGAACCAGAGCTTTTCCTCAAATTTCTCTTCAATCAATTTCTTCAGTCTTTCCTGTGCAGAAAATTTCAGTCGAGCTGCTGTTTATTTGCTCTGCTCCCTCAGGCCAGTCAGACCGAAAGTTTCTTGGCGGTCAGACCGCTTTATGGCCGGCGGTCAGGCCGGAGTAGAGCCGGCGGTCAGACCGGAGTTAACAGGGCGGTCAGACCGGCCCATGTCAAGCGGTATGACCGCCCCTGCCTGCTTTGGCTGTTGTCCTTTGGTTTGATGTTTGATCTTTGATCCGTTTATTTGCCTTCCTTACCTCTTCTGTGTGTTTGAGGTTCCAGAGAGTATGAATCTTCTTCTTTATAGCTTTTCATAGCTACCAGAGAGGAGATTCATTCGTGGATACTTTTGGGGGCTAATTTTTAAAGAGGCACCATTCACCCCCCTCTGTTGCCATATCTGATCCTACAAAATATTATAAGTACAATTCCTATGACCTAGTGTTTTAACAAAACATGCTGTAAAGAGTTTAAATTGTGGATTATGTATATAGTGGTGTTGGTTCCATCCACCAGTTACATGGCTCATTCCATCGATACTAGATTTTTGGATAGGTTAACCCATAATAATGCTGGAGTACTTCCCTCTAGGAAAAAGTCAAAGTTGGAGTACTTCCCTCTAACGGGCTTTTCATCCCACCCACTAAATTTTGGAAATAGAACTAACTCGAGGAAGTTCCCATGTCCGCCCTTGACCGTGGGCACGGCTATTTGAATGTTTATTCTTATAGAGATTGTACACTTTACCCACAAGAGACAATCGACCCAACGGGCTTGCGCGATTCCTTAGTTATGTAGATCGAGATATTGTCATGAGGCCTTTACAATACCTCGCTCTATCATCCTCTCACCCTTATGGGCTTATCCCTCACAAAGAAGGTCCCATAAGTTGTGCGGGAAGTTCCACCACAACGTCTAGCGTAGATGGCGAACATCACCGATAAGCGGTGTCCCGTTCAGGCCGGATTGTTATTCCTCCTACACAATCCCTTCTTTCCCCAACCTTTGAGATGGCTTCAAGGGTCTAGTAAATTATTCAGCTAAGCCTACAGTTTGTCAGCTTGTGGTTGTACTATTTTACACGAGAAGGTCATCACAAGATTAAATCCTTAATTTGTCTAGGCGGCTCATACCACAAACCAAAATCTCTCGTGCGACATCGGCACAATCCACTCTTACTGCCCGCCCAGATAGGTTTAGCAGTTTTAGAATTTGGGAAGACGTAAATTAAGTTATCACAAATACTTAGCCACTTCCATACAGGATTGTCCCAAAGCCAGTTTTCATGTTTAAAAGTTATGATCAGGGCAACTAGTGCTTTGGACTTGACAAGATGAGCATGGCATTTATTTAAGACATATAGCTATTCTAGATAATAACAATAGTATTTATGGTGACAAGGTACATGGATTATCAAATTTCAAGGAGGGCATAGGTATATATATTGCAAGATTTTCAAGTGGGTTGTAACTACCTTATAGGTAGCATACATTTGTACATGAAATAACGCATGTAGTTTGGATAATTTAAATAAAGGTAATTTGCATGAAACATAGGATCAAAATGTTGACTCACCTGGGTTCAAGGTTAGAGGGTCCTGCTGATCCTGAGGCGGGTCATCTTGTGATTCGGTCGTGTCTTCAAATTCTACTCGGACGGAGAAAGCTAAATAGCACAAGACAGGCAAAGAGAGCAAATAAGCATAAAATAATAAGAAAATGAACTCAAAATTAAATCAAACTAGAACCAACAGAAAATGTTTGAATTTAGAAAATTTTAGAAACAAGCTTCACTCAATTCGGAGCTACGACTAGGAATAATAAGCTATCCAAAGTTTTATTTTCAGAAAAATCCCAAAAATAAAAAGAGGAGAGAGAGTTCTCTCTCTGACATGTGGGTCCCACCTGTTTAATTTATTTTTGAATTAACTTTTAAATCCACAAAAGCACAGAGTATGACATGTGGGGCCCACGGGTATTTTGACCACAGTACTATGCAAACAGTGATTTGGGCCCACAAATCAGTGGCTTAGATTCATAATTAGTTTTTAAACAGATTTTTAACTGAGATAGGGCCCATGCGTTAGTCTAACGAAGGGTTTAAACAGCCTGGTTCCACCAGTCAGCGGCTCATTAATGCCAGCTAAGCACGGTCATTAACGGCTAACTGGGGAGTTAAGCTTAATTACACAGGAACAGAGCTTCTCCTAGCGGCAAGGCCTGCTGGCGGTGAGAGAGTCCGCGGACGCGTGGGGAAACTTCCAAAACTGGAAGCTCGGCTTCGTGCGCATCTCTCGGTAGGCTAAATCGGACCGAGACGGGCCGAAGGGATGCCGACGGTGAGCCAGGCAGCAACGGAAACAGGGATTGGTCGTGGCGGCGATTCTAGCAATAAGTCAATTAAACGATAATGGGAGCTACTAGGGATTATACAAAGCTCACTATAGTGGAGAGAAGCGCTCGGGGAAGCCTGGAACGGGCTGGTGACGGTGAGCTCAATCGGCAGTAGTGGACGGTCGGCGCTGGGGAAGACGAGGTGACAGAGCTTTAAATTGCCGGCACGGACAGCTTCACGGGGAGGCAAGGATGCTCGGGTCATGAGGAATCGGGCGGTGAAGTTCAGTGTCGGCGGCAAATGGAGGTGGCCAGAGTTGGGCAAGAAATGGTCGCCGGTGAGCTGCAAGAAAGAAGAAGCCGATTAGGCTTGCTGGGAGCATTCGGGGAACATAAGAAGCTCAAGGAAAGGAACAATGCTGCTTGCGGTTCTCTGGAGCGAGTTGGCGACGGTGGTGGCCAAAGGAGCTTCTAGTGGCGGTGATTTGGAGTTCGGGGTTAGAGCGGGAGATGGGTGAGGCATTCCTGGCGGTTGGCCAAAGCTTTTATAGCTGCGGAAGTGAGTGGGGAGAGGGCCTTGGCGAGTTAAGGCACGGACAATAGCTTCCCTGTAGCGCACTCGAGTGGGAGCGGACGTGGCCAGGGCTAGCGTCGGGCTAGGGCGGTGGGGAGGGAGAGGGGACTGTGAGACTCACGGCTCACTGTGGAGTGAAGGCGCATGGGAAAGAGGCGAAGCTGACCCAGCATTTACAGCTGGCGTACAGCGGCGCGGTGGCGAAGCCATGAGGCGCGGCTACACGCGAGGGCGATGCGAAGCTAGATAGGGGGAGCAATGCGGGCTCAACGCAGACCATCAGGGCATTGAGGCATCAATGCCGCAAACGGCATGCACTAGCTTGGAGGTGACCGCAAAACCAGGGGCGGTTTCAGCAGTCGGCCGCGGTAGAGAGTGGAAGGGCGACGCGCGGAGGAGCTACGGCGCGGGGGTGAACGTCTAGGCTTGGAGGAGGCGTACAGGAAGACGATGGAGCTACCACGGGGAGGGCTCGGCGTCTGGAGAGGAGGAAAAGCTGGGGGCGGCGTCGCTGTGCGCGCGCTTGGTCGATGATGGAATGGAGCAAGGGAGGAACGAGGAGGAAGAAAGGGGCTAGGCTGGTTAGGCCGGCCGAAAGGCCTAGGAAGCTGGAGGAAAACAAAAGGGCCGGATGGGCGGCTGGGCCAAAAGAAAGGAAAAAGGGGAGGCTGGCCCACTCGGGAAGAAAGAGAGAATGAAATTCTTTTAGGTTGGAAAAAGGAAAATTTAGCAAGGCAAAAGAGGTTTTGACTGAAATTTAAATTCAAGATTTGAACTTTAAATATCAATTTTAGCAAGTAACAGCGAAATACAACACAAAGTAACAAACCCAAAAATAGGATGTTACACCTTGAGAAGTGCACCTTTTGCACCGATCATGTATCGTTTTTTGGCTATGTTGTTACTCCACACGGCATTGAAGTTAACCAAACCAAGATCAAGGGTATACAGTGTTGGCCGACTCCTAACACGGTCATCATGTGCGAAGTTTTCATGGACTTGTTGAATTTTATCAACACTTCGTCAAGAACTTCAGCACCATTATCGCATCATTGAATGAGCTCACCAAGAAGGGTGCTCTCTTTCATTGCCCTGCACAAGAACAATCATTTGACCTTCTAGAAGAGAAGCTCACAAATGCACCACTTCTTCAACTTCCTGATTTTGATAAAGACTTTTGAGCTTGATTGTGATGCTAATGGAATTGGATTTGGAGGTGTGTTACTACAAGAAGATAAACATGTTACTTATTTTAGTGAAAACTTGAGTGGGCTTAGTTTGAACTATTCTACTTATGATAAGGAATTATTTGCTCTAGTTCGATCTTTAGAAACATAGCAACATTATCTATAGCCTAAGGAGTTTGTTATACATTCTGATCATGAATCTTTAAAGTACATTCATAGTCAAGGTTAACTGAATCATAGACATGCTAATGGGTAGAGTTCATTGAATCGTTTCCATATGTTATCAAACACAAGAAAGGAAAAGAGAATATTATTGTTGATGCTTTGTCTAGGCGTTATACCATATTATCTCAACATGATTGTAGAATATTTGGTTTGTAAACAATTAAAGAACTTCATGCTCAAGATGATTCTTTTACAGATGCCATGATGCATTGTACAAAGGGAAAGAACTAGAATAAATTTGTGTTAAGTAATGGATTCTTATTTAGAGCTAACAAACTATGCATTCCAGCTAGCTCCGTTCATCTTTTGTTGTTACAGGAGATGCATGGCGGAGGATTGATGGGACAGTTCGGTGTCAAGAAGACAGAGGACATTCTGGCCGAGCATTTATATTGGCCCCGAATGAGGCACGATGTTGAGTGCTACGTGTTTCGCTGTGCTACATACAATAAAGCTAAATCTCGACTTAATCTGCATAGTTTATATATGCCTCTTTCTGTGCCTAGTATTCCTTGGGAGGATATTTCAATAGACTTTGTTTTAGGACTACCTAGAACAAAGAAGGGGAACGATAGTGTTTTTGTTGCTATGGATAGATTTTCTAAAATAACACATTTTATACCTTGTCATAAGAGTGATGATGCTACAAATGTTGCTGATTTGTTTTCCAGAGAGATCGTTCGACTACATGGAGTGCCCAATACCATTGTTTCATATCAGGATGCGAAATTTTTGAGTCACTTTTTGCGCACCTTTTGGGCGAAGTTGGGGACCAAGCTGTTGTTCTCTACTAATTGTCACCCCCAAATGGATGGCCAAACTAAAGTTGTCAACAACATGTTATCAACTATGTTGCGGGCTATTTTGAAGAACTTGAAGATGTGGAAAGAATGTCTACCTTATGTTGAATTTGCTTGCAACAGATTGCTACATTCTACCATAAAGATGAGCCTTTCCATGTAGTATATGACTTTAATACTCGTGCTCCTATTGATTTATTGTCTATTCCTACTTATAAAAAAGTAAATTTTCATGCAAGGAAGCGTGCTAACTTTGTCCTTAAACTGCATGAAACAACTAAAGAAAACACAGAACACATGAATGGTAAGTATAAGTGATGTGGCCAACAGGAAGACACAAGATCAATCAAGTTCTCGTGATTGCAGTTCTGTCCACAAAGTTCATGAAGTTCTCAACGTCAATTCTGAGGTTTCTAAGACACACAAAATACATATTTGGAAAGCTAATGAAGTCTACTTTCCAACAAATCAAACGGCGCTTGATTTGGAGCTTCCTACACAAAGTTATGGCAATTTCATTGGAAGTTGCACGAGCTGTCCGGAGAGACTCGCGAGACTTGCCAAACAAAAAGAGTCCGAGTATTGCAATGCAAGTAAGGATAAAATCCGACCACACCATGGCTTTCTAAAGGTTGAGAAGGATTCCTTTTCAGATTCCAAACGGATTTGGAAGCCCCTTGAACAAGAAAACAAAATATATAAAGATTTGAAACCGATTCGGACTCGGATTGGGACAACTGGCAAGACCGATACTAAAACGCCCATAACTTTCACGAACGGAGTCCGATTTGGGCGTTCTTGGACTCGTTGGAAAGCTATGTTGAAGTCCCACACAATGGATGAGGTGCCAGCCACGGAATCCTCATGGTTAAGTCGCAAATTGAGAGAGAAACCAGAGGTAGCAGTTTAGGTATTTCCTTTTTAGTTCGTATTGGAGTTTGTTTCGGCCTTAGGCCAAGTAGTGCGTGAGTTGTAATCAAGGCCATGCATTGTGCACCAATATAAGGCCAGGGACTTAGCCCCATTGTAACTCAGGCTATGATATGATAAGTTTTTAGACTCGTGAAATAAAGGAGAAAATCGCCATGATGGTTGGTGGCGGCCAAATTGCGTGATTGCAAGGTTTTCTCGTTTGGAGTTTGCGAAGTTGGTGCAAGGCAAGAATAGGAGATTCTTGAGATTGCCCATCAAATCTACAAGGTTCATCTCTTCTAATTCGTGTCTTCTTGCTGAATTCACGGTTTGGGGAGTTCGGCGGATTGCTTCTAGTGTGCGCCTTGCATACTAGTGCAAATTACCCTTATCAATATTGTTTGTTGCATCAAGACAAGGAGAAGCCTCTATCCAAGGAGAAGGAACCTCGCTGATCGTACTGGGAAAGATCGGGCTATCCCTACGCATCAACTAATCCTTAGTTGGTCCGCATCATCGTGGTATCAGAGCATGGTTAATCACGCTACGAGGTTGTTGAATTTTTCTTAATGGCGGGTTCTATGAAGACTGAAGATGGTGAGGCGCGACATAATCATGCCGAGCTAATTGGGGAGGTGCCCCAATATGCGGCGTCTTTGTCGCCTGAGGTACGAATTGGTTTTGAAGCGACACGTGACTACTTCTTGAGTTGTCACCGGAAGTTTGAAGGCAAGATTGATGATTTGGGGGCGCAAATTGACGCGTTGACGGAGGCGATACGCGTCCGGCCACCACAATTTCAGCATGCTGAACGGGAACCTCAATATCCCGAACGGCGTGCACTGTACGAAGACGACGAACACGAGGAGGTTTTTGATGGTGCAGTAGGCTTTGCTCCACAACCACGCCGTGCTCAGGACTACCGTGGTGCTGACCGTGGTAGGGACATGCGTGGCAGAGGTGCTGCCCGTGGTGGAGGTATGCGTGATGGTGTTGGATTTGCACAGCGTGTTGCCGTGGATGATGGAATTGGACGGATAAAAATTTCTATCCCATCATTTAATGGTAAAGCTGAACCAGAAGAGTACTTGGAGTGGGAGATGCGTGTCGAACAAATTTTCAACAGCCATCACTATACTGAGGATAAGAAGATTCGTTTGGCGACAATTGAGTTCACCGGATATGCTCTTGTTTGGTGGAATCAATTATATCGCGTAGGAGCTCGTTCGAATACTTGGGTACAATTGAAGAATATTTTGAGGCGGCGTTTTCTCCCAGCACACTACACTAGGACCTTGTACAACCGGCTACAACAACTACGCCAAGGTAATTCTAGTGTTGATGAGTATTATAAAGAGATGGAGATGTTGATAATCCGTACAGGAACAGAGGAGCATGATGAGGCTACTATGGCACGTTTCTTTAATGGGTTGAATGAGGATGTGCAAGATAGGGTGGAGATGGTCCATTACTACAACATCCAAGACTTAGTGCATCAAGCTGAACGTGCTGAACAATAATTGAAGCGCAAACAAGCCAAGGGAGGACATGCCAACACTCAAACAAACCCATGGAGGCGTCCATCACAGCAAGGCGATGATGTTGGTTCACAAACCAAGGTGGCGACATCAAGTCATTCAAATGGGGCTCTTTCAAAGGAGGCAAGCAACAGAGGTAAAGAAGCAACCAAATCTGATTCTAGCACGTTCTCCACCGCTAGAACAAGTCAAATTGAGTGCTTAAAGTGTAAGGGCAGGGGTCACATGATGAGGGATTGTCCAAATGCAAGGAAGGTGTTACTCACACATGAGGGATATGCCACGGAGGGCGAAAGTGAGGAATCTGAACATGACGATGAGAAATTCAATGATTCTCCGCAAGACGTTGTGTATTGTGATCCTGAGGTTGGTCCAACTTTGATGACTCATAAGGTGGATGGTGACAATAAGCTAATTGTTGAGAAGGGGCAGCGACGTGGTGTTTTTCAAACCCAATGCATGATCAAAGGCAAACGGTGCAAGCTTATAATCGATGGTGGAAGCTACAACAATGTGATCAGCAAGGACATAGTCGATGCACTCTCATTAACCACATGGCGTCATCCTAAGCCATACTATATGCAATGGCTTCACAATGTTGGTAAGCTGAAAGTTACTCATAAAGTTTACGTGCCGTTTTCAATTGATGGATATGAAGACAAGGTGGAGTGTGACGTCGTGACTATGCACATGTGTCACATCTTGCTGGGGCGTCCGTGGCAGTTTGATCGCAATGTTACACACCAAGATCGCTTCACTTTTATGCATAAAGGTGTATTTCAATCTTTGCTGCCCAAGAGAGATGAGGGGATTATTTCTGACATTGCCATCAAGGGCAAGGAGCTTGTGAAGATTACCACGAAACCGAGGATGGTTTCGCTTGAAGGGGGAGGGGATGATGTGGCCAAGAGGAAGACACAAGATCAATCAAGTTCTCGTGATTGCAGTTCTGTCCACAAAGTTCATGAAGTTCTCAACGTCAATTCTGAGGTTTCTAAGACACACAAAATACATATTTGGAAAGCTAATGAAGTCTACTTTCCAACAAATCAAATGACGCTTGATTGGAGCTTCCTACACAAAGTTATGGCAATTTCATTGGAAGTTGCACGAGTTGTCCGGAGAGACTCGCGAGACTTGCCAAACAAAAGGAGTCCGAGTATTGCAATGCAAGTAAGGATAAAATCCGACCACACCATGGCTTTCTAAAGGTTGAGAAGGATTCCTTTTCAGGTTCCAAATGGATTTGGAAGCCCCTTGAACAAGAAAACAAAATATATAAAGATTTCAAACCGATTCGGACTCGGATTAGGACAGCTGGCAAGACCGATACTAAAACGTCCATAACTTTCACGAACGGAGTCCGATTTGAGCATTCTTGGACTCGTTGGAAAGCTATTTTGAAGCCCCACACAATGGATGAGGTGCCAGCCACGGAATCCTCATGGTTAAGTTGCAAATTGAGAGAGAAACCAGAGGTACAATTTAGGTATTTCCTTTTTAGTTCGTATTGGATTTTGTTTCAGCCTTAGACCAAGTAGTGCGTGAGTTGTAATCAAGGCCGTGCATTGTGCACCAATATAAGGCCAGGGCCTTAGCCCCATTGTAACTCAGGCTATGATATGATAAGTTTTTAGACTCGTGAAATAAAGGAGAAAATCGCCATGATGGTTGGTGGCGGCCAAATTGCGTGATTGCAAGGTTTTCTCGTTTGGAGTTTGCGAAGTTGGTGCAAGGCAAGAATAGGAGATTCTTGAGATTGCCCATCAAATCTACAAGGTTCATCTCTTCTAATTCGTGTCTTCTTGCTGAATTCACGGTTTGGGGAGTTCGGCGGATTGCTTCTAGTGTGTGCCTTGCATACTAGTGCAAATTGCCCTTATCAATATTGTTTGCTGCATCAAGACAAGGAGAAGACTCTATCCAAGAAGAAGGAACCTCGCTGATCGTACCGGGAAAAATCGGGCCATCCCTACGCATCAACTAATCCTTAGTTGGTCCGCATCAATAAGGTTGCCGGTAATCAAGATAGAAAGAGTTTAACTTTTGAACCTGGTGATCTACTGTGGTTACATTTGCACAAAGATAGATTGTCTGAATTGAGAAAACCTATGTTGATACCTAGAGCTAATGGTTTATTTAAGGTGATAGCTAAGATTAATGATAATGCATACAAACTTGATCTGCCTGCGGAATTCGGGGTTAGTCCCACATTTAACATTTCACATTTGAAGTCATATTTAGGAAAAGAAGATAAGCTTGAGTCGAGGACAACTCCAATTCAAGAAGGGAAGAATGATGAGGACATTACGTCCATGCATACAACCAACATTCCCTGTAATAGACCTGAACCTATGCGCTTATAAGGTCCAATCACAAAAGCTCGCACACGTCAACTAAACTATCATGTAACTTCGTTTCTAGGAATGCATTTTATTTCTAATAAAAATATGCTGCTACCTAATGCCTGTGATGTTCTTTTAGTTAGGAATTTAGGAGCTGATCATGGAAAAAAAAGTATGTGCAATTCAATTCGGCCTCCGGATACATCTCCAACTTCAAACAAGCATAATTTTCTACAGACTCTGTTTGAGCTCCACAAGTATTTGATTGGAAGCTTATTTTGTCCTCTTTTAAATAGATCTGGCCTCAACTTCAAATTCCTTTGCAGTACATCGCAATTGCCAAAAAAGTCAAGACACTATTGCTCAGCCCACTTGGGCCATGGGCTCTGTAACCCTAGGCAACCCATACTATTCACGTGATTACTATTCAAACATGAATAGTTCCATTGCCTCTCCCTTCTCTTTCACCTATACATAGTGGCTGCCACACTTAGGATTTGGTGGATTTCGTTTGCTTAGTTTCTTCGTTGTGAAAACTCTTGTTTTTCGCTTGTATCGACTAGACAAACCACAAAGAATCATTGTGAACTAGACCAACCGTAAAGAACCTATGTGAAATCTCACTTTTGAACTCAATCATATATTTGCAATTCAAATTGCAGGTTACTTCATTCTTACTTGTTCTTTGATTGCTTGCAGGAATTGATTCTGGTGATCAAATCAATTGGGTCTTTGACACGGTTGATAACGACTTGATGATTAATTCAATGATTGATTGGTTTGTACTTGCTATGTTCATAGCCTGGTTCGTAAGAGTTGATCATCATCCAATCAAAATTATTCTTCTCATTAAAAGATCGGGACAACATTAGCTCATGCGGAAGTTGTGGTACAAACAGTCTCTATATAATAAGACAACATATGCTATACAATCACCCTTTATGGGTGCATTCATTCATCCATCTTTCGGTTTGGGTACCAAATCATCACGAAAAAATTCAATGTTCATAGCTTGCCTCATTCAGTAACACAAGTGGAAGGTGGGTCAAAGTATTTGTGAATTTTGTAAGTAGTGAATATTACACCATAGCCGTTCCATGTATCACAACGTAAATATCAACACAATGTATATACATCCGTAGCATATACATGATATCATACGTTACACTATCATTTTTCTGTGAGGATACGTTACACTACCTATGTGGACAGGAAAATACATTACTCAATACCGTGAAATAAACTGTTAGCGCTCTCATATACGAAATGAGGTTTGAGTTATAGAGCCTTGCAGTACCTAAACCGACATGAGTTCTGCGCATATGAAGTAAAATAAGCATAATTAAGCAAGATATGCAGGTCACAGATAACAGTAATACACTATCCACCAAGTCAAAAGCAAAAACGAAGAATCTGAAAAAAGCAAAAATGAAGAGTAATCAACTTACTGTTAACTTGGATTCTTTCCAATTTTCCAGTGTCTGTTCCAACCTTATTTGCTTCAACGATGCGGTCTTTAATGCCTATAAAATAGAAAACATCACCACAAAAAGAGTCATGCTACTTTATTCAGAACTTCGATTGTGTCCCAATTCATTTAATAGTCTGAAACATCAGTTTCAGTTCCAATCGAGTCCCTTTTAGCAATCCTGTAATAGATTTCATTCATGACAAAGCACGCTTCATCAACTCGAGTCTTTCAATCTAAAAAAAACCTCTTCTCAGTTTTTCTCACAGTAAATGCCATGTCATCCATCTTTTGTTGATATTGCGTGCATGCCACTGTGTCCATTACAGGATTTAGGGGGGGGGGGGGGAGTACTGAATTTGAAACATATATTTAGAAATAGGGACCCTAATTGACAAAATTCTAATGATGAGAATAGTGAAATGTACTCAGGTTACTTACATGTTGTGTCTTCTTTAAATCGCACTCAACGGATCTTATGCGATTCAGTGACTCCGAGATCAACTTTTCCTTTTCTGGAGGAATTCTTGGAGATCGCTGGTTCAGCTCCGTTACTAGATGTTCTAGCCTTTTCAGCCTTTCTAAGCAAGGGACGGCGTAATCTTTGTCTTCAGAACAGTTCATGCCTGGCGCCTGTTCATGCTCATTTGACCTCATGTCAACGTAGTGAGAAGCTACTCTTCTTAAAGCAGAGAACAGCCGCAATACTGCAAGGAATTTCCACAAAAATACCGAGAGAACTTTCATCACTTGTACCAGCAACTTGAGCAATTGCAGATCCCAAACAGAACGACAGAACGGAAAACCTGCACAGGACAATACAATCAGATGTGCTCTCAATAAAGGGAAAGAATGCAAAAACGCCACAGGGGTTTCTTCCTTTCTTACTGCCACCATAAATAACCATTGTCAATAGAACCCAAAAGTACCACTTAAATAACAGAACATCGTGGAATCCCAACACGATTGCAAGTCTTAAGGGAGCTACTACGAGTCAAATAATGTCTAATCAAATACATACCCATGTCCCCAGATTTGATAATTTTTCAACACGTTGCTATGTAACTTTTGAACAAACTTTTCAGTTTTTGTGAATACTTCCAACAAATCCCACAGGCGCCAGTGACCAATTAATGTTTCATAACCAAACTACAACTATTTAAAATAATCTGTTACAAAAATCGGACTTTCATTCCCATTGGCACTGACCAGATTACTGATTACCACTACTAGATGAGCTTCCTATGAGATAAGTTCACAAAGGTAGCTGATATCTATCTCCCCAAACATGCCTAATGTAAAGAGCAGAGAGACGAAGCTACTGCAATAAATAAACTATAAAGCACCATATCTAAAAGCAGAAGGTGAAAAAGGTCTTCAGAGGAATCAACTGTATACTAAAAAAGTTCAGTTATGTAAATCACAGATTTCAATGATCTCAGAACATACGAGCTATTGTATTATTTACTGTAGTTAGCCTGGTAGTGCCCACATGTTCCATGTTAGTCACCTGCAAAGTGCACAAAATATGTGACAACTATATAGTTTTTTCTCGAGTGAGTAATAAATATTACTTTGTTTAATTTGATTTCCAAATTTTTAGATACAACACTCAGTGAACATATACTCTTGCAGACGTATAATACAAATTTAAAACAAAATATTTTTTCTAAAATATCCACAAATGTTCTACAGTTCAATTTGTCCATATGTCCTATCAAATAACAGATTCACGTTCAGTTAACCATACTACAAAAGAAAATCATGCACAGTTTTCAATAAGCAAGCAATCGGTGCTCGAAGAATGCTGAAAACTGCAAGTCAGCATTTCGGACAATTTTGCAAATTCATTATTAGGTCTTAGTTTTATTAGCTTTGGAAAGATAAAAATTACGATGAGTGTTCATACATTCTTTGAGACAAAAGGATTTCACAAATCTGAGATATGTTCAGCACAAGCAACAAAAATATTGTGTGCTTAGTAAGGATTTTTTTTTTAAACATTGCATCACGCACTTCTAGCAAATAGGGATGCCGGCTCCCCTAGGTACCAAATCCCTTCTCAATTACCAGTTAAATAGAGTTTGACCTCTATAAGTTTAGGGGCATAAATGCGTTATTCTCATATTCAAGGGTGTAATTACATATTCAAGGGTGTAATTAAAGCACCTGTGCAAATTTAAGTAAAGTCCATTTTACACAATGAAGAATAATATGAAAGGCAACTTTAACAGCCTGCCTTGAGTGTGCTCATGTGTATTGTTGTGTACATCTGTTGTGGTGGACTGGTGGGTTGGGTGGGGAGACAGGGATGGCGAGTTGGGAGTTTAATACTAACAGGATTATTAAGGGAAGACTGCATTTTGAGTGGAGCACTGGATGATCTAGATGATTGGGGATTCTCCAACTTCATATGCAGATCTGTCTCCATGTCCTGCAGATAACAGAACATGATGATCATAAACAGTACCAACTTGGCATCAATGCAAGAACTTGCTGTAGGCGTGTAACCTGGCAAGTCAATTTCTCGTTGGACAGGTCACTGCTTTCCATCAGTGCTGTTTCTGTAACATCACCTGACTAAAAAGAAGAAAGAAGTCTAATTATCACTTATATATATAGATGAAATATTATCAAGTGAAATAAACACATCATCATGATTTTGAATAATTGACTCTTAGCAGCAGCATGTAGGATCCTCATACAGTCACAAGACGTAGATTTTTCCAGGGTCCTTTGTTTGATCGAATACAGCCTCCCTCACACGAGCAAGAGCAGGAGCCACCAAGAAAATCCGGCAGTTGACTACATTTTCTCAAACAAAACAAAAATGGACTTAGATATATATCATAGTATCATACAAAACTGAAGGGAAATTTTGTGATACGTACATTTCCAAATATACAAAATTATCAAAGCTGCTGCAAAATATGGGCACATTATCTTTGTAACACTAGCATTAGCCATAACATACTATTTTCAATTTTTTAATAATTTTAGAATGAAAGTAAGGCCAACTTTTTTTTAGTTGTAGCAAATTTTTGGGCCAAGGAAAAACTTCAACAAGCCAAAATATATGTCGCCTCAAGAGTATTTGGAGCTTCTGTGGAGCTTAGGCTTAAAAGATTAGCCCATGAAGCTACCACCTGGTCAGATTTTGCTTCACCTGGTCAGATTTCGGCTTCAGAAAACCTGGCTTCAGAAAGCTAGGCAAATCAGACCATTAAACTATTTGTGTGAAGCTCGCTTCATGTCAGGAAAATTTGTTTTTCCTGTTTGTAGTGGCTTAAACAAAATGGGCTAATTTGTAATGGGCAAGCCCAGATATGCTAGACGGCTTGCAGTTTAATAATCATTTTGACCCCCAATTAAACTTATAACAAAGCATTGAAGGGAAATTAAAAAAAAAGACAAACAAAATGACAACAGAAAAGAATGTTAAACCTCTTATCTATTAGATCAAGCAATCTGTCTTGGTACGTTTCTCCCAATACCTACACATTATGGATAAACTAAAGTATTACGCATTATCTTAACTTGAAAGGCAAGCAATGTTGCAGGTTTATTTTGTATGCTCACCTCTATCTTTTCAGTTGTCTTTGGATCGATCAAACTTCTCAAAGCACCCCACAACAATCTAAAACCGCTGCCAGCATTAACAATGAACATCTTATGCAATATCTGCACGACTTCTTTATTAGATAAGAGTAATAACAAATTGACATTCTGAGAGCCACAGATAAATTGAAGTTAATTACCTCGGGATAGTTATCTCCATCTATTTTGTTTATATGAAGTACAACATCACGGGCCAATTTACTGACTTTCATCCAGTTCTGCATTATCAAGTCAGTCAAGCACCCAGAAAAACATGGAATGATATTTCTGTAATCCCAAGCAAATAGTCGGCAACTTACCACTCCTTTAACATCAAGTATCGTTGTTATGGTATCAATGTGCTTCTTCGATGCCATAGAACATGCTGGGTACTTCTCAGCAAAGAGCCTCTCCAATGACTGAACATGATATTTTAAGAATCTCTCCACTGTCGTTACATTCAGGAGCTTATTTGGGTCGACCTTCCCAAGTATCTCAATGTAAATAGGTCTGCCATCTCTATCCACTCCATGGAAGCCATGTGGATAGTAAATAAGAACATCTTCTAGTTCATCAAACACAAAATCCTGAACAAAGCTTTTCAATGTTAGGATGCATTCACCGCATTAATAGATAATGAATTTCCAAAGTCCTTAAATATATTGCATACCAACATCACCACAACAGATTATTAACATTTATTACAGAAAAGGAAAGAGTAAATAACCCCATGGTCCTAAAGTTCAGATGGTATGGTACCTTTTTTTTTAAAAAAAAAGAAGGGTGTGCTACCTAGGTATATTAACTTCAAAACATAAGTTAATTAGCACATCGTCGTGTAACTTAGGTCCATCCGATAGTTCAGCTAGTGAGGAATGGCATGGCACGCTGGTGTGAATGTGATGCTCCTAAGTTGACATGGCATGCCACAACATACGTCAACTTATTTTCCCTGTAATGGTATTATCACTACTGTGCCACATGACATGCCATTTAAGCTTCACAAATTACATGGCATGGCAATGTTTGTTGCTGACACGCATTGCTTGGATTCAATAAGTAACTAATGTGTGCAAGTCTACGGATTACAGTGCAACATACTCGATGAAAATTTAAGTACATCTAAATACAGTGATATTTTTTCAGATTGTTCAAAGAACTATATACTGAAGCAAGCAAATTCATAATGTACGAAAATGTCAGCTACTACAGCAAAATAGTGCAGCAACTAAGCCAATGATGCTGCATTGTCAATACAATTTTAGTAACATCAAAACTCAAAAGAACATTCTGAGCAAATATCTTATATTTATAGATGAAAAGTCCAATTTACCCCCTCTACTTTCACAATCTACCATATATTTTGTTTTAGGATTGTAATATTTACATTTGATTTGATAATACATATGAGTATTATCTCTTAATAGAGATTTTAAGAAATGTTGTCCAAATCGGACCCTCTACTGTAAAATCGGTTGTTTATCCCCCATCAACTTTGAAAACTATTTTTACCCAGATGGTGGTATTGGTAGTGGTTTTGCTCACGTGGCATCTAACTAGGCACGATTCGCTGTATCAACAAGCTACCTCACACAGTGTGTCAACAAGTTATATTGATAGTGGTTTTGCTTACGTGGCATCTAACTAGCCACAATTCATTGTTTCAACAAGCCAATTCACACAGTGAATCAACAAGTTAATTACACAATAAAAATAAATATTTTTTCTTCCTCCCTTGCTTCTCACTTTCTTTTATATCCTCCCTTGCGGGTGTCACTTTAATTAATGAACTTAACACTGACCGGGATGTGACATAAGCGGCCAACATGGCAATGATGCTCTGAAAACCACCATTGACAGGTGATTTGTACTCTTTTAAGACATTCATGTAGCGGAATTGCAAAGTACTTCTCGGATATACATGAATGTTTTAGTGAACTTGTAATTATGGATATAATATGATCAGATATCTTACATGAATTTCATTTATGGAAGTGTGAAATACTTCCATTATAGATTTGTATTATGGGTGCGTTTACATGAATGTTTTAGTGAACTTGTAATTACGGATATAATATGATCACATACCTTACATGAATTTCATTTATGAAAGTGTGAAATACTTCCATTATAGATTTGTATTATGGGTGTGTTTACATGAATGTTTTAGTGAACTTGTAATTATGGATATAATATGATCAGATACCTTACATGAATTTCATTTATGAAAGTGTGAAATACTTCCATTATAGATTTGTATTATGGGTGTGTCCGATTGAGAGCCCCAACTAGTCTACACAAAAAAAAATGGTAATGTCCCAAGTATTGGACTATCATTTGGACAGATACCAAATTTTGGCGCACACTTGAATATTTTTTTTAAGGAACATGCACTTGAATATTTGGTCACATCCTAGCCTTTCCTGCCAACTTGAGGGCGAAATCATGGTGGTGAAACCCTTCGCCAAATTGTTGGCATGCCAAATCGCTTGATCCTTCCTCTCAGTGTTCCCGTCCCTTTTATTCTCTACTGCACCGTCTATGTTGAAAGGATCTAAAAGAGTAACAAAG